>CM055960.1:46924312-48196108 GCA_029490685.1 Schizonepeta tenuifolia | reverse complement strand
TTACTAGTAGCAGTAGATAACAAGTCAGTCAGATTGAAATAACAAACAAGAATATAATTAACGTACCACGGAGAAGGGGAACACTGCACGAATATAATCGCACGTTCTCTTTAGAGTATACTTGTAAGAGGCCAGAGGAGTTGGGCGATAATCATTCCCATTCCCGGGTACAAGATTAAGTTGGAAGAGATCACATTTTACAAACGGATAACTAGTATCTTCATGAACCCAAAATGTGAACTGGCAAGTAACGCACACTTTATTTGCAATATATTTGAGAACATATACCCGAAACTCGAGACCACCACGTCGTCTCGATGGAATGTCTATGGCTGAAGGATCGAAATCGAATTGATGTGCGAACTCCTCTTGTTTATCCTTCCTCCTAACCACCATAACGCAGGATGGAGTGACTACTACTTGTGGCTCCTCGTCGACAATCACAAAGCCATGCAACGATGCTGTGCGATATGCTCGTCGGCTCCAAAGTGCTTCCACCCTTGCAGAGGCGAATCAAGGTTCAAGGTGAAGAGCAATCCAACGTCAAGGGTGACAAGCAAGGTGTTTGTATTGATGAAATTGGCTTCAATAAGAGAAGGAACAGAATTAGTAGGTTTCATCATGGGGTGGACCAATTGAGGAAGTGGTGACCAATTCAGACTCTCTGTATCGAACACCTCAAAATCGACATCTTTATTCTCAAAATTTGGATCGATAAAGCTGGAAAACACCACAACCCTCCTCCCATCAGGGGAGGCGGTAATTTCTGGTTTCCATTTGGGGTACTCCATTTGAGGGACTCGGATGGACCTATCTCCACAGTCGATTCAGAAAAGCCACGCCTCCTCATATCGTATCTAGACATCCACACTTTGCCATACATCCACCACCTATCCTCATCATCGACACCACCAATTACATACACATATGGATCTGACACACAAAAACTCACCTTCGAAAGGCCTTTGACTTCGATTTGGAAATCAGGCGATTTCTCGATCCATCCACTACTGCTATTGCTATTGCTATTATCACCATCAAATTCTAGCATAAAAATACTGTATCTATCACCGTCGCAACACCATAAAACATATACCCTGCCCTTGTAACCCGATTTCGCTCAACCTGCCTCCATTGCCATTGCCATTGACATTCACAACCCTAATTTTCCCACTAGCGTTGACAAAACTTTTGTTTTATTTTTTTAGGGAACTAATATCTTTTTTCTTTTTCTTCAAATATATAATATATTAACATGGACCTATATTTATAAATACAAATAAATATTTTGTAGTATATTTTAGAATGTTATGAAGACCTATATTTATAAATACAAATAAATATTTTGTAGTATATTTTAAAATGTTATTCATAAACTATTAATTATTTTTTAATCTTATCGTGATAACTTTAATGATCTTATATAATTATTAATTGTTAACCTTATCGTAGTAATACTATTCTAGCAACTTTATCCTTTCATAAAAATTTATTTATTGTAGTACATTTAGTGATCTTATATAATAAAATTTTTTAATCGAATAAAACATCCCATTATTGTGTTATACTTCCGAATTTGAAATTTGAATATTGTGAACTAATATTTTAGATTTTGGATGCACAAACAGAAGCTTATCAAAACAATTTGTATAGATAATACAGGAATTTATCAATTTTGGTTAGTTTGTTTGATAAGACATTAAGTAGTATTGGTGTTATACAATTTACAAATCATATGAGATGTAATAATATTGTGATATTACAAATGTGTTGCTCAAAATGATTTTATACAAAATGAATTACTCTATAATTCAATTATTTTATAATACTAATTAGAACATGTAATATTAGGATAGAGGCAGATACAATCTTGCAAAATTAACTACGCGAAAATCTTCAAACTAAACTTAATTAGGCAGACATGATACATCTGATTATGAAGCTTAAAGTAAAAGCACATATCATATTATGTACAGTATATGTAAACTTGATTAGTTTTTTTTTTTTTTTTTTTTTTTTTACTTTTGGGTTTTAGCCAATTAAATCACGAATTTTAGGGTCATTTGCAATTTTAACCCGAACTTTTAACTTTAACAAATTAAATCACGAACTTTTTAATTTTTGCAATTTTAATCTGAACTTTCAACTTTGGCAAATTAAATAAGTAACTTTTCAATTTTTGCAATTAAAGCCTAATCAAACTTTATTGACATAAAATAATAAAAATATAACAAATAGTACAATATTATTTTATATATATGACTTTATTGATCACAGTTTTGGAACCAAAACTAAACCACCGTCGGGGCGGTTCTCGGTTCCACATTTTTTGAACCAAAATCAAATCGTTGTCGAGGAAGTTCTCGGTTCCGAACTGGAACCGGTACCACCGAGTTTGGTTCAGTTCTGGATCGGTTCCAACAATTCTGATTCTTTTCACAATCTTTAAACCTAATCAACATTTTTTTAGCGGCCGACCCAATCAACCTCATTTGAATTTGCATTATGGATGATATTTTTAACCTAGTTTAGTTGGGTCATACTTAAGGTCATTTTGAATCGTGTTAGGTCGTGCTGAAATTCTTTTCTACTCCATCTATCCCATTCAATATGGTTTGTTTTCTTTTTTGGGTCGTCCCACTCAATATGTCATGTTTCATTTTATGGAAGAATTATAATTTACTTTAGGCTAAAAAAATACTTTGTTGACCAAAAAACACTTTATTTGCATCTTTTTATACCTAATACCCTTGTTCATAGTATTTGTACCGAAATAAACTAGGTCATATTGAATGGGACAGAGAAAGCCGACAAAGTTTGAAGCCTCTATGCAAAACTGATAATTAATTCTTAGTCTTATTATAAATTTTTCGAGTGGATTTTTTTTTTAAATTTCTATTTCATTTTACTATAATTTTATTATTTAATTTGAATCATATATGATTATTGTATACTATATATCTTAAAATTTAAATTGATTATTTCTAATAAAATTGCATTTTCCAGTTATAAATATTAACCACACTACCTCTGTTATTCGATTCATCCATTTTCCATTGTTATTTCATTATTACACTTATTTATCTCATGTCCATAGCTAGATTAGATACATAGGTGGAAAATAAATTATCTTAGTTTTTTATTCCGCACGAAGTTTGACACTATAATACACGTGAATATAGAAGAGACGAACTTATGAAATAGTCATTATGATGTTAAAACATAAAATTTGGTGCATCCTTTTCAGAAATACAATTTGGCTAATATTTGCATTTTGTGACGGATTTATTCTTGATAAGGAGGGTGAGCTGTTATCTATATTGGATGCATACCAAGGTTATCATCAAATTCAGCTATGCCCTGAAGATGTGGTGAAAACATATTTTGTGACTGTTTGCGGAACATTTGCATATGTGAAGATGCCTTTTGACTTGAAAAATGCAGGTATCACGTACCAAAGGATGATAGATATGATATTTGAAAATCAGATAGGACGAATTTTGGAGGAATATGTAGATGATATCCTAGTCAAAAACTTAAAAGTAGAGTACCGTGCTGGAGACTTAGAGGAGGTAATGGCGGTCATAAGAAAGCATAACCTAGTCAAAAGCTTAAAGTTTATTTATTGATTATCATTTTTATTTTTTTAAGAATAGTTTATCGATTATCATTTTAGATCAATAATTGTTGCTGTTATCATTTTAGTGTCAGGTGTATATTATGTCAAGTTCTGTCTCTAGTTGATGAAGGAATTCATAAAGTCTTCATTAAAACACTTTTGTTTAGTATTAGTATCAGTAAGTAACCCCTCAAAACTTATACTATGTTATAATCCATATTTATATATTATAAAAATAATTTTATATCTTATTTGAAACTTGTGATATTATTAGGATTAATTATAAAGCAAACTTACAAAAATTTTATTTCATATATCTAAATTTATATTATCACAATTTCACAATAGGTTGGGTAACCATCAATTAAATATTTTTCTAATTAACTCTAAATCTATTTAGAATGTTTATATATTATCATCCTAAATTTGAATAAAATATTAAATTTATTATATATATCCCGTCTCAAACTCGTCGGATAATACTCAATAAAAAT
This sequence comes from Schizonepeta tenuifolia, assembly GCA_029490685.1. Lineage (NCBI taxonomy): Eukaryota > Viridiplantae > Streptophyta > Magnoliopsida > Lamiales > Lamiaceae > Schizonepeta > Schizonepeta tenuifolia. The sequence goes on along the minus strand of CM055960.1, from coordinate 48,191,995 downwards.
TATATGAACACTATGAAGTAAATATGAATTAAAAATAGTAAAAGAAGTCCTTCTCTTTAGGCCTATTTATGGACGACCAGCGGTTTATGCTTCAATGTGTGACATCCTCAACTAAGTCACAAATCCAAGATTTTAGAAAATATGGAATAGAAAATGTAGAGAACTCTATGCAGCCATATGTATATTGGCGTGGTGCCTGAATTCGTAACAATAGGGTGGGATGTCAGTCCAATAAGTAATTTTCAAACTCAAATCCGTTCAGAATTAGGGAATGCGGATGGCCTCGCATTCTTCGACTCGAGATGTCAGCTTATTCTAGCTGGCACTGATACTGGTACTGGTACTATGCGCAAGGTTTTGTCGTTTTTTAGATTCAATTGCCTGCGATGCCATGAAGGATCAAGCAAGCAATTACTAGTAGTAGTAGATAACAAGTCAGTTAGATTGAAATAACAAACAAGAATATAAAATTAACGTACCGTGGAGAAGGGAGCACCGCACGAACAGAGATACAACCGCACGTTCTCTTTAGAGTATACTTGTAAGAGGCCAGAGGAGTTGGGCGACAATCATTCCCATTCCCGGGTACAAGATTAAGTTGGAAGAGATCACATATTACAAACGGATAAGAAGTAACTTCATCAACCCCATATGTGACCAAGCAAGTAACGCACACTTGATTTGCAAGATATTTGAGAATAGATACCCAAAACTCGAGACCACGTCTCGATGGAATGTCTATGGCTGAAGGATCGAAATCGAATTGATGTGCGAACTCCTCTTGTTTATCCTTCCTCTTAACCACCCTAACTAGCCGGCTGGATGGAGTCAATACCACTAGTGGCTCCTCATCGACAATCACAAAGTCATCCAACAACCGACATTCTTCCATATGAGCGTCTCCAAAATATTCTTCCATATGCGCATGCTTCCACCCTTGGTGAGGCGAATCAAGGTTCAAGGTGAACAACAATCCTACTTCAAGAGTGACAAGTAGGGTGTTTCTATTGATGAAATTGGCTTTAACAATTCGAAAATAGCACCAATAAAGACAACAACTAGAGCCTAAATGGCCTCCCAAACCTTCAACCCAGTCATCAGAATTAGTACGTTTCATATAAAACGAGCTAGACTTAGACCCCTTCGACTTGGCTAGGATCAATTTAGGAAGTGGTGACCAATTCTGACTCTCTGTATCGAACACCTCAAAATCGACATCTTTATTCTCAAACATTGGATCTGCATAAATAGAAAATCTGATAAAGCGTGAAAACACCATAACCCTCCTCCCATAAGGGGAGGCGGTAACATCTGGGCCACATTTGGGGTACTCTATTTCACGGACTCGCCCTTCCTCCAACTCGGATGGACTTATGCTTTTCTCCCCAGTCGATTTCGAAAAAAAATGCCTACTCATATCGTATCTAGACATCCACACTTTCCCAGATTTCCACTTTGGTAGAGTCGGGTTAATACTCTACTAACAAAGGTAAATACAACTAAAAAATACAAGTGGAAAGTGTAAATCTAAGACTCGTTCTGAGAATCTACCTTCTACTTCCTCTTCGTATGTCTGTAAACTGCTACTCTCCTGCAAAACAGCGTCTAACACCGGAAGGGTTTTCCAGAGAAGACCCTCCGACGCTCAAGTCAGTGGATTATCGGAAAAAAGGGGAAAACTCTTTCCAAAAATATCTGTTCAACAAGAAAAATAGAAAGCTTGGAGAAAACTCTACCTTTAGCTCGTGAAAACCTTTCTTTTATATGGGATAGTGTGGCAAAGGGCAAAATGAGAAGTTACTCTTAGCGCGTCGTGGCCCAGGCTGGACTTGGTTAGGGAGAGTGGCATCTGGGCCTTTGGGCCGGCTTTGACTAGCCCATTAGTAATTGTGCTTTTTAGGCCATGTTGATATATCCCATATCAACCACACCCCCCTTTATTATCAAGTGACACGTCACTTGAGGCAGCGAACGTGACACCGGTTACCCAAAAGAAGGATTTTTGGCGGGCTATGATAATATGCTATTTACATCTGGGTCGTTGGCGTGGAAGTCGTTCATCTCCTGATCCTTGGATTAGAATGACTTAATTTAACCGCCTCGAGTTTTGAAAATAATAACTTAAAAGTCTTTTCTGTAAACATTTCATCTCTTTCAACATCTTTCTCTCACTAACTTCTTCGCATCATCTTCTCTTCTCTCTTTCTGCACTTGTTTTCCTATCCGTTTCGTCTTCTTCCTTTATTCTCCCCAACGCTCAAGTCAGGTATTTTCTGAAGCTATTCTTCTGCACTTATTTGGTATTGATTCTCCGGTGTTCATTTGTTTTTAGTTTTTTCGCTATCGATTTCGCAGATTACTTCGTCTTTCGTTGATTTAAATTTTTCATGATATGTCTAGCTCTTCTGGAACTGTAAGCTCTTCCGAGCACGTAGATTCGAATACGGTCGATTATTTGATGGGGAATCAATCTCCTCCCCAGGTTACTTCTACTTCCCCGCCAGCTTCTCCTCTTCCAGAATTAGGCACAGTAGAAATTAGGGCTCAGATCTTAGAAGGGGCAAAACAACTACGTCGTATTCTAGAAAAACCGATTAACACTGAATCTGAACGTATAGCGGACTATTCCCTATTATTTGATCACAAATTAGATAATCTCAAACGTGTACTCTGGTCAGAGGACTTTGCATTCACCTCCGTTCTCCTTACGAACAATGCTAATCAGGTGTCTTTTCCAACCATGATTTTTTGGGAAAAACAAGTTCGGGCCGAGCTTCGCTTTCCCATTCATCCTTTCCTGGCTGATATATGCTCAGATCTGGATATTTTGCCTAATCAATTAACTCCCTCTGCTATCCGCACAGTATTCGGATTTTATATTTTAGTGTCTACCTATTTGTGTGTCCCCAGCCCAGCTCTTTTCCTAAGCTGCTTTTCTATTCAGCGTTCACAAGCCTTTTATTGTTTTCGCAACCGCCCTGGGAGTCATGCTCACTTCGCTGTTTCTCCTGATTCCATTGATAAACAATGGGGTCGAAAATATTTTGTGGTTATGCCCCTCAATGGTCATTGGAACTTTTCTACCCGTAGTTGGAAATATTCTCCCATATGTATGAAAGGCGGAGATGCAGTGAAACAGCTTTCTCTAGCAATGATGAAAAGGTTGAGAAGAAAGCCAAGAAAAACAATCGTTTTAACATTGTCCAGATGTTGCGTAATCCAGCAGTTCTTTCCTTCTATGGCCTTGAAGGGGAAATGTTACTCACGTCTATGCCAGACATGTCTGGTAGATCCTATTTCTCTTACTTGTTTTTTTTGTCTTGTTATTTATTTTCTTATTCCTTACCACTGGCGTAGTCTCGATTCTTTTATTCATAATTAACCATTATTTTGATTTTCATGGCGTAGAGATGGCTTATGCTAAATGGGTTCAGGACTACAGCTTACATCTGGACATAGCGGACTTATTTGCTCAGTCAATGAACAAGGATGAGGGAGAGGTATCTACCAGCAAGAGTGACCTTCCCACTATGGATGAGACCTTCCAGGCAGCAAAGGCAGTTGCTCCTTCTAAAAGGGACAAAAGGAAAAGAGATATAGTTGCCTCTGGTGGCAAAGAAAAAGAAAAAACGAGTAAGACTGCTCCACTCAAAATAGGAGCTGAGACAACTGTGTCTTCCAAAGGTGATAAAGATAAGAAGAAGAAGAAGAAGAAGAAGAAGAAGAAGAAGAAGAAGAAGAACGACAAAACTGTCTGGTCTCCTAGTGTAGGTCTGACCTCCCAGAGCTCTCCTTCGCGTCCTCCCTCACAAACTGTATCTATTAAGTTGAAATCCTCCAGCAAAAAGGCATTTCCCGTGCCTTCACTGGAGGCGCCAGAAAAAAGAAAACGAGATTCTCCTCAGCCCCACTCCTCTTCTCCTCAAGCTTCTAAAGAGACCCAGAAAAAGAAACACCGGTCATTTTCTTCAGGGAAATCTACTGCAGCTAATCCTTCTGTTGCAAAGGAGTCTGAGTCTACGGCCGTTGACCGTTCTCTTCCTCAATCGTCTTCTATCCAGGTTTCCTTGACCCCTGCTTCAGCCCTTCATCAAATGGTGCAGGGTAATGTAGCCGAAAGCGGTGCCCGACAAACAAGTTCTTTGGGGCAATTCATTCCTCCTCTTACAAGGGAGAAAGCCAGTCTTCGAGAGCTTTCCAAAGATCGCTGCTCTACCTTTCTTAAAGGTTGTCTGAGTACCGTAGAAGATCGACTAATCGGGGAAACTGAAGACCCGGTTGAGAGCCATCATGATCGGAACTACCACCTAATTCAGGTACTTTATAATCTTTTTCTTATCTTTCTTTCATTTGTACCCTTGCTTGACGGCTTGCCTTTTACTTCATATGCAGCTCTTAAGCCAGGAAGAGTGGAGAGGCAAAACAGCTCTTATTCAACGTGTGTCCAGTCGCGAACAGGAGATACTTAGGTTACGAGCTTCCTTCAAAGCTACTGCAGAAAAAACAGATCAGCAAATTCAAAGCTTGACTCAAGCTAATGCAGAGTTGTCTGCTCGTTTCGAAGCTTTGCAATCTTCTTATAGAGCTTATTCCATAGAAAAAGGCTGCTTTGAAAATACCATAGGAAACTTGGGTACTCACATTAAAGATCTGGAAGCTCAGATTCTCAAGGAAAGAAGGGCTGGAAAGGAGCGGGAATCAACCCTGAAGAAGGAAAACTATGATGTCGGGTATTCTGCCGGACTTAGCGATTGCTTTCATCGCTTGCTTGCTACCTCCCAAGGTCAGACGCTGCTACCCGATTTAAAGGACAAATTGATAGAAGGATACCGCAGCAATGCTCAGCATTATGCCAGCATTTTTCCAGATGTTCAATATTTTCATAGTGCTGGATTTGCCCAAGGTTTTCGCACAGGTTTTACTCACAAGGGCAGCTCTTCCACCAACGTGACAGTGAACGCTCCACTGCCTGATTTTCCCACTCATTGGCCTTTTGAAATGTCGATGCTCTCAATGACCCTGAAAATCTTCGCTTTTTCTAGTGGCAGGATGGTATTATTAATGTTGTGCGTAATTTCTTGTCCGGCCCTGATGCTATGTCTGACCTTTCTCCTGCTGAGAATCCATTTGTTTCTTTTCTGTCTGAGCTTCTTGGTATTTCAGCCTCATCTGTTCTGGGTTCCAGCTCTGTGGATGCAGGGGTTCCTGCCCTTGCCGCGCCCAACTCCAATTCCATTCCTTCGGAGGTTACTACCTGCGAGGCACCCTCTTCCGTTGACAAAGGGACTGTTGCCATTGATGTCTCTAGCCCTGTCGCCGCTAGTGTCGAGGCTATTGCTGCCAATCCTTTTGAATATGTCCCTGCTGTGACCAACATATCCGCTTTGGAAAATTAAGACTCCAATCTTGCTAAGACTTCCGATCCTATCAATAATGCTGGCTAATCCTAGATGCTTATGTTTTACAGATATTTGACTAAGTGTCTTCATTGTCAGTATAATCCTTACTTTGTTTCACCGTTGGCCGAGCTCATTTTGCTTTCCTCGGCGTTAATACTTTGTTTTTCAGACTCCTTGACGTTTACGTCTGTTTTTACTAGAATAGCTTCAACTATTGACCCTCTGTCGTTATTGATGTTTTGCTAGTTTTTGTTAAAACGATAATTTGTGAGGGGTATAGCTTACCCTTCCCCTTTTCTTTTGTTCTAATGGAATTAGAATAAAAGAAACTAAGTATGTATGATTTATCGCTTTAAGTTTTTACTTGATACCTGTTTGTTGTTATCAACATAATTTTAATCTTCTTTGTCTGTACTACACAATCATACTCCTTGCTTTTATTCATCGTTTATTTTATTATATTTATTAATATTACAATTAACTTTGTTATCTCGACCTGCTGTGGTCAAGATTCGCGTGCTTTCTGTATCTGCTACCGTATTTGCTTTGGACCTCGAGCCTTTTTTGGCTTATTCCTAAATTAGGGTATTGGTCAAAGCGCCTTTATTGCTATTACTGACTTTGTCAGTTACTTTTTTGCCCTAATAACTCCTGGTGATACGTCTCATCATAACTGCTGATATTACTTTTTCCCTCTATAAATACCTTCATTTAGTTCCTACTGCTCACTCAATTGCTAAGTTATTGCTTATTCATTTCATTGAGTGCCTTTCTTCCTCGTGTTTTTATTCTCCTACTTGCCATGTCTATCTGGTTCTCATTGTTTTTCCTTTTTATTCTCTCTCCCAAAAAACCTGGTTGGCCTTCTATCCATCCTTTCTTTGTTATGGTCAAACATCTGAATCGCGACCTTTGTAATGGTCAGACATTTGACGCACACTTTTCGATGTCTACCATCTATCATCATGAGCCTTCGATCTCTCTCATGGGTTCGCCGCTGACCCAGTGGGATCCGCAGCGAGAATCAGAATGTCTCATGGGAGGTATATGTCAACTTGTGCGCCATCTCTAGTGCGGTTGTTTCTACCTTCAGGTCAACTTTTCTCTAAAATATGCTCTTGCAGACATTCCTTTCCTTATTGGTGGGTACGGTGGTTGGGAATTGGAGCAGAGCTAAAATCATGGGGCTGTCCTGGCCTTCTTTCGAGCTAAGCATTCAGATCTGAATGCTTTTAACGGACTGGTCCTGGGCCCCCGTTGTGGCAGCGCTTCCTTGCAGATCGGCACGAGCAAGTCTGCCATATTTGGCAGGTCTTATCAGAAGGAAAGGCAAAGTCTTACCAGTCCATGCTTTTGCATCTTTTTTAGGACAGAAGGCATTTTGCGCTTTTGTGCATCCGACTCTGTCAAACCTCCGACGTTCTTCTTTGCCAAGTTCTGGTGGGACCACATCGGGCAGCTGCTATCAATGAGATCTGCCAGGGCTGTTTCTGCCATGATGTTAGCTTCTAGATCTGCGTAGGAAGACCGGTCTATAGCGCAATTCTTCTTAATTTATTACCCGTAGTGCTCTCACAATTTGTCGACTTTTCAAAATTTCGCTAATTTCATGTAACATGTTCAGCTTTTATGAATGTATTTTATTTTGTCATTTAATTCAATTATCTTATCCAGTTATATCCCTTTTTTCGGTGTCTTTGTGCTTGTATCGTTGCATCTTACACTTATCATATACATGTACTGTTTTATCATTATTGAAGAAACACACTTAATCACCGTAATTTGAAATACTCTGATCTTTATCATGTCTTTAATTGGAAATGACCATAGTAATTGAAAATCAACACTTTTACAATAGCGATCTAAATTACTTCTTTTTAGAAAGACTGGAAAACTTGCAAAAACAATTTTTTCTTCGGCAAACAACGGAAACCAACTTGCAAACGAGAGCTTTGCTTAGGGAATCAACAAAAACTAACTTGCAAATGTGAGCTTTGATTAGGGAATCAACAAAAACTAACTTGCAAATCTGAGCTTTGCTCGGGGAATCAAAAGATAATTGGCTCTGCCCTTTCAGACATAAAACCTCTTCAGATTGTTTACGTTCCACGGCCTGGGTAACTTCTTCCCGCTTGGCTCTGCCAGTTCATAAGCTCCTTCTTTTAGCACCTTCATGACTTTGTAAGGTCCCTCCCAGGGCAGGTCTAATTTCCTAATCGGTTGTAAGGTGTCAGCTCTACTTAGCACCAAATCTTTTTCTTTGAATTGTCTTTCTCGCACTTTGTAGTTGTGCCTAACCTTGACTGCTTCATTGTATACTTCAGACTTCAGCTTTGCCATCATTCTGACTTCTTTGAGGAGATCCAGCTCTTCTCTCTTGGCCTAATTATTTTCAGCTTCATTATAGTTTAAAATTCGCCAGAATCCTGCTCCTATCTCGACAGGGGTGACCGGCGTAGTGCCATAAATGAGTTGACGTGGAGACTCTCCTGTAGCAGCTCTGACTCCAGTTCTATATGACCACAGTACTGAATCTAATGCGTCTACCCAATCATTCTCATGGCTCAGCAGTCTTGCTTTTTTGCCGCTCACAATAGTGCGATTTGTCACTTCCACCTGTCCATTCGTTTCAGGGTGTTTCACAGCTGCGAACCTTTGAACAATAACAAGACTTTTACACCAATCTCTCATCTTTTGCCCATTAAATTGTGACCCGTTATCATAGACGAGGATTTGCGGAACTCCATATCTGAACATGATATCCTTCCATACGAACGTTAAGACTGTCTGAGTGGTTATAGCCGTAACCGCTTTAGCCTCGATCCATTTGCTAAAGTAGTCTACTGCTACTATGACGAATCTTTTTCCTCTGTCCACCTTAGGAAAAGGGCCTACTATGTCTATGCCCCATTTGTCAAATGGGCAAGTGGCATACAGGCCTCCCAATCTCTCTGCCGGAACATGTATAGCATTTGCATTCTTTTGACACCTGTCACACCTCTGCACATAATCTTTAGCATCTTTTGCCAAGGTTGGCCAGTAAAATCCTACCCTGATTACTTTTCTGACCGTATCTTTGTATCCTGAATGGCTTCCAGCGCCTTCTTCGTGTATTTCTCTAATAATATATTGGGCCTCCTCTTTCCCAACACATTTCAAGTATGAGTGAGTAAAAGATCTCCTCATAAGACAATCTCCCACCAAGCAGTATTGTTTGTAATTGATCTTAACATGCTTCTCTATACCTTCCAACTTTTTTCCAGTTTTCAAAAAGTATATAATAGGATCTCTCCAATCCTCGCTTCTCTCGTTCACTAGAGCTTCTACAGCATGCACCTTCTTTTCTACAGTCATCATGGTAATGATCCCCTTGTCCGGTATGCTGGCAGCGCTGGCCAGTTTTGCTAGGTGGTCAGTTTTAGAATTATGTTCCCGGGGAATTTGCTCAAATCAAACACTTTTGAATCTTCTCCTGAGCTCTTTCATTATTTCCATGTATCGCCCCATGTCATCTTTGACCTCAAAAACTCCTTCTGATGAGCTACCAATTGTGAGTCCGACCTTATTAGGACAACCTGTGCTCCCATCTCCCACAATATTTGCATTCCCCTGATGAAGGCCCCGTACTCTACCTCATTGTTAGATGTTCGAAATTGAAAGGATATGGCAAAATGCAGTTCTTCACCATCAAGCTTAATGACTACGATGCCTGCTCCGCATCCCCCGATATTTGCTGCTCCATCCACCTCAGCTATCCATTCTTTCTTTGCTTCCTCAATTCTTGTTGATTCTTGTATGAAGTCTACCAAAGCTTGTGCCTTTATAGTCGTCCTCGGCTTAAATTCTATTTCATACTCTCCTAATTCCACTGCCCATTTTACCATTCTTTCTGACAAATCTGGTCTAGCCAGGACTTGGTTAAAGGGCTAATTACTTCTAACAACCACTTTGTGCGATAAAAAATAATATCTGTATCACCACATTTCTCAGGTTAGACATTTTACTTTACCATAGGCTTATAGATTAAGCTATATTGCTACTTTTTGAAACAATATTCATATTTCCCTTCATAATTCTTTCATCAGCACATATATAAATATACCTCAATCGCCTTACTGCGAACATAACGGCCAGTGTCGCCTTCTCAATTTCGGAGTACCTCTCCTCTGATCCCTGTGTTATTAATTGAACAGTTAGCCCAAGGCCTCTTTTCATTAATGCAATCATTGTTTACATATTAAACATGCTTATCGTATATGCATTTTCATATATGGGAATTTATTAAATGCTTACTTGGAGCATCTACTGATGTAATAAATTGGTTGCTGCTTTGGACCTTCTTCCCTGATCAGAACGGAACTCACAGCTTGCTTTCCCACAGCAATGTATAAGTACAGTACCTCATTTGGATTTAGCTTAGCTAACATTGGCAGCTCTGACAAATGCTTTTTCAGGTCTTCAAAGGCTTGTTGGCATTCCGATGTCCATTCAAACTTTGTGCCCTTTCTTAATATCTGGAAAAAATAATAGTTTTTGTCTGCCGATCTGGATATAAAACGACTCAGCGCTGTAACTTTGCCATTCAAACTTTGCACTTGTTTGATGTTCCTGGGTGACTTCATTTTCATAATAGCTTGCACTTTTGCTTCATTAACCCTGATTCCTTGTGGAGTAACTACAAATCTGAGGAACTTACCTTGAGTTACCCCAAAAACGCATTTTGCTGGATTAAGCCTAAATCTGCTTGCCCTGCCTACAACAAACACTTCTTCCAGATCTTTGGCGTGAGATATGGATTTGGCGTTGTGCACAAATATGTCATCCACATATACTTTGGTGTGAGAGTGCAACAGGTCTGTGAAGATAGTATCCATCATTCGCTGGTAAGTGGCTCCTGCATTTTTTAGCCCAAAAGGCATTCTGACAAAACCAAAGGTGCCAATAGAAGTTATGAATCTTACATTCACCACATCCTTTCGATCCATTTGAATCTGGTAATACCCTTGATAAGCATCCATCATAGATAACAACACTGTGCCTGCTGTAGCATCCACCAGCAGGTCGATTCGAGGAAATGGATAGTGATCCTTGGGGCAGGCTTTGTTCAAGTCTCGAAAATCATTGCACATTCGTCATTTCCCTCCTGGTTTTTTAATCATCACTGCATTACACAACCAATTTGGGAACCTAACCCGGATTATATATCCTGTTTGCAGAAGTTTCCGCACTTGTTCTCTAATGGCCTGATCTTTTTCCTCATCGAATTGTCGCAATTTCTGTTTTACTGGCCTGACTTTGGGGTTTATGTTCAGCCTATGCGTGGCTATATGGGGATGTATACCTGGCATCTAATCTGAATCAAAAGCAAACACATCGGCGTTTCGTCGCAAGCACGCTATTATCATCTCTTGCTCCTCTGGCTTCATTTTCATACCTACTCGGGTTGTAAAACCTATGCGATCTTCAAACAGTTCTACTGTCATTGTCTCCTCTGCGGGCTTCATGGTAGGCTTGGGTTTTTTCATCCATCTCAACATCCTCCAATTCTCCTTCTTCCAACTTAACAGCAGGTCTAGTACTAGGCCCTGCATTGTACTCAGATGATACTCGGGGTTTAGCCCCTTCTTCCTCTTCATCTTTCCGGGCTCTTTTACCTTTTTGACTTATGGCCCTCTTTAGCTCGCTCGCATAACAAGATCTGGATTTGATCTGATCTCTCCTGATTTCTGCCACTAGTCTCCCTACCGAGAATTGTACTTTCATATGATATGTTGACGCTACAGCCTGAAAAGCATTTAGCGATGGTCTTCCGAGTATTATATTGTAAGAACTTGGTGGATCGACCACTAAAAACTGTATCATCTTCGTCTTTTTCAACTCTCCATCAGCTAAAACCATGGGTAGGCGAATCATTCCCACCGATGCTACTACATCTCCTGAGAATCCAGCCAGCATGGCAGGGACTGGAGTTAACTTCTCATTTATATCTATCAATTAAAAACATCCCAGGAAAATGATGTCAGCTGAATTCCCTGTGTCGATTAGAATCCTGGCTACATCATGCCCAGCTACTTTTGCCGTAATTACTAAAGCATCATCTTGGGGCGTGATTAACCCTTGCAGGTCCTGATTCCTGAAGTTTAGGTCAGGTGAGCTCGATCTAAGATAGACAGCGTCTACATTCCAAACATTCGGAGGTCTGACAGCCCTTTGGGCTCTCTTCTGTGCTTGTCCCGAAGTTTCACTGATCAGACCTCCCACTATCATCATGATGGACTTCTGTTTCTTTGGATATTACGTCTTTTCCTCTTCGGCTCGAGGTCCCTCAATTGCTAATTGCGGAGTTTCAGGTTTTGGTATATCGGGAACCTCTCTCCTTCTTTCAGGGGTGTATCCCCTTCTGTCCTGCCTTTTCCAAGGAACTTCTCGACCTCCTCTCGCTTGTCTGATGTAATTCTGGAAGTTTCCCGCCTTTATGAGCCTTTCTATAGCATTTTTGAGATGTCTACACTCATCTGTGTCATGACCGTAATCCTTGTGGAAACGGCAATAGAGGTCTGACGGTGGGTTCCTAGGGCCACTCTCCGCCGAGAAAGGCGAATTGAAAAGCTTTGGAGCTATGTTCAAAATTTCAAATGGAGATACGGTCAGTTCAGTATAAGGCTGAGATCCCATATCCCATGTTTTTCCTGGGTAGCTGCTTCTAGAAAGGGGAGCCAGCGAATCCCTATAAGATCTCAGCCTTTTTTCTGCGCGTGGAGTCTGTGTCCCTTTCTCTGAAAGTAGTTTCCTCCCCTTGAGATCTGCCTTTAGTTTTGTCCTCTACACAGTTGGAGTCCCATACCTCTTCGCTGATAATTCTAATGTCCATCCATTCCATGACCTTATCATAGCATGAAAAATATCTTTGTCCCTCAGATCCTTGATCAGAGCATGTACCTTAACATCATCCGTAGCGCTAGGAACTTGCAGAGCGGCAGCATTATATCTGGCTACATAACTTCTTAGGCTTTCCTTCTCTTGCTATCGGAAATTCATCAGAGTCATTACAGAATAACTTTGCCGTCGAGCGCTGGCAAATTGATTTTCCAGTTGCGATGCGAAGTCGTCGTAAGTTTCTATACTTCCTGATTTCAATAGGTTAAATCACCTCTGAGCCAAGCCTTTAAGGGTAGACAACAACACTCGACATTTGATTCCATCCAAATAGCCCTGCAACATTGCAATATTTTCAAATCTGTCGAGATGATCTTGAGGATTAGTTGTTCCATCGTATATCAGATCTCTCGGAAATCTGAAATTCATAGGCAGCGCTTCAGCCATGATATCATTGTTGAACGGGGAAGCTCTGCTTCTGCGTGATCCTACAGGACGACCTTCTAACTTTTCTTTCATGGCTGCTAGGTCACGAGCCATTTTAAATTGCCAATCCTTTTCATGGATTGTAGCGTACTCTTCTCCAGTCTTATTCTCCTGCCATCTCCTACGAGCACCCAGTTCATAATCCTCATCATATAAGGATTCCTGCTTACCCTCAAGATTCTCTCCTTCTCGATTCCCTTCAAGATGTTTTGCCGAAGTTTTGTTCTTAAGGCGTTGTTGTTGAGTGATAATATACTGGGCTACCGCCTCCTTTGCTGCTTTTTCCATCATGTCCTGCATCTGCTTTGAGGATATTAACAGTTTTTCTTCCTCCTCTTGCTCCATTTTCTCCTTACCTTTAGATTTAGTGGGAGTTTCTCCCTCAACTTGAGCGTTGTCAGCGATGGCTTCCTCCTCATCCCAAAGGTCGGGCTCTTCTCTAATGTCTGTCATATTTCTGCATAACAGTGGGATAACATTGCCCCGATTAGAGAACATATTCTCAGGTAAGTCATAAAAATTAGAACAACATTACTGCTTGAAAAGCATACTCAATGAAGCGTTTCTGGTTCTAATTTTACTGGTTATAACATATCAACGTTTTGAATTATCAGAGCCAAGCTACTTTCATGCATCTCTTTAAACCAACAGGAGATTCCTGTTTTATTCAACCGTGTTTTAGGTTGGCAGACATACGTGGCCTTCCCGCAGCTTTTTAGGCTAGCAAGGTTTCGTGGCCTTCCCGCAGCTCTTTAGGCTAGCAGGGGTTCACAGCTTATTGATCAACGCTTTAGGCTGGCAGACATTCGTGGCCTTCTCGCAGCTCTTTAAGCTGGCAGGGGTTCACAGCTTATTCATGCTTTAGGCTGGCAGATGTGCGTGGTCTTCCCTCAGCTCTTTAGGCTGGCAGGGGTTCACAGCTTATCCATCAGCGCTTTACGCTGGCAGATGTGCGTGGCCTTCCCGTAGCTCTTTAGGCTGGCAGGGGTTCACGGCTTATTCATCAGCGCTTTAGGCTGGCAGATGTACGTGGCCTTCCCGCAGCTCTTTAGGCTGGCAGGGGTTCACGGCTTATTCATCAACCCTTTAGGCTGGCAGACATGCGTGGCCTTCCCGCAGCTCTGGCTTATTCATCAGCACTTTAGGCTGGCAGACATGTGTGGCCTTCCCGCAGCTCTTTAGGCTGGTAGGGGTTCACGGCTTATTCATTTATTCTCTGGGTCATGTTTAAATTTCTCAGGTAACCAGTTTACTTTTATATTTACTCCTTTATCTTTTAAGGTCAAACACTTTGTATGTATTTTACTTTATATATATGATTCAAAATTCAACCAGATAATTCATCTTATTATCAACAAAAATAAATGGAGGCAATCATTTACAAGAGACCAACTGCGAACATCATTAATCGCAGTTTACGATTTCTCGTTTATAATTTACACACTTAGATCCCCTATTGAAACAAACAAAAACTTGTAACCAGTAAACTACACATTATTAAACGAGATTCCACTCCACCTCAGCCTTCGCTTTAACCAGATCAGGGCGTTTACAGAGTTGCCCACAGAGAGCAGAATTACAATCCCCTCATTTCTCGACGAAAACAGCCGGTAAAAAAGGGGAAACGCAAAGAAACAATAAGAAAACATGAAACTAAAGCAGATCCAGAAAGTAAATCAACGCCTTAGCTTTGTTTTTCCACAAACGGCGCCAGTTGGTAGAGTCGGGTTAATACTCTACTAACAAAGGTAAATACAACTAAAAAAATACAAGTGAAAAGTGTAAATTCAAGACTCGTTCTGAGAATCTACCTTCTACTTCCTCTTCGTATGTCTCTAAACTGCTACTCTCCTGCAAAACAACGTCTAACACCGGAAGGGTTTTCCGGAGAAGACCCTCCAACGCTCAAGTCAGTGGATTATCGGAAAAAATGGAAAACTCTTTCCAAAAATATCTATTCAACAAGAAAAATAGAAAGCTTGGAGAAAACTCTACCTTTAGCTCGTGAAAACCTTTCTTTTATATGGGATAGTGTGGCAAAGGGAAAAAATGAGAAGTCACTCTAAGCGCGTCTGTGGCCCGGGCTGGACTTGGTTAGGAAGAGTGGCATCTGGGCCTTTAGGCCGGCTTTGACTAGCCCATTAGTAATTGTGCTTTTTGGGCCATGTTGATATATCACATATCACACTTGATATCATCGACGCCACCAATTGCATACACATATGGATCTGACACACAAAAAACGCACCTCCCAATAGTCTTTGCCTTCCATTCGGATATAAGGCGATTTCTCCATCCATCCACTACTGCTATTACTATTATCACCATCAAAATCTAGCATAAAAATATTGTATCTATCACAGTCGCAACAGCAAAAAATACATACCCTGTCCTTGTAACCTGAATTTGCTGAACCTACCTCCATTGCCATTGACATTGACAACCCTAATTTTCCCCTTTTTTTTTTATTTTTGCCGAATTAATTTTTTTCCAACTTTAACAAATTAAATCATGTACTTTTCAATTTTTGTAATTAAGCCCTAATTAAATTTTATTGACATAAAATAATAAAAATATAACAAATAGTACAATATTATTTTATATATCTTTATTGATCATAAATAAATATTAATTAATTCATTAAATTTAATATTAATTAATTTGGGTGCATAAATCCTTCTCATAAATATAGGGATGAATTTCGGTATGGCCTCCATTAGTGAACCCTTAATTCATTTATATTTTAACTAGTGTATTATTTAATAAAATGAATAATATTTAATATAAAATAAAGATATTATTTGTTAATTTTTTATTTTAAGTTTTCATAGAAAAATTATATACATATAAATCCATTATAAAAATCAAATCTAATTCACCCCGATTTTTATAAATAATTTCAAATCTCTCATAATTTCTTCTCAAAATTGATGTGTACAAAAGCATATTTAACTCTTAAAGAGATTGTCTCACATCAATTATTTTGACATCAAATAACTCTTTATCCCATATTGATTTAGGAAAGATTTTTTTTTTTTACTTTTTTTTTTAATATTGTTTATAGGATGAAGGTGACGCTATATATCTTACATGATGAGATTAACAAAAAATAAAAAAAAAATTAATTGAACTGCCGATTCAGAATTGGCCCGTCTATCCCTTTTCGCGTCAGAATCGACCCGTTGTCGACCATTTCTATGGGACATAATCAAATATATGTAATGATAATTAGCTCTTCATCTCAATAAAAACTTCAGCATATGCCATTTTATTTAAGTTCTTTAAATAAAAATTTTTATAAATAAAGAAGAAAAAAAAAACTAAAGGATGAATGATTATTATTGAGTGTGAAGTAATGTTTGAAAATATACATACTAATTTATAAGCTTATAGACTTTTATTCAACCAACTAATAAATTAGTCAAATTAAATCTGTAGTGCAAAGGATGTAAAAATACATAGTTACTCTAAATATTTATAAACTTTTCAATATAGGTTAACATATAAAATCGATGTGAAATAGAAGATTTAATTATTATTAATGTTAAAAGCTTATTTTAAGTTTAATAATTTTTAAAAAATTGGAGAATTTAGATAATATGAATGAAAAGATTAGAGGGTTGCCACATAGGAGAAAGACAATGTACATTGAATTTTAGACATCTGAATTATTGAAATCTTGCAACTTTTGGTTTGTGTGTTTTTCTTAAATTTTTAAGTTTTTGCTAAGATAATGTGTTGGAGATATGGTTAGTAGTGGGATGATGTGAATTGGGGTTTCAGATTTTTCTTAGTATTTAAGGATGTTGTTAATTAGATTTTAGTAAAATAGAGAATTGCTTTCTTACCCATTGTGGGTACACAACTTAACATGTTCATCATCGATGTGCAGCGAGAGAAACGGTCTAACTTTTTAGAATTTATATGTAGATGTTTTTCCTTTTTAATGAAATAATAAAAATATAACTATTTATTTGACCAACTAATTTAATTGACCAAATTAAATTGTGGTTCAAAATAAGTGTGGGATGAAAGAATACATAGTGAATCTACGTATTTAGAGGTCTTTCAAATAAGTGAGATTTCATTGAAAAAATAATGTGGGATTAAATATTATTATTAATAAAATAATAATAATAATAATAATAATAATAATGATGATGATGATGATAATAGAATTAAATAATAATATATAAATCAATATGTATTTTCAGGAGTGAGTATTGATATTAGAATTTGGGAGTTCGTTTCATATTTAATATATATATATATATATATATATAATATTAAAATATGACAGATATTGATTTTGAAGATTTGATTTTCTTAAGATTTTGTTTTCATGACATATATAATATAGAATATAAATATGATAAATATTGAATTTAAATACAGAAAATTTGAGAATTTAGATAAATGAGAATGGAGGGATTTGAGGGCATTACATAGGATTTTTTTTTACGTAGAGTCGTTTTCGTTTATATAATATATAGATAAATTAACCAATTTGATTTATATTTAGTAATTTATAGTAATAAACTTTAGTCTTGAATAATAATTTATAGAAATAAACTTTACTTTGAAGTGATGACAATATTTATTTATGATCGACATATAAAATAATATTATACTATTTACACTATTTGTTATATTTTTATTATTTTATGTCAATAAAGTTTGATCAGGTCTTAATTGCAAAAATTGAAAAGTTCATGATTTAATTTGCCAAAGTTGAAAATTCAGGTTAAAATTATAAAAATTGAAGTTCGTGATTTAATTTGCTAAAATTAAAAGTTGAAGTTAAAATTGCAAAAAGCCCTAAAATTCGTGATTAATTCGCCAAAACCCCTTACACCAACAGACAAAGTTTTTGCGGATTTCAGCGTGCTTATTAGGTTTGGTTGTGTTTAATATAATAAAATAAAATCTAAATTGATGAAGCGACCCGACCCAAAGAAGATCCGTTCCCTCTAATTGGATCTCATCTGGATCTACTCTTCTTTTTCTTTTTTGACAAATTAGTCGTTCCACACTCCATGTATGGATCTCATCTTAATCTATTTTTACGACAAACTAGTGTGTAACCTAGACGGAATTTGCTTTGTAGTTATAAAAATTTATTTTGAAAGTGAAAATATTTAGTTTCTAAATAAATTTAAGAAAATTGTTCTACGATTCTCCCGTCTTTTTTTTTTCTTAGTTCAATTTAAACCACATACTTTTGTAAGATCATTAAAATATTGGCCGCAATTTGTTTGATATAGTTGTAAAATTTATTATGAAAGTGAAGTCTTTTCAAATCTAATTAAATTTAATAAAATTTTTCTGCGATTCTCCCGTCTTCATGTACTCCCTCCGTCCCACTCATCTTGTCTACATCCAAATAAGAAATGGTTTAACAATATATAAGGGTGGTTCCAACTTGACACATGAGCGCCACATCATTTTTTGGAATCCAATAATTTTTGTATAAATCTTCTCCAATAGTGAACCCAGCTTCCAATAAGAATATGGTCCCACTATAATATATACTTTATATCTTCATATATATTTTTTCCAAATAATTTTGAATATATATTCATATTGAAATTCTAAAATATAACAATTAGTAAAATAAAATAAATTTATAATAACTAAAATTGCATTAATGAAATCAAATAAGCTTACAAACAGAGATTTTAACAATGTTTACAAATTTATTTCCTTAATTTTTAATATTTATTTAATAAGCATATAAATTATGAATTGTTTTTTTTTTAAATATCATAACTTATTCTTCGATCTCCGATTTTTATGATTTTTTGTCGAATTAAAGCTCTCGTTGTGATCTTCAATATAAGATACATGTTCGATATATTTCATTTGAATTTTAGATATCGAAATGATGATTATTTAAATGTTAATGAAATGAAAAGAAAAAGAAAAAAATATTAAACAAATAGTGGGTCCTCCTATTTTAGAACTCAATTACCAGGTTGTGCACCCATTTCCTAGCTTCCATATTTTAAAACTACAATGGTTATAATTGGGTTCCAACTTTTTGGAACCCACAGTAGGAACCACCCTAAGGGTCTTAATTATAAGTAAATATGGTCCAGATTGAATTTTAAAAATCACAAAAAATCCTACCACTCACATTTAAATAAAGTGATTTTAATAATTTAATACACTAAACAACCTTTTCTTAATCTCTGCGTCCATCCAAGATAGACAAGAAGAGTGGGGCGGAGGGAGTATTATTTTTTAACTTAATTTAGTTCAATTTTAATCTATGTGCTTCTTTATGATTATTAAAAATATCAGTCACAATTTGTTTGGTAGTTATAAAAGTTTATTTTGAAAGTGAGAATATTTAGTATCTAATTAAATTAAAGAAAATTGTTCCGTGATTCTTTGTCTTTATTTACTATTTTTTATATTTTTTAGTTCAATTTAATCCACATATTTCAATAAGATTCAAGAAAATTGTTATGTGATTCTCCGGTCTTCATTCACTATTTTTTATCATTTGTTAGTTCATTTTAATTCACATGCTTCATTGAGATTATAAAAAATATTAGCCGTAATTTTCTTGGTAGTAAAGTTTATTTTGAAGTTAAAATCTTTAGAAATTAAATTCAAGAAAATTGTTACGCGATTCTCCCGTCTTCATTTTCTATTTTAAAATTTTTTAGTTCAATTTTAATACACAATGTTCATTATTTTTACTTCTTTAGTTAGTGAAGTTTTGACTTTTCAGAGACAAGGGTTTTTTTTTCTTTTTCTAAAAAATCTTAGCAAATATTTCCGTTTCTTTTGCTCAAATATAATGAAAAATATAGTTTATATTGGTATAGAGAATATAGAATGCGTAATGTAGGATCAAAAATTAAGGGAATGACTCAAACCTGTATTAGTTTATGCAAAGTAAAACTATTAATTCGGTCAAATAATTAATTAGCCAAGTTAAATTGATTGCACAAAATAATTGTGTGGTGAAAAAATACATCCTTACTTTAGAATATATATATAATAAAAAATACATAAAATGTGGATTTAAAATAAAATTAATATTGATTAGAAGTTGCACTATGTATGATCTAGAATTAAAAAGAGCCTCGAATCCGTAATGATTTTAATAAAATATAGATGGCATAATATAGCACGACATATAATTGCGAACTAAAAAATGCTTATATATATGCACCCACGCCTATTGGTTAAATTTTTTTAACCCATATATTTAATAAGATAAACATTCATATATAACTAAGAGAGGGCTAATGTGAGGAAACTATACTTTTTGGCCAACCAATTAATTGGTTATAAAAATTAATAAAATTATTAAATAGTATTAATATGTGATAGATTAAAATAAATATTATTTCTTAATTATTTTAACGTTAAATAATTCGGTTATGCAATCTACTAAACTCGCTTAGAATTTATATCCCTTGAACACATCTTAAATTCAATTAAAAGTAATTTTACCACATGTTTACGTCTCAAACCCATATAGTTATGTTTGTTAAAAATTATAACTAATATATTCTCATTACTTTCAATAATTATTAAAGCTCTGTTCTTCTACAAACTGATGTGGGAAAAATATATTTTTCTCCAAAGGAAAACGACTCTTAAGCTGATTTTTTTATCTTTTTATGAAGAAAAAGAGACAAGGGACCGAGCGGGTAGTGAGAGAGAGAGAGAGAAAAGATATATAGATAGTGAATAATACTATAGACGTTAAGATTGTCTATAAGATGAAAGTGACCATAAACACCCCACATTATGAATTCAACACAAAATTAAGATAAAAAAAAAGGTTAAACTACCGCTTCACAATCATCCCGTCTACCCCGACAGTTCCGACCTAGAACCGGCCTATTGACTACAATACTGATTTTAAATTATATAAATAATCATCTTACAAATATATTCACAAAAAAATTAATGATGACATTTGTTTTCTTTTTATCTGAAATTAATATTTAATTATATACATAACTATATTCCAAAAATATTCACACAATATTTAATAAATAAAAATTTAATTATAAATTGTAGTATTATATAAATAATCATCTTCCAAATATATTCATAGAAAAATAAATGATGACATTCGTTTTCTTTTTTACCAGTTTCAAGAATAACTTTTTGACTGAGAATAAAACTTCAAGAATTGTTTCACTATGTACTTGGTAGTTTTTCCTTAATTAATAATTAAGGTTTTGCATGCCTAAATTAAGGATTTTCGATTCTAAGACTGACGGTGAAATCCGTTTCAGAAAATAAATTCCAGAAGTCGGTCGAACGACTACTGTATTAGGGTTTTCGCGTCAGACAAATTTATCGTCCGAAAACTCAGATTGAAAAACCATCGAACTTTACATTCACTTTTTCTTCGATACGAGTTCACCGGAGAGAGTCAGTTTTTATGATTTTTCCGGGCGAATTTTAGACTGTTTAGTCCCGACTTTTTCTCGGATTTTGAAAAACGAATTAGGTTTTCCGAGTACGTGATTTATTTCTAATGTAACGGACGAATTAGATTTCGTCGAATACGTAACCAACTAAGAAATTATTTCTCAACTTTTATAACGTCGTTTAAAATTCGGAAACGAGATATTTCCGTCAAAAAATTCGCGCCCAAACGCCCCTTAACGACTCACCACCCTTTAGTTAGATTTTTATACCTTTATGAATAGTAAAATGGCTAGTCATCACCTCTCTTTCTTCTCCTCTCTTTACCGCCCCCATATCACTCTCTCTCTCTCTCTCATTTCTCTCTCAAAATTCCTCCATTGAAGACATCTACTTAAGCTTTCTCAAGATCACAAGTCTCCCGTCTACCGATTAAATTCATTTCCGAGTTCATATTCCGCAAGGTAGGCACTTCGTCTACGATATAAACCGAACAAAAACTTGTTTCCATCTACTAGATTTTTTCGAAAAAAATGGAATTGAAGTAGGATGATGCACCTTTGTTTAATTCATGTTCTAGTATGCTTAGGAATGGATTCTACGGATCGAATCATGAAGAAAATCATCCCCCTTTGAACTATGTGATTACCGAAATTTTTAGATTTTAGGGGTTTGATCGTAGTTCGATTTTCTTGGTGATTGAATGATGGATTCTTGTTCTACATGTTGTTAGATGATCACATGATTTAATTTAGATTTTTCTAAAAATAAAAGTTGAAATATAAGAGATGAAGAATGCATGATTTGGTGTAGTAAATGATATGATATGCTTGATTGGTTAATGGAAATGAGATATAGGATGATTGAGGATGAGTATATAATTAATTGGAGTTTTTCTAAAAATAAATTGAAAAACGTAAGAGACGGAAATCCGTCGATAAGTTGAAGCTCGTTAATGTTTTGATAGTATGGTTTACATATTAGTGATGCTTGTTAGATGATGATCGTTGTTGTAAAATTTGAACGAAAACGGAGAACGTAGGAATTTTGTTAAGAGACGAACAATCGACGATAAGTCGAGAATGAATAATGATTAGGGTTTGTGATTCGAATCTATGATAATCTTGATAGTTAATGATCGTAATCGTAAAGTTTGAACGAATTCTAAGAAGATTTGATTTTTTGAAAAGAGACGGAGAATCGAGATTAAAAGCCGATAGAAAAGTCGAATAAGGAAAACTTTTTTAATAATAATGATTGTTATTAGTTGATGAATGATATTGTAGTTAACGACTTTTCCATCCGAGAAACGAGATGTTATGAGTTATATTTAAGAAACGAGAAGTTGATAAACAAAAATGAAATAGGAATTGAATTTGAAATTGTTTTGGTATAGTAATTGGTTAGTTGGAAATAACGAGGAAATGCTCGTCGTTTGTTTAATCAAGAGACGTGAATGTGAACCCGATTAAGGGATACTGCATATAGACTGTCTTAAGATGGAAATTTCGCAAAAATAAAAGTGGAATAGTATTAATCGAACCTAGGGAATCGTGCATTGAGATTTGTCGAGCATTAGGGTTTCGTGCGACTATTTTGCGACGTTTCACGGAAACTGTCATAACTTCTAGCTCGCTTAACGAAATCAAGATCCATAAATTGGAGAGTAAACTAGACACTCATGGCTTTCGTTTGGTATAAAATTCATCCCCGGTTTTAATATGCTCTGTTCTGTGCGAACTCCAGAATCACTGACTTGTGCAGTAAGTTTGCAAAACTTAAATTCTTAAGTTGAATCCTTTTCAACTTCATTCCTTGTGAACTTTTAAGTCGTTCTAAGTTATCGACATTCATTTACCTATTGACCTAAGTGTCGAGTAATAAGCCGAGTCAGTTTATAAATGAGAATTGATCGAAGTCTCGTTTATTAGTTAATCAAAAGAAAGTAGTAAAGTGCAAACGCCTAAAAGACTAAAATCGATTTCGATTTCCTGTTTCTTTTATTGTTGCGATCAAGTTCTTAAGTTTGTTTATTTACGATAAAAGGGGGAAGTCAGCACCGAGGATAGGACAGAAGACCAGAGACAGAAGCTCGTATAATAGTTCTGTAATCAGTAAGGTGGGCTTTTCTATATACGAAATAAAATGAGCGATGCTCGAAAATCTTTGTTTACAAGCTTTGATAATTGTGTTTTCAACGTTATAATCAGAGCATGATGTTTTTATGTGAGTTCTCTTGTACCCTTCTGAGTTAGCCGACCTGCTCTCCAGAATTATTAGTTAGCCGACTTGCTAACTAAAACGATCGGACTTTGAGTTAGCCGACTTGCTATCTAAAGTTAGTGTACACAGTAGCCGTTGTGTGTGGAACTCTGTTGAGGGGTGGCCAGCCACGATAAATATTTATTGGGCAAGATTGAACGTAACATCAGTCAGAAAATGCTCGCGCGAGTGATTTATGAGAAAAGAAAATGTTTAGTAGACACGGGCCTTTAATGAAAAACTCCGGTATGCTACAGAAATGAGATGCCTGATTTATTTATACTTATGTTATGTTTTCCGCAATGTGCCCACTAAGTGCTTTTATACTTAGCCCTGCATATACTTTATAAAATGTGCAGATTGAACGACGGGAGCGGCGGTGGTTGATGTTGAGTAGAATGGTTTAGGAAAGAAGATCGAAGTCTAAGTTCTACATTTTTCCGCTACCAAACTCTAAACTCTTTTGTGTTGATGTATATATTTTTTTGAGTCTAAGTTCATACATTAACTTAGTTTCTTTTGAGAACATCCTTGTCGAGTGATCCTTCGAGATCGACTCCTTTTATATAATGAAGTCTTGTTCATAGTAATTTATTCTGTTATTAATGTCTGTTTGTTCATTCATTCTTATTCATCCCCCTTCTTCCCCGCTTCTTTAATCCAACCCCTAGTCGCACCCCGGCTTTGCCGTCCTTCGGGATTTGGGGCTGTGACAGTGATTCATAAAATTATTTAGTCAATGATATAAGATAAAAATTGACCATAAATATCCTTAATTTTATGAGTTCAAAATTATATAATATATTTAAAAAAAAGTTGTCCCTCAAGTACTGAATTGGTCCATCTACGCGCACGAGTATTGGTCGGATTTTGATTCGTTAATAAATTGTTAATAATTTTTCTGCCAATTTTCCTACATATTCTACGTTTCCAACGGAGACGATTAATCAAACAATTTGAGATGGTGTGTTTGGGATTATTCAAACTTGTTTGAAATTTATATACTCATACTTGTTTAAAATCCGATTAAAAAATTAGTCATTTGTGTTCATTTCTGAAAAAAATCCGTATATTAGTCTACCGCCACAGTTCTGCGTCGGAACTGGCCCGTTGACCACGACTCTAATTTATAAGTGCGTAATTTATAAAATTTATTTAGAATTTATATAGATCCAAATATTTAATAAAAATAATGATTGTACTATTCGTTATCGTCCTTAATCGTATAGTAATATTCGTTAATTAAAATTATAAATTATGCAAAGCTGGAAACCCAACTACAAATAACGTAAAAATTATTTCATGGATGACGATTATAGTTTTTAGAAAATACATGGAAAAAAAGCATAAAATGAAAAATTTCTCGAGTGTCGGTTGGGAATTGGCTCGTCTACTGCCACGGTTCCGGGTCAGAATTGACCCGTTGACCACGATTTTAATTTATAAATGCACAATTTATGACGATTCTAGATTTTAGAAAATACATGAAAAAAATGAATAAAGTGAAAGTTTTAAAATTAATAAGAATAAAGAATGAAAATGTGTCACGTGGGATCCCGAGTTGAGATACCCGTTAGTTGGAAATTGGCCCGTCTGCCTAATTAATTGAGAAATTAGAAATTACTTATTTTTTATCATTTTAAATAAAAAAATATTAGACTATTTCCAAATTTAATTCGGTCAGCCAATAAATTATCCAAACTATTTTGGAACCATTTATTCTGTCAACTAATAAATTGGTTACCTAATAAAAATAATTATCTATTCGGCCAATTAATAAATTGACCAAATTAAATTAAATTAAACTATAAAAATATAGCAGTTATTTATTCGGTCGATTAATAAATAAATTGGCCAAATAAAACTCCTACAAAAAATAGTTATTTATTCGGCCAATTGACCAAATTAAACTATAAAATATAGTCATTTATTCGGCCAATTAATAAATAAATTGGCCAAATAAAACTGATAGAGTAAAAGATGAGAAAATACACATTGATTCTAGGTATTTATAGGCTTTTCAATATGTGAAGTTTCATTGGGAAACCGATGTGGTACACAAGATTTTAGTATAGATATTTAAAATCTATTATTTAAGATTTAAAAATTTAAAAAATTGAGAATTTAGATAAATATGAATGGAGGAATATAAGGGGTGCCACGTAGGATTTTTTGAAGGCAAGAATCGTTTTTCTTTTAGTAATATAATGATTGTTTGTCCAAAGCATGATAAAATATACAATGATTTTAAGTATTTATATGTTTTTCAATAGCTAAAATTTGATTAAAAATCAATATGGGATAAAATATTTAATTATTAATATTAAAAATCTATATTTTAGATTTAATACTTCAAAATTTTTGAAAATTTAGATAAATGAGTAATTTGGAGAATGCCACAGAGAAGAAAGCAAGATAGAGTCGTATCCATTTTAATTATATATATATAATGATGGTATAAATATATGAAGTTTGCTTATTTATAGAGAGGAATGTGATGTTTTGTCCCACAAATATTGTCTAGAAGTGAAGAAGATACATATCAATTAAATAAAAAAAAATAAACCCAGTTAAATGGCTTTTTCCCAATTCGCATGAGTGCAAAGATCATTAATTTTTTCTGAATAAAAACAAAAATTAATTATTTGGTCCCAATCGAAGAGGAAAATGAAAAGAACATTATTAAGAAAGAAGATCTATTGACATACCAAGTTACATATTATCTTAATTTAACATGGTCAAATTTTTATAATTTGTCAAATTAAACAAACTAATATTTTCTAGAAGTGAAGAAGATATCTATCAATTAAATAAAAAAACATAAACCCAGTTAAATGGCTTTCTCCCAATTCACATGCACGCAAAGATCATTAATTTTTTTTGAATAAAAACAAAAATTAATTATTTGGTCCCAATCGAGGAGGAAAATGAAAAGAACATTATTAAGAAAGAAGATCTATCGACATAGCAAGTTACATATTATCTTAATTTAACATGGTCAAATTTTTATAATTTGTCAAATTAAACAAACTAATATTGAAAAAAATCTTCACAAAACATTGTTTTGAGGTAAAATTTTCTCAAAACTATTTATTTTGTCAACTAATTGATTGCCCAAATTATATTGGTTGTAGAAAATAATTGTGGAATGTGATAATATACATTGATCTTGAATATTTATATAGATTTTCAACGGTTGGAGTCTTATAAAAATACGATGTGGGATTGAAAATTTATACCAAATACTATAATAGAATTTATAAATAAAAAATATTTAAAATGAGAATTTAGAATAAATAAGAATCTGTGATCGTATTAAACCTATAGATATTAAAATATGAAATATATAATTGATTACTATTAAGAATATAATATGAATAAAAAGGATTATATAGTTTGTTTTCTAGATGTTTCTTGTATAAAATTTTCCAAACCATTTGAATAGATAGTATGAATATTTATTGTAAAATTTAAATACACACGTTGTATATATAAAAGTATAATTTTTTAATTTAACATATACATAGAAGTAAATCAATAAGGTATGATAAGATCCATGTTTAGAAAATTAGTAAAGGATTTGATTTATTCCAAAATCCAATTGACCCCAACTAATTAGATGAGTCATTGTCAGTTAGTAGCTAGAGCTCACTGTTTGAGTGTAGGGATTTTATCTTTACAGGTTCAAACGGAAGAAGTCAGCCAGACTGAGAAGACAGTTCAAGATCAAGATGGTCAGTCAGACCACAACTCAACTGACTCCAAAACCGAACCATGTAGTTCATGCATGTCGAGCAGTTATGTGGAAGTCAGACTTTCCAAAGTCAAGGAGAGAAACTTAGAATACGGAAGAAGTAGAAGAGTTCGAATTCAAATTTCAAAGCCACTCAAAGTACAAGACAGACTGGAATTTTCCTAAAATGGACAGACAACAAAGACATGCATAAAGCAAGGCTTGCAGTTACCATTTCGAGAAAGTTTGCAGAGGAGTATGTGGAGTGCCATGCTTTTTGGCAGAGGTCAAACGACTCTTTTCAACGGCTTTATAACCTTTCTCTCTATAAATAGAGGTCTCCACTATGCGAGAAGACTACTGACACAATTCACGCGCACAAGCATTCAAGCAATTTCAAGCAAGAGCATTCTCCCAGCAAGAACAACACCAAGTGTTAGAAGGAAAGTTGCAGAGAGTTTTCAGTCCTTCTCCTTAGCTTCCTTATATTTTTTCTCAAAGCATGTTCATTGATCGAGTCTAGAAGTTACATATTGCCATCAAAGGAAAGAGACCGTTCTGAAGTAGCTCGGAGGCCAATAAAAGGAGAAAGAATGCAGCAGGGCGTTGGAGGTCCCAAAGAGCTTAATGATGATCACGACGACAGATGGCAAAGCCACGAAGATTCCGTGCGCTGAAAGTCAAAACTTTGCCGGAAATGGAAAGAGCATCTATGACCAAGACTACAACATCTTCAACGGTAACCTCCAGCAGCAGCAAAAAGATGACTAATGGGAAGGAAGAAAGGACAAAAGACTGCAAGTGACGGGCCAGTTACCAAGGGACAAGACGGACGCCACAGAGGTCTTCGCGGAATTGAAAATGGTCAAAACCCAACCTACCAACTTGGAGCTGTAGTATATATAGCCATCTCTTTCACCATTTGAGGCATTCCTTTCAGATCTTAGAATCTCTATTTCCTCCATAGTTAGTTGCAGAGAAACAACACCCTTTAGTTTCCGTTTTTAGCCCTCTCCACTTTGGGGAGAGGGCACTGCGTCTTTTCCGACGACGTTGGTGTTGGCTATGTTTTGTAATCATTTTCCAGTTTAATAAATCTTTAGTTATGTTTCATTTTCGTTTCTTCTTTACTTTCATGCTTAGTTAGTTGTTCTTAGCTTGGTTTGGGTGAGAGAAAGTGAGGCGTGCACGGTGATCACCGGGAGGTCTAAACTGGGCTCCTGAGATCCGTACGAGCCCGTTCCCGATGCGCTGGGCTTGATTCCAAAGTGGTGCAGCCTCCACGACTTCGCCGGATGCCTACAGAGGAGTGGCGGAGGCAAAATCCCTGACAATACTGGGCAAAGGTGTAGGGGTTCCACTCACCTCCGATCGTGTTGCGGGCGCTGGAGTGTGGTGTATGGCGCAAGCCATGCTTATAGCCATCTTGGGCCTTCTAGATCCAAAGGTTGCTGATGTAGAGGGATCAATTGGTGACTTTTCCAAATGCAAGCTAATTATGTGGACAGTAAGGTGGGTTCCTGAAGTGACTTGGAGGGCTCGATACTGAAAGGAAGTGCTTGGGTCGAAATGCTCACGTGCGTGACATGGTGACAGTAAAGGAGTGTGAGTGTCGAGACCCTATAACCGAGAGACGGACATGTACGGTGAATATCATTGCACTAATGACCGAGACGTTGTTCATGCCGACCTCGACCGATTCCATTCCAAGCTGAGGTTTATTTATTGTTATTTTCTATTTCAGTCTCATTACTTTATGTGTTGCCTTCCGTAGCTTCAATAAACCCCTCTCCCAAACTTTCTGTGATGCCGGAGATCATCGCAACAACTTCTCTTGGGTTCGACCCTAAATACTTGCCACTAGTTGTTCCTGGTGGTGGGTTGTTCCAACTATTTTAATCCTAAGTTGCACGCAATTAAATGTGATCTTTGGAGATTAAGCAAGTTAATCCAAGTACTGTCTCACAAGAAAAACTTAGCAGGGAAAATATTTGTATTGCGACGGAAAAGAAAATAAAGCAATAAAAACGAGGGTTTGATTTATTTATAACTAGGCAAGAAGATAAATTTAAGCATGAATTAAGCCTAGGCAAGAAATTAAATCTAATCTAATGAACACAAGAAAATAAATCATAACAGGATTTAATAAGCAAAAAAAAAAGGCAAATGAACTCACAAATTTGAATTAAAGTAAATCTGAAATTGCAGTTGAATCCGTGGTGGTTGATGTTCTTGAATCCGGAATGAAATTACAATAATTGAAAAAGTAGAAGCAAAAACTAATCAAGAGTAAAGAAGCAAAAACAGCCGTCTTCTTAGTCGTAGAAAAAGAAAAGAAAAACCTAGGAAAAAACAAAAAGTGAAAAGGTAAGTTTCTTTTTTCGTGACAGGCGGCGGATTTAATCCTGCCAAATAGTTCAGGGCAGGGAGCTCTGGTCTAACCAGGGAGCTCTGCCCTTAATTCCTGCACCAATAACTAATAGACAGGGTAGGGAGCTTTGGTATGACCAGGGAGCTCTGCCTCCACTTGTTGGACGCACAATGAATAAATGAGCAGGGAGTTATGGCCATGCAGGGAGCTCTGCCCCTTACTTCAACTCTACTCTCCTTCATACCTCTTCGTTCCAAGATCGAAGAATTGAGTCCATTATGATCTTCAAACTAGCAATTCCAACTCACAACCTACATTTCCACTCAAAACACTTGGACGAAACATTAGTGCAATTCTTTAACTTAATCTAATTCAAACCAAACGAACTATCAACAAAAACAACCTACGAACATACTCAAAATAAGAACAAAAATAGGAGAAATGTGGGCACTTAGGAAAATATAAATGTTTTTTGACGCGCGTGTGGTGCCCTCAATGACGAAGATAAGATCGAAACCGAAAATCGCACGTCGTCAACTTGTCCGTAAAAGTATTGTAAGGTTTTGTTCAAACCCGTAATCGAACTAGTTAGGTTGTTTGGTGCTGGCAAACCAAGCTCAACGTTTGATAAGCACGCTAAAGCTTATCTAGTGGATTACTTCCCCGAAAAGGAAGTCGTGGACGTAGGAGTTCATCTCCAAATCACTAAAAAATATTGTGCCTTTACTTTTCAGTATTTACTTTCAGTTTCCTGACCAATTGACCTTGCATAAAACAATCTTTCTGAAAATTGCTCTAAGTATTTAGGAACTTGACCTTCCCAGTAAAAGATTTCAGTTTAAGTAACGAGTTTATTTTCCACCAACTTCCGCATTGCAAAACTCTTTAAAACCTCAGTCAGGATTACATAGGACCATCAGTCAAAGAAGTCAATTGTGCACCTAACTGTGTGACAGCTCCGACTGACCTTCTTGGTGTCGAGCAGTTGAACTGAGTCAGTTTACTCAGTGAACTTGAAAGTAAATAACACAAGACAATTTTACGTGGTTCAGAGGCAACCTTTTACGTCCATGACCAACTATCCAGCTGATAATCCACTACACGGTTTGCACGCACTGTGAAAATGTTCCCACTTGGTTTGCGGGTATCAAGCTACGTAATACAACTGTTTATGGGTACAACAAGACCTAGGTACCTTTCAACCGGGTAAGGGTGTGAAAAAGAGTTTTGGGATTTTTCCAACTAAGAGAATCAACTTACAGCAGTGAACAAAATACTTAAGTGTTGATTCTCTATTCTAAGGTTAGACATTTAAGTGATGATTGATACAAGTAAATGGAATAAAGTGGGAATGAAATGACCTTGGTAATGGAATGAAGATGAGAATGAAACGGAATGAAGAATGATATTCTTATAGTTGGTAAACACAAGAAATGGAATGAAGTTTTTTTAATTATTTTTTCATAATTAATTAATTAGTTAATAATAGTTGTAATATTAGATAAATAATAATAAATTATTATTTTAATACTATTTATTACTTTAATAATTGATATGTATAATAATATTAATAATAGTACTAATAATAATTTTTTAGACTGACTACAATAATAACAATAATAATATATAATAATAAAAATAATACATATTACTATTTATTATTGATTTAATATTATTATAATACCCTTAATAGTTAATTAGTATAATAATATTAAAATTAT
The DNA here is from genome assembly GCA_029490685.1 of Schizonepeta tenuifolia. Taxonomy (NCBI): domain Eukaryota; kingdom Viridiplantae; phylum Streptophyta; class Magnoliopsida; order Lamiales; family Lamiaceae; genus Schizonepeta; species Schizonepeta tenuifolia. The sequence goes on along the minus strand of CM055960.1, from coordinate 48,160,744 downwards.
AATTAAATAATATTATTTAATTAATTTATTATAATTATTTTGTAATAATAATAATAATAATAATAATAATAATAATAATATTGTTCATTCCTGAAAATGTGGAATAGCAAATACGAGGGGGAGGGAACGAATGACTAAACCCATACTCTTGGAATTAGTCATTCCTTAAAGAATGATCATTTCTTACGAAAAAAATATATCAACCGTGAGATTAGGAATAGAGACAGTAATGACCATTGCATTCTGATTTCATTCTAGCATAGCAGCCATCACCTTAAAGGAGTGGTTGGATTTAGGAATTAAAAGACTAATTATATGTGGCTCAATCTAAGAAATAATAAGCTAAAGGAGCATCAGGATTGGGGAGAGTTCTAGGCTAGCGCTTGAATGCTTCAATCAATCTTGCATGAATCGCTTAAGTGTTGTGCATCAGTAGTTTCCTTATTGAATTTAAGCCTCTATTTATAGGCGGAGATTTTAAACTAGCTGTAATAAAAAGTCGTTCAACCTTTTCCATTAAAGCGATGAGTTCTTCACTCATTTTGTAGATTTTCCAAAATGGTAAGTGTGCAAGTTTGCTTTCGAGTTGAATAACTTATGCGCCAGTCCAAATAAGAAAATGGCAGACGTCAACTTTTCACGTGACCTTGTGCTTTTGAAATTTGAATAATGATCCAAGTCTTCACTTCAATCTTCATCTCTCCATGATTGCCACGGTTCTAGATACAGTTGACGTGTCAACTATATTAATCGAGTTCCAGAGTCAACTATGGATTCAACTGAGCTAGTCAATTGGTCTTCAACTTCAAACTTTCTCTCAATTCGAAATCTGTAAAGGTAAAATCTCTATGCTCAAACATTGAGCCTATCTAAAAGACTCTAAGGCACATCTACTCGGTTGGGGTCAGTTGGATTTTGGTATAAATTAAAATTTCACTAAATTTTCCAACACGGTTTCGGTTCCGATTCAAGTCTTCAGTTCCAGTGGTTCCACAACCAAAATCGAGTTTCAATTATGTTTGTTTTTTCATTTTTTGCAACTTTTTGTTCCTTAGTTGTAATTTTATGTATTATAATGTGATGTTTATGTGAAATAAATATGAACTATGACATAAATATGGATAAACATGTTTAAAAAAGTAAGAGGAAGTGATGGTTTGGCACCGAAAGCAGCGGTTCTCAATTTCACATTTTTGGAACCGAAACTAAACCGCCGTCAAGGCGGTTCTCAGTTCCACATTTTTTTGAACCAAAACCAAACCACCGTCGCGGCGGTTCTCAGTTTCGAACTGGAACCGAAACCACCAATTTTGGTTCAATTCCGAATCGGTTCCAACGATTGCGATTCTTTTGACCATCTCTAAACCTAATCAACATTTTTTTCGGGGCCGACCCAATCAACCTCATTTGAATTTACATTATGGATGATATTTTTAGCCTAGTTTAGTTGGGCCATATTTAAGGTCATTTTGAATCGTGTTAAGTTATGCCGAAATTCTTTTCTATGCCATCTTTCCCATTCAATATAGTCTGTTTTTCTTTTTGTCCCGTCCACTCAATATGGCTTGTTTCCTTTTATGGAAAGAATTATAATTTACTTTAGGCTAAAAGTGCATTTTATTGACTAAAAAACACTTTATTTGAATCTTTTTATACCTAATACCCTTGTTCATAGTCTTTGTGCCGAAACGAACTATGGCATATTGAACGGGATAGACTGGCAAAGTTTGAACCCTCTATGCAAAATTGATAATTAATTTTTAATCTTATTATAAATTTTCCTAGTGGATAATTTTTTTATATTTCTGTTTCATTTTACTATAATTTTCTTATTTATTTTGAATCATATATAATTATTGTATACTAAAATTTAAATTGATTATTTTTAATAAAATTGCATTTTCCAATTTTTATAAATATTAACCACACTACCTATATTATTCGATTCATCCATTTTCCATTGTTATTTCATTACTAAACTTATTTATCTCATGTCAAAACCTCCAATACAACTAATAGCTAGATTAGATATAGGTGGAAATAAATTATCTTAGCTTTTTATTAAAGTTTGACACTATAATACATGTGAATATAGAAGAGATGACATTAAAATATAATATTTTTCGCAATACAGTTTGGTCAATATTTGCACTTTGTGAAGGATTTATCCTTATTATGGAGGGTGCGGGTTAGGGGTCGAGGCGGGCTAGTTCGGTCTGGTACATCTGGTAAAATTTTCTGGTGCTATCTTTCTTCTTATATCGATCGATGCTACATTTATAGTGCTTTAATCGTTTTACTATCTCGTTGATGACCTTAGAAAGTTTAATCCGATCGATTTCATTCCAAATTTCTTCCAAATCGCTAGGATTTGAGGAAAAATTGGACCATTATTCAATTTATAGGGTTTTTCCATCGTTGGGATGTTATTCCTGTTTTTCGATGTCGTCGTCGGTTATTTTTTATTTTCGACGCCACATTTGAGGTCGCCTTGATATTGCGACTCTGTTGTTGGTGGTGGTGAAGCCTCGCTGTCATTCGCCGGAATTATTTTCGTTGCGTGTTTTCGAGTTGGATGAGCACAACTTGGTACTATTGACACAAATGGATTTAGTTCGTGCAAAATGTGCCAACATCATGGCACAATTGGAATTTATTCGTGACAAAAGTACCACAATACAATCATAGTGTTGAAAAAATTAGTAAAAGTTTTGATTTATACCAAAACCCAACAGACCCCAATTGAGTAGATGAGTCATCACTATAGAGCTCATTGTGAGCGTAGAGATTTTATCTTTTCAGGTTCAAATTGAATAAGACAGCTCAAGACTAAATGGAGTTCAAGTTCGAGTTTTGTCAGTCAAACCAGTTGACTCCGAAACTGAACCATGCAATTCATGCATGTTGATCATTTCTGTTGAACTCAAACTCCAGAAGTCGAAGAAAGAAGATGAAGGAAGACGAAGGAAGAAGAAGAACTTGAATTCAAATGCAAATCTGCTATGAAGTACAAGACAACCTGTAAATTTCCTTTTATGGACCGACCGTAGAGACATGCAAAAAACAAGGCTCTCAGTTACCATTTCGGAAAAAATTGCAGAAGAGTAAGTGAAGTGTCATGCTTTATGACAGAGGTCAAATGACTCTTTGATCTCCTTCTCTATAAATAGAGGTTTTCACCATTGCGAGAAGACTACTGAAACAATTAGAGCGCACAAGCATTCAAGCAAATCAAGCATTTTCTCTCGCAAAATACAAGGAAGGTTTCAGTCGAAGATTCAGTAATAGTTGGGTGTCCACACCTCCTCATGTTCTTCTTTCTAGCCTCTCAGGATCCTCTTTCTTATATCAGTCTATACTTTCCCAGTCCTTGTAATTTCTAAGTATATTCACTTTAATGGTTCGAGTTTGTAATCCTTAGAAGGAAGACTCCACTGCAAAGTGTTGAAGGCTTCATAAATTGGAAAAACCCCAACCCACTTTTTAGGTCCCCTTCGAACCCGCAATTGAAGCTACTAGGTCCCTTAGAACCCGCAATCTAAGGATAAGTTGTACACTTGCCGGAAATGTGTTGTAGGTTTTGTTAGTACACGCAAACTAACTGACTAAGGTGTTTGGTGCCCCCTAACCAAAGCTAACGTTTGATAAGTTCGCGTAAACTTATCTAGTGGATTGTTAGCCCTGAAAAGCTAGTCGTGGATGTAAGAATTCATTTTTAAACCACGTTAAAATACTTGTGTCATTTACTTTCAAGTATTTAAGTTACAATTTATTTTTACTAAGTGACTGACCGCATAAACAAGTTTTTGGAAAACTGCACTAAGTGTTGCGAACTTGACCTTCACATAAAATGAGTAATGAGATAAAATTTCCACCACATTCCGCACTGCATAATTCTTTCAAAACCTTAATCACGAGTACACAGTTGACCCTTGGTCAAAAAAGTCAACTGCGTGCCGAACTGAGTGACAGCTCTGACTGAGTTTCACAGTTGTCGAGCATAACGAACTGAGAAGTTTATAACTGAAAAAATGTTTTTAAGAAAAATCTATACTGGTGCCAATTCACTCGTTACTAGGACCATCACATAGTTTGACACAATTGCAACTAATTAGATCATTCGTCTTGATTGTACCAAAAAATAAAAATAATAAAATTAATTAACATAATAAATTCATCACAAAATCAACTTAAATATCATTAAATAAATATTTTTCTTTTAAAAATTGATAAATTTGGATTTTTTCTTAATTTGATATAAATGACACGAACGAGACCTAAAAAGGACCAAATATGCCAAATCCGTTAAAAACTGACGCGACCAGCGTGTATAACTTGACGGCTTCGCGTTTCACTAAGCATATTTTATTCCAAATTGTAAATAATGGCTGAAATTTGTATTTATAAAGAGGATGGACTAAAATTTGGGTTACAATATTCATTATGACCATATGAATATATATATTTAAAACAAAAATACTTAAAACTATTTTTTTCGAAGGAATACTTAAACTAATTTATTACAATGTCTTTTTTATATTTGACAATTGTTTTGGTGCACCGGTTGTATACTATATACCCATCCTTTGTCCTATTATAGTATGCTATGTTTGACTTTTCAACCCATACTATTCATCCGGATTTTACTGTTCACGGTTACTGTTCATATATATATATATATATATATATTTATTTATTTATTTCCATTTTTTTTTAATTTCCATGTTTCTTTTTTTCTGTTTTCTTTTTTATTTATTTTCTTTTTTTATTTTCCTTTTTTTCTAATTTTCCAGAATTTGTTTTTTTTTTCCAGATTTTATTTTCTTTTTTCTTTTGTTATTTTCCACATTTTTTTTCATCTTTATTGTTTTCAACATTGTCGTGACGAAATGGAATGATTTTGAAACTTTACATTTTTTAGTGATAAAATTTACTTTTTCCAACGATAATAATTACTTTAACATTTGACTAAAAGTAGAACTTGTCGTATGAAAAAGTAGAAATTGTCGTGACGAAATGTAATGATTGTGAAACTTTACGTTTCTTAGTGAAAAAGTAAAACTTTTTCCAACGACAATAATTACTTTAACGTTCGACTAAAAGTAAAACTTGTCGTATTAAAAAGTAGACATTGTCGTGACGAAATGTAATGATTGTGAAACATTACGTTTGTTAGTGAAAAAGTTTACTTTTTCCAACGACAATAATTACTTTAACGTTCTACTAAAAGTAGAACTTGTCGTATTAAAAAGTAGATATTGTCATGACGAAATGTAATGATTGTGAAATTTACATTTCGTAATGACAATGTTTACTAAAAGATTTGGAATTTAAAAAATCTGCGAAAAAAACTGAAAAATATAAAAACAAAAAAACTGAAAAATAAAATATGTAAAAAAAAAACATCTAAAACAGTAACCTGAAAAAAAAAAAAAAAGAACAGTAATGAACAGTGCCGCGTGAATAGTGTAGGTTGAAAAGTCAAACATGGTGTGCTATAATAATAGCAGGAACAATTAAAATCTATAAAATTACTTTAGTTTTGTGTTAATCTAAAATCTAAAATAGTATTCCCTCCGTCCAATTTTTGTGTACTCATTTGGGTGCTGGCACGAGTATTAAGAAAAGTTGATAAAGTGAAATTGGTGGGATAAAGGTGTATCTGAAGGTAGTGATAAAGTTATAGTTGGTGGAATAAAGGTTGTTAGTAGTGGGTCCATAGTGAAAAAGGTAATGATAAAGTGGTAATTAATGGAATAAAGATGTGGGTCCAAATGGTAAGGGGTAGAAAATAACATGAATTAGTAAGAATAAATGAATACTTTTATACAAATGGGTATATAAAGATCGGAGTGATAAAATGAAGCAAATAAAAAAAGAAAAATCTAAAATTGTAAAATAAAAACCCTTTTCTGGTTCCCGTCTTTGCGCGCGCAAAAGTCCTCCCAGCCGCTCCACTCTCCGCAGCGCCTCAGATGCAGCCCTCTCGTCTCTCCCCCTCCGACCGTCGCCTGCCGAAGCGTTTGCAGGCCGGTATAATCTCCAGAATCCGTCTCGAGAATTTTATGTGCCACAGCAATCTTGAAATTGAGTTCGGAGACATGGTTAATTTCATCACCGGCCAAAACGGGAGTACGCTCCTTTCTCTCTAAATGCAGTGAATTTTTGTTTTTTTTTTTTCTTTTCTAATTTACTTTTACATTCTTTTCTGATTTGATTTTTATTTTCGTTCTTTTTTTTTTAAAGGTGGGAAGAGCGCAATATTAACGGCACTTTGTGTGGCATTTGGATGCCGAGCTCGTGGTACGCAGCGAGCGAATACTCTGAAGGATTTCATAAAGACGGGCTGCAGGTTTGGGTTTATTTTAGGAATTACTACAATCGACACTTACATGGATGTGAAGTTAGAGATTTCGTTTTTAGAGTTCATGAAAAGTCTAATTTTTCATCTTTTCCTTGAAACAGTAACCACATCAATGCAATCTGAAACTAACCTAGAAGAGTTTTTAACTAATAATGTTGATTAAGTATTCAAACAATAATGATATAATTTCTAGACGTCAATTTTCTCCATTTCATTCAACGTTTTCTACTTACTTTGTTATTGAGCTTTTGAGGTTCCGATAGGTGGCATCATTACTGTTTCCTATTCTGAAGCTGTTTGTGTGCACACGACCTCGTTAGTTAATGTGAACTTTTTGCGATCAATTGCTTTTATAGTATCCTTCCCTTTATACTCGCTATTGATTTTCAGGGAAATGTACGCCTGGTGTGTGTTTGTTTTATTTGAAGCTTTTCCTTTTCATGAGAGGAGAAATAGTAGAAAATTTTGATCTCTTATTGTGTTCATGTACAGCTATGCACATGTTCAAGTTGAGATACAAAATCAAGGGGAAGATGCTTTTAAGCATGAATTGTATGGAGACATCATCACCGTGGAGCGTAGAATTGCAGAATCTACTGGCACCACCACCACCACAGTAAAGAACAGTCAAGGTTGTATTACTTGGTCTAAGCTCTCATTTGCTTTGGGTACTATTGCCAGAAAAAGTTTGAAATCTCCAAATTTACCTGTCATTTAGCTGATATCATAAGAAAATTAGAGTAAAAGTGCTTGAGAACTTCTGAATTACTTCTGGGAGTACTTTCTTTAAACTTTCATTTATGCTGATACTTTGTCTTGGGAGCTGGGAAATTGTTTTTAGTCATAAATTAGTTTCTTGTCAAATTTACCACAACTTGCAGAAGAATTATAGGCATACAGTTAATAAGGTGCCAAAATTAGGATATTATTTTCTAAAATATTTATTAGTACATATAGCTTTTTTTTGAACAAACTAACAATTAGGTTTTAAGACCGCGCCACGGTGGACTTGAACCCGAGATCTTTGGCCTCAGGCATTAACCACTCTCCAGTGACCGGCTTTCTTTTTACGCTAATATATGATTTTCTTTTGATATTTGGAGATAATGAAAGTGTAACATTAGTTTTATCCTGTAACGAAAATCCCTGCTTTTATTGTTTAGAGTTCTTTTTCAAATTCAGTTACTGCTTAGGTAACAAAATAGTTTTACCAAGATATACTTTCTTGCATTTCATTCATGGTAAATAATGATTTTCGGTCAAGTTGGATGTATTATTAACATCTGTTCATTCAGGGAAACTGGTTTGAGAAAAACATCCAGCTAGAAGTTGTATGATTTAAACTTTACTTTCTTAGATATGTCAAAATATGTGATCTTCATCTTCTCGAAGTTTAGTTTCACAAACATGTGTGTCATATTTTTAGCTGACAAAAGATGATCAATGAATCGATGTTTTTCAAATGCCTACATTTTTCTTGTCAATGTTTCTATTTACCTGTATGTAAAGAAAATGATGAGACAGATTCATTCATAGACTTAAGTTAATTCCGCATGGTATGTAGGATAGTTGATCCCTTGAGAAATAGGCAGAAAGTGAACAATACATAATATATATTTTTGGATTTTGAAACGCTCAGAAAGGATTATAGAACTATCTAAGAAACGACGACATTTTTGTTATCTGCAATATGGTTCTTTTTATTTTTTCCTCTTTTTTTCTTTATTATGACACTGCAGTAGTTAAATTGAAAATATGTCCAAGCATTCTACTTTTGATGTGCCAAGGTTTACAACTATCCAGGTAGAACTTGGGATGTAATAGTGTATCAGTAGTTCAAATTTTAAACTATTCTGTTTCACCACCATCTTGAGCCTAAAGGTTTACTACTATCCAAGTAGAACTTGATCCATTAATGATTCAGTAGTTCAAATTTTAAACTATTTTGTTTCACCACCAACCTGAGTCTATACCTTTAAATTAATGATGTCTGTTTAATCTTATCATCCTATTGATTAATTTATAATATTTATTAGCTGGTTGAAATCCTTCCATATATCTAATTTTCTCATCTGTATCCTCATGCAACTTTTCTTTATATTTTATACCGTTCTTGGTTAATGATAGCTAACATATTCAATAGTTGTATGCCATACTGATTGCTCACTGTCCAGGTAAGAAGATTGGCACCAAGAAAGAGGATATTCGTGAGATTGTAGAACACTTTAATGTTAGTGCTACAAACCTTATCATTTATATTTGTATTTATCTAAGAAAAAGAATCTGCTGCAAACTTTATCTAATTTTACTTCAGCTATGATTGAGGGAGTGTATCTTATTGCTTGGTTATTGATATCTTATTGACTTGGTTCTTTTCCACTTATCTGAATTATCTACTCTGACCTTGTTTAAATGGGATGCTCTCACTTGATATTTATAGATCAGAGTTTACTTGAATGTCTATCAGCATGAGTTGACGAGCTGCATTATTTTTTTGTTATGGAAATTGACAACATAATTGTTTTTATCTTTGTGAATGACATTGTGATCCTTCTTTTCTTGTGGTTGATTTGTCATGTGATTTTGTTATATAGATTGATGTGGAGAATCCGTGCACAATCATGAGCCAAGACAAGAGCAGAGAATTTCTACATTCAGGGAGTGAAAAAGACAAGTTCAAGGTACTCAATAACTTCCATTTTGTTACTTCAGAAGTTTGAAGCTCTAACTTCAAGATTCCATCTACGTTCCTGGCATGCTTGTGCTTTATCCATGTATTGAGTGATATAATTTTGTGAACCATGAGTGTGCTGTTTCATAGCCAACATATTTTAGTTTTAACAAAGCACGTTACACCATCTTCTCAGTTCTTTTTCAAGGCAACACTTCTTCAACAAGTGGATGACCTACTAAAAGGTATTGAAAAACAGCTAAGTGATGCAAATGGCCTGGTAAGTCATTTGGAAGAGTCGTTGAGGCCAACAATGAAGGAACTTGATGAATTACAAGAAAAGATAAAAACTATGGAATATATGGAGGAGATATCACAACAGGTGCAGTTATTAAGGAAGAAACTAGCTTGGTCATGGGTATATGATGCTGATAGAAAACTTGATACACAACATAAGTTGATTGAAAAGCTAAAAGGAAGGATACCCGACTGTCAAGCACGGATTGACCAGAATCATGTAAGTAGTTCTTATATGTCTCCTGCAAAAACTTTGTATCTCTTTTTTGTCTGTTTATATGTCTCCGAAGTGGTCTAAAAGCATATTCTGGAAGATCTTCTATATCTATGTTTGATTTACTACCAGAGTGATGAAATTTAGCTGGGGATTGATGTCAAGAAATTCATTGCCTTGGCTATAAGACCTTGCTGTGTTGATGGGGGATATATGCCGAGTGAGTTTTCTGATGGAATAGTGGCTACCAAGAACAACCTAGGGGAAACTAACACCTTATTGTTAGGTTTCAGAAATTTATTGGGCTGTCTCCAAAGATAATATCAGCTAAATGGGGGTTATTAGTGCATACATCCTGTTGGCTCCATTTATGGCCAAATTTCTTTTGCCAAATAACCAGATTGGTTGTGTGAGATTTGATTAAAAAGCTCGGCTAACTGAAAATCTCCACATTGCTTATTGCAGCACAAGCTGGAAGAATTGAATGATCAATTGGCAAAGAAGAAAAATGAAATATCAAATATGATGGACAAAACATCTGAAGTTAGACGAGAGAAAGAGGATTTGAAGCAAAGATATTCTTTGGTATGACAATTATTTGGCATTTTGTTTTCCACAATGCTCATTGATGATTAACGGCTTAAAAGTATAGTTCTTGCTCATCGCCTTAGGTTCTAGTTTTCTCATTTATTTCCTATTCTTCTGTTTGTGCCAAAATAACTGCTGTTTCAACTTTGCCTCCACTATATCTTCAAGGGTTTTTCTTCCCTTTCTCAAGTCTATTTGAGAAAATTTATTTCCCTCATCTTCCTCAGTAAAAGCTTGAACTCGTTTCCGTCTACATTCAGAAGCAATATTAGTATTCCTTCCCACTCTTCTAGATTTTCAAGCAGTGTTGTTTCTGTGATTAGGATCCTTACATGTAAAGATTTTTATTTTAGGCTTTGAAAGAGAAGCTTGAGCTAGAAAGGGAACAAGATCGTGTGAATAGGCAAATTGCAAAGATGGTTCAACAGGTCAAATCAGTTCAGCTGCATATTCAGGATTTACACGAGCAGCATGTCAGAAGTACACAGGTAACACACTTGCTGAAATGCAATATACAAATACTGAGGGGCGTTTTAAAACTGATATAGGTGGAACAAATTAATCTTAGGTCAATTTAGATTTGTCTAACCATTATTTATCCTGTCAATCTAATATAGATTGATACATACGTGCCCTTTCTGCCAAATATGTAGTCACTCTGCTCTATTTAAGAATAACTGACCCAATACTTCCCAATAAATTATGCTTGTTGAATCTACATTTTCTTGCTTAAAATGATTGTTTGTTATGCCTTTGTATTTCCCATCTATTTGGCATTTTCTGTGTGATCTAGAAATTTTAAACTGAAGGCTTTCCAACTATTTGTCATTTTCTGCGTGATCTATAAACTCCAAACCAGTGGCCATGGTAGAAATTCCTATAAGAGTAAACTTAATATATTTGAAATCAAAACTACCTTAGGTGGAAGGTATCTCAAACTAAATTCATAACAAAGATATCTATAAAATCCTACTCTCTCCAATAACAAAATCTCCAACACCTTAGCACACGTCTTGATTTTTCTTTCTTCTGCTATGAACATGACGGTGATGTTTTGTATATAATAGAAACACGTTAGTTCCTTCACCATTGAATTTGTAAGTTAGTGTTTGGCCTTTTTTGATCAGCATGCTCCAAAGCCTTTTAATGGACCTCACACATTGCTATAACTCTATGTGATATTTTTCCTTCACTAGTGTTTTAATGTTAAAGCTTCAAAGCAGTGAATTTCTGTAGTTTTTGTGTTGGATGGCTATATGAAGCCATAAGGGGCAAGGCTGTTCTCTTCTTAGTAACATTTACTGCCTGCTGTTAAATTGTAACTGTAATTGTTCTGTCCATGTATATGTAAGTATCTATAATTCTATTCAAATATAACTTAATTCATACTTTTAACCATTTTTCACTTTATGCCTTGATATTTTTTTATTTGATTTTGCTCGGTTGACACTTCAGGTTAGGAATAAATGTGTCTGCATGTTGGTTTGTCAAATTATTCCATGAACAGCTATCATGCGTTACATAATTATATCATGATTCATGTAGAATTGCAAATAGTTATTTCGTGATTCAGAATCAAATCAAAAGGGAATATTATAAATGTTACACTAGTTTAGGGGTTACACATCATCTTTCGAGTACCAAACTAGATTACAACATAAACAAAGAGCAACTAGATTTTTAGGCCCCGTTTGGTAGAAATACTAATAATATTGAGATAAATAATACATAGATAAATAATATGAAGATGGTAGGATAAATTATGATATTTGTGTGTTTGGTAGAAAATATAATAATTCTTTTTATCAAAATTTGGTGTTTGGTAGAAGATGTTAATATCAATACTAAGTTATGGAATTATTATTGTACCCCTACCCATCATACCATCTCTCTCTCCTCCAACCGCCGCCTCTCTCCCTCTCCTCCTCCCCCTCTCTCTCTCCCCCCTTCTCTCTCTTCCTTCTCTCAATCTTTCCTCTCCACTCACTCCACCAGCCGCCTCCCCCTCTCTCTCCCCCATTCTCTCTTACTTCGCAGGAGGCAGGCGAAGAGTCGATCTATTTCTTCAATTAGCTGTATTTGAGTTCGTCGACGACGGCTTGATCGGCGCACTGGATGGCGTCGCTGTTGTAGGGGAACTGGGCCATCTGGAGCTCGGCGTAGGCGGCCTTGGCGGTGGAGATGGTGGCGAAGAGCTTGGCGACGAAGGCTTCCATGGCGGCGCGATTCTGCTGTTGCTGCTCTTGTTTGGAAGGGCTAATTCCATTAATCAACTACAGAGATAATTTTGTTTTAGTTTGGATCAATTCATGGAATGAAAATGTGTTTGGTGAAAAAAAATGTAATGAAATGGGTTTTTTTTTTTTGACGGGAATGAAATGGGATTAATTTGGAAAAAAAGAAGAAAAAGGAGGGTGGAGACGATGATGAGGGAGCAGAGGGAAAAAGAAGAAAAAGAAAAAGTGGAGGGGCGGGTGGCGGAGGTGGAGCAGAGGGCGGCGCTGCTGGCCCTGCCGTCGAGCTCCGGCCCACTCCGAACAAAATTGGAAGGGAGCAGAGTTAGGAGGTTGGCCCAACGCCGTACTCGCCGACGCCGGTGGAGGTGGAGCCGAGGCGGCGGTGGAGTGACTGTAAGAAATGAGAGTTTAAGAGAGGAGGGATGAAGAAGATAAGAGGGTAATTTTGTCTTTTTAATGTTTAGTACGAGGTAGTGTTGAAGCCATATAAATAATACCACCTGAGTGGTCGAATTATTAATATGTCATTCTTTGTATTATAACACCGGGCTTTCCGTTAATAACGGGTTCTTTGTATTAATAATTTTTCCTACCAAACAATGTATTAACCCATATTAATAATATAGTATGACTTAATATGGCCTACCAAACGAGGCCTTAATTGACAGTGATTTCTTATATCAATGCATTTCCCTCTTGTCTATGAATAGATGATTTTGTAGTTATGTTGAGAAGGAGGTTTATATCCTTTTCCCTGATTTCTGGCCTAATGACAGCACATCATATCTTGGCATTATTTGTTCTCTCTTCTCTTACGATCCAATTTATACTAATGTCAATGTTATCGGTGTTCTCTTCTTGTAGGTGTATGATCATAACTTGATATCTTATTTGTCCCAGTAACATTTCATTCTAAAGTAGTCTCGTCAATTTCAAAACTTTGGATGTGGTAAATGTGGATATAGATGCTAATCTGGTTTACACGAAATAAAAGAAATCCTAATGGATACTGCTGTTATGTGCTAGAGTAGATTTTAGCAGACTTATGCATAGAGCATGCAAATTTTTATGATGCATGACCTCATTTATTTTTATGTTTGCCACATTGGAAGTTGTTGAAATCCTTCGTTGATCCCACATTGACTACCAAATCCTTCATTCAACATATTAGTTGGTTAAAAGTGGGCCATCACCCCCTTAAAACACCTTGGGAAGAAGGTTATCCAACTTATATGTCGAATGCAAGAATTTTCACCAAGTTGATGTGGGACAAACGGGGAACTTCAGCATTGCCCCTCATGTTTAGGCCGGTAAGACCATACACGTGGATCATAAATTCATCATCGACTTGCCTTCTCTGATATTATATTAGAATTTTCAGCAATTGCTTGCAGCCCATCATTGCTAATAGAAGTTATGCATGAATCTAGACCATTCAAAATTGTATTTATGGAGTAAACCCGTGCTTACATATCTGTATTAGCAAACCTGTTGAACTTCTTGTGGTAATTTCTTATAATGGATATTTGATCATTGAACTCACACCTGCTTTTACAGTGATTTGGTGAATTTGAATGTGACAGTATTATGGGATTATGTGAAATATGTTCCTAATCATAACCTTTCCCCTAAATTCAACTGAATTTGCTGTAACGTGCAATTACTATGTGATTGAATAGGCTGAAGAAAATGAGATGGAGGAAAGGCTCAGGGAACTTCAAGTTGAAGTTGATGCTGCTAATGTTGACATTAATAGGTAGCATTCTGAAATTCTTTCATCTGCTATGTGCTTGCTTTTTATGCTTTGAGAATTACATGGTCTTTTCATCTGAATGAAATGGTCTATTCAGATTGAAGAAAGAGGAGGATGATATAAGCCAAAGGGTAGCTACGTTGCAAAATGAAATACAAAATTTTTCCGATCAGGTGACGGTATCTTTGTGACCACCTGCCTTTTTATCTTAAATTTAACTTTTCCATAACTTATTTTTGCATTTCCTACACCATGCTTTAAGACATAGTTTAAAGACCACCTGCTATTTTTTTAAATCTTTTTTTAAAGCATCTATACTGCTTTAATGATTGACTCAGTGAGTTGTAGGTAGTTAACTTCTTTTTGTGATAGATTCCTACAAACTTTTAGACTTAACTGATGATCAACTGGAATCTTATTACAAATTGATGCGTGTTCTTAGTGACCCCATAAAGATTTCAAGTTCTTGTGAATCTTTTACACTATGCTTTAGCTCAGTGCAAGCTGAAGGCATGGAATGGAATTGCATAGCAAGAACTGGTTGTAAATTCTTTGATGGAAATGTCAACAGAACTGAAGTCTTTTGGTTTTGTCCTTCTCCAGATTGAAGATGCTGAGAAAAGCCATCGTGATATTTCCTCTCGGCTCCGTGAAATCCAGATGAATCAAAGAAATAAGGTCCATATAATATTTTCATGATTTCTGTATATTCTGTCTTGTTCACATGATTCTGTGATCTCAGTTTCTTTGTTCTGGAAGGTTACTGCATTTGGAGGAAGTCGGATAATCAATCTTTTACAGGCGATCGAGCAGCATCAGCATAAATTTAGTTTTCCACCCATTGGTCCCATAGGCGCCCATCTGGTAACTTATTGGAGTTGTTGACATGCTTCACCCTGCATATCTCGGCCTATTTATGCTTGTTGATGGATCTTCATGATTTACAGTTGGTTTTTGCTATATAATCTCTTCTGTTTCTCCATATCTCCCGAGATCAAATGTAACGATTTGCCGCTTGAGCTTGAAAAGCATTATGTCTCAGAATTCTGGAAAAAGGAAAAGTAGATCGCTGCAGCCAAAGTTTGAGTTTAAGAGCCATTAGAAATAAGCATAAAATCTGAAATGTACTGGAGTTTCTCTCGATCAATTAACTTAAACTAAATGTTTATCTACTTGAAAGATACATGGTGGGATCTTTTCTTATGTTCTTCTATCTTGAAATTTCATCAGGTTGCATTTGTTTCTTATAGAAATAAAGATCACCTTATGTTTTTTTAAGCCTCTGCACTGCTTTAATAATTGACTCAGTAAGTTACAAGTTGTTAACCCCTTCATCTTATGATAGATTCTAGAAACTTATGGACTTTTACTGATAATCAATATCACAAGTTACAACTTGTTCTAAGCGAGCCCATAAAGATTTCTACTTATCTTACAAAGCCCTGTATGTGTTTAGTAGTAATGACAAGTGCTAAATATTGCTTTTCTGTGTACGTCATATATCTTCTAGTTATTTCCTTGTGGTGCCCTTAGCGCTAGGTAGTCCAGAGTTTTGGCAGTTTGACCTGCCTGACCCCTCCTAGATCCCAATTTTGGAGTAACAGGATAGGACACTTTTGTTTGTGACTAGAAAGATCATTTGGTTGTTTTTAAAGGATGAGTGGATTCTTTAATTTTGTTTAAGATGGTGTAGCTCTTTATATTTGTTGGAAAATTTATATTGCAGAAATTGGAACATGGAGATATGTGGGGTATAGCTATTGAAAATGCTGTTGGCAGGTTGCTTAACGCTTTCATTGTCCATGATCATAAAGATTCTCGTACCTTAAGAGCTTGTGCAAGAGAAGCCAACTATCACCGCTTACAGATTATCATACATGATTTTGGAAGACCAAGGTTGTTTGCATGTCTATGCAGTTGCATCAGATCCTGATTATGGTTTGCAGTCAACTTGTTCTAACAGTTCATCTTTTCCTATTGTTAGAATCAACATTCCAACACACATGCTTCCTCAGACTAATCACCCCACAGTATTATCCGTTCTACATTCAGACAATCCTACTGTACTCAATGTTTTGGTTGATATGGTAAGCTTTCAGCATTTTCTTTCAATATCTCTTGTTTGCACTTACAATGTGCTATCTTAAGATTTTACACTATATGGGTGACTCATTCCTTGTACTGCTTTTCTTATTGTTGTTAATAATTATGACTACTTATCACAACAAAAAAGATTTACATATTTGTGCTCGTGTTTGGAGACAATAAGTCTTGCACTTATCACATCTAACTTATTATAACTTTCACCTTTTCCTAATTTATATTATCATGTTAATTTGTTTTACATCTAGAGTGCTACTGCAAACATATTTTTGTGGGGAGATGGCTTTTGCTGGTTTGTTTCTTTGTGTGAGGCTGTGTTATTCACGCTTCATCTTTAATCAAGATTGTCCCTTCTTATGTTCTATTTCTTCAGCAGGGTGTTGGCAATACTTCTTGTTTATAGTGTGTAAATTTCTTGTAGGGTCATGCTGAGAGGCAAGTGCTTGTCAAAGATTATGATGTTGGTAAAACAATTGCCTTTGATCAGAGGATACCAAACCTTAAGGAGGTTTACACGTCTGATGGAGACAAAATGTAAGCTGATCTGAACTCTCTACAAATTAGACACTACATGAATCTTGTCATACCTGTTATTCTTTTCTTCTTTTAGAAATTTTATCTGATGGAGACAAAATGTAATCTGATCTGAATCCTTTACAAATTAAACACAACATGAATCTTGTCATACCTGTTATTCTTTTCTTCTTTTAGGAACTGTAATTGGAAATGCATCACTTTGATTCATCTTATGTTGGAGCTTAATTGTACCCGAATAAAAGCCAAATTGCCTTTTGCAGATTTCCAGTTGCCAACACCACTTTTTAGTACAAGAAAATGGCCGCCCTAGATTTGAATACAAATTCACTTTATTGGGTACTAATATGTGATTATCATAAGTGGACATTTCTGAAAAAAAAACGCATACTTTGGACTAGAAAGTATATTTAGCCAATATTATATAGTTTATACTATATGTTAGAATGTGTAGAAATAATAAATATGTGAGTGTTCACTCACTGGTTAGAAGATTTTGATGTATTTGTGAAATTGATAGTAATAACCTATTAATTAGACAAAACAGGGGGAAATTGATAGTCCCTTGAATCACTCTATCTTACAAGTTCTTCAGGACAAAGTAGGTGCACTTATAGTATAAAATTCTTCTGAATGCTTATTTATCGATGAGCTATGTATAAAAAAGTAATACATGTTTAAAATTGCATGTTTATTCTTTGAAAATTTGTTGTTTCTATTTTATTTGTTGAATAACAATTGAAAATAATTTTCCTTTGATTACGTTCCAGTTTTAATGTGGTTCAAATATGTTTTCTGCTAGTAGCTCCTAGAAATGATCAAATAAAGGAACTATTTGCAGGTTTTTCCGAAGTTCAGCCCAAACTATTCTTCCCCCAAACAGAAACATTAGGGTTAGTCGTCTTTCTGGTTCATTTGATAATGAGATAAAATATCTGGAGAGAGATGCATCAGAAACAAAACAGAAAGCTCAACAAGCTCGTAGACTGAAACGGGATAGGGAGGAAGAGTTAATGGATCTTAAAAACAAGTTCATCAGTGTAAAGGTATCCCCCTTTGTTCCTTCCAACATTTGTAGTCTGTCACATTCTCCTTAATTATTTCATTAATTTTAGTGTCTGTATAGCTGTTGTAAGCCTATGGATGATTCTTGGCTATCCTTCAATCTCAATTATCTATCCGTAATGACATGTACAAATCTAAGATTGGGATGTAACACTGGCCGTCTAACCATGAATCCATGATTAGCTTCTCACATTGCTTTATCTCAATATTTCCGGGGTGTCATTGACTTTGATTATGCTAGTCATGGTATGTGCTCCATGTATTCCTAATTGATGAAATATGTCAAAGTGGAGGCTACATTTTTTGCTTTTCCTGGAATGATGCTTGTCTATGCTGATCCATATCTACTATAAATTCTTGCAGAGAAGGCGCACCGATCTCGAACGGCATATTAGATCAAAAGTATTTGATCTGGGTGATGTGAAGAAACTACTCTCCTCAGAAGCTAATGCAGTATCTGCTTCTACTCTGGATGATGTTCATCAAGATATATCTGTGCGTCTTATAAATAATTCTACCTTTTTATCCTACTCTGTAGAGCTATGTTATTTAGGCCTCGTTTGGTAGAAATACTAAATAATATTGAGATAAATAATACATAGATAAATAATATGGTTGTTTTATCAAAGTTTGTTATTTGGTAGAAGATGTTAAAATCAATATTAACTTATAAATTCCGATTTGATTCATTCTTAATTAACGAATTCAGAATAAAGGGGCTCTAACCCTACCCTAATTCTAAAATTACAAAAAACCCATCCTATTTATCCTCTCATCTCTCTCTCTCTGCACATTTGAGCTTCAAAAGGTTGCAGCAATGGCGGCGGCGTCTCAGCCTCTCCTCATCACTCCTCAAATCACCCCTACCTCCACCCCACCCCACCCCACCCTCACCCTGCTCCGCCACCCATTTACCTGAGAGAACCCACGAACGACGGGTAGGGGGAGGTACCGGTAGAGGACAGACATGAGGCCAGTGACGCCGAGGAAGAGAAGGACGGAGGCGGTGCAGATGCCGACGGCGGCGATCTGGTTCACCGTCAAATGGGCCGACTCCGTGACAGCGACGACGGCGATGGTTTCATTGGCTGGACGGGCATGCGGGAGCCGAAGAGGACGCCGGTGGCGATGTTGTAGAAGGCGGTGAAGATGAGGGTGGTGAAGAGATCGAGGTTCACGACGAGCGTCAGCGCGAGAACGATGGGGATGTAGGTGCCGAGGTCCCCAACGACGCCGCTCAGCTCGGAGAGGAGGGAGGTCTTGAGGCGGAGGGAGGTTGTGACGTGGCGGCGCATCCCGTTGACGTGCCTGGTGAGGAGGGGAGTGGTGGCTGTGGCGGCTGGCGTGTTGTCGGCCATCTTGGCTACTGTGTGTGGTGAAGAAGATAGGAAAGAGTCAGACGAGAGAGAAGAGGTGAAGAAGATAGGAAAGAGAGGGTAATTTTGTCTTTTAATTGTATAACATGAGTTACTGTTGAAGTGGTACAAATAATACCACCCAAGTGGTCCAATTATTTAAGTGTCCATTGTAGTATTATAATACCGGGCTTTACTCTATTAACGGGCTTGATGTATTAATAATTTTTCCTACCAAACAATGTATTAACACCCATATTAATAATATAGTATGGCTTAATATGGCCTACCAAACGAGGCCTTAGTGTTTAGCTGGAGATCTGCTGGGTATTTCGTATAGTTATCATTTCAATTTCTCTGACATTGGAAGTTTACCTGCAGAAACAACATGATGAAATACGAGAAAAAGAAGCATTGCTAGCAAAGCTTCAGAATAGAGTGAATAATGCAGGAACTAAAGCTGAAGATCTGAAAATGTCATTCGAGAATCTCTGTGGTATCCTCTTTCTGCCTTTGGTTGTTAAGTTGAGTCTTAGTGGTTACTGTATGCCTTAATTTCAGCGGTTGTAATGTAGAGTCAGCGAAGTCAGAAATTGATGCATTAGCAGAAGCGGAGAATGAACTGATGATAATAGAGAGTGATCTAGATGAAGTAGAAAGGGTCCATTTCTCTTACCTTCTATTTACTCACTGTTTTTCTTCTTTTGCTATAAGTTCTTTGAATTTACTTGTGTGATTCTTGTTCAGGTTAAAAAACATTATGAAGCAATTATGCACAGTAAAGTTCTTCCTGACCTAAAAAATGCTGAAGCTGAATATAAGGAGCTTGAGCACAGCTGTCAGGTGCTATATAAAGATAATTCAATGAGACGTTAACTTTCAGTTTCTTTAGCAATAATTTTTGAATTTCATGAGGTGCTGAAATACTTTTTCTAATATCTTCACCATGTCACATAATTTAATTGCAATTTATTTTTATAAAAGTTTGAGCTCATTCCCCTGCATGGTGTTCCTTTATCTCATGGTCCTGTTGCTCTCTTAAATCCACATTACTTAGTCTCTCGCACTTTGAGTTCTGAACTGTAACTTTTGTGTTGTAAGTTTATTCCCAAATAAAACAGACTTGTTTCATGGTGAATTTGCAGGAGAATCGTCGGAAAGCATCAATTATAAGTCCTGAGAGTGAGATTGAGGCATTAGGAGGCTGTGACGAAAGCAACCCTGAAAAACTCAGTAACCAACTTACTAGGTTGTCTGAAAAACTTAAGCGTGAGAGCCAAAGGTATGTAAAGTTTGAACCTATAAGACATTAGGTTGTTTTATCCTTCTGTTGGTTGATGAGGTAATTTGTTATGCAGATTTTCGGAATCTATTGAAGATCTCAGAATGTTGTTCGAGAAAAAAGA
Organism: Schizonepeta tenuifolia; assembly: GCA_029490685.1. Classification (NCBI taxonomy): domain Eukaryota; kingdom Viridiplantae; phylum Streptophyta; class Magnoliopsida; order Lamiales; family Lamiaceae; genus Schizonepeta; species Schizonepeta tenuifolia. The sequence continues at coordinate 48,140,157 of CM055960.1, read as the reverse complement.
GCGTAAAATCTCAAGAAAACTGCGGACTTACAAAGCCTTTCGGGAGAAACTGGAAGTGAGTTAGAGCGTCCTTATTTATCATGTTTGGTCCCCGTTATAAAAGTGGTCACAGTGATTGCTTGCTGTTCTGGGAATTTATCGGTTGTAAGTTCTCCTTTGGATATCGAAGCATAGTTGCTGTATGTTGTCAATAGACTTCTCAAGTTGGATGCTTGATCCATAGTGTAGATAGCGTAGGAATTGGGTATATAGTTGCTCTAATGTCGTAAGTGCTTGACCTGTTGATTTGCAACTCTCTTCTCTTTTTATATTTTTGAAGACTAAAATCTGGTGCTATTTTATTGACTTATTATTTTTATTTCCTGATAGTTACCTGATACTTTCTGTGGCTTGTACATTAATTTTTTTATGTACATTTATTTCAGGCATGTCAAAAAGCTTTAGAGTCGAGATACGAAAAATTCCAGAGGAATGCAACTCTTCTGAAGCGTCAGCTGACGTGGCAGTAGGGCCTCTTTTCTTCTAGATTATTTTCGCCTCATTGAAATGTCCTTTTCCCTCTATTAACAGGAGGGCTATGAACTATAAGTATAGCTGATCTATATTTTATTTTTTAAGATTTAATGGCCACTTGAAAAAGAAAGGGTTCAGCGGTCAGATTAAAGTTAGTTATGAGAAGCAGGCTCTCTCTGTAGAGGTAAAGTGACTGAATGATATAAACACTTTACGTACATAATAAATGGCTGTATGAACTAAAAGTATTGACTAGTGGCTGGATAATTTTCCCTCGTTTCAATTGTTTCCTATCTCACCAGGTAAAAATGCCTCAAGACGCATCAAGTAGCACCGTTCGTGACACTAGTGGACTTTCAGGTTTGATCCCTTTTGTTTTATTAAGTGCAGTATCTATTTTTATCAGTCTAATGTTTGATATGTGAGTCATTGACTTGCACCACATTGAAACAAGTAGTTATTTCAGAGGTCTAAATTAAAATTGAGCCATTTATTAATCATTCAATTAAATATGTAAGAAATTAAATTAGCTAATGGAAGAAATTAAAACCAGCAGCAGAAAAATAGCATAGGCCTCATCAGTTTGTAAAATACTGACTGAATAACAAAAGAGAATCAATTAAATATGTAGGCAGGCTATTGTATATGCTTAAGATTCTTATTCAAACTCCTATGGCTTCACAAGACATCGAATGGCCGGTATGCTTTTGTCCAAGTTTTGGGGGCAGGGAAAGCAGGGTTGGTTATCTAACTTACAAGCTTGTGCTGAGATTTTCATATTTATACCAAAATGAGAAACAAATAACATAAATTTTCTTGTTCTTGGCCTTTTTATCAAAAATTACATAGTCTAGTTACTCATCATCTTTTTTATTTGGGTTAATTGCCTATAATGGCATAACCTTTTCACAAATTTGCAATTTTAGCATGACTTTTTTTCATTGGCAATTCAAGGCATGACCTTTCAACTCATTGCAATTTAGAGCATATTTGCAAGTTCCGGTGATCGAAAAGATGACGTGTAATTTTTTCGTGACGTGACATTTACTTATTTTCTATGTGGCATTTAAATTGGGTATAACATAAGAAGAAACAAAATTATTTAGTAAAAATAAATATAAATGCCACATCGGCAATGAGTCAAATGTCACATCAAAAATAGTTAAATGCCACGTCACTAAAATCTTTCCGATCACTGGAAGTTAAAAATATGCTCTGAATTGCAATGAGTTGAAAGATCATGCCTTGAATTGCCAATGGAAAAAGGTCATGCTAAAATTGCAAATTTGTGAAAAGATTGTGCCTTTATAGGCAATTAACCCTTTTTATTTTGAACAAGGGACCCTAGGTTTTTATCAAAAATTACATAATTCTTGTTAATTTACACATCATGTTTATTATTTTGGACAAGGGACCCTAGGCAATTACACTTGTGTCTTAAAAATTTATTTATACCCATATGTTTATGGTGTAAAGAGGTCTTTTCCTTTTTGTCATTTTAAATAATACTCCCATGGTCCACGAAGATTGTGACTATTTTTTTGTAGCACAGGTTTTAATAATAATTTGGTAGATGTTAAGTGAGTAGAGAAAGAGACCAAGTGACCAACCTTCGTGAGTGGAGAAAGAGATAAAAAAAAGTAAGAGAGTGGGTGTGGTCGTGTCCTAAAATGGAAAGGTTACACTCGTCGTGGACGGACGAAAAAAGAGACCGTCTACAATCTTTGTTGACGGAAGGAGTATATAGCATTGTTGCATTCGTAGTTAGATTGAGAAGTAGGTTATTGTGATTTTGATTGAACTTTTTTAGGCTTCGACATACTAGAACTTAAGACTCACATATATATTCTAATTTTTTTTCATTCAAGTTTGTATGCATACGCTTAGTTAAATTTTGTTATTTTAAATAGATAATATTAGAAAAATGCATCAACTGTCTTTTAAATCATGTGTATCATAAGTATGTAATACAATAATTAATATCCAAAACCACTAAGAATGTTTTTAGAAAATAAATACAAAGTAAACCAAGAATGTTCCTTGCACCTAAATGTTTTAGTTGTTTCTTATTTTCCAAAAATAAATAGAGAATCTACCTACAGGCTACAATTGATCCTAAAAATAAAAGCATTCAAAATAATAAATATCTAAAATTGTAATGTGATTGCTTATTCATAGGAAGACTGCTTTTGCTAGTACAATCAAATTGTGTTAAGCTAGTGAAAAATTTAGGTGGTGCACTATGCGCCTATAATTTTTTGTCATGCCTGAAATCTGGAAGAGTATGGAAATGCTTAATGCAAAGGTAATGAATTAAAAAAAAATGCAATTAGTAAATAGTACTCACTCCATCCCAATTTCAAAAGGCCCGACACTGATGTTAAGAAAATGAGTTGTTTATAGTAAAACTGGAAAGAGAAAGTAAGTCTTTGGAGGGTATTTGGTCAAACTAAGTAGGAGAGAGGAGAAGAAAGAGAGTTTTTTTTTTTTTCCTGTGGAGTGTGGAGTATGTAATTTATAAGTGATGTTGAGGTTGTTTATTATGTGTTGTGGGGTATTGTAGTTTCTATTTTAGGTATGAATATGATCCTATGGAAATGTGATGTCCAAATAAGGTAACTTAGTCTTTTGAAGTGGGGCAGAGGGAGTAATAAACTATCGCAATGTCTCATGCATCTCTCTCTCACTTTAGGTTTTTGGTATTATGTTCTGAACTGAGTAGAATAGTAAGTGAGTGAATGTTGCTTGATCAGTGATTAAATAAAGGATATGACACTTCCTACCTTGGGCTTGGTATACTTGGATTTTAGTCATTGGCTTTCACTTCTATATTAACCAGAAAGGGGTTAAAAACTTGATTGACATAACAGAAGTTTCTAGCATAGTATTGTGATTACTTGGATGTTTCAACAGGTGGCGAGCGATCCTTCTCAACATTGTGTTTTGCCCTTGCACTTCATGAGATGACTGAAGCACCTTTCCGTGCAATGGATGAGTTTGATGTATTTATGGTATGTCCTTTCGCAGATACTTCTAGCTTCCTACGAACAAATTGATTCACCATGACATATATGTTATTTGCATTGATAGATTCATATAAAACTGTGCAAATCACTTGAGTTGAGCCTTGACTTAATTTAGGTCTTTTTTATATGTTTAAAATTAAGAACGGTAATTTTTGTTTTATTCTTCAATGCGTACCCGTTTTAAATACGAATCGACGATTGCTGTATAATATGGTCGTAAATGTGGAGGGAATTCTTTGAAATCTTGCATATTTTGTGAGATATGATGCTAGTAGCAATACCATCACATTGCTGTTTTGTGTGCTGTACCTGATATCTCTGATCCATTTACTGAATAAACTGATGTTTGCAAAATATCTTAGGCCCATCATATTTAGGAAAACTGCTTTACTAGTTGCATATTGTATACTTTTTTTAGTGTGATAAATTTTGTGACAACAGCAATATCTCCAAATTATAGCAACTAAAATAGGAAAAATGCATCTTTAAGCCCCTAAAGTAGTTTTTATTTTGAATAGTTTCTATACAGTTGCATAGTTTCAAAAGTTCTCTAAACTATGAAGAGATCATTCATGCAGTCCACAATCTAATAGAAGGTTACTAAAAACCTTAAGTATTTATAACATGCTTTTTAAACAATTTTCATGTCTAGAATGGCTAGAAAGCCATATTAATATGATGAATAAATATCAGATCAATAAAGAGACACTAATAAATGGATGTCAAGTACATTTACATGAATAGCCACCCCTGTTAAAATCATTATTCTAGGTGCTTGAATCTTGATGAGAGGACATGAGCTTGTAGGTAGTTATTTTACACAACTTTATCAATCTGAAAGACTGCTGATGCTTTTAGCTTATTTACTGCTATGCAAGCCAATGGACTGGCAGCTGCAGGTTTCCTTAATGGTTTTAGTAAAATAAAGAAGCAAGCTTGTGCCATATAAACAAGCTATTTATCATTCATGCAGTCTCCAATTTATCAGAAGGTGCTAATAAACTTAAATTTAATATGATGCGACTTTTAACAATTTTCATATCCAAATTTGCTAGAAAGCCGTATTAACACTGATTAAATCATTAAAGATATTTTTGCTCTTTCATAAAGGAATGTCAAGTACATTTATCTACATAATATTTCGATGTCATGCAATAAGTTGGAAGATAATTAGTGATTTCATCAATGGCTGGAGACGTGCGATCTTGAAATCCTTATTTGAATGCTCGACTCTGTTGAAAAGGAGGGAGTGATTTCACCAATGGCTGATGCTTTCAGCTTATTTACCGCTATCAACAAGATTTAAGGAGTTATTATTTTTTTATTTATTTCATATTTTTGCGAAGTTCAGAACTTACATCTTGAATCAGAACTTTATTTCATGTGGGATATATAGTTTATTTTTCTGCAGTGAGGTTCGTCTAGTCATTGTGCTCCCTTAATTTATTTTTCACGATTACTGAACCGTAATATTTGAGATCCCTAATTCTGGTTCGGCTTGCAGGATGCTGTTAGCAGAAAAATCAGCTTGGATGCCTTAGTTGATTTTGCATTGGCCCAAGGTTCCCAATGGATTTTTATAACTCCACATGACATTAGGTAATAAATCAACCGATTTCATTTTTCATCTTCGCTTCTACACCTTTAGTTACTGCTCAAATTCCTGCTGGCTTGTATTGAACAGCTTGAAGCACGATTTCGGTTTCTGTGTCATAAATTATAGGTCCTGTGTCGATCATGGAAATGGATATTTCTCTATTACTATAGCACCGATTGAGGGGACTAGTGCTATTTCAAAATAAAATAACTAGTTTAGTGTATGTCAGCATACTCGTGTGAGACTCAAATCTCTTGTTTTCTGCATATGATTCAGTATGGTTAAGCACGATGAAAGGATAAAGAAGCAACAAATGGCTGCTCCTCGCGGATGATTAGTCAGAATTGCAACTTGTGTCTACTGCAACATCTGCCTTTTTTCTCAAGGTTTATTACTTGATTATCTGGGTTGGGTGGTCTGCCAGCTATAATGAAGAAGCCTTCTTTATCTACTGAAGGTTCTTCCGTAAGTTGACTGTTTATAGATGTATATATCAATGGTACAGGTTTTGTTTGCAACTTTCTTAATATTATGTTGGCATGCCTTATGCTTTCACTTATTCAATATTTTGCCCGCTGCAGCGTTGATCGATATTGAAAATTTACGTCTAAAACATTTCTACGTTTTCGAATTTTGTGGTGTTGTATGCGTCTAGGGATGATGGGTTTTAGACTTTTAACTAGAAATCGTATAGATATCATGTGCGAAGGGGCCTATGACTGTAAATACACTGATAATTAAATTAAGGGTTACTATCCGAATGAGGGAATCTACGCCAAACTTTCTCATCATTGTACAAATTTAAACCAAATTGTTTACATATCACTCGCACCCACTTAATAATTAAAAATCTTTCTAAAATCAATTTCTTTCCTAACTTAGATAGTTGAGTTGGTTTTGAATGAACAAATAACCGTTACCATAAATGAAGTTTGGGCCAACCTAAAAGCACACCAACCAACAGATTTAGCATGAAAAGCTAGAATCTATTTCGCAATGCATATTTTTGGTCCTAATTCTTTTTTTTTAATTAAGATTCCTAATTTTTGGGTTCATCAATCAAAATTCAAATTACTCTTTCCGTTCCACTTCAGTTGTTTTACTTTTTATTTTGGGTGTCCTATTTCAGTTGTTCTACTTCCTTTTCTGAAAATAATTAGTTTGGTTAATTACACTTACTTTATATCTTTCGACCTACTTTTCTCCTCATTTCTGTGTCATTCACTATTTTTCTTCTCTCTTTACTCAATTTATTCCACTTTATTTCACTATTTACTCTCTCTCTACCTACTTTAATAACTACACTAAACACACTTTTTACCCTTAATTATTTTCTCCTTAATTTCCGTAGTAAAAAATATGTACTAGTATCATGTTTGCTTTTCACTAGGGTGATCATTATTGAACCAGTGAATTGCAGTTGCTTTTATTTCCGACCGTACTGTACGTTCAACCCTACCTTCCACACCCACACCACTCCTCTGCAGTCTGCCTGCCACCTTCGCCGGCTCCACCGTTTTTTATTTAAGATTATTTCAAACCAAATAGCCCAAAAATTTGTGATCAGTTGGTAAAAGAATCTCGCATGCATATAAACAACATTCCGATGTCATTAAACAACAGCTATAATCCAAATGGGATCTCAAATAAACAACTTTCCATATCATTTCTATTATTTCTCTCAAATTAATTACTTTGTAATTTGTTAAAGACGAGGACATCGTCTTTGAACAAAGTGTTAAAATTTTGTATTTTCCTTTAATAAAATGTAAAAAATTAATACCAACGATAAAACAGTGGGAAGCTGAAAATGTCATAGATGAGCATACTTAAAATTATGAATAAGACACTAAAAGTAGGATAGATGACCTCTAATGCAAAGAAAGAGCATAAAAATTATTATGCTAATAAAAAAAAAACCATGCTAATAGAAAAATTTAACGGGACAAATGGGAAAATACATATTTGAAGATAAAAAAAAAAAAAAAAAAAAAAAAAAAAAAAAAAAAAAGAGTACTAATTGTACCATTGATTTTAAAAGTATAAAAATTACTGGCTTCTGACTTTTTTGCTATTCATTTTGGATTTAAATATCAATATAATATGTAAAATCACATAGTAAAATATGTGAATACATCAAATAATGCGAAAATGTGAAAACAATAATAATATGTGAATGTCATTTAAAGTCTTAAAAGATTTAGAGGCAAAAAAGTTAATAAATTATAATTTTTATATATTTTAAAATCGGTGTTATAATTAGTAATTTTATCTCTAAAAGTGAAATCTTACTAGCATTACTCATTTGTAATTGTGGATCATAAATTTATATTCAAGTATCGACTTCAACACATATAAGCATATACTTTATAAATATGTTGAATAAGTTAATAATTTATTTATAATTTTTAATAATTATTTCTTAATTAACGTTTTGGAAAATGTGCATAACCTATTGAATGACTTAAATGTTTGCATATTCAGATTCAAGTAGACAAGAACAGCTTATATCACTAGAGAGGAAAACTTAATACCACAAACATGAAAAACGTGGTTCCTGTCTGTCTCTCTCTCTCTCTCTGCATGCAAAATAGCACGCACTGAACATAAAATTTGTTAAGTTGGAAACGTTGAGGCCGTGACAGACAGCATAGAAAATAACGTAAAAGAGAGAATAAAAAAGAAAGATGGTGCCTAAATTCAAGTGGGGAAGGCTGTTTTGTTACAAAACTTTAAATTAAGATAGAAGTGTGGGTGGGGTGGAGTGGAGTGGGGTGGGGGTCCATCTTCCTTTCTTATCACGTGCTGCTGCTGCCCATAAACAAGATAACTAACTACTTACTTAAATATATATACGAATTACTTTTACAAACTCTAGTGCAAAATCATCACCTTTTTTCTTGCGATTTTTATCCGATTCTGATTCCAATTTTTATTTCCCTTGTCGAACTTGCGTAAAAATGTAAACTTGATTGCAAAAAGAGGTAATAATGGTGGGATTTCGAAGTTTCTTGCAAGCCCTTTTCAACTATTTGAGCGGTTGCTTTGAGTTAAATATAGTTTTCTGTAGCAGTTTTAAAATGGGTTAACTTTTTGGAACAAACAAAGGCACTTTTCTTTTCAGCTCATTTCGTCATCCTTCCACAATGTGTTTGATAATAATACTAGTATAATATATATACTGGAATATTTTCAATTTTCTTGAATTAAGAGCATCCCAGTTTTTGCATATTTTATTGTTTCTGATTCGTGAATGTTGGTGGGAATTTCCTGCTGTCGGTCATCAGTTAAAGTTCTTATAAGAAAAATACAAGTGGAGTGTATCTATATAATTTCTTTATATAGTTTAAAAGAATTGAGTTCTGGTAATGTTTAAAGTCGCCTTAATTATAGTGGGGTTCAATTAGGTGTGACTGATCTGATAAACTGTGGGTTAAATCATGTGATATTGGCTCTCTTTCTCTCTCTCACTCTCTGCCCCACACTATTTGTACATTCTCTCGTCGCACTCCAGTACAATTCTGTGTTTTTTTCTTTTACCTTTTGAGCTTTCTTTTATACCGATTCCTACGTTTCTACTCTTATCTATAATTATAATGTGAGATAGCGGCGAAAATCTTGGAACTTCTACTATTTGCAGTTTCCCTCTTCTTTATCTCATTAGTTCTTGTTCCATTTCTCCGTGGTTCTTGCGTATTTTTTTATGGGAGCAAGCATTAATGCTGCAAGACAATCGTATTTATGAAAAAAACTATTGGAATGCTTAATGCTCCACATGGGAAAACTTGGAATCGTGCAATAGTTCGGTGCATTTGATTTGTTTGGTGCTTTTTAGATTTATGAGTCGGTATTTTTTAGATGTTTTGGTGTAAGTTTAGCTCATGTATATATAGTTTGGCTTTTTCCTTTTTCCTCTAAGCATATATCTCTTTGGTATTTGCTTTAGTTAAGATCTGCACCAAACCTTCAATTGGTTTCAGCAATAGTTTCATTCAATGCCTGTGGATCTTAGCAATGGAAATTGTTGGAGCAATCCAAAGGTTAGTAAAATTTCATTTTGTTTGCATTTGTAGCAGTTAGTTTCAGCAAATTTATTGAGGTTGTTATCGAAATTGTGGGAATAGTTTCATTTTCAGTTTTAGTTCTTGAAATAGACGCATGCTTAGGTTGTGGTTATTGTTGCTGTCCTTAAAATAATGAGTTGAATTTTGTAGAAGGATTCTTGGAAGGCCACTCTGCTACTAGCTTACCAAAGTCTTGGTGTAGTATATGGGGACCTTAGTATTTCGCCTCTCTACGTATACAAGAGCACATTTGCGGAGGACATTCATCACTCTGAAACGAATGAGGAGATATTCGGTGTTCTTTCTTTCGTGTTTTGGACATTAACTCTGGTTCCTTTGTTCAAATATGTTTTCATAGTGCTTCGAGCTGATGACAATGGAGAAGGTGTGTGTGTCTTGATTGAGAACTTGTTTTTTACGAGTTTAAACATGTCGATGATGATGAACTTTAAACTCGGTTGTATGCAGGTGGTACTTTTGCTCTGTACTCCTTGATATGCAGGCATGCTAAAGTTAGCCTTCTTCCCAACCAGCAACTAGCCGATGAAGCTCTCTCCACGTATAAACACGAGCCGTCTCCAGCAAAGAACAGTTCAAGGGTGAAAACTGTGCTCGAGAGTCACAAGTCCTTGCACATTGCATTACTAATTTTGGTTCTACTAGGTACTTGTATGGTCATTGGAGATGGTCTACTTACTCCGGCAATATCTGGCAAGTTATATTGACTTGCTATTTCTTGTTCAACTTTTTTAAAGAAAACTGAGTGTGATGAATGATGATAAATAATAATATGCTTTTACATTCTGCAGTTTTTTCTGCTGTTTCTGGTCTTGAATTATCGATGTCTAAGGATCATCACCAGTGTAAGCTTCTTTTCATGATCATTGTGTTATGTCTTTCTGTTTTTTCTTCTCCAAACCAAATTTAAATGTTTCACATTACAGATGAAGAATGGCATCTTATATTTGTTTTCTCAATTTTGCCCTATTATGGTGGGGAAAGAAAAAATTAGTGATCTCTTTTCCGTGAAAGGTGCCTCATCTATAGATGCTATGTTGCTTCGTTATATGCCACCTCATTGTTGGTTTGTCGGCAGTTTGGTTATCTTGACGACTATATACTTTCTATGGAAGTTCGCCTCATTTGTTACTTGGTATTGATGTTGCTTCAAGTCATCTTTATGGTTCTTATTCATCTTCTGCAGATGCAATGGTTCCAATAACTTGCTTCATATTAGTGTGCCTATTTGCTTTACAACACTATGGCACCCATCGCATTGGCTTCGTCTTTGCACCAATAGTTCTGACTTGGTTGTTATGCATAAGTGGTCTCGGCCTGTATAATATTTTCCACTGGAATCGACATGTCTATCAAGCGCTTTCCCCGTCTTATATGATAGCGTTTCTGAAGAAAACTAGAAAAGGAGGATGGATGTCTTTGGGTGGAATTCTTTTATGTATAACAGGTATAAATCTTTGAAATTGTGTGGAATATTTTTCTAACTTACCATATCAGTAATCCTATTGCAATCATTCATATATAACTTCCTAAATTATTTACTAGATCCTTTTAGAATTATGTGAATCTATTTATATCCGTCGTTCAGGTTCTGAAGCAATGTTTGCTGATCTCGGCCATTTCTCATATGCAGCAATTCAGGTGAACTTTCATGTTTAAGAATCTCGTCACTTTGTTCAGGAAGAGTTGTGAATATCCATACCTATTATAAAAGAGCATATTCTTACAAAATTTGATTTGCCAATATATCCTTATTAGTATTATATTTATTTTAAGGGCAATAGTGTAAATTTATATTAGATTCATTATAAATATTATAAATAAATAATATAGTCCTACCCCTACTATAACTCTTTTTATATTATAATTTAATAATGCAGTCCTATTCCTATCATAACTCGACTTAATATATTAATTAATAATGTAGCCTTACATGTTCTATTACTAAAAAATGAAAGAGAAAAGATACATGCATTTTGATAGCTCGAGATTACACTATTGCGCTGTAATTAATATTTTTGTGCAATTTGTTTTTTTCATTTAGAATTATTATTTGATTTGATTATGAAATACCTATAGATCTGCACCCCATGGTTATTATTATTAGAGTCAAGAAATTAGTGGTTGATAAATTAATTTCATAGCTTTAAAGCATAGTATCATACTACACCATAAAACTGAACGAAATCGAGCATGATTGATGTAATTGTGCTTCAACAATTGGGCTTTGATTTTGCATAATTAAAAATGGAAAATCTTTATCAGAATTTCTCAAGTATTAAAATAAAAATAATATTAAAAACTTAAAATAAAATTTTGATACTAGCTACATTCCCATCACCCCATGTTAGTCGTTTTGAAGAGGGTGGTGATCTCGTAGTTCAAAATGGGTTCTTGGAGATTTGTAAGCAGTTAGTCGTTTTGATTTGTGGAGAGATTATCTACGTAACTGTTCACATATAAACACTAGCATATTAATCTTTGATAAATATTTTCACAAATGAAAATATTTTCTTTTCTCTAACATCTACACTATAAATTATTTTTCTTACCGAAATTATGAAGTATTTTTAGCCATTATGGTTCATGAAGAGATCTATGAATTAATGATTGATAAATTAATTTCATAACTTTAAAAGCATCTCATAGAAAACGATAAAAATGAATTTACAATTTGGTGTAAAATATGTGATTTTTAATGTAATTAAATCTATATTTATTAGTAAACACAATCTCAACCAAATTATAGTTGAAATAGTACATGACAATTAATTTTTCATCTTATCATTGTAATACACTATGCTAATTTAATTTCAATAATTATGAATATATGTAAATAATGTAAATTAAATATATATACATATATACTAGACTTGAAAAAGAAAATAGAGATAACGAAAAAAAGTGTAAGAAATTAAAACTTGATACTTGAGACATTTAAAAATTGTTATGCCCCTTATCAATATGTATTAAAAATTATTTAACGATATAGATACGAGAACCACTAAAGAAATTAAATATATACTCCCTCCGTCCGCGAAAAGTGTGGCCCGGAGGGAGTGAGGTTTTAACAAATGTCGAGTGGGTGAGAGTGTGGAAGGAAAAGTATTGTGAGTGGAAAATGAGACCCACAGTTATTGTGTAAGATTTGTGGTGAAGAATGAGCTAATTAAAGATTATTTGGTAAATAAAGAGTATCTTAAAGATAAAAAGGTAAAAGTTGATGCTCATTTTTTGCTAGACCGACGGCCGAAAAAGGGAGTCCTTTAATTTATTTTTAACTTTCAATACTAGATAAAAATATTAACATCAATTTATTTTCTAATAAAATACGCTATAATTTGGAAAGAAATGACAAAAGAGATTGAAATGAATAGGGTCATTACTTTCCCCTCTTTCTATTAATTTTACTTGTAAGATTAAAAATATGAAGGTTTGTTGGTCATGTATAATCACATGACGAAGTTATAGATTGATTTATGTTAAATTTTCTCAATACATATTTATATTATAATAAAAATTATGCTAATTTTTATATATTAATTATGACTTCTATTATTTATTGTTATTGTTTACTTTTTATGTAGTGTTCATTTTAGCATATAACCATCGGATCAAATAGATCTGGGGTTGGTATGAGTAATAAAATTATTTTTTAATTGGATTTAGAACGAGTATTAATAGAGATAATTTAAACAAATTTGAATTTGAAAAATGATTGGTGGAAGGTACCGGACCTATTATCATTCCTATTTGCACCTACTTGCTAATAATTATTGAAGTTAATAGTCAAAATTAATAATATATATTACAACTTTTTTTTTTTGCAAATATATTTATAATATATTAATTATCTTAAACAATATCTCTCTACTAGTTGATTAAAACACTCATCTACATATATGATGACTTCTCCTTTGTCGGAGATTAACATTGGCAATTTTGCCGTTGCAGATAGCATTCTCCTTTTTGGTTTATCCAGCACTAATATTGGCATACATGGGACAAGCAGCTTACTTATCGAAGCACCATCATACAATTCATAAGATTGGCTTTTACGTCTCAGTTCCAGGTAAACCGAGATTAAAGAATGGTTTCTTGAAGAATTGTTGAATCATATTTGAAAAATTCGAAACCATCACTCTAGTTTATGGAAAATTTCAGTGATGATGACTCATGACATATAATTTGATAGTCTGCCCCGGTCAAAATAATAATTGAATTGGAAAGAAAATAGTTTTATCTTTGGCACGACATGGTTGCATGAAGTTCTGTTAATTACCGCTGCAAAGCATAGTTAGCATCATGACATCAGGTTTGTGCAGGTTAGGTTAGGTTAAAGTGTGCTACAAAATACTAGCTTGTGTTTATAGCATTTTATGCCTTCAACAGAAAGTGTAAGGTGGCCCGTCCTTGTAGTGGCGATACTAGCTTCGGTTGTCGGGAGTCAGGCAATCATCAGCGGAACTTTCTCTATCATCAACCAGTCTCAGTCACTCGGTTGTTTTCCGAGGGTGAAGGTTGTTCACACCTCGGATAAGATACACGGTCAGATATACATACCCGAGATCAACTGGATGCTGATGATCCTCTGCATTGCAGTAACCATTGGGTTTAGAGACATCAAACACATGGGAAATGCATCAGGTAGTATTTATAGTACATTCTCCCTCGATGCTCGTACGCTTCAACTTTAAATGAAGCTCTGTTTCTCTGTGATCTCACATTTGACACTATCGGTTTGTCGTTATTACAGGATTGGCGGTAATGGCAGTGATGCTGGTAACTACTTGCCTAACGGCATTAGTAATCATCCTTTGTTGGCACAAACCTCCGATCGTGGCCTTGAGTTTTCTGCTTTTTTTCGGTTCCATTGAATTGCTGTACTTCTCGGCTTCCCTCATTAAATTCCTCGAAGGTGCGTGGCTTCCCATCCTGCTCGCCCTTTTCCTCGTCACCGTCATGTTTGTTTGGCACTATGCGACGGTAAAGAAATACGAGTATGACCTCCACAACAAGGTTTCATTAGAATGGCTTCTAGCGCTGGGTCCCAGCTTAGGCATCGCTCGAGTCCCGGGCATCGGCCTTGTATTCACCGACCTCACGTCTGGTATTCCCGCCAACTTTTCGCGCTTTGTAACTAACCTCCCGGCCTTCCACCGAGTCCTCGTCTTTGTCTGTATAAAATCGGTACCGGTGCCATTTGTTCCCCCGGCCGAGAGGTATCTTGTTGGCCGTGTAGGCCCTCCGACTCATCGCTCGTACAGATGCATTGTCCGGTACGGATACCGGGATGTTCACCAGGATGTGGACTCGTTCGAATCCGAACTCGTGAGTAGGCTTGCGGACTTCATACGGTACGACTGGTACAAGACACACGGCATCATAGACACGTGCAACGAGGAAGATGGGTCGGGATCCGGTGCTTCGTCCAACGAGTGTAGGCTGGCGGTGATAGGGACGGTGACATTCTCCGGCGCACCGGCTTTCGAAATGGAGGACAGCATGGAACCGGCGAGCGTTTCGGTCGGTTTTCGGACGGTGGACAGCGTAACGGACATAGTGGAAATGGAGCCGATGGAAAGACAGGTTCGGTTTGCAGTGGATAACGAGCCCGGGAGGTCGGAGATGGAGGTGCAAATGCAGGAAGAGATGCAGGATTTGTATGAGGCGCAGCAAGCAGGGATAGCATTCATTTTAGGGCATTCACATGTAAAGGCGAAACAAGGGTCGTCGGTGTGGAAGAGATTGGCCATTAATTTTGGGTATAATTTTCTGAGAAGAAACTGTAGGGGAGCTGACGTGTCACTCAAGGTACCTCCAGCTTCTCTTCTTGAGGTTGGCATGGTTTATATTGTCTGAAAACAGTTTACTATCAATCCATCATCATCATCATCATCATCATCATCTATACTACTCCCGCTGTATGTATGTATCCATGTAATTCTCTCTCTCTCTCTCTCTCTCTCTCTCTCTCTCAGGACAGAATCATATTTGTAATGAATGTTATGGCAATCCAATCATACACCTCAATTAGGGAAAGATTTGATGCGGCTCGAGCGGGCGGCACACGTGTTTCACTTAATTTTTTGGCATCTTAATAAGGGAAAAGAAAAAAACCAATCGATTTGAAGATGTTTCTTTTCGACATGGACAAATATGTTTAAGATACAAAATAAAAAATCAAATCTATACCTATATAAAAAGAATTTTGTTTTATAAAATTTAAATTGCCTAAAATATCCTTACTATAAAGTAAAATTAAGGGCAATAGCGTAATACAATAATGGTGATATTGTAATATATTGTTACTTACAAGAAATACAAATTTATCTTAGTTATAGTTTATTATTTACCTTATATATGAAATATATTAGTTTAATGAAAATCAAAATTATCTTATTAATATTTAAATGATAAATCTATCTTGCGATTTACCTTTGATATTTTATACAAATATGGTTATAAGTTCATATGTTAATTTTTCACTTATAATGTGTTTTTTTTTCTCTATTTTTTCAACTCAAAGCTGTCTTCTCTTCTAAGAGATTCCTCTTAAAATTCTTAAATAATTTTTAAATTCAACCATGTTGAACTAATTTAATCTTTTTTAGGAAACTTTTATCCTTCCCACCCCTACCTTTTAAATAAAATATAGAATTTATTAGGAATTAAGTAGTCTATATTTAGTATTTAATTAATTAATTTTCATATACTCTTGAATTCTTATTGCTGATAATAATTTCAATTGTATATTAGATCTTGATTTTAAAGAAATGAGTATAATCAAGTCAAATTAAGCTAGAGACCATAAACTTCGAGCATAACTCATATATTATCTCGGCTTATTTACAATGGTTCGATTAAAATTAATACTTTAATTGTTAATTTTATGCATAATTTTTTTTCAGTTATTAAACTAGCTAAATAGAATATGTGATGCACAAACACAAACTTAGTAAGAATATTGAAAGTGTATCAAAATTTTGAAGATTGTATACTTTTAAAAGAATAAAATAAATAGTTGTATAGTTTTCCAAATTGATATTTTTGCTTAAAATAATTAGTATATTTTTCAATTTAAGATTTTCATATAATTTATCTTTTAGATGAAAAAATCCTATTGAAATTAAACTATTGATATTTTAATTCCGTTTTTAACTTTTCAAGAGACTACGCAAAAATTATATTCACTTATTTCATATAATAAAAATTTATTAGCACTTTTATAATGGTACTAAAAGAATAATTGAATTAAAATGTAAATAATAGTTATTATATTTGGACATACATAGAACACTATCACTTACAGTTTTTCTGTAATTTGTGGAAGGTCAATAATACAAGAAATGACGAGAGTGTTTTTTACAATAAAATATTTTTATTATTCTTTATTTTATTTTATTTTATTTTCATTAGTGATCGAATATTAAATTTTGAGAAATTACAAAAAATTTAATAAAAATATAAACTAAATATAAATTAACTTTTAATATTTATTTAATTAAATCATTTTTTTAACGTGTGAGTGTATATTACTTATACTAATATAAAAAAAAATAGAATGATTTATTAAAAGGAAAAGTTGTACGGGCCTAGAAATTGAACAAAAAATCAAAGAAGATTCATTTTTGCTCTACAGATGAGTATCTATCTAGTTGGAAATTGTGTAATTGACTCAAATAGATAAAAGAAAAGGTATATACTAAATTTGAAAATATAGTGTCCATAATAGGGGTGTTTGTGTTTGTGTCTATTCATATGAACTAATTGGTCCAACAAATCGTATACATCTATCTATATCTATACTTATATAAAAAGTATTTTATTGGAAAAAATTTGTTTACCTATAATATCCATATTAATATATATATTTTATTATTATTAGATATATATTATAATTGTATATAATTTGTATAAAAAATCAATCCCTGTTAATATATATCTTAAACTTTAATAGTAAAAAAGTTATGGATTGATCTTCCAATCAAATCAATCACTGTTAATATATACTTTATCAACATTATATTCTAGATTAGATAATATATATACATATATATATATATAATAAATATAAAAATACATTCATATTTAAATAAAGATGGTCCAACATTATTGCTCAATTACTTTTATGGATCAAAAATTTTATATCCTTATGACTCACGACGGATAAAGTATATAAGGATTTTTTCATTGTTCCAACCTATGTCTATGACTTTTTTTTAGATCTCTAACTTACTATAGTAAAGATGTTATATCCCAAATATGTAGGTTTATATTAATTATAAAAGTAAACTGCATTTTCTTCTACATCTTTCCTTTCAATTGTAAAATATATATGCAGTAATATATCTTGTTTTTTTTAATAATGTTAGAGGATTTGACAATAATAATTTTACAAATAAGTCAAAGATCTTTCACAGTATATCTGAAGATTTTACGTCTGGAAACTAATAATAATGGATACCGAGGTAAGAATAGCTTATTGCAAATTTTTACAATTTCATTGACATTATATTATTTACTCGTGTTATACAAATTCAAAAAAAATATGTTAATCAAATACTATTTACTTGCATTATTTGCAGGGTATGCAAATTGGAGTAACAATCTTCAATAATGATATTACCAATTTTATCCAAAAATTTGAGATTAACAAGACGTATTTAGTCTCCAATGGATAGGTTAAAAACGTTAATGTAATGTTTCCAAGTATCCATCCTAAAAAAGAACTGATACTCGGTAGGTACATCGTTGTAAGAGAAGCACCTTACGAGATTGAACATAATATACAATACAATTTTGTGGAGTTTGAAAACTTTGAATCAGAACTCAAGAAACAAGGTCATATTGGTAAGTGTAATAAATTTTAATTCAGAATTTAGGATTATACAATTAATACATATTACTATCACAAATTATTTTCAGTTGTTAAAAATGATTATATATTTATAATAATAATAATAATAATAATAATAATAATAATAATAATACGTACAACATTGAAAATATACAAATATTTTAGGAGTTTTTATACAAATAAAAGAAAATTAAGTGTTTACTAACGCAACTACGGGAGCATTGAAGACTATGAGAGACATAACTCTTGTGGACTAAAGGTAAGTAATTTACAAAATTTTGTTCGTCTATTATATCCCTATTATATATCGATTTTAAGAAATTCAAAAAATTCTATATTATATTTCAATTCATATGTTTACAGGATCGCAATTTATGGAAATCACTGTCCAGAAAATATGGCAAAAAACGATGCAAATCAACTTCAACAATTTATTGGATAAAGACCAACAATTGCAATCACAAATGTCACTCGAAAGAAAAAATATGGTAAAATATTTTAAACTATACATTATATTCACATAGTCAAACATAACAATGTAGTACATAATATATATATATATTTTTGTCTTATGATAGGATGTACCCTATTGTTTTACGGAAATTATTGATAGAGTTGAGAATAAATAATCAATATGGTATGATTCCTGCAAAAAAATGCAACAAATCATGTTCAAAGAGTGCTAGAGTTACTATTTGCGAAAGTGCAATGAGAAAATTCTTGAGACGACCCCCAGATAAGTGGTAATTAAAATTTAAAATAAATAATTTATTTATCTAACGAAAAAATATTCATTATTTTGTGCAATTTCAGATACAAAATTATCCTAATTATTAAACATGGTGACTACAATGCACAAATCACCATGTTAGATGAATTTACGGCTGTTTAATTTGAGGCCACAATAAAGTAATTGAATACATATAATTCTCATCCATAAATAAAACAAAGTCCAACCCCATAATCATCGGTAATGGACGGTTACAAGATGCCAGAAGTTACAAATCTAACCTTATTAATGATTCAACCGATTTTTTCATGTATTAATTTAGAAATGATAATAGCCGTAGATCAAAAAAATATAAGAGGTATAGATTTATTCTCATTTCTTATATAAGATGTCATTCTCATATGATCCACCTTATCTATATATATATATATATATATGTGAGAATGAATTTTTAAATGAGAAATGAGATAAATCTTGACCCTTGATTTTTGTTGATCAATGGCTGAAATTTAACAATGCATTATGTTATACTAATTTATGCATAACAATATTTATGCATTTAATTACTACAATTTATGCATTAGAACGTGTGTGCACTTCATTTCTGCAATATATGCATTACCAATATAATAAAAATGCATTAAAATCTATCATTCTCACATAAGATCTATTCTGACTAGATCTCAACCCTATATATATATATGTGTGTGTGTGTGTGTGCGCGCATATATGTTTGTGTAGTGTGTGAATGTGTGTGTGTTTGCAAAGTGTGTATATGTGTGTATATGTGTAGTGTGTGAATGTGCGTGTGTGTGTGCAAAGTGTGTATATGTAGTGTGTGTGTATATATATATGTGTGAGTGTGTGTGTGCAATGTGTGTATATATATGTGTTTGTGTGTGTGCAGTGTGTGTGTGTGTTTAGTGTGTGAATGTGTGTGTGTGTGTGTGCATATATATGTGTGTGTGTGTGCAGTGTGTGTATATGCGTGTATATGTGTAGTGTGTGTGCGCGCGCGCAGTGTGTGTGTATATGTGTGTATGTGTGCAATGTGTGTATGTGTGTGTGTGTGTGTGTGTGTGTGTGTGTGTGTGTGTGTGTGTGGGTATATGTGTGCAGTGTGTGTATATAAGTTAGAATTGATGGAAATAATTCTTTAATTTTTTGGGGTAAAATAGACAAAATTGTAAAATATATGAGGGTAAAATAGTCAAAATATAAAAATATGAGTATTACGAATGGCTAATATCATGGTTTGACTAAGAAATGACTAAATCCTTGAGGAATGAATGACCATTCCGGATGAAATGACGATTTCTCCTCATAAAACATACTCCCGTCCGTCCACGAAATAAAACTCTACTTACCCCAAAATATTTGTCCACAAAATAAAGCCCTACTTACCTTTTTTTCACTCACATCAAGTGGGACCTACAACAATTTTCACTCTAATTTTACTTTTTCCACCCACAATATGTGGGACCCCTATTCCACTAACAACAGTTTTAACTTTATTTTACATTTTCTACTCACAACAAGTGGAACTCTTATTCTATTCATAAAATTTTAACTTATAATCCACTTATTCCACTCTCAACAAGTGGGACCTTAACTCCACTCACAACAATTTTACCAGTTTTCTTAATTTCCATGTCGATACTCAAATGAGGCTTTATTTCATAGACGGAGGGAGTATCAAGCAAATGAATAGAATTAAGGTAGGAATGATCATTCAATTTCACCATCTATTCTATCATATCAATTACTATCTAAGAAGTCTAGAATGGGGCGGAAAAAGAAATCAGTTACAGAGTTGCAACCTACTAAAGGACAAGAGAAGAAAAAAGAAGAATAATAAAAAACAAAGATTAAAGAGTGCGTTGAAATTCCAAGTGATGATGATCAACTGTCGTTGGTCAAAGTTATCTCAAAAGGCAAATGAAGAAAAAACACCTACTCCAATCATCAAGATCAACAAGAAAAAACATAAATGAATAAAGATTCGATATCTTAATTTTTGACTCGTATTTCTTTTTAAGAATAGGTTTTACTTTCTTTTCCAGTTTATATATAATACTATTTACAATTTCATAAATTTATTATATTAACAATACTTAATCACTATTTTAACAATATTTAAAAATTGGGTAATGATATTCGGTCACACTGTGGCTGATCACACAAGCTAAAAATGGTAATATAAGTTTTGAAAATAGAAATGTACCCTAATTGTGAAATACTATAAATTTTAAGAGGGAAATGTGATTATTTCTATTTTTACAGACAACTTTCTTTTTTAATGCGTGTGGCTGGTTATATGACCGAATATTATTACCTTTAAAAATTATAATTTTTCTGCCTTGTATCGAAAAACACGGAAAACAAACTGATATCACGTGTTGCACATGCATTTCTACTGGTATCATTAAACAAATCCCAGTTGTTCAGCAAAATTGGCGGGAATATGGACACGGAATTTGGCGGGAAAACCACCCCACGTGTAAGTTTGGCGCGGGAAAATTTACCATTTTTATTCCACCGCCATCGATCAGAAGAAAGAAACCTAGTTCGCGATTCAGGCAAGAAACATAAAGAGGAAATCAAACAGAAAGAAAGGGAAAAGTGAGCACGATGGTGGGGCTACCGTATGACTGCCTTGCCAATCCCTTCGGAGCCGTCCGATTGACGTTCGAGAAGGCGGTGTCGTCCGCCTCCGCTCCGGCGGCGCTGGACGGCAAGGACTGGGGTGCCGCCCAAGTCTTCCGCCAGTTTCTCTTCGATGATGGCGGCCTGTCTCAGGTTCATATGCAATGTTTTCACCCAATTTGTTTTTGCAAATGAGACGCCAGAGTCCGTGGCTTGGTATTGATTATTTTCTGCTAATTTGTTATTGTCAGGTTCCAATGCTTAATTCATCAACAATGAAATGGATTCAACCCAATACTCTTGTTCGCTTTCGGGGTATGATACAAGATATGTTGGGCAATGAATTTTATGTCGGTGCTTATAAGGTATACTCTTTGTTGCTGTCTCTAGTGATTATTGTAATGTTTGATTTTGAGGTCATTCTTTGGAATTTCTTGGTGCAGGATGGTGATAAGTGGAGGACCAATAAGTTTGCTGATGCTGCCCAAGTTCCTTTAGATGCATCAGCAGATATGCGGATTTGGGAGCGCCGACTGCTTTTTTGTACCCCTGTGAGCTAATTCTTCTATTACTGCCATGTTCATTTTAGTTGCCTGTCGTTAGTTTAGCTAAGGCCTTTGAAGCTATGCATGGTTAACATCCTTTGGCGTTCTTGTATTAGGTTCCTGGACAGAACTCATGGGTAGAATGTTCGTCCGATGCTATAAGATATCCACATAGAGCTGCTGCTTCTCCATTTAGGGAAAAGCGGCAGAGGGAGGACGAAGCAACCATGACTGATGTTGATATGCTGGTAAATTACTATCTTCATCTACTTATGTTGATGTTAATCTGCACTTCTCATGTAATGTTATGGTTTATCTAACTTCATGGATAGTTAAATATTACAACGTTTATGAATAATTATAATAATGTTTTAACTGGAAAGTAACATCTGTTGACAGGAATCAGGCCATGTCATTGAGGATTCTCCGAATTCTAAAAAGATGGTATGCACTGCACTCTATTGTTCTATTATCAAGCCCTTTGTCTTGCCACTCCGAACATATGCTCAACTGTCTTAGTATGTTTTCATTTATGTTACTGTGTGCTTAAGTTCCGAATCCCTGAATGTCCGCCATTTTTTTTACAGCGGGAGGATGAAGTGGCTCTTGAGCCATTGGTGGTGCCTGAAGGAAACTCATCCAACTCGAGTGCGGCTCCTGTTGTTGACAGCAACTCATTTTCGTGTCTAGTAAAGGTGAATACTTAGTTTCTGAGATAAACAGGTCCAATTACTTTGTCGTTATAAATGAGTCATTGATCTTTGTAATAATATTGTTACAATTTGCAGATTTACGACTCTCCTGAGTCTGACCTGAAGCTTAATGATGTTTTTGAGTTTGTTGGCATCTTCACTTTTGACCCAGTCCTCGCCATATCCAGTAATGATAATGAAGTTATAGATGACTTTTGTGAAGAAGCAGTAGTTTGTCTGCCTCCCTCCAAGGTAAACCCATTTAATTTACGCATATGCCTGAATTTAAGCTTGTAGCTAATCTTGATGTCAAGGTCTGCTCCCGCTTCATATGTTAATTTGTCTAACTTATTGTTTGCCCCTCACCCTCAATAGTTTTTTAATGGTCTTATTATATTGGTTCACTTCCTAAGTTGGTTGTTTGCTTTTATGCTCTCAAGATGCCTAGTGATTTTGCTTCTAATATATTTGCTATGTTATTTAATTGTAAGGCATTGTTGGAATTTGAATGCAAGGATGGGCCCCATTAGTTTTTTATGATAAATAAATTATTCCCTAATTCAATTGCAAGTTTCTTCTGACTGGCAATGAATACTGTTTGAGAATACATATTTTCAAATTTCCGTACTCCTTAACTACCTTTTGGTTGTTTTTTTAATAGTCAGTTACTGGAGTTCATAGTCAAGTATCTTGGCACTTTTAGAGTTTCTGAAACTGTGATAATAGAATTTCTTCTTTTGTTGTAACACTTGTTCTTGTAAATGTACAGGTTCCTCGACTTCATTGTGTTGTGCACCAGAAGCTTGGAGCTAGTGATCTTGTTTCTGGTCCTCCTCAGGAGGTAACTTTGAAAAAATTATTTATCTGCGCCTTTTCATAATAGTTCAGCACTTCATAGTACTCTGCAGTATATTGATCATTGTCTGTCTTAACTGTCGGCTTAAATTTATGTTTTTTGTAATAATTGCAGTTAACAACTCCAGCAATTAAAGAAATAAGGGAAGCTCTTATTGGACATCTCACAGCTGTTCTTGGACATGATAGGCTAGCAGCCGAGTACATGTTATTGCACCTCCTATCCAAAGTATATATCTCGCTTCTCTGCCTTTTGCTGAAACATAATTGCACAGAGCTTATACATGATTATGGACATTACTTTTCATTTCCCAAGGAGATCCAATTTAGACAATTAAGATGACATTGTGTGTTAGTATGCGTAATTAACCAACATAATGATAACCTTGTGCAGGTGCACGCAAGAGTAGATTCGGTTGCAGTTGGAAAGCTATCTCTAAATCTTACTGGCTTTAACCAAGAAAGCATGTCGGTATTTGGAAATAATCTTAAGCTTGCACTGGGGAACCTCATGCCTTTCACAGAACGCTTGTCTCTCACAGTTGATTATCTTAATTCTGTTTCCCTCGTCCCAAAGAAGGACTACAACACAAATAGGTAATGAATGAATAATGTAATCTGATTAGGTTTTTTCAATCAAACTTCTGCTTGATTTTTAGTGGACATGATATAGGATTACATCTTAACATATATGATTCCGTCTCCACAGGCTGGTGTCTGGGCTTTTGCAGTTAGCTGAAGGCTCACACTTAACCATTGATGAGACCCCATTACAGGCTGGAACCCTTAACACAACAGGCGTTGAAAATTCAAGAGCATTAAAAAACATGATGGAGTCACAACAGGTGCATTTTGTGATTTTTATAGTAGTCTTTGTTAATGGAGAAAAATTTCACGTACTTCCCCATGCTTACATCTGTTGTCATTTTTTTCGGCACACCACAGGTTCCTTATGATTTCACATATTATAAAATGGAGATGGCTGCAGATGTTCAATTCCTGGTCCTTTCTGAAGGCAAATCAAATATCTTGCCTGCTGATCTCGTTCTCCCTTTTCGTCCATCTTCAGTTGACTCTGCATTAATGGTGGATGGAGAAATGCTGAAAGCTTATAGATGGTATTTGGCTACCATGAAATCACTGCCTCATTCAATTGAGCCGCATTTGCAGAAGGTCCGTTAGTTTTAAGTTTGCCTTCCAAGTTTTTTCTTCTCAAATCTAATTTGTGTTTGCCTTAATCTTCTCCAATTGATCTGCTCTTCGTTAACATTAGTGTCTTGAAATGGTTTGATCTTCAAATTAGGTGTGTATACAAATGCTCTTCTAATGAAAATCACCTGATGAATGACAGATGGTCGAAGATGATCTAGTTGCTGCTAGACAAGCTGATAGAAGCTTAGGGAGTGAAGAATTTAGCAGGTAAAAGAAGTTGCCTGGCCTTATAATATCTGCTCCACATTCTGCAAACCAATGTTTCTCAAGTTAGATGGATTTTTCCTTGCAGATGGCTGACGATGGGGCGCCTGATGTCGGCCAGCTTCGGAGCAACTTGTTTGTCGATGGAGCAGTGGCAAATGGTGAGAGAACTTGAGAGGCTTCGGAAGGAGAGAGTTGAAGGGAATAATGTCTGAAGAAGAAGCCAGCAGATAAGAAATGAATAGTGATTGTTGTAAATTCTTGTTTTACCTTTTTGATCACTTGCTATTATAATCTTTTCTTGTTTCGTGGTTAGAAACATAGAATGATACTTTCTTGTCCAAAGAGAGAATCATGTATTTTTCAAAAAGTCAACCAAAATTGACGTGATGTTAGATCCAATTATCTCTAAAGTTTGAATATTGATCAGACGCTTAAAAAATATTTTATTCTTTTTTTTTGACGAAAAAAAATATTTTATTCTTAAGAAATTAATAAATTGGATAACCAATATATAATCAAATCATGAGAATATAAGTTAAATATCGAATTAATATTTTTTTAGTAATGCCCCATGACACACAAATTCCTCTTACATAAAGTTACTAACTCGCAATTGGTATACGAAATGTATTTTTTTTACCAAATTACATCAGTATATAATCAGAAATTAGAAGTAACATGCAATAGATATGATGACTTAAAAACTTGCAACAAAATTTGGAGTGAGAATTCTAATCAATTTTGATCATTGATTTACACTAATATAAAAAGAGCTTTGTTTTATAAAATTTATTTTGTTTAAAATATTTTCACTATATATTTAAATTAAAGGCAACTAGCATATAACCCGTCGATTTTTTACGGGAAATCACACTATGTTGTAAAATATGCAACAATTCAATTTCTTCTATACAAAATTGATTACTTTTTATACTAAATAGATCAAGAAGATTGTTATTTATATTTGAACATATGTCAACATCGATTGAAATGAAATTTATTACATGTTCTCGTCTCAAATTAGTTAAATCCGTTAAATTCAAATCTAATTCACCCCCGTTTCTATCAATAATTTTCAAAACTCTATTCTTTTAAAAATTGATGTGGACAAAAGTATATTTGACTCTCAAAGAGATTGTCCTAACAATGATTTTGTATGAGAATAGAGTTGGATCCTTTTCATATAGCAAATTTATCTCTTTATCCCACACTAATTTAGAAGAAAATTAATTTTTAAAATTGTCTATAAGAATGAAGATGACCATAAACATTATGAGTTCAACATAAAATTTAAACATAAATAAATTAAACCACTGCTTTAGAATCGACCCGTTTACCCTCACAGTTTCGGGTCGTAATCGGCCCATTGATCGGAGTTCTAATTTTGTGGTCAAAGTCCACCACGAATCCAAAATATCATAGTTTTTGATCCCATGTGATTGCACTCATTTTGCATCTAAAATCATTAAATTTGTATCCATCCTCACTCTAACTCAATAAATGGAGTTTGCTATTTGTACCTATGCTAAACCCGTAAAATTGGACACTATAAATTAAAATTAATTATAAATGATAAAAATAACAAAAGATTATAATCCATCTCATAATTCGTTAATGTCCATGTATGGTATGTATATAAGTTAATTAATTTTTTATGCGTATCCATATTATCAATTGACTATTTATTTGATAAGCACATTTATTCTGTAAAATTAAAGTAAAAATTATTTTGGCTAAAAAAATATATACTAGATGATTTTATAAGTTATTCATTTAGCAAAATAACTAAAAATTTGACGTTGCATCAATCTTTTGTATATGTTCTCTGATCATGATTAAGTATTTATTTGGCAAAATCAAATAATAAAGAATTTTAGTTGGAGGGATATGTATTATATCTAATTTCTTTATATAACTTTTTAATACTGAAGTCTACTAAAAATTTAATTTTGAAATAATACTTCTATTGTTCTACATATGTTCTTGAATCAATAAAAACTACAAAAAATCGATGCGAAATGATATATTTGTTATTGGATATTTTTTTTTATAATGCTTAGAATATTGAAAAATAAAATTACACCTATATGTAATATATGTAAAGTTGTAAACAGTTAGTTAAATTTATTGACTAACATCTGAATTCAAAATCATCAATCCAATAAACTCAAAACAAATTGCCACTTTAAAGGCAACTCTAATTAGTTAAATAAACGTCTTTAGCTTGAAGATTAAACTAATTCTAAATCTCGATAGCAAATTATAATCGACAATTAAAAGCCCCAATACATAAATCTGAACAAATAATATGGAACAAAAAAAAAAGCAAAACTTTACATAAATCTTCAATTGATCACAACTCTTCAATACATACAACGCACTTCACCTCCATTAATCAATATACTTCACACATCTCCGTATTCTTAAACTTCCTGAATTCAAAAATCACCAATCCAATAAACTCAAAACGAATTGCCACTATAATTGCAGCTCTAATTAATTAAAGAAACGTCTTTAGCTGGAACACTAAACTAACTCTAGATCTCGATAGCAGATTATAATCGACAATTAGAAGCCCCAATACATAAATCCGAACCAATAATACTGAACAAAAAAAATCAAAACTTTATATAAATCTTCGATTGATCACAACTCTTCAATACATACAACACATTAACAATGATCAAATAGCAAACAATAGAAAAGGTCATAAAAATCAGAAATTAATCAACTCAAAGTATGAAGTTCAATGATGAAAGGATACATTTCAACTTGCAGCTCAAGCTTAATTAAATCTGCAAAAACAAAAGAAATTTATCAAGCAAAGAATTTATCAAGCATGTATAACACAATAACAAACATGAAATATATAGTAATGAATTGACACAAAACAAATAGAGAAGAATAAGCAAAACATGTTTCAAATTTTTAAAGCAGAACCAATGCAAACACAAATTACATATTTTATTGTTTTCAAATTAACGCAGCAAGGAATAAATTATGTGCCAAAAATTTCTAATTTTCAAAATATTCTACAATTTAAACTCGTATATTAGTCCTATATTCATAATATAGCCCCCGTATCTTCCTCAATACATATGACAACATCCAATTTTGGTGCACGCACACAAAACTGCGAAGCAAGAAAGCCAAAGAAATGAGTATATATGTAGGTGAAAACAAAAAAAATGCATCAAGAATTAATTACGTACCGTGACTTGAAGGGAGGAGGATAATGGGAGAGAGAAAATTATAGTTGGAGAGAAGAAGAGATGAATCTAATATATAAGAATATTGATAGCCGTTCATATGTGATCTGCAAGGAAAAAGAAAACCTAAACGTACATAAACATGAAATATGGAAAAAGAAAACTTAAACGGCTAGAAGTGAAATATAATAATAACAATAAATATGATAAATATTGGCTTTTAATTCAAAAAATTTGAGAATTTAGATAAATAGGAACAGAGGAATAGGAGAGGTGCCACATAGGATTTTTTTTACGTAGAGTCGTTTTCGTTTTAATAATATATAGATAATGTATTTTAAGTTATAAGGAATTATATTTATTAGGAGTCAAATATATCTTGTTATAATTTATCTTTCACCTAATTTACAGATTTAATTATTACTTAATTGAGTAATGATATTCGGACACACTGTGGCCAGCCATACGTGCTAAAAATGATAATATAGGATTTGAAAATGGAAATATACCCCAATTGGGAAGCATAAACCCTAGGGGGGGAATGTGATTATTTCATTTTTACAATCAACTTTCTTTTTCTTCACGCGTGTGACTGGCCACAGTGTGTCCGAATATCATTACTCTAACTATATATTGTAGCAGCATTTTTGAGAGGATAAGAGCATAGTGCACTACCAAAGGCAAAAAGAAATGCTTGTCATGAACTATCAAAATCTACATTCTATTTTATTTTGAGAGATCTATATTCTACATAGTTTTTGCCTTAGCTTGAAATTATAAGCTATATATGATAAGACATAATACCATCTAGAAATTCTTACTCTAAGATTAATACATAAATCTACAAATAAAATAAATTATGGGTGTTGGTCAAATATCTTTTTCAAATTAAGAACTTAGGCTATGAGTATCGCGCCTCGAGCGGGGGTGTTCGAGCGCGGATGGAGCAGAGGGTGGCTCGAGCACCCCGCGTGGCAAGCTGGAGGAGCTTGAGACGTGCCCGAACACTCGAGCGGTGCTCGAGTTCGGCGCGTGCTCGGGACGCGCTTCCTTTTTCGATTAATCGGCCATAGCCGTTGTAAACCGCAAACGGTAGAATTTTTAAATTTTTTTACGTTAGGCGCGTGTTTTACACGCTCCATATATATATATATGGCCGATTAATTTTTTTTTTTCCTCTACTATAAATACATCCTCAACCCTCATTCTTCTCACACCATTTTATCATCCTCTTTCTCTCTCAAATTCAACTACAAAAAAATGTCTTCATCTTCGTTGAATTTTTCATCTTCGTCGATGGAATATGTCGAGGGCGGCTCCGACAACGAGGTGTTGGAGATGATGGCGGACGTGGATCGCTACATACGTGCACACTTAGCGGAGCAGAAAATGAAGAAGAAGAGGGCGCAGGGGTTCGTCGACCGCGACCGAGAAGCGGCGTGTGCGGTCCTGCACGCCGACTACTTCGCCGACAACCCCACGTACGGCGAGCATTTTTTCCGACGCCGTTTCCGGATGCATAAGCATCTATTCTTGCGCATCTGCAGGACGTTGGAGGAAAACGTCCACTACTTCACGCATCGACAAGATGCACTCGGGCGATGGGGTCTGACGTCGATTTAAAAATGCACGATGGCGGTGCGACAACTGGCGACCGGTGATGCTGCCGACACGTTCGATGAGTACCTGAAGATCGAAGATAGCACGGGCCGCCTTTGCCTCAAGAAATTTTGCCGGGCAATGATCGAGGAGCGGCATGGATTTTCGGGGATGCTCGGGAGCCTGGATTGCATGCACTGGGCTTGGAGGAACTGCCCAAAAGGGTGGGTGGGTGTCCACACTCGCGGCGATCAAGGCGTGCCTACCTTAATCTTGGAGGCGGTGGCGTCGCAGGATTTGTGGATTTGGCATGCCTTTTTTGGGTGTGTCGGCTCCAACAACGACATCAACGTCCTCAATCAGTCGCCCCTCTTCACCGACGTGCTTGAGGATAGAGCTCTGCCGTGCAACTTCACCGTCAACGGAAACCGCTACGACAAGGGGTACTACTTGACCGATGGGATCTACCCTTCTTGGGCAACACTGATCAAAGCGTCGAGGGTTAAAAGTGACCCAAAGACGGCGAGGTTCAAGAGGATGCAGGAAGCGGCGAGAAAGGACATAGAGCGGGCCTTTGAAGTGCTCCAAGCCCGATGGGGAATAATACGCGCTCCGGGTCGGTGCTGGTACAAGAAGCATTTCCGAGACATCATGTTCGCGTGTATTATTTTGCACAACATGATCATCGAAGACGAGCGGGAAGACGTGGAGAATTGGAGAGACGACTCCGATTCTCCGTCCACTAGCGGGATATCTTGGAGGACCTGTCCGATCGCCTTTAGGACCTATCTCCAATGGGAAGCCGACTTGAGATATCAACGAAAGCACGTTCGGCTTACCAATGATCTCACCGAGCACGTTTACCATAAATTTGGATCTCTACGGGAGTAGTCCACATTTTAATTAATGTAAAATTTTATTTTATTTAAATTAATGTAATGTTTAATGTTATTTTTATTAATGGAATTTTATGAATTAATTTAATAAAAATGGGGAATTGTTTAATATTGTGCTGGAGCACTCTTAGAGCATTCTTGGGATGCAGGGGTAGAGGTCTCTAAGGGTGCTCTAGTGCTAGAGCACCCCTTAGAACACCCTAACAGTCTCTAAGGGATGCAGATAGTCTTAGTATGATAGGAGAGAAACAAGAGGAAGCTTCAAGGTATTGTGATGACACAGGAGAGTGTGATCAAGCAATGTGAAGTAATGGCTGCAGTAAGATGTCAATTGGAGCCTAGGTTAGCTAGGTTTGCAAGCTTCGAACTAGATTGTTTTGAATGTTGGCTTTTGAGCTTGAGTTGTATCTGTTCTTTATTTGATCATTGGTGAAATAATATACCTTTTACCAACAAAAAAAATGCAATTAAATAAAAAATCGTCCTTTAATTTGATGTTGAACTCAATATATGTAATATTATAATTTGAAGATTTGGAAACCAAACAAGCTTCTTTACCTTGAGTATTTGTGTAGGAGATGAAGGAAACTCTCTACTTGCAAATCTTCTTTTAATAATTTAGACGTTTACCAAGTAGTTTTTTCCTTACTACAAGCAATATGCTCATATGATTAGTCAAGCCTTTTAACAATACCCTCCATTTTACTAAGAATTTTTTTTTTAAATCTATAATTATTTAAGAATTTTGTATATTAATAAAATTCTTATTTTTGTTTTATATTTCTATTCATCTGAAACTCCTTCAGAAATTAAAGATGGACAATTAGACATTAATTTACTAGGAAAAAGTAAATTAGTATTACCTCGCATCATGCGTGATTTTATACTTCTAATGCCACTTAGAATATTAAGATTATACGTACGAACTTTCAAGAAAAAAATCCATTAGTTACACGTTACTTATACTAGTTGTTAAAAAAATGTACTAGATGAAATATTGGATGAGATTTTTTTAGATAGAAAAGTTTACGCGACATTAATTGGTTGTGATGGCAATTTCTCTTTAAGTAATCTTTATACAAATTAAGTTTCTCTATCACTTTGCGTAATTTTTCATTCTATTATATTAATGCATACTGCATGTCACATGCGCTTATACTTTATAGCATCATTGTACAGTAGTATGATTTTCAATAAACGCACTATTCAGTAAACGCTCAATGTTGGTTTAGAGTATTTAAAACGTTCGCCCATGCCCACAATTTTGATGGGCGGCGTCGAATTTTGGGTTTACCGGACAGCGCTCAAAAAATCCCACAATGGCACAATTCTTGGGAGCAAGAATGGCTCCCCCTCTTTAATTTTTATTCATTTGTATTTAATTTTATTTTGTCACTTTAAAAAAGCCAATAAGAAAAGGTACATCAGCAAATTAATCATGCCCACTGGCGCATGAAAATGGTGGAAGTACGCAATTTTGGAGCGACAACGGACAGTCTGAGCGTCTATCAAAATTAACAAGCCCACAACAAGCGGCTGTGGGTACTCTTAGAGTCGTAGTATCCAGTTTATGATACACAAGTATTAAACTAAGTAGGTGTAGTTGCAAAACCAACATTTTTCATATTAATTTGCAACTTTCCATCCAAAATATGGCCTTTTGAGATTTCACCCTATTCTCAATATTCACACAAGTGAAACCCTTTCAACCCTTCAAAATCAAAACAGGAGCCAGAATAGATTCACAAGTCTAAGATTAATTACATGGCCAAAATGACTCACCTCCACCTCCAATATCACCAAACTTCTGCAGCCATCACACTGCCATCTGCCTTAGCCCAAAAAATAACATAACCATCCCATCGTCAAGTGATGACTGATCTGCAACAAAATTTGCAAGCCGCCCCACTGCCCCATGGCCATACTTGCTACCTATTTCACAAGAGGCAGTTCCCATCGTTTAGTTCACTTGTTGTATATTTGTCAAAGTACATTGTGTTTTTGTAGTAGTGCAAATATGTTGGGGTAACAGATCACACAACACCAAAATAAAGTATTATGACTGTCTCAAGAGTTCATCCTAATGGCATGCCAATGGAAACTGAAGCGAGAGAGAGTGAGGGCATACGAAGCTTTAGGGTCGAAGGTGTCATATGTTTCAGAAGAAAAGAAACCCATCCGAACTTTCAGAATCATAGTAATTCATCTCTGAGTTTTCATACATCTGCCATTAAACAACATTAGACGAATCGAGAAATGTCAAATATGGCTGTAAGTTTGGCATTCAGGGTAAAAGACTATATTTATACCTCATCATATTTCCCAACTTCAGCTGAATCCGCTTCATCATCCACCTAAAAGTAAATCCTTTTAGTGCCTTTCGTAATTGAAGAAATTTGATAAGCCTAATTATATTGTAAAGATAAATCGTGACAGATTGAAACTAGATATTATAGAATCCAAAGATGAAACATCTCCTGCACCCAATAAGAACCAGCATGAATAGTTTTCTTTGAGTAAGAAAAACCTCGAGTTTATTTCAACCAACATTCAGACGATGAAAGCAAATGAATGACATCGGAAATTCAGAAACAGCTGCAGGCCTGTTAAAATAGTAATCGAGATGCTATTGCTTCAATATTTAAAATAATTCAACTAATATTTTTGGCTTCTACACTTGTTTGAGTTGGTTTCAAATCCATTATGGCAAAAAGAGAAATAAACATTAGATATGATATTTATAGTGGTATAGTTTAGATTGCTACCATTTCTTGCCGACATAAATATTTCCTTATTCAACATTTTCAATGTACAAATATCCATAGTGTCATCAACAAGAACAGAACAAGAAATCGATTTTCATTAAATTACCCGTTGCAACTCTTTTTCCTCCTTCCGCAAAAGCTTCAAATATGCTAAATCCACTTTAACTGCCTGTTCAACATAAGGCCATCTCTCCTGGAAATCAGAAAACAGCCACAACGAATTAGACCAACCAAATTATCAACAAGCAAGTCTATAAACAGTTGTAAAAACCCATTGTGAGATACCTCTCTCGACATATTCTTCCACGTTTCACATCCTTTCTTATCTTTCTCAATCAAATTGCCCTCTAAACACGTCTTTAAAAACTCCTCCCTACATAACCACCACCAAGAGATAAAGGGCTTGCATTTTCCACCATATAAAACCAACATTTCTCCTAAATCTGCTATTAAATTCTAGTAGAACAAGCCACAACATGCTCACTAAGCAAAACTCCAGCATCATTTCAAGAGAAGGGATATTAATATTAAAATGATTTTAAAATGAGAATTTATCAACTCTGCATCCGAAAAGAACATTCTCACAAAAATAAAAGTTGTATCATGTTGGAACAGATTTTAGAGAGTCCCAAAATGCAAGAACTGCTATAGACTGGTAGCAAAGAATTCAATAATCATTTATTCAAATTATAAACAAGAAATATAATCAAGAAGAAACAAAACGTACATGAAAAAATGAAAAGGCGATCTGGGCTGCTGCCTCTCAACGCTTCCGTTCGCAGATTGAATTTTCAGTTTCTTTCCCTTTGTTTCTTTGAATCCGCAGTCATGCATATCAGCCAAAACAATGGCTACAGAGATACCGCAGCTTTCACTGCAAAATGCACCAAATGTAATAATATGTTGTACGTTTGTAACCTACCAACTTTACAATCAAAATCTGTTTCATAAAAAAAATTAATAATCTAATAAACTGGACGAAAAACGGAAATGGGAGAGAAACGAGAAAGAAAGAAGTGAAAATTTTGAAACCATTTTCGGAAGGCGCTGCCGTCTGCAGCGCGGCGGACTGGATAGGCAGCGTGGACCCTTTTTCTAGCTCTTGATTGGTACGCCATTACATTCGCATTCAAGTTGAAACCTACGGCGCTTCAAAAATCAATTGCAGAATCACTGTGATGTTTATGTTTATGTTTATGTTTATGTTTTTGTTTTTGTTTTTGCACGTTTCACAACTCTGAATAGGCTAGCGTGCGCCTAAGTGTAGGATAACCAGTTGTGAGTTCATGGGTTTTTTCTCTACTTATATTGTTTTTACTCTTCTCATATTGTTTTTACTCAGCGCCGTATAATAAGAATTGTTTGGCATATAATCATTATATTATATTATATTATTATTATATTACTAAAACGAAAACGATTCTTACTTTGAAAATCCTACGTGTCATCCTTCTTAATTCTCCATTCCTATTTATCTAAATTCTCAAATTTTTAAATTTTTAAATGTAAAATAATAGATTTTAAATATATACTAAAATCTTGTGTCCCACATCGGTTATTCAATGAAATTTCACCTATTGAAAAACCTATAAATACATAGAATTAATGTATATTTTCTTATCTTTTGTTCCACCAGTTTTATTTGACCAATTTATTTATTAATTGACCGAATAAATAATTATATTTTTATAATTTAGTTTAATTTAATTTAATTTGGTCAATTTATTAATTGACCAATAGAAAATTATTTTTCGTAGGGAACCAATTTATTACTAAAATCTTGTGTCCCACATCGGTTATTCAATGAAATTTTACCTATTGAAAAGTCGGCCGAATAAATAACTATATTTTTATAGTTTAATTTAATTTAATTTAATTTGGTCAATTTATTATTTGGCCAATAGAAAATTATTTTTCGTAGGGAACCAATTTATTAGTTGAAAGAATAAATGGTTCCAAAATAATTGGCTAATGTAGTTAATGTATTGGTTGGTCGAATTAAATTTTGAAATAGTCTAATAATTTTTATTTAATTTGATAAAAAAATATTGAATTTATAATTTATCAATTATTTAGGTAGACGTGTCAATTACCAACTGACAGACAACTCAACTCGGGGTCTCACGTGACAGATTTCCATTCTTTATTCTTATTTATTTTAAATTTTATTTTATTCATTTTTTCCATGTATTTTTCTAAAATCTAATATCGTCATCTATGAATTAATATGTATGTGATTTGTAGGTGAGTTTACAGCTTTGCATAACTTATAATTGTAATTAGTGAATATTACTATACAATTTTTTTTTAGTTGACAAAATAAATGGTTCCAAAATAATTGGCTAATGTATTGGTTGGTCGAATTAAATTTTTAAATGATCTAATAATTTTTATTTAATTTGATAAAAAATAACTAATTTTTAATTTATCAATTATTTAGGTAGACAGGTCAATTCCCAACTGACAGGTACCTCAACTCGAGATCCCACGTGACAAATTTTCATTATTTATTCTTATTTATTTTAAATTTTATTCTATTCATTTTTTTCATATATTTTTCTAAAATCTAGAATCGCCATCTATGAATTGATTTTTACGTGATTTGTAGTTGAGTTTCCAACTTTGCATAACTTATAATTGTAATTAGTGAATATTACTATACAATTTTTTTTTATTAAATTTTGGCTGTATATAAATTATAAACAAGTTTTATAAATCACGCACTTATAGATCAGAGTCGTGGTTAATGGGCCGGTTCCGATGCATTCCCATGTGGCACATTTCCTAGTATTTATTTTAAATTTTGTTCATTTTTTTCATGTATTTTTCTAAAATTTAAAAACGTCATCTATGAATTGATTTTTACGTTATTTGTAGTGGATTTTCCAACTTTGCATAATGTATAATAGTATTAGTAAATATTACTATACAATTAAAATGAGAACAAATAGTACAATTAATTTTTTATTAATTTTTGGGTCTATATAAAATTTAAACGAGTTTTATAAATTATGCACTTATAAATAAAAAATGTGGTCAATGGGCCAATTCCGACCCGGAACCATAGCGGTAAATGCGTCAATTCCAAACCGACGGGTACCTAAACTCGGAAAATTTTTCTTCATTTTATGCTTTTTTTTTCATGTACATTCTAAAATCTAAAATAGTCATTCATGAATTAATTTTTACGTTATTTGTAATTGAGTTTCCAACTTTGCATAATCTATAATTGTGATTAGCGAACATTATTATATGGCTAAGGACGTGAACGAATAATACAATCAATTTTTCTTATCAAATTTTGGGTCTATATGTATTCTAAATGAGTTTTATAAATTACACACTTATAACTCAAAGTGGTCTACGGGTCGATTCCGACACGAAACTGTGGCAGTAGATAGGGCAATTCCCAATCGACGGTTATTGATATACGAATTTTTTTTAGAAATCGAAAGAAATGAGAATATATTAGATTATAATTTTTAACAAACATAACTATAAGGTTTGAGTCGTAAACATGTAATAAAATTACTTTTTAATTGAATTTGAGATGTGTTTAAGGGCATATAAATTCTAAGCGAGTTTAGTAGATTGCATAATCGAATTATTTAATCCTAAATAATTAAAAAATAATATTTTTCTTAATATATCACTATTAATACTATCTAATAATTTTATTATTATTAAATATTAATATAATTTTTCATCGATTTTCGACGGGATATATGCTATTTATTATATAAACGAAAACGACTCTACGTAAAAAAAATTCTATATAGCACCCCTCATATTCCTCCATTCTTATTTATCTAAATTCTCAATTTTTCTGAATTTAAATTAATATTTATGATATTATATATATTATATATGACATTAAAACAAAATCTTAACAAGATCAAATCTTCAAAATCTATATCTATATATGGGCGCACAAATTGAAATGAGAGAGTTTGACGTACAGTACACAAAGAAATGAAAATAGAAAAATCATTGATTAAAGAAGTTATAAAAAAAAAGGAAGAAGTGAAATTTTATGAGGTAAGCATACATACATGATTACATACAGTACACATCCTCTCAAAGATAAAATATTATTATTATTATTATTAAAGAAGGTATAAAAAAAAAGGAAGAAGAGAAATTTTATCAGGTAAACATACATACATGATTACATACAATACACATCCTCTCAAAGATAAAATAATAATAATAATAATAATAATAATAATAATAATAATATTATTATTATTATTATTGTTATTATCTACTCCGTTCACGAAATGATGCCCCATTTGGTGTCCGGCACGGGACAAAGAAATATTTACTATCAAAATGATTCATCACAATTCTCATATAAAATCGACGTGGGGCTATTTCTTTAAGAGTCAAATATATTTTTGTCCTATATCGAAAGTATGAAAACTTTAAAAAATTATCTATAAAAATGGGGTCTGAGTAATCAGTTGATCAAATAGATAGTTTAATTGTTATTAAAAATTTAATATGACCACTTATTAAGTCATATTATATAAACTATTTATTTTCGTGCACTTTTGATTCATTTATTTTATTGTCCACACAAATTAAGATCATGGTCAACGATCTGATTGGAACCGTGGGGGTAGGCGAGCCGATTCAGTTACGGCAGTTCAACATAACAGGAGAATTCTAACTCGGAACTGTGAGGGCAGATGGGTCGATTCCAAACCGACGGTTCAACTTTTTCATAATCGTGGTTGACGGGAGGATGCCGACCTTAAACCATGGGGGTAGACATATCGTTTCAATTACGGAAGTTCAACTTAACGGGAGGATTCTGACTTAGAACCATGAGGGTAGACAGGTCGTTCCAAACCGACGGTTCTAACTTTTCAGACTTGTAGTCGACGGGAGGATTCCGACCTTGAACCATGGAGGTAGACGAGTCGATTTCAAACACGCTCACACAACGCGTAAAACTTAAAAATAATTAATGAATAATATTTTTATTATAATTTTACTAAATAATTATTTTCCATCGATTTTCGACGGACTACACGCTAGTTATCACTAATATAACTAGAAGTTATTACATACTCTCGTATAAAAAAAAAAATAATTCAAGACTAAATATAAAATCTAAAAACGATCATAATTCCTAATTAAAAATAATCTACAGTATTAATTAGCAATTTTACATGAAATTTAAAGACCTGAATTGATTTCTATCAAATTAGTCACAAATGAAAGAGTGAACTATATTTCATTTTATTGACCGAAAAAATAACATTTTTATTTCAAACATCTGGGTTAATATTAAAAGAGAAAATATTTTCGTAATTTATAAACAGATATTGCGTACATACTAGCAATATGTTTCACTTTTCCTACATTATAAAAAGAAAATCTTGAGCTGTAATTAATTTGTGTTTTTTATTCCAAATAAATTAATTGTGTTTTTGCTGGTAGGATTATATTTATTGAAAAAGCTTGCATTAATTGGGCGGGAAGCGCGACTGTTGAAGATGAAGAGAGAGGAGTTCCCGCGCTCAGTCAAAACTTCCTTGGGAATGATGCATTGCAACTGTGAAATTACCCACACAAATTTCATGTACATTACTACATTTACCGAGATAAACTAGAAAGTATAGTATGGATGATTGCTGTAAAATCGTGATGGTATCCAATAAATTCAACTCATTTTCAAAATTAGAATGATCCTCAATTTTTCGGTACCAAATTTTCGCGTTTAGGAATAAAAAAAGTGATTACATCCTTGAATTCAAAACATGTTATTTTCACAAACGACATAAAATAAAAGTACTCCCTACGTCCCGTTCATAATGCAACGTTTTTTTCGGTACGGATATTAAGAAAAAGAATATAAAGAGTAAAGATGTTGATTAGTGTATTAATAAAGTGATATAAAATATTTTTAAAGTAAATAAAGTGTTGTTAATGTGATATAAAGTAGTTTTAAAGTGAAGAAAGTGTTACTGATGTTATATAAAATGGTTTTAAAGTGAATAAAGTAGATAAAGTTATTTTCTAATTATTTTCATAATAGGAAACGTTGCAAAATGAATGGAACACCCCAAAAATAAATATGTTGCATTATGAACGGGATGGAGGGAATATATGTGTGGGATGCTAAAATTGATAATTCTCATAGATGATGGGTGTTGCCTACAACTTGTTTTTAGTGGTAGTATTCCTTCCTTACGTGGAATAATGCCCCATTTGCAGCTCGGCACGTAGAATAAGAAAGCTGGTAAAGTTAGTTTGAATGGGGTAAAAGTTAGAAAGTAGGGGTAGTGATAATGATATAGGTTTAGTTTGTTAATTGTAAATTAAAGATAACGGGTAGATGTGACTTTTATCATTTCTTTTCTGTTCCATTTGATTTCATTTCCTTTGTAAATTAAGAATATGGACTGAAATTATTTTTTTTCTGGTTTTTGATTTAGTCGATTAATTTGTTTAAATAAAATTAATCAATCATTTTATTTAACGCAAGAAAATGAAATGAAGAAACTGAAGGAATCTGCATCGTGTAAATAAAATGAATAAAGGAATTAATCATTGATTTAAATAACAGTCACATCAAATGGAATTGGATTACAACAAAAATTTTCCACTAAAATTAAAAATTTGGAGGCAATATTTTGGGGGGAATTTTAAACAACACCTAACACCACTTTGTGCTATAAGTAGCAGCATTTAATGCAGAATTTATCATTCATTACAGATTTTAGAGAGCATTCAATACAGCAAAAAAACAAAAGAGAAGCTGCAATGCCAGAAATGAAGAGGAGGCCGGGTCTATCAATTTAAGAAAAGAAACCAAGCCACAATACCCCACACGAAATCAAGCATCATAGAAAGGCAACATATAAGCATATCAATTTAAGGCAATCAGAAATCAGGCATCACCAGCCAATCCCCCACAACGAAATCAAGCATTAGAAATCAGGCATCACCAGCCAATCCCCCACAACACAGAAAACTCAAACTTGAAATCGTTTAGGAGTAAAATGGGGTAAATCTGATTCACCATCCGATTCAACATCAGATTCAAAGTCGCCGGTGATCTTGGCAGCGCAGTAAATCTGATATGGCTTGAGGGTGGCCGCCATCGATGCATGAACAACAGTAGGCATCTCAGCGATGCCATTTAATTGAGTTTTCGACATGATTTCATCCCATTTCATCGCCGGATCAGTCGGAATTGGGGTTGGTTCCCACCTCGGTGGAACCCATAAATCCTCCAACAAATCAAAACTGTCGCCGTGTGGATCAGATTCCATTGCCAACCGGAGGAGAAATGAGAGAAATGAGAGATAGAATCGGCTTTTCGATTTAGGGTTCTTCAACAATAAAGAGAAATGCAAGAAATAAGAGATAGAATCGGCAAATCGATTTAGGGTTCTTCAACAACAGATAGAAATGAGAGAAATGAGAGATAGAATCGGCGCAACACGTCAGTAGGGTTTTTTTGAGTG
This sequence comes from Schizonepeta tenuifolia, assembly GCA_029490685.1. Classification (NCBI taxonomy): domain Eukaryota; kingdom Viridiplantae; phylum Streptophyta; class Magnoliopsida; order Lamiales; family Lamiaceae; genus Schizonepeta; species Schizonepeta tenuifolia. The sequence continues at coordinate 48,099,242 of CM055960.1, read as the reverse complement.
ATGGAATTGGGTTGGGTTATTGTGATAGATTAGCATATTATAAGTTTGGGCCTGGTTATGATTATGGGTTGGGTTGGGTTGGGTAATTACCAAATTAGTGTAGGATTAGCATATTTAATTAAATTGAGTTAAATATAGTGGGTGAGTCCAACAATTACATTTTATGTAATATGAGTGTTGTTTTAGGAGTATAAATGTATAAAAAGTGAAATAGGGCATTACTTCACGTACGAAAAAAAAAGGGTAAGTAGGCATTATTCCACGTACGGAGGGAGTATAAGATATGAATTTGACATCATGTAACATAATCTAGTATATATATTTAGCGTCAACTTTTGATATAGCCATATTGAGCAATTAAACAAAAATTTTAGTTCACCTTCTTCAAAAACACAAATTTTAGCCATTTTTTTTTTATTTTGGAACAAAAAAACCCTTAATGAAAGATGAGTGGGTCGGGTTAGGGCGCGGGTTGGGTCTGATTGGGGTACAAGGAGGCGGGTACTTTTGGTATTAATATGGTCATTAGTACTAAAGTACAAATTACTTAATTTTTTTTCTGTGCTTTTTCTTGGTACTTTTTGCACTAATATGGTCATTAGTGTCAAAGTACCAACTTACTTAGTATTTTTCTTTGTGTTTTCTGCTGACACTCTTGGCAATAATATAGTCATTAGTGTTAAAGTACCAAATTACTTAGTATATTTTTCTTTGTGCTTTGTGTTGACACTTTTGGCACTAATATAGTCATTAGTGTCAAAGTACCAAATTACTTTTTTTGTACTTTATGTTGTCACTTTTGGCACTAATATGATCATTAGTGTCAAAGTACCAAATTATTTATTTTTCTTCGTGCTTTTTGTTGGCAGTTTTGGCACTAATATTGTCATTAGTGCTAAAGTACCAAATTACTAGCATTTTTTTGTGCTTTCTGTTGGTACTTTTGACACTAATATGGTCATTAGTGTCAAAGTACCAAATTTTCACAATCATTACATTTCGTCACGACAATGTCTACTTTTGAACATGAAAAGTTATACTACTCCGATTTTGTGGCTCCGCCTTCGGCTTCGATTTTATGGCTCCGCCTTCGCCCCAATTACTAATATAAGGATATTCGTTGGGCAATAATTTGAATTTCTTCGGCTCGCTCCGAGACCTTTGGGTCCACTCACTCGAATCTTGACCAAAGAAGAAGCGGCAAACAAAAAAAACGAAGATGCAAAATGAAGTACCGAATTACTTAATTTTTTTTTGTGCTTTCTGTTAGCACTAATAATGTTATTAGTGTCAAAAGTATTTGTTTAGAAGGTATTGTATTCCGCTCCACAAATTCAGTAATCCACATAAGAAAAACAACTTAAATCCCTCGACCAAAGCGAAGTCTCGTCCAGAAAAAACTAATTAATTAAGTATTTTTTGAAGTTTCTATCACACAAGGCAATAACTAGTGAATGTCCATTTTTCCACACGATTTCAAAATTCGAGCATTCATATTTATTTAGGTCTTTCCCCAGATAAATCACAAATACAGACAAATAAAAGCTATTAAAAAAAAGTATTTTGCACAAAATTGAACTGTCCATCAAACAAAACTGTAACTAGCGAATTTCATGTTTTCACACGAATTCAGAATTCGAGCTTTCACATTCGCGATAGTGGAATGTACAACGAGGTGTGAGAAGAGGGAGTTGTCGTGGTGGTCGGAGAGGACAACGACGAAGCCGTACGAACTGGCAGCGCTCGTACATGGGACTTTTCGGAGAAGTCTGTGGCAGAAATGAAGGAGTGAAGGGTTGAGTTGTGGAGCAGGCAACGGTTGCATAGAAAGAGAAAGATAGAGAGGGGTGAGATGTGAAGGTTGAGATCTGCGCAGAGAGAGAAAGAGAGACGGGTGGAAAAGATCTAGGTGAGAGATTGTGAACGGAGCGAGTTTGGTATAGGATCCGGTTTGACATTGGATCCGCATTAATAAGGGTAATCGGATCCTAAATTCAAAAGAATGACTATAATTTGTGTTTTTGAAGAAGGTGGACTAAATATTGAATTTCAATGCTCATTGTGGCTATATGACTATATATTCTCATATATTTAAGTATTCTTATTTACAAGTGCATAGGATAGGAGTAAGATATGAGTAAGATCTGCGCTAGAAATTTGTAAGACAGATGGTTACATTTTATGCATCGCCGCCACTGTGACTGTACATGGAACCTCACTTAACTTTCTCTTTCTAATCTAACTCACCCTCGGATACTTCCTCTACTGCCAGTTCAAACTTATCAATGTCATCATAATATGCTTTCTGCTCTCTAATGTATTCTGTTGGCAATTCACTTGTTTCTTCAGTTTTCCAACTCCTCTTCTGCAAAACCACATTACGCATTAGTATTAGATATCAAAAACTCAACAAATTTTCATTTTCAATAATAAAAAGAGTTTTTTCAAACCAAACACAGATAATATATGGATCATTTATGGGGGAGAAGGAAAGGAGGAAATGGGTTATCATGACAACTTGGCTTACTAATTTCAGAAATGACCGATTTTGATAGGTTTGGGATAGATAGTAGTAAGAGCTTTTGCTTTTATCTGAGGTAACATGTCAATGGCTTCATGCTCTACAGAAACACCGTCTTTCTTTCCATGAAGCAAAATGATAGAGGGCTAGCTAGCTAATGAGGCAGCTAAAGAATATCTGGATTCTAGAAATAAACAAACTTGATATGAGAAAAGGGAGCAAGGCCAGTAATCGAGCACTGTGAGAGAGATCCCGATTCAAGGAGATTACCATCCTTCAACAAACCCAAAAACTCTGATAAAGAGAAGGATTATGAGATTAAGAAGATACTTTCATTGCAACAGTCAAACAGGAAACATGACAGAAATAATGGTAGTTAACTGCTCCCATAAGGGAAACAAAGAACAAAGACCAGTTTCATAAATTTGAAAGTGTCCATGTACGGACAACGTGGTGCTTATTTCAGTTTTATGCAGCTTAACTTTTAAAACATATATATGCCTACACTATAATATCTCAATAACATTAACCACCATAGTCAAAGATGCAGAATAACCACAAAACAACCCCGGGAGCTGAATATGACACTACGGCCTATTCACCAAACAAAAAGAAAGAAAATCCTGTAGTTTTTGAAACCTTATTAATAACTGCATCCCACTGAGGTTTGCATTTTCATACAAATGCCTCCTTCACCATTATGCACATTACCCATAAAAGAATAGGGATTGTATTCAGAAAGAGAGTATTGTACAGACCTTTCTGAATTTTGCTTGTAGATCAGTCCATGACTTTGAATATTTACCATCTCCAGCTTCAACAAGATCATTCCTAAGCAAAAGAAGCATTGAGCAGATCAGTGAACAAGGTATAGTTCAAATAAGAGTTATAGACCACCAGAGCAGCTTAATGGAACGACTTATCATTGTGATAAGCAAAAACAGCTTAACATTTTGTCTTGAATAAATTATAGAACATCGAGAAGGAAGTCCAAAAAGTCATCGCAGGTTGTTACAACACCTTAAAAGACAAATGAGTAATTTTGCTATCTACCACAATAGATTATCTCGGGAAAAGAAAACTTCCTCTTTGGACCAACAAAAATAAATCTATAGCAGCAATACAGGCTCAATGCCTTGTAAAAGATATAGATACAACTACTTCGAAAATTGAGACAAAAGAAGAAAATAAAAGGAAACACACACACACACACAGAGACGGAAAAGAAACCAATACAAGAGTAAATGCCGCAAAGAAATCACATTCTTTGGGTAGCAACACTCAGAGAACACATTGATATGTCTACTAACTGTCTGCGAACTGGTGACTGCACAAAACAAAGTCCATAAACCATTTAGTAAGTTAGCATATGAGCTGATACCATTTTGTCCAAGAGAGTGAAAAGGATACACATTCAGGAATATCTCAAAAGTTATTCAATTTTCTAAACAGAACCCTCCCATGCAATTGCCTCTTATACAGTGACTATGTCAGCGTAGCTTGGTTAAGTGTGTGCATGTGTTTATAACTATTCATTTTGCTGACCGTAAGAGAGAAGAGATGGAGACGTACTGCATTTTTTTGGTCCTCATCATTGGAGGGCAACTAGTAACGCCAATAACATTCTTATTCTTCTCGCTTGTCTTCCTCTGTGGTCGGGACTTGACTGCCACAGCAGCAGATGATCCTCTCATATTAGATGGTTCAAGAATCACCTTCCCTTTTCCTTTTGTTTTGTCCGGCAAAGAGTTAGTAATGTTGACGGAGGGTCTGTCCTTTGATCCCCCAACTAAGGAAGTAGAAGGGGTGAGATATTCCTCCTTTATCTCTTTTATTTGCACAGTGGAAGATCTAGTGCGTTTCGAAATCCCTTCAGTTTGATCATTTACTTTCTCGAGTGAGAAGCAAGAAGTATCTGCAATATCCTTCCCCTTCTCTGATTTTTTTCCCAATGCGTGATCAGAAGAACTGAGATTTGCTTCCCCTCTCTCTGTTTTTCCAGAGGAATGGCTATACGAAACAAGCTTACCCTGGTTAGACTCTTTCACATTCTCAGTAGAACCACTAGAGAAACTCAGATTTCCTAGGCCTTTCTGGGATGATCTCTCAGCCAGAGAGCTGGAACTACTAACATTATACCGAGTATCCTTCAGCTTCCCAGTAGGTAATGAATTATAGGGGATGGCAATGGCCTTCCCTTTGTCCTTCCTTTCCATAACAGCTGTGTGAGAAACAATCCCATCAGACATTCTACCTTTCCGGGATGTTTCAATAGTCTGTATTTGATCATATGCTGCCTTTTGAATTCCTGTACCACCATCAGTAAGAGGCATGGTACAAATATCTTTCTGAGTGTCTGGTACGGGAATGGCCTTTCCTTTGTCCTTCCTCTTGTCAATAAACGTGCGACTAACAACCACATGTGTGTCTCTTTCTTTATTGGACTTTTCAGCATTCTGTCTTTGATTATAAGCTGCATATTTAGTTCCATTATTACCTTCAGTAAGAGCCAAGTTACAAATAAACTATTTGCTGTCTATTTGCACTGAAATCATTACAAATTTGCTTAAAATGTCAACCAATACGCATGCTATAAACTTCCGTATAAAACTTCAGACTGAAACAGAACACCAAGAGAGTAGAGTATCTAATTGAAATTATATGCCCCCACCAACAACCAAAGTAGAATGCAACCTAGAACTAAGAGCTTCAAATCAGATGTCAACCAAAGCTCCCAAGTAGATCTAGACCCTCAAACAAGTGATACAATTTCGGAAATATACTAACCGGTACATGTTGCCCCAAAAGAACCGAAACCTATCTCCCTTTACCTTTACCAACCATGCCGGTTGGAGAATGAAGGGGATGAAGATAGGGAAAATACAGATTAAATTAGAGCAATTAAGCCCAACCCCAAAAAGAGCATCATCAAGAATACAGAACTGAAACTCATGAATTAGTACGTTAAGCAGCAAACAGAAAAAGTAATACGATCGACTAAATTCCCAAATATCGACAAAACAATTAAACCCAGTTAACGTATTCAATTACCCAATCAACTCTACCGTCCAGCTCAAAACCCTAGGTATTTTCATTGCCGTTGCACATAACCACATTAGCAACAAAAAGGGGGGCAAAAATACTAAAAATGCATCAAAATACACACGCCTCTATTAACCAAAATAGCCACATGGAGAAACGAAAAGAGAAAAAAGGAAATTACCCGGAGAAGTAGTTGGAGTGGGAGGTTGTTGAAAATGGACGGTTTTGGAGTTGAAGGTGGCGCCGACACTGGATGACCCGATGCTGGTGGTGTTGGATCTATCGGATGTTTCGGGGCAAAAATGGTGGTTGGTGGAATTGGGACTAGACTTCAATATGGAAACTGGGGGTTTGCGGATTCCATCGGAGTCGACGAGCTTGCGCAAAACGGAGAGGGGTGTGAGATTGTGAATGTTGGTGATGTCTGACAAGGGTTTCCGCTTCCTACTCCCCATTGTCCGTTCACCTCGGCGTCAGTGCTTGCTGGGTGTAGAGAGAGAGAGAGAGAGTTAATGAGAAAGAGCCCGCAGGAGGATTCGAGAGGAAGCCAAGGTTCTCTTCTTCTTCTGTGCTTTGTGGAATGGCGGGAAAATGCGTGGGATTGAATGGACCATCCTGCCCCTGTGTGTGTCTGCTTCCGTTGATATTGCTGGTGGAAATGGATACATTGGGAAAGAATCCAATAAAAAGCGTCGCATCGATATTTGAGGATCTATGGCTAATATTTGTTGCATATTACTAGTAAGAGCATGTACTACAAGGGTTTTGTTAGACCTAGATCTAAGCACTAGAAAGCGTAATTTTAATGATTAGTGGTGTTAATTTAGACATAGGTTGATTTTTCCACTACAATGGGGTTGAGTAAGACCTAGATCTAAGCATTGGGAAACGTGATTTTAATGATTGAATAGATTTTATTTTGTTGTTTTTTTTATTTGTAATAAATATTATAAAAACTAACTTAATTAAATTCAAAAATTAATAAATGATAATTTTATTGAATTAAAAAAAAAAAGACAATAACTAAAAAAAAATACAATAATTAGGAAATAAATAAAAACACAATAATTATTCACGGAGTGGCCCAAAACGTGCCCAAATCTTTCAAGCATATCCTCCATAAGGCGGTCGTGGGCACGTGTATCTTGAATTTGAGCTTGTCTCTCAATAACTTGGTGGAGTGGCACTGACGCCCCTTGATGGACTGGTGCCCTGTTCACGTTTGCATCGCCCCTTGCGCTCGATTCAGCATGGAATTCAGTTGCCCTCGGTCCTTCATCTTCAATTATCATGTTATGCAGAATGATGCAGGCATACATGACATCACATAAATGCTCCCGAAACCACAAGCGAGCAGGGCCTTTTATGATTGCCCAACGAGCTTGCAGGACGCCGAAAGCCCTTTCAACGTCTTTACGTTCAGCTTCTTGCATCCGAGTGAATCGCTATCTCTTCGGATCTGTTGGCGCATTGAGCGTCTTCACGAAAGAGGCCCACTTCGGATAGATGCCGTCGGCGAGATAATATTCCATACGGTGCGGGCGACCGTTTGCAGTGAAAGCAGTTGACGGCGCTCTACCATTGATGACGTCGTTGAAGACAGTGGACTGATTGAGCACGTTGATGCCGTTCAGCGAGCCGGCGACACCGAAAAAAGCATGTCAAATCCACAAATCTTGCGAGGCGACTGCTTCAAGGACGAGGGTTGGAGATTTATTTCGTCCAGTGTACAGTCCTCTCCAACCCGTAGGACAATTCTTCCATTGCCAGTGCATACAGTCAATGCTTCCAAGCATTTCGGGAAAGCCGTGCGTCCTCTCGTGCAGTGCAGTGATCCGGGCAATGTCAGCCTCGTTTGGCCGCCTCAAATAGTAGTGGCCGAAAGCAGATCAGATGGCCCGACATAAATTCTTGGGGATGTTATTGCCCGTTGTATTGCCATAGTGCAGATATTCGTCGTACTGATCGACTGCTCCACCATTGGCTAGTTGCCTCACAGCAACGGTGCACTTGACCCAGGGGTGGAACCCCAATCTTCCAGTGGCATCCGGGTGTTGCTGAAAATAATGCTCCCGATCCTCAAGAGTTTGAGCAATTCTCAAGAATAGGCGCTTGCTCATTCGAAACCGCCGGCGGAAGACAACATCACCCCATATAGGGTGGTCGACAAAATAATCCCGTCGGAGGCGTTGTTCGACCTTCTCACGATTCCGATGCAGGTACGTCCTCGTATCCTGGTCGTTGTCGTCTGACGAATCAGACTCGGCCACTATTTGGTAAAGCTCTCTGGCTCGCTGCAAATGTTGGCGGCGTCGCGCCTCCGCCTCTTCAGGATTGTAGCTCGCACCCGGCCAACTCATATTTTTTTTTTTTGAAAAAACGAGTGAATTTGTATGATGAATGAATTAGATGAATTGATGTGGTGGTGTGGTATGGATGAATTGATGTGGTGGTGTGGTGGGACATATATAGGAAAAAATTGGAGATATTACCGTTGCTACTTCACATATAAACGTTCGACATTCAAAAAATATACCCATTGCTTTATTTATTTTTTAATCAGAAAATGAAAAAAAAAAGGATAGGACCAATGGGGACACGCCATGTGTCCCTATTTTTCAGCCGAGTGGAGTCGAAGGCTGGGTCGAAGCCTCGACACTGGCCTCGCCACCGCCATCGACTCCGGGGTATGTCGATCTCCCACTATGGGATCGACCCCGGGTGTGTCGAGTGGAGGGGTGTGTCGAAGGCTTCGACACCGCCTATCGACTCCCCCCTTCGACACACGTTGTATATGCTCTAACTAATTCGATTTTAAGAGGTGTGGGTGTTAGGCTATGTCCTATAAAAGAATAGGAGTGTGCAACCAGTCGAAATTCGACGGGTATCATTTATATTATATTTTTATGAGTATAAATTAAAATAAAATTAAATAAATTATACAATTAGAGTTATATATAATATCGGTACAAATAATTAAATAATGTATTACATCCATAGATCCAATATTGCACTATTGAGAGTAGACTTAAAGTTGGGTCTCGTAAAATTTTTATGGAAAAATTTCCAACGGAAAATCACATAATGTTTATTACATCATTCTAGTAAAAGAAAAAAATCGATATATCTTGCATAGCAAGTGAAAGAACGTGTCGGGTGCAGAATGTCTATAGCCCTACGTCATGTCTCTAGTCATCATAATCATGCGATCCATGACATTATTTACCTTCTTTATATATGTGACAATTCATCTCTCTAATATTGCTCAACACTCTCGTCTATCTATTTCTCATCCTCCACGAAACCATGACAGCACGAGAAGTAAACATGGCTACTACATATGCAGAATCAACCTCAAGTCAAAGTCTAGCAAGATATGACGTAATGATATTATAATAATAAAAGTTTGCAAGAATAAAAAATACTACAAAAAGCATCTATGTAACTATATTCCATAAACACCCATCTAGATAATCAACACATGTTTTTTTTTTTTCATAGGAATAGTCTAGCAGTAGAGTGAGCGCTTAAACTGAAAGGTCCCAATTCAAACTTCACTAATACTTTTATAGATCTAGTCTGTCATAGTTGTATTTGAAAAATGTGATTCACGTGTCATGCATGGTTTGCACGTGTAGGATGACCGAATGAAGCAACATGAAGGTTATCAACGACATAAAAAAATGGTTATTTTTATATGGGAATTATTTTACGTGGTAATTTACAAATATAAATTTAAAATTAATCTAATATTTTATTATAAGAGATATATTTCGACAAATAATTACAATAAACATTAAATGAGGAATTATTTGATCGCAAATAAGTGTTATATAAAAGGATCATCTCATGTATTGATAGATAACCACTTTACGCGGTGATTTATAAGAATATTTTTCCAAAAAAAAAAACAACAATTCAATACTCTATTTCAAGTATATAATTTGTCAAATCATTACAAATAATCATCTCGTACGACAATAAGTGTTACATGAATGATCATCTCATTGCAAATATGTATTGCATGAAAGATTATCTCGTGTAAAGTTTATTAATGTATAATAATTTTACGTTGTATTTCAATATAATTTCAAAAAAGTATTTCAAATTTTATTTAAAGTTGATATAATTTTAAAAATAAGTGTTATATGAAGTATCTTGATCATGTCGTTGGACAATAAGTGCTACATGAATGATCATCTTGTTGCAATTAAGTATTGCATGAATGATAATCTTGTGTAGAATTGATTAATGCGAAATCACTTTACATTTTTATTTATAAATATAATTTTAGAAAATATAATTCAGTACTAATTTTAATGTTATAATTTGACAAATCATTGCAAATATGTGTTACATGAATTATCATCTCGTACTGAATTTAGTAAATTGACATTTGATATATTTTTTAAATATTTGTGAGCTAGGAACATCCCACAATCAGATTAATGATTGTCAGAAGTAAATCATATTTATAGATCTCGTAAAATGTATGGCTCAGATTATCTCCTATTTCTCATATAAAAATCATTTTTATATGATCATCTTGTTGCATACAATATATATACTTGCTTCAGAATTGAAACATTAAAAAACTTATAACTATAAATTTAAAAAACAAATAGAAGTATTCTATGTCAAAGTGATAGTATTGCGACAATGTATTGTAAGAGTGTTAAATGATTTTATGAAATTATAATATTATTATATAATAAGTTGAGGGATAACGTTACTCAAGTAATAGTGCCCGTTCTTTCAATCTAAATCACCAAATTCGTACATGCCGCAATTTGAATCACAATTTTTATATATTTACCCGTCCCAAATCTAGGCAATGTCAATGGGTTAGATACCTCACCTATCAAGCCTTTCTCAAACTTGAACCCGTTTAGATTTTCTTTAATTCAATTAAAAATTGACTTCACTACCCAAACTACCCCCCAAAATTAACCCGTCATCACTGCGTTGGGCAATACTTGTTAATTACCCGCTAAAAATTGGAATACTATAAAATTAGTATTAAATATTAAAAATAATAAAAAGTTATAATCAAAATAAACATATCAATGCACAACTTTAATAAAATAAATATCAAAACAAATTCTTATTAACGAAATATCTAACATGAGTATTTTACAGTTAATATCTCGTAAAGTGTTCAAATAAATTACAATAGTATTTAAGAACCATACTAATCTACTGTCATCCCTCGCCAAACCTTTTTAAAAAAGAAACTTCACTACTCGTAATCGTCACAACCCAATTTTATGATTGGAAAAAAATGAACACTACTTTGTATTAATACAAATAGTAGAAATAAAAATAAAATAGAATTAAGTTATAAATAAAAAGGAAACTTTACTAACCTACCCGTACCAATAAAAAAAAATCGGTTAAAAAATGAACCATACAATGTTACAATATAATATGAAAATAAATATATAACAAAAACCATAATTTTCTTTTTAAGTGGAATAAAAAAGAAATTCAAGGCACCATGAAATTACTAATAACCATAATTACTCTATAATATATATTTTTTATCTTCTATATATACTCACTGGAGAACTATGTTATTCCGTACATGTATAGTAATGTCCATTAATAATCCAATGCTATTTGTTTATACACATGTATTCGTATTTTTTTCGATTAAAAATATTGCAACTTATATTCTCATTTTCAACATGTATATATCCGCTATGATCTCGAATATTTTCCAACCACTCAAACTTAATTGAATGTTTTTTTTGAAGAAACTTAAGTTGACGACAAAGCAATAACTTACTGTACGTAAATCTAGCAATAATCATGTGAATTAAAAAAGTAAAGTTTCCACTACCCATACTAATAAAGTCCAAAGTATAATTTAAAAAAATTATATAAAATCATTTATTAAAAAATTATGTAGCAAAAATGCTATTATAAGGTTGAACCTAATATGAGTGATACTTTTGTTTGTTAATTAACATAATTTATTTTAGGGTAATGCTATTTGGACATACTATATCCAGACATACGATGGTAAAAATACGGATTTGACGGAATTTTTTAACTAATAATTTAATTTTATAGTTTCGACAGTTTTGTTATTAATAAACATACACTTTTGAAATTTTAATTATAGAGTTTCATCCCAATTTAAATTCACAAATTTAGGATTTGCGTGTGGATGAGAGTAAAATTTGGGAGCGGGTGTGCGTGAGATCGATATTTCGGAAGGAAGTATGAGTAGGAAAGAAATTTTGAAGGAAATCGGACAATGTTTTTATATTTCAAGCACTTATGTCTAGACATAGTATGTCCGAATAAAATTATTATTTATTTTATATGTGTATACAATTTAGCAAAATAATGTTGTATCGCATCATATATATATATATATATGTTGGGAAATTTAAGTAAAGTTTTGATTGATTCCAAAACCAACTGATCCCAACCGAGTAGATGTTGCCATATCCTAATGTTAGTAGTTAGGCTCGTTGTTTGAGCAATGTTGAGATTTTATCTTTACAAGTCTCCAGCTGAAGACGGCAATATGGCGTTACTCGGATAGAACATCAGTTGTAAGAAATACAACTGAGCGTTCAAAGGAGAAGATGTAAGAGAACATCAGTTCAAGAAAGTCAACTGAGCGTTCAAGAGATAAAACATCAGTTACAAGAAAGACAACTGAGCGTTCAAGAAAGACAACTGAGCGTTCAAGATACAGAGCATCAGTTGAAGGACTCGAACCGATAAGATCGACAACTTGAAGTTCAAAGCAGCTGAGAGTTCAATTGTTCCAATTCAGACAGAAGGTCAGATGAAGATATCAATCAGATGGAACATCAGCTGAAGACCAATCAGATGAAGATCAAAACTTCTCAACCGACTAAACAAGGTTGAAAGTCAAAGGTTGAAGATTTGATTTTCAAAAAGGAAGTCACGTGAAGGTTTGACGTTCTGTCATTACCTCATTTGGCCCAACATAAGGCTGTCTCAGATGGAAAGCAGAAGTTCACAATTGCCAAATCCGGAAAGTCTACAGAGATGAGAGACAAGCCATCGCTTTCAAAAGAACAGAGATCAACGGCTCTTCCAACGGCTAGTTGATTCTCTCCGCCTATAAATAGAGGCCTTTATTCATTCACCAAGATTGACAAGACAGACAAGTGCAAAGAGTTAGACGAACGAACATCACCAGTTGAGAGTTCATATCACAAACGAGCTAAACTGAATTCAATCTCTAAGAACATCACTAGTTGAGAGTTCATAGAGTGTTAGATTCTGTCTTGGTGTTTTTGATCTATCCTGAGAACATCACTAGCTGAGAGTTCATAGCTTAGATCCTAGCTCACTTCTTGTTCGAGCTATTAGTTGGAAACCCACCCTTTCACACATCCTCTCAAAAGGATTGTTAGGACCCTACTCTTCCCGTAATTGAGTAGATACGTTGATAAGTACCCGTAAACTTATCTGTAAGGTTGATAAGTACCCGTAAACTTATCTTAACGGTTGCAAAGCCCGCGTAAGCTTTGTGGTTGAAGTCCTAAAGAAATTGAACTGAGTTGTGTGGACTTACAACTCCCCGTAGACGTAGGAGTTCTCTCCGAACCACGTAAATCTTTGTGTGTTTGTGTTTATTATTCAGTTATTTATTGCATATTCAACTGACCAACTAACCAGCACTCAAACTGCATTCTTACATTCTCAACTGATTTGGTTATTGACCGACCTTGCATATCTGAGCGTGAGTTATATTTTACGAGTTTTTTATCCACCACATTCTGCACAACACCACTCTTTCAACTGAGTTCTCGTATTCAGTTGTAAATCCAGCTGAGTCTTTTTACTCGGTTGTGATATTTTCGAGAGTTGTTTTAAATTTTCTATCTGGTGTATTCCCCCCCTACACCAAAACTCGTATCGGGACCATCAAGTGGTATCAGAGTAGTGGTTCAAAAGACTGCTGTCTCTGTTTCACGAGGTGTGAATCGAGGTGTTTTTCTTCAGTGGTCAACTGAACAGATCTTTTTCACGCTAGTGCATATCTGCTTGCATCTGTCTTTTGTTTGTGTGTGCAGATGGATGTTAAAGATAAGATCGTTGTCATGTTCTCGGTTGTGAACTATACATCCTGGAGAACTCTGATGAAGAAGATTCTACTGTCAAAGCATCATCGAATGCAACAAGTGATCACATTCGGACCAATCACCATCATGGAGAAAGTCACTCACACTCCTACAAATCCCAACGATGGGGATACAACTGAGGTGATGGTTGAGAAAAAGCCAGAAGACTTCACTCCTGAGGAAGCTAAAGTGAGACAGTTGGATATCTGGGCTCAGAGCACTATCATGTCCACAGTTGGACAAGACTATCTTCCATGGATAGAAGAGTGCGACACAGCTAAGGAGATGTGGGATATTTTGGCATCTCTTAGCGAAAGGAGTGACGAAACCAAGGAGAACAAGTTCTCCCATGCCTGTCAAGATTTTGACAACTTCTGTCTAAGAGCTGATGAAACCATTGATCAGCTAGAGCTTAGGCTCATGGATATTATCAGAAGGATTCAATCTATCCGACGAGGGAAATATACTTTGAGAGAAATCAACCTCAAAGTATTACAAGCTCTACCAGCTGAGTGGGACACCTTCACCAACATCCATAAGAGCCGAGCTGATCTTGGAGAGATGGGAACTGAAAGATTGTTCTCAATTTTAAAAGGAAACGAGTACAAGGTGAACCGACGAAGATCTCAGTCCTCGGTTCAGACGAGTCGACATGAGGATGTTGGTTCATCAACAAAGACAGTTGCACTTCGAGCTGATTATTCCAAGCCGCGAACATCAAGGGCAACAAGATCTGCGGACACAGCTACGAAGGAGCCAAGTAGAGAAGAGCTGCAACAGAGTATAGCCGCCCTGTCAAAGAAGCTAGCTGACATGGATACTCGGTTCGGAAAATACAAACGGTTCTATAAATCCAACCTAACTCGAGATAACTCAAAGCCTGTGACCAATAGTTGCTTTGAATGCGGCAAAGAGGGACACTTCAAAGCAGATTGTCCAGATCTTTCGAAGAAAGAAAGAGAAGCGTTAAGGGCCAAGCAAAGTGCAAAGAACAAGGCCATGGTTGCAGAAGAAGCAGCTGACGACATGGACATCTTCACCGACACTGAAGATGAGGACGAGCTGACTTCCGCCAACAACGCTATCGGACAGGATCAATGCCTCATGGCACTTGGAACCGACCAGGATGACGCTGAGGTACATTCTAGTCCTGCTAATTTAAATTCTTCCAATATTTCTAACACGCAAGAAACAATAGAGGAAGAGTTGGAACCCTCCTAGGGTGACTTTCAAGAACTCTGTGAGGAATTGCATCAGCAATCGGTTGAGTTTAAGAGTCTTCAAGAACAGTTTGGCAGACTTGAAGAATCCTTAACCGAAAAGGACGATCTGATTAAAAGTCAAACCAAAGAGATTGATAATCTCAAGAGTCAACTGAATGAGGCTAAGGCTCCAACCGATGAGGAGTTGAAAAGACAGATCAAGGAGCAGCATGATCAGTTGAACAACCAAGAGGCACAGATCGATCAGCTGATGAAGAAGTCAGACGCACAGACAGAGCATATAGCTGTTCTCCTCAAAGAGTTGCAAACTGAGAAGGACAACCTGATAAAGCTATATCAATTATCCAAAATCATCGAGAATCTTATCAGCTACCAACGACAGATGGATGACGTGTCAGGACTCGGTTACGACATAGTCAAGGATACAGGGATTTCACCCGCAACCTTCATCAAAGCTGTAGATGTCACGGTTGCGAAATCAGATACAGTTGAGTCTGCAACTCCCCAAATTAATCCAACCTCCACTTCTCAGCAAGCTCAACCGACTAAGGGAACCTCAATTGAGAAAGGAAAAGGAGCTGTTGTTGGAGAACTGAAGAATCCATCGGTTGGAACATCAACCAAGGGGGAATGTTCCAAGACTCGGAAGAGGAACCAGAGACGTCGGAGATACAATCAGAACCGACCTCAGAACCGACCTCAGAACTGACCTCAGAGCCAACCTCAGAAAGGATGGAATCAACATAACCGACAGGGATTCAGCCATCAGAATTAACATCGGTTCCATCCACAGATCAACCAGAGGTTCCAACCGAGTCAACCGATGAGGAACAGTTCGAACAACTACGAATATTCATGCCACAACTTGAATCAACATCCGAGCATGAACAACTGTCGCCAACAGTCAGGAAGATGGAATCAGAATCAGCCACAAAAATTCCAACGTGGCGTCCGACCTCATCGACAAAACGAACAGGATAAGAATCGCCATCAAAACAGGGGGAAAGCCTCTCCTCCTAAAGCTCACAATGGGAGAAATCAATCTCCTCCAAGAAACAGAACATCAACACTAACAACAAGCCTAAGGATAACCGAGGTGTTGTTATAGTTGATGGAGAAGGAAAAGTGATTTGGAATGATAAATCTATCCGAGTATACAGGGAAAAACGACTCACAGTTCAAGGGGGAACTGGTTCTAACCCTCCAGGACCCAACTAAAATTGGGGACCTAAGCGAGTTTCTCTGTGCAGGAGCAGGAGGAACAGCTGAGGAAGAACAAAGCATCACAAACCATGTGGGTGATGGATAGTGGATGCTCGAAACACATGACAAATCTGAAGGATTTGCTTGGAAGTTTCGTGGAGACGGAAGGACCATCAGTTACCTTTGGTGACAACTCAAAAGGTCACACCAAAGGCTACGGTACCCTTGAAACCAATCATGTATCTATTTCTAATGTTTCATATGTTGATGGATTGAAGCATAACTTGCTCTCCATCAGCCAATTCTGTGATAATAGTTTCTCTGTCAAGTTTGATGCACAGGGCTGCAGGGTTAAAAATGTTGAAACAAAGCAAGTCATATTGTTGGGAAATCGATCCCCAACCGGGAATGTCTACTATGCAGATTGGAACAGTAGTCCTCCTGAAACCTGTCTGTTATCGAAGAGCAGTTCAGATGTGAGCTGGCTGTGGCACAAAAGGCTCAACCATCTGAATTTGAAGACAATGAACCGACTTGCGAGACAGGAACATGCAAAAGGCATTCCAATCCTAGTATTTTCAACAACACATATCTGCAGTGCATGTCAGTTAGGAAAGCTTGCTAGATTCTCCTTTCGGTTGAAAACAACTCCTTCAACCGACCGAGTATTGCAGCTGATCCATATGGATCTCTTCGGGCCAGTTACACCAAAAAACATGAATGGTAACGAGTATACGCTTGTTGTTACTGATGATTATTCTAGGTACACGTGGACCATTTTCATGCGTCACAAGAGTGAAACCCGAGATGAGCTACCCAAGCTGATGGATCGGATATCGAACCAACAAGAGAGGAAAATTATTTCCATCCGATCAGACCGTGGAACCGAGTTTCTCAATGAAACCATCATCGAGTATTGCGAGAAGCATGGAATCACTCATCAAACATCAGCTACGCGTACTCCACAACAGAATGGAGTAGCCGAGCGAAGGAACCGAACGCTGAAGGATGCTGCAACATCCATGTTGACAAGCTCAGCTCTGCCAAAGAGATTTTGGGCTGAGGCAATCAACACAGCCTGCTACACCCAGAACTGGTCTCTTCTGACCAAGAGGTTGGGAAAGACTCCATATGAGCTATGGAGACGCAGGAAGCCAGATATTTCATATTTTCGCGTTTTTGGTTCTAAGTGTTATATTCACAACAATGGGAAGACTCAGTTGAAAACTTTTGACGCCAAGGCTTCGAAGGGCATATTTTTCGGATATGCCGCTCGGATCAAGGCTTATAGAGTTTTCAACAACAACTCTCGTGTTGTGGAGATAACACCTCATGTTAGTTTTGATGAATCTACTTTTGAGTGCAGGGAACAAGCTAAAGGACAACAAGCTGATCCACATGTTCCATCAGTTCTCACCAGATCGCAGATTCTAAGGCAAAAGAATCTAGCTGAACCATTGGTATGGGCAACCGAGGATGATGATCCTTGTTCCTCTGAAGATGAATGTGAGGACCCCAGCTCATCTCAAGGGGAAACTCCAGCTGATGTCACTCCAACTGCATCAGCATCCGAAGCCCAACCGAACTCAGTTCAAAATATTGTCCATGCTGAGGATCCAGACTCCACAACTGATAAATCACTAGTTCAGAAGATCCCAGCATCTCCCACAGCTCAGGTTATCCCATCAATTGAAATCCCGGAACAGCCACTGTTGGAAGAAGAAGGAAGACGCAACAAGAGATGGTATGAAGATCACTCCAAGGACAACATCATTGGAGATCCAACCGAAGGTGTGCGTACAAGGAGCAGAATTGCAAATCCAGATTCAACCGAGGAAGATTCCAACACTTATGCTCAATTTGCTGAGGAGTTGGCAGTTCTTGAGGAGTTCGAACAAGCTGGAGATGTTGCCATGATTTCATGTTTCGTAGCTAATGTGCCAGAACCGAAGAATGTTGTAGAAGCTCTCAACTGTGTTCACTGGACAACAGCTATGCAAGAAGAGCTGAATGAATTTCTACGCAACTGTGTATGGGAGTTGGTAGAAAGACCAAATGGTGTCAAAGTTATTGTTTTAAAGTGGATTTTCAAGAACAAGAGAGACGCCATTGGATTCATCGTGAGGAATAAGGCAAGGTTGGTAGCTCAGGGATATTGCCAACAAGAAGGAATTGATTTCGAGGATTCCTTCGCGCCAGTTGCAAGGTTGGAAGCCATCCGAATATTTCTAGCCTATGCCGCATTTCACAAGTTCAAAGTTTATCAGATGGATGTGAAATGTGTCTTCCTCAACGGTGATATTAAGGAAGATATTTATGTTGAACAGCCTCCAGGTTTTGAGACTGGAGATGGAATAGTGTATAAGTTGAAGAAAGCTATCTATGGCTTAAAGCAAGCACCTAGGGCTTGGTATGACACTCTATATGGTTTTCTTCT
The DNA here is from genome assembly GCA_029490685.1 of Schizonepeta tenuifolia. Lineage (NCBI taxonomy): Eukaryota > Viridiplantae > Streptophyta > Magnoliopsida > Lamiales > Lamiaceae > Schizonepeta > Schizonepeta tenuifolia. The sequence continues at coordinate 48,080,702 of CM055960.1, read as the reverse complement.
GAACTCGGGGTTCAAACGAGGGTCAGTTGACAAAACACTATTCACCATAAAAGTTGGAGAAGACATACTTGTTGTGCAAATCTATGTTGACGACATCATATTCGGTTCCAAGTCGGAGGAGCTGTGTGAGAAATTCTCAACTCTCATGAAGGAGAAATTCGAGATGTCAATGATGGGCGAGATGAATTATTTTCTAGGGCTACAGGTGAAGCAGTCACCAAAAGGGATTTTTATCAATCAGTTCAAATATACATAGGAGCTCATCACAAAGTTCGGTTTGCAGTCAAGTAAAACCACAAAGATCTCGATGAATACTAACTGGAAGATTGAACCCGGATCTGAGGGAAAACTCGTGGATGCCAGTAAGTATAGAGGGATTATCGGTTCTTTGCTATATCTAACCGCCAGTCGGCCAGATATATCTTACGCGGTTGGAATGTGTGCTCGGTTTCAAGTTCAACCGAAGGAAGCACAGATGTTGGCAGCAAAGAACATCATTAAGTATCTGAAGGGCACTGTTAATGTTGGGTTGTGGTATCCAACTGATGACAATATCCAACTGTCCGGATACTCAGATGCAGATCTAGCCGGAGATCGGTTGGACATGAAGTCCACATCTGGACATTGTCAGTTCATGGGAAGCAAGTTAGTCTTATGGTTCTCCAAGAAACAAGCATGTGTTGCCACTTCTACAACCGAATCAGAGTACATGGCTGCGGGTAGTTGTTGCATGCAAGTGTTGTGGCTCAAGCAACAGCTGAGAGATTATGAAGTAGCAACTGGACAGGTTCCCATTCATTGTGATAGCTCAAGTGCCATTGCTATCTCTTTGAATCCCGTTCACCATTCTCGGACAAAGCATATTGACATCCGACATCATTTTATCCGAGATTATATTGAGAAGAAGGATGTATCTATGGAGAAAATTCCAACTGAGATTCAGAGAGCTGATATCTTCACCAAATCTCTAGCCGAAGTACGGTTCAAGATGTTATGAGATTCAGAGAGCTGATATCCATCTGAGGGGGAAGCTCAGATGAAGGGGGAATCTCAGATGCAGATCGCCAACCGAAGACATCGGATGCGGATCGCCAACCGAAGACATCAGACGTCAGCTGAACAGACGAATTCGAGTCAGCTGATGGTATACCGCAACATTGGAACACAGCTGATTCCGACATCAGCTGGCAGGTGAACACAGCTGATTCCGACATCAGCTGACAGGTAACATTTATGGCTGAAGGTGTTTATGTCTTAAATGAGAATGTTTGAAATAAATTCAAACATTCCTGAGCATGTCAGTTAGACTAAAATAGCCATCATAGCGCATTTAATGTAAAGTACGGCTGAACAACAATAGCCCTACTTTATAGTGCGACTGGGCTGACATGAAAAACAGTTCACCTTCTCACGCGCTGGTTGGAACTCGGATTGTGACGTCAAGTCAAAGCTAGTCAACAGTCGCGAGATCTCAGCCGTTGATGGATTCGCGCCATTCAACCCTAGCCGTCGATTTCAACCGAGTCACTAACCTATAAAAGGCGGAAAATCAGGAAGTGATCTCTTACCTTCTACATTTGTGATTATCTGCAGTAACTGTTCATCTTCGTCTTCGTTTTTGTCTCACCATTTTCTGCAAAGTTTTTCATCTCTTCTTATATAAACCTCATTGCATTATTAAATGGCACCAAAAGGAAAGAAGATGGCATCCTCTGGACCTTCCCTAGTCCCTACATCATATGAAGAATCGTTCGACATGCTGCTCTCCAAGATCCACTTCGAGCAGATCTTATCAGAGGATGAACTGGAATCACTGGTATTGTCTCCCCTCGCCGAAACTCTCAGGGAGAACAGCCTTCTGGACTAGGCGACGCTATTCCCGTCCCACCTTCTCAGGCGACAGGTCGGGGAGTTCTACCTAAACTTGTGATCACCCATCGACAACCGAGATGGGCTTGTCACAGAAGTCTCTTGTCGACAACGGGATGTTCCTGCCAGAACCATCCGCCGTGTCACCGTCTCCATTCCAGTCTCCGACATTCTACGCCAAGTCATTCCTCCAAATCATTCCGCCACAGACACCATCGACAACATCACCGATGCGGAAGCCGATGAATTTATGGAGAGTGCTCTCATCACTCCAGAAAAATTAAGGAGCAATATGCAGCGAACAAAGTTGAAGCCAGAACATTGACTTCTGTTCGATGTTGTGTCCAAAGTTGTCTTCGGCTACAGCGGGGCCTTTGGAGACATCAGCCGACCGAAGCTCAAGAAATTGATTGCTTTGGAGCACAAACACAAACATGACATCAACTGGTCCCAGTATTTTGAACACCAGTTGACTCTGGAGAAGCAGAAGATCTCCGAATCCACAACCGAATCCGGAGAGAAGTTGTTGAGTGTCAAAGGAACTCTCAACTTCGGTTGTAAAATTTCTGCTCTGATCCTTTTCGCAATAAAGGATCAGAACATGGTCTGGGACGACTGTGAGGAGACGCATGTGAAGAGGCTGATGCTGTTCCCAACAGCTAAGAAGGCTCAGGATGTGATCAAGAGCGTTTACACTCCCAAGGACAAGAGGGAAGCTGTAAAAGATACAACTGAGGAGCCACCTCCAGCTGCCACCCGCCCATCAAAATCCACAGCTGGACGCCGACAAAGAGCTGAGTCGGAGAAGGAGAAAGATGAAGAACCAGCTAAGAAGAAGATGAGGCTGCGTATCAAGAAGAAGTCAATTGCCAAGCCAGCTGAGGAGGTACCAGCTGAGGAGACAACAACTGAGGAGACTCCAGCTGTGGAGGCACCAGCGGAGGAGCCATCTGAGTCGAGTCACTCAGTTGACAAGGATGCGTTCGTGATCGTTCCTCGCGCAGGTGAAACAGATGAGATGGATGGCATGGAAACGGATCTCTCCTCTGATGCATCTTTTTCATCTGAGTAAATCGAAGATATTCCAACCTCCCCCACGGTAGGATCTGATGTCGTACAGCCCGAACAGGTTATCCCAATCTACTCACAGCCAAATATTCCGAGCTCTTCGCTCGATGCCAACATTGAGACCATCTCTTCGGCCAATGTTGATGAACCTATTGATACCAACCTCCCCACACAATCAAATATTCCGAACTCCCAGCTCGATGCCAACGTTGAGACCACTTCTTTGGCCAACGTTGATGAAACTCTTGAACCAATACCATATGAAAATCTATCTCCCTCCCCCCATCGATGATGAAGCTGATCGTCAAGCCGTCGCGTTGGAGCATGAAGGCAAGGTGGCCTACTGCTTCTAGAAGCTGATCGGGATGTTCCCTAAAGCGCGTGACATGCCGATTTTTGCTACGCTTGGACCGAGCTGCTGTATCAGTTCAACCTCATCTTCAGTCACTGGTATGTGAAGGAAGATACCATAAGGGTACACAACTGGAACCAGCTGAAGGCAGATGAATCGCGCATCAGAGATTACTTCAACTACACCAACCTGGAGGTTGCATACAACAATAAAAATTGCACCGCTGACTCGTCGTCTGGACATCAGCAAGGCGGAAGGCAGAGACACGAGGGAAAAGGCTGAACAAGATTGCATCAATTTCCTGGACAACATGCTAACAAAATCTGCTGATTTTATAGTTGATCTTGATGCAGCTGCCGCAACCGCTAAGCAGGAAGAGGAAGAACTCCACAGTACATGGCAAATCGCCAAGCCATGGTCACTGTTGAGCAACCTACAACTTCTGACCAACCTGCTCCAGCTGATCAGCCAGCACCCTCAACTGAAGACATATGCGAGCTGATAGCTGAGAGGGTCAATCAGCTACGGACGGAGATGCTTGCCAACATCCAGCACAACAAAGAAGATCAGCTGAGGATGATGGAAGCACAGGCAGAGAAACACAAGAAGCTGCAAGAAGAGAATGTTTCACTGAAGATAAAGCTGGACGAATTCTCAAAATCCACCAGCCCAGACATCACTGATCTGAAGTCAACCGTTCTAGGGATCAAGTCCGAACTGAATGTCTTTAAATCCATTTTAGACTCCAACCTTGCCGAATCCCAACAAACTCAGGATGAAAAATGGGACTCACGGTTCGAATCACGATGGGCTGAGTTCGTTGCTTTCCAAACTTAAGTCATTGAGACATTCGCTGGACTGAAAAAAGCCGAACAAGAGTGCCTTGACACTGAACTGGCAAAGAAGGTTGGAGTGGAGTGCGCGGTTGATGAGCTCTTCAACAGAATTCAACAAGCTGAGCAGCAACTCACCTCTCTGGATGGCTCAGTCGCAAACCTTGTTGCTGATGCCAAAAAGGGGGAAGTTGAGACTGGTAAAGGTGAAGATGTGCAGGGGGGAGATGAGACTCAAGAAGAATCTCAGCTGAAGAAGGCTCAACCGAAGAAGACCCAGAAGAAGAAGTCCACTCCTAAGCCAACCGACATCGGCGGAGCTGAAATGGCGAAGGACATGGAGCGAGCAGAAGAATATGGAGTTTCCTACAACTCCATAGCCAAGATCACAGCCGAGCTTGATGCGGAACTCGATGGTATTACAACCGAAGAGTGTATTGCTACTGCCAAGGCTATGGATGTTGCTGAGAAAGACTACATGAATCCAGAGTGGATAAAGAAGTTTGCTGCTGACCAAGTGACAAGGGTCAACAAGTTTGAAGAAGAGCTTACCAAGATCACAAATAACCTGGACAAAAATGTTGCATCCCGCAGCCGACGTCGAATTGAAAAACATCAGGTTAAGCTGAAGCACGGTTGAAGTAGCAGAGACTGCCTGGAAAAATCAAGATACAGTCACGATTCAGGCATGTGGATAAGTGGATGCCAGCCGAGTGGAATGAAGGCTGGGAATCATTCAAACAGGAGTTTGTGAATGATTTCTACTATAGGAAGATATTCACAACTGACGATCCGAGGAAAGCTTTCAAAGAAGCGCTGACTGAGCTACACTCTGGGGACCCGGGCATATTCAGCCAGTTCAGGCGAGCAATGATAGATGCAAAACTGGATATGAACACAGTTCCGATCCCTCAGAAGGTCACTTATTTCCCTCCCTTCCTTCCGGACTCAAGAAACCCCAACCGTTAGAAGATAGCAGCTGAGGCAAGACAAGTTTGTCGAGAGCATGGGGTTGACATTTCAAATGAGTCGGATGCAAAGCGAGAAATTTTTGTCAGAATTTTTGGGGAGTATGGGCTAAAATTTTAGCCAAGTTAAAGTTTTTGAGCAACTGATGTAGTTTTGATTTTTGTGCATTTTGTTGTAACCATCAGTTGTAATGAAAACTTTCTTCAGTTATACGATTCAACTTGACGTACAATATCTCGTTGTCCAAGCTCTGAATCGCAAAGTTATTTCAATACCATGTTATAACTGTGCTAACCCTTTGATGTTTTAATCTTATAGACTGTCTAGAATTTCAGCTAAGATTTTAGATAGGTCAACAGGGTTTAGATCAGTTTGATCAGTAAGGGTTTTGGCATCATCAAAAAGGGGGAAATTGTTGGGAAATTTAAGTAAAGTATTGATTGATTCCTATGTTAGTAGTTAGGCTCGCTGTTTGAGCAATGTTGAGATTTTATCTTTACAGGTCTCCAGCTGAAGACGACAACATGGCGTTACTCGGATAGAACATCAGTTGTAAGAAATACAACTGAGCGTTCAAAGAAGAAGATGTAAGAGAACATCAGTTCAAGAAAGTCAACTGAGCATTCAAGAGATAGAACATCAGTTACAAGAAAGACAACTGAGCGTTCAAGAAAGACAACCGAGCGTTCAAGAAAGACAACTGAGCGTTCAAGATACAAAGCATCAGTTGAAGGACTCGAACCGATAAGATCGACAACTTGAAGTTCAAAGCAGCTGAGAGTTTAACTGTTCCAATTCAGACAGAAGGTCAGATGAAGATATCAATCAGATGGAACATCAGCTGAAGACCAATCAGATGAAGATCAAAACTTCTCAACCGACTAAACAAGGTTGAAAGTCAAAGGTTGAAGATTTGAATTTCAAAAAGGAAGTCACGTGAAGGTTTGACGTTCTGTCATTACCTCATTTGGCCCAACACAAGGCTGTCTCAGATGGAAAGCAGAAGTTCACAGTTGCCAAATCCGGAAAGTCTGCAGAGATGAGCGACAAGCCATCGCTTTCACAAGAACAGAGATCAACGACTCTTCCAACGGCTAGTTGATTCTCTCCGCCTATAAATAGAGGCCTTCATTCATTCACCAAGATTGACAAGACAAACAAGTGCAAAGAGTTAGACGAACGAACATCACCAGTTGAGAGTTCATATCACAAACGAGCTAAACTGAATTCAATCTCTAAGAACATCACTAGTTGAGAGTTCATAGAGTGTTAGATTCTGTCTTGGTGTTTTTGATCTATCCTGAGAACATCACTAGCTGAGAGTTCATAGCTTAGATCCTATCTCACTTCTTGTTCGAGCTATTAGTTGGAAACTCATCCTTTCACACATCCTCTCAAAAGGATTGTTAGGACCCTACTCTTCCCGTAATTGAGTAGATACGTTGATAAGTACCCGTAAACTTATCTGTAAGGTTGATAAGTACCCGTAAACTTATCTTAACGGTTGCAAAGCCCGCGTAAGCTTTGTGGTTGAAGTCCTAAAGAAATTGGACTGAGTTGTGTGGACTCACAACTCCCCGTGGACGTAGGAGTTCTCTCCGAACCACGTAAATCTTTGTGTGTTTGTGTTTATTATTCAGTTATTTATTGCATATTCAACTGACCAACTAACCAGCACTCAAACTGCATTCTTACATTCTCAACTGATTTGGTTATTGACCGACCTTGCATATCTGAGCGTGAGTTATATTTTGCGAGTTTTTTATCCACCACATTCCGCACAGCACCACTATTTCAACTGAGTTCTCGTACTCGGTTGTAAATCCAGCTGAGTCTTTTTACTCGATTGTGATATTTTCGAGAGTTGTTTTAAATTTTCTATCTGGTGTATATTCCCCCATACACCAGAACTCGTATCGGGACCATCAATATATATGTGTGTGTGTGTGTGTGTGTGTAAATGTTTTATATGTGTATACAATTTAGCAAAAAAATTATTTTATATATTTTATTAACATATTTTATAATTTATTTTATGTGTATACAATTTAGCAAAAATAATTTATTTTATTTGTATTGCATATATATATATATCAAATTATATATATATATATGTAACGGTTTCATATTAAATGCATGATTGTCAATAAATGTGATATTCTAAATTTAAAATAAAAATTGAGATTTTAGATAAAAAAAAAAAAAAAACCTCAAATTCTATATAGAATTGAGGATGATTGTGAGTTTAGGGATCTATACTCTTATTATAAAGAAGATATACTTACAAGGTTAGAAAATAATTAAAACTAGTATGGTAGCCTATGCATCCCCACGTGGAGAATTTTATAATTAATCACGATATTATTTTTAAATTGCATGAAAATTTTATTATATTTAAATTGAAAATGTGAATTTTATTTTAACTGTTTATTTTAAGATTTCTGAAAAATAGTTGCTAACTTTTGAGTCCCATTTAATAGGCACATATTTCAAAATGTGCTGCAAATTAGTTTGAGAAGGAGAATTTATTTTTTACGTTGATAAATTGCTTCGAAATTTGTTGTAAAACTATATTGAGTAGTTTATAAAGCTGCCACTTACTAATTACTTGAAATTGGATTTGAAAAAGTAATTGAAAAGATGACTTTGAGTACCTAATTTAAAAATTACATTAATTTAAATATTATAGTTAGGAATGATTATGGATCAGGTATCCATACGATATGCATTTCTTAATCTCGAATCTTTATAGATTTTATTTATCTACCCATTTCAAATACGATTAAACATTAGTTTCCCTACCCAAACTCGTAAGATAATACCTATTAATACCTTTTAAAAATATGAATACTATAAAATTAACATTACATGTAAAAATAATAAAAGAGTATAATTAAATTATAATGTCAACACTTTACTGTGAACACAATATCTTTTAAAAAGTTTTGAAAAATAATAATAATAAAAAAAATCAACGCAATGAAAAAAATATTTCAAATGTAATGGTATAAGATGATGAGTTAATGAGCCAAATATTACTAAGACTCGATCTCAACACAATAAAAATATAAAAATTTTAAATTGAAACCAAGGTATGGAAACATTGCTATTATTAAAACAAAATAAGTTACACATCAAGAACGTATTTTTAGAACATAAAAAATATTTGGAGGTCATACATGAGAAAAAGGTTAAATATATCTCATTTGGAGGCAAACTGGTGAGCGTCGTATACTCCCAAATAATTCCTGCAAATCCTGCTCAGAATTAAAATGAATATAGTAATAAGCAGGGTCGAACCACAGAGAACGGGATATAATTTATTCTTCCTATAAATCAGTTTTGGTGTAGCCACCACGCCTTAATTTTGGGTTTAATAATTATTAACTAAGAAAATAAAGAAATTAACTAAATTGCAACGAGATATTAATCAAAGGAAAAGTAATTCGGCTTCGAATAAATCCACACTAGTCTAGGCTCTGATCATCGACGCAAAGATTAATTAATTATCTAGAACCAACCAGTTATAGGGTACCGTGAATGCAGCAGACGTACCCCAATTCCTACGTACTTTATCGATAGTTTGCTGTAGACGCCAAACCTAACTATTTCTCTTATTAAAACATAACCTAGCTGGAAACGCCAGTCCTAGATTTAATGCACTAATAACTTTTAGCTCTGAAGGAACCAGATTTAAACAAATTACCCAAGAACGTAAGTAATAATCCGTTTACCAATTTATTCCTACTACGAACATGGTAGTTTTATCACTAATTAGCCCTATTCCACCAATTACATATTGGGGGAACTAATTGACTGTAATCCAATTTAATCTAAGTTGATCAGGCTTAAACAAAATAAGAATTAACTCTAAACACAAGTAGATGTTGGGAAATTTATTAGTATAAGTTTTGATGAATTCTAAAACCAACTGACCCCAACCGAGTAGATGTTGCCAGTTCCTAATGTTAGCAGTTAGGCTCGCTGTTTGAGCAATGTTAAGATTTTATCTTTACAGATCTCCAGCTGAAGACGGCAACACAGCAACACTCGGATACAACCCTGGATGGAAGATGGGATGAGGAACATCAGTTATAAGACTCTGTCTGATGAGAGAGTTATGCCAAAAAGGGGAATACTTTTTGACAACTGAGAGTTCAAGCCAACTGTTCAGTTGGAACATCAGCTATAGAATGCCATCCGATAAAGAGAATGTCTCAAGAAGGGGGAAGTTATAAAGAAGTCTCAACATGAAGTTCAAAGTCAGCTGAGAGTTCAACGGTTCAGTCAGAACATCAGCTGAAGACCACTCAGATGAAGATCAAGATTTTCAACCGACTAACCTAGGTTGACGATCAGAAAGGTTTGAATTTGAAATTCAAAAAGGAAGTCACGTGAAGGTTTGACCGTTCAGTCATTACCTCATTTGGCCCAACACAAGGTTGTCTCAGATGGAAAGCAGAAGAGCACAGATGCCATATTGGGAAATTCTGCAGAGATGAGAGACAAGTCATCACTATCAAAGAACAGAGATCAACAGCTCATCCAACGGCTAGTTGATTCTCTCCGCCTATAAATAGAGGCATTCATTCATTCGACATATACAAGACAGAGAGAAAATTTGAAGTGCACCCATAAGAGAAACAAGAGCAAAGAGCAAAGAAAATCTGCAAAATTATATTCTAAGAGCATCAGCAACTGAGAGTTCCGAGTGGTAGAACATTAGTAGATGAGGGTTCATAGAATTATAATCTGTCTTAGATCTTAGTTTGAGTGTTCATTCGTTCAAGCCATAGATCCAGCTCACATTCGTGTTCGAGCTGTAGTTGAAAAACCCACCCACACACACACCCTAAAAAGTGTTAGTTAGGATCCTACTCTTCCTGTAACTGAGTAGATAGGTTGCTGAGTACCCGTAAACTTAGCTCAGGTTGTCAAGTACCTGAAAACTTAACTGTAAAGGTTGATAAGTACCCGTAAACTTATTGCAACGGTTGCACAGCCCGCGTAAGCTATGTGGAACTGTCCAGAAGAACTTGGATTGAGGTGTGTGGATTCACATCTCCCCGTGGACGTATGAGTTCTCTCCAAACCACGTAAATCCTGTGTGTCTGTGTTTATTTCTGTTCAGTTACTTATAGCATTTTCAACTAACCAATCTAATCGGCATACAAACTGCATCTTTACATATCAACTGTCTTAGTTTTTGACCAACCCTGCACAAAAGCGTGAGTTGTTTTTACGAGTATAATTTCCACCACATTTCGCACAACACCACTTTCACAGCTGAGACTTTCTTTACTCAGTTGAAGTTTTTGGGGGTTAAGCTTTCAAAGTTGAAAAATCCTAACTGGTGTATTCTCCCCCCCCCCCCCATACACCAGTAACTCGTATCGGGACCATCAGTTAATATAAAACTAATTGATTTTGATATAAGAAAGATAAAAATAGATACAACTATAAAAATATACTCTAATATAAAATATATTAGTTGACAATAATTATAAAGTACAAATATATATCAATGCAATTGTCTAAGCTATACCATAAAGTACAATATACCGAATTTCAGTAAGATATACCGGAATAAGTGTAATTGTATAAGGTATACCATGAAAGCACAATATACCGAATTTCGGTAAGGTGTACAGGAAGAAAGGTACGGTAAAGACATTATATAAACTTATATCGAAATAAAGATATACCGAACTAAGGTATACCAAATGTAAAGGTAAAATAAATGTATGAGATTTCTTCATACAAAAAATATATAGATGTAAGGTACAAGATATGAATTCAGATGCTTCTCTTGGATTGAATGGTGAAGTAGGTCTTGGAGGTGTCATTAGGGACCATTGGGGTTCTATCATAAAGGTCTTCTCTCTTTTTCTTCCTTCTTGTGATGATGTGGAGCTTGCTGAAGCTTTCGCTTGCCGATTAGGGATTTCCAAAGCATCTGACTCAGGCATCCGAGCTCTTGCGGTTGAAATTGATAACCAACATCTTGCTGGTCTTCTTCAGCGAAATTGTATTCCCCGCTCTCCCCTCGGCTCCGTTGTAGCGGATATCTTGCATCTCTCTCGTTCCTTTGATCAAGTTTCCTTTTTATGGACTAGACGTGCTTGTAATGGCTTTGCCAATGAAGTTGCTAGGCTAGCTCGTTCCCCTCTTTTCTCTTGTGATTGCCTTGTTTCTCTTCCTGTTTCGCTTCAGCGAATTGCTGCCTTTGATGCAGGCCTAATGATTAATGAATGAACTTCGTTTGTTTTGCTAAAAAAAAAGATATACCTTATCAACCCACCCCGATCCCACATGTATGGCGGCCACGATATTGGCATATTTGATTATAAGGAAAACACTATTTCGCCTGCTTGTATCCCTGCGAATCCGGCCTAAAAAAGATCTACCCATGGCTTTCTGGTTCACTCCAAGTCTCCATCTCCACATTAGTTAATTATTTTTAATAATTGGTTGTTGTTTTTTTTATCTTTCAATTTAGTTTATGTTGTTAATGCTTCTTCATTTGTCATATGAGCGAGTTAAAAATTAATTTCTGCATTTTTATTGGCAGCAACTCAATTTTAATTTAAGTTTGATTACATTATAAAAATTTGAGGGGTGCTGCTCTTTTTGTTGAACGTTTTTGTTATTGCTCCTTCTCTTTAAAATTTATATCTATACTAATATAAAAAAAATCTTGTTTTACAAAATTTGATTTGCCTAAAATATTCTTATTATATATCTAAATTAAGGGTAATAATATAATATAACATAATATAATATATTTTAGTTATGATAGATATATTTATTCATGGGAATCAAGCTTATCTTATAATACTTTATTTCTTATCTTATATAATTGACGTAAAAGTTTAGTGTCCATCTATAGTTGAATCACATTCAATTAATTTGTAGAAAAAAAAATTAAGGTATTATTGGCACATATAAAATAAAAATTGAATGATTGGAGAAATCACGAAATTACCTTTAGATAAATTTGTTTATTAACTAATGTGATTGATGTTAATGTTATTGGCTATATACCATTAATTTGTTTCTTAATTAGAATAAAAAAATGAGGGAGTTAGACAAAAAATTATATAAACTTATATACAAAACAATTTTATTTAAAAAATACAGATTTTTATTTACGATAAACTTCATCATTTTGTAATCATAAAAGAATTATTAAAATTTTAATTAATAATTAAATTAAAGAGAAGAACGATAGGGTTCTACAGTTCTTTTGATATAGCAAAATGTGACGCCGGGGCCGAAGTACAGAGTGATCGCCGGTGCAAAGGCACAGACAAGGAACGACTCTGATAAGTACAGAGTGATCGCCGATGCACATGACACGGACAACGAGCGGCTCCGATAAGACTTCCAAGCAGAGGGGGCAGGGATGAACCGGAACACACCCGAACGAGAGGAATTCCGAGAATATGTCGGAATAGGACGACATATTCAAGGAGAGCTTAAAAGAATTGATAGGTCTACTCATACCATCAAGATGGATCTTCTTTTCTAGTGTCTATCGTGGAAGAACTCCAAAGTTAAGCGTGCTTGACTTGGAGTAGTACTAGGATGGACGATGGGTGACCTCCTGGGAAGTTTTCCTGGGAAACGTGCTAGTGAGGACAAAGCACGCTAGAAAGGACTTGTGATGGTTTGTGGGGTCAGCCGTCAATTCGGAAGCCGGGCTGCTACAGGTGGTATCAGAGCCAGGTTCCTCTCCCAGTACGGTGTGGTTCGGGGACGAACCAAGCGGAAGCTGGTGGGCCTGTGACGCCCGAGGCCGAAGTACGGAGTGATCGCCGGTGCACATGGCACGGACAACGAGCGGCTCCGATAAGACTTCCAAGCGGAGGGGGCAGGGATGAACCGAAACACACCCGAACGAGAGGAATTCCGAGAATATGTCCGAATGGGACGACATATTCAAAGAGAGCTTAAAGGAATTGATAGGTCTACTCATACCATCAAGATGCATCTTCTTTTCTAGTGCCTATCGTGGAAGAACTTCAAAGTTAAGCGTGCTTGACTTGGAGTAGTACTAGGATGGGTGACCTCCTAGGAAGTTTTCCTGAAAAGCGTGCGAATAAGGACAAAGCACGCTAAAAAGGACTTGTGATGGTTTGTAGGGTCAGCCGTCAATCTGGAAGCCGGACTGCTACAAGAAGGATTCTACAAATAAATACATACAAAAATGTCTAACACAATGCATATTAGTATTCTTGCATCAAAGACACTGTAAAACTGTTTTGTACTATAACTTTCATTACCTCTTCCATTTCATGCACCACTATCATAGTTTTGATTGTATAACAAATACTTGAAGGTTTACTATTTTGCTTTTTCAAATAAAATAGGAGCATATGCGCGGTGCATTACTTAAGTCCAAACTCGTCTTCAAGTAATTTTTATTGTTCAATCATTAGTAGAATACATTTATTATATTTTTACTTGATAAAAACTAATATAAATATTTATGTTATTTGTAATGTCACCTGTACAGGTTTATAAAAATGAAAAAAAAAAAATCTTCGATAAATGAAAAAAAAAGTTAATGATTTAAATAAAATAAAAATCATGCCATATGTATCACAAGCATTTACTGGCTCATTAATTATAAAAATTATATTCACTTATTTATTTAATGATAATTATTGTCATTTTTATAAAAGAATAATAACTAAATTAAAATTTAAATATTAGTTACCAAATTTTACCATACATAGTACTCTCTTAAATTTTGATATACATAGTTCTCTCTTACTTAAAAATACTTTTGTAACTTTTGAAAGATGAATAATACAAGAAAAATGAGAGCGCTGTTCATAACTAAATATTTTTATTATTACTACTTTTATTAAATTTGCAAAACTCAATAAAAAAAATAATAAAAACTATAAATATTAATATAAAAATAGAATGTAATATAAATCGGCTCATTAATTAATATATTTATTTAGTAGAATCATTATTTTTAACGTGCGAGTACACATTAATTATACTAGTATAGTGCAAAAAGGGCGCTAACTTTTGCATAAGAGAACAGAAGTTAACACTAATGTAAGGTTAAGTACAGACTTTTAACATGGTCCCCTAATTTTTGTGCTTGATAGGATTCTTCCTCTGTTTTAGATTCAAGGAACATAATGTAAAGAAAAAAGATGGTGACGAAGAGAGGAGATTAATTACATGATTCAACATGGATCACTACTCTGTAGTCCTGTTGTATTTCACCATAGTATTAAATTTGTCGCATTCTTGACATTTGACACTTTGAATATAATTATATTCTTTCACGGGGATGTTTACTAAGCGGAAATCGGAATAGGGATTAACTGTTCTTATCATCATCCTAAGGATTCCTTAAATCTCACCACTTTGGTAGGATACATATCGATGCAATAATCCTAAATATGAGCAATAATCACGGGCTCCTTTGAATCTAATTCTTAAAAGTAAAAACTAAGTTAACCTATACTATTATTTTTATTTATCCAGACTTATCATATTTAGTAAATACCCCTGAGTGGATGGAATAAATCCTAATCATGTCCATCATATGGAAAGAATAGAGAATATAACTCAAATTGAAAGTAGAAAATCAGAATTGGATCGAAGATGCATCTATCGCTAATTATTTATTTCTTTAGAGCAATCTTCTTCCCCATCTATCACTTTGGCTTGAAGCCTAGAATTAAAAAAAAAATTGACGAATTCATCGAAATCATACACTTTTACACATCGAAATCATTATCATTGAGCAGAAATCTACAAGTAATGCAACAAGTATCATAAAGATTTTTTTTCTATTTTCTGAACATAAAGAAATTGCTAAACATGAAACTCCAAAACTTCTAAAACAATGCACCAGATATTTGATAACCATATGAAGAGTGATGTTAACAATGACACTCAGCTGTCACACTTATGTTAAAATATAAAGACGAACACCATTAATAAACAAAGACCACAAAGGTTCCTTGAAAAGGGAAAAGTTCTTGATATCATCAAAATCAAACTAGCGCTTCTGGAAATGTTCGTACCGGAGGTAAGATGTTCCGTTCCTACAGTTAGCATTGTCAGCGACGACTACTGCTATCCATACCTGGTAGACTTGACCGTTATCAAAACGGTCGGTTTCTCCAGCAAGCACGTTTCTGCCTTTGATGGGAGTGGAACTCTACTAATGCAAGTTATTGGAGGGTTTTGGCAGTTCAAGAAGAAAAGAACTATGTACAATTCTTTTGGTGTACCTATAATCACCATGCGCAAGAAGGTGCAAGCACAGATATTCATTACTTTCACTTTCTTTCATCATCATGATCTGGTGTTTTTGTGCGCATGAGAGAGAGAGAGAGAGAGAGAGAGAGAGAGAGAGAGAGAGAGAGAGAGTCTAACTCTGCGAGGCATTTGCAGGCACATCCATGGCACCAAGAATGGATAGTCCACAGCGGCGAAAGACTGGTGGGAAGCAACCTTCTCTACACTGTGCAGAAACCTCGATCTTTCCAGCTCAAGATGAAGCTTGAAGTATTCTTATCTAGCAATACCACCAGAGAAATTTGTGATTTCCGTATCATCGGGAGCTATACTTCTCAATCTTTCAAAGTCTATAAAGGTGAAACTATGCTGGCAGAGGTAAACACCAACAACACATCTATGAAATAGGATATATAAATTCTGCAATGATCTTGACCTTTATCTATGATGGACGTGCAGGTAAAAGAGAAGTCCAAACTGAGAAACTTAGGAACAGAAAGTTTCGAAGCAAGAATCTATCCGGGGGCCGATTATGCATTTCTCGTGTCATTGCTAGTTATATTTAGCGAAACAGATTTCTAATGATTTCTCAAAGAGAATTTTAGATGTACACTGTAACTGTTGAAGATTTCCATTATAATCATGCTTCTGCCTTAAACTTTACCTCATGTATGTATGTATACATACATACCTTGATTTGCACGGATCAGTTAACACAAATAAGGTTTATAGTTATGTATCATTTAACATGAATGAATACCAATAAGAGAAAGTACTCGCACGTCTACCATCCTTGATCCAATTGCAGAGTCCAATGCTGGATTATCCGACGCTCACAACCATCCTTGTAATGGACTCATGATACACAGAGAGTAAGGCCAGAGGCGAAGATAAAGCCATAATTTGGACAAGGCTATATGTGTTGTTTCTTTAAATGGTCTTGTGGCCAAGAGAGATTCATGGTGTCGTGCACTTCCAGTCATCATTTCAATCCGAAATAATCAAACAAATTCGAGAAAATGGCAACCAAACTCGTCCCGACTGCCAGGAAGATCACCAATACTGCCAAGGCCTTATCTCGCCTTGTAGACATGCAGTGGACATCTCTGAAAGAAATTTAGTAAGAAATAAATCAAGCAACAATCGCATTCAATGTTGTGTTTTCGCTTATTAGGACGAAAAAGGAAGGTTAATGAAGTAAAATTTGCAGTAGGCCGTACCTGAGCACGACTGAGCTTGGGAAAATGAACATGAGACACATGACGGTTGTTGTGCCCATAAACTGAAAGAAGTACCATATATTTGGAATGGCTATAGCTGCAGCGTATATGAACGTAAGCAAAACACACGTGAGAGACAAAAATCTGATATTTTCTGCAGCCGAGAGAGCTCTTTTGGGGAAGAATAATTCGTCAACATTGACCCTTAAAGAGTAGTTCATCACAGGGAACACGAGCATGAGGTGAATAGCATAACTCAATCTGACAGTACTATTGAGAATGGTGCCGATGACAGAATCTGAAATTTTGTCGAAGTTTACTAGCATATCAGCCATGATTGAGTCACCAAACAGCAGATAACCAAAGAAGCCAACAGCAATGTATATTGCAACACACAGTACAAGTGAGATTCGGATTGCCGAGCTCATATCAGAAGGCCTTCCCAACTCTGCTCTTATTGGATGCACTGCATATGTTTTTTAAAGAAAAAAAAATGGTTATTCCGATGCACTAAATTTGTTGAGCCAAATTGATCCTCTTTTAGTCTCTACTAAGGCATTAGCAGAGGATTTTTCAGTATTGAAAAGCAGGATGGAAGGATAAGGTAACAACAGGAAGAGTAACAAAATGATATCTCAGAATTTTTTTTAAGGAGGTTAGCACATGCTTTTATGTCTCTACATCATCATTATTGTACCAAAATTTACAGTAATTACAGGAAATTAAACAGGATATATTGGACTCTGTGTTCATGATTTCATGCAAGTGTGCATTCTCACCATTTACATGACACCCAAAGGCAGTTGCAAAGACGGGAATAGTGGTGAAGAGACTGTATGCGGAAACACCACCAGCAAAGTCAGGAAAAAGCCTTGGTGTCTTTGTTTCCCCAACCCACAACGCATGTATCGCCATCACTGAACATATGGCAACAAAGAACACTGCTAATAGCACAGATATAGCCGAAGCATGTCTTAATGAATCTGCAGGGGACAAACTGCACACATATCAGTCATTATTGCAAATATTGTTACTACTGATTCTACACAAGATCTGCTAACATTCCTCCAAGAATCTGTCATTCCATATGATTTTAGCCCTACCATTGAACCAAAAACTTTGTTCAAACAAAGTACTTCCATTGGTATAAAAGATCGAGTTCATCATGGGACTAGATTACATTTCAAATATTAGTCAATAATTAAAAGTAACCAAGACAAATTCAAATACAGAGAGCCCAACATCAATAAAAAAACCCGAGGGATTTATGATAGAGCTATAACGCTTCACACCACCTAAACTTCTATGCATAGAAAGTGAGCATCCATACTAACCTATGCGACGTAGAAGAAGTAAAGGAAGTAAGACGATAACCACAACCAAAAACAACGAAAATGCACGGGAGTTCCACCAGTGGATGCCAAACCATTCCTGTAGGACGCCTAAATGGACTGTTCCTTCGGACTCATTTCCTGCGAGAACATCTCCTGCAGGATTTATAATCAAAGAAACAAAGATCACAAATCTGTAACTGTATATATGAATAAAGCCATGTTCTCAAAATGATTTCGGCATCCAATTTACACATTAGCACATTCCTCCCTCTAGATTACAAGTTTGTCTATTTTTAGTATGTAAAGTTTTTAATTACTCCAAAACATAGCACAAATGAAGAAAATTATTCATGTCCCAATTGAATATAAGATCGCCAATTCAGCACCACGTTTATCATCTGGTTCTCGACTATCATTTGTAACAAATAATCAAAAAACCGACGCCATTATGTATCATTGAAACAAGCCATCAAACAAGTCGCAAGCATGAATCAAAAACCGAAATAGGAAATGCTGAAGGTGAAAGCAACAACTTATAACATCAAAATCCGCGCATAAAAAAAAACACTCACCAAACATTTTTTTTTATATATATATAAAACAACCAAACGCGCTAACACTGAAAAAAAAAAAAAAAAAAAAAAAACTAAAAACTCACCAATTATGATCAGATAAATAATCAAAGCGCCGAGATTGGTAATGACGACGCAAACTTGAAGCGCAACCGATCCCGGCTTACCAAACGACTCGGCCATGAGCTCCCCATACGTTTCGCACTGCCCCGACTGCGTGTACTTCAACAGGAACTCCACCGTGACCTCCACAAAATAAGAAATGATGAAGATCACTAAGAAGCTAGGAATCACACCTAGCACCTTAAACGTGGCTGGAATCGACATGATCCCGGCTCCCACCATTCCAGTTGAGATGTTGAAGATTGCGCCGGAGATCGACGCGCCTGCGTGAGATCTCCCATCGTTGATTGGCTCAACTTCCGGAAGCAACGGAGCTTCAGCTCCAATTTCCTGGTTTTCAAGCTTCATTTTCGAGCTTGCAATGAAAATTGGGTGCTGCTGTAGATTAGAGAATATTCTGGGGCGGTTAATACGGCCCACAACTTTATTTTAACTGCTGTTCCATCGATGCAGACGCTCGTCAATATATACTTACAAATTATGAAATATTGCATTTTATACCCCATTCTTTTATAGTTATAATATATATACCCCAGACATATGAATAATTATAATAAAATACTTATACTAGAATTTTTAAATTGTTTTTCTATAATTGTATTCGTATCATTGTTAGATTTTGTCGTTATATGTGACTGAATAAATAAGAGTAAGATGAGATCCAGTACATATAAAAAAGTGTTGGTCCAGTCTCCTTGGGGATGACATAGTGATAGAGTGAGCTGTTTGGGACTGAGAGCTCTCAGATTCAATCCTCACTAACACCTTTATAGGTCGAACTTGTCACATATGTACTTGAAAGGAATAATTTACTTGTCTTGTGTAGTTTATAGGCTGTTGTACAAGGACGAGGATTTATCTAGTCGCACCAAAAATAACGGCTTTAGGTTCCACGAATTCAAAAAAAAGAAAAGAAAAAGTGTTAGTCCAAGAAATGTAAAAAAATATGCTAGTTATTGATATAGTACGTATCATTGATTTAGTATCATCAACAATAATGGTCGTAATGTAAATTTGACTAATTATATAATATATTTATTTTATTTGAATCATTCATATGTGGGGGTATGCTTATAAAAAAATATAAATGATGGGTGTAATTGATATTTTTCGAAAATGTAGTAGTATTATAATTGTCTGCAAAAACCAGAAGATAGCTAAATATGGAAAATTAGAAATAAATGCTCACATGTTACTACTGTAGTCGATTATGAGGGGGAGAAGGTCGATGCGTAGCGTAGGAATTTTGGATAACATTAAAAATCAAATAAAGCAATCAAATCCAAGCGTCTCTCCCCAAGTTGGAAGAGAAACTAATAAACAATACTTATGCTTTCTTATCCAAAAATAAAAATAAAAAATAATGATTAACTTGATACTCATTTGTGGTCAATCGGATCCACCCTTGTTAAAAGTCAAGACATAAAAAAAGTAAAAGAGGTACTAAACCCTTGTACAGTTCAAGCCATCATCATAGAATAACCAAATTATTATAATTCTGAAGAAATACTATTTCTTGAGCATAGATATCAATCAATCAACTAACCAATAACAAACTAACAAGGAAAGTGTGCACATAACCATCTCCAGAAATGATCTTCACATAGAAAATTTTATTGATATCTCTTATTGAAAAATAGTTTTTCAATTTTCAAATTCTCACCACAGTGCATAGCCAAATTATATTAACTATTTTTTCCACTTTTCTTTGATCAAAACAAATGAGATAAATTAGATGACACATTAGCCACTCACTAGTGACTATACTTGAACCGTTAACATGGTACTCAATCTTCAAATGAGATATAATTTCAGAACTTCCAAAATAAACAAACGCACGTCGAAAAATGATAACAAACAAGATGTTCATTCAAGTTTCTTTGGCAGGAATCCCATCTTTCAGCAACTTCCAACATAAAGCAAAAATACTTTAGATGGGATCCAAATCCCTTTTTAATGTGAACGTTCGGCGCCCCTCTTTTAATGAGCAATTCAATCCCTTGTTTTCAGTTTTTTTAACATGTTTTATAAGTTGGAAAGAAAAAGATAAATTTTTGTAAAAAGAAAAAGAAAAAAAAAAACGACGACAACAATAACAACAAGAAAAAGTGTGTAGACATATAAAATTCATGTAGAAAATAAATAAATATTAATTTTATATTTTAGGAATTTTATTAAAAATCCTAAATAAATAAATATAGATTGATATTTTAAAGATGAAGATTTTCGACCAATTAGAAATTGACACGTATCAAAACTTGGTCATTAAGTCAAAAGATTTGGTGGAGATAACTACCAAAATTGAGGAGCTGATAGAATTGTGTCGCTTCAGTCCTAAAGTCCGACTTGGAGTCCAAAAGCCCACCAAATCCACTCCTATAAATAGGGTGATTAGAGAGGTCTAAAGACATAACAAAAAAAAAATCATAGTGGAGAGCTCAAGAGTTGTAGAAGAATTCTTTGCAACATTTAAGACGTTCTTTGTGGTATTCAAAGTGTTCTTTGAGGAGTTCAAGGAGTTTTTCAACCAAAAGCGTCCCAAATCAACGTTTAATCCAGAAACAAGGCGTCGGCCCTTAACGTTATCAAATCAAACATCAAAACCGATAAAAGATCAAGGAGACTAAATTTCCAAGGATCCCGGAAGCTGCTTGAGGATTGTTCAAGAACAAGTGAAAGAGACAAAACAGAGGATAAAACTAGAGATCGAACCCGCATTTTACTTCAAATCCTCAAATACTTCTTTGTACACAAGTTATTGTGTTTATTATAAATACATTAAAATTTGTGTTTACAATTTTTGGCACGCCCAGTGGGACACAAAAATTTTGGCATGCTCAGTGGGACACAAATTTTAATGTATTTATTATAAAAAAAAAAATACTTTGTGTACAAAGAAGTATTTGCAAATTTGAAGTACAATGCGGGTTCGATCTCTAGCTTTATCCTCTAATTCGTCTCTTCAACTTGTTCTTGAATATTTTTCAAGCAGCTTCCGAGATCTTTGGAGATTTGGCCTCCTTGATCTTGATCAGTTTTGATGCTTGATTTGATAACGTCAATCCGAAGGGCCGACGCCTTGTTTGTGGATTAAACATTGATTTGGGATGCTTTTGGTGAAGAACTCCATGAACTCCTCAAAAAAACGTCTCGAATGCCGCGAATAACTCCTTAAATGTTGCAGAGAATTTTTCTACAACTTTTAAGCTCTTCATTATGATTTTTTGGATATGTCTTTAGATCTCTCCAATCACCCTTATTTTATAGGTGAAAATGGAGTGAACTTGGTGGACTTTTGGACTTCAAGTCGGGCTTTAGGGCTGGAGTAACACAATTCTATTGGCTCTTCAATTTTAATAGTTATCTCCATCAAATCTTTTAATTTAATGACCAAGTTTTGACACATGTCAATTTCTAATTGGTCGAAAATCTCTATATTTTAAATATCAATTTATACTTATTTAATTTAGGATTTATCTTTAATAAAATTCCTAAAATATAAATAAAATATAAAATTAATATTTATTTATTTTCTACATAAATAAATGTCTACAGGAAGAAAGAAAACAATTGGTAGTATGGCATGATATGACTTCAACCTCTTTCAATTAAACTAGCGTATAACCCGTCGAAAATCGACGGAAAGTTATAAAAATTAATAAAATTATTAAATAGTATTAATATGTGATAGATTAAAATAAATATTATTTGTTAATTATTTTAGCATTAAATAATTCGATTATGCAATCTACTAAGCTCGCTTTTAATTTATATCCCTTGAACACATCTCAAATTCAATTAAAAAGTAATTTTACCACATGTTTACGTCTCAAACCCATATAGTTATGTTTGTTAAAAATTATAACTAATATATTCTCATTACTTTCAATAATTGTTAAAGCTCTATTCTTCTACAAAACCGATGTGGACAAAAATATATTTCTCTCTCAAAGGAAAGCGACTCTTAAGCTGATTTTTTTAGCTTTTTATTAAGAAAAATAGGCAAGAAAAGGAGCGGGTAGTGAGAGAGAGAGAAGAGATATATAGATAGCGAATAATACTATAAATGTTAAGATTGTCTATAAGATGAAAGTGACCCTAAATACCCCACATTATTAATTCAACACAAGATTAAGATAAAAAAATAAGTTAAACCACCGCTTCACAATCATCCCGTCTACCCCGACGGTTCCGACCTGGAACCGGCCTATTGACTAAAATATTGATTTTAAATTATATAAATAATCATCTTCCAAATATATTCACAAAAAAATTAATGATGATATTTGTTTTCTTTTTACCTGAAATTAATATTTAATTATATATATAATTATATTCCAAAAATATTCACACAATATTTAATAAATAAAAATTTAATTATAAATTATAGTATTATATAGATAATCATCTTTCAAATATATTCATAGAAAAATAATTGATGACATTCGTTTTTTTTTACCAGCTTCGAGAATAACTTTTTTAACTGAGAATAGAACTTCAAGAATTGTTTCACTATGTACTTGGTAGTTTTTCGTTTTTACAAAACTTTATGTGGAATGATTGTGATTCATAAAATTATTTAGTCAATGATATAAGATAAAAGTTGACCATGAATATCCTTAATTTTATGAGTTCAAAATTATATATATTAAAAAAAAAGTTGTCCCACAAGTACTGAATTGGCTCATCTACGCGCATAATTCTTGATTCTTGGTCGGAATTGACTCGTTGATAAATCGTTAGTAATTTTTCTGCTAATTTTCCTACATATTCTATGTTTTCCAACGGAGACGATTAATAAAATAATTTGAGATGATGTGTTTAGAATTATTCAAATTTGTTTGAAATTTATATACTCGTATTTGTTTAAAATCCGATTAAAAAATTAGTCATTTGTGTTCCTTTCTAAAAAAAATCCGTATATTAGTCTACCGCCACAATTCTGCATCGGAACTGGCCTGTTGACCACGACTGTGATTTATAAGTGCGTAATTTATAAAATTTATTTAGAATTTATATAGATCCAAAAATTTAATAAAAATAATGATTGTACTATTAGTTAATCGTCCTTAATCGTAAAGTAATATTCGTTAATTAAAATTTAAATTATGCAAAGTTGGAAATCCAACTACAAATAACGTAAAAATTATTTCATGGATGACGATTATAGATTTTAGAAAATACATGGAAAAAAGGTAAAAATGAAAAATTTCTTGAGTGTCGGTTGGGAATTGGCTCGTCTACCGCCACGGTTCCAGGTCAGAATTGACCCGTTGACTACGATTTTGATTTATAAATGCACAATTTATGACGATTCTAGATTTTAGAAAATATATGAAAAAAATGAATAAAATGAAAATTTTAAAATTAATAAGAATAAATAATGAAAATGTGTCACGTGGGATCCCGAGTTGAGGTATCCGTCAGTTGGGAATTGGCCCGTCTACCTAATTAATTGACAAATTAGAAATTACTTATTTTTTTATCAAATTAAATAAAAAAATATTAGACTATTTCCAAATTTAATTCGGTCAACCAATAAATTATCCAAACTATTTTGGAACCATTTATTCTGTCAACTAATAAATTGGTTCCCTAATAAAAATAATTATCTATTCGACCAATTAATGAATTGACAAAAATAAAATAACTTAAACTATAAAAATATAGCAGTTATTTATTGGGCCGATTAATAAATTAATTAGCCAAATAAAACTTCAACAAAAAATAATTATCTATTCGGCCAATTAATAAATTGATCAAATTAAATTAAATTAAACTATAAAATATAGTTATTTATTCGTCCGATTAATAAATAAATTAGCCAAATAAAACTGGTGGAGCAAAAGATGAAAAAATACACATTGATTCTAAGTATTTATAGACTTTTCAATAGGTGAAGTTTCATTGAGAAACCAATGTTGGACACAAGATTTTAGTGTAGATATTTAAAATCTATTATTTTACATTTAAAAATTCAGAAATTTGAGAATTTAGATAAATATGAATGGAGGAATATAAGGGGTACCACGTAGGATTTTTTCAAAGCAATAATCTTTTTCCTTTTAATAATATAATGATGATTTATAAGTGTGTAATTTATAAAATTTATTTAGAATTTATATAGATTCAAAAATTTAATAAAAAATAATGATTGTACTATTCATTATCGTCCTTAATCGTATAGTAATATTCGTTAATTAAAATTATAAATTACGCAAAGTTAGATTATAGACCCAACTACAAATAACGTAAAAATTATTTCATGGATGACGATTATAGATTTTAGAAAATACATGGAAAAAAGCAAAAAATGAAAAATTTTTCGAGTGTCGGTTGGGAATTGGCTCGTCTACCGCACGGTTCCAGGTCAGAATTGACCCGTTGACTACGATTTTGATTTATAAATGCACAATTTATGACGTGTCCAGATTTTAGAAAATACATGAAAAAATTGAATAAAATGAAAATTTTAAAATTAATAAGAATAAAGAATGAAAATGTGTCACGTAGGATCCCGAGTTGAGGTACCCGTCAGTTAGTAATTGGCCCGTCTACCTAATTAATTGACAAATTAGAAATTACTTATTTTTTTTATCAAATTAAATAAAAAAATATTAGACTATTTTCAAATTTAATTCGGTCAACCAATAAATTATCCAAACTATTTTGTAACCATTTATTCTGTCAACTAATAAATTGGTTCCCTAATAAAAATAATTATCTATTCGACCAATTAATAAATTGTCCAAATTCAATTGAATTAAACTACAAAAATATAGCAGTTATTTATTCGGCCGATTAATAAATAAGTTGGCCAAATAAAACTCCTACAAAAAATAATTATCTATTCGGTCAATTAATAAATTGACCAAATTAAATTAAATTATAAAATATAGTTATTTATTCGGCCGATTAATAAATAAATTGGCCAAATAAAACTGGTGGAGCAAAAGATGAGAAAATACACATTGATTCTAAATATTTATAGGCTTTTCAATAGGTGAAGTTTCATTGAGAAACCGATGTGGGACACAAGATTTTAGTATAAATATTTAAAATCTATTATTTTATATTTAAAAATTCAAAAATTTGAGAATTTTGATAAATATGAATGGAGAAATATAAGGGGTGCCACGTAGGATTTTTTAAAGCAAGAATTATTTTCCTTTTAGTAATATAATGATTAGTTATTTGATATTTGCTGGCGAATTGGAGTTTGGAATGACGCATCAAATTATTTTAGAAATTTCTGTCCTAAATTTTAAAATATGTACTCTCTCAGTCCCGACCTTTTTCATTTCGGCACATAGATTAAAAATAAATAGATTAAGACTATCTGCAATGCGGGACTCGAGACCACTTCGAGACCGCTGCGAGTTGGAGACCATGCGTTGCAAATGATGAAGTCTCGAGTCGGTCTTGAGCCCCTTTCTCTTTTCTTTTTTCTTTATATATATATATGAAAATACTATCCATAACAAGTGCCTTATAAAAATATTTTTTCGTTAAATTATGTAGATAAATTTTCACATTGAGAAAATCATATGACGCGCTACATTTGATATCTACACCATCTAACGTGCATTGAAAAAATCACACGACACACTAAATTTGGTGTCTACGCCATCTAACTAACGTACTATCCGATGCTGAAATTTAGACCTCTTAACATATTTTAATAAATGGTTGTTACATATCTTTATCAAATTTGCAAAAAAAAAAAAAAAAAAAAAAAAAGGTAAGAAGTGTGATATAATTGAAAAAAAAAAAACAAAAAAATCTAACGGAAATGCTATTATTCCCTTTTTAGAAACAATTGCAAAAGTTTAGGCCCATGGGCCATTAGCCCTAAAAGCTAAAGCCCTAAACCCAAACTGCGAGGGCGATGGGTTTTGAAAGCAATTTTGCTGACTATATCAACTGCGTTTTCTCTTTGGTCAAAACGTCAACAAGAAGACAACAATACTTAGCAAAATTGAAATTTCTTTTTCTCTTATTTTTCATTCATTCGCCCTTTTCCTTCACATTAGCAAACCAGATATACCACCATTTTTGTGTAGAACGAAAAAGGGGGAAATACCATGGGCGATCACATCGCAAAAGCCCAAGAATTCGAGAAGAAAGCCGAGAAGAAGCTCAGCGGCTGGGGCATTTTCAGCTCCAAGTATGAAGACGCCGCCGAATTGTTCGATAAAGCCGCTAATTCCTTTAAGCTCGCCAAATCATGTAAGCATTTCAACTTTTTAGATGCAAATTTTCTTCGCGCTGATTTTCAATTATCGATGAACTTGTAGTTTGTTTGATTTTGCTTCGATTGATGCAATTGTGTTTCCGTCCGTTTACCTTCGCTCAGATTGATTGACGGAGAAAATTGATTCCGAATGATGGATGTGTCATGATGTTGATGGATAAGAATCTGATTACTGTAAATCCTTCTTTTGGATCTAAATTTTAGTGCAGTTATGGACTTTGGTATTTACTCCTTTTCGGACTGTTAAGTGCCAACAATTAGACAGTTTACATCATTGAATTATGAAATAAAGCGAATCTAGTTCGGATAACTTTCTTAAATATACCGTGCAAACTTTAATTTTGCGTCTTCTACAAAATTATACTGAACTTTTTTTTTGTTTCCAATGTTTCAAGTTCTAATTATAGTCAGCGTTAAGACTTTCGAATTCATAAATTACTCATTGGCTTCTTTTATCTTGGCTTATTTTTGCATTACTTATTGGTGCTTCTCATTTATAATTATGCAAATTGATGGAGTATATGATGTAAGAATGTAAGCTTCCTCAGTTTTCTGTTATGTTTATTATTTGCGAATTATGAATTTCAGTTTGATGCAGTTTAGTAGTGTTTGATTTATCTTGAAAGCTTCTTTTTTTTCGAAACAAGGAAGAAACATTACAAATATTTGCAGGCTTCAGAAATGTATGCATTTGTATTGGCTTCTTGTATATTGTCAAAACAATGGTTTTGGTTCTCTATAAAATTATAGTTTTTCTTTATCAGGGGATCAGGCTGGAGCAGTCTATGTTAAGCTAGCTAACTGCCACTTGAAGGTAATTTTCTGTAAGGAGTGTGGCTTGTGCTTTGCTGTTGTTTTGCAGTTTGGTAAACTTGTTTAGTTGTATTTCTATTTTCAGTTGGATAGCAAGCATGAAGCTGCTAATGCATATGCTGATGCTGCCCATTGCTACAAAAAGTCCAATATAAGAGGTATTTTTGTTTATGTTCCCCCCCCCCCCCCCCCCCCCCCCCCCCAATCTTGACTGGATAGTATATTCTTGCAGCTGCAGTGAAAGTTTGTGCCAGGATACTTAATCTTTTGTATTTAAATAAGCTGCAATTATTGTAATCTCTACCTAAATGCCTTTAAATTTTTTAACTTACTAGATGTCATTCTCCGTTGTTCTTGTTGACTGTCACTTTTTAGCAACTAAGTCATCTGGCAATAACTTGCATTTGCATCTGCAGAGTCGACATCATGTCTCGAGCAAGCTGTAAATTTGTTTCTTGAAATAGGAAGGCTTAACATGTCTGCCAGATATTACAAGGTAACCGTAGAAATATTGTTGGTTATATTGTAAAAATTGAATCTTTTTTAGCCGTCAAGTTCTGCTTCTTATTGATACATATTGATGAATGTTGCCAATGATGGCATTGAACATTTTTTCTAGTAATTGATTTGAAAATAATTTATACGTACTTTAGTTAGTAATTAGAAGGAAAATGACTGGAGATTTTGGCTTTGCAGGAAATAGCTGAACTGCATGAGCAGGAACAGAACTTGGAGCAGGCTATTGTTTACTATGAAAGAGCTGCTGATCTCTTCCAAAGTGAAGAAGTGACAACATCAGCAAACCAATGCAAACAGAAAATTGCTCAGTTTGCTGCTCAACTGGAACAGTTAAGTTTCCTGTGCTCTCTGCATAATCAAACGCTGCCAGATTTCCAGTCTAATCTGGTTATACTAAATCATCAACAGCTGTTCTGTTTATGGGTTCTTTTCATGCTTCACGAATGTTTCTTGACTTATAATGCCCATCGTTCACTTTTCTATTCATATAAATTATGAATAGTTGTGATTAGAATTTTGCCATTTCATAATTTATGCACAGATAAGGTCAAGTATATTGACCAAATTGAATGTGTACCTACTGGCTACTTCATGCTCTTTTGATTTTCACCCCTCCCCCCCCCCCCCCCCCCCCCCCCCCCCCCCTCTTGCAGTTAAGGTGCAAATTTGGCTTCATTTTTAACTATTGAACATCTTTGAAAACAAATTCTACACGTCTCATAAAAGCACTGCTGCCATGTCGCTAGATCTGTGATTTATGCGAGCCTCAGTTTCATTTTCCTTGGCTACACTTTCCTTTTATTGTTTTACACCACTGCCCATACTTTTAAATGTATCTAGAGGGGGTTTGGTGAAGCTTGTTTAGAGTATTTGGATTTTGTAGTGTGTAAATATTTAACATTTATTGCGGAGTTTCATTGAGGCAATTATGACAATTTTGCTCTTGTGAATGTTAGTCGAAGAATTTTTAAGACCTTAAAAGTAATGTTGGGTTTCTTAATTTCATTAAATAACTTTCAAGAACTTAACTATTTTCTGAATGTATTAGAAGCCTAGAACACCCTAGAAGATTAATAGCATCTCTAAAATAGAAGCTTGCCAACTGTTTTCGAAGTTGAGTAGCTTTTTCATGTTCTTTTGCGCCACTCATGTGTCAAGCTTCTTCCCTCTTAAACAACAAAACAGAAAATTATTATAGGTCTAAGACTTTTATATTTGACAAGTTTTAGCTAGCGTGATTCGAGCTTCACGTTCACACATTTTCTCAGATACCAAAAGTCTATCGACATTTATGAAGATATAGCACGACAGAGTCTCAGCAATAACTTGCTGAAATATGGAGTCAAAGGGCACCTTCTTAATGCAGGTCTTTGCCAGCTTTGCAAATGTGATGTTGTTGCGATAAACAAGGCATTAGAGAGATACCAGGTGCATCTTTTTCTAAACATTTACAGCACTCTTCTTTATGGATGTGTGAGTCCTATGGGATAAACATTTTTCCTGTGTTTTTAGGAATTGGATCCTACATTTTCTGGAACACGGGAGTACAAATTGCTGGTGGTATGCCAAGAATTACTTTTTTTTCTCCCCTCATTTTTCCTTATATTTCTCCATGTGTTCATTTTTTCATCTTTAAACTTGTGCATTGCATTTTCATCTGTCATGTTGTGGCTCTGATCTATATAATAAATCTTTATACTGAACTGTGTGTGGGTGGTAATCCTCAAAAGTGATTGATAATATGTCTTGGTATATATGTTGATTACAGGATTTAGCTGCTGCTGTTGATGAGGAAGATGTTGCTAGATTTACTGATGCTGTCAAGGAGTTCGATAGCATGACCCAGCTGGTAAATGTGTTTTCATTTCTCCTACTTGTTTTTGCTTTTTCGTTTTAGTTCTATGTTTGAACATGCCCTCCTTATCTTTGTTTTATATCTTATGCACATGCGCCCTTTATGAAGCTATGTTAATTTCGTAATGTATTATTTGTGAACGATAATTTCTCTTCAACAACTTGCTTATTAGGGAGCTTCAGTTGAGCTTTGCTTCTATTTGTCCCTTAGGCTTCATTTAGTTGTGCATTTTATTTTGCTTTAGAATATAAACATATAGTTTTTCCTTTGGATCCCTATCTTGGGACTTTTCAACTCAACTGTATTCTGAGGGAGGCTCGAGAAAGTGAAATAAAGATAATGAACAAGATGGAAAGATAACTTAAGAAATATGGTTTAATTGATAAACTCATAAAAGTAATCAAGACAAGTTTTAATTGTAAGTTGTGGAGATTTATCACAAGTGTATCTGGTAGAGGACCAAGTCTTGTGTTGTGTGTGCATATCACCCCTAACCCTGCCAAATTGTTATGGTGGATACCTATTTGGCTATTTCGGCAATGTTGTTTAAATAAAGCATTAGTATTTACTTGTATTACTGGAAGTCTATGCTATGCTCAACATGAATTTACATCTCCAGTCTATTTTTCTTTATCCTTGTCTCTTTGCATGTAACAAAAGTTATTGTTACTACTAGGATGCTTGGAAAACGACACTTCTATTAAGAGTGAAGGAGGCCTTGAAGGCGAGAGAGATGGAGGAAGATGATCTTACTTGAGATGAGAGCCTATTACTCTTTACTATGCTGATTTTTCTGAGTTTGTTGTGATGGTTGTGTTTGCTGTTTGGGGATTCTGTGTGTACTACTATTACAATGATATCCATCTGGTTTGGTGTGAAAGTGTTTGCGATCTATGACCTATGATTCGTGTAACTAATCTACCATTTCATGTTCTATTTTTCACCCTACACTCTTAACATTATTTCTGCGATTCAATTGCTTACTCCCACGGTTCTCACTTACTAGATTAATTATTAAGTATTTAATTTAATTAATTATTAGTCGTGTTGACATGATTACGGTACGATTCAATAAATTTTTTACTTGTCATAATAATCAGAGCCCAATAAGTCCCAAACACCAACATATTGATTGTGTTTGCATTGTCTTATTGAACTCAGTTAGTTCTGCTTTAATTAAAGTATATTAGCTACGTGTCCTTCATCGTAATAAAATATGTATGTATATATAAAATATTAACATTACAAGGAATACAACCATATAAATTATTGTACCTTGAGTTATGATCCGTCCCTATACAGCGAGGCTGACAATTATGAAGATTAATAATAGATTGTTAAATCAGTAATTTTACAATTTGTCATACAGGTAATTAATTTATGTTCCACTCTAGCAGTAGTATCCGGACAGTTGCATGCCGACCTATATCTCCGAATTTAATTTATCTAAAGTAAAATGCTATAATTATCAGCTCAACATTTTCTTATTTTATTTAATAATTTAGAGATGACGTACCTGTAACTTGGATATTTTTGTAGTAGATTATACCCAAAACACGCTCTGAATAGCGTAAAAAGTTAAATGTTATACTATTCACCGTCTTAGATTGCAGAGCCAAACACACATCTATTTGTTATTATTTAATCTGTCTCACACAAACTTTAATGACAAATAAAGATTATAATCAGTTTCGACTCGTCTCACTGAGAAAACTGAATCTGAATTTTTATGATAATATAGAGGCTATTTTTGAAACTTTGGTTGGTACTTGTATTCGGACATGTTCCTTATGCTAACTCGGTTCTTGAACTCTTCAGAACAATGAACAAACAACACGAGTTGCCAGGTACACTGGTCAAGGTTGCGTCACGCTTGTATAAACTAATACTACTAATAGAATGCAGCAAAAATCTGTCCATAGATTACTATAATATCTATTAAAAATATTCAAAACCAATGTTAAAGTCTAAAGAAAAGTCTTTAAACCGCCGTAGAATGATAGAATAACTTTTGCTTAATTTCACATGAAGCCAGTTGTTCACACGTGCTATTTACTACCGATATGGTTTTGTAGATTGTCAATGCCAATGGGATGCTTTTTGCCCTTTTCACCCTTTGAAGTGTAGATTGGGAAAAGCCACAACTAAGGTTAATTAGGTCCAGTGTCATCACAATTATGCATGCTTTTATACTTCTATATTTGATTTAACTTCACGGTATTCATATATAAGTGACACTTAAAATAAAATTAAAAAGAAAAAAAACTTTTTGGTAACAAATGTAACATTGAAATTTATATTGGGTGCGCTATTTTATTTTCTCACACTAAAAACTTTGGAGGCCAAAAAATAATCAACTAATTAAAATACTATAAATTGTATAAAATTATAACCACGATTTTAAATTTCAGAATGAAGATAAATTGATACTCCTAGTATTTTCTATTACACAAAAACTTGGGTGCATATTCTCTACCGTGCAACACCCGACCCATTTGACCCGACCCGCCCGTTTGACCCGGGTTTGACCCGCTCAAACCCCCTTTGACCAGTTTTTTTTTTTCAGTTTTTTTTTCTATTTTTTTTTGTTTACCGCTTCTTCTATGGTCAAGATGCGAGCGAGGGGAGCCGAAGGCCTCGGAGCGAGCCGTAAAAGTACAAAATGTTGCCCGCCGATTATCCTTATTTTAGTAATCGGAGCGAAGACGGAGCTGTAAAATCGGAGCCGAAGGCTCCGTCGAGAAAAAAACAAATCTGAAAATATTAAAAAAATATCGGGAAATTAAAAAAAAAAAAAAAACTGTGGTGCGTGAGACCCACGCGCGGCACATGAATCTCACGCGCGGGTCAAATTGAGCGTGTGGGCGGGACGGGTGCCCATCTGCACCGTGGAAGTCTCCAAAGGAGACTCACTCTTTCTATTATTATGTTCCATACAAAAATCAGAAAATAAAATAAAATGTAATAGTGGCAATAACATTAACAACGGTTGAACCAATGGAAAAATAGATATAGACCCGCCCTACAAAAATAAAATAAAATAAAGAGAAATAAAAGCATTCGATATTATATTCCTTCCCACTTTACATAATGTTGTTTCTTTCTTCTCCGGATGCTTCTCTGTTGATCCCAGCCCACTTGTGAGATATTTTCTTTACTTACAAATTGCTGTATTCTGTTCTTCCTTTCCCTTCTTCTTTTTTTGTGCTATTGTGTATGCGGAGTTTTTGTTTTTGTTTTTTTTTTTTAATCTGAAATTGTTATTGATTTTATGTCTGATGAACTATCTAGATTTTGAATTCAAATTATTACTTACTGTTCAACCTTTGCGTAACTTTTTCAATTTTGGCTGCTGCTGCTGCTGGGTTGTATCTTTTTCATGTATCGTTTTCTAAGAGTTTGCTGTTCTTATTTTTTAATTTTAGGATGAAATCCGTGGTCTTTAGTATCTGGTAGTTATCTAATGTTACTGGATTTTTCATCTTTTATCGCTATTAAAGCTGTTACTTTTTCCTGAATTTGGGTTGTTTGATTTTGATTATATTGGGCGAAGTAAAGTAGGAGTTATTAGTTAAGTTAATTTCAATGTTAATCCCTCCCCAATTTTTGTAGCTTTCCGGTATCTATCTAAATTGCCACGCCACAGTCAAAGGGATAAAAGGTTGAGAATGATTTGGTGATATTCTTGATTTTAAGACAAATTATCACAAATCAAAAGAAATATGGTTTCAACTGGTAATGGTGAGGAAATTGTGGGATGTGAGGAATCAAGTGTAGGTAAAGTCAAGAGTCTTGCACCTCTGAGCATCTCAACATCTCAGAGAGGTCTTATAGATGTTAATAACTCGGAGAAAGGATCGAATGGCGGTTTCTCCGCTTTTTCTAAGAGGCTGAGGTTTCCTAAATTTGGCGACTTAGATTCGCCATCAGCAAGATTTCAGCGGTATGCAGAGGGCAGGGATGAGGTTTCGCGTTCTGTACCATCTTCCAGCAGTCTCCATATCCGTGAGCGCTTTCATAGGATGTTTTCTCGGAAAATTGATCTGAATAATCTTGGGACACTGTGCAAAGAATGGATAAGAGATCCTATGAATATGGCTCTCTTTGTCTGGATTGTATGTGTTGCTGTTTCTGGTGCTATCTTGTTCATGGTCATGATCGGAATGTTGAACCACGCCCTCCCAAAGAAGTCGGATAGGGATGCTTGGTTTGAAGTCAATAATCAGATTCTCAATGCTTTGTTCACTCTCATGTGTTTGTATCAGCATCCGAAGCGAATATATCACCTAGCACTACTGCTGAGGTGGAAACAAGAAGATATTTTAAAGCTTCGAAAGGTTTACTGCAAAAACGGTGCCTATAAACCCCATGAGTGGGCACACATGATGGTTGTTGTGGCTTTGCTCAACATAAACTGTTTTGCTCAATATGCATTGTGTGGTCTCAACTTGGGATACAAGAGGTCGGAGCGACCTGCTATTGGTGTTGGAATATGCATCTCCGTCGCGATTGGTGCCCCTGCAGTTGCTGGAGTGTACACTATGCTTAGTCCTCTTGGAAGAGATTATGAGACTGAGACAGATGAAGAAATGCAAATTCCAGTTTCCACTGAGGATAGTAGTAGTCGAGATCATTCTAGGAGACAATCGTTGGAAAAGAGATTCTCATTTGCAATGAGAGATGACGGAAGAGCTGCTGAGACTAGACCGGGTTGGAGTGGAGGCGTTCTTGATTTCTGGGACGACATTTCTCTAGCTTATCTCTCATTATTCTGCAGCTTCTGTGTTTTCGGTTGGAATATGGAGAGACTCGGGTTTGGCAATATGTATGTCCACATTGCAACTTTTCTTCTATTTTGCATGGCTCCCTTTTGGATATTCAATCTGGCTGCTGTTAATATTGACAATGAGACAGTGAGGGAGGCGCTAGGGATCACCGGAATTTTCCTCTGCGTTTTTGGTCTACTCTATGGTGGCTTTTGGAGAATTCAGATGAGAAAGAGATTTAATTTGCCTCCCGATAATTTCTGTTGTGGTAGACCGGCTGTGACCGACTGCGCCCTGTGGCTGTTCTGCTGTTGGTGCAGTTTGGCTCAAGAAGTAAGAACTGGGAATGCATATGACATTGTGGAAGACAAGTTTTACCCGAGAAATGGCGAGCAGCCGCCTGTGCCCCCATTAAATCGCGAAGATGGTGAATTTCAGTTCCGATCCCATCCCAGTTCGTCTTTCGGGAACAGCCTTTCTCCAACCGGTATGACAAAGGCTAACTCGGCTAGCCCCAGCCGGTTTTCCAACAGTCCCGGAAGGCAGCTTGCACACATTCAAGAAGAATCTTCTGGAAGAGTCGAGGATGAGACGATGACACCACCAATTCCTTCAGTTATTCGACGAGAAGAAGTTTAGCTTAAAGCAATTTTTGGAATTAAGGTAAGTCTGTAATATGAATGCATATGGCTTAGTGTTGTGATGGTTTTATGTAAAGTGCATTTCTCTGTTACTTTATTGTGTAGACATTTTGAGCTATACTTGTGATTGAGGCTTTGATTCTTTTGAGTAAAGATGCATTTGATTTTCTTATGCCTGAAATTGTTATATTTCTACATATAAATTTGAACAAAAATTGAATTATGGAGAGGAATAAATTTTGCCTAAATGCCAAGAGTAAAGCTTTTTCCTGGATGCTTCATTTTGATTTATTCTTTTCTTTGGATTATAGTTTACTTTTTGTTTTTTCTCTTTGAAAGGAAAATTCAAATTATACACGCACAAAATACTTTTCTTTCTACGAACAAAACAACATATGGATCGCTGTGCAATACCTTAATACATAGTGCTATTGTTCAAGTCTATTTCAGGGGCTGGACTCCACCAATGTACAACTGTTCTGTTTTGAGTCAAAAACAGTAGGCTTTAACTTAGATTGATTGGAGTCTCTCTCTCTCTCTCTCTCTCTCTGATCTATCTACTCCTTCCTTCCTTTTTCTCATACACCAACCATTCCTAGCCACGTCATCCCCATGCTCACCCATCCTCAATCAAACATTCACTATTTTGATTTCTTTTTGAACTGATGATGCTTTTGCGGCCATTCTATTTCTATGTATGTTCAGTGTTCTCACTGTATAATATTATAAAATTCACACAATCAAATTCCAAAAGAAAATTAAATAAAAACAAACCACTGGATATGATTTAGACCGAGATGTGAATATCATCTTACAACCTTTGACTTGAAAAACGATCTCAAATAGAGTAACTTCTTTTTGATATATTTGTCATCTAATTTATATTATCGACTTTTGTCAATTATGCCTTGGATATAATTAATGAGTGTGGTCTGATTTCCATCAATCTAAACAGAATTATATATCTCGTTTTTCTAATTATTCTCATTATTGTCTATTAAATTTAATAAGAATTAAACAAAAAATAAATGGAGTTGAAATGCATAATTATTTAATTCTTAAATTGATAGTGGATAGTAGTATAATTTAGGTACGAAGTTGATGGTTTACATATTTCAGGTTATGAATTGAAAGATAACTTAAACCCATTACTAAATACACAATATAGTTCATGCTGTATATTATACTAGTACCTCAATATAACTGTATCATAAATAATGCATAAATAAATAACAGTAGTAATTTGCAACGGAGGGCTTGGATAAATTATATTCTGATACTTTTTAGTTTTTTTTATATCAATAACTGTAATCCCCATAATACCCTCCTCAATTTTGATATAAGCCCTCCCCCCCCCCCCCCCCCCCTCTTCTCTTCTCATCTCATCTCATCTCATCTCCTAGACTCCATTGCAATTGCTCCGTTCTCCAACTGAACAACACCAAATCCAATCCAAAAAATAAATATCTGGAGCTGGCGGTGTTATCTGAGGAATCCTCGCTGGAGGAAGCCTTCAACAAAGCGGTGGTGACCGCCCTCTATGAAGCTTTGAACGGCGGCGACGCGGCGGCCATCCAGAAGATTCTCGCCCCCGACCTCGAGTGGTGGTTCCACGGCCCCCCGTCCCACCAGTATTTGATGCGCCTCCTCACAGGCGAAATCGAGAGCGACTCCGCTGCCAGCAGCTTCAGCTTCCGCTTCCGCTTCGTAGCCCACAGAGTGTCGGCGTTCGGCTCCGTCGTCCTAGCCGAGGGCATCGACCAATCGCGTTGCGTCGCGTGGGTCCACGCCTGGACCGTCACGCATGGGATAATTACCCAGCTCAGGGAGTACTTTAACACTTCCCTCAGCGTCAGGCGCTTCGCGAAAACAATTGGTTACCCGGCTTCCTCCGTTTGGGAGAGCAGTCTTCCGAATCGGGTCGGAAAGTCCGTACCCGGCCTCGTTCTTGCTATCTAGACTAGAGGATCCTTCTCTTCTGCTTGCCTTTCAGTATTTTCCTTCTATTTTCTGTGTGTGCGTGCGCATGAGACTCAGAGATAATGACGTGGACGCCGTCGTGTGTTTTGTGTGATTTTCCGTTTGCTAAATATGATTCTTCACATGATTGGATAAATAAAATTTCACTTGTTTCACTCAAAAAGTGGTTCAACTCTCATCTTTTCTCAAGGATAGAATCATTTTCCTCGTGAGTGAGCATACATACATGCATATTAGCTGAAAACTAAAAAAACATAACAATGAAAAAAAAATTAGAGGAATACAAAACTTATAGTGGCTTCGAGTTTGAAATCGGGCACAAAAATTCACAATGTATGATAAGATGCGGTAAAATAGCTAGAGACTAGAGAAACATGGGTGTGAGCATGCCATGTATCTCAAGTCAAACACATTGAGATTGATGGTAATATTATTGAGAGGATAGTTGTTATAGCACTTATCACATTATAAAGATAAAAAATAGCACTCAATATGATTTTTTAAAAATTTAGCACTTTTTGATTTATATATCCTTAATTTTTTAACAAAATTCCATGTAAGACTAGTAATACATTTTGTTGTGAATGGTGTAAGAAATAAGAATTGCATTTTGTGACTGAACAAAAAAAAAAAGTTCCACCATCACTTTTCTGCCGTCGCTGCCGTTGTGCCACCATGCTGCCGTCGTGCCGCCGCCACTGTCGCCGGCGGTCACAAATTTTTTTTGTGACATGACAAAAAAAAATAGTGATTCACATAACACTGGTAAATTAGTGAAAGAGCTAAAATATCCTTATTTTCATGAAATAACAAAATATCTCATGTGAAAAAACAAATTTATATTCAATAACTCCAAGGAAAGAAAAAAATGCGTGAATCACATAATCTCTTGTGTGAATAAAAAAAAGGAAAGAAACAAAAATTACAGTGTGAATCACAAAAAATTAATTGTGAATCACATATAACAAATTCTCCTTCGTGACTTCACTAATTAAACCTAAGTAACCATCCCATAAGCATATTCCACACAAAATACTTTGTTCTTTCACATATCACATTTCACAATATATAAATTTTGTGAATGTACATACAAATATTCGTGAAAGTCAAGATTCAACAAAGTCATCTTTTTCATAAAACAGGCCACCACCGCCGCCATTTTCTCTGGCGTCAGCTTTAGTTAGCTCATGAAATCTACACTATATACATTTCTAATTTTCACAACTTTGTTGGCTTGAATTTACAGACAAAAATGTGTGAAATCACATAATTTGTTTTGTGAATCACAATAAATACGAAGTGAAAAAAATTGGGAAGAAACAATTAATAAATTGTGAAAACTGAAATTTCTAAGGTCTGTTTCACATCTGAAAAACATAAAATGGCAATGCGGCAAAGCAGCCGTCACAAACGGCAAAGAAGGTTGAGAAGATGTGTGAGAGGAAAGAAACGGTGGCGCTGATGCGAACAAGTGCAATATCGGAATCGCGACGTCCACCCATAGGAAGCTGCAGCCATAATTAACGCGTCACATCGACGAGCACCTCGATGAACGAGTTCGAGCCTCCAACGATGACTGGAAGAGGTTGGCGGTTGAGGATCAATTGCAGGGAAATTGACGCTATGGCGGGGAAGTTCACAACGAAGAAGTTGGGACGACGGTGGATGCATCGCTGGAAGTCTGGAAGGAACTCAACCGCAGAGCCAGATTTGGTGGTGGTGGATGGGAGCAAGGTTGCAAATCTAGGGAGGAGAAAGAGAGATCACAGGTTGTTGCGGCGGCGGCGGCGAGGAGACGCGACGATGAAGAGTCGGCAAAAGGTGAAGGCAAAGGCAACCGAACCGCCGGAAAAGTGGAACCACGCTGCCGGAAAATTTGAACAACTAACGCCGGAGTGAGATGTATGTCTTCGGTGTAAAAAGAGGAAAGACAAGATGAAATTCAAAAATTTCAAAATAAATCACAATAAGAAAAAGAAAATATAAAAGTTTGCATGAAAGATTGAAAACAAGTAACAAAAATTAACAAAGCAATAAAAAGTATGAAAAAATTGTGAAAAGTAAGAGTAAGGATAAAAATGTCCAAAGGTGCTAGATTTTTAAAAAACTAAATGAAATGTTATATTTTAACTTTGCAATGTGTTTAGTGCTACTATTGGGGATATTATATATTTTAATAATGCTTTGGAATTTAACTACTACTCATACAACCATTCTCATTGCATAATGAAGTTAATTACGTATCAAATGGCATGATAATTAAAATTGGGAAAATTGCATAGAAATACCCGACCTTTTTCCAAATTCCGATTCTGTAACAAACTTTTTAGATTTCGCAAATAAAGTAGTTAGCTTCCAAATGTCGGTCCGACGAGCAATTCCTTCCAAATCGAAGCTGAGATGGCTCTCTGAAAAGCTGGCCTATCAAAATTTCTCGGTGACTAAAACGG
The DNA here is from genome assembly GCA_029490685.1 of Schizonepeta tenuifolia. NCBI lineage: Eukaryota > Viridiplantae > Streptophyta > Magnoliopsida > Lamiales > Lamiaceae > Schizonepeta > Schizonepeta tenuifolia. The sequence goes on along the minus strand of CM055960.1, from coordinate 48,040,809 downwards.
TATCGTTTATAAACATAAAAACGACGTCGTTTATATATGAACAATATATTAGGGCAAAGGAGATCGATTAATTCATTTAAGAACTCCAATCCTTTTCTCCCATCTTTGTCAATGCAATTCTTCGCCATAGCCATCAAATTTCTAGCAGCACATGCATCCAGAAGAGATTAATCGATGGCGTCTTCTTCACAAACAAGCTCAATGAATTATCTTCCCCCTATCAGGCTCTGCCAGTGTGAAGAACCAGAGCCTTGCCTCATGCAGGCTTCAAATTCCGTGGCGAACCCTGAGAGGCGCTACTTCCATTGCCGTCGTCGGGGTTGGGTAAGTATTGCAGTTGTCTTCTTCGAATGAGCTATGTCGTTGAATTTTTTTTTTTTGGATTGTAGCGAAGAGATTGTAAATATTGAGATTGGGTTGATCCCGAGCTATCTCTTTATTATAAGGATTGCTTCTTGAAATTCAAGATTGAAAGGGATATAGCTCTTAAGCAAATCATTCGGGAGAGGAAGAAAAATGAAAATTTAAAGGGAGAGGAACGTGAAGATGTCGCATGGTCAATGAATGTACAGACAGCTGAAGATGTTGATGAGTCCAAGGGAATTGCCCGTGAAGATGTTGACGTGAAACAGCTTGGGAAAAAAATGGTAATTGTGGAGAAAAGTATAAAATTTCTTTATCTCGGATTTGTCTTCATGGTGATATTGGTATATTTTGGATGGTTTTAGGCTGTTTGTAGTTGAAATTTGGTGGTATTTGTACTGTTTTGTTACAGACGACTTAATGTATTTTGGAAGGTTATAACCCTTCTTCTTGTAGTTATTGTTTTATTGCTATCGACTTCATGTATTTTGGAAGGTTAGAAAACTTGAAGTTGTAGTTGTTGTAGTTGTTGTAGTTGTAGTTGAATAACTTGTAGTTGGAATGGCTGGTAGTTGGAATTCAATGTTGGTTGTTGTTTTGAGTTGAATGCTGTTGTCGGTGATTGAATGTGATGGAAGTTAATGTTGTTGTTGTGAAGTTATTATTGCAAATGCAGCAATTGTTATGCAACCATAAAGTGAATAAGTAAAAGGGAACAAAATATGGGATGTGCTAAGCATATCTTTGAACTTAAAGTCACAAAATAGGGGTTGTGTATCTATTTACAGTCACAAACAAAATAAGACATCATCAAAATACCCACAACTGCTATGTACTTAAAGTAAAAAAAAAAAAACAGCAAAAAGAAACACAAATGTATCTGTTTCCAACAGGGTCTGACGATTACCAAACAAGATGGTGAAATTAAGACTACAAAAAAAGGCTAAGTTATCCTCTTCAATCACAGCTCTAAAAACCAGTAGCTGGATTCCTACTTTCCTGTGTTGATGATCCTTCATTTCTTCCAGTTTTGTTGTTTGTTGATGGGGTTGGTTGTTGTTGCAGCCTTGTACTTGTTCTTGTTGCTCTTCTAGTGGGAGGTGCTGCCTGATCACTCATTGAGGATATGGCTGTTGATCTCTTGCCCTTTTGTTAGCCTTTGGAGGTTAGATTGGGTGTATCTGGGGTCTTCCACTTTTGCCCTGTTTCACCATATAGGAAATTGTTAAAACTGATGTGAGTTTAGGCAGACAAAAAAATGAGACAAACTAATACCTTAGGCTGAGCTGGGGCCTTCTCATTTGTACATGTCTTCCTGTTGTGTCCATTTTGCTTGCAATTTTGACATGTCATAACAAGTCTGAACCTCCTGAGCTTGTGTGAGTTCTTAAGGTCTTTTTCAGGATCTCTTCTCCTCACTTTCTTAGGCCTACCAGGCAGCTTCCTAATTACTAGTGGCTTCACCACATACCTGAGGCCATGTCACAATCCCAAATCCTGAGGGACGGCAAACCCGGAGTGCGACTAGGGATTGGATTAAAGAAGCGGGGAAGAAGGGGGAATAACTGAATAGATGCCTTAACTAATAATATAAACAAGTTGATATCTATGAACCGATTTCATTACCAAAAGAGAGTCGATCTCGAAGGATCACTCGATGAAGTTTGTTATCGGAGTAGACTAAGTTTAAAGTACAAAACTTTAGACCAAAAGTTATACATAAAAATGAAATAGTTTTGCAGCGGAATAACGTAGAACTGACACACTGATCTTCTTTCCTATATACAACTCTACTCAACCTCTGTCGCTTTCGTCGCTCAACCTGCACATTTATAAATATATGCAGGGCTAAGTATAAACATACTTAGTGGGCACAGTGCCGAAAACATATCATAAGAGTATAGATTAATCAGGCATCTCAAAAAGTAACGCATCGGGGTTTTTCATCAAAGGCCCGTGCTTACTAAACATTTTCTCTTTTCATAAATCACTCGGCCGAGCATTTTCTGACTGTTGTTACGTTCAACTTGCCCAACTTCTGTTTCAACGCCGGGGAAGAGTATACTTCTTCCGCGCACGTTCTATTCACCGCGGCTGGCTACCCCTCAACAGAGTACTACACACACAGGCTACCGTGTACACTAACTCTGGAAAAGCAGTAGGCTAACTCAGAGTCCGATCGATTTAGTTAGCAGTCGGCTAACTCAGAATGGCACAAAAGAACTCACATAAAACAAATTCTTTTATGCACTGATAATCAATTTGAAAACACACTTATCAAAGCAGTAAGTAAACATTTTCGAGCATCGCTCATTTTATTTGATATATAGAAAAGCCCACCTTAGGCGATATATAGAACAACTAAAGCTTCCGTCTTCGGTCTTCCGTCCTATCCTTGATTCCGACTTCCTCCTTTTATTGCAAATAAACAAACTTTAATAAACAATCGAGACGATTAAAGAAAAGAAATTCGAATTCGGTTTAAGACTTATAGGCATTTCATATTTGCACTTTAACTAATTTCTTTTGATTAACGAAGAAACGAGACTCGAACACATCTCGTTTAGAACTAACTCGGTTCCTTACTTGATTTTTAGATCATAATGGAAGTCGATAACTCTTAACGACTTAAAAGTTTTTAAAGAATTAAGTTGAAAAGAATTCAACTTAAGAAAATGAGTTTCCGAAAGTTTCTGCACAAGGCAGTAAGTCTGAAGCCTCTACAGAACAGAATTCTGCGAAACAGGGAATTTTCTTGGTACTAAAAGAAAGACACGGATGTCTAGTTTACTGTCCAATTTACGGATCTTGATTTCGTTAAACGAGCTAAAAGTTATGGCCATTTCCGTGAAGGGTCGCAAAACTGCCGAAAAACCCTAATCGCTCGTAAAACTCGACGCACGATTCCCTAGGTTCGATCAATGCTATACAACCTTTATGTGCATGAATTTTCCATCAATTTACAGTCTAGTCTCGTATTTATCTATCGTGAATACTTTCTCATTTCTCGATTAAAAACTACGACTATTACTTCTCGTCTTTTCAACAATCACTTATACTTAGAAAATCCAATTCAATTTCAATAATCAACTTCTATTTTCTATTTCATAATCTATATGAAATCTTCATCAACTTCGTTACTACTTATTAATCAACTACGAACTCAAATCATTCACCATATAAAGTCTCGATTCTTTATTTCTTCTTTTACGTACTTACTTACTTTCTTCGTTTCTTGAAGTTTCATTAATTCAAATCAATTCAAATTAGTTTCTATCCTCATCTTACTTAGTAATGATCATCTTAATGCATTAATATCATCATAAATCATTACTTAACTACTCCACGTTATTTATATCGGTCTAAGAACTCAATTTTCCAAAGTTGTTAATAAATTCTCAATTAATTCAACAACTTATCCTAACATATCAACAATTACTAATATTCAATTAGTTTTCTCGTTCACTTTTCCTATTGACGATTACGATCGACTCTTCGTCTCTTACGAAAAGTTCGACGTTCTTAGATTTTGTTCAAACTTTCCAATTATCATCATTAACTATATAGATTAACTAATATGCAAACCATAAACTTATATCAACATCCAAACTAATTCTATCGACGATTCTTCGTCTCCAACGATTTCGTTTTTATTTTTAGAAAAATCTAAATTAAATCTATGTTGAACTATATGTTTCCTACATCATTAATATCAAATCATATCATCAATATCATAACATTTACTCCTTCAAACTCATGCTTCTTCATCTCTAATACTTTTATTTTTATTTTTAGAAAATTCTAAAATAATTCATGCATCAATATACTAATACCTAAAGTGATAATCTACCAACCAATCATCTAAAATCATGAAATTAAAAACATCAAACCCTAACCCATAATTTTCGGTTATTACAAAAAATATAAGGGGGGATGATTTTCACTTGATTCTAACCATGGAAATCTATTTCTAAGCATAGATATGTATGCCACAAACTTAGAACATCATCTTCTTCCTCTCTTACATAATTTCGAAATTTTCAAGTTTAAGGGAAAGAGATTTTGTTCGGATAGAAGTGAAGAAGAGGCTCTCACCTTTCCAAATATGAACTCGGATTTGAAATCAATCGGTAGATGAAAAAGTTACGGAACTTGAATACTTGAAGAACTTGATGAACTTGATGAAGATTTGAATGAAGATGAAGAACAAGAGAGAGAAGAGAGAGGGGGGGGGGGGGGTAATGGGAGGGATGAGAGAGAGAGAGAGAGAGTGACGACTAAGGGTGTTATTTAACTTAATAAGGTGTAGGATGACTAAGGGGGAGTATGTGGCGGTTTGTGAGTGGTGGATTAATTCAAAAATATCTCGATTACGGGTCTAATAAAACGTATAGAAATCGATTAATTATTTTCTTAGACGGTTACATTTCCGGCGAAAACTAATTCGACCATTGGATTGGAAATAATTTACTTAGTCGGAAAGCATAATTCGATTTTCGAAATCCGAAGAAAAGTCGGGACATGACAGTCCAAATTTCGCTCGGAAAAATAATTAAAACTGACTTTCTCCAGTAGACTCGTATCGTAAAATAAGTGAATGTAAAGTCACACGGTTTTTCGATCTGAGTTCTCGAACGAAAATTTTATCGGACGCGAAAACCCTAATACAGTAGTCGGTTGAACGACTTCTGGAATTTATTTTCAGAAACGGATTTCACCGTTAGTCTTAAAACTGAGATTCCTTAACTTAAGGGTGTAAAGCCTTAATTAATTAATAACTTTTTATTTTAGTGACGGAAGAAATATCCGGGATATTACAGGCCACATCTCTTCACTAACAAGTGGCTCTATAGCATACTTGTATGCTTGTAGATATCTTTCAACAGTGTAATAATTGTGTACATATGCATGTGGCTCATCACCCACAAAATGAATGGCAGCACATGCATGAACACATGGGATGCCACTCAGTTCCGAAGCCCTACATGAACGAGTGCGTTCAACCATATCCACAACAAAACCCCTACCCTTTAAGCTTACTTCATACTTCTTCTGCATGTTTGGAGAAACATAACCATGACTACTCTTCTTTCTTTTTTTCTCCAGTTTTTTGATTATAACAGGGCACACTCTATCAGACACCATAGCCATCATCTTAGCTTTTTCTACCTGCCTAGCCATCAAGCCCCTTCTTATCTCCTCACACATATGTATAATATGCATCCCTCTAGCTTCTAGTATGTACCCATTGAATGTCTCAGCTATATTGTTAGATATCATGTCACTACATGATCTCTAGCCACAAAGTCTTCATAAGCTGCTGCATTTCAGCCTTCAATTCCTCCAAGCGTATGTTGTACTCCTGCACATAAGTGCTCCTCACAATGCTTCAGAAGATGTTCTTGAGAGTGGTGCCCTTATGCTGCTTCTTCCAGTTCATGTATACATGCCTGGAACAGTTCCTATGCTCAGCCAAGGTTGCCAACTTGGCAACTGCATTCATCAATCCCTAACCAACAACCACAATAGAGTAAGGTCAGTGCAGAAATCTTCATAAGCTTAAATAATTACAGTAAATGAAAATGAGTACCTTTTGCTGGTCAGAGATGAAGGTCCATCCATTGCCATCTGATATTGCAAGATCTTCAAGGAGGATTTTTAAAAATCACTGCTAGCATTGCTCATTCTCAACGTCAACAATAGCCCAAGCAATTGGGAACATTTGATTGTTCCCATCCTAAGTCAAAAAATGAGATAATTAGCATCAACAAATGAAATAAATTGCATAAAAAAAAGAGATAATTAGCATCAAAACTTTACCTTTCCAACTGCACACAAGAGAATTCCACCTAAGTAGGTCTTCAGATTGCACCCATCAAGCCCTATAACTGGCCTGCAGCTCTTCTTGAATCCATGTCTCAATGCACTATGACCTATGTACAGTCCCTTGAAGACTGCCCCCTCACCCAAATTCATCAGGTATTTCCCATCCCTATCTACCCCGATCAGTTCATCCACATATCTCCTCAGCAATGCATAATGATCTACAACATATCCTCTCATCATCTCTTGTGCAATAGCCCTTGCTCTGTATAATATGTCCTTGCCAACAACAGTCTTGTGCATTGTCCTAAGGTCCTCAGCTAATAGCTTGATAGGCACATTAGGCTGCACCGTGAACACATTATGATACTTAGCTGCTATCCATTTAGAACTCACTAACATGTTATTTTTCCTTTTTTCCTTGTACAACTATGTGTGGGATAGTATGTCTTGATCATGAAGACATCATGAGCTTCAACAAGAGAAGTATAGACTGTCCATTTGCATGGTGGCTTGCATGTGGCTCTGCAAGATGTTTTGGTGACTTTGCCAAATCTGATATATTTGCTATCGCATTGCCCCTCAAAGCTTCCCTACACTGATCCATCTGCAAATCTCATGCCTAGTTGCAATTTCTGTTTCTTGGGCTTTGTCCTAGGATCATAGCTACACTTAAACTTGTTGTTCCTCTTCCCCTCATTCTCCTCATTTGTTGAATCTGAGCATACCTCACCATCAGAGCTAGCATAATCAAATTCAACATGATCATGTTCATACACTTGGCTAAACCCAACCCCCTGATCAACTTCTTCATCAACTAAGTCAAATAGATTAACTCTCTTCTTCACCTTCTGCCTAGAAGGAACAAACTCTTCATCATCAGACACAAGCTCATCATCAGCCAATTCAACATTAGATGATTCACCTTCCATGGGGTAGTACTCATCATCATCATCACTGAACCCAGCATCCCCATCATCCCCAGCATCCTCATCAATACACTCTTTTTCTTTTCCTTTACCCTCAATAACAACATGAGATAAAGGCTCAAGTTCATCTATGGCTCTAAAAATTGACTCAAGAGAATCTTCAGAAACACCCCAATCAGTAACACCCCCATCAGTGACATTCCCACCCTCGGAAGCACCCCCAACCCCATCTTAGATACATTCGCACCCTCAGAAGGACCCCCAACCCCATCAACCTTAGATACATTCCCACCCTCAGAAACACCCCTAACCTTAGGCTTTTCACCCTCATAACCAGATAGAATCTCACCATCAACATAAATATGTAAAACCCTAATTTCAACATATCCATAACATCTTTATCATTTTTCAGGACTCTAAATGACTGAGATTTAGAAAATTTCGACCAGATATTTGACCATGAAGCATACCCAAGTTTCTCAACTAAGTCTTCGACATCAAAATACGCAAATGTGTCAGGATCTGGATGAAATTTCCTCTCAAATTCACCCCCAGCATACACATCTGTCTTATCCACTTGCACAAATCGACCACCATGATGCATGTAAAGAGCAAATAAATAGCTGACAAAAACCAAGAAAAAAAAATCAGCAACAACCCTAGATTCGACTGCACCCCTAATATGAACAAATTTCAAATTAAACTTTTTTGGTGCAAAATATCGATTTTTTCATAAAGGTATAAAACAATAATACATATGAAATAAGAATCGGGACCTACCTGTTCCCCATGGCTGTTGTCGTATTTGTGCTTTTGGGACCACTTGCGCAACAAAGATGCTTCGAAATGACAATAAACAACGATTTCGACTGAGATTCGAACAATAAACAACTATTTCGACTGAAATTCGAACAATTTTTTAGTGTTAATGAGGATTTGAGAACAAAGGGATTAGGTCTCTTCGAGATTCTGAAATGAGGTAAAATAATCTAAGTGTGGAGTGGAGGGTCGCGTGGGAGTCAAATAGTAGGAATCAAATGACGTCGTTTTGGGCCATGTATAAAACGACGTCGTTTGGTCCAAATCACATAAAATATGTCCAAATCATCAAAATTATGGCCAAATCAGATAAATTATGGCCACATCAGATAATTTTGACACGTAAGCATCAACATTCTTGCCGGAATTGCTCACCGGACCGACATTGCATCAAATTCGAAGCTAACTACTTTGTTTGCGAATTTTAAAAAATTTGTTACAGAACCGGAATTTGGAAAAAGGTCGGGTATTTCTATGCAATTTTCCCCATTAAAATTTGATGTTTATATTAATGTTAATGATGAAGAATACCTTTGATTTACTAAGGATAAAATGTACCCATAACTGTACAAAACATTCAGAAAAAGAATACTCAGTTTCTGGGTGAATGACTCACAAGTATAAAATTAGATGTAATTAAATATACTCACATGTATAAAAATGATGCTGATTAGTGACTTAACTTTTTTAATATATTCAGATTCAATGACTATATATATATATATATATATATATTCCCGTGGTGTCAAGTGGGTTCTCCGTTTTGTACAATATGAGTTTACCAAAATTGTGAGAGAAATATGAAATCTGCACGCAAAATAGGTCTCACATTTCTCCCAATATAAATATATACCGTTACCAAATAAAGACAATAGTCTCTATTGGTTGTTGTTGCCTTCATCAATAACGTTGTTGGTATCCTCTACTTCTAGGATGGTACTGCACTCTATTGCAGCAGCAGAATCGGATGCATCCGGAGCTGCCGCCTGCACCAACTCAAATGATATTTCTTCGCTCTCACTAGCCTGCACTCCCGTGTATCGTGCCAGATCTATCCATTGCTGCACCCACACATCATCATACGTTCATTCAGTTGCATATACTGTATAATATTAAACACGGGAAGAGCAGACGCAGAAATATATGTTACTGTCACTGACCTGCGTTCCAAAGTAAGAGTTTATTGTCCGAGCCACAAACGAGATGGCATTTACAAGTAATGGCTGGTCCAAGAACTCCTCTGATATCCGATGCTCCACTATCCCAGCAATCACCTGCACGTACAAACAGTTTACACATCATATAATTCATATTATGCAAATTAAATCGTCTACTTACTTAATCAGACAATGTATATATATGAAGCTTTATTAGGATAAGACCTGATATCTTAGATTTGCTGATGTTCCAAGAAATGTGCTATACACCACTGCTGATTTGAGAATTGGTGAGCGTTTGTTCCCTTCCGTTCCACCAAAGCTCGGATTCAGAAGCTTCCTCACTGCAAACAGTATGTTCGATGAAGCCACAGCGCCGATACTGGAAATGAATCCCACACCAGCAAGCTTCAGACCACCAAAAACTACAGATGCAATTCTGTGATTCAAGTTCCATTCCCTCCCAACGACATTTTTCTGAAATGCATTGTCTGGGATTGACCCCAACAGCCCTTTTACCGCTTCTAAGCTGTCTGTCGCGTTCATGTCGTCCGCGGCGGGGAGGAATGACAGCGTGGGTGCTGGAAGCCATACCGTGAAGAAATCCACTACGATCCCCCTTAATGTATCAGTAAGGACATAATCAAGTTCTTCAAGAAATTTCTCTTTACGCCTTACGTACTGAGCTATGAGGGCTGTGGTGATTGATATGGATTCCTCTATAGCCAATCTGTTTAGAAATTTTGGATCTGCTAATAATCTCTCTCTGAAACCCTGTTATTAAGATCAATATCAAACATTTTTGCATGGCTAGCTGCTGATTGAAATGGAATTCAACAGTTTCAGCTACTGCAGTTTACCTGGAAACGGTCAGTCAATTCGGAGACGATAGGATATCGCTCTAGATCGAAGAAATTCTGTAGAACTTCAGGGGATACTAGACCCAGATCTAGTCCATTTTGAAGGTCCTGAAAATCACATTTTATATCTTGTTGGAAAATGTAACACCACATAAAACCCATACACACAAACAAATCTCACAAACAAATCCAAAACTTGGTATAGCTGTAGCAGTAGTACAACCATTGAATTTAATCAAACATAAATGAGAAAACAGACAGACCTGAGGTAAGGCATCTCTCCTTCTTCCAGCAGCATTCATGACTCGAGCAATCTCAGCACGATCGAAACAGTTTCTACTGCATGGCCTTGCAGCCGAATACCACAAGAAATCGGCAACAGGAACTTCTCCCTCCCTCCTTATATACTGTCTTTCCGGGTCAAGTAATATCACCACTTGATTTTTCTTCTGCATTTTTCGAGAGATTCTTGCTGGTAGACCTGTTCCTCTGGAGCCGTAGGTGACATGGTTGGCTCCGGTGACTACTACTAGCATGCCATTAGTCCCACCATCCGTAACAGCTTGCAGAATAGTCTGAGACATGGCGTAGTCCTCGACTACTCTTGCTTGTATGGAAAGGTAAGAGCTTGGTTCGTAAGGTGCAGGTGGACTTGTGAAGTTAATTATATCAATAGATGATGATGATGATGGTCTTCTAGAGAGAGAAGAGAATCCGGAGATGAAACCAGACCCAGCAGGCGGAGCATATTTCTTACGATCGGCTTTCGACAGCCCGCTAACTCCTTCACCTTGAATTGTTCTCAACACCTATATCATGATTTATATCATTAACCTCTTCTCTTTGCTCAATCATTTACATCAAACTTAGAAATGGTTAAGCATTGCCTACTCAATATCACTTTCTAGACCAAGTTAGACCATTTTTTCTTTACAAAGAGAACCACACCTTTAATGTTGATTCAGGATATATAGCACCCAATGTTTTTGGCAATCGGAAAACCTCATTTTCAAATTGACATGGTACAAAAGAAATAAAACAATCTACGTCTCTATTCATTCAAGTATTAATTCCAATTATAGATATTTCCGGTTGCCAAATTCAGAAAATTTGATTGATAGAAGAAGGCGCAGTGAGTACCTGAAGTGGAAGACCACATGCAATAAGGCGAACTCCATTGTTGCGGCAGTAAGTGAGTAGAGCTTCATACTCTTGCCATCGCTGCGACGGCCAATGTGTTAGTGAAGACTTTAGCTCCTCTGCATTTATCCTGAATTTCAATAAATATAAATACTGTATAATTCTGATGAATTTAGAGAAAGAGAAAGAGAAATAGAAATGGATCGAACCTCCCATCCATGTAGCGATTAAGGCGGTCCTGTAAATCAGAAGGAATAGCCTCCAAAGCCAAAGAGATAGGCCTCCCAATTTCAACGCATCTCTTCCTCAAATTCTTCACAATCTCAATCTCCGCCTCTTTATCGTCTCGAGTCGGAACCTGCTCCGCCTCGCCTAAATACACGATCCGCGCATTCATCATCTTCTCCCACGCTTTACTCTTCTCCTTCCCCAGCGCCAGCGGCTCTCCGATCGCCGTCGCATCGTAAATTCGATAATTTATCAGCTCCTCCTTCGACGAAGGGCTCACTGCAGCCGTAGCTTCTGCCGCCGACGGTGTCTCGTCCGCGCTGGCCACCGCCGAGCGGAGTGCATACGCTCCGATGGCGACCAAAGGAGTGATAAGCATGTCTCGCCGCTTCACGGGACGTGCGTCGGCGGTGCATTCCGCGACGCGGCGGCATAACACCGGGATGCTGACGCGGCGACGGGTTTTTTTATGGGGTAGTAAATGGAAGCCCGGAGGTTTGACGGTTAAAGTGCGGGCCTCCATTTTAATGTGCTTTTTTTTTTTGTGCTACTGCTCCATACGTGCATAAGAAGACTAGTCAGTCGACTAAAAAAAAAAAAGAAAGAAAAGAAAACAATTTCAGCCTCGGAATAACAAATTAAATATACAAAAAATTAAATAATTTGAAGAAGAAGATATGTCGATAAATTTAGTGGTGGATATGGACGGCCTCGGTAGTGGCGGGAACAGAAACACCACTCCCATGCATTTGGCATCTTCTTTATACCAAGGTGTAATATTAATCTTATATTAAAAAAAAAAAAAAAAAAGTAATATCGTCTCAAACTTCCAACCAGGGGGTGGAAGTGGAACACCACTTATACTGAGCTGGCAAACACGGTCGGGGTTAACCCGCTGGACCGACCTCAAGTCCAATTGACCATTATTATTAGATCAAAATACTACTAGTATTTTCGAGTTGAGTTGGAAGTTCATTTTGGTCTGATCATTTTGGCAATTATTATTTTCTTATGTTTGCTAAGCTCTAACAATGTCGTTCACAATTTACATATACTTCATAGTACTCCTAACTTAATGTTTACATCTCCTATGCTCCGCTCCAAGAACACATTCGAGTAAACAACATCTTGATCTCGATGGCGGCACGGAAGGTTCTAGAAACCGTCAAAAATTCATCTAAGATGCTAATATTTCCTCCTCTTTCTTAATCTGTTCCAAGACTTTGATCTTTACTGGCTTCCCCAGCTTCGACTTATCTTTCATTTTTGCAATCTCTAGAGCTTTAGCACATACGGGAAAGCCTTGATCGTCCCACGACTCCAAGATCACACCAGATCCAATACAAGTTGACCCCTCGTAGAAGGCAGCAAACTGCCCGGCTGCCAGACCTTGATCATCTTCCCGCAATTTGACAACTCCAATTTCACACCCATCTCCATCAACTTCTATAGCCAAATCGCAACTGTAAAATCCAGGTCCATGCCGGACCTGAAAAGGGGTTGTGATTCAGTGATTGTTATGTTAGAAAATTTTTATACAAACAGCACAACAGAAAGTTGCAGTTTCATGTAATAACACCTTTCAAAAATATACAGGATGTTTGGAAAAACGTGATATTTCAAATCATCTGCATTCATATATCTGAGTTCTTGGCAGTACAGACAGAAAGGTATACCTTGCACTGCATTTGAGTGGTCTCCCTTGGAGGAGAACCACTAAACCACCTCAAGGACCCAACCCGAAACAGGCGTCTTCTTTTGTCCATTGAATAATAGTTTCTTGATACAAATACTACATTATTTTCAACGTCTTTTTCCACAACATACCTGTGTAACAAGCAATCAAGATGTTCAAAAATCTTAGCAATATATTCAAAATGAGAAAATAATGGCCTTTAAGAACTTAACAAGCACATTTCAGACATACCAAGGTCCACCAGAAAGACGTAACCCTTGGCGTTGGCCAATTGTGTAGAACCAAAAACCCCGATGATTCCCAAGGAAATCTCCTGTCTCAGCTTCTAGTATCACGCCTTCCTCCTCTCCAATGTGTCTAGCAACAAATTCGCTGAACTTAATCTGTAGCCACATGCACAGGGATATTCACAATGCAGATTTGAAGTACCCAAATAAGTTCATAACATGACAAGTATGTGGCAGGAACTAATCAGATGGCTAAAATTTGGAACAGTTAGTGATTCATTTATCTTAAGAAAAAATCAAGTCTTTAGACAACAAACTTAACATGCATGCATAATCTTCATAGATTTCTGCAAGGACGGGAAGCTTACCTTTCCTAGAAAGCATATTCCCTGTGAATCCTTTCTCTCTTGATTGGGTAATCCAAATATTTTGGCAAGCCCACGCACTTCTTCCTAAAGGATCACAGAAAAGTAATTAAGTACTTTGGGCCAAATAATCATAGCTTGCCAATCAAATTGGACGACCATTTTTTATGAACAGCTGCTAGAGAAAAAAAAAATCGTACACACATGTAAAAGTCCAACCTGACCTTTTGGATATCTCCAAGCGGGAATATAAGTCCTTTAAGCTGTGATTGAGAAAGATGTGAGAGAAAGTATGTTTGATCCTTAACCTGAAACATAATGTAGGTATGATATGAGCTACCTAAACACCATGGAGAAACTGACACCAGCTATTTCAAATTATATTGAAAATAAAAGGTAAAATGCTTGTGTTACCACTTAACGTACCATATCTTTTGATAATTTCAAAGCAGATGGCTCATCTTTACTATCACTATTTGGGTGAACAACCATTGCATAATGTCCAGAAGCAACATAATCAAATGCCATATCGCTTACAGCATCCACAAAAGCACCTATAACCGAATCAACGACCAAACCATTTACCAACTATATAACAACAAGTGTAAGGAAAATGAAACAAGGGAGGCATAAGAACAGACCAAACTTTACTCTTGTATTACAGAGGACATCTGGGTTTGGAGTGCGGCCATGTCGATACTCGTCTATTATGTACGACACCTGAAAATAAAACTTTCATGTATCCCTTTCTTCCGGAACATCCATGTTTTAGTTCTATTAGTATTTTATTTCACACGTACCAAGTAGTATAGAAAAGATAAGGACAAAGCAGACCCAGTGATTTATGATAGACATAGTTGGGAAAGGATAGCAGAGATATAGTATCAGGTTTAATCCAGTCAGTGTATATCAATTACTTCCCATATGTAACACAGACTCAGGGACTCAAGGGAAAAGTAAAGGAACTCATGAAATTTTGGTCCACATTTACAGTCTCTCAAAATTATTCTCCTGCATATGCACATGGCAAAAGATTTCATAAGGTTTCTGGTGGTGATATGACAAGGCTCAAGGATAGAACTAAACAATGAAGCCCATAACCAGAACCAAACAACTTCACCAATCAAAGATGGGATTGACTGATTGATTGGTGGACGTTGGGACTTGCATATTCATATCAACAAATATGCAGATTAGCAGAACTCAAGGAAGCTGAACAAGGAAAAGAAAAGACAAAATATTAACCACGTTGTTCCAGTATTCATCCGTCAAATGGACAACTTCCAGAGGTACATCAATCTGCAATAACCATAGACTAATTCAATAGAAATTACAGCAAACTGGATTTAACAAAGGACCTCTATTTGCATAAAACAGAAAATGTGAAATATACATATACATATTTAGCTATGATTGCTGGGCAGATGCATCATATTCATATAAAGATAGCCCACAAAGTAGGAATGCTTTTGCCAATAAAAAGTGCCCAGATTTTTCAGATTTGAGTGTGCTTTATTACTTTCATTATCTACTCCAATATACACAATTGTATGAGCTGACATAATTATCAATGGTCTTAATGCATCTTTAAATTAGTCTTTTTTGGATATAGTTAGTGAGCTCATCTTTCAAGAAGAGGTAAAAAATGCAAATAGATAAGAAACAAGGAAAGGTTTATTCCACATACTACGGGCAACACATAAATCGAATATGCAGAAACATAACCTGATCACAAACGGCTTTGGCATATCTCAAATCTTCTTCCCATGGGCACTCAGTCCAAAAGTTCTCAAAGTCTTCCTAGAATAAAAATAATATCTCACGATAAGTAAAACTTACATTTCCTTTTATATGCATGACAATTAGAATTCCTTTTATAGTGGTGTAAATTTACACAGAGGAATATAGAGTGAGATTTTTAGTTTCATACTCAAAGCCTCTACTCAATAAGCAGAATGTCTGCATGCATCATACACTTGCACAAGCATGACAAATTCATAACAAATACTCCTGAGGTATGACCTAGTTACAGGAAATCCAAAGACCTTAACGACCTTCTAAATAGCCCCAAGGGCAATGGAATCTAGGGCTGTAAGCAGAACAAGAGCAGGTGGGTGATGGACTCCTTTCAACTATACATAGGTACAAGCTTGATTCGAGCTTTGACAGTTATGAGCTTCGCACAAATCAAAATTCTTGCAAGTGGATCAAGCTCTGCTCGTAAATGACTCATTTATCATCTTATATAAACCTAGACTAGATCAAGTTAGACTTGTGAAGCATATAATTGAGTTCGAGCTTGAGGTTGTAAAGCATAAAATTAGATGGAAATGATTTTATTATGCATATTGCGCGACAGAATTCTAAGTTTCGAAGTTGTTAAGGTTTAGCTATACCCAGTCTGCCAATTGAGAACTGCTTATATATCCAGTGAGTTAAACTCAGCATTCCATTTCTGCAATTCTCGTTTGAAAACAATACAAGTTGCGCATTAAAAGTCGAGTATATATTCTTCAGGAGGCGTCAAGTTAGTAAAATTTCATGAGGAAAACATAAACCTGATTACAAAATAATCGACACCTAATAACGAATATCTGACAATTGAATTGGCTAAGGGCATCATCAATTTTAAAATATATAAACAAATATCACAAAAATTGAAGATGATACGAACTTGGAACCAGATCTTGAGGTAGAAGGCGGTGCAGGAATGGCCGGCGGCGTGGAGTAGACGGAGGGCGACGCTGCTGTCTACGCCGCCACTAACAAGGACGGCAACTTTGAGAGGTTTCTTCTCTGGCAATGAACACGATAAGTAGCGGGGTTCAATAATCTTCGCGGCGGAAGAAAGTGATGACAGAGAAGAGGATCCCGACTCTACGGCCACGGCGGAGGTGGAATAGAGCGGCGTGAGAGTCGAAAAGAGTGGGAGGGGTTTGGGAGATGATAGAAAGAGAAAGCGCCGGAGAGTGGGGGCAGCGAGGGCGAAATTACGGCAGAGGGGTTTCGGTGGGAAGTAGAGAGAGAGTGTGGACGCAATGACCGTTGTCTTCAACGGCATCGTCGTTCGCCAAAACTCTGTGTTCTCTTGGGATAGAAAAACGAAAAATAAACTACGTTTACCAATAAAATATATCGCGCTTTTAAGCCCGGTTTTCGGGCTCGTTTAGGGTGAGGGTCGAGTGGCCCGGCGAGCCAAATGGGGAAACAGAAACCCTATGCTGCCCTACATAGAGCTATGAATAGGATTATATATATAGCTAGGATGTTGTGGCCTTAACCATTCTTTATTCAGAGTTCCCTTTTATTTTAAAAAGATGCGTTGTTTTAGTACTATTCAATTTATTATTTTTTATAATTATTATAGATGGACAATTCATATATGTCGTGTCATTATCATGTCAACAAAATACGTTAATTAACTATTTAATATGAACATAACATTAATTGAATATATGAATGCGGATACGATACAAGTTAAACACAAATATGTATATAACATGATCTTGTTTGCGTTAACACGATGTAATGATGATACCACACAAATGAAACTTGAGTGAGGCACCTTGAGAGGCAAAGTGAAGTGAATTTAAAGATTCAATCTCAAATTTTAATTAAAATTAAATAAAATTAATTTAGAATATTGTCAAATTGTGTTGTACGGAAAAGATATGGATCGAATTGGACACAAACATGTCTCAGATTAAATTGAAGTTTATTCTTTTTACTAGTTTCTTTCTAGCCTTCGTTCTCGTATTATGCCTTTTTTTTTCCTTGATTTCATGTAAATCTCTTAAAAATAAATAGAAAAGCTCTGTAAATATTTGACTTCGAAACAAAAGTCCCTGGTACAATAATTTGCACAAAGTTCAATTCATAATACGCTTAAAATAAATTAGTTAAAATTGTGTGTAAGAATAGCTGCAGTTACACTACTCATACATACGTTACAGTGGCATAGTGAGTTTTTCCTTAAGAAGTGTATTCTTCATTTCTCTTGATTCCCGTGGAGGTACAATGGCCAAATTAAGGTGAAATTAATTTAAATTTGTCTAAATATACTTGGAGAAGAAGGTCACGAAATAGCTTGGGTTTATGTCAGTAGAATAATTTTCCTTTTATTTATTTCTTTCTTTCTTTCTCAACACAACCTTGCTCAAGTTGTATCCGCCATCGGAGATTCTAAAACTCTAGATTATAAGGCATATAAACGGAAACACGCAATTTGGTAGATTTTTGAGTAGATTTTTTCAATCAAATCTACACTCCAATTGGAATTTTAATAAACAATTGGTGAAAGAGTTTTTTTTTTTAAATAAAAAAATGAGAACAAACTCTAAATTTTCTGTAAATCTAACAATACATTGTGCAAGAACTGTCAAACTATAATAAAAGCGGATACAAATCATATTAGATGAGCTCAAGTGATAAGTTTCAAAGTTACTAGTACAACATGTGAGATACAATCACATATTCCATTATTGGGCTATCACAAGAGACAATAATAATGAGATTTCGGTTTAGTGATATTGTGATGAGATATTTGATTCGAAAAATCCATTTAAAAGAGTGAGCATTCCATTTACTTTAAAACTTTTCAGTAAATTTATATATATATAGGGTAGGGATCTGGTGAGAATATATAGATTTTATATGATGACGTGAGAATGGTATATTTTAATGTATTTTTATTATATTGGTAATGCATATATTGCAGAAATGTAATGCATACACATTCTAATACATAAACTGGAGAAACCTAATGCAAAAACATTGTAATGCATAAATTAGCACAACATAATGCATCGTTAAATCTGAGTCATTGATCAATAAAAATCAAAGGTCCAGATTCATTATCATTTCTCATCTAAGATAGTATTCTCATCAGATTTATTATTTTTTATGTCTACTGGCACTACCAAAAAAAAAAAAAAAACTCACAATTGAAGACGGAAATTTCCGTCATCGCATCTTTCAATGTTGTTATCATCCAATTAACTTGATGGATTGACGACGAATTATGTTCGACATCGTAAAATTTTGACATAAAATATGTCTCATGAAAACATACTTCTCCTTATGTACTACGAAAATCTATTTGTTTTCACAGCTTTTTTAGTAATAATATAATTAATAGAAAAAATATAATTTTTCTTGTGAATAGTACTACTTCCGTCCCTAAATAGTAGAATCATATTTCCTTTTTCAACCGTTTCGAATAATAAAATCATTATTTCAAAATGAATTAGGTGCTTTACAAGTACTATAAATATATAATCAATTAAATATTAATAAGAGTAGTAAAATGAATGCTGATGCTCGAATCTCTCGTGTATAATTATTGATTGAAATTTGAAATCTACTTTTTCTTACCGCTGTTCATTTGTTTGGTGCATGATATCATCATGTCATCACAAGTTGAATTTAGTAAAAATGACGGTACTTTCCCTTGCGTATTCTCTAAAAATCTGTTTATATATACAATCAACATAATTTTCGCAACATCTAATTAAACTCAGTATTTTGTGTTTGCAAATAAAGAACGAATCAGTGTCAACTTTAATATGAAATGAATAATAATTTACATATATACCTCCCTACGTATTTTGCAAAAATATAGAATAAATAAACAAATAAAATATAGATATAGTGTGCAGTACAGTCCAATTAAGCGTGGGACCATGACTTCCCTGCAACCAAATAATAAAATATTAGTAACTCCATATTTAATGTCATCACTAAATAAATACGCATATATATATAGAGAGAGAGGGAAAGAGAAAAACCAAAGTATTTTTGGATCTACTCCATCGAGCTCAACGGCCCCCCCGCCCCTCTCTCCCTCTTCTCAAACTTCTCCGCCCCGCCACCGTCGTGCCGCCATGAGAATACGCAAGCACGCCAAGATTTCTCCACTGCTATATGCGGCATCGTCTCTGAAACCGGGCACCCACCTCCAAACTCATGTCTGTCAGCTCAATCAGTCGCCGTGGGACGTCATGACCTTCTCGCCACCGTCGTCTCCTCCTCCGCTATTTCAGGTCGGTTTAAATTCTCTCTCATCGATCTCGCTGTCCCTCGAGGCTGCAGATCTGCCGCCGCCCGCCTCTTACTCTTCTCCAACTCATTTGCATTTCCGCTAGTATTTCGGCTTTTCTTCTAGGGTTTTCTCCCACCCCCGCCGCTAGGGTTCTGCAGATAATGCTAATTGTCCGATTGTTGCTGTTATTTTGCATTGAGGATTCGGGAAATTGCTAGGTTTTTTCTCTTTTATCCGTTTTTTTTCTTCGGCGCTTCAGTTATTTATTTATTTTCCTGCAGATGAATGGGAGCGACGCTCGTGCTGGAAATGGGAGCTCCGACCACTGCGTTTCAGTTGTGAGGTAATCCGTTCGCTGCTTATTGAATTCGAATACTCATTTGTAGTTTGTTTCGGCATTATCGTCTTTTAATAATTTTGTTAGGGTTTGTGTTCCGACTATTTTTATCCGATTTTTTTTTCTTTTATTCATCTCTCTATATATATATATATATATATTTCTAAAAATAAGTAGAATTTCTTTTTTTCATTTAAAATTCGTAGTCGTTCCTATGATATGGAGCACAATTCTCCGCGGCGATCGGAATATCCCGACGCCACCACGCCTAAGTTAGAGGTGGACGAGAATACGGCTCCACCTCCACCTCCATCTCCGCCGCCGCCAGAGGATAACGAACAAACTTTAATTTGCTGCAAGACCGATGGGAAGAGCTGGCAGTGCCGGAGGAAGGCCGCGAAGGGCAATTCGCTATGCGACCACCATTTATCCATGACCAAAAGCTACAGTGATTTCGCCCATCATGCCGTCAAGAAATCCGTCAAGTTGCCGGCGGCGGCGGAAACTCCGCGCCGTCCGCGGCCGAAGAAAACTCCGGCAGCATCGTCGTCCAATCCCTATGAATTTTACTACTATTCGGGCTTTGGGCCGCGGTGGGGCAAGCGAAGAGGCGAGAAGATTAATAACAATAGCTCTAGCATGCCCAAAAATGTCGGCGACGATAGTGTAGGAGCTGAGCCGGCAGCGGCGATCTTAAACTTCGGCGGTGAGGACTTCGATTACGCGGAGTACGAGGACGAAGATGATGACGAAGAAGAGGAGAGTAGGGATAATGGGAAGAAAAGGATGAGAAAGCCGATCAAGGCTAGGTCGCTGAAATCGTTCTTGTAAAAATGTAAGCTAAAATTTCTTAAAAAAAAATTTGTAAGTTAATTGTGCTTTTGTAGTAGTCGCGACTTTTTATTTTTTATTAAGTTAAGGTCACAGAATTTTTAGGGTGCATTTTTTCTTTTTTTTTGGTTTTTTGTTTTTGGGGTGAGGTTAAGGTTCTCCATTGCGTGCGATATGGCCAGTCACGCACATTTTATTATTGCTCGAGAATAATCTCGAGAATACCCAAGGGTAGAATGGTCATTTATGAAGTGTTGTCTTTTACGTATCTCTTTTTTTTTTTTTTTTTCGCGGCTTCTTCACTTGCTTCCAATCTGCCTCTCTTTTTTCACTCTCCAGTTTTTGTTAATACTTTTGTTTTCTAAATCTGAGTTGCTGAACACGGTGAAAACAAGTCGGATTGGAAAAATTCTTCCTATTTTTTGAATTTTCGGACCATGAATACTCCAGTTTATCCGTGCATTTAATGTTTTGCTTTAAGGAAAAATATTTGCTCTTTCCATAACTCTAGGGTCAAAATATGTAAATATTTTGTAAACAATTATTGTGGTGGTATTAATTTGTTCGATTTGAAGTATCTTTAATAGAGATGGGTGAAATACAACCATCTTTTTTACACATTCGTTACAGTTAACTTTTTCGGACAAGATGAATAATTTTTGCGGGCAGCTACTTTTCCATTCTTTTCAAAATTTAACATAAGGCTTATCGCTTGGGTGTCTCGTCTGGGGGCTCAAGACACCCACAGCGACGAGACATACCGCTGCAACCACCATCGTCTCGAGCCCGTCTTGTGGCTTCGAGACCATCTCGATACGGCGGGTGTAATACGTGCGCCAGACTTTTTTTTTTTTAATTCGGCGCGTGCATTGCACCCGCCAAACCGAAAAAAAAAAGGAAAAATCGTGCAACGGCTAAAACTATTCCAATGGCTAAATTCAGCCGGTTTTTTTTTCATTTTTTTACCTATAAATATCACATTTCACACCACATTCACACCATTTCTCTCTATTTTTCTCACACAATTCCTTCTTTTTTTCCACATCTATTTCACACAATCATCTCTCAAATAGATCCGTCTAATCCATGGTCGTCGCCGTGGTGTCCTCCTGAAATGGCGGACGACGGTGCATACGGAGGATATACGCCGACGGGGCTTGATTCTATCAACCTCAACTCGTCCGTCGGTGAGTCCTTCCCCGTCCGAGGTGGCACAAGCCAAAGGAAAGGGGAAGGCTCTGGCCAAAGGCAGGGGCAAGGCACGACCGAGATGACGGTTGCAAATGTCCCTGCTCCTCCTCTTCCGGCCGCCGGCGCCAAACCAAAGAGGCGCAGTTACATAGTGGAACAAGGCACCGTCGTCGCCCAAATCTAAAAAGAGAAGACGTGTGCAACTCCATCCTCGGCAGAGATCAACATGGCAAGACGTACTGGGGGAAAGTGGCGGCAAGGTACAACACCTTGTTCGACGATGACCTCAACGCAAAGACAACGAACAGTTTGTTCGAGCGGATCCCCCACTGGGTGAAGGAGTGGATGATCGCTTACGACAAGGCGACGAAGAAAAGGCCCAGCGGCGCCTCCGACGACATGGTCATCGAGCAAGCCCAGCAGATATACAACGCCCATGAAGGGAGCCGCTTCAAGCTTTCTGGTGCCTGAGAAATCTTGCAGGACTATCCCAAATTCCTCCACCTAAAATTTCCCCACGTTCCGTCCATGAAGCGGACGAAGAATACGGCAGAAGGCGCCTACACCTCATCTGGAATGCCGCACGGATCGAGCGAGGCAACAGAAGAGGAAAGCACGGCTCCCCCTACCCACAAGGACGAGACGCGGCAAAGGCGGAGGCGAGGGCGGCCAAAGAAAAGGGGAAAAAGAAGGTGAGCGAGGACGCCAAGTTCGGGTCGACGGTCGACTTAACAAATGAAAGCCTAAGCGGCATCATCGCGGCAAAGAACAACCTCGTCGAGGCAATGAGGGAGCGTGCTCGGACGAAACAAGACGCCACCGATGCAAGGATCATCAGCATGGATACGTCGCACATGACGCTGGACCAGTACTGGCTGCATATGATGATGATTGCCGACGTCAAGCAACGTCGAGGATGGACGTTATTTTTTTCCCCTACAATGGCTATGTATTTTTTATATTTCTAGTAATATTTTTTTTTTATATTTCTAGTAATATTTTTTTATTTTTTTTATTTCTAGTAATGTATTTGTAGTAATGTATTTTTATTTAAATTAATGAAATTATAATTTTTTTATTAAAATTAATGCAAAATACAAATTCAAAAATTAGATAGAGACAGCACCACTACAGCTCATTGTCTCTATCTCCAAAAAACTCTTAGAGACACCCCTTAGAAACACTACTACTAGAGGTAGTTTAAGAAATGTGAATTGGCATGAACTTTGGTCAAATTTGGTTTTTTTGCATGAACTTTCAATTTGGCTAAAAATAATACATGAACTTTGGGTTTAGTTGCAATTTTCACATAGGTTTAACTTTGGCAAAATTGATTTTGAATTCACAATATAAATTTCGAACATGGCATGGTTTTAGTCAGGGGCGGTTTTATGTCATGCGTGGGGTGCTCGACCGTACAATGCCCCAAAAAAATGAGGGCCCCAAAATTATTTGACCCCTACAATCCGTATATGTGTATATATATTCTAAATTCATTTAATAATCAAGGTTTTTACTAGCACAACTGGTTAAGCATTCTATTTCAACAATAAGGTTGTTATAATTGCAATTATAATTCTTTTGATGTTACAAAAATTTGGGATTTTTTAAGAAAAAGGCTGTTATATATGTAAATCACAACATGACTTTAACATTGATGTTCCTAATATTTCAATAAAATGTCAAACTTATCGAAATTAAAAATAAAATAATTCTATTATTTTTATATCATATTAAAAAAAAAATCGTTTGCCAAGTGAACTAAAATTTTTCAACTTACACCTCACAAAATCTAATGCGGCAACGAATATGCAAGACATTTTACTGAAATAATTGGAACATCAAATTAAAGTAAAGGTCATGTTGTGATTTACATAATATATATACATATATAACAGTCTTTTCTTAAAAAAACAAAACAATTCCCAAATGTTTGTAATATCAAAAGAATTATATCTGCATTTTCTTGTAGCATGGAATTGGACTTTAGATAGCTAATTTCCCTTGTTGGAAATTAAAAAAAATCAAAATTAAAATTAAAACCATGCCATGTTGGAATATACAATGCCAAAGTCAAACCTACGTGAAAATTGCAACTAAACTCAAAAGCTCATGTATTTTTTGATAAAATTAAATGTTCATGTGAAAAACCGAATTTGACCAAAGTTCTTGTATTTTTTTAGCCATTACCCTCATTTTGTAATAGACAAAAGACATAAAAATAAAGATATGCAGGGATCATGTAATAATTTTTTGTTTCCATCTAAGTAAATACGTGATAAAAAAAAATGAATAGAAATGATAATATTTTTATATATTTTCTTTTCCCTTATTTTCTAATGATAAAAACTTATAATCAAAGTAAATACACATTAAATAAAAAAGAAAAAAGAAAGGAAATTCCAACCTAGATGAAAATTGGGCTGCGACAGTTTCTCGTGAATCGGAGATGATGATAATATTCACGTGGAGGAAAAATTAATACGTATAATATACATTCTCGATGCATTTTCAAGAAGCAATAATGTCAAGAAATTCTTGTATGAGATGTTTCTATGTAAGGCAGGTCAAACCTTAGAGGCTTAGAATATAAACTCATTCAATAAAATTCATAGCTATAAATGTATCTATATATTTGGATCAAATATTTAAATTGTCTACTGTGTACCGTAATATTAAAACGAATTGGTCACAAAAATGGAGCTTAATGACCGGATGTCGGAGTGATTAAAATAGGTCGGTTGAGTTTAATAGATGGAAGAGTGATTTGGTTGACAATTAAGGTCAAAGGTACTTGGCGTAATTAATCGGATGGTTATAAACTCTGTGATAGTAGACATTGTTGCAGGTGACGTTCAACCCACTTAACATAGACTGATTCGAGGCTAAAGAGCTCAAAATCATAACAGACCCACATACTATAAAATATGATTTCAAAACCAATATAAATTTTATTTGGTGTACAAATTTTTTATTTATTTGTGTTGAAAAAGTCTATTGTGCTTGCATGCACCCACACACAATACTAAATACACATCAAATTCACATGCACAACCGGTCCACCACATACAATCATATAACGCCATATAAACAAATTTGTGGCTAGGTCTAAAAGTAAGTATTTTGTGACCAAGTCCTAACAACACCAATTTTCCTAATTTAGTTCATCTTTCGGTAACAACAGCATGTTACCTTGCTCATATAAAATACAAGCACATTCAGCACACATCTAAACTCACGCCAATACCCACTCACAAAATACACACACTCCACATGCATATTCAAACACGCACACAGGGTCACGTTAACTAACACTAACACCTTCAAATTTCTTAAAATACAACATCCAATTACAATTCCTGCTTCCCCACGACACAATAACCACAAACATGACATGAACTTTTATTGTGTCTTGGAAACAAGATCAAAAGCTTAAACTACTTCAACATATGATTTGATTGGAGAAATGGAAGCTCGTGGGGAGAGCTTCAAAGTAGGCTATAGGCTTAGCCCAAATCGTGGCCAGGGGCGGCAGTGGCAATGCAACGACATCGATCACGACTACAGAACACGTAGGAAATATTCCACGGACAATGATGATGGTGGCTAACACGACAAACTTACAACCAATCGCCAGTTTGAAGGTTAACCCAATATAAGGGAAGAGAAAAGCACCAAACTCACCAAATGTGAACATGATATATATTATCAGGGTACAAATTTGTATTTGCACCAAACTAACCAAATATTATTATACATTATTGATGAACTGGATGACCTCTTTCCAATTTCAATCTCTAGGATGTAATTACTCCATCAATTTTAAAGGTATGCATATTCCAAATTCTGAACTAGTAGTATATGTTTGCACTTGGTTTTCCCATTATTTCACCAATAAATTTTGTCTATTGAGTGCTGGATCATAAGTTCTTCCATTATCCGATCAGGAAATACAACAAGCAATAAGCTTCACTTTAATTAATCTATTGTGGCCGACTATGAAACCACCAAATTATACATAACATTTTTGCCATATGCTACAAAGGAAATAAACATGCGGAATTATCTCGTAAGATTATCAATCCAACATCTGTAGGTCAATCGATGACGTTCGCAGAGTATTCAATCACAGAATTATGTTCAGCATCCTCCATTTCAAAGACATAATACACGACACCCTAACTCAACATGCCCAAAATTCATAACAAATTGCATAATTTTCGTCCATAAAAGAATATACTAGAATATTACAAATTTTTCCCCAATTTGAAACTAGATCTTACCTTGTAATCGTCAGATCGGATCAGATCCAAAATCAGACGCGTGCGGACACAACCGGCGCAGCCGCCGCCGCGGCGGACGAGGCGGCGCCGCCTAGGAACGACAGGAATCCGGTATTCACCTGCTCCTGATCATCCAAAAACAGATCCTCCGGCATCCGGAACGCCCCGTGCGTGCAGACCACGGCGAGGCCGACGAGCAAGGCGGAGATGAGCAGCGATCCCACAGAGGTCAGAAACACCACTACTATGGTGGACACCACCAGAGCCCCCAAAGTCTCCCTCTCAGAAAATGTGCGGCCACCGATGACGAGCGGCTGATCCGCCGGGCGGAAGAGGTATAGAAAAATCCAGGCGGCGAGGAGGGCCAGCAGGACAATGAGGGAGCCGGGATGAGTGAGGAGAGAGAGGGCGAGGGAGAGGGCTACGAGGGAGACGTAGTTGACGCGGAAATAGGATATGTTTTTGCGGATGCGGGAGGCGGCGTCGGTGAGGGAGTCGGGACGGGAGAAGGCGGAGCGGTCGGCGAGCTCCAACCAGGGGCGGCGCTGGGCGAGAGCGTTGCGAATGTTGGTGTTGAGGCGGGATATGAAAGAGCGGAAGGCGGGGGTGGCGATCGGCGGCTGAGACTCCGATTGTTGGTTAGAGATCGGGAGAGTGGGCGGAGAGGCCATTGTTGGTGAAGATTGGGGGAATTTCGATTCTCACGCGTCGGTCAGATTTGGATTTGAGTAGAGTAATACTCACAAGTCTTCACAAGTCGCGCAACTACAGATTTTGGTTTCCATAGCGTTAATTTTTCGTACAATATATACTTTCAAATATCTCATCTACGCGTTTTTAATCCAAATAAATTTATTTTTTAAAATAACCCAGTGTAATTGTAATGGTTAAATTTTGTACCTTAACCCTAAAGACCTGTTTGATTTAAAGGATGTCATTGATAAAATAGAATTTGAATCGATTAATTACGATTATATTATGAATAATATATTTATATATGCACGTTACTTATTGGATTGATTAGAATTTTCTATTCCATACTTAATGTTATTATATATATATATTCTATTATTCCTATCTTGTACTTACACAATTGAGAATAATAATAATATTCTTTTTTTCTCGCACCGTCTCTCTTCTCTTTCTCTCTATTTTCTGTGTTCTTAATCTATTTATTTTAAAACACATTATCAACACGAGTTTCTAACCAATTGAGTCGAAATTGGGACTAAGCGGCTACTAGCCGCCCATATATAACAAACGTCTAGGTCATTAGACGGAGGAGGGAGGGAAAAATATTGAACCATCTACTACTCATTCTCCTTCTCAACTCCGCTTACATCCAGCTACGTCGGCTTACTTCCTACTACATTTACTTACATATCGACAGCGGCCTATTCGGCTACTCCGCTTTCATCGACTACCACTTTCTTGTACTCTTCATTCACCTACACTTATAATACATCTTTCAACAATCATCCGGTCTCCATCTAACTACGCCGGCTTACATCCGGCTACGTTTACTTATACATCAACATCGGCCTAGCCGGCTACGGCCGCCTTCATCAGCCTAGGTTGATCCGACTTACACTCATTCACATTAACCATCCGCCTACTTCCATCTAGCTTCGCGTTTACCCCATTTGACATCCGACCACCCCTTCGACTACGACGTTTTCCCGGCTACGCCTTGTCCAACCGTAGTTGCTATTTGGCTACGGCCTTAATCCGTCTACGGTGGCTTACTTCTGGCTACGCCTACTTATTTCCGACTACATTTGTTTATATATCGACAACGGCCATCCGGCTATCCGACTACCATTCTTTGAAACTCTTTGTTCGCCTACATCCGCTTACATTTGACATCCAGCTACGACCACTCCGGCTGCATTTGATATCCGGCTAAAAACTCTATCCGACAACATTCATCATCCATTTACAACGGCCTAGTCCGTCCAGAACGTCCTAGCCATCTTGCCTTCATCACTATCGTTCTCTATTAATGATATACTTATTTCTATCCGTTTACTTATTGTAATTAGCATCCATTTATTTCTGGTCGATTACATCTATCATCTACTTACTCGAGCGTCGGAGGTCCTTCGGCCAACACCTCCACCGGTGCTCTCCGAAGGGCTCTAACGTGTTCTGTTGATTTTAGGTTGCTAGTGCATGATCCATCAGGACGTGTTTGATGTCATTATCAATTGTAGATCTATTCTCTACAATTTGGCGCCCACCGTGGAGCCCTAGCAATCAAGAGAATCAACGCACTTCCCGTAGATCTCTCCGACCTACAATCATGTCTGACGGACGTGACGGATCTAAAACACCCGATGCTCCCGAGGTGACTGCTCGGGCTGAACTGGCTGCCCAGATTGCAGCCCTCACTAAGCAGATCAATCAAGAGTGAGAACGATGCAAGAAGTTGGAAAACGAGAATGCCAACTTGTATGACCGTCTTAAGGCTTTGGAACCCATCGAGATAATCGAACCTTCTGGCTTTCCGGCCCAACTGCCTCCCATGCAGCCTCTGGGAGACACACCGATCACTCACAAGATGGATCCGACCCTCTCGTGACTGATCCATCATCTTCGGTAAGAAAGCGCAATGTCATTAGTAATCCAACTGATCCGGGTTATGCTCTTCTAAATGCAGGTAACAACATCCCGTCTGCCGCCTTAGAGCAAACACGCGGAATGGAACAAATCACTTCGGATGCCCGAATTGGAAGGCTCATTCGACCTAAGAGAATAACCACCATTGGGAGGCAACCTGCCAGAACCATTCTGACTACCCCAAGAGTAGCAATGAGCAATGCCTCCCAACTTACCAAACCGACAACCAACCAAATGATCGCACCAACCCACGTCGACCAACAGACTATCAGAGCCGATCAGAGAGAGATCACCCAAGAACAACTATCTATGAGCGAACCTACTCAACCAACGACCACTGGCCGAAATGCCTTCAGAGATAACTTGACAAGAAAGCTGGCCAAAATGGAAGCACTAATCCAACGTATTCCTGGCGTGCAGGCACCAATCCACAAAAGTTTAGAAAATTGTTATGCCGACTCGCCGTTTGTCTATGAAATTGCCCTGGTTGAAATGCCCATCAAGTTTAACTTTCCTAGCATGCAGATGTTCGACGGCACGACTGATCCGACTAACCACATAGCTCAAAAGCTGAGGTTGTTTACTGCTGCAATTCCACACGAATTAAGACAAACTTGCATGTGTAAAGGGTTCGGTTCTAGTCTGATAGGACCGGCCCTCAAGTGGTACACAAACCTTCTGAATTACTCTATTTCAAATTTTGGTCAACTAACCGATATTTTCGTGCAACAATATGCCAGTAGCAGGGAACTTGGAAAAATTTCAGAAAATTTGTACAACGTGGTACAACGACATGGAGAATCTCTACGAGACTACATTGGACGTTTTAACCAAGAGAAAGTGTCCATAACAAACTGTAACACTCAGACAACGATCACAGCCTTTCGGAAGGGACTCCTACCCGACTTAGATCTTTACAAGGATCTCACCAAATATCCTTGTAAAACAATGGAAGACGTCTTCACCAAGGCATCTATCAATCTTCTAGATGTACTCGAAGAGACGACAGAATCGACAAAAGAACAACGGATAGACGATTTGAGCCTTACCCACCTCTGCATAAAATGAAAAATGAGCATGCATCGACTTCACAAACCTCAACACGAAGTGAAACGTTGAGGATGATCATCCCTCACCATCAAGCTAGTCAGCAAACAAGTGTACAATCTGCGAACTAATAACAAAGAAACATATCAAATAGTTGGATTGCAATCCATCTAAACAGTATCATCTTCGACTCTTATTTGTCATTTATTCCATTAAGTTTATTATTTTTTCCACACCTTGGCTAACAATTTTATCCAGGCCAATTCGGAACTACGTCGGACTTGATCACGCAAGGGTATGTAGGCAACTCTACGGAGCACGGCTCTACGGAGCACAGTCCACAACGAGAACTACATTTGGCTTGATCCCACAACGGGTATGTAGGCAACTCTCCGGAGTGCAGCCACCAATCTTAAACCGTAAATCCAACCCGCTCCAATCGGACGATGTCGGATTCGACATCAGGGCGAAAAGTTCATCTCTAATGATCAAGCCGGACCAGTCGCCCAATCATTCAAGTTCGGAGCAAAGTGGACAACGTCTCTTTGACTCGGTCTGACCATGACGACCACACCCATCGACATCAACTGTAAACTGCTTCAAACAAATATAATCGGACTTAATCTGGCCTAAGCACATACACATACACAATATGATACAATCTATCTACAACTTGGCAGATGCAGCTAAATCAAGTCCCAGTCCAATGAATGCATGTATCGAACAGTGTTATTAATGGTCATGTACCGACTACATCTTTGCCAAGTTGGCCTACCATGATGGCCCACCAATTACAAATGATCGATTTCCATTAGTTGCTATTCAAATCAACTAGTTATTATCAATTCATCTGATTTTATTATATAGATGGAACTGAAATGCTTTACGTCTCCGGACCTTGACGAACATCAATTTCACACACAATAATTTGCTCCGACTAGAGTACTTACGAGCTCGATTGGCTCCCAATAATTAACTCTCCAATTATGATTTTTTAATTATAGAGTGGGGGGCAAACTGTAGTGGGCAAAATCCGTCTATTTAGTCTGAGCCAAATAAGCATCTCTAATCGGCCCAATTAGCTAGACGGAATCAACCGTCTAGTCCGATAAGCCATATATTGATATTGAATAGCTAGGCAAATTTGACTGTCTAGCCGGACTAATCAGACAAATACCTTTACTCGACCCAATTAGCTAGGCGGTATCATTCGTCTAGTCCAATAAATCATAAAATGACATTGAACGACTAAGCGGAATCTATTTACTCGGCCCAAGCCCGACAAGCATCATAAGTTGGCTCAATTGACTAGGTGGATCCAAAAGTCTAGTCCGATAGCCTACTCGGCCCAATAATTATTCACATTCTAGCCCGATAAGCTACTCGATAACCTAGCCCGACTCCGCACTCAAGCTCAAAGGTGTCAACGGCTAGTCGAACGACCTAGTCAAACGGATATATCTCATCCGTAACAGACGGATCATATCGTCCGTCAACAACCCGTGTGTTTCGCAACCGACTAAGATGGAATAAAGGCGAAAACCCTAAATCCTAAGCGGCTACTAGCCGCCCATATATAACAAATGTCTAGGTCATTAGACGGAGGAAGGAGGGAAATACATTGAACCATCTACTACTCATTCTCCTTCTCAACTCCACTTACATCCAGCTACGTCGGCTTACTTCCGACTACATTTACTTACATATCGACAGCGGCCTATTCGGCTACTCCGCTTTCATCGACTACCACTTTCTTGTACTCTTCATTCACCTACACTTATAATACATCTTTCAACAATCATCCGGTCTCCATCTAACTACATCGACTTACATCCGGCTACGTTTACTTATACATTAACATCGGCCTAGCCGGCTACGGCCGCCTTCATCAGCCTAGGTTGATCCGACTTACACTCATCCACACTAAACATCCGCCTACTTTCATCTAACTTCGCGTTTGCCCCATTTGACATTTGACCACCCCTCCGACTACGACGTTTTTTCCCAGCTACGCCTTGTCCAACCGTAGTTGCTATTTAGCTACGGCCTTAATCCGTCTACGGTGGCTTACTTCTGGCTACGCCTACTTATTTCCGACTACGTTTGTTTATATATCGACAACGGCCATCCGACTATCCAACTACCATTCTCTGAAACTCTTTGTTCGCCTACATCCGCTTACATTTTGACATCCGGCTATGACCACTCCGGCTGCATTTGATATCCGGCTAGAAACTCTATCCGACAACATTCATCATCCATTTACAACGGCCTAGTCCGTCCAAAACGTCCTAGCCGTCTTGCCTTCATCACTATTGTTCTCTATTAACGATATACTTATTTCTATCCATTTACTTATTGTAATTAGCATCCATTTATTCTGATCGATTACATCTATCATCTACTTACTTGAGCGTCGAAGGTCCTTCGGCCAACACCCCCATCGGTGCTCTCCGAAGGGCTCTAACGTGTTCTGTTGATTTCAGGTTGCTAGTGTCCGATCCATCTGGACGTGCTTGACATCATTATCAATTGTAGATCTATCCTCTACACAACCATGGAGAATGTGAGTACCTTGTGTTTAGTGGATAGTGCCACAACACATACTATTCTTACCGATAATAAATATTTTCAAACACTTACTGAAAAAAGGGGGAGTGTAACTACAATTGCAAATGACAATATCCTTATTGTCTGCTCCGGAAGAGCTTCATTGATACTTCCCATGGGTACTGAATTAATCATAAATGATGCACTTTTGCATCCACAATCTAAACGTACCCTTTTTAGCTTTAAATGCATCCGATTAAATGGTTTTCACATAGAAACCAAAACTGAGAACAATAATGAGTTTCTAATCATAACTCAAGATATTGGATGTCGAAAACGAGTTATAGAAAAACTCCCTTCTTTCTCCTCAGGGTTGTACTACACTCACACTCGAACTAATAATAATGTTGCGCTAAATATGAATTTTAAAGACCCAAAAATCTTTTAAACTATGGCATGAGCGAATGGGTCATCCTGGGC
This sequence comes from Schizonepeta tenuifolia, assembly GCA_029490685.1. NCBI lineage: Eukaryota > Viridiplantae > Streptophyta > Magnoliopsida > Lamiales > Lamiaceae > Schizonepeta > Schizonepeta tenuifolia. The sequence goes on along the minus strand of CM055960.1, from coordinate 48,007,824 downwards.
AAAGTACGATGCGTCGGATTATTAATAAGCTATTAGGCATAATCTACAATCCAAAAGTTGGAATAGAATCTCCTACATTTCTTGAAAGAATTCAAGGGGATATTTGTGGACCAATTCACCCGGCATCGGGACCATTTCGATACTTTATGGTTCTGATTGATGCTTCCACTCGATGGACTTATGTATGCTTGTTGTCTACTCGCAATAAAGCATTTGCAAAATTTATTGCCAAAATCATTGAGTTGAGAGCTCAATTTCCTGATCATTCCATCAAGTCCATTCGAATGGATAATGCCGGTGAATTCACGTCAAAATCTTTTAATGAATATTGTCTTTCATTAGGTATCAAAGTAGAACATCTTGTTCCTTACGTCCACACTCAAAATGGTCTAGCCGTATCATTAATCAAACGTTTAAAATTAATAGCTCGACCATTGTTACAAAAATCCAACTTACTTGTTACTTGTTGGGGACATGCAATTTTGCATGCAGCTAATTTGCTCCAAATCCGACCAACTGCATATCATGATTATTTCCTAATACAATTAGTACGTGGTAAAGAACTAAACATTTCCAATCTGCGAATATTTGGTTGTGGAGTGTATACTCCAATATCACCACCTAAGCGTACCTCAATGGGCCCTCAGCGAAAGCTAGACATTTATGTGGGTTATGAATCTCCGTCTATTATTAAATTTCTTGAACCCATGGCTGAGGATCAATTTACTGCTCGGTACGCTGATTGTATTTTCGATGCATTTCCCAATATTAGGGGGAGACAAAAGCCCAAATTTAACACAATGTCGAGAAATTTCATGGAATGAAAAGAATCTTCACTATTTAGATCCACGTACTAATGAATCAGAATTGAAAATTCAAAAGATAATTAACTTGTAACATTTAGCAAGTAATTTGCCAGATGTATTTACTGATCATAATGGAGTGACTAAATCTCATGTTCTTGCTATAAATGCACCACAAAGAATTAGAATTGCACGTGAACTAACTAAATCAGTTGATTATCCTCAACGCCAGAAGCGTGGTAGACCTATTGGTGCTAAAGATAAAAATTCCTGACACACAAAATCAAATAAGAAAATGACATCACTCCAACAACCTCCTGAAGAGGATCATCCTGAAGATGATAATCCTAGTACATCTAAAAGTGCACTAACTAATTATAATACTAGGATTGCGGAACGGCCAGATCACAATATTATGGAAAATGACAAAGATCTGGTTGATGTTAATATCGAAGTTGCTATGAACTTTGTGAATACGGGAGAAACTTATAATAGAAATGATATTATTGTCGACGACACATTTGCCTTAACAATTGCCCTTACCATTTCTAATGATAATCAGGATCCTGAACTAAAAATAATAGCCGAGTGCCGAAAGCGCTCTGATTGGTTGAAATGGAAGGAAGTAATGGAGGTAGAGCTAAACGCGATAAATATTAAGAAAGTTTTTGGCTCGATAGCACTTACACCAAACGGTGTTATCCCAATAGGATATACATGGGTGTTTGTACGAAAGAGAAATGAGCATAATGAGATCGTGAGATATAGAGCGCGATTGGTAGCTCAAGGGTTCTCGCAGAGACCTGGAATTGATTTTCATCAAACATATTCTCCTGTTTTAGATGGTATAACGTTCCGATATTTGATATCTCTGGCATCAACTATGAATTTAGAAATGCAGTTAATGGATGTCGTAACCGCATATTTGTATGGGTCACTAGACACTGATATTTATATGAAAGTACCTTATGGGATTAAAATTCCTCAAATGAAGGAAAATGAAACTCGCAGCATGTATAGTGTTAAATTACAAAGGTCGTTGTATGGCTTAAAACAGTCGGAAAAAAATGTGGCATATCCGACTACGTGAATTCCTCTTGAAGAAGGAATATGTGAGCAATGACATGAGTCCTCCTTGCATGTTCATCAAAAGATCACAAAATGGTTTTTGTATTATTTCTGTGTATGTTGATGATATTAATATGATTGGAACACGCAAAAAGATTGAGGAAGCTAGCTCATGCTTAAAGACGGAGTTTGAAATGAAAGACTTGGGTAAATCCAAACTTGGTCTCGGCCTGCAGATCGAGCATCTCCTTGAAGGAATTTTTGTACACTAGTCAAACTATGTAAATAAGTTATTAGAAAAATTATATATGGATAAGTCACATCCACTTAGTACACCAATGGTTGTCCGATCACTAGATGCGAACAAGGACCCATTTAGACCTAAAGAAGATGATGAAGATATTTTAGGACATGAAGTTCCTTATTTGAGTGCAATTGAAGCAGTACTTTATCTCGCAAACTGCACGAGACCCGATATCGCATTTGCAGTTAACTTGCTAGTAAGGTTCAGTGCTTCTCCTACACGGAGACATTGGAATGGTGTTAAACATATTCTTCGTTATCTTCAAGGTACAAAAGATCTTGGTTTATTTTATCGAAGAAATCAAGACATGACATTGGTAGGCTATGCGGATGCTGGTTATTTATCTGATCCCCACGATGCTAAATCTCAGACTGGTTATGTTTTTCTCTGTGGTGGTGCAGCTATTTCTTGGAAATCTGTCAAACAGAATCTAGTTACTATATCTTCAAACCACTCAGAGATTATCGATTTACATGAAACCGCTAAAGAATGTGTGTGGCTAAGGTCATTAATACAACACATTCGTGGATCTTGTGGTATTGCGATAAATGAGAATTCTCCCACTGTCCTATACGAGGACAATGCGGCTTGTGTTGCACAAATGAGTAGTGGGTATGTTAAAGGAAATTTAACAAAGCATATATTACCTAAATTCTTTTACTCACACGAGCTCTAGAAGAGCGGCGAAATTATAGTACAGAAAATTCGCTCTTGTGAAAATCTTGCAGATTTATTCACAAAATCTCTTCCTACATCAACATTTGAAAAATATGTTTATAATATTGGGATGTGTAGGCTTGGAAGATTATTATCTTCAGAGGGAGCGAATATTACGAAATAATTTTTGAAGATTGGAACTTGAAGGTTTACATCAAGCCTCGAAGGCTAAATTTGTTGTGCTTTTTTTCTCTTTAGTAAGTTTTTTTTTTTCCATTGGATTTTCTTAGTTAAGGTTTTTACCAAGGCAACAAATGCAACACATATTATAAACGCATGTCATGGATTTTTCTCGACTGTTTTTCTCCCATAGGGTTTTTCAGCGAGATCTTTACGAGACATGAACATCACGTCGTAATATCCAAAGGGGAGTGTTATGAATAATATATTTATATATGGACATTACTTGTAGGATTGGTTAGAGTTTTCTATTCCAATCTAATGTTATTATATATATATATATATATATATATATATATATATATATATATATATCCTATTATCCCTACCTTGTACTTACACAGTTGAGAATAATAATAATAATATTCTTTCTTCTCGCGCCGTCTCTCTTCTCTTTCTCTCTATTTTCTGTGTTCTTGTTCTATTTACTTTACAACAGATTAGAATTAAGATTAGATAATCTGGATGATTGTATAGTTTGGATACGCTTGTGCTACGAAAATAATTAAGAATTAAATTGCATAGTCGAATAATTTAAAGAAGAGCGCATAATCAGAGCGATCTTTTCTTATAGATGACTTGTAGGATGAGCTGAGACTCTTCTGATAGAAAGAATAAGAATAATTTCATTTTCATGAATTAAAAGTATTTTATAGATTTGAAAGTGAACTTACTCCAATAAATGAATTTAGTGGCTCTTAATATATAAATCTCATTTATTTCATCTTTCACCACCAAAGATTTAATAGCACTAGTTATTAATCATTTATTGAATCAAAATAATATTAGGAGTTGGATATGGTAGCATGGCTAAATGTTGAGCCAAGATATCGTAAATTAAAGCTCGTTTTTTATAAGATGACCTGATATAATATGTGAGCGTGTTAACTTAATAATCGAATGATTAATTTATGAGGTAATACTTTCGTTAGAATAATCTGAAAAAAATTAAATAACTTAATAATAAATGAATATTTTAATCATAAGTATTTTAAAATTGAATCTCATTAATATTAATAAAACTGTCCATCATATGAGATTTTAGTGTACAAAAGAAATCCCAAATACTTGTATATTAGTAATATTCAACTCTAAAAAAAATTCAAAATACACGTGTTAATAACGTGAAGAACGCATCTCATCTCTTGCCTTGTAGTTCCCGTCAACCATCTCCCCTCCCCCCTCACCTCACCTCACCACGCTCCTCCGCCGCCACAACCACCACGGATCCTCGCCGGCCACAACTATCACCTTCTCCACTTTTACTCCGCACCTTCCAATCGCAAACAAGAACTAGAAATTCACTAACCAGAAAAAATGTCAACATCATCAATCGTACTCTAGTTTCATCTCAAACCTCACTAGTTTCCGTCATTCCTCAACAAAAACGAATCCCAGTTGAAAGAAAAAGAAAAACGCGATAAATTATGATGGGCTATGAGAATCAGGGCTATGAAGAAGCCCGCCTCTACGCTACCAAAGACCAAATGTCGGCTATCTTGCTCGACGATGAACCCTCTCCATCCAACGGCTCCAAATCGTTTCTCGACGACCCTCTCTCTTCTTCTTCTTCCCAATTCGTCGATATCCCCACCTCCGGTGACACTGATCTCGCGCCCAACCGTAGCCAAAGCTCAATCAATTCGATCCTCGAGCCTCCGTCATACGCCGAAGCCGTTTTCCAATCCTTTGACTTGGATTCCGTTGATTCTCCCGATATCAGCGGCTTGGACCACTCCGCATTGGCGTCGCCGTCGTCGTTTTCGACGTTCCTCAAAATCTCCGTTTCCGATCCGAAGAGGGAGCCGGATCAATCGGGCTCTATTGTTCCCGGAGGTAGTTTTTATTTCTCTTACTTGATCACCACTTTTACGAATATGCCTGAATTCAATGGGACTGAATTCAATGTGAGGAGAAGGTTTAGGGATGTAGTTACGTTGTCTGATAGGTTGGCAGAGAGCTATCGAGGGTTTTTTATTCCTCTGAGGCCAGATAAGAGTGTGGTTGAGAGTCAGGTGATGCAGAAGAATGAATTTCTCGAGCAACGGCGTGGAGCATTGGAGAAGTATCTGAGGCGGCTCGCAGCGCACCCGGTGTTGAGGAATAGTGAGGAATTGAGGGCGTTTTTGGAGCCTTCAAATCAAATGCAACTGATGAGGACGACTGATGTCTCTTCGAGGATGTTGGACGTTGGGAAGAGTTGGAATGGGGCTGCGGAGATGAGTGAGATGACGCAGCCTGCCAAGGGTGGGAGAGATTTCTTGAGGATTTTCAAAGAGTTGAAGCAGTCGGTCACGAATGACTGGGGCGGAGTAAAGCCCCCGTTGGTTGAGGATGACAAAGAGTTTCTGGATAGGAAAGAGAAATTGCAGGATTTTGAACAGCAGCTGATCAATGTGTCTCAGCAGGTCTGTATCTCTCATTTTTCTATCTGTTAGGTTTTTGACTTGTTGCAGTGTGTGAGATTATGTGAACATTTTCAGTCTCTCATCATGCATTGCATGTATATTATTCTTGACTATGGATCATGGAGATTTCTAGCTAATAATTATGAGAGCGATAGTGATATTGAGCCTTGTTTATGGTTGTAAACAACTAAAACCTCAGCAACATAATGCACTGGTTGCTTGAGATGCAATGAAGTTTTGAAGAATGGTTCACAAAAACAAGTAGTACTTCCGGGCCCCTACTTTCCTTATAAATGGCAGAGTCCATTGATGAAATGTTGTACATTTGGAGTTTTAAATCAAAATCTGGTTATAAGGTTGCAGCATGGTGGTACTTTCAGCATTTAGTATTTGATGTTAATATTATTCATTTCTCAGTAGTTGATGGGTTATGGGCATTTAAGATTTTGGGTTTTGACTTTTAAGTTGCAACACACTCAAAATGTTTGTCTTTTGATTTTCATACTTATCTAAGGAAGTGTGAGATGTGTTGTGCTATGTGTTTATTGATTTGCATTGCCAACTATCTAGGAGATGACTATTTATCATGTGTCCTTGACAGAAGTCAATTTGCTTCATCACTCAGAGACTCTGACTAGTAGGAGTTTGTTTTTCGTATATTTAGAAGTTCTGCTGTGTATGTGTTGCATTTGGTTTATTGCGAACTTTCTGTTATTTGTCTCGTTTAACACCTTCTGTCCGGCGGAAACAGAATTCGTTGAATATTATTGTAATTAACTCCAGAAGTCAAACTACATATTCCACCCACCATTCTCCCTCAGATATGCATTATCTAATGTAGACCTTCATACTTTGTGACAGAACCGATAACGAATCTGGAATACAAACAACTAATGTTGTGCTACTGCTAATAAGTTTCTCATTAATTCAGATATGATCTGCATAAGTTTGTTGTTTGGCTTGTCTTGCTTCCATTATGGCTTTGATATGGTTTCATCGTAACTATGGAATTTGTTTTGGTTGAATATTTTGTCTTATGAAAGATTGAACTATGAGATACGCTGTGAAGTTCCTGGAGTTCTTACCGGAATGGGGAAATTGTGACTAACTACAACTTTTGGTTTCTATTCTATGTTAAGGCTGAATCACTTGTCAAAGCTCAGCAAGACATTGGGGAGACCATGGGTCAACTGGGGCTAGCATTTGTCAAATTAACCAAGTTTGAAACAGAGGAAGTTGCTCATGATTCCCAAAGAGCTCGTGCTGCAGATATGAAAAATGTGGCAACTGCATCAGTAAAAGCAAGTAGATTATATCGAGAATTGAATGCTCAGACTGTCAAACATTTGGTAATGATATTTTCTTTATTTTCTTGGAACCAATAAATGGATAGCTAATTAATATCTTCTGCATTTGCAATTTATACTGCTGGTTCCTGTAACTATGGCCATGCTTACATTTTTTAGTATAAAATCTACAGTATTTTTCTCTCTTATTGATTATAATCTATCTGATTTACTGCAGGATAAACTTCATGAGTATCTTGGGGTGATGCTTGCCGTCAATAATGCATTTGCAGACAGATCGAGTGCTTTCTTGACTGTACAAACTCTTTTATCAGAGCTGTCATCATTACATTCCAGAATCGAAAAGCTTGAAGCTGCTTCATCCAAGATATTTGGTGGTGATAGATCGAGGATTAGGAAAATCGAAGAGCTACGAGAAAATATAAGAGTAACTGAGAATGCTAAAAACTGTGCAGTCAGAGATTACGAACGAATAAAGGTAAGATATCTAACCTTTTGGTCAAAGGAATTAAAATGTAGTCCAATATAATCATCCTGCAGTGCTTCAAGTTTCATGGCTTCTAGTTTTGTTAAGTGCTATGTTCTGTTAATACTTCTTATCTGATACTTAATGGGTTAGAGATAAATGCCTTGTCCCGAAAGGAGAATGTTCTACTGGAGATATAGTAAAAACAGTTTTTTTTTTAATTAAAATAAAAGATAATATGTTAATTAAACAAGTTGGAAAAGAACTTGAAAATTATCTGAATTCCAATTACTTAGGTAGTTGATATTGTAGAACACCACAGGAATGAACTCTTCTAGTTGTCGAGGCTGATATTGGAACTTGCACTGTTAAGGGATGTGTCATAGATGATTGGAAAAAACAATTTTTTTTTTTTTTGTTTGTTCATGGATAGAGACATGCGATATTACCTCTCCTCCTCCCAGAAATAATGAATAAAAATTTGTTCTTCCTACTAAAATAAGTTGCATTGCAGGCAAATACTTCACTATGCCCAATTGTAATGATTCCTCGGGATGATGCTGCCATTGGGACATTGTTTTTTCCTATATATATTGTATCAGATAAAAGTCCAACATTTATGCTTGGCCATTAATCTTGGACTCAATGGACTCTTTTTTTTGGGTTTTGCACTGTTGGGTCCTAGGAAGGTAATGGAGAGGAATATGGGTGACGAGGGACAGGTTGTTGAGATAGCTTGAATGTAGCGTAGCCAAGTAAAAGCAATAAGGAGCTAGGTACTAAATAGACATAGCATCTAAGAGTTCTCTGGGATGACAATTTTGGCCGTTCTAATTACACGGAAATATTCTGCTAGTATTGCTAGCTGTGCATACGGTAGTATATAGAGGTCTTTCTAGATTCATGTGCAGCACAAAGCTGATATTTGTCTTATCGTGCTCTTGTTGAAGCAAATGTCAATCTTGATCATCTCATACATCTTGCTGAGAGAGAGTTATTTTTATTCTGCCAAATAACTTACATGAAGTTCTGCTTGAGGCTGATATTCGTGAAATATAAAGAACCTGAACTCAAACACACTTAGGTTCTTACTGCACTGTTCTGAAGTCTAGTTGGTTGGGTATCTACCAGACCAATTTCCTTCATAATGTTTGCCTTAAATTTTTGCATTTTGTTTTATGCCAATTAAGTTTAAATATTTCCAATATTTGTATGCAGGAAAATAATAAAAATGAGCTGGAGAGACTAGAGAAAGAGAAGCATGATGATTTTGTGAACATGCTGAAAGGATTCATTGTTAATCAGGTATATTATCCATCGGTATATATTTCCTTTCCTGCTGTTAGATTGGTTAAAGCTTTAGCCTGTTCATAATTCTTCTTCACAATATTGTCGTTATCATCGTCTTTAGCAAAAAGATCAGATTTTTTGGTGGTAGTTCTGAACTTTTAACTGAATAGTTGGTGGCTTTTCCACCCGAACTCATACTACAAGACTGATGCTGCACCTCTTTTAATAGCACGTCTTATTATGTTGATACTTGTGAGTTGTGAACTCTCCTTCCACTAAATAGAATTGAATAAAAGGCCAAGACTGGTGACCTAAACCCCTGCAGATTTGTAAACTAGAAGCATTCCATAAGCAGTTCCTCGTCTTATTATCCCCTTATTCAATATGGAGTAATCTTACCATGTGTTAGAGAAAAAGCTAGTTTTCTCTTTGCTCTTCGTTTCGATATTGTTAGTGCAATTTGTGGCTCATGATCTAATATATGAAAACAGGCAGGATATGCGGAGAAGATGGCTCATGTTTGGGAGACCGTAGCTGAAGAAACTAGTGGATATTCGAGAAAATGATGGCTTGAATCAAGGTCAGGGCGTAAATATTTGTGTTCCCCCTCTATTATGCTTCAATTTAGACATTGCAATCTCTTTTTACTTCTTAATTTTTTTTTTAACTTATTTCTTTTTTATGTTCATGTAATTTTGTCGAGAAAAGAAACAGTTTTACTACTTGACCTTGTCGAGCAGCTTTGTTCAGTATAGACTAGCATCACATTACAGTATTTGCTGGAAGTAGAATCTTGATGTTGATATTTCACCTAATTAATTAATGGCTCCATGTTTTTATGATGAAATAAGTCTGTTGACTATTTTATTAGAAATAATATATTGTTCCGTCGTAATCTTTTCAACTACCTTTTGTTTTAAGGATAAATGCATATATTTAGGTTTCTTTATTTTTTTTTAGTGTTTGTTATTTGGGCCTGTATACTTTTATTAGTTAAAACTGAGTTCATGTACTCATTTAATTAAGCACGTGTTAGAGCAAAAGTAAATACTGTACCTCATTTTAATTAATGTCAAATAAATATTAGCGGAGCTCAGTTTTTAGTGAAAGTATTTTATCCTTTATTCCATTTGTCGGATTTTTGACATTTGGTCATTTGAAGATAATTTAGATACCCTATTTGGGTGGAATAAATTCTAATCAATATCACTGTGTCCTTCAATTAAAAGGAGTAGAGAATGAAACATGAAATGAAAATAGAAAATCTAATTTGCTATTTAGGTGAAAAAGAGTCATAAAAAAAATATATAGAAATTTAATTAGTAATTACCAAAATAAAAGTGTAGGAATTTAATGAATATTTTGAAGAGTAGCATATACGCATATGTCCCAAAGTCCCAACTTATTATTATGACTAGACAAGTCATTATTATTATCTTCTCATTCTTCATATTCATTATTGCAAGCAATGTATTTCGCTGCACTTTTTCTAGTGGACAATCCCAAATATTCAATTCCTTCATGACAACAGAATTTTTTAGTCATATTTATTTAATACATAAATAAACCGTGATTTATTTTCGATTTTATCTATCATTCTAAACATCTTAACTAAATGTTAGAAGTTATAATCACGTTACTTGATAAACTATATTCCATTTTGTAAGCTAAAACATAGGTATTTTTCTAAAGAATTGAATATAAATATATATTCCAATCTCTACTCTAATATAGGTTTTAAACAAACACAATCTTCAATCTAACAAACTATGGGAGGGGATGGAATTAAGAAGGATTCACATCCCAGTCATCCCTTTTCCTCCCAAAACATTCAAACTTCATCAAAAATTACAAACAAAATTTTCAAGAATGAAAGAATAGTAGTGGAACAAGAAGTTTCTACACCACCTAATCCACTTCTAAGTTGTAGAAACTAACTAATCACCAGGTGACGGCATTGCGCCGGCGTCATCTCCGGAGCTGGTCGTCGTATCCGTCTCCGGTCTAATCTCCTCCAGCTGCTGAAGAATCATGTGCGCCTCCGGCCGCGCCGACGGCGACGGATCGACACAATGCAGCGCCAACTTGAGTGTGTTGAGCAGCTCATCACCGATGACTGACGCATCCCTCATCAGCTCCAAGTCGAACACCTCATTAGTCCACTCCTCCTTGACGATTGACGCCACCCACTGCGGCAGATCCACGCCGTTCATTGCCTCCCCGGGCGACTTCCCCGTCAGCATCTCCAACACAATCACCCCGAGGCTGTACACGTCGCTCTTCGTCGTCGCCTTTTTCAGCTTCGACAGCTCCGGCGCCCTGTACCCCAGCGCCCCCGCCGTCGCTATCACATTCGCATTTGCCGCTGCCGTCATCAGCCGTGACAGCCCGTAATCCGAGATTTTCGCATTATTTCGTTCGTCGAGAAGAACATTGCTCGATGTTAGGTTGCCATGGATGATGTTGACGTTGCTGTGGAGGTAGAGCAGCCCCCTCGTCATCCCTTTCGCTATCTTCATCCTCGTTGTCCAATCGATCGGAGTATCAGGAGCTCGAGCTGCAAATTTAAACAGATAATTAATTAGTTACAGTCTATTTCACCAAATTAACAACTTAAAATTTGATTGAAGATCAAGTTCATAAACCCTAACCATGGAGGAACGTAGCAAGGCTGCCTTTAGGCATGTAGTCGAAAACGAGCAATTTCTCCCCCTTTGGGCCTAAATAGTAAGCTCTGAGAGCTAACAGATTTGGATGCCTAATCTTCCCCAATGCATTAACCTCAACCTCGAATTCCCTCTGCCCCTTGGTTATCTTCTCCCTCAATCTCTTCACTGCAACTTGAATCCCATCCTCCATTGTTGCTTTGTACACTGTTCCATAAGTGCTTTTGCCCATGATTTCTGCAGTAGCACACAGCAGATCATCTGCGCTGAACACCATTGGTCCATCAAAGTGCACGAGCTTCCCTCCGGTCTCTCCGCTCGCTTCCACTTCGCCGGAAGTCGGCGGAACGCCCTTCTGTGCCGCGACCGCAGCAGCTCCTCCGGCGACCTTCCCCTCCCGAGCTTCTCTCGCCATTCTTCTCTTCCTCAACAAGCAGCAGAGCAAAACGCAGCAAGTAATTAGCAGGATGATGAGTAACGCCCCTGCTGCGATCAGAGTTATATCTTTGGTACTCAGTTTACGACGTCGTTTCTTCAGCGGCTCCACCGGAGGATTTTCGGAAGGGGGAAGAGCGCAAGGTGTCGAAGCTGAGTACCCGCAAAGCTCGAGATTGCCAACGAATGCGCTCGAGTCGAATTTTTGAGCGAGATTTGGAGGAACAGAGCCGGATAGATTATTATAGGAGACATTGAAGGAATTAAGATTTGGTAAATCGACTAGAGAATTGGGGATTTCTCCATTGAAATTGTTATGAGACAAACCGAGCTCCGTCAAGGAAGAAATATTGCCAAATGCAGCTGGAATTTCTCCGCTGAAACGATTGTAACTCAGACTAAGAACCGATAAGTTGTTCAAGGTAGAGAGAGTATTCGGCAAGCTGCCATTAAGCAAATTGTGATCAAGCGTCAAAGATTGAAGCTGAAACACATTTGTGCCATTGCCTCCCCACGAGTCGGGAATGGGGCCAGAGAGGGAGTTGTTTTGAAGAGCGAGAAACATGAGAGAGGGAGAGCGAGTGAAAGTAATTGGAATCGAACCAGACAAGAAATTGTAGCTAACATTGAGCCTGAAGAGCTTAGTTGAGTTAAGTAGATTAGGCGGCAACGGCCCCGACAAGGAATTGTTAGCTAAATCGATTGTTTGGAGAAGAGGGCAGAAACCGAGAGAAGCAGGAATTGAGCCGGAGAACCTGTTGTTGAAGAGCTGAAGGCCTCTGAGATTGGGCAGGAAGCGGAGAGACGTCGGGATTTGGCCGCCGATGAGGTTGTCGTGGAGGCTGAGCTTTCTCAGGGCTTGGAATTGGCCGACTTTTTCGGTGAGTCTGCCGGAGAGTCCGCGCCAGGGGAGCTGGATGACGATGACTTGGCCTTGGGCGCATTTGATGCCGGTCCAGCCGCCGGAGCAGGCGCCGTAGCCGGAGTCGTTCCAGCTCTTGAGGAAGCCGTTTGGATCGACGAGTTCGTGTTTGAATGCTTGGAGAGCTTCGAAGTCTGCTTCCGTTACGATGACGCCGTCCCAGGAGCTGCTTGAAGCTACCGGCTTAGCGACTGCGTAGAATAAGGTGAGAGAGAGGAAGAGAATTTGAGTTGGGAATTGTGAATGTGAGCTCTTCTTCCATTTTTCTTTCTTTCTTGTGTTTTCTTGGAATGGGAATGGCTCCATGACTAGGAAGGAACTGAGGTTGGTGAGGCTGAGGCGAGAGAGAGAGAGGGTGTTTATTTTTGTCCTAGACTATAAGGAAACCATGCTCGAGAGTAGAGAGAGAGAAGTGAAAACCAAGAGTGGAATAGTGTGTGACAAGTTTTTGTAGTGTGAAAAGAGGTGGAGCCCGGCCGGGTGGGGGGGGGGGGGGTCGTGACGACACACACGTGAGAGAGAGAGAGAGAGAGAGAGAGAGAGAGTGAAAATGAAAATGAAAATGTTGGATCAAAGGAATCTAAAATGGGTTTTTCTGGGAAGACATGAGGAAGTGTCAGGGAGTCGTGTCACATAGATTTGGTGGAACTTCTCTCCTCTCTCTAGACTAGACTATAGGTACTTCTTCTCTTCAGCCCCAATATTGTAACGGCTAGTTCTCGTGAATTTATTTGCATGTAATTTTGTTGCATAGGATTTTGGGAAAGTTGGGATTATTATATTATTAAATTTTACTTAGGCTCCTCTCCTCTCCTCTCCTCTCCTGTTCGGTTCGGGCTGGCTCCAACGGCTATCTTTATCATGTGGGTCCAGTCAACTTTTAGTCTAGGATTCAAATGGAGGCCCACTTTCTGCTGGGATTACGAGAATACCCTTGGTGGTTTGGTTAAAAGTATGCTATTTGCGTGGCCTTCCAGGAGGTTGATTTCGCCAAGCGGCTTGTCCTTTTCCGAGGTTTATAGAAAGTAGGTTTAAATAGTTGAAGGAAAGAGACCTTTTCATATGTTACAGTGACTATTTACTCTGCTCTTTTCGTAGATCAAACTCTTTTAATATTGAGTTTAGGTTTAATTGTTTTATTCTAACTGCTGAGTTAAGGTTTGACGGCCACGCACAAAGGTGATGATCGATGCGCCAAGCTTGTTTCCAAATTCCAATTCTTTTTTAGTAAAAGTTTCTTCTTTTCGCATTAAAATCAATTAACTATGTCCGAACAAAACAAAAATAGTTACACAACTTCTTTACTATGCTCGTATCTTTCTTTACCTTCCTAACGTGAAATATATTAACATCACTACAAAAGTAAAATTTAATAACAAAAAAAGGGATCTATACTTTATCTTAACAATATGATTGTGGGAGGTTCTGGGCGCTGCGTCGTGCGAGCCTCTGAAAAATTAAGAGCCCAAAAAAGATATAGATTCATATTGAGTTTTATATTTATTTTTTTGTTGATTAATATGTTCTACTAAACAATTTTTCACGAATTAGTTTGCCTAGCTTAGTTGAATGACTGTTGTGCATCATTCAATGAATCTTTGTCTAGCTTAGGCTGTGGGCAACAGCGCGCTCACATGCTGACGTGGGACTCGGCGATCGCTGGTTGGCGCGATCGTTAGCCGTTGCGATCGCCAACGATCACATTTTTTTGAAATTATCTCAAATTCACCTATAAATACCTCATTTTTCTCCCTCATTTCATATCTCTTCAATTCTCTCTCAAATCTCCTCAACACCTTCATATTTTTGTTTATTTCATTCATTTAAAAAATCATGTCGGGCGACGAGGATTATTTCAACGCTATAATTGAAGAATTCCGACAGTTTAATGCCCAAATTCCTGTCATGTTCGGCAATCACATGGCGAAGACCGCCGATGCAATCGCCAAGGAAGAGGAGGAGGAGGCGGCGGCGGCCGCCGCTGCCGCCCAAAGTTCAAGAGCACACGCAAAACTCAAGAATGATTTGATCGAAGAAATTTGGAAACGCTTCGGAAATGCTATGTAATTTTTCCCTTTTTCCATGTATGTTTTTAATTTAAATGAATAAATATTTATTTTCATTAAAAAAATATTGGCGAGCTCGAGCTCGCCACCACGTGGCATACAAAGTGGGCAGCGAGCTCGCTCAAATGCTCGTCATTGCAAAGAGCCTTAGAGTCCTTTACTCCTTTATTAATCAACTTTTACATTTCATTTTGATTTTCAATGGAACCGGCTATATGCTCACTACTCCTCACCCGGGAACCTGGATGTTGCTTGCACATAGTTTTGCTTCACTTTTTAATCAGTCGTCCATTTGGAAAATGTATTTCATTTCCCTTTTCTTTTTAACCTATTTTTATATATAAAATATATATTTTTGAGTTATATTTAACTGGGGGTGTGTTATGTGTATGCCCCACTAGCTTCCCACACTTGATTCCCTTAATTTATCCATTGTCCTTCGAAACTCAGGTGTTGCGGTCATTGTTGCGTGCAATTTTGTGTTACTGAATCTCCTCCTTTCCCTTATCCATTCAATTTTCTCATTCCTTTTTCAATAATTTCCCAAAGACGTACTGTTTTTTAGTGTTTCTGAGTTGTGACGTTGTTCAAAAATTAGAAGATTAGTCTACAGAGTTGTTCATCCTTATCACTTGCACAATACCCTTTTGTTCCACTTTCAGTTGACGACGACACATAAAAAACGACGACGACGGAAAATGTATTTCATTTCCCTTTTTTTAAAAAACTTTTTTTATATATAAAATATATATTTTTGGGTTATATTTAACTGGGGTTGTGTTATGTGCATGCCCCACTAGCATCCCACACTTGCTTCCCTTAATTTATCCATCGCGAATCTTCGAAACTCAAATGTTGCGGTTATTGTTGCGTGCAATTTTTTGTTTATGAATCTCCTCCATTCCCCTATCCATTCAATTTTCTCATTCCTTTTCAATAATTTTTCAAAGACGTATTATTTTTTAGTGTTTCTGTGTTGTGACGTTATTCAAAGATTAGAGATTAGTCTATAGTTGTTCATCCTTATCGGTTGCACAATACCCTTTTGTTCCACTTTCAGTTGACGACGACACATCAAAAACGACAACGACGACGAAGATTCGAGGAAGAAGAAGCAGGAATCAGACATTAGACGCGAACCACCACCACCTGCCATCGCTCCACCACTAACAACCCCTCATCTATCTCACAACAGATAAATCTTGAATCCGGAGACAAGTGAAATGAACAAAATTGATGTGTTCTCCATTGCTCTTGCAATTGCTTTTCGTATTTCCTAAATCCTCCACCTTTATTCTTTTGTTGTTCTGCAATTAATTTTAAAAATTGGTAGAAACAAAATTTAAAATTTCAATTGTTTTGTTAACCTAAAATCTCGATTTATTTTGAATGATAGATATCTCCAATTTGTCTAATGACAATTGTGAGAGACACATCGAGAGAGAGAGAGAAGAGAGAAAGAAAAGCATGGTGAGAAGGGGGTGCTACCGTGTCATCGTCGTTGAAACAAATAAATAAAAAAGACAAAAGGCGTTTAAATTGATTAAATGCTCAAATTTATTATGTTGCATGACACAGTACGTATCATAATTGAATGGGCGTGAAATATTTATTTTTACCTTATGAATTTACAGTGTGTATAATAGCCAAATCATGATTCTGTATTTTTAATTTTGATTTAATATCTTAACATTACTGTTTTGGTGCTAAGTGTAGGGCGATTTAAGCATAGTGAAGCACACCAATGTGCCTCATCACCCTCTTCATGTAAGTTATTGATCGTTTGACTAATAATTTAATCAACATGCAGACAATTTTATGAGGGTCGTTTATACACGTGAAGTTAAAATCAATACGTTTAAAAAGAAATACGAATTGATACAATTGGTTCTTTGAATCCCGTTATTTGAATTTCAACCGAATTATTTAATGTAACATTTATTCGAATTTTAAATTGGCTAGTTAATTCGTTCAACAAAATGACTGTTGTGCATCATTCAATGAACCTTTTCAATTGAATCGTGAGCTATTTTTAATTCTAATACAACAAATTATATGATATGTTCTTTAGTTAAACTTTATATTTAGCTAGATAAGACTTAAGAGATTTCATAGTAGTATAATAGAAGACAAAATATAAAACGAGATAGCATGAAATTAATTTTATTGTAAAACTAAATATTGAAACATACAATCATTCTAATCCGAGGAAAAACGTAGAATGAAAATCGAGTCATTTTGTTTGGGTATTAAACATAACCTCCAAATCTCTCTTCAATCTTCATAGTCCCTCAATTAATATAGTAATAATAAAAAATATAAATGTACATTATATCCTTATAGTCTCTAAACAAAAAATTTAATTAATAAATAAATTATATTAGTTCCTATGTCCAACTTATTAAATTCTAATAAAAAACAAATATATTCCATAACCCCATTCATCATCGTAGCCCCCAACGTATTATGAGAAGCAACCCCCATAACTTTTTCAAGAAAAAAGATGAAGATGAAGTTCCACAATGACCCTAAACTCACTGTAAAAATGGGATATATCTCGAGTAAAAAATCTATCTTTGTTGTAGAACTCTAAAAAAAAATAAAAATTATCTGTCAAAATAATAATTTATGTAAGATAACCTGGCAAACTTGCTATTGCAAGTCATTTATTTAGTCAATTGCTCATTATATGTGCAATATTTCACCATTATTTAGTCAATTCTTCTTATGGAGTAATTAATTTCACTAAAAGCAGTCTGTTCTCATCCCTGTTTGGAATTGTTTGATAATTCTGGCAAAGCAATGAAAATTAATAAAAACAATTGTTTTACCTTTAAAGAGATGTATCGCTATCAACAAACTAATTTTAATTTATTCAACATCAGTGGATCTTTGATTTCTGGGTTCTTCAACTTCCACGCAAATAGTTCTCTCTTGGGGGCTTTTGGGATTGATTGCCAATTCTCTAGGGTTATAAATTAAATTTAATTTAGGGCTATAAGGGTATAACTATATATATATATATATATATATATATATATTTCTTTTTACTATTATTAGTATTATTTTATGTAGGAGTTATGAAGAGAGATTTGAGGGTTAGTTATGTTTAAAATTACCCTTAAATTTATTAGGTCGCTTTCTTAAGGCCTAAATTTGATGCACAAACGTACGGACCATTTGCTTATAACTCACTCATTTAATGCCATCTTAGTTCCATACATTCATTCGCACATGGGCCGGTCCACAATTTTTATAGAATTGCATTTTCTTCCGGTCCACGATTTTGTAGCTGGTGTATACTATCATGAATGCTCAATTACTTAGAGCATCTGCAATCATAGAGCTATAGTCGATTAAGATTTTGCTCTACTGTAAAACAAATTTAGCATCTTTTCTCTCCAACTATGGCTTTACTTCTTGCTCTATTTAAATAAAAATATATTATTTCTTTAATTAAATGCTATAAAAAACTTATTGCAATTCATGATAAGATATACAAATCAATAATATAAATGCACAAAATAAATTAATATTATGAAAAATTAAAATTACAAGTCTCAATAATTCTATAATTAAATCATCATTGATTACAACTCAACAAAAAACGGAAGCAAAATATCGTAAAATGAATTTAGATGAACTTAAGAGGGATAACAATATTTTAATAGTTGACTTGGATACAATTAATGATCTAGCACGACAAGAATACTTCCGGTCGGAGCAAGAAAAAAATCTTCTTAAGCGAACACGTTCATAACAAGCCGCTCTACAACTTTGAATATGTTTAGGAATTTATTTCCAAGTGTTGAAGGTGATGGGAGTGGCAGAAACAATCTTTCAACTTTTTAGGATTAGTTGTACTTTTAATTTTTATATCTTTAATTATTTTATTATGCAATTTTGTTGTTTCTAATAACTTTTGTAATTTTAATTTTTCGTATTTCTAGTTATTTTACTACGCATGGAATCTAGTAATTTTATATATCAAATATTTGTAAAATACTTTTAATATTCTGTATGATCTAATATGTAAAGTATAATTAAATATGAATGATTAAACAAATACTATCATGTTATGTTACTTCGAATGGAAGCCCAAAATGTAATAAAAGAAAAGAAAAATAAAAAAATAACAATAAAGCTGGATTATAAAGTGGGGTTGGAAACGAAACTGCTCTATTATAAGGCTAAGGCTTCGAGATGCTCTTAGGAGAGTGAGATTGGTTCATAAAAAAAGGTGATATGATGGAATGGATGATGAAATGGAATGATCATTCCTACACTCTCAATAGATGCTGCCCCTTAAACTGTGGATTCCCGAAATGCCTTTCTGGATATTCCTCAATGTCCCGGCTATTCACGGAACGTGAGAAGCAGATGATTAATCATCTGCTTTTGGAAGAAATCCAAGAATTTCTTGGGAATCCTACAAGATCGGTTCGTTCTTTTTTCTCTGATAGATGGTCAGAACTTCGTCTGGGTTCGAATCCTACTGAGAGGTCCACTAGAGATCAGAAATTGTTGAAGAAACAACAAGATCTTTCTTTTGTCCCTTCCAGGCGATCGGAAACTTGATCCGCATAAGACAGAAGAAGAGAGGATCCTTTGACTCAAGAGATGGTACTAACAAGAAGTAGTTCTCTTCCGCCAATCCTACACCATGAGCAAGACCTCCACCCACTCCTATTAACTAGAAGGGTGAAAAAGAACTAGGTGCTGTAGGAGAGTTAGCCATTCAAGAGCGGATAAGGCCAAAAGATCAAAAGCCAGGCTTGGCTTATTCTATTCATCTGCACCACCTGACAGAGATTCGTTCACAGCCTCGTTCAGCTAGCCGGATGGATGTTTTCACCAAGAATGGATAGCCTTTCAACAAGGGATCATCTAATAAAATTAGGGTGGGATGCTACATTGGAAATGGTCGGGATAGCTCAGCTGGTAGAGCAGAGGACTGAAAATCCTCGTGTCACCAGTTCATATTCTTTTGAATATAATTTTTAATAAAGTCTCTTATTTTTTGATCTTCTTCTAGGTCCTCAGAATAATTTTTTGGTTTTGCAAACCAAAGGGAATGGTGGCTTTGGGTTATACCAAGTCGGAAACCGAGTGGATTTATTTTTTGTCCCATACTACCTCACTATTATATACATCGCGATCTACCATAGTTGTCTTTTTCCATCTAGGTTTTTTTAACGAATAGAAAGTTACATCTTCATATTCATCTAAAGATATATCTTTCACTACAATAGTTATATGACAGGTAGCTTTTTTTATCGCATAACTACGTCCTCGAGCTCGAGGTTTTAATTTCTTCACAGTAATACCCTCGTTAACTTCAGCTTTAATAATTAATAAATTGTCTTCGGCGGAGCCCATAGTGTAACTAGCATTTGCTGCTGCAGAATAAACTAACTTGAAAATGGTATAACATACTTTATAGGGCATGAGTTCTAGTATCATAAGCGCTTCCTCATAGGAACGTCCGCGAATTTGATCAATTACTCTTCTTGCTTTGTCAGCAGATACAGATATATGTCGGCCTAAAGCGCGTACTTCTGTTTTGTTCTTCCTTACACTTTGGGAATTCCAACAATTTGTTTAATCGATACAAATTGTGACCCCGATCTTGCGGATATTTCGATTCCGGCGAACGATGACGCTATATCTTCAATCCGCTTAATTCTTAATAAATTAGTATTCGCAATTAGTGAGGGCCATTCTAGCTATATAAGAAATCCTTGATTAATAATAAGTTAAATACCTTTTCCTTCGAAAATCCGATAGATGCGTTTATCCTTCATCCTTTCGAAAATTTCCATGGAAAGATTCTTCTACCGGCGCAGTCAACTCCATTCGTTAGAACAGCTTCCATTGAGTCTCTGCACCTATCCCTTTTTGTCGTTTTTTGAACCTTTGTTTTGAGAAAACAGGATTTGGCTCAGGATTGCCCATTTTTATTAATTCCGGGGTTTCTCTGAATTTGAAAGTAAACACGAGGGTTGCGCTCGTTGCGGGACTTAACCCAACACCTTACGGCACGAGCTAGATCCCTTTGGCAGCTAATCCTCTTGATAGTACGGTAGTAGCATCTAAATGTGCAATTTTATTTCCTTACTTGGTAAACATAGTATTATGATCGATAATCGTCATTT
This sequence comes from Schizonepeta tenuifolia, assembly GCA_029490685.1. Taxonomy (NCBI): domain Eukaryota; kingdom Viridiplantae; phylum Streptophyta; class Magnoliopsida; order Lamiales; family Lamiaceae; genus Schizonepeta; species Schizonepeta tenuifolia. The sequence goes on along the minus strand of CM055960.1, from coordinate 47,987,037 downwards.
CGTCTCGAATCACCATTCCATTCTCAATGAGAATAGTCATTATTTTTCAACCCATGGTATTAGCCATTTGTAATCCTTATTTATATGTATTATTTTATTATTTCATCAAATTATTGAAATGAATTTTATTATTTCAACAAATAATTTGAGATATATACACATAATGGAGAAGGAAAAATTGAAGAAAGAAGTTTTAGACAGAGAGAAAATTATAGATGAAGTAAAATTTAAGAGAGAAAAATACAATAGAAAAAAAAAGTTTCAAATAGAGAGAGTTTATGGAGGGAGAATGTTTAGAAAGAGAAAATTCTAGAAAGAGAAAATTATAGAGAAAGAAAATTAAGATATAGTTGCTAGAGAAAAATTTAGAGAAATAAAGTTTTTCTACCAAAAATATTTTTTTATTTCCAATTTTTTTCTGTCTTTAGTAATTTCTTTCTCCAACTTATTCTCTGTTTAGCAAATTTTTTTCTCCAAAATTTTCTCTCATAGAATGTTTCTCTAAAATTTATTTTTCCAATTTTTTTCTTTTAAGCGCTTTCTCTTCTTTTAATATTCTCTCTTTCTTGAATTTCTCACTATAACATTTTTTTATCTCCATATTTTTCTCTCTCTAGAATTCTTTTTTTCCAAAGTTTTATCTCTCTAGAATTTTTTCTTACCAAATTATTCTCTCTAATAAATTTACCATCTCTAACATTTTTCTCTCTAAATTATTTTAAGAGAGATGAAAATGATATAAAATGGTAAATAAATAATGATTCTATTTCTTTACTAATTTTGTACATACCAAGCATAATAATCGATTTACTCATGCAATTCCATTCCTACACTAGCTTATTCAGTTCCTAACTTAATTCCATTAAAAACATAAGAATGTTTGTGATTCTACATTTCTTTGTTACTACCAAACTCATAAAAAACCCAACTTCAAAATTGTATGAGTAGTATAATATCCAACTTAAAATTGAAAACTAAGTATTGTTTTTTTAAATTAACTGGGCTTCATTTTCATGGACTAAGTTGTTTCATTTGATTTGTAAGTGAATCACAAAGTCGATATAATTGGAAAATCATAAGAATGTAATAGTACTCCTGTATTTTCTTAAAAAGAAAGAGCTAAAAAATATTGCTTCTAAAGATAATTACAGTCATCAGTCATGTCATTTCATAAAGGTTGTCAAGATATTTAATAGTATTTTATTATGTCTAAGTAGAGTGAGAGTCGTCGATAAGAGTAATTCCTTTATTTTTAGAAAATAGTCGATTAGTCATTAATCCATAGGTTTGTTGTTTATCGGTATATCTACGGCTATAAACAGATCCCGCGAAATCACCCGGATCGAAGATTCACAAATGGTAGATCAACACAAAAAGTATCAAATGCTCCCGCCAAAACCAAAAATTTAAACACGAATCAAATGTATTGTTTCCCACTCTATAAATTACCCAAAAATTCCATTAGCATTCATCAAAGCAAACAGCCTAGCTAAAAATTGAAATCGCGCATATTAATCTTGGAGAATGTCTGGGCGTGGAAAGGGAGGGAAGGGGCTGGGCAAGGGCGGCGCAAAACGGCACCGTAAGGTGCTCCGGGACAACATCCAGGGGATCACGAAGCCGGCGATCCGGCGGCTGGCGAGGAGAGGCGGAGTGAAGAGAATCAGCGGTCTTATCTACGAGGAGACGAGGGGAGTGCTCAAGATATTCCTCGAGAACGTCATCAGAGACGCCGTCACCTACACCGAGCACGCCAGGAGGAAGACCGTCACCGCCATGGACGTCGTCTACTCTCTCAAGCGCCAGGGCCGTACTTTGTATGGTTTTGGTGGTTGATTCTCTCTCTCTCTCTCTCTCTCTCTCTCTCTCTCTCTCTGTAGTAGTGAAGCTGAATATGCGGCCTTTTCCTGTTGCTATTTTGGGATTTTTTTACTCTGAAGCTCGAATTGATGGTTTACTTTATATGTGAAGTTGTTTATTTCATTTCTTCACTTCGAAATATTTCAATTCTGCATTTATGTCTTGGGGATATTAACTTCTTTTTATGCCATCGATTTATATTTATGTGTGCGACTCAGATCTTGTAATTTTGGGGGAAAAAAGTAGCAACTATTCTAGATCCATTTATTTCACGAAATTTATACTTAAATATAAATGGCCTCAGTTTATTCTTATGTTTAGCATGTTCTTAATCCCATTTATATTCACTTTGAAGCTCAACCTTTTCTTTTATTGAATTTGAGGCCATTTATATTCACTTTGAAGCCTCTATGTACTCTATATCCAATGGCTTACTGCATCTGCAAAATGCACTAGAATTTTTCTCCAATGTGACTGCAAACGCATCTGCAAAATTGGTATTTCACTATTTCTCACACCTTCATACGCAAATATGCGTTCGCACTGTATATAGATGCAAATCTCTTTTTGAAATTATGTATATTGCACAATAATCCTTCCAGAAGTTTGATTGTTTGTTTGTGTTATTAATAATTAAGAAGTTTAGGGTTTGTGTTATTAATAATTAAAAAAGAGAAGGAGCAGAGAAGAAAAAGAAGCAGCGACGTGGAAATGGAGAAGATGAAGTGGGATTAGACAATTTATATTAGGGTTTAATTTTTATGTTTGGGCTACTTAGTTTTAATAAATTTAAGCCCAAAAAGTTTATGTGCAGTAATACAAAATATGGGATATTGGTCTATTCAAAATTTGAAACAATTTGTTTTAATGTGGGGCTATTACGAAAAATATATTTCTCCAATTTTATCTTTGATTTATTAATAATTAGAATCTAATAATTACTTATTAATAGATATTACTGAAGTATTACTTATAAAAATTTAATGGGTCTAAATTTGTAATATTGAAGGTATTATTATAAAAAGGCAAAAATGTATAGAAAATCCTGATCTTTACTATATTCTGTTTTAAAATCAATCTTTTTAAAATTCTCAAATTAAACTACGACCTTGCAATTTGACGTGATTAACTCCTCCGGCCGATTTTCCTCCAATTAATTTCACCGGATATTGGTCGGTGAAGTTAATCGCGTCAAATTGCAAGGTCGTAGTTTTATTTGAGAATTTTAAAAAATTTAGTTTTAAACTAGAATGTAAGTAAAGATCAATGTTTTTTATGCATTTTTGCCTCTTATATATTTACTATGTTATAAGATACTAAAATTTAGTCAACCATTAGGTAAATTTATAGATGTAAACAATCAAACATCTTGATTTTTTATATACCCCTTCCTTCCACCAATTTTTTTGTCTAGTATTGACCAACATATATTTTAATAAGATGGATTGTCTTAATTGGTAAAATTATTATAAGTAAAAATAAGGGTTTTATTCGTGAATAGTTGCTGGTCGAATACAGCTAAAGGTCTCAACTCATGAGTTAAATGAAAAATTAAATATTTTAGCTTTAGAAAAATAGATATAAAATTACTGACCCTTTCTCATATTTGAGTGTTAATACTTACCCATGAATTGGTTGATCCATAAAGCAAACTTAAAACTTCTCAATTTGAAATATAAAATAAAATGCTGACGTTCTCCAAACAGAGTACCGTATAAATTTAAGTTATTGCATCTTCTTTGAAAACTATACATAATTTTCATAAGATAAATAATTGCAAAATCAATAATTATCTTAGGCAAAAATGTATAAAAAACTTTGACCTTTACACATTCTAGTTTAAATCCAAACCTTTTAAAATTCTCAAATAAAACTACGACCTTGCAATTTGACGCGATTAACTCCTCCGGTCGATTTTCCCCCAATTAATTTCACTGGAGATCGGCCGGAGGAGTTAATCGCGTCAAATTACAAGGTCGTAGTTTAATTTGAGAATTTTAAAAAGATTGATTTTAAACTAGAATGTGAGTAAAGGTCAGGGTTTTATATGCAATTTTTGCCATATAAAAATACAAAAAGTGGTATAAAAGAGAATATATAGAGAATATTCTTTTGGGTTTGAGTTTGAATTTATAGGTTGGAGATGAATTATACTTTGATGTGACAGTTATTGCAAAATAAGTTTAAGTTTAGGTTTTATCATTGGAGATAATTATTACTGTTCACGCTCACAAAACCAAAGAAATATAAGTTTAGGTTTAAGTGTTAAATACTCTTTCCGTCCAACCGAATACGGCCTAGTTCATATGGGCACAGAGACTAAGAAAAATGGTAGTGAGTATAAAGAAAGTATTTAGTGTAGTGTGAATGCAATATTTTATAATGCTAATAAAGTTATAGATGAGATGGTTGAGTGTGTAGTGGGAATAGGTTAGTGGTGTTTAGATGGGATAGTGGGTCATGTATATAAATTAATTGTTTCCTTTAAAGGAAACAGACCAAGTATAATGGGACGTCTCAAAATGAAAAACATGTCGTATTCGGTGGGATGGAGGGAGTACTAAATTTATGACCCAGGTGATTAATCAAGCGCAATAAGAAAAATAACCAACATATTCGGAAATAATAGTATTATTATGTGATCAGTATAATCATAATGGTTGTTACTCCGTTCATTCAAAAGGGAATGATGCATGCAGGCAGGCAATTTCGAAATGTCCTTAAATGTGGGCTCGTTGGGCTTGTTGGTCCTGGGCTTATATGAATTTTTTGAGTTGGGTTTAATTTACGGGTATGTTTTTTTGTTTTATTTTTTGCACAAAATCATGATTCGTCTCTCTCCATTGATACTTAAGTTTAGGAATAAACAATTAATTGCATATATATACGATTTTATTTGGCTCTCTTTTTGTTAGATATATCCGTACTTTTTCTGGATGGAAGTAGCGTGAGAAAGATATAAATGATGTTATTCGACGAATCCTATTTGTATTTAAGAAAATAATTTAATGTTTCCTTAAACGATGAGAAAAGTTTGTGGCTGCTGTCCAAATTCGAATTAAACTATGAATAAATTAAGTTGTCACCCCATGATTTGAACTCCTATCTGAACTTAATAAATGATAATATGAAGTTCCTTCCAAAAAAAATAAAAAATGATAATATGAAACGAAAATAAATGCTGTGATTTTTATCTACATTGTCCAAATTAGGAACGTGAAGTAGTAGTGATTGAGCACTTAATATTTAAAAAAGCATTTGTACACTTGTGGTATACTACTAGTAGTACTACATAGCTAGGACATAAATCCTCTTTCACGCATCCTTCTCCAGTTAAAAGGCTTATTATCTACAATCACATTGTTGAGCATTATTTTTACACAAATTTGTGTCACAATACGTCACGTCACGTGATTCGATAAATATGAATCTATGATCCATGTTACCGTGAAATTTTCTTATATCATATGATACGATGATGAATCTTTGATCCACAAACATTGTATTGGGGAGAAAGAAAGGGAGGAGAGAAAGAAGAGAAGATGAAGAATCGGCAGTGGTGAGAGTAATTTTGTCTTCCGTCACATCTATCTTGTTGTACTGTTGAAGAAAGAGAAGGTATCTATTTGAGAGTACGTATGAGAGAGTTTGCTTCGCTGAAGAGAAACACTAAGAGAAGGGTCTTGATTAATAGAGGGCTTGAAGAGTAGATATCTAGGCTACCAAACGCATATACTTAAGAGGAGATATTGTAAATTTAAACCAATATCTCCGATTGAATTAAATTCCCCAAATCAACAGCAACACATGCATGCAATGAAACAATAAAATCAATAACACTAAATAGATTGCTGGAGCAAAATGAAAGCGAAACAGACAAGGCGATTTACGTGGTTCGATCAAAACGATCTACGTCCACGGAAGGTTAGCTAGCGCTCTCATTATCAAACCAAGATGAAAGATTATAGATACAACGAAGAAGAAAAGATCTCACAGTCTATCTATACACCTATAGAATTCTCAGTTGTCCATTCACTCTTTTTTCTCTTTCTCAAAACCTCTCTACCTCTATCACTCTCTCTCATCCTATTTATGAAAGATGATCCACGAGGAAGAATCCAAAAAGAAAACGGTCATCAGCTCAGCACTACTCCACGAGTTGGAATGATCTCAACCCTCCATCTTAGCAAACAAGATCAACACATGCACCCTTAGCTGTGCAACTAACCCTTTTAACAGATTTTGCAGATTATCCCTTGTCTTCATGGAATTGCTGTGATCAAGTCCTCATGCCAAGCTCTTTTATTCATTCACACCTTAACAATCTCCATCTTGAATTAATAACAGAGCTTTCTAGCTTTCCTCTACCTTGCCCCATCACAGGGCTTACCCCTTAAAAGAGATTCAATGCTGCCTCGGCAGCAGTTTTACCAAGCCAAGACAATACTTAAACTTGGTAGATGGCAATGCCTTAGTAAGCATATCAGAAGCATTCTCCTCAGTCCCAATCTTCATCACCTTAGCTTTCCCTTTTCCAACTATATCTCTGATGAAGTGCAGCCTAACATTAATATGCTTGCTTCTTTCATGGAACACCTAATGCTTCACAAGATGAATAGCACTTTGACTATCACATCTAATCTCCACTGCTTCCTTCTAGATACCAAATTCACCCAGAATTCTTTTAAGCCACATAGCTTCCTTCACAGCTTCAGTCAAAGCCATATATTCAGATTCAGTGGTAGAAAGAGCAACCACTGATTATAGAATAGACTTCCAACTTATTGCTGATCCAAACAAGGTGAATATGTATCCAGTTTGTGACTTTCTTGTATCAAGATTAGCTGCTGTTATAATATTTAATGTATTTGTATATTACCTTATTTAGAGTGTAGCCCTACCCCTAGTAGTCTAGTATATATATGTGTGTATTCTCCTCCCTTCTATATACTGAATAATACGCTCTCTTTTCTCCCCAATGTGTTCTATATCTTACTTCTCTACATGGTATCAGAGCGGGAACGATTCCTGCTCTGACCCGTGTTTCACTTTGCCACGATACCTTTGTGCGCCGCCACCCTCTGTTCTCCACCCACAACCACTGTTCTTATCTCTAACCACTGTTCTGCAGCCTCTACCACCCTACTCTTTCTACATCATGGCTGATTTGAAATCTGCTACTCTAGGAACCATCATCAAATTGAATAGTTCCAATTATCTTCTATGGTCTCGTGCTTTTCTATTGTTCTTAGGCTCTCAGAAGTAAAAAGATACATGTCCTCAACGCTCCTATTGATTCTTGGGATGCCAAGTATGAGCGTGGTGTGCTGATGATTGTGCTGTCATGACATGGCTTTTGAATAGCCTTGAGGATTCTGTTAGTAAGAACATCATGTTCTTGGAAACCGCTAAAGAAATGTGGGATACATTGAAAGAGATGTATTCCAATGAAAAGAATGTCTCTCGTGCCTTCGAATTATATGAGAAACTTTTCTCTCATACTCAAGGTGACAAATCAGTCAACGACTACTTTTCTACACTCAAAGGACTTGCTGATGAAATCCTCGTCTACCATCCACTGTCCTGCTCTGCCACCAAGCGAGCAACTCAATTGGAAGAATTTATGGTTGCCAAGTTCTTGCCCGATTTGGATAGTGATATCCGATCAGTTCGTGACAGCCTATTATCTAGTGATAATGTTTCCTCATTATCCAATGCCCTATCTCATGTGCTGCGTGTGTCAACTGGTCGTGCAGACGATGTTGTTCCCCCTAATTCTTCAGACATGGCTGCTCGGGGCCAAAATCTTAATGTTACTGGCTCGTTTCCACCTTCCCACACGGCTGTCCACAGTCAAAATTATGCTCACGGTTAGAATTTTAATGGTGGTCGTGGTCGTGGCGGAGGTGGAGGTGGACGTGGCCGTGGTGGACTCGATCGTGGTTCTGATCGTCGTTGTGAATATTGCCATCGTACCAACCATACTTTTGAGAATTGTTGGGAAACTTTTGGCAAACCAGGTCAACAAGGTCGGGCGAATGCAACTGTTCCTGAGCTTCAGTCTTCCCAGCCTTCCTCCAATGATGATGTGGTCTCGATCTCACGCGCTCAATAAGAGAATTTAATCCAGTCCATTAATTCGTCATCTACTATCGCTGCTCCCTCTACTAGTGCAGCTTCTCCGTAGGTGCGTTTGCAGTGTCTCACGGTAAGTCTTGGTTGATAGATTCTGGTGCTCTGTCCATATTACTGGCACTAAATTTCTCTTGACATCTTTTACTCCATCTTCCTTATCTTCTGTTCGGGTCGCTGATGGCACCTATTCTCCAGTGACGGGGAGTGGTGTTGTCCGCCCTACTCTTCAACTAAGTCTTGACAATGTCATGTTTGTTTCTAAATTTCCTACTAGCTTATTATCTGTTAGTCAACTTACCAAAATTCACAATTGTTGTGTCATCTTTTTTCCTACCTATGTTACCTTTCAGTACCTGCAAACGAAGAGGACGATTGGTGGAGGACATGAGCGTGATGGTGTCTACTATTTGGATTCTGGTCCTCCTGCACCTTCGCGTGCTCTTTCCGCCACTGTGTCTCCATATGAGTGGCATTGTCGTCTTGGTCATCCGGCTTCCTCTAGTCTTCAAAGTTTAGTTCCTGTTTCATCTGTTGATTTTCAATGTGAGTCTTGTGAGTTGGGCAAGCACCATTGCACATCTTTTCCTTCTAGAGTAGATAGACGTAGTTCTTTCCCTTTTGAACTTGTTCATTGTGATGTTTGGGGTCAGAGTCGAGTTGAGTCTGGGGGGGGGGGGGGCTTCAGGTATTTTTTGATCTTAGTTGATGATTATTCGCGTATGACCTGGTTGTATTTGCTCAAAAAGAGGACTGAAGTCCCTACTGTATTGATAATGCTCGGTCGATTTGCGTATTCTTCGCACTAATAATACTCTTGAATTTACTCAAAAAACCATTTCATCTTTTTGTGATTCCCGGGGTATACTTCATCAAACCTCTTGCTCTCATACTTCCCAACAAAATGGTGTTGCTGAATGCAAACACCGTCATATTTTGGATGTGGCTCGTACTCTTATGTCTCACAAGCGTGTTCCTAAATGGTTATGGGGTGATACTGTTCTTACTGCATGTTTCCTTATTAATTTAATGCCCTCTAGTGTGCTTCATGGCGACTTTTCTTTTCGTGTCTTCATCTTGATAAACCTCTTTACCCTGTTCCTCCTCGCATATTTGGGTGTGTTTGTTTTGTTCATGATCTCACTCCTAGATTGGATAAGTTGTCTCCTCGTTCTATTAAGTGTGTTGTCTTGACCCACTTACCAAGTGTCACTACGTTTGTGCTGATGTCACTTTCTTTGAGTCTCAACCATACTTTTTCCATACCCACGCCCCTTCCCTCGATATGTTATGCTCTACTGCGTTGCCTATTCCGGCATCCGTGTCTCCTCCTGCTCGACCCTTGCAGGTCTATACCCGTCGTCCTCGATCCGCACCTGTCCAGAATCTGTCTGTGAACCGACCTCATGTCCTCTGCCCGAGTCATCTTCTTCCGCAGATTCTGAAGATCCCCAACCTGCCAACACTGATCACTTACCTATCGCTTTACGCAAAGGTACACGTGCTTGCACCACTAAACATCCAATGACTAATTTTGTCTCATTTGCCTGTTTGAGTCTTCGTTTTCGTACTTTTGCTCTTTGCCTTTTGTCTACAGTTATTCCCACTTCTTACCTTGAGGTACTCAAAGATCCTCTTTGGCGGGCTGCTATGCAGGAGTAGATGAGTAACATTTTATCTCGTAGCACTTGGGTACTGCTAACGCTGTTATTGTTGCTATTGGTTAGGTATTCACGATCAAGTTTCTTGCTGATGGGACTATTGATCGGTACAAAGCCCATCTTGTGGCTAAAGGGTTTACACAGACTTATGGTGTTGATTACTTTGAGACCTTCTCTCCCACTGCTCGCTTGAATTCTATTCGCATTTTGTTCTCATTGGCTGCTAATCTTTCTTGGCCTATGTATCAGCTTGATGTGAAGAATGCTTTTCTCTATGGTGATTTATCTCCGACTGTCTATATGGAGCAACCTCCGGGTTTGTTGCTCAGGGGGAGGATTCTACTAAGGTTTGTTGTCTTAAGAAGTCTATCTATGGTCTTAAGCAAAGTCCGAAGGCATGGTTTGACAAGTTCAGCAATATTCTCAGCCATATTGGGTTTAAGCAATGTAAGTCTGACCACTTTGTGTTTGTACGCCATCAAACATCTGGGACTGTCGTTCTTGTTGTATATGTTGATGGTATTCTTATATCTGGCAGTGATGTACAAGGGATTGAAGACACAAAGAAATACTTGCAAGAGCAATTTGTAATTAAGGATTTGGGGGGTTCTAAGTATTTCTTAGGAATTGAAATTGCTCACAGCAAGTATGAAATCTCTCTCTCTCTCAGCAGAAATATGCTACAGATTTACTTAAAGAAATCGGATTACTTGGGACGAAGCCAGTTGATGCTCCTATGGATGTTGACCCAAATGTCTGGGATGATAGTGAAGATTTTATGAAGGACAAGGTTAAGTATAGACGACTTGTTGGGAAACTCATCTACTTGACAGTAACACGACTTGACATTTCTTTTGTGATTGGTCTGGTCAACCATTTTTTGGATAAGCCTAAACAAGTTCATTGGGATGCTGCTATCCGAATTCTTCGATATATCAAAAAATCTCCGGGGAAAGAATTGTTCTTTAAGAAGAATGGTCACTTGAAGATCGAAGGATACTCCGATGCTGATTATGCTGGCTATAATAGTGACCGGAAGTCTACTGTTATATACTGCACTTACTTGGGTGAAAACTTGATAACTTGGCGGAGTAAGAAACAACAAACTGTTGCTAAATCTTCTGGCGAGGCTGAGTATGAGCTATGGCTCATACTGCAACTGAGATGATTGGAGTAAAGAATCTGCTTGGGGAATTGGGATTCACTTTCTATGAACCATTACCTATGCACTGTGATAACCAAGCAGCTATTTACATTGCTAACAATCCAGTGTTTCATGAACGGACTAAACGTATTGAGGTTGACTGCCATTTCATTCGTGAGTGTGTTTTGAATCACACTATTTCTACTCCGTTCACGTCTTCGGCTAATCAGATTGCCGATATTTTCACTAAACTGTTGGCTGCCAAGCGTTTCCTTGAGTTGTTTACCAAGCTAGATATGATCAACATATATGCTCCAGCTTGAGGGGGGGGTGTTATACTCCCTCCGTCACCAAAAAAAGTCCCACTTTAACTCATATCTTTATTCACCAAAAAAAGTCCCATTTCACTTTTTGTGCATTTATACCCTTCTTACTTTATAAAATTACTACCCCTTATCCCTAAAGGACCCACAAGCCCACAATATTAACACACTAATTACTTAACTAATTAAACAACTTAATTGAATTAGCTAATTAAATATTGGGCCATTATTTTAAAGGCCAAATTCATTTTTGGCCTTTTCCAAACCCTAATCTGTATCCTCATATGAGTCGTTCCGCTCTTTTGCTCTCCCCAAGTCTGGTTCTCTCGATTCGACTTTTTCTTTCGATCATCTCTCTTCAAACCCTAGATCTATCCAAATTGTTCACTGAAATCTCTCAATCGCCGCTCCCTTCGATGTCGAACTCCTCTGAAATCCCTCAATCACCGCTCGAATCAACCTATAATTCATGGGCGATGGAGTCAAGTTCCATCGACTTAGTGCCTGAGACGATTTTTGATTCTCCAAAGAACATCTCTTCTCCGACGCCGGCGCAATCTGTAGATGTTGGTTGCTTCGTGCCGGAAACTGCACTCACCGCGTCGCCTTTGAAATCTGGTGGGATTCGAACCTTGTTGTCGGAATCTTCTGTCGAGTCAGAGGTACCACCTTCTGGGTCGGACCTCTTCGACTCCGTCCTCCATCTCAGTACTTCGAGTCCACCCAACTCTGTAGATGTTGGTTGCTTGGTACCGGCACCTCCTTCCATGCCTGTGACGTCGCACAAATCTACTGTAGTGCCGGAACCTCCATCACCGGGGGTGCATTTATATGAGATTGTTGATTCCATGCTGCCTACAGATCCCTACTACTTTTTGTTCAGCGAGTGTGCAAAATTCCGGAAAAAAAGAAAGGCCTTGGAAGCCATGGGATTATTCTGTGATGAAGTGATTGAGTTCATATCTCTTCTGATTTATTTCGTTGGTTGGGGGCTGGTGATGCCATTTATTGAGTTTCTGATTTATGATTCCTGCTGATTTTATGAAGTTTGATCTGCAATTATGATGAAATGATGATGTCGATTCTGTGGTGCGTGTGATGCATCTACTGTGATGTCTATGCTGCCTGTTATGCCTCTGATTGCATCTTGTTGCCCTGTTTGCCTGTGATGCTGATTTCTTATGAGGCAATTCTAATGAAACCAGTCTCATTATGCAATGAATTGCTGATGATTAAAACTTGATGCCTATCATTAAAAACTGCTGCCTGGGATTGAATTGAAAACAGTCTAATTATATGATTAATTAAAAGATTGAATACTGATAGAACTGATACTACACAAATTCTTATGATGCCACCACTAGGTTGTAATCAACCTAGTTAGGAGGTTGAAATGAGAAACAAAACAGTCTATGATGCAAATTACTTGATCAGTTCAAGTGCTGAGACTACATAAGTTCAAAAAAAGGAAAATTTACATCTCCAAACAACAAGTCTACAACTTTACTGTTTGAACCTGTAAATCCTTAGCAAAAAAACAGAATTCATGCCTTCTATTCCTGCAATTCCATCTGCTGCATTCCTGAAATTAGAGTGTCAAGGTTGTAGATTGGCTGATCTGCATTCTCCTGCCCATGTACATATTCATATGCATTCCTCACAAGCTCCTCCTCAACATCTATAGTCTCTGGTAGTATGCCAAACCTTCTAAGGTGTTCCTTACCCATGTGTGGTATCTTATAGTTATTGCCGCCCTTAACTTTGATTATCTCCTTGAGACAACATTGCAGTGTCAAGAAAACATCATTCAACTTATCAGTTGAGTAATCTTCAAATGCATCTTGCACATTCTTGATTAATCCATCAACTATAGTGGCCAACTTCTGATCTTTTAGACTCTGATGACCCTGAAAAACTCTAAGTCATTCACATTTGTGTCGGGGGAATTAGGTGGTTGGCAAACTAACTGGATATTGAACCCATCAGAGTGTGCAATTTCTTGAAAATTAGGATCATCGTTGTTGATATGTGGCTTAGCATTATCTTGTTGTATAATGATGTTTTTGCTCAGCCCATTTGGCCACTTTGCTTTCACTGTTGGAACAATCTGCATGATGAAAACAAATTATGAAACTGAGCTAAATTAAAGCATGAAAATTGAGCATGGAACTGAAAATTGAGCATGAAACTGAGCTAAATGATGAATGTGTTGCACAATCTGATAGCAAACTGAAATTAAAGCAATACCTGCTTAAGAAAGTAATCTTTCATGACAGGTTTGGTAATAACAACAATAGGCTTTGTTATGAGACTTCCTTTTAGTCTGTTTTTTGAGTTTCTTGCTGCTGGCTCCTCATATGTTAATGGAAATATCCCAAACTTTCCATCAAAGATACAATTTCCAGCATTATCATTAAGTGGCCTGCCCACAACACAAATAAACATGATTTTCTCAATATGTCTCTTGGATTTGCATGTTCTGTGTTGCTCCACTTCATTTGCCAAGACTAGTATCTCTGTGTGGTTTTTATAATGTTGAACCACTTCTCATCAATGTGAATAATATTGTACATTGGCTGAAAATGGATGCTTCCATTTTGACTTATGCAACTGAGCATGCTAAGGCTCCATTTCAGCCGTGCAATCTTATTTTCTGGGGTTAGAAAGGGTTTGATAGCATTGGTATGTGCTCTAACCTTTTTCTCCTTGATCCATTTATAAACTAAACCTGTACTTACTCATAGCTGACTTGAAAGCTTTCTTATGGTGCCTCTTTCCAAAACTGACATGTTTTTGAGCTTTTCTTCATCAAGTACTTTTCTGTCTTTGTGCGTTGAACCCTTTTTCATTGACACCAAATGCAGGGGTTGCCCTAGTTGCTGCTGTTTTGAAGCTGTTGTCCAGGTTCTCCACACTGTGCGCAGCTCAACACCAAATAGAGTTGCAGCTTCCTTTTTGGCACCATATCTTAGCTTCCTTCCGCAGCTATTTTGAAGAAGCCAGACTGTCAGATCGTTTCTTTGAACTTCTGTCAAGTTTGGCTTGTGTTTGTTGAGGTCCAACATTTTTTGGGTTGGTGTATTTATGAGCTGCTGTAATGAATCTGTGGCTGTACAGCCTCTATTTATTGTGTGTAGTTAGTGTTAGTTGTAATTTAAAATTCCCTCCAAACAATCCCCAAATTATTCCCCCCAAAAGCTGTGTAATCTGCCAGATTTTTACTCTTAATGAATGAAATTCCCTCCATTTTATTTTGATCACATCAAGTATTTTTTATTGATGACAGGTTATTATTACTTTTCAATTACAGTTGAGTTTGAATTGATTTGTTTATTTAAAAACTGTACAGATTTTTTTTACTTGGACAGGAAAAACAATCTCAATCAATAATAAAATCAATTAAAGCTGAACAGGAAAAAAATGGGTTGGGTTCGAAAATAATGAACATGAGATTAATTAAAAATTCATAAATTCCAGAATTAATTCATTACATGCATACAGGAAATTAATTTTCTAGATTTAAAAACCACATTTTAATATATCCACACCCCACTAATAAAGTCATCCCACATTTCAAAAAATTAACAAACTAATCAAAGTCATTAACAATACCCCTACTTTTCAACTTTTACCCTACCCACAACCACTTTATCACTTTTCTTAATCTCCGTGCTCAACCCCAAATGAGACTTTTTTTAGCGAACGGAGGGAGTAATATTTAATGTATTTGTATATTACCTTATTTCGAGTGTAGCCCTAGCCCTAGTAGTCTAGTATATATATGTGTGTATTCTTCTCTCTTCTATATACTGAATAATACGCTCTCTTTTCTCCCCAATATGTTCTATATCTTACTTCTCTACAGCTGCATAATCAGCATCCACAAATCCAACAACAAAATCACTTTCAAAATTCTCCTGTTTTTCAAACAAAATTCCATGATCTGCAGTGCACTTCATGTATCTCAAAATCCATTTCAAAGCTTCCCAATGATGCTTCCCATGATCACTCATATATCTACTAGTCACACTAATAGCATGAGATAAGTCCGACCTTGTGCAAATCATACAGTACATAATACTTCCAACTATATTAGAATATGGAATATTTCTCAAATACCTCTTTTCAGCTTCATCTTTCAGATTTTGTTCTGAGCTAAGTTTGAAATGTTGTGCCAAAGGAACTTAAACAACTCTAGATTCTAGCATCTGAAATTTCTTCAGTACCTTCTTCACATAATCTTCCTGAAACAGCCACAACTTTCCCTTGCTTTTGTCTCTGTAGATGTCCATTCCTAGAATCCTTCTTGCTTGTCCTAAATCCTTCGTCTCAAACTAAGCTTTAAGATCACTCTTCACTTGTTCTATTTCCTTCTTGCTATTACCTGCTAACAACATATCATCAACATATAATAAGTAAGTAATCACAAAATTGTCAGAAACCTTAAGATAAACACAACTATCACATGCAGATCTTCTGAACCCAATTCTCAGCACGTGCTCATCAAACTTCTTATACCACTGTCTTGAGCTTTGCTTTAAAATGTAGATAGATTTCTTCAATATACAAACTTTTCCTTCATCACCAGCAGCAACAAACCCCTTAGGTTGAACCATGTATATGCTTTCCTCTAAATCACCATTTAAGAAAGTTGTCTTCACATCTAATTGTTCCAACTCCAACCCCTGTTGTGCAACAATAGCCAACAGAATTCGAATTGAAGTGTGCTTTACTACTGGTGAGAACACCTCATTGAAGTCAATCCCTTCTCTTTGTGTAAAACCTTTTGCAACTAGTCTTGCCTTGTATCTGAGCTTCTCAACTCCATTTATGACCTTTAACTTCTTCTTAAAGATCCATTTGCAGCCAATGCAATTCTTTGCCTTTGGTTTATCCACCAAAATCCAAGTCTTGTTTCTGAACATAAACTCTAGCTCCCCTGTTATGGCTTGAATCAATTTCTCCTTTTCACTGCAATGCACAACTTCTTTATAAGACTTTGGCTCATCATGATTGATTTCTTCAGCCACATTAAAAGCATAAGATATCATATCTGCTTGCTCATATCTCTCTGGTGGGTGAGTAGCTCTTCTAACTCTATCTCTTGCTAGTTGATAGTTCTTCAGATCATCATCATCATCTTCTGGATTGATATCTTCTTCATGCTCTTCAGCATTTGTCTCTTCATGATGCGTATCCAATGGCTGCTCAAGCTCCTTCACCTCAAATTGAGTTGCCTCTCTTCTAACAGCTTCACTATCTGCATTCTCAAGATAAGGCATCTTATCTTCAATGAAAGTTACATCTCTGCTCATAATAGCCCTTTGATTCTTAGGCTCCAAACACCACAGCTTGTATCCTTTCACACCCTTTGGATATCCAAGCATAACACACCTCACTGCTGTAGGTTGCAGCTTATTTTGCTTCACATGCACAAAAGCTTGACAACCAAAAACTCTCAAATGAGAATACTCAGGTGCTCTTCCTTTCCACAATTCTTCTGGAACCTTGAATCCTACTGCAGAAGATGGACTCTTATTGATCAAGTAACAAGCTGTATTCACAGCTTCTCCCCAGAATTTCACTAGCATTCCAGAACTTGTCAGCATGCATCTCACTCTTTCAAGAATGGTCCTGTTCATTCTCTCTATGACTCAATTTTGCTGTGGATTTGCTGGGACAGTCCTATGCCTTTTTATCCCTTTCTTCTTGCAGAAACTCTCAAACTCTTCAGATAAAAACTCTAAGCCATTATCAGTTCTCAAATACTTCTCAGTCAGACCAGTTTCATTTTCAACCTCAGCACACCACTCTTGGAACTTTGAGAAAGTATCAGACTTATGTTTAATAACATATACCCACAATTTTCTACTGAAATCATCAATCAGAGATAAGAAATACCTCCCTCCATTCATGGTGTTTGTTTTAGCAGGTCCCCAAAGATCACTGTGAATGTATTCCAAAGGTTTCTTTGACACTATCCTTCCAACTGGAAATGGAGACTTCTTGCTCTTGCCTAGAATGCAGTCTTCACATATTCTCAGCTTTACTGAAGTGGGAATCTTCAAGAGATCTTGCTTCTGCAACTCTTTAATTCCCTTTTCACCAACATGAGCAAGCCTTCTGTACCATAACTCAGATTCATTTGACACATGAACTTCTACTTCTCCAACAATGGTAGAACTAAGAAGATGATACAGACTATTGTGTCTTGCTCCTTTCAAGACCACCTTATTCCCTTTCACCACAAACAGGAAACCATCTTTTGACAAGAAATCAAATCCCCTCTTCTCCAGCATTCTTAGAGATATTAGATTTCTCTTCAACTTGGGAATATATCTCACTTCTTTTAGAATCTTGATCTGACCATCATGTGTTTTGATCTTGAGGTTTCCAATGCCTTGAACTTGACATGAATCATCATTTCCAAGCACTACAGTTCCTCTGTTGCCAAACTGGATGTCTGCAAACCATTCTTTGACGTGGCACATATGAAAAGTGCACCCACTATCCATTATCTACTCATCTCCTATGCCATGCTCAATCACATTGAGATTTTCAACATCTTCACATCCCTCTACAACATCTGCAGAACTGGATTCTTTTGGCTGCTCTTCTTGCTTCTTTTTCCAAGAATAGCAGTTCTTCATGATATGGCCAGGATTCTTGCAATAGAAGCACTTCCTTGTCTCCTTTCCATCTTCTTCTTTCTTGAATTTCTTAGAGAATTTCTTGCCTGCAACATTGGGTTTCTTCTTGAATTTTCCCTCCTTCTTGAACTTGCCTTTCACATTTAATCCTTCAGCAGGAACTTCATTCTTTGTGAAGACATTCTTCTGCAACTCTTTTGCTTTAATTGCAGATAGAACTTCATCAAGGGTTATGGTTTTCTCCCTTCCATACAGCATAGCATCCTTTAGATGCTCATATGATTTTGGCAATGCATTCAACATGATGATTTCCTTGTCTTCATCACCAAGAACGACCTCTATATTCTCTAGATCATCTACAACCTTATTGAACTCATCCAATTGCTCAAGAATGTTCTTATCATCCACTAATTGTGCTTAACAGATTTTGCAGATTAGCCTTTGTCTTCATGGAATTGTTGTGATCAAATCCTTATGCCAAGCTCTTTTATTCATTCACACCTTAACATACATGTATGTAATAAAAGTCTTATCTTATCTACCAAACGTATATAGCCTAACTTGATAATGTTACGAACAAAAGTGAATCATGTTAAACCTATTGAATTTAATAACTACCTTTTAATTATTACAGTAAATTTGACTTAGGCCAGTCCTTTCTTTCTTAGTTAAGAGCAACTTCTTTGTATATTCATTTCAACCATCTGTTTCTAAAAAGTGAGATATAAGTAGAGAAAAAGTGAATGTAAGTGGAGATGAAATCCCACATTATAAGAATAACAAGTAAAATATTTATTTTTTTAAATGGACTATATATAAATATGTGGCATAATTTAAGGAACAAATGAAAAAAGAAAACTATACATAAATATGGGACCGAGGGAGTATTATTTACTACAATCTAGATTTAGAAATTTCAAAATTTGGGGAAAAAAGATCTTACTCTAGCAACTACTTATAAGAAAATGGGGACAAATAATAAACAAATGATGATGATGCAGCGCATGACGTCATCATCGGTGAAGTTTGACTATTGGGCAAGAAAAGAGTTTTGCCGTTATTTGCAAGTCGATTAGCAATTTAGCAAACTGTCATTGCAGTCAACTCCCAGCTATTAGTACAATTAAACACAGAACATAGAGAAAAGGGGAGGGGGAAAAAACGCAAAAACAATTATAGGAAGTGGCGTGTTTGGATGATCAAAGTTTGAATAGCGAAACTTCTTGGCTTCTAGAAGATGGGTTTTTTTAATGAATGAGAACGATGATTTTATCTTAATCTTATGTTCAAACCTTGACTAATTTAGTCTTCTCCCCATTTCGCAAACATAGAGTTTTATTAAATATCAGTTCAAAAAAAAAAGTTTTATTATTTAAATGTAATTTATTATAATCACCATCATTGTTCTTTTGAAGGAAATATAATCACCATCTATGTACCGCTACTCATGTATTACTTTCCGTCACCCGTGTTTCCAGATGGTTCGATTAGCAGAATAAGTCAAAAAATTGTAGTTTAAGAAAACTATTAAAATTATTATATAAAAATTTTAATGATGAAGAGTTTGAGTCGGACAAGAGTAAATGGAAGTTTGATATCACAAGTATTGTACCCCCGCAAGCATCTTATATATATATATATATTTTTTCTTTTCAAAATAGTATTCAAATTGTAATAAAAATAACAAAAAATTGTAAAGTAATAGATTTTTTAGAATTTCCCATATGCAAGATTAAAAATGCATCTAAAGGAACATTCAAAATGGAATCATGATCAAAGTCTTCTTAACTTTTATTTTATCCAAGTGATAATAACGATCATCAATTCGATTATGAATAGAAACCGACATCTATTTATAATGGTGAGAATTGTAATTCGTGAACATAACTTGAATACAAATTAATTAAGGTTTCTGAATTAAAAAATTAAAGTTTGAATTCATAATATATGATTCTTGAAATACCAATTAAGTGATTGGATTACCGAAAAAGCTTTTTATGATAACTTTGAAATTATAAAATGATTAAAAAATAATTAATTAAGACATGAAATTTAATATACAATTTTGGAGGGAAAAAGTTTCAAAGCTCATTTGTTTTAATATAATGTATAGATTTTTTAGTCTGTTCAAGACATAATATAATAGAGAATGGTCATTGGAAAATCAATTCATAAGAAAGCTCATATCAAATCGTGATGTTATACCAATCTACACTCATTTTTAAGTAATAGTATAATTTACGTGCACTCACACGTTAAAAATAATGATTATATTAAATAAATATTTATAAGTCAATTCATTTTTATATTACAACTTATGATTTTTATTATCTTTTTGATTCAATTTTCACAATTTTCAAAATATAATATTCGAGTATGAAATAATTAAAAAGACTGAAAAAATAAAGCATGATAATTAATATGTATGAAGAATTGATTTCTTTACTTTTAGAATATTTTGCTTTCTTGAAGAAATTTGATAATTATTCCTCCTTATAATGATGCAGCCAATGTGTGTTGATGGTGATCATCTTGTTCTTAGCAAACTTTCATAACTCTTATTAGATTTTCATATATCTCCAGTAACCAAAAAGAAAAGGGTAGCAAATGATAAAACTAATCAAATGCAATTATAATATAGAAGTCTAAACAAAGAAGTAGAAGCTGAATTTTCATAGATTTAGTTATCAAAATCCTTCCCGAAATTTACTAACGGGGAGAGAATGAAGTGAGAAAATTTAAAATCTTTATCACAAAAATGAACTTACTCGGCAGTGAAAGAAAGCTAGCTCTTTATAATGTGTCAAGAGTTCTCTTTGATAACACATGAAATTTTCATCAATATTTTAAAAATAATATGCAAAATCTTTAATTCTTTTTTGTAACAACTCACAAAACTAATTTCCCACCTCATTAAGGATAGTTTTATGGTGTCTCAACTCTACCACCTCAAATTAATTTGTGCGCACGTTACCACTATAATTTTTTAGTTATACTTAGATGAATTGTATTTTAACTACTATCAATAAAAATCACAACTACCAAATCTACTACAACCCAAAATATACAGTTTATTAAAATTCATAAAATGATGAAAATTACTAATGCTGATAAAACAAATTCATAATTTTTTACTTTAAAGTATTTTTTTTTTCAAAATGATGGATTTTGTTTGATTATTTGATAACACCGCCCTCATTTAAATTAATTAACTATGACAATTGACAACAAAATATAATTTACTATTTGTAGTTACAAAATCTATATTTTGGTTCAAACAACTCAAATCGTATCAAATAGATTGTTTGGGCTTTATTTACTTGTGCATGAGTTATCTAAACAAATTTTTATGTTGATACCATTCAATGTGGGCGTGTTTAACGCCATAATAGAAAATACAGTTGAGTAAATTACCAATATACATATATTTCTAGAAGTCTCATTTATGTGATTAAACTTGAATAAGTTCGTTAATAAATGAGTTAAATTTGAAGTTTATGACATCTAGCGTAATTGGACTTGATTGTAACCTTTTATTGAAAGATTGAGATTTTTTATAGTTGTTGAAAATTATTATTAGGAACTAATTATTCAAGTATAATGGAATTATATAATTAATTAATTAATTAGTAAAAACAAGTTAGTAACAAAACGAAATATCTCAATCAATCATGCATGTGAAATCATATATTATTGATTATTAAATAAAGAAAGTATAATTTAACGAATAAAATCAAATAAATTTGTAAAATATAAGTCACATGCATTGACCAATTTAGAATATATAGACATAATAAATCTATATATTAATTTATAAAGTAAGTTTGATTTTACTGTCATAAACTCGTATGTTAAATTATAAGGTAAGTTTAATTCTAAATTATAAGGTAAGTTCAATACCTATTATTATATTACGTCATTGTCCTTAAATTAAATTTGTAATAAGGATATTTTAGAAAAATCAAATTTTGTAAAATAAGACTCTTTTTATATTAGTATAGATATAGATATAGATAGATTTTACTTTATTAATAATAGACTAGTTATAAATTAAAAAATTAACGCATTTAGTAGATACTAAGGCTCTCTGCAGCGGCGATCGCGCGAGCGCGCTCGCACCCCTAGCGAGCATGCTCGCACTGCGCACGCACCACTGCCGAGCGCCGAGCTCGCGAGCGCTCGCTCGCTCTGCCGATCGCCTTAACATGGCGCACGTTGGCAGTCTCCTTTACACGTGGCGATCGCACAACGATCGCCAGGCGACTGTTGGCGATCGCAACGGTTATTTTTTTTTTTTAATCCTACATTTTACCCTATAAATACCCCCTTTCACTCCCTCAAACATCACACTTCTCTCATTCTCCCCTCTCTCAAATTTTTTCTTTCGGCGATCTCCGGCGATCATCCGACGATGGTTCCTCATCCCTACACCGATGGCGAAATCCTGGAATTGGCACGGGCGTGGTTGTACGTCCGCAATGGCGGCGGCGGCAACGGCGCCATGTGGACTAGAATCAAGACTCGTTACAACGAGAATCGTCCACAGTACTCGGCGGCGCGCAACTCGATGCAGTTGCGCCACCACTGGTCCCGAGTCAAGACCGATTGCGGGCTCTTCAACGCGATGTACCGGCGTACCCGGAATCAAGCGCCGGCCGGCGTCACTGAGGAGATGCTGCTAAACTCGATGCTCAATGAATGGGCAGCCATGCACGCCGAGGCGTTTAGGCATTTGGCGGTGTGACAACTCGTGAAGGATGTGCCCGATTTTTTTAGTGAGTAGAGTTTTTTTTTTTATTTATTTAAATGTATTTTGTATTAGCGTTTTTTTTTTTAATTATGTCATTGTATGTTAGGATTTTTTTATAATTAATTATGTTTGTTTTAATTTATTTATTTAAGTTATTATAATTTAATCTGCAAAAATAAAATAAATTTAGAAATTAAAACAAAAAAAATTACGGCGAGCTCGCTGCTGCAATCGTTGCGAGCGCACGAACT
Source organism: Schizonepeta tenuifolia (assembly GCA_029490685.1). NCBI lineage: Eukaryota > Viridiplantae > Streptophyta > Magnoliopsida > Lamiales > Lamiaceae > Schizonepeta > Schizonepeta tenuifolia. The sequence continues at coordinate 47,964,266 of CM055960.1, read as the reverse complement.
CGAATTGACGTGGCATGTGAGCGCGCGCGATCTTGGTGATCGCCGCTGCTCACAGCCTAACGTGTCAAAAATTGACCGTAATTTTCGTTGTTAAAATGTTACTTTTACAAATTATAATAATATTTACAACGCAAATCAAATCTGAAACCCAATGGCTAATCTTAATCCAGGCATAATATACAAATTAATGTGTCACAGTGGCCAGGGTCAATAGTGTATATGTACAATAATAATAAATGAATAACAGGAGTAAAAAATTATACAACGATGCAGTTCTGTTCTGTTACCTATGTAAATTGGAAATTGAAGTCAAGAATTCTCAAATATTTTATTGGCACTATTTTGTACTATTATTATTCGTTTGCTCGTCTGTTACATCATGGAGCTCAGCTGGTGATTGGTAGCAAAAATTTCCGGTCAAAATAATCATCTTTATAATATTAATATTTTCCATTTTTTCTTCTAATTATTCCATTTCTTTAACGAAACTATTTTCACGTCTGTTCGACTCGTTAATGGCGGCCGTCTCGCCTACTATTAATATTGCGCATTTCTCGTTGATTGCCAACCCAGTTAAAGACGAGATTCTCTCGAACAATTCTTGTTTTCTTCTTCAGTTGATTTTTTTAATTTTTAGCATTTCTTTATTGCATTTGAATAGTTATTTCCCACTTTACAGATAAGTCTTCGCGTTTCTGTATAAAAGGGGCATTGGGCGCTTTTCTTCTTATTGTGCTGTGATATTCTTGAGTAAGACGCAATTTGCTTGAAGCTAGGGTTTTTTGGTTGATCAATTTGAGCTTTTTGTTTGTGGAGAGAAAAAAGGTTTGTGAATTTGTTAATAATGGATAAATCGGTCGGAGAGAAAAAGAGAGTGGTGGTTGTCGGCGGCGGAGTGGCCGGCTCTGTGATGGCCAAGAGCCTTCAAGATCATTGCGATGTCTATCTCATTGATCCGTAAGCTTTAGCTCAAGTTCATATTGATTGCTTCATGTTTTTTTTGTTTAATTTTTATTTTTTATTGTTGATCATTAATTCATTATGATGTATGTGTATGAGTTGAGTTTCACGCGAAATTTTTATGTGTCGTAATTCAGTCACCATTCGTCAACCAGTGGTTTTATCTTATTAAAATTATTATGGTTGTCTAGGTGGATTGAGGCTCAGAAAAAAGATTATGCAGCTTCTTGATTAATACCGTTGTGGAAGGTTGTGATAATTTATTTTATGACTTGATGTATCATTGATTCCATAACCTAATTACCAAGTAACAACTGGACTTGAGTTGAGATGGTGAATTACTAGCAATGAGATTTTAAAGGCATTAGGTATTACTTTCCAAGTTTTTGTGTTTCGATAAATAAGATCATAAAGTTTCAAGATGCTTGTATTTGTGGCTGCCACTACATGATGGAGAGGAATAAGATAATTACATATTCATGAAATACGAATCTCTGTCCTAGAAATTTTAGAGGGGAAAAGTTAGCTGAATCAGTAGAGGTAATCTATCTTATATGGTAGTTTCAGCTCTCTTCTCACTTTTGAAGGATCTGATGTTAGCTTAGATGGTATCAGAACAGAAACAGTGTCTGTCGAATAATTTGGATTCGTGAAAGACGATTAGACGAGCGAGCGTAATGTCTGAAGCTCTGTGAGCTAATTTTTTATTTTGAGCTTGGTTCATTTGGTTGAGACTTGATAGTTACCCCAAAACAAAAGATGGACAAGAAGTAGTGTACTATAGCTGAATTTAGTGGTTTATTGTACCCGTGATTTGTTTTAGGGTGGCACCATGTGCAGTGTTTACTATTTTTGATATTTTTGCTTTTACTCGACTAATAATTCATTCTCTGAATCATGCACACTTCTGATTTTGCTTTAACTGATTGTTGAAATCAATTTCAGGAAGGAATATTATGAGATCGCGTGGGCAGCTATGAGAGCAACTGTTGAACCATCGTTTGCAGAAAGAACGCTGATTAATCATGCAGACTACCTTCCCAAGGCTCATGTTATTACATCTTGTGCAACTAATATCACAGAAAATGAAGTGACAACTGCAGAAGGCCGTACCATTGGCTTCGATTATCTTATCATTGCCACTGGTCATGCAGGTGGTCCTGAATTTACAAGAACTGAGAAGCTCCAGCAGTACAAATCAGGTAAAGAAGTAGATTAATTTTCAGCATCTCATTTTGGCTAGGGTGCGCGGGGATGGGGATGTAATGAGAAACGAAACTATATGATAATCACATAATTATCTACAATCGAAAATAGTTTACCATAAGTTCTTTTTATACCTCTATGGCCTTGTGGATTCTGAATTTACCCACCCTCTGACCTAGTCTGATCTTTATGCAGAGCATGATAAGATAAAAGCCTCAAAATCAGTTTTGGTCGTTGGAGGCGGTCCAAGTGGAGTAGAACTAGCATCTGAAATAATCTACGCCTTCCCCGATAAAAAGGTGACACTGGTGCATAGAGGGCCAAGATTGCTGGAATTTGTTGGAGAAAAAGCTGGAAGAAAGGCACTGAATTGGCTTACATCAAAGAAGGTGGAAGTCATCTTGGGTCAAACTGTTAACTTGGAGTCAGGATCAGATGGTGTTTATCAAACATCAGGTGGAGAGACTATTCATGCTGATTGTCATTTCCTTTGCGTCGGCCAGCCATTTGCTTCATCGTGGCTTAAGGACACTTGCGTGAGTGATAGCTTAGATGCCCGTGGAAGGCTAATGGTCGACAATAAGTTAAGGGTTAAGGGTTACAACAACATTTTCGCTATTGGAGATATCACCGATATTCCTGTAAGTCTATCTTCTTTTGCAATTCTTTTGATCCTAACATTTGAGTGATTATTACTGATTTATCCTAATGATGTATGATATAGGAACTGAAACAAGGATACTTAGCTCAGGGGCATGCCGCGATTGTTGCTAAGAACTTGAAGCTGCTCTTTAAGGGACAAAGTGAGAGCAAGCTTTCGACTTACAAGCCAGCTTCGCCATTTGCAATCGTTTCACTAGGAAAGAAGGACGGAGTGGCACAAATGATGTGCTTAACTTTGAGCGGGCGCGTTCCTGGCATGATAAAATCTGGGGATTTGTTCGTCGGGATGTCCCGGAAGAATCTTGGCTTGAGTGCAAACTAAGCTGGGGAGAGATTCCCTTTTCCATGTGTTGTGAGTTTTAGTGGATTGCTCTGAAATTCTTCAACATCATTTTTGTGCATTGTTTCTATCATTTTCCGAATGTACCCCGTGTGTATGTTGTTATTTTTCTAATGTATTTGTTGGATTGGTTATGCGTGGTTATGTAAGTTACTGAAATATACTAGATGTTTATTACTTTGCCTTTAATCGAAATTCTTGTGTATATATTATGTCATCAGTCGATCTTGAAATATTATTTAATCCTTCATTATATGCAATTCAGTCTCTATGATTCTATAATTGAGTGTATCTCGGCTTAATTCATTGATATAATTGTTACAATATGCACTTCAAAAAAATTAACAGTAAACTGTTAATATCGAAAAAACTCAATTTTCACGGTGAAAGGAAAAAAATACTATATGAACTCTACCACCCACATTTAGGGTGAAAGGACAAAATTACCCTTCAGTCAAACTTTTAGCCAAAAAATAAAAATAATTTAGGAAGGTTAACGAGATTCCATATTACTACTGCTATAGTATTGGCTCTTTGAATTCTAAAAACACACTTCATCATCAAGTTTTAAATAATTGTAATTTAAATTCATACAAAATATAATACTCCTTCCGTCTGCCCATTTTGTCTACATTTCCTTAAACAGACATTCTAGTTAATTTATGTATTTCCCAGTAATAAAGAATTAACCCTTCAAAATCTTTTAAAAGTAATGAGATTTACTCACTTTCTATCATGATACTCTTATCTTTAATGTCCGTGGCGAAAAGTAAGTAGAAAAAATGAGAGGAACACAGGGAGTAGTAATTTAGATATCAGTAAGACAGTGGTTATAATATGTCCTATCTACTAAATGAGTATATATATGATTTCGTCTCAACACTAAAGCTGACTTTTATGGATGTCATAAGGTTACTGAAAAAATATTTATTGGATACTTCACACACAACTTGAGCCATGTATAGGAAAAAAGAAAAACTTGAGCCATGTATAACAGTGTTGTTACTATATTATGGCTCATTGTCATTTAAATTATGTATTGATCCAAATTGTATAAACCACTATCAAAAGTATTGCAAACATAAACAATATTTAATTCGCCAACTTATAATCCAAATAAATTTAAACCGTTCAAACATTTGATTCAAGAAATACCCTTGTAGTCAACGTTGAAAAAGTCTCATCTGTTGCTAACTTCTTGAAAGAATTAAATATTCTTAAAAATGGGTATTTAGAATTCCTCATAGTCAAAAAGACTCAAAGCTAGAGTTAGGCTTGGCTGTCCATAAATATATTAAAAGACAACACAATTCAATTGAGATTATTAAACTTTAATTAAAATTAATAGATTCTAGTTTTACTTTATTAATGCCATTGAGCTAGCTGATTCTCCCTGTATTAATTCATTAAATATGATAGAATAAAATAAAAATATATAGTTGACAGTACAGAAGCCGTTGTCTATATTCAAACTTTCTTTGTTAAATGAGTATTGAAGAAATGGATTTATAGGAATATATATTCCCTAAAACGGAAACACGGTGCAAACAATCAAATAATGAAAGGTAATTTTAAACACAGCCCTCATTTCTTTCACTATAGCTCCCTATTTAAATTAATAATAATAATATTAAATGTACTATCATGTCCTCATAACCTTTAACTAAATTTTTAATTAAAAATAAATATTTTACTACATAACCCAACTTAAAATTTTAATGAAAAAGATTACTAATTTTGTTCCGTAACTGCAAATCTGCACCACCAATCGCTCTTCATCATGGGACTATGAAATTGGCAAAATTCTTGTTGCAAATGAATGGTATGCTATCTTGGCTAAAGAGAGAATTGGAGAATTTATATAATAATTACGTTTATTCATTGAACCTTACAACAAATTTTATTTAAGAATTTAATTTATTATTCTCTTGTTTGATTTCACAATAGTTGATTACTTTTGATCCATGATTTATGTATTTTAGCAATAGTTGGTTTAATCCTCCCTCTACATTCAATTTCTTGTACTTTGTAACCCTGCAAAAAATGCATTCACAAGATGAAATATTTTCCTGTCCAATGGAGATGACATTCTAGGGTCTATTTTCGTTATTTTTCAATAAAATATATGCTAAGGTAAATAAGAGTATAATAGAGTATTTACTATTATTATTAATAATTTAAATAGGAGACTAAATGAGACTATGTTTAAAATTAGGCAATCGTGAATTTGACAACCCAGATGGGCCTGAATTTTTAAGGCCCAACAAAATGAAAATATTGTTGGGCCATTAAAAGAGTCGAATTTACTCAAGTTTATGTGCCCCGACCCATCACGTGCTCATCACATGCACGGACCGTCCACTACTAATTAAATTTCTGGATAAATTTATGGCATTTGCTTCGAAGCTTCGCTAAACTTCTCCAAATTGATTAAAGTATTATTATTCGTCCTACTTTTACTACCTCAACGTTGATTCTCTCTTCGTCTCGTCTCCCAGATTTTTTACTCTATATTGTTGCAAATCTCCTATATACGCACATAAAATTTCAGATCAATAATTTGAAACCCTAATTCTCATTCTGCGAATCGCAATCACATAAAACAAATTCAGCAGCATGAGGAGGGTGTTTGGAGTGAAGAAGGATAAGGAACCGCCGCCGTCCGTTCAAGATGCCTCTGATCGGGTTAGAAATTCGACTGATTCAATTTGCATTTCGTTTCTGTTATTATAATTGAAATATTGTCTCAATGTGCTGAAGAGAGAGAGAGAGAGAGAGAGATGTAGATGTGTGTGTGTGCGGGGGAGCTTTTCAGACGTTTTACAATGTGCTGCAATAGGTGTTCAATCACCGCATAAGGTGTTGGCATTAATTATAGAGATGAAGAATAGATTGAACTTTTCCTGATTTGGTAATGGAGGATAGAATTATGCACCTAGGAAATCGGTTCTTCTAGTTTGCTCCGCTGCCATTTTCCTTCACATTGTATCAAACAGGGGAGTTTTCCAAGCACTCCTCTCCTTATATTCGTAAATCATCTCTGCCAAGTTAATCTAAAGTTCTTAACCGGTGTAAATCTTTTTTGCTGAATTACTTACAATAGTGTCACCTGTATTTGTTAATATCTCCATGTTCCTGAAATTTTCTTTCTTAGAGGCTTAATGTTGGTCTTGTCAATTTTATGCTACGTTATATGCGTTGTTGAACTGGATGCTCAGTTTAAATATCCTATTTCAGATAAATAAAAGAAGCGAAACAGTCGATGAAAAGATACAAAAACTTGATGCTGAATTAGCGAGATATAAAGAGCAGATCAAGAAAACCCGTCCAGGTCCAGCACAAGAAGCTGTTAAGGCTCGAGCTATGAGAGTTCTTAAGCAGAGAAAAATGTAAGCTGCATCATTTTTGTTCTTGAATATTATATCCAAGTTGGTACTGCATGACAATCCTTGTCAAATTTTTGAAATTTGCCCCCTGGTGGTGACTGCGTGGGTGATTTCTATGACGTGCCTGCTCCTGAGTCAGGGAATTCTATAGCATATTAACTGGGGGAGCTGAGGTTTCATAAGTTTAGTCTTAATGTGTTCAAAGAGTTGGAATGTCAGCATAAACATCTTTCTCAAATTGGGCAGGTATGAAGGTCAGCGTGATATGCTATACAATCAGACATTCAATCTCGATCAAGTTTCATTTGCTGCAGAAGGAATCAAAGATGCTCAACAAACAGTATGTATTAGACGCTGCTTTCTACTTTACTATGAACTCGCTCTACATAGTAACTGTCTTCTCTATTTTTTTTATTTTTGTTCCCTGATCCTGATATTTTGACTGGACATAGATAAGAGCATCTTAAGGATAACTACAATATTTGGAGCTTTTATATACATCCATATATTGTTGCAATATTACGAGCTTCTCAAATAGTTATTAATTTTTTGACACACACTTTGAGATTTTTGTGTAGTAGAAAAATCTAAAACATATACTCATATTGTTTTCTAATATGACATGTACCTTGAGATTCCCACTAACATTCATTCAAATAAGATTTTGTTTTTTTTATGTTTAATCTGCATTTAATTGGCATTGGCCTGGCCCCACTGGAAAATGTTTTGAGGCAAAACTTGTTCTGTAATGCGGCCAGTTCCCATTGCGTACTTCTATCTTGTGATGCTTGTTCGGAGCCCATCTAAAATTGGATATTTCTGTGTGGTTGTCTCATTGAGAAACATAGTTGGTTAGCATAGTTGAGTTTGCCTGTAACTAGTTTTTCCACATTCTTTGCAGATGTCGGCCTTGAAGTCAGCAAACAAAGAGCTTAAAGGAATGATGAAGACTGTGAAAATTCAAGACATAGATGTTTGCTTCTTCAATTCTGTTTTCTGACATATTTCTCTCATATGGATATTTTGTTGATAATTATTATGAATTAACCGGTGGATTTTATGTCAATAGAACTTACAAGATGATATGATGGACCTTATGGAAGTGAGCAATGAAATCCAAGAGTCTCTGGGCAGAAGCTATAGTGTACCTGATGATATCGATGAGGATGATCTGATGGGTGGTAAGAAACTAGATTTTACTCTGAACATCTGCAATTTTCCAACTGTCACCAGAAATAAGAAGTACAAATATTGACTCCATCACAATTTACAGTACTGTGGAACGTAATGCATCCTTTCTCTTGAATGTTCATTGTACAGTTTGGTTCAGCTGCTATAGATTCTGGTCTATATGCTCTTGTTGATTTCTTAATCATGTGATGCAGAGCTTGATGCGCTGGAAGCGGACATGGGTTTCGAAACTGAGGGTGATGGAGTACCTTCTTATCTTCAACCTGATGAAGAATCGGAACTAAATTTGCCATCAGCACCGAGTGGGCATGCTCCAAATCCAGGAGGCAGAGCAAATGTGCAGGTAATATACTCCTAGGCCAAAAGTAGCGTGAAAAAGGACTCCGAAGTTTGTCTTTATTGTACCTAATAAATCATTTGATGTTGACAGGCTGAGGATGAACTAGGTTTACCAGCCGTCCCCCGGGCTTCCCTCCGAGGTTAGAAGGTAGTGAATGATGCGCAATTGATGGACCTGTGAAACGAATGATGTCGTGGCATAGGTTTACTGTAAAACTATATACACGACTCTGTCATTTCTTTGAGTTTGAGTATCTCGGACCGGGTAAAAAGTATTTGAATATGATGTTGATAACCATGTGATTCTTTGGCCTCCTTGTGGTGCTTGAACGATTGAACCCAAAGGTGGATTTGTATAGATGCTGTCTAATTTTTCATTCTCTTGTTGGTCTCTGGCTAGCTTGTTCTTCTTTTTTTGCTGTTCTGGGCTGCATAGATGCTGATCGTAGATGCATCTAAATGCTGATCATGATTTGCAGTGAATGGTTAAATTAGTGCACTACGTTTTAATTTTTTTTTTCTGTAATTATCACATAACATAATCTAAATTCCGGCATCGAAAAAATTCACACGCCATGTTGAATCAAATGTGGAAACACGTGTCATATATAAAAAATTATTTCCATCTACATGCCATCTAAATAGATTTTATGAAGCCGAAATTTCGGAGAGGGTGAGATTATTGAAAAAGTATTGGAACTTGTGTGCCAATTTGCCAAAAAAATAAAAATCAAGACATTATTGAGAAGAATATCAAACAAAATTTAAAAGCTTTTCAAAAGTTATGACAAAAAATATAGCAAATCATTATGAGAAGAAAATAGAGCAAGAAATAAATCCTCACAGCAGCTGCAGACAGATGCACCAAAATAACGAGCCTTGAGAGATGGATTGTTTTCAAACTCAAAATTAAATAGTACTATAATTATTAACTGCAGAAAGTAGTAGGGTACAACTTATTGAGAGGATAAAAGTAGACAGGGAAAAAGTTGTAAGATTTCAAAGCGCTATCAACACCGTTGGTGTAAGGATTGCTATTCTTTTCCAGTATGGTCCTAACTGACTTGTAATTCTCATCAGCCGGTGCAAAGTCGAAAACCAAAGTGGAGTCTGAGTTCGCCCGTCGTTAGATATTCCGTTTATGTCAAGTTTTTCACATGTTCCAGATATTGTCCGCGTGAGTGAAGCTATCAGCGGAGCGTAACCTTCTGTGGAATTTGTTGTTGGTGGTGGCGGAGGAGGAAACAGCTAAACCGGTTCTCAACATCTCTAATTGTGTCTGAAGGGACTGGGACTCGTCTGCACAAAACAGAAATATGCTAAGTTGAGGTAATAATATATCATATAATCTGGGTATTCATTTCATCAATAAATTCTTAATCAGTCTCTTAAAAAATTAAAACATCTAACTTTTACAACTTACTAGTCAAGCATTTGGTGTATACAACAGTGACAAAGTGAAAACGTAAACACCACCCTCTCAAAAAAAAAAAAAAAAAAAAAAATGTAAACAACACAAGTTGAGATGAATTTTTACGAGCTTGTTGTCCTTCAAAATCAGGTGTTCCTCGAGTTATAAACTATTTCCAAGGGTGTAAAAGGATATGCATTTTCTTTTTATCAATATATAGTATGGATGGAATGAAAGATTAAAATCCAGATTAAAATTATAATAAATCTCGGAAATCAAAACGGTATGTACTTACTATCTACGATGAATTTCTTCTGTTTCATTCTCAAAAGTTGCTGCTTCAATGTGTTATTCTCCAGGGACAAAGCAGCATATTGCTGAACTAACAAAGCAACTCTGGCAGCCAATTCAGACCCAAGATTCTGCACAATGAAATCGAGAATCAAATTGCAGCAAAAAGAGCAAGAAAACACTAATGACCCCCACTAAAAGTAAAGCTATTATTAGACAACATGGCAATACATGCTTCCACTATAACCAAGTTGCGACATGATCCGCAACTAAGTTATAGTACTAAGGTATCTCACATGTTAGGTCATAAAATTAATAGGCATTAGGCCATCAGGAAAAACCGGTATAGTACTCCAGTCAAATACGGTTAAAAAGTGCTTTGAATTATGTAACTTTTTAGACATTACAAAATAAACGTAGTATAACGAAATATATAAATTATTGCAATTATTTGAATAATAATTTACAATATTTGGTTTCAATTCTAAACACCAAGTTTTGCTGGCACGGCTGTACAGTACTTGTGCAACTACGAGATATATTTCCTGATCGAGAACATATTTTAGCCTTACAGGTAAACGAAAATAAGGCAAAAAGCTAACTTTTACTGGCAGATAATTAGATTCATATAAGCAATGCATGTAGAATAAAACAGATAGAAGAAATGCGTGATTATTGGCCACATATGATGAATAATATGCATACAAATGTCCCCCAAAACAAAAGTGCAAAACAATGACTATTATCACTAAAACACTATTTCTTCGTTGATTCCGTACCTGAAGAACATTAGCAGTCCTTTCCAGCTCAGTGATATATTGAAGTTTTCGAGCTCTAGACCGCTGCCCAGGGTGAGGGTGACTGCATATAAAATGACAGTAATCATAAGTAAAAATCTTTGCATAACAGGAAATTGTTTACAGATCAGAGAAAATTAGACACAAAAAGGGTATAAAGGGGAACACCTCTGAGAATTTTCATAAAAACTACGTAATCACGTAATGATATGAAATCGGGAAAGATGCAAGATTTAGGAAAAGGAAAAGAAATAAAATGTGGCACTAGCACACAGGATCTTTATGTTGTTACTTGTTTCGGCAGTTTGAAGCAAAAACTGGCCACGGTAAACCACTCAGAGTTTCCAAGTGATTAATTTAATGACCTACACAGTTCAAATCTTGAGTTGAGATGTTGCAATTATTTCACCAGATTCGTGAAGAAATTCGAGCAATCCAGATTATGTTTAGTATTATAAATCCAGAAAGTGATGTTAAACCTAGCTGTTATAAGTGAATTATATTGGAATGGTTAAAATACGTCACACAGCAAATGAGACAAAAGAATGATGTTTACATAAAAACATCATAAACATGTCAAAATAGGATATATACCGCCTCATTAGATTGTTGTCGGAACTGATCTCGTCAGCAGAAGCACGGGCGTTGCTGTATGATTTTGACTGTACTCCAGACATTGAATTAACATATCCGGAAAATGCTGATGCAATTTCATTTCCAGGGAAGCCTAAATTGATTCTCCTTCGAGGTGAATTAGGACCATACATGCAAGAAGGCTCCAATTCATCATCAAGCTCACCAAAATCTGTAGTTCCCTTCTCATTAAGTTGATCTAGATCTGGTAATGCCCCAAAAAGTGTGGAGGAATCACTAGCAGTTTGATGGTGTGATGGACTATCGGAGTTCAAATCTAAATCACTCAATAGATCGTTCAGCCAAGGTGGTTGATCCTCTAATACGAAGCTCTCATCATTTATTTTGAAATTTCCATTTTTCCTAGAATGAAATTCAGTATCTTTGCTCGAGAATGGGGAAACGAGTGCATTATCTTGGGGAGCAACAGTTTTCTTCTGGAGAGGGCAGCGAGGTGGGAGTTGGGCGTGCCTTGACATAGTGACGTTTTGCGTTTATTTTCTGAAGAACATCATAAGATAATCTTCTAATGTGAGTTTCTCTAACCCCGGTACATCAAGAACAACATAAAATGAAACAGACTAAAGAAGGGAACATTTATACAAATATTTGACAAACAAGAAGGTTATATGTGCAATATCAAAACAAAATCTTACAACTTAGGAAAACTATAGTCCTCAATCTTCATGAATCTTCGGTCAATGATTCGACCAACAGAGAAATATGTATATATATAGGCATGCAAGAACCCTAACAAAATTAAAGTTTTCTCGCGACTGAAACTCATGTAACAAACTGAATAAAGTGGATCCTAAACTTAATACAGTCCAAGTCACATTGCTAGTATGCAGTAGAACTTTCTCATACGAAGAAAAAATCGAGCAGCAGATTGCCTTACTACATCTTTAGGATATCAAAGTTATCTTCACTTACCATAATTTGACTTTGGATGAATATGAAGGGAAATAACATGTATTAAAGTAGTACCCTTTATTCACTTTCAATTGAATTCTTAACAAATCTCCAGATTCTTCTATTTAACATTATTACGCTTTAGAGAAGGAAAGAGAAAGACGCCAAAAATGGTATTAATTGATTAAAATTCAAAAAACTTGAACCAGCTTCAAGAACCAAAAAGACTACAACTTTTTAAGTAGACGCATTTTTATCATATTTCTCAACAAATAACGCCATATCTTGACATAACAGAAATTAAAGACACACAAGCCCAGAAAAAAATAACTAATGAAATTCATGTCACACACAATGAAAAAGGAGCACAAAATAGAGAGAAAATGAAATTCATGTAAAAAATAGTATTACGACGACGTTGCACATATTTTCACAAGAACTGTTAAACAAGAAACGAAAATAAAAGAAGAAGAAAAAAAATCTGATTTCTGGCGCACCTTTAACAATTTTGAGGCTTGAGAAAATTGCTTCAGCAAACAAAGAACGTGGAGTGGTGCAGTGAGTAGCTAATCTGCAGAAAGATAAAGAAAAAAAATCATTTGACACAAGGCGTGAAAAATATAGGAATTAGCAAGATTAAGAGCGGCAGATATGTAGGAGAAAGAAGACGAAATCAGAGGGAAAATGAAGAAAAGCGACACACTGTACGGACAAGGAAAGGGTTTTTGTGGGGGAGTTTGAGTTTGAGTTTGGAGTTGTGAACAGCTCATCTTTTGCCCATATTGTTGTTCTTGCGTTGCGCTATCAATGTCACCATCGCAGAATTTTTGAAACACAAAGCGAGCTATTTATTGAACCCCACTGATGCTGATGGGGTTTTAAGCTTTTAATCATTTAATTTAGAGAGAGAGATGGAATCTTGAATATGCTTCATAAACTCGGAACTTAAATCTAATACTGCGATTTTCCTTTTTCTTAACCGCCACAAATGTCATTACAATACATTACATTTGAGTTTAATTTTATAATCAGTGACTTTTAACTTTTCTGCTTTTCTCTAATTATTTTTTATCGATTATTCTAGTAAAATTAATTAAAGGGAATGTTAAATTTTAATTTTCGGCGGTATCATTTTTGTCCCTCAAAAATTTATAAAGATTTTATTTTTAACCTTTAAATTTTTTGTATTATTTCATCAAAACAAAAATATAATTGTATTATTTTACTCAACTAAGTATTTTATCTTTTTTGAACCTACTTCCGATTAAGTTTTACTATTATTTACCTCTTCTACATTATTAATTGGTTTTGGAATATTATCAAACCTAAACATAGATAAAAATATACTCCTTATCATTTTTTACAAAAGGTTCAAATTGAAATTTTAACAGGATGATCATTTGTAATGGGTCCTTTTTTTTAATGTGGGAACCCGCAGCATCGACAGAGGTCTTAGATTTATAAAAATCATCAAAATGCTGAAAATATGAATTTATTATATCAAATACGCGACTCAAATAGAGGTGATCACATCCAAGGGAATCATAATCAAACCATCAATCTCTTCGATTTCAATTTCAAATTAGAACCACTACCGATTTGGTTCCTCACTTCCGATGGTTCCAATCCAAAACCAAGGTTTCAATTATGTATTTTTTTTTTCATTTTTTTGCTATTTTTTCTTCTTTAATTAATTTTATGTAATATAATGTAAATATTTAAGTGAACTAAATATAAATAATGATATAAATATAAATAAATATGTAAAAAATAAAATATGAAGAATCGGAGAACGGAAACCGTCGTTTTCCGTTCAGTTCCGACGGATCCAATTCTGTGGCCACCTCAAGACTGAACAAGGTCTTCGATGTCTATTAGGCGTTTAATTTTGAATAAAGATCTTAAACCCCAAATCTAGTAGTAGTCTTCAATTAATTTATCAAATGTTCTTAAATTTTGACATTCGATTCACAATCAATGTTTATAAACTCCATGCAAGATTAAAGTCTATAAATCTTTGACGTCTCATTGTGGATTAATGGTTTTAAGTCCATGAGAACTTTGATAGTGCACAACATGTTGATGTGGCGCGTCTCTCATACCTTACCGGACTTCATCTCAGATGTGGTCTATTCGCATCATCTCGTCGGTGTGGGCTTTATTCCATTCATATTTTATATATACGTACTCCTATATGGGTTAATTTGAACCCCATAATATTTGAGGTAATATTCCAAAATGTCTCTTTTCTAACAAAAAAATAATAAAATGTTGCTTACAAAATAAAAGTGTCCAAATAGCACTTTAGTTTGTTAAAAAATTATTATACCCTTAATGAGAATACAAAATTTAAATCATACACGAAGACTAACTTCATTATTGAATTTCCGACAGTAAAATTTTCCAACGCCGACAGTGGCGCGGTGGTGCGATCGCCGGCGAAAAATTTCCTGCGAAAATTTGAATTATACATGAAGCCTAACTTCATGTATGCATCATACATGAAAACTAATCTTTGTGTATGATATAAATTTGAAATGTTTGGCGGCAAAAAATTTCGTGTATGATATACACATGAATGTTAGTCTTCGTGTATGCAACATATATACATGAAAGCCAAGCTTCATGTATGAGGCATACATGAATGTTAGTCTTCGTGTGTAATGCATACATGAAGCTTCATGTACGATTCAAATTTTTGCCGGAAATTTTCACTGGGAATTTTCGCTGGAAATTTTAGTGTATGATGCATACATGTATGTTAGTCTTCGTGTATGATGCATATTTGATGCAATTTGCATACATGAAGTTAGGCTTCGTGTATGATTCAAAATTTGGTCGGAAAGTTTTGCCGGAAATTTTCACTGGGTATTTTCGCCGGAAATTTTCGTGTATGATGCATACATGAAGTTAGGCTTCGTGTATATTCAAATTTTGGCCGGAAATTTTTTGCCGGAAATTCATACACGAAGTTTAATTTTCATGTATGATTCAAATTAAAGTTAACCTTCTTGTATACTTATAAGGATATAAAATGTATAAAAAGAACAAAAATGCTATCATAACTCTTTTTTTTAAGTGATATAATTCATCTTTCCCTTTTGGAAATGACTATTTCAACTTTTCTCTCGTACTAATATTTAGTAACATCAGTTTGGTCGTCCCCGAAAATACACTATTTATTGCAAATTCAAAAAATGAATGTTTAAATTTCCGGATTAGCCAATCCTATGTAATGTGTCATTAAATAGCATAAAATTTGGGATTGAGTTTCTAACCTCTCCCTCCCGATTAATGTTACGTTGTGAATAGTTGGGATTGAGTTTCTTTCTCCACGATAGTGATCTCTCATTAAGTATTCTGGTGAATGGTAATGTACCATATGACCACTAACTCTCTCTCATAACCACCAACTCTCTCTCATTAAATTGTTGACAAATGAGAGTGTGTCATGTGGCCACCAACTCCCCCCCTTTTTTTTCTTCCTCTTGCGATCACACCTCAAAGATGATAGCAACTTCGATCATTTTGTTGTGATCGTGGAGATCTGCAATAACTGCGATCGCTTATAAAAGATCGCAACAACTACGGTTACCCTAGTGGTGATTGCCGCTGAGGGTAGTCTAAGAACTAGTCGATGAAGCCTAGTCAAATGAGAAAGTTGGGCTCATAAGACACTCTTAAACAATATGTCTATGGTTCAAATCCCACTAAAATGTGGGTTGTCTTTTCCATTTTATATGGTGTCTAGTTTATACTAGATTGTATAACTGTGATAGTATTGTAGTCGATATAGAATTTAGTTGAAATATAATGTAATTTGTGGTTGATGTTAATTTAAGTTGTATCCATCTAAAAAAACTTATTGAATCCAATTATCAAACAATAAATTTGATCAAGATAGCAAAAGTCAAATATGCACTCATAAACTAAAATAACTTAACAACCTAGTTTTTATTTTAATTTTATTTCTTCATAAACCTAGAAAGTAAACCTAATAGTGTGTGTGTGTGTGTCGTTCTTTCCATTGCACCTCTTACAAACTTATGTGAAAAGGAGATATCATAATGCCAAAGATATTTTCAAAATAGAAAATGAACTTAGCATGAAAATTAGAACTTGCTTGTGACAACTGAGTATTGGAGGGACCACTATAATTAAAAAGTTAAATATGGACCATCCTTAATTGTATCACTATTATATGATTCTTATAGTGTACATCTAAAAATGCTTGCTTATAAGTTCACGTCATAAATTAACCAATAGAAATGCTTAATCGGTCAAAGAAATCTATAGGATATGAATTAAACAAAATGGGAACTGCCAAAAAAAAAAAAAATCGTTTACGTTAATTTTTATCCAACATCTCAGTAAATGAATTGATGAGTCGAACACATGAATTAGGTGCCATGTGATGTGAATTAGTTGATCGGATACCCAATCATGTACTATTTGTTTAAAAAATATGAATAGTTTTTAACTTTATATTGTCATAAACCATCACTTATATAACTAAAATTGTGGAATATTAGATGGAATATAATGGCAAAGTTTTCGTGCGTGTGTATTTTTTTATTCGTCTTTGTTTGCCTCCAACCTTGTTCTACTTATTTATTCTTGTTTTTCTTTTTTTGTGCCAATCCATTAGAGTTGTTGGAGAAGTTTCATTCCTAAAATAACTAAATATTGAAGACACTCAATCGGTGAATAGAGAGGACTTGAAGTTCAAACTCTACTGCTCATTTCCCAATTCAAAAATTATTTCCATTTTTGCAAATTGTACGCACTGAGCAGTTTAGGAAATTGATTTATTTTTTGAGAAATAATTGAATACTTATTACTTATAAGAGGCATAAAATATTTGTAGGGTTGTTTTAATTCGGTAAGAAATGTAATGGGATTATTTGTAACTTTTTTCAGAAAGAAAGTTTTATATATAAAATGTTTTCTCCAACTAAAAAAATTAAAAAACTATTAGGTCTTTCTGCAAACCCTACCACCACCCCACCCAACCCCAGAAATAATAATAATAATAATAATAATAATAATAATAATAATAATAATAATAATAATAATAATAACAGGAGGAACGTAGCTGGACATCCAATAATATTTAGTTGTACTTAGTCGCAAACTTATAAGATTGGTAACTTTAGAACGTGAAATATACTAGTTCAAACTTATACCACTACTAATCTTTCCCATCACAAAAGAAATAAATAAAGAAAGAAATATACTACAAATAAAAAATTGTACTGTAATCATCTTGGACAAGTTACTGTAGTGTTCATTTATTGTGTTGCAAAAGAACCCAACGGTTTTTGTCTGTTTCTTGATTAAAGCAACTAAAACTGCACTCATGCTATCGTATCTCTGTTGAAGGACATGCAACTTGCAAAAATAGACAAATTATTTTATTATACCGCAACTGGTCAATTTAAGAATTCTTTTTTCATTCTTTTAATAATACAAGTTGTTGGATTATTCAATCAACTTGATGAAATTATTGGAACTTGGTAGTGGATTGCGCACATACTTCCGACGATTTTCCTAATATTGTGATCGTACATTTCATCCAACCTATTTTAATTATATTTCAGATCTGTAAATATGGGTGATTGATTGATACATTTAGTTTCAAATTGATACTACTATAATATAAGCTTGATGAACACAAGAGACAAACTAAGATTGTAATAACTTTTAATCTAATCAATTTTATTATACTACTACTATATCTTTTACATCTGTAAATATGGATGACTGACTGATACACTAATTAGTTTCAAATTGATGTAATATATATAAGTTTGATAAAGCACAAGAGACAAACTCAAATCGTTAATAGTTAATACTAAAGAGTGCCGCGCGAATAATCAAATGATCAAAGAAACACAAAGTTTTAGTCATATTCCACGAAAATTAACAACAATTTATATGTTCAAGTAGCCTTATATAGTAAGCCAAACTAAAAAAAAAAATGACTATTTCGACTTTTTAATAAAATAGATAAACTGCGTAGTTATCCAATAATGATGAATCAATTCATGACACAATCAATTAATAGAAGCTTACAAAAGTTTTGAATTGAAGGCTCTATGATTTCAATATTATTTCAATAAAATTATTTTAAAGATGAGGTGTGATTATAATTTAGTCGCAAAGTGCAAGATTCATATATGCTGTACGCTATATACTATTGGAATAGGGATCGAAAGATATGAATGATACATTAAAATTAAGTTGGTGGCGGTGAAAATGAAATAACTAAGCCAATAAATAAGAATGACAAATATAGATTATATGATAATATAATGCATGATAGTTAGTGGGGTAGTAGATATAATATTATAAAAATATTACATACATTGACAAGTTGGTAAACGAGTTTATAAAGTCGTTAGTGATCATTACCAAAACGGGTAATTTACATTTAAATAGTCAAATTATTTAACTTTTAACAATTATATTCCAAATTATTTGAAATGTCATTTTAATGGCCAAACTATCAAATGTTTCACAATTATATTCTAACTTCAATTTTCCGGCTAAAAAAAATGATTTGGTATGCCGGAAAAGCCTGTGTACTTGTAAAAAAAATACTGAGGTGACGTGGATTTTCCACTTTTAAATCCTAATTTTCAAATATATTAAACAAATACATGGTACTAAGAAAAATGAAATCATTATCTCTCTCTATGCAACAATTCTCCCTCTCTCGCCGTCGTTCTGTCTACCACCAAAGTCATCGCCGTTTCTATCCAACGTTTTGCCACCCCCCTCCCAAAAAAAAAAACTCTCTCTTTCTATCTCTCTCTCTCTAACTCGCCAAACCCAGATTTGGGTCACTGGACTTCCGCCTTCGACAACAACATTTCCACCCACATTCAAGTATTAAAATTTCTAAGTTTCCCAATTCAATTCTTCACCAGACACAGCAAACACAATCTATTAACATATAAAATGTGTAACGCAATTCACTCTATAATACGGAAACATTCACCAAACAACACCAATTAAATTTAAGCATTTGTAAATTGCAACCAACGAAATTGTCTCCACTATTCAACATTGAAAAAGAGAAAATGAATCAAAAAATCAAAAATAATTTGTTGAGTAAAAAATGCACTCGACGGCCGATATCATCTTGAGCTCTAAAGGCGTTGAGACTGGCGTCGCGGAATTTGCCGATTGAGCGGTGGCAGCTACAATAGCGGCGAAGGAGATAGTGAATGGTTGAGGGATATTCATATTTTGATTTTCAGTTTTCATTATTTTTTTTTTTTTAAGTTTTGGCATCAAAACTGCCATCTCATTTTGAAAAAAAGGTGCCACATCAGTTTTCTTAGCCGGAAAATTGAGGTTAGATTATAATTGTGAAAAATCTAATTGTTTGGCCATTTAATTGACATTTCAAATAGTTTGGAATATAATTGTGAAAAGTTAAATAGTTTGGCTATTTAATTGAAAATTGCCCTTACCAAAACCAGTGTTCTATAGTACTAATGAATGGGCTTATAGTCCCCTTGGGGATGATCTAATGGTAAAAAGTGAGCACTTGAGACTGAGAAGTCTCGGGTTTGAACTTCATGAAGCGTCTCTATAGGTCGAACCTGTCACACCTGTACTTGAAAAGTGTGGTTTACATATCTTGTGTGGTATGCAGGCTATTGCATAAGAGACGGGGTTTACCCAGTGCGCACCAAAGGTAGCGGTTGCGAGTTCCCACGATATAAAAAAAAAGAAAATAATAATAATAATAATAATAATAATAATAATAATAATAATAATAATAATAATAATAACAACGAATGTATATCATTTTTGGGATGAACATTCGAAAAAAACTACAAAACCTGTGTCGTTAAGAGCGGAGCGGACCATTTAGAGCATGTACTACGGGAGTTGAAGAGAGGAGTCGAAGGCCTGGGTCGAAGGCGCTAGACGCAGCCTCGCTAGACACACCCTAGGTCTTGGCCATAGTGGAGCATAGACCCAGCCTTAGGTCTAAGGGTGTGTCGAAGGCTGGGTCTAAATTTCGACACACCCTTCGACTCCGCCAGTCAGCAACATGGGGACATGTGGCGTGTCCCCATTGGTCCGATGTATTTTTTTTTTCTGAATAAAAAAAAATAAAAATGAGCAACGGCTATATACAATTCACCAGCAACGGCTATACAATGGCTACCCCTCATTTTTCACTATATATACCCCTTCATCCATACCACACCACCACACCAATTCATCCAATTCATTCATCATACAAATTCACTCTTTTTTTCAAAAAAAAAAAAATAATAATGAGTTGGCCGGGTGCGAGCTACAATCATGAAGAGATTTGAATAGATTTGAGCACGTTTTGGTCCACTCTGCGAGTAGTTGTTGTGTTTTTATTTATTTCTTAATTATTGTATTTTTTTAAGTTAGTGTATTTTTTTTTTAAATTCAATAAAATTATCATTTATTAATTTCTGAATTTAATTAAGCTATTTTTTATAATATTTATTACAAATAAAAAAATAACAAAAAAATAAAATCTATTCAATCATTAAAATCACGCTTTCCAGTGCTTCAACCTAGGTCTTACTCAACCCTATTATACTGGAAAAATCAACCTAGGTCTAACTCAACACCACCAATCATTAAAATCACGCTTTCCAATGCTTCAACCTAGGTCTAGTAAGACCTATGTAGTGGATGCTCTTATATATTCAACTTTACTTTACAACTTAACGAATAAAATTTTCTTCAATTTCAGTTTATTTGTGTTTTAGTTAAAGTTTGTATGCATTACATTGCTTTTTAGCGTTTCATTTTTTGTTTTTATTAATTGATTACTAGAGCTGATAACTCTGTAACGAGAGTATGAATTTTTTAATTAACTTCTATTTCTTATACTAATATTTATCATGATCAAAATAATAAATTTAATAGTGAGACTTAATGGGACATGACACACACAAAATATGTTGGAACACACAGATCGACTAAAATTACACAAGGCCAATTGGGTACCCTTCATCTATATATTTAACTTAAAGTACAATTAAAAAAAAAAAAAAAAAAAACTTAACAATGTAATAGTATATACTATATCAAGAAATAATATTGCAAGTGGATTATACCGTTCCTGTAGAAATTATCTAAAACTACAAATGGAGTAAAAAAAAAGAGAGAGAGATTCGATGAAAGAAGAAAATGTAAATATTGCATGCAAAGTTGAGAGCAAACGGAGAAACGATCTCTGTCCTCCCACCCACGTTTCTCTCTGCAACAGATCTGAAAAATTGCAAAGAATTTGTTCACATAATATTATTATTATTATTATTCCAATTGGTGCGATCGATAAGCGATTCCTGGTTGATGATTCGGCCATGCATGCAGATATGTGCATGCCTGTAAGAATCGAAATCTGGGGTGGGGTGTGGTGATTAAGAATGAAATTTAAAATCAGATCAGTATTATTGATTATTGAGTATTGAGTATTGATATTTTGGAGATCTTACGTAGGGGGTGTGCGTGTTGGCTATGTTTAACCGTCAATTCGTTTTGTCATTCGCTGTGTTGCTGTCATTCCCTCTCCTCTTCTTCTTCATCCCATGCTTTCTCTCTCCTAAACACGTCCCCATCTCCCTCCCCGACGAGCTCGACGACCTCGCCCTCTTCCGCCGCGCCTCCCTCGACGCCATCGCCGCCGCCCAATCCAAGCCCAAGATCGCCTTCCTCATCCTCACCAACACCGATCTCCACTTCGCCCCTCTCTGGGAGCTCTTCTTCCGCGGCCACCAAAGCCTCTACAACATCTACGTCCACGCCGATCCCTCCGCCACCGTCGCCCCTCCCGGCGGCGTCTTCGCCGGCCGCTTCATCGCCGCCAAGAAGACCCAGCGGGCCTCCCCCACCCTCATCTCCGCCGCGCGCCGCCTCCTCGCCGCCGCCCTCCTGGATGACCCCTCCAATTTGTATTTCGCCCTCGTCTCGCAGCACTGCATCCCTCTTCATTCGTTCCCATACATGTACGATTATCTCTTCCGCCGCCCCAGATCGGCCTCCTCCTTGCCGTTATACCGGAGCTTCATCGAGATATCATCCCAAAAGCCTAAGCTTTGGGACAGGTACGTTACGTTTTTTCATTTCCTATGCAAGTTCAAGTTGTGATGTTGATGCCTCAAACTGCAGGTACATTGCAAGGGGCAAAAGCGTAATGCTGCCGGAGGTGCCGTTCAACCGGTTCCGGGCGGGCTCGCAGTTCTTCACCCTGACCCGGCAGCACGCGCAGGTGGTGGTGAGGGACCGGCGATTGTGGCGCAAGTTTAAGCTGCCGTGCTACTCGTGTTACCCGGAGGAGCACTATTTTCCCACGCTTCTGTCGATGGAGGATACCGATGGATGCACCGGCTACACCCTCACCCGGGTTAATTGGACCGGTAGCGTCGGCGGCCACCCCCATACCTACACTGCGCCTGAGGTCTCGCCGTCGCTCATCCACCACCTGCGCCTCTCCAACTCCACCTATTCTTTCATGTTTGCCCGCAAATTCTCGCCGGATTGCTTGCAGCCGTTGCTGGATTTGGCGGGCCTCATCTTCGCCGACTGACTAATTAATTTAATCGCCTTCCTCCGGTACCCATTCATATTTCATAATACCACGACCTTGCCCTAAAACGCATACACATCTGGAGATTGATTATATCGTTTTAAGACGACTTCATTAGACTAACTTATTTATATGGCTGAATATATATACTAGAATATAATGCTGAATTAATTTGTAATTTGTGTTAGATTAATTCTACCACTTGACACATGTGCCAATAATATTTTGCACCAATTTTCAAAATCCAAGCAACATTTACACTGAAGTAATACTTGTTCATGATTTCTCAGGTTGGAGGAAGCGTTGAAGAATATGCAGAGGTTTATTGTGTACATTATTTAAATGAATTACAATCTCAGAAAGAAAAAGAAGAACAAGAAGAAGAAAAAGATGTACTCCTTTAGTCGCACTTTTACCATGGGTTTTTCCTTTAGTCCAACAAAATTAATCAAATTTGAATTTCATTACTTCTGACTAGGGTTGTAAACGTATCGAATCGAATCGAATAGTGATGTATTCGATTCGAATCGAATATTCGGTTCGTTTCTTAAGTATATTATAAACATATATACTATTCGAATATTTGGTTCAAAATTGTATAAACTTTTAAACCATTCGATTCGCAATTTTGAATGAAAGTTTCTTAAATATTATTCCACCTAAGAAACAATTAAACGCTCAATTCAATAATAAATGTTATACACAATACGTTTGCCTAATAAACACTCAATAATAGATTCTAGAAACATAGATACTGAAAACGGAAAAGATAGGATTTCACTATTTAGAGATTTTTTTTTACTTTGACTTTTAGTTTAATTTATATATATATATAATAACTCATCCTTAGATAGGAATTAAGAACTAATCTAGACCGTTGATTTTTTTTAATCTACGGTACAGATTAATTGATGCATTAGATTATTGTTGTTTGTGCATTAAAAGTGTGCTAAATAATTTGTGCATTAAGTTATCGTAATTTGTACATTAACATGTTTTGTGCATTAACGTATTGTATTTTGTGCATCACGTAAGTGATATTTATGCTGGTTTCTATGGTTCTCATATAAAGATGAGTTCCTACGGTTTCTCATATAAAGTATATATTTATGACTTTAGGATTAATTTTTTGCTGCTTACAAAAAATAATTATGGTTTGTGAATATTTTGTTTTGCATATTCAATGATCTGTGAATATAACATTTAATGTTATGTTCTAATTTACATATTTAACAACATTATATTGATTGAACTAAAACGTTAATATAATTTTCTTAAAAATATGTTTTGCATATGCATGTGTAATTTTGCAATACAAAAATTGAAAATATAATAAAAATAAGATCGTGTATTCCAAGAGTATCATATTGTATTTCTTTAAAACATTATATTGTGCATACCAAAAACATAAATCTTAGAAGATTACAACATTATTTTAAGTTTAGTAAACCATTACTATTTTGTAATTATCTAGAAAAACATTAAATTTACTTTCGAAAAAGAAAAACATTATATTGTGCATACAAAAAGCATCAATCTTAGAATACGACAACATTAGTTTAAATTTTTAAAAACATTAAATTTTCAGTTAATTCTAAAATGATGGTAAATACGGGCATTATTTTTTTTTTCTTAATACTCCAAATCTATATAACACAACAACCATAAAGAAAAAAAGCATTAACATTAAAAAATGAAATAGATCTTGTATGAATATATGTTTGTGAACTTATTTTGAAAATCCCTAAAACCAACATTATATCGTAACATACCGAAAGCATTAATTCTAGAGGATTACACATTAGTTTAAGGTTTATAAAACATTAAATCTTCCCTTAAAAAACATTTAATTTTGACCCAGTTATAATTGATGTTAAATACGAACAATATATATGTGTTTTTTTTTTTCTTTCTAAAAATTTCAAATCTATATAACACAATAATCATAAAAGAAGCATTAAAAATTGAAATCACAAATCAAAATTATGAAAAGACGGTGAGATTACTTAAAGTGAACAATTAAGTAAAAATAAATAAATATGTACACCTAAAAAATCTCAATATTATTAACCGTGCATGATGTGGCAAAAATAATTGTCCATGATGTAGTTACGGTCCCTAATAATTAAGGATATTTCAGTTACTTAGAAAATGAAAGGACAAATAACTCACTAGATAAAGATACGCTTAATGCTATTGGCAAAACAGTTCAATTAAATCTCCACCATTAATTGGATTAAATCAAGGGCTCATATTAGTTTCTAGTTTTTACATAGGGTTGATTTTTATATTTCATCCGACCCCTCTCTCCCCCTCTCTCTCTCTCTCTATATATATATATATATATATATATTATAGTACTTAACAAAGAAGGTGTGACGAATTCGATCTATTAAATTTTGGTAAGATTCAAACTTGAAAAGTTTCAAGAACCCAATATGCATGTCACAAATTCATTTTGTAAAGTGTAAGTGTGATTAGATTTTGGAATTCTTCTATTGTTTTTTAATCTTTATTTATAAAGAAGAAGGAAAACAATAATCAAAAGCAAAATATGATTGGACTTTTTTTTGGGGGAAATATGTTTGGACTCAAAGTTCGCTATAGAACTTCTCATAATATTTTGGGGCTAAAGAATTTTGTAAAGGGACGTAAGTATGAATTCAAAGACTTTCTTTATGGGGTGTGGAAACGGAATTGGACTATCTACTGATTGGGTTTTAAAATATGGTTGGCCATGTTTGTATTTGTCAGGAAAATTAAGACTGAGCAACATCATTAAGGTTTTTGATATTGGTAATATTGATAATTCTTAAATTAATCAAAAGATTGTAAATTTATGGCCAAATGGCCCGTAAATTCACCAACTTTTTCCAAATTTCGGTTTGGCCACCGTGAGATTGATTTTGGCGAATTAATTCCTGAACTCTCAATTTGATTCAATGTGCTACCACGCTAGGTCTCCGGTGACCCCTAAATTAGGAATTTTGCACACGTGGACTAATTTTAACATGCTGGCACATATGTGGCAAAAATATCCATACGACATCGTTTTATTAGACATAACGCCGTCGTTTTTGTGCTAATTAACTGAAGTCTAATATATTACAATTTGGGCGTGATTTTCACTAACACATCGATCGATTCCAGAAAAAACCCTCGATTGAAGCTTGAGACGACATTCTTCTTGATTCTTGTTCATTTAGTTGTCGTTGTTACTCATATTTTACTTCCGAATCTTCAACTCGTGTCGGGGATTCACATTTATTTATACATTTGTGTGGTGATATCCGGTGGTTCGAGACAGTGGTTGGGTGGTCCCGCTTCGCTTTGGATGTCGTTTTCTGCCACTGTAATGACAAAAATGTAGGTCCATTCTTTCAATTATTTATTGTATGTTGGCATTGTGTGGTCAATATCTATATATTTAGGGTTAGGGTTTGTGTTTTTCGTCGTTCTTGTTGCTATAAACTAATATCTTATTTGTTTTTTCTTTTTTCTGCAGTCAATATTTTACTTTGTATATCTATTATGGTGGTGAGATTCGCATGAAAGATTTTAAAAAACAGTATATAGGTGGTGAATTTGTTGTTAAATCCCATGTAGATAGTGATCTGTTTGGTTATTTTGACCTTCGTGACTTTGTTAAGGAGTTAGGGTTTCATTCATGGGACAAGTTGTGGTTTAAAATACCTAGGACAAACGTATTTGAAGAGATAGTTGATGATCGTGGTGTAGTGAATATGTTGTCTCACGTTGGAAAATTTAAATCAGTAAGTGTCTATGTGGAAGGTGGTAAGAGTCTGGAGGGAAATGGTGAGGGGACTGGCTTGGGAAATGCTGAGGGAAATGCTGAAGGATATGGTGAGGGAAATGGTGAGGGAACTGGTGGGGGAAATGGTGAGGGAAATGGTGAGGGGACTGGTGAGGAGATTGGTGAGTCTCTTTATGATACTACAATTCTGTCTAATGACTACAACAATGTGAGTCTCTTTATGATACTACAATTCTGTCTAATGACTACAACAATGAGTACACATGAGATTGAGGCTATAATGGTTGTTCTGAGGAAGAGGATGTGCAAGGGAATGATGGTGAGAGCAGTGATAATGATTCAAGATACTACAATTCTGTCTAATGACTACAACAATGAGTACACATGAGATTGGGGCTATAATGGTTGTTCTGAGGAAGAGGATGTGCAAGGGAATGATGGTGAGAGATGTGATAATGATTCATACATACCTGTTGATGATTTGTCTGAAGTAAGTCTAACTGATCTAGATTACATCTCTGATGAATAAAATATTAAACTTAGAAGAAAACTGAAGGATGTGGAGAATATTTCTGATGTTATTAATGAACCTGATGGCTTTGTGGATGATTTTGATTCAGACAATGTATCTGAGTATGAAGATGATTATCAAGAATTTGATGATTCAGATACTGATGAGGAATCTGAGGGGAGGATGAGGAAAAAAAGGGTAGTGTATGATCCCAAGTGTGATCATAACACTCTTGAGCTGGTTCTAGGCATGTATTTCCAAGATGGTTTTCAGTGCAGGGAGGCTTTAACTAACTGAGCTATTGAGCACCAAATGTTTATTCGTTTTAGGGTTGTCTCTAAGACCAAGTGCTTTGCTAAATGTGGAGCTCCACCTTGTCCATGGAAGGTGTATGCCAGTGCAGTAAAGGCAAATGGAACCTTCATGCTGAAATCATATGCTGGTGACCATGAATGCATGATGACAATGACTAACAAGCTACTGAGTTCCAAATGGATAGCTAGAAGGTACTTAAATACTTTCAGATTAAGATTCAATATTGATATATTTGATTTGGTTGCAGACATACTTGAGAGGTTCAAAACAAGAGTTCCTAAGAACAGGTTATACAAAGCAAGGACAATGGCACAAGAGATGGTGAGAGGTTCAGTGGAGTCTCATTATGCCATGCTGAAGAGATACATGGCAGAGCTTAGGAGAGTTGACCATGAGGGCAGGTATGATCTGGTGTTGAAGAAGGGTAATGTATTCAAATCATTCTACATGGGGATGAGTGCACTAAGGAAAGGGTTTCTCACAAGCTGTAGGAGGGTGATTAGCATAGATGGCTGTTTTCTGAAGACTTTTTTTGGGTGATTTTTTGTTGTGTGCTACTGGTAAATGTGGAAATAATGGCATGTTTTCTATTGCCTGGGTTGTAGTAGAGGGTGAGAATGAAATCAACTGGACATGGTTTTTACAGCATCTTGTAGATGATCTAAGAATTGGAGATGGTAGAGGTTGGACTATCATCAGTGATCAACAGAAGGTGACATCTTATCTATTCTAACTTCTACATTTGCAGATTTCATTGACAATATGCTAACTCAATGATTTATATTGCAGGGACTTATAAATGTTGTTGCTCACTTGATACCTAATGCAGAGTACAAGAATTGCTGCAGACATATATACATGAACTGGAAAAAGCATCACAAATGTGAGACTTTGAAGAACTGTTTCTTTGTTGCTGCCTATGCTACATGTGAAGGGAAATTCAAGGAGGTTGTGCAAGCCTTGGAGGAAGAGAGTCACGCTGCCTATGATGATTTCATGGCAAGAGACACATCAAAATGCTGTAAGGCTTTTGTCTCAACTATTCCTGTTTCTGATTGTGTTGATAATAACATCAGTGAGACTTTTAATGGGTACATCCTCAAGGCAAGAGGTAAGCATGTGATTCACATGTTAGAAGAAATTAGGAGATCTCTTATGGCTAGGCAGGTGGAGAAGTTTAATGAGATGACGAAAGTGAGTGAGAGGTTGACTCCTAATATCAGAAACACTCTTGAAGACAATATTATGTGGAGTGTACAATGCCATGCTGTTCCTTGAATGTATGACACTTTTGAGGTGTATTGTAAGGGTGAGAAGTTCATTTGTCAAGTGAAAACTTCAGATACTGGCATCAATACCTGCTCATGTAGGTATTGAGATTTAACTGGAGTTCCTTGCAAGCATGCAATTTCTGCAATCAGATATTTGGAGAGGGAACCATCTGATTATGTTTCAGATTATTTCTGTGTGGAGAGATACATGTCTGCGTTTGAGTGGGGAATTCCTGCAACTCTTGGAGAGAAGATGTGGCCTGAAGTTGGAGGTGATAATGCCAGGAAGGCCATCATAGAAGAAGATGAAGAGAGCTCATGAGGAGAAAGATGGGAAGATGACAAAGCATGGGATTAAAATCACCCGTGGAAACTGCAAACAAGAAGGACATAATAGGAAGTCATGTAAGAATGCAGCTGCAGTGGCTGAATCAGTTGAAAAGATATAATCTCATTTGTAATTGTTTCTTCCAGCTTATCCACTTAATGCTTATTGACTTGTTTTCTGTCAACAATAGAGAAGAGTGGGAAGACCTGCAAAACCCAGTGATGATGCTGCTAATGCTGCATAGAAGAAAAGGGAAAAACAAGCTGCAAGAGCTTCAAGAAAAGGAGCTGCAACAAAAGGAAAGTCAGCTTTCTTCAAAGATAGAGCTACTGCAATGAAGGGTACTGGTGTGTACATCAACGAGAATACTGAAAATGCATTCTTCAGGGTAACATACTTAGCTATTTTCAGATTATTACTTGTGAATTTTGCTGCAATTAGTATTGATTAATTCTTAATGTTGTTAGCAGCCATCTGCTTCAAGTAAGCGTTGTGTGAATCTGAACAATTACAAGGCACCAAGAGTTGTTGGAGAAGGACCATCTAGCCAACAGAGTGAAGTGACTAATACTCCAACAACACAAGAGAGTACGATGAGAGGAGAGAACGAGTGATTCAAATCATAACTGAAATGTCTTGGAACTGGAATCTGAACAATTACAAGGCACCAATAGTTGTTGTTTTTCTGTACATTGCTGCTTTGACTCTTAAAACTTAGTTTTAATGTCTTGGAACTGAAATCTTTTGAATACTTTCAGTCTTAGCTTGTGTTTTGGACAAGAATGGTTAGAACTTGAAGCAAAGCAATGTAATTCTGAGACTTCAGATTATCTATAAATATGTTATGATAGTATTATGGCATCAATTTTATGGTATTGACTTGAACCAAATGTTTTGGCAATATAGAATGACAAAGTTACTAATAGAAATTTCAGTCTTTAATACAATCACTCAAATTAATCATTAACAAGGAAGACTGCTACTTGTTCCAAATTACAACAAAATGACTTCTACTAGTTCCAGATTACAACAAAATACTACTTGATCGAAGTTATCTTACATCAAAATGCTACATCACCCAAATTACACTCAATTCAGACATTACTTCATGAAAAACACATTGCCCATGATTACTAACAAGCAAAATGTTATCCTTCAAACCCTAGTCTTCTTCTTCTGAGCAGTAACAATGGCTTCTAGGTCTTCAATCTTGGATTGTAAATCGACAATGAAGCAATCTTGATCTTTAAGCTTTCTCTGCAACTCGACAATGATTTTCTGAGATTCAATGCATTCATTCCTAAGTGGCTGCAACTGCTCTGAATTCATCCTTTCCCTCAGCAGTGCATTACGGAGCTGTTCTTGTGCGATATCTCGTTCATTCTTGTATTCATTCATTACACCTCTGTAATGATCTGTAAGTGGATCATCAACCCAGTCCCAATAATCACAACCACCAGTTTCTGTAAATGAAGAAATTGAGAATCAAAATTGACAATAATAACAACCACAAGTAAACTCGAGGTAAGTTCATGTGAACTCTGGCAAAATTGAACAAAAATTCGAAAAAAACTAAAATCAAAAGTGTACAGTAAAAACTTGCATCTCTAAGCTTACAGCAGTAGAATCTTCGACCGGGATTTTCTTGCGTACGCGACCTACGTTGCATTCGCAACATCGAGGACGACGAGAGAGATAACGAGGCACTTGCACAGAGTTTGGGTAAACTTCATCCGAGGTTGCCGGAGAACTGCTTGAGGTTGCCATTCGCCGGAGTTTGTAGCTCGCCTTAACAGTGGGTCGGAGTTGAGGTTCTCACCCACACTCAAATCAGTATCTGCCAATT
The DNA here is from genome assembly GCA_029490685.1 of Schizonepeta tenuifolia. Classification (NCBI taxonomy): domain Eukaryota; kingdom Viridiplantae; phylum Streptophyta; class Magnoliopsida; order Lamiales; family Lamiaceae; genus Schizonepeta; species Schizonepeta tenuifolia. The sequence continues at coordinate 47,933,494 of CM055960.1, read as the reverse complement.
TTAGGGCTCAAAATCAATTAAATTGAGTATAAATTGAGGGTTCAGGAATCTGGAATAAAACGACGTCGTTTTGTGGCTAATAATACCTATTTATATTGATAAAAAACGATGTCGTTTTGATTGTGAGTCGGCACCTCCAGCGTGGTATTTTCCAGGAGCCATGTCACCCTTGTCGCCGCCGGTCCCTAGCGTGGTAGCACATTGAATCAAATCAAGAGTTTAGGAATTAATTCGCCAAAATCGATCTCACGATGACCAAACCAGAATTTGGAAAAAGTTGGTGAATTTACATGCCATTTGGCCTAAATTTATTAGGCCATTTACTACGGGAGTCGAAGGGGGGTGTCAAAGGGTGGTGTCGAGTGGATCGACACAACCCCCACTCGACATAGCCTATGTCGAGCCCATAGTGGGCGATCGACACACCCCTATGTCGAGGGGTGTGTTGAAATTTCGACTCAACCCTCAACTCCGAGCAGCAGCAAAATGGGGACACACGACGTGTCCCCATTGGTCCAATCCAATTTTTTATTTTTATTTTTTTATTTATATTTTTTTTTTCTGATTACAAAATTAATAAAAATCAACGGTTATATTTTTTTGTCTCCAACGTATATTTTGCTACAAGCAACGGCTATTCCCATTTTTTCCCTATATATATCCCACCACACCACCACATCAATTCATCCATACCACACCACCACATCAATTCATTCAATTCATTCATCATACAATTCACTCGTTTTTTCAAAAAAAAAAAAAATTATGAGTTGGCCGGGTGCGAGCTACAATCTTGAAGAGGCGGAGGCGCGCCGCCGCCAACGTATGCAGCGAGCCAGGGAGCTTTACCAAATAGTGGTCGAGTCTGATTCGTCAGACGACGACGAGGACGTACCTGTACCGGAATCGTAAGGAGGCCGAACAACGCCTCCGACGAGATTATTTTGTCGACCACCCTATATGGGGTGATGCTGTCTTCCGCCGACGGTTTCGAATGAGCAAGCGCCTATTCTTGAGAATTGCTCAAACTCTTGAGGATCGGGAGCATTTTTTTCAGCAACACCCGGATGCCACTGGAAGATTGGGGTTCCACCCCTGGGTCAAGTGCATCGTTGCTCTGAGGCAACTAGCCAATGGTGGAGCAGCCGATTAGTACGACGAATATCTGCACTGTGGCAATACAACGGGCAATAACATCCTCAAGAATTTCTGTCGGGCCATCAGATCTGCTTTCGGCGACGTATATTTGAGGCGGCCAAATGAGGCTGACATCGCCCGAATCACTGCATTGCACGAGAGGACGCACGGCTTTCCCGGAATGCTTGGAAGCATCGACTGTATGCACTGGCAATGGAAGAATTGTCCAACTGCTTGGAGAGGAATGTACACTGGACGAAATAAATATCCAACCCTCGTCCTTGAAGCTGTTGCCTCCCAAGATTTGTGGATTTGGCATGCTTTTTTCGATGTCGCTGGCTCTCTGAAAGACATCAACGTGCTCAATGAGTCCTCTGTCTTCACCGGCGTCATCAATGGTAGAGCGCTGTCAACCGCTTTCACTGCAAACGGCCGCCCGCACCGTATGAGATATTATCTCGCCGACGGCATCTATCCGAAGTGGGCCTCTTTCGTGAAGACGCTTCATGCGCCAACAGATCCGAAGAGACAGCGATTCGCTCGGATGCAAGAAGTTGCGCGTAAAGACGTTGAAAGGGCTTTCGGCGTCCTGCAAGCTCGTCGGGCAATCATAAAGGGCCCTGCTCGCATGTTCTTTCGGGAGCATTTATGTGATGTCATGTATGTCTGCATCATTCTGCATAACATGATTATTGAAGATGAAGGACCGAGGGCAACTGAATTCCATGCTGAATCGAGCGCAAGAGGCGATGCAAACGTGAACAGGGCACCAGTCCATCAAGGGGCGCCAATGCCACTCCGCCAAGTTATTGAGAGACAAACTCAAATTCAGGATGCACGTGCCCACGACCGCCTTATGGAGGATATGATTGAAGAGATTTGGGCACGTTTTGGTCCACTCCGCGAGTAGTTGTTGTGTTTTTATTTATTTCCTAATTATTGTATTTTTTTTAGTTATTGTCTTTTTTTAAAATTCAATAAAATTGTCATTTATTAATTTCTGAATTTAATTAAGTTATTTTTAATAATATTTATTACAAATAAAAAAAACAATAAAATAAAATCTATTCAATCATTAAAATCACGCTTCCCAATGCTTCAACCTACGTCTAATTAAATACCCGTAGTAAGTGCTCTTAGATCTTGGTGCACTATGCTGCACGAAATAAAAGAAATACTTTGGGGAGAATGAGTTATTAAACGCCACGTGTCAGGGGTGCACGCCTTCCAAGTCCAGACGACCGAGCGAGCACAGAGAATCCAAACCCTTCTAGCTGCATTGCACCTTCCCTCAGCCTATAACTTTCAAATTTAAAAATGCCAATCAGAAATTACTAGCCGTTAGCACCTTGTCATCTTCCGTAAACTTTTTTTCTGGTGATTCTTTCTTCTCTGTATCAATCAATTAATGAAAAAGACCAAGAACTCTACCTCTATCTAATCACTCCCTTTCTCTATCCACTTAATTTTCTCAGAAAAAAAAAATCTCAATTTCCATTCGCAGCATTATCCGAAGTTCCGAGAGGAACAAGAGATGAAGGCGATGAAAGGAAAGCTGCTGAAGAAATTGAAGACGGTGAAGGCGATCGGATACCTAAATCCCGAAAGAATTCTTCAGGTAAACGCATTAGACGGTTATTTATACACTTCGCCTCCGAAACCGGCTCGTGCCCCCTTAGCGGCCATTGAAATAGCTCCTAATCACGACATTCCTCCCGTCCAAGAACCAGAGATCATCGATGTAACGGATCTGATGAAGGACCTCGAAGAAGAGGAGTTGGATTCGCAGATGGATGATGATAAAGAGAATGCTAGGCCGGAGATGGAGATAAAAAACAACGTCATTGAATCGAAACCGAAAGGTGAGATTGAATCTAGGGTTGAGAAGGGGGAAACTGTTCCTTTGTCGGAGATCGATGTGACGTCGTTTAGGCGGCCGGATTTGAACTCCTGCACGCTTTTCGACCCCAATCTTCTCGCAGCGTTCAAGCAGGCAGTTATGGAAATCAAGGCACGAGAGGCTGAGAGAAGATCGAGAATTGAAGATGAAGAACTCGATGAACCTCCATTAAAATCACGAAAACTCGACCAAATTCAAATCCCCGATCCTCTTAGCGAATTCGAAGAAAAATGCCCTCCGGGGGGAAGGGAATCAGTCGTTCTCTACACAACAGGGCTAAGAGGGATCCGGAAAACATTTGAGGATTGCCAGAAAATCAGATCGCTACTCGAAAATCTAAGGATAGTGTTCATGGAGAGAGATGTGTCGATGCATTCGGAGTATAGGGAGGAGATGTGGAGGATTCTGGGCGGGAAAATGGTGCCGCCGCGATTGTTCATCAAGGGGAGGTACATCGGTGGAGCAGAGGAGGTGATAGGACTGCACGAGCAGGGGAAGCTGAAGCCGTTGATGGAGGGAATTCCGATCGGCGGAAACGAAGATTGCTGCCAAGGATGCGTCGGATTTAGGTTTATGGTCTGTTTCAATTGCGACGGAAGCCGGAAATTAGTGGCGGAGGGCGACGGAGAGACGATCGTCTGCGCCGAGTGTAATGAGAATGGACTCATCGTTTGCCCCTTTTGCTGCTGAATCGATATAGCTTTCTTTTTTTTTTTTTTTTTTTGTTAGTAGTATTTGTTAATTTATTGATTTTTTTGTATAATGGGGATTATTTGGTTGATTAAATGGATGAAGGTGGTCTTGGATAAGATGGAAAAGGGAGCTTCAATTCTTTGTAGCTTTGTGTAATACCATCTGGTCGTACAAGAGGATTAATGTATTTCACATGCAATTCATGTGTATTTTTTGTATACTAGTGTCTTCTTTTGTTTAAAAGAAGATAAGAAACATTCTATTTACAGTCCATTTTTATTTCATGTAAAATTTAGTTTGTCAGCTGCTAATCATAAAACTAAAGTATTTGTTATATTCCTAAATGAAAATATGCTAAAATATATTTTGAGGATAATCTTACACTTGCACACCAAACATTTGTTTCAATTTTTCAGACACGGATGGCTTCAGCGTATTAGTACACAATACAGGCCCTCTATACAATACATCAATGGCTTAATATTATGAAAATACACAAACTTTTGACCAACTTTCATTTTTTTCACGAACTTTCAATTTTTTTTTATAATACACGAATTTTCAATTAACATTCATTTTTCCCACGAACTTTTGATTTTTTTTGTGACAATACACGAGCTTTTAATTAACTTTCATTTTACCCACGTACTTTCAATTTTCTTTAAGTCATGAACTTTGGTTCAATCATGATCCTTAATTTCGCTCAAATACAAGTTGACATGTCTTATGTGGCAATCGAGAGTGTGCGGTCTTTTCACGTCAGCTAACTTAACTAACCCATTTTTTTTAATCTCCATACGCCGTCGTTTAATCCAAAAATTAACAAACCTATTTAATTACTCCCTCTGTCCCACTCATTTTATCTCACTTCTCTTAAATTGATGTCCCACTAAATTTGTCACATACCAAATAAAGAAAGAATTTACTTTTCAAAATCCTTCAAAAGTGGTGGGACCTACCCACTTCCTATCTTTTTACCTTTATTTTTAATCTCCGTACTCAACAGTAAGGGGACAAAATGAGCGGGACGGAGGGAGTATCTTGCTAGAGCTTAAGGTCATATTGCGGCGAAAATTTCTCCATATTTCGCCTATAAAGATAAGTGTGTCGTCTCCCCTTTAAAATTTCTTCATATCATTTCTTAATTTCTCAATTTCGTCACTAATTGTTCGGGAATTAGAAATTCCTTTTTTATCATTTTGATAGAGGGGGATGGAGAAAGCGTATCCAAACCAAATTCACATGTTAATATCTTATTCCTCCCTGTCGTCTTGATAGGATATATGAGTAATATGGAGATTTTTTTGCTCAATATCACCTAAACCCTTAGGTATGTTAATTTTTAGATTAAAACAACAACGTATGGAGATCAAAAGATGGGATCGGTTAACTTAATAGTCTCACATGAAGCTTACATACTCTCGATTGCCACATAAAGTTCGTGTATTGTTATAGAAAATTAAAAATTAATTAGAAAAATGAAAATTGACCTAAAATTTGTCTATCGTCACAAAAATTGAAAGTTCGTGGATATAATGAAAGTTGACCTAAAATTTGTGTATTGTCACAAAAAATTGAAAGTTTGTAGGAAAAATGAAATTTGACTTAAAATTCGTGTACTGTCACAAAAAATTGAAAGTTCGTGGAAAAAATGAAAATTCATCCAAAATTCATGTATTTTTCGTGATAATAACCCTACATCGATTTATTTTTCAAATATAGAACGACTGAGCATCTTTTCACTACTACCACATAAGCGTTGGAAGTTAAAAATCATTTGTCATTATCTTTAATAACTCAATAAAAGAATTTAACCCAATGTGTTTGTGTTTTCAATTTATAACTAAGTTGTCCAGTCCGAGATATCTAAGTTGACAGTCAAAAAACGAATTGTGTTATTTCTGTAATTTAAAAAGTATGGAAATGCTAAAACAACATTGTTTTCTTATTTATGAATTTGAAATCGAGTTGGATTTATCACATTGATTTATTTATATCAAAATTAAAGTGTAGTGTAGAACTGAAACACGCTGATATGAATTTGCCCTCAAATAAATTCTACATGAATTTGTGAGTGTCGATGCGAAGTGGATTCAATCTAAATTAAAAAAAACACATTACATTATTTGGATACAAAGTTTATAAGAAGAACATGTTTCATTAACGAAATAAAATTTGAGTGTGACGCAATGTAATTAACCTTCATTTTCCATAGAACCCAAACTCAAATACGACTATGAATCGTTTATCAAACTGATAACATTTTGATATCTAAAATTAAAAGTCATTTTGAAGTTTTTCCATTCTGTGTTTATTGAATCAAATTCATGCACACACTTATCGAATGTTATTTATTTTATTTTTTCAGCCCTACCTTTTACTACAGCTCAATACCACACAAAAGTTCACACTCTCTCTGCTTTCTCATGAGTTATTGTCTTCGAACTTCCTTTCTCCCGATTCGCTTCGTTCCTTTCGACCTAAGATTCAGGTAATTGAGTACTCTTCTCCTTTATTCACGCATAATTATGCATCACATTTCTCTAATTTTTATGACCCCTAAAAATTGTTCAATTACGCTGATTTAATGGGTTCTCATGCTTTTGTTGCCGTTTTCTTTCTTTTTTCTTTTTTTTTTTTTATCTATTATTTCGAGCATGAATTATGAATTAAAATTGGTGTAATGTGTATATGTATGTATATGACAGAAGACAGTGTGGGGTGTTGTACAGAAACTACTGCAAGAGTAGTGAAAGTATGGAGCATGTTGTGTTTGATGGTGCTCAAGTGATGGTGGGCGACCCTGAAATGCTACAGACCAAGATATCATCCATTCGACGCGATGGCCCTTCCAAACTGCAGGTTTTGTTTTGCCCACATTTATCTTTTGGTTATCTTTTGGTGGAAAGTAGTTATGTTTCCATCAAGCTATCTATAACTATAGTGATGTTAAGTTCATGCTAAATTACTGCATGTTCATTTACATGTTTGGTCCTGATATAGTAGAATTAACACTGTTCAAAGACTAGAGATGATCGAATCTTGTTGTTCCGTGGGAAATAAGTTGTTTTCTATATGATGGCTGACATACAATATCTAACTGTAGTCTACTTGTTTGAGCCTTGTTATCATTAGGCTTGAAACTACAATTGACTCGAGTGCAAATGACTATATCTAATCGTTGTTCTAATAATTGACATAGTAAGTGACATAGAAATTCCTGAAAATATGCCTGATAAACTCAATTTTAATTGAAGGATTATCTACATAAAAGATTTAGAGGCATCTGGAATACACAACTAGTGGGGATAATCTGCAGGAAGTATTGTACTAGTATTTATGATTTTCTATAATCACGCTCGTGTTTGCTGCCTTTATTTAATCTTATTCATGCCTTCCACTTGTTGAGGGTTCATTTCGTGTTTTCTTTGTGACATTCTATTCAAATGTGTATATGTCTTGGCCAGTTGTGCATATGTTACGTGTGTGCTACTTCAAAATGCCAGGTTATTGCAGATTTTGATTCTACACTGACCAAGTATTGGATTGATGGGCAACGAGGGCATAGTATGTTATACTTCTTTTTAAACTTGGGATATAGTCCATGTTTCATGTATATCTGATTCTTCTTTCTCTAATCCTCAATATGGCCACCTATTGGGCAGACTCCGCTTACTATTCATGCTAATTTTTTGCTTAATATTGAAATTGTAGGTAGTCATGCTCTGGTGCAACAGGAAAATCCTGAGTATGATTTAAAGAGGCAGAAATTATATGAGTATTACCATCCATTAGAAATTGACCCGACCATGCCTCTTGATGAGAAAGCAAAACTTATGGAAGAGTGGTATGCAATTTTACCTATCCTAAGAATGGAATTTACAATCATATTGCATATGCCTTCTCAGTGTTCTCACTATTTGCTTGCCTTATCAGAGATTGTAGTTGTTAATCTGATGCTTAGGTTTGGCCAACATATTCTTGCTCAAAAACTTGAATTTCTGAAAGTTTTCAACTTGCTTTGAGGAAGTTAAAGTGATATATGCAGGTGGGGAAAAACACATGGCCTTCTTGTTGAGGGAGGACTCAACTTCCGAGCTATACAGAGCTCTGTTGCTAAATCGAGGATCGCATTTAGAGATGGAGTTATTGAACTTTTTGAACTGTTGGAGGTAGATATCACCAGTAATTCCCAAGCCTATTAAAAATTTTGTGTGGTTTTGTATAGCTTTTATTATCTTCATATAATTGAGTGGTTATATTCTGCTTGTCACATAACATATTGTGGTAGCTAGTATGTATATCATCCGAGATTCTTTAGATGATTTGTTGTTTTTCACATCTGACACAAGTTATTATTTGCAGAGAAGTAATGTTCCCGTCCTCATATTTTCTGCTGGCCTTGCAGATATTATTGAAGAGGTTAGCTTTCTGAGATTCCGACTACTAGTCTTGTCTGATTTCGGTGAGGCTCTGCACCTCGTTAATGTATTGGGGATACTGTATGCCGGAGGCTAACTTTTGATGCCTTCTTCACCAGGTGTTAAGACAAAAACTCCATAGGCCCTTTAAGAATGTTAAAATTGTATCCAACCGGATGGTTTTTGACCAGAATGGTAACCTTGTATCATTTAAGGGTATGTTTCTATTCCATGTACAACTTACAAGGATAACCAGTTAAATAGCATGCTCTGCTAATATTCTTGGTGTGAAATATTTGATTCTCGAGTGTTATTTTGATCAAAAACCATTTTTTCAGCCTCAAAAGCATAGCCAGTTGTCTGCATTTGTCTTTAGATCTAAGCTCTTTGTTGTTTTGGTTGGAAAACAAAATTAGCAAATTCTCTTCGTTCTCCAGATACTAAATAAATTCTGTAAGCTTTTCTAGACTTTATTGGAAGCATTAATTCTAGATTATCATTTTCCATGTTTGAAATCTCCCGATTGTTCCACCAGAAATTCATTGACTTCCAAAAGTGCTATCACAAAACAGTATCTTTTTGCATGTGTTTCTTTGCATCATTGACCATAAAAATCATCTGAGATGTTGTTCTTTGTTGCAGGGAAAACAATTCATGTATTGAATAAGAATGAGCATGCAATTGACATGGCTGGTCCTGTTCACAAGCAGCTTGGTTGCTCAGAAGAGTCCACACCTGACGCCTCCTCTGTGAAACTGAGAACTAATGTGCTACTTCTGGGTGATCATATTGGAGATCTTGGAATGTCTGATGGTCTGAACTACAATACAAGAATATCAGTGGGATTCCTGTAAGTTATAAGTTCTCGTGGAAAATGTTATAATCTGTTGCTGCATCTAATTTGGCTAGAATAGAGATAGTTACTATTTCCTAAATTTTAATCTTAGCCATCACAAAGATGAATGGAATGCTTTTATTTTGGATACAAAAATGAATAATATTCCCTACATAAGTTACTGAACCTTATTTATAGTTTGAACTATTCAATTTGATACATCATCAATTCTTTTCTTTACCAGTTGCTTCTTTGGATCAGTTTTGATTTCCCTCTCAAAATTTTTATGCAAATTGATAATGCAATAGATTTTTCTTACTTGCAATTGTACATCAACTGTTCCATTAATGTTATTGTTGTTACTTAGTACGTCATCAGTCATTGCTAAAGTCGGTGTTTCTACCGAGCCTGTGGAGTGTTCCGTCTCCTATAAGTTAGGTTGTGTTAAACTTTCAGAAGGATGATATCAACAATTGAGTTCATGTATCATTTTTCATTATTGATTATACCTGATAAAGTAGGGCCTCATTCTGATGCATTTGTGGTGCATCTTTAGTTTCTCAACTCACAAGCACTTTATGCAGGAACGATAACATTGAGAGTTCCAGTGATAGCTATCGGAGTGCCTTTGATGTTGTGTACTTGGTAAGTAGCACATTTCAGAAATTTCGCACCCATATCTTTTCTGTGTCAGGTAGCAATATTCAGAGACAATTTACCTTTTGTCTACCACTAGAGTCCTACAGTAGACTTTATCCAAAGATTTGCTAAATTTTCTCAACTTACAATCGAGATGGTGGGACCTTGCGACAGTCATAAAGGGACAATGTTAAGGGTTGTCGGTTTTCAGCTTATATAGTAGAACCACCTTATTACCGTTTATTTCTTTTGTAATAATTAAGAAAATAATGAGTTGCTGGGTACGACAACTCAGATTCTCAGAGAAGTTCAAGTACAAAATGTAGCTGCTCTATGTTTAGTCTGGACATCTGTTATGTTTATTACAACAAGGATTATCGACATTTTTTTATTGATTTCTAAAACAGAATGACGCATCTATGTGGGGAGCTGTTAAGCTTGCCTCTCAACTTTGCTCAACTTTCAGTAATGAAGTGGTAACCAGTGATCCCTTGTCCCCAAAATGAAATCAAAATACCTGCACTGCCAGCCAAATTTTGATTGAGTGAGTTCTTTGCTTTAGATGGTTTCATTGTTTCCATGATTATGTGTGCTGCGAAAGATTTAGTGATATTACTTTGGATTCTGATGCAGGTGTTTGCTTCAGACTCGGATTCAATCGCACTATGATAATCTTTAGGGCAATGAATTTTTATTTTTTATACATTGCCCGCTGAGACTATAATCTATCAATAGATTGTATTTTTCATGGTAGCATAAAGACTGAAGGATAATACATGTATTGAACTCATTTACATTTCTCCAAAAATTGGTTATTGATGTGCAGTCAAAAGGTTAAGATAGCTAAAACTAAGCTTAGTGCACAATAAGCACACTTAAACCTTTCATGAATCATGTGAAAACATGAAGATTGAGACAGCTGAAAAGGGATTTCATCTCTACAAATTTTCAGCTTCTAATGCTTCCAATTGTAGTGTTCCCTTAATATCACCTACTGCTTCTGCTTCCAGAAGCTCCATCTGTGGTTGCAGGCATTTGGTGTAGTGGAACTCAATTTGCAGGCGATGATGAAGAGGTGTTGATGCCAGCAACCCCTTCTTCAGATCAACTAGCAACTCCCTGATGGGAATTGCAGCAAGAAAGCTCTTGATGTACTCTTTGCACGACTCTTTTCCCATGCAGACCACGCTCGATTCTTCCACATTCTTTCCTTCAGCATCAATACTGGTAACTACTTCTTTCCCAGTAGAGCTCTCTGCAGGTTTATTATCGTTTTGCTCTGCAGGTTTACTGTCTGACTTCTGAGTTTCGTTGGCATTCTGATGAATGGAGGAATCTCTATCAAATTTCAAGATGAAGGCTTGGTTGCAGCCTTCATGGAGCCTCTCACCCAAAGTGTCAATGATGTAGTATGCATCTTGTTCGACCTTCAAGATGAAGAAGTGATCGTTCCAGCTGATGATGTAGATGAGAGGGTGAGTCGAGGGAGGCCTCTCTGCAGAGATTTCATCCCATATGCTGTCAAATGACATGGCACCTTGGAGAAAATCAAACTCTCTGTCATCTAATCCTTGGGGATGGAAGAATCCGATGAATGATTTCTCCGGCACAACAGAAAGCGGACGAACCTTGGCCTCCAGCACTGTCTCAAGATCAAAATGCTTGTCCGGGAAGCGTTCTCTGTAGGCGTCATTGTCACAGAGATTTCTCCACTCCAGTGATCCTTCACGGATGAGGCTGTCGAGCTGCGACTTGATCGGCATCTCGTTGTTGTTGGACTGCAACCAATCGGCGATCACAGCAACCAGAGCAGTGCACGCACTTTCACCAGCAGCGCGCTCGTTCCTCTGGTCGATTGTAGCGAAGAAAACTTGTGTTTTCAACTTCATGTGTCCGTCGCGGCTCGTGATCTCCCTCTCTTCCCAGGCACCAACGGCAAAATGGTCATCTCCAAATGCGGAGGCACGCACACGGGAGTTCTCCCCATCTCTCTGCACATTGTATAATGATAAATTCAGCAACACATTTTCGATCATCTGAAATCGGAGTATGATGGTGATCGAAGACATACCGTTAATGTGGATTCATCGGAGGAGGAGCTAAGCTGCCTTCGGTCAAAATCAATATCATCTCCGCCTTCCTCACCGTAGTATTTTTTCAGCAATGGCTCCCCCTTCATCTTGTTGGGAGACTTGAAGCTCAACTTCCGTTTCCTCCATGGGAGAAGTCGACGTTTCGAGTTCTCCTGCATTGGAAGATCTAAAACCGGCGACGCCTTGGTTTGATTGGTGTAATAGAGCCAATCCTCATCCTCACTGCTGCTGCTGCTACTGGTGGTGGTGTTGGAGATTGATGCTCCGGCATGGTTAGCATACGCCAAAGTTCCATAACTGAAGGACTTCCGGATGCCAGAATCCTCCTCGGAAAGCCCTTCATCAGAATCGGAGTCGAAGGGATAGTTATCTGAGCTCCTGCCGTCACTGCTTTCGTATTCTTGAGCTGCTCTTTTAGATCTCAAGGCGGATAGACCCTTGAAGATGTTGACTCTTATGGGGCTGGCCTTAAGAGTGGAGGAGGAGGTATCTTGTTTCTCTGTGGAGAACATTTCTCCGTAACACGGAGATCGCGGAAACAAGAGCGTCGGTCGTGGAGCCACCGGTTCAGCCGCCTCGTCGACATTTTTCAATTCTACTAGGAGGATTGAGAGCTGCATTACAAGAGAGACAAAGTTTAGTAAATAAATATTCATGGAAAGAGAAGCAGAGCCAAGAAGAAGTAAGAGCAAAATTGGGGAAGATTACTCACATGAAGAGAAGCAGTGGTGTGGTTTAAAACAAGAGGAATATCGACATCTCTGCCTTGTTTATCAAAATCTGCAAGATTTAAGGATGCATTTCCCACACTGTTCGACCCCTGTTCCAAAGCATAAATGAACATACATTTTTAGAAAAATTTGATTCATAAATCAACAAAAAACAGATTCTCTGTAAATTGTAAAATAGAGAAATGCAGCTGCATCATTTTAATCTTTGATTGTTTTAAAAGTAAAGAAGGAAAAGGAGCAAGACCATTATTGACCGTTTTATTTTACCCTCATGTGATCGAGAATAGTAGTAACAGACAATTAATCAAAAGCGAAAATGGAAAATAAATTCAACCAGAGAGAGAGAGAGGAGAGAGAGAGAGAGAGAGAGAGAGAACTGACATTGAAGACGGTAAAGGAGACCTCCCATGGATGAAAGAGACCGTCCTTGTTAGCAGAAAAAGCGCAGAAACAGCGAAATTCCTCATCCCATGAAACAATTCCATCTGTGTTGGAGAATATTTCTTTGGTAAAATTCCTTCTCACACTCTTCCTCAAGGAACTCAAAGAGATCCCTTTGGTGCCTTTCCATTTGATCTCAACCGAATATCTCGAACAATCATCGGAAACGACGCCGCTTTTGAGATGATGAACCGTGATTCTGGCCTCCAATTTCTTCGATTGCCATGGCCGCCACTTCATCATCTTCACCACCATTCTGTTGACTTTCTTATCGCCCAAAAATTTCTATCTTTCACAGAGAGAGAGAGAGAGAGAGAGAAACAGGGCGTTTATATAGAATGAAATCAGTTTTTTTTCTTCTTTATTTTTTTAAATTTATTTAAGAGTAAGATGATGGTGAGAGTAATACACTTTCAAAGGGTCGTTATCAAACCAGAGCATTTGAACGTTAGTTTACACTTTACAGCTCCGCGAGAGAGAGAGCGAGAGCGAGAGAGAGAGAGAGAGAAAGAAATGGATGGATGATATGGCCACAAGAGCAGCACTATAAATTAACCGGAAAAACCGAAATACATGTATTTGGACTTTTGTTGTTTTTTTTCTCCAATTAGATATGTATGTTGTATAAATTCCCTTCATATTCCGCCTACATTATTGATCTGAACCAAACTTGGATTCAAATACTTTATTACGTAAAAGTGAAATTAATGTAATTCTTTTTTTGATTTAAGATTAATTTTGACGCTAATATATGTAATGTGCTCGATTTGGGATTTGAATCTAGGGGTGGTTCAGTATATCATACCGGGATTTTTTGGTCATACCGCATATCATACCGAAACTTTCGATATGCATAATTTGATATTGATACCATACCAAACTTTTCGGTATACCGAAATTTCGGTATGGTTCAAAAGACATACCGTTATCGTACCTTATTTTTGGTATACCGTCTTATTTTCGGTATACCGTTTTATTCTTAATATTAATATAATGAATAATTCATTAATAATTTAATATATATACATATATAGTTATATAAATATATCAATTTATATATAATTGTTTAGAATTTTCGGCATATACCAAATCTTCGGCATATACCGCGATTTCGGTATGTACCAAATATCGGTATTTATTGAAAATTTCGATATACCAAACTTTCGGTTCGGTACGGTATACTGCGGTATTTGAAATTCATATACCGTTACCATACCAAAACCTTTCGGTACGGTATCATACCATACCAAAAATACGGTACACTATAAATTCGGTAAAATACGGTATTTTTCAGTTTGGTTCGGTCGGTATACCGATATTTCGGTATTTTAGTCCACCCCTAGATTTGATGCTTATTATCCACGAAAAACAGGAATGGTACTAAAAGAAAATAGAAGTGCATGTATACGTCCAAAAATTCTATATTTATGAAAATCTGATGTTGAAAGGATAAATTGGTAGTAGTGATAATATTAATAACTAATAATAATAATAATAAAGCGACATTATTATTAATGTTAACGAGGGAGGCCGGCTGCAGCTGCACAGAAGGACGATATACATAAGAAACAACGCTTTTCCAACCCAGCTAATTTTGAGTTTTCTTTTACTATGATTGAAATAATCTCAATCATTTATTCGTTAAAGGCAAAATTAAGAAAAAATGGAGTACATATATGTTTATTATTACTATTAAATTAGGCACTACATCTACATATTAATGGTTGCAGAGGACTGACCGCATAGCATAATAAGGGATTGGAGCGTTTGATTGAAAGTAGATCAACTTTTTGAGATAAATGCTTCCACGTTTAAATATATGTTATACACTAGGGAGGGGCGCTTTGAGTTCTTTTTTTCACTTCGAAAATATGTCATCACAAGTATGTAATAATTTTGTCTAAATATATCATTTGTAACTATAACCAACTTGATATCTTAATATTAAATTTTCTGTTTCAATATTAATATACATATATACATGCATACATATAGAAATAGGATCATATAAGAATGACTTTTATCCTAAAAAATGAGAATTAATCTCAGCCATTCATCTTGTGCATTTCGTTAAGAAGGGCGGTGCATCTGGAGGAAAAAATTTCAACTTTTTTATTTCAATTTTTTTTAAGGTTTGATTTTTCCATAAAGCTGAGTGCCTCTCATGTCAACATATAGTGTATCTAGTTTCACTTTATGGTGCATCTCATTGTACAGTGTGGTGCATCTACAACATTGTATTTCATGAGATTCACCACTACGTGTACTGATATGCACAAACAGTGTAATCAGATGCACCACAAGGTGTAATGAAATGTACTATACTTTATGAAAAAATCTTTTGTTTTGCCGCTTCTTCTTTGGTCAAGATTCGAGCGAGAGGAGTCGAAGGCCTCAGAGCGAGCTAAAAAATACAAATTGTTGTCCGATGATTAACCTTATATTAGAAATCGGAGTGAAGGCGAAGCAGGAAAAAAAATCTGTAAAAAAAAAAACTGAAAAAATATCGGACATGCTCCACAATGTGTAATCAAATGCACCACACAGTGTAACAAGATGTACCGTGTTTTAAGAAAAAATCAACCAAAATAATAATAATAATAATAATAATAATAATAATAATAATAATAATATTAAAATTTGCGCCTGAGCTACACGCGCTGCACGTGAAGGCCACGCGCCCGCCCTATTTTGGCGATGTGTGGTCCAGATTTATTCATATTTCTCACTTTTAGGGTCATTTTCACCATAACTCATCCCTTATATATATATATATAGTGTGGATCTGGTGAGAAGCAACACTTATATAAGAATTAGGAACTAATCATAACCCCTCATTTTCAAAGAATGTGTGGCTAGAATTAAATCTTAAAATTTGACATGAATTATAAAATAAAGGGGGGAGGGTTAAATTTGAAAATTTATTTTAAGCCACACACTTTCCCTTCTTTCACCGTGAATCACGTCTCTCTCTCTCTCTCTCTCTCTCTCTCTCTCCAAAATAAGCGGCTAAGATGGCAAATTCAACGGTAGAAAAGGGTCATAAATGATGTCGTCGTAGGTGATCTCCCAACAGTACTAGGATAGCCGGCAATTTGTGCGGAAAATTGGAAGGAGAGACGACGACAAATGTTGCGATATGTTGAGACAATCGAGGACAGTAAGGTAAACGGCGGCAGCGGCATCCGCCATGGCAACTGTGGCGGTGTAGATTTGGTTGAAATTAACGCCGGAATTTTGACAGTGATGGTGGTGATACTGGTTATTTTCGATCATCTCTTGTCAATTTGTGGATTCATGTTGAATCTCCCTACCGTTTTTGGTGGCGTAGGGTGCTGCACCTCCATTTTCCGGGCAGAGGTGGCGGTGGTGACATCGTTTTGAGGGTTGGGTTGCTCGTCCATGGAGAAGTTGTTGCGATTTGGTAAATGGGTTTGGGAGAAAGCTATATCGATCTTCACTCAACATTGATTGTAGTAAATGTGTTTATGCTGCGATCAATTGATTGGGCGTCGTATGTGAGGTTTGCGGTGTGAACTGCATTGCTGCTGGTTTACTATTATGCGTTTTATAATACGGCGAAGAAGGCGATCAATTCTCAGAATGTTAATACATAAATCGCACAAATGTAATGCACAAATACTATTTATGTAATGCATTAATTGTAGTACTGTAATTAGTCTTTTGTGCATTTACAGTTTCATAATAATGCATCACGTAAATCGTGTTAATGCATTATAAAATTGTTCCTAGAACATCAAATAATAAATACGAAAATAATGTACATAATGCATTAATTATGATACATATACGATATACGTAATGCATTAATTGTATAATTACACACTTTTATAAATTTTATTTGTTCTTTATAAACAATATGCATTTATGCATCACTTTGTACTAGTTTATGCATCACTTTATACTATTTAATGCATTACGATTTTGCACTGCATAGATGACAAAAATTACTATTCTAACCCTACTTGAGTAAAAGATACGGGATTGACCAAAAAAACAGGTTTGACCAGCGAATTATGAGATTAAATCATATCTATTGATCTTATAGGATGGATGACTTAAATTGGTTCCTAACTTTCACACAAATGAGAGTTCCTATATGATACTTTTCCTTAAATTGGTACATTAAGTAATAGTATGACATTTAAATTTGAGGGGCATCAAATTCGTGTACCAGAAGAGGAGTCATAATAAGATAGTTCATGCTAGTATTATTTAGAAAATGATATCGCAGTGTTTGAAAGAATTTTGATTCTTATTTATAAGCGAGAGGTTATCGTCACAGTAATTCAGTAAACATGCATGATTGGCGGGTAAAAGTATTATAATGAGTTATGACAGTGTACATTTCACTGTAAAGATTGTGATATTTTCCATGTTGATATTTAACTTTGGAAGAAAAATAATTATGAAATTCAGCACATACCATCATATCATACTATTAAATTTAATTAATGCACTTCACATGTACGGTTATTAATCTTAATTATGACGTTTGACTCTATTAATAAATTAATATAATAATTCATGTTCAAAGAGATACTAATAGAGCATCTCATACTTTAGCTAACTATGCTATTGATCATCATGATGTATTGGTTTGAGAGTCATATTTTCCGTCTTGATTCTTAGATGTTGTTCACATCGATTTGACTATTTAATCTTATGACTCGATATTCTTTAGAAAAAAATACATTAGATGAAATAGATTAGTAGACAATAAAATGAAGTGCATGTATACATCCAAAAATTCTATTTACATGTATGTATATATTTGATAGTGTAAATAAATCATTTCAAAACAATAAGATGAAATACTTCATCCGTTCCGTTCAACTTAGCTCATAGTTTTTTTTTTTTTTTTTTTTTTTTTTTTTTTTTTTTTTTTTTTTTGCATTTCATTCAACTTGGCTCGTTTTCTTTTTAGGCAAAGATTAGTTTACTGTCAACAATAATATATTCTATACCAACTATACTAAATACACCATTTATAGAGAACAGTGAAAAAAATACTATCTCAACTTTATTATCAACAATAAAATATTTTATATTAACTTCACTAAAGATACCCTTTACATCTAATCTTTTTATTCTTAATCTTTGTATCGAAAAGAAATGAGTCAAGTTAAACGGAACTAAGGGAGTAGATTAGTGGACAAGAAAAAGACTTGTCAAAATTGAATAGAATCTTGATTGGATTCTTTCTCTATAGATAATTCCTTTCACCTAATCTTCTATATATATATTATTAAAACGAAAACGACTATATCCTATATGGCACACCTCAAATTCTTCCATTCTCATTTATCTAATTTCTCAAATTTTTGAATTAAAAATTATTAATATAATAATGATCGTCCTCAATTAAGATAACCATATATACTTTTAATTTTTTCAGATTTTTGTTTCCTTTTTTCACAATGTTGCGTTTTTAATAAGGCTTTGGTCAAATAAAAAAATATTTACAAAATTAAATTATAAGTTGACCGACTAATAACTTGAAGTTGGAATCATCATCATCATCATCATATATTATTATTATTATTATTATTATTATTATTATTATTATTATTATTATTATTGCGGATTCGAATCATTTAACATTTGGCTAATTTATTTTCACTGAATTAAATATAAAATACATTAAATTAATATGTATTTTCTCATCCTATGCACCACCAATTTATTTTGGCCAATTAATTACTGACTAGATAAATAATTTTAGTTTTACTGAAAATTTTAATTTTTATATACATGTGATATGCATGTAGAGTCGGGCTAATCGAGTTTACGAGGTTAATCCTTCGGACTAAGAGGTTAAGCTGTTAGACAACGAATTACTCACTTATGAATCAAAACTGTGGTCCACAGGGATTCCAACCCGGAACCATGGCGGTAGACGGACCAATTTCCAACCAACGGGTACCTCAAGTCGGAAAATTTTTCATTTTATGCATTTCTTTGGGATTCCAACCCGGAACCATGACGGTAGACGGACCAATTCCCAACCGATGGGCACCTCAAGTCGGAAAATTATTCATTTATGCATTTTTTTTAATTTTTTTTTATAATCTAGAATCGCCATTCATGAATTAATTTTTACGTTATTTGTAGTTGAGTTTCCAACTTTGCATAATCTATAATTAGCGAATAGTATTATACGATTAAGGACGAGAACGAATAATACAATCAAATTTTTTAATTAAATTTTGGGTCTATGTAAATTTTAAACGAGTTTCATAATTTACGCACTTATAAATCAGAATTGTGGTCAATGGGCCAGTTTCCAACTGACGGATATTGCTATACATATTTATTTTGAAAGGAACACATATGAATAATTTTTTAATTGCATTTTAAACAAATACGAGTATATAAATTTCAAACAAGCTTGAGTAATTCTAAACACACCATCTCGAATTGTTTGATTAAGAGTCTCCGTTGGGAAATATCGAATATGTAGAAAAATTGCAGAAAAATTATTAATGATTTGTCAACGGACCAGTTCCGACCCAAAATTGTTCGCATATAGAGGCCGATTTAGTAATGTCGGAGCAACTTTTATCATAATTTTATTTTATGTTGAACCCATAAATTTAAGGATTTTTAATTAGGGTCACATTCATTCTTATAGACAATTTTCAAAAAAACAAATTACACAAGACAATCTCTTTGAGAAGTAAATAATTTTTGTCCCTTTTTAAGAAAAAAAGAGTGGTTTGAAAATTATCTATAAAAATGAGTGTGAATTAGATTTGAATTTTTAAAGGGTATTACTTAAAAAAATAATAATAACTAACAAACAATATCTTTCTTGTACTATCACCTATTAAATTTTATTAAATACTATTACCCGTCGAAAATCGACGGACTATACACTGGTCTATATTTATTTACATAAAAAATCTCGATCGAGTACAATCCCCTGCTTTGTCAAACATGTACATAAATTTTGGTAAATATTTTTTTTTTCTGTTTTAGTAAAAAAAAAAAAAAAGAATTATGGGAAGTAGTTAGTCACGTTGAATAGTCATACGACATATAGGTCCACTATGTTTGGTTAAAAAAAAAAAAAAATTCCTAAATAATAATTAACTCACTCAAATTTGCACTCATCTGTTCATATGCAATTATCTCTAAAAAAAATACAAATATAAGTATATATATCTGACAATTAATCTTCTAATAAACTGTGATTGAAAAATATGCGTTAGAATTAAAAGCATACTTGGATATATTTTTCATAATAGAAGTCAAAGAGATATATTTTGGAAATTCCTTCAGAATTTGAGTGAAAGACATGATCGACTATAGATTGTTCAGTCAATATTGTTATTTATTTACTATTTTTGGACATGTCTTTCTAATTTTTAAAATCTAAAGAGATATATAATTTTTTTAGGGAAATTGGATATATAATTATATAAATATTTTAATGAATGATTGACAGTTAAAGCGCTAAATATAATTTCCCAAAAAAAAAGACACAGTAGACAAAAAATATGAACGTATTTTTCATTGATATTTGTTTGATTGATTCTTTGATTTTCTTATATTTTAATATATTCGTATACATTTGTAATAACACATATGATGGGTAACAATTTTTAGTGGGGTTTGCAATTGTTACCAGACCTAGTGGACATATAGATGCATAGAGGCTATAAATTTCATGGTCCTCATTATTTTATTTATTTATCTATATACTAATTTTCTACATACGTCTAATCATTGAATTTAATCAAAACCCACTTTGAAAAAGTGCACATTTTGTGGTGCAAAATGGTGATGAAGGCATGGGCAGTGTGCCACCCATATTGATTACAACATCGAAGTTGAAATGCGACAATAATCCAACCAAATCATTTTTGTCCTACTTAATACCAAAATACTACTATAAAAGATAATCATAACGAAAAATTTATTGCAACATTAGGTAACTAGATCAGCGTTATTAATAAAGCTCGAGCAATTACCGAACACCTAACTTCTTTTTATATATTTCATGTTAGAGGGTCAGATGATGAGATAAAAAAAATTTGTTTATATTTTATTTTATTATTCTTTGTTTGTTTGTTTGTCCTATTACTATTTTATATGTGATTGAAAATATAATCTGGATTGCATGACTTTGTGCGCGAGTTAGGTAGTGTATATCCATGGAATTTTTGGTTTGAAAGTTGTTTTTTTAATTTTTTTTTTATACTTACTTAACTAAGTATACCACACGGGAGGGTTTTTATTTTATGAAAGTAATTAAGTAATTGTATATTATGATGGTATTTTCGTCTAGATAGACGCATTTTTCAAAACAGTAGTACTTTGAAAAGACTATGCAAAAAATAACAGTTTTAATACTTTCTCAGTCCCTGAATAATAGAGTTTTTTTTTGGGTAAATAAAATTTTCAATTACGCACAAGGGGTACAACTCGTAAAACAAAATACACAGTTCACCGAATACAAAATGAAACAAAATCACAACAACTCAAGACAACAAGATGGATTACAAATCCAATCACCCAATCTATAGCAAGCAATGCTAGGAAGTAAATTTGACACCCAAAACTAAAACTTCACTTTAATAATCTCAATAAGATCATCAAAACTGCTCGACTTATTCCTGAAAACTACTTCATTTCTATGTATCCATATGTTCCAAATGACACAAATCCAAAAGACTTTCCACCATTAGAGTTATTTGAGTTCAATACAGGTTTTAATAAAAGTTAGATAATTGTGAGTGGAGAAAGATATAGAAAAAAATGTATGAAGTTAGTGGAGAAAGGAACTCACCTTTGTGAGTGGAGAAAGGAATAAAAAAATAGTTGTGGGGTCACATTTTAAAATAAGAATGACTCGACTATTCAGGGACGACTGAAAATAGAAATATGACTTTACTATTTAGAATCGGAGGGAGTAGCATGTGTTGTGTGAACCAAATGATCCCCCAAATAAGTGTCTCATGCTATAAAAGAAAATGTACCAAGAATAATTTAATAACCATGAAAAAAACGAACATCTGAAAATGTAAGTTGAAAACAAGGGCAAAATGAAAAGTTTGACTGACATCATTTTTATATAGAATTACACCTTTATTATTACTAGTAAATATGACACTTATTTTGAGATGGAAGGAGTATTACTTGGAATGCTTTCCATAGCATGCCCACATACAACTGTGTTATACAATCAAGCAATCCTCACCATTGATATCCTACCAAACTTTTGATACATTAAATGGATTTGGAGTAGAAATTGTCCCTAAAATTAGGTTAAGGTGTTGTTTTAGTTTGGAAGTATATTAACATTAATATAGAGCTAAATTACAGGAGTACTTGCAGATATGTCACATGCACATACTATTTAAAAGATACTGGCGTATAGCGGTTGATTTGTGATTTAATTAGTGCCTAAAAGAGTGATTAAGGATTGACATTATGCAGAATCCACACATAATTAAGTGAATAATCGAAACTACTATTTATTAACATTAACCCCTAATATTATGTGAAACCTAAATTATAGTAGTAGCAGTCTTCAGAATATATTTTGATCACAAAATCATTTATTTATCAATAACATTACAATATTCTCTCTAAAAAAATTAACATTACAGTAATAAAGATTATGCTAATAATAATAAAAATATAAAACTTCAACAATCAAAGATTATTAAGTAAGTGAGCAATCAACCTTTTCAAGCACGTACGTATCAATTAATCAAATATTGTCGTTTTGTTTTTATTTTTTGCTTGGAATTAATTTTTAATAATTTGGTAGTGTAAATAAGTAAAGGACAAAAAATATACTAGAAGAGCTAAATAAAAGACAAAAAACTGTCATATCCATCCATGTACATACATTTGAAGTTTTGAACTAATAAATTCAAAGAAAGAAAACAATAGGTTCGATTTGCTTTGTTCAAACCGGTGAACGGCGTCGTTTCCTGATCGCGTCTGCCAATCCGACGTCGTATTCACAGTGAGGGGTACGACAATCTGATAGCGAAATTTGATGCTTTTTTGCTTTGCGCTCAATTTAACAAATACGCATGGGTCCCACAGTCTCCTTAATACATTTGATTTTCAGATAATGAGCCTGACATTAATTATATTAAGGATTTTTTTATAAGTGATCTTTATCGATAGCAAAATGTCTTTTACTTGACCTATAAGGCCAAAAGATCTAAGTAGGACGTGATGCAGTAGTAACCTTTTTTTTTAAAGGAAAAATTCATATTATACATTAAGCTAAAGTGATAAAACGCTTCCCCTTCAATCAAGAGGTCGGAGGTACGAATCATGTGTGCGTGTGTAGATTCAAAAAAAAAAAAAAGAAAAAAAAATCAACTCGAACAATGCCGAGAAGCCACGAGGAAATCTCTGACTTCCAAATCATTACATCATGAATATTTAAAGTATAACTAGCCAAACTATGCTACAAAATTCGCCTCTCACCGAGCATGAGAGAGAACTCAAAAACCAAATGGCGCTCAACATGAAGAATGGCTTCCTAAATATCATCACTTGAAGAATCAGTACCATCATGTGATCATTATACAGTATTATTAAAAATAAATAAATAAATGTCATTTCGTATTTTAGTTAAAATATAACTTACATAAGGATTATAACTGCGTCTTAGCAATTAACTGCACACAACATTTATTCCAATATCTACTCGAGTAGCTTGCATATATATACCTCAATCATATTATCCATAATATGACCATCTATCTGTAATGAGAAATTAAATAGATTGGCATTTGTTTGAGATTTTATCAAACTTTCAAGGTTTAATTTCACGATATTTAATTTGAACAAACTCTTAACAGACCGAACATGATGACGCTTTTAATTTGACTTTATCTCAAATTTGGAAATATTGCATTCCTTTTATTTATTTATTTATTATTATTATTATTATTATTATTCGAGTTCAAATTATTCTTTAAGCTTACAAACGCAAACTAAGAATAGATTGGAGTGTTGAAATAAACTATGGTATGTTAAGCCAGTTTGAATATACTTTCAAATTTAGTTACTTGCAACCTCCTCCTACTAATACAATTCCAACTCCACCAATTAAGCAATAGAAGAGTATCGAACTAGACCACCCTAAAATAGATAAAATAAGTTTTGCTTTCTTCAAAGTATGTATTAGAATATCTAACTAGTTTAAATCAGTTATCGGTGCTACTCCCTCTATCCTACGATTAGCGATCATTATCTTTTAGGCACGAATATTGTTAAGGGTTGAATGCGTAATTTGCAAGTATTAGAGGGGCTGCATTAGAAGGTTGTTGGAACTTGGAGGACTTGACTGCAATTAGTTGAGTGAATTAGTTTGCAGCAACAGCTTTGTGCGTGGGTTTTTTGATCTCCTCCGTTCATTTTGTGCGGTCGAGATGTATCCTCCGTATTTGTATATTAGCTGGAGATTAGCACTGATTTCTGTAACTGTTTTATTCATTTTTTGTATGAGATTCAGAGAGAGAAAGGGGCACGAGTGTAGTGAGGAGGAAAGTGAATTCATGGTGAGAAATTCTTGGGGTAGAATAGCTATGAGATTCATCTTCTTTGCTACTGTAATTCTCCATTCTTGATAGTAATAAAGAGCTCTGGAAACCTTCTCGTGGATGTAGGCCTTTTCTTGGCTGAACCACGTAAATCGCGTTGTCTTCTTAAATTTCTGCAAATTAGGTTCTATTCGTTTTCTTTGTCTGATCTTGTTCGCTGCTGCGTTGTGTTCTTGTGGTTTGAAAGTGGTAAATCTGGTGTTGGATTTACATTGTGGCGCCGTCTGTGGGAATCGTTCTCATGGAAATTAAAGATCGCAACGAAGCAGATTGTTGTTCGAAGAAGTTGTCGTGGTTGCAACAATGGCGTCAACAAAATTCGAGACTGAAAAATTCAATGGCAAGAGCGATTTTAGCCTCTGGCGAATGAAGATGAAAGCTCTTGTGATTCAATAGGGGTTAGGTGATTTCTCGACTGAGGAAAAGAAAGATCCTAAAGGAAAAGAGGAAGTGAAGGCAGAAGCAAGTGACGCAAAGAAGAGAGAGCTCGCTGAGAAAGCACACAGTGCTATAATTCTTTGTCTGGATGATAAAGTTTTACAAGAAGTGTCGAAGGAAACTACTGCTGCAGGAGTATGGAAGAAATTAGAATCTCTATACATGGAGAAATCACTCGCAAATAGGTTGTACACCAAGCAACGCCTATACACCTACAAGTTGAGCGATGAGAAGAATATCTTGGATCAGCTTGAGGAGTTCAATAAGGCGGTTGACGATTTGGAAAACATCGAAGTGGAATTGGGAGAAGAGGATAAAGCCATTCTGCTTCTCAATGCTTTGCCTAAGTCGTATGAGCATCTTAAAGATGCGATGTTGTTTAGTAGGGAAAACACAATTACCCTTGATCAAGTAGAATCTGCAATCAGGGAAAAGAACTACACAAATCAGTAGGTGGAAAATCAGCTATGGGGAAGAGTGATCATCCTGCAGAGAGCTTGAACATCAAGGGAAAGTTCAAGAAAGGTAGTAAGTTCAAGAAGCCATGTGTTGATGGCAAGAAATCTTATCCAAAGAAGAACAAGGAGGATGAAGATTCAAGGAAATACTATTATTGTAAAAGGCCTGGACACATAAGAAGAGATTGCTACTCTTGGAAAAGAAAGTTGGCTCAAGAAAATCAGAATCAAAACAAGGATTCTGCAGATGCAGTAGAGCAATGTCAACCGGCTGAAATGTTGAATGTCTCATCTCAAGAAATTGGGGATGTGTGGATAATGGATTCGGCATGCACTTTTCATATCTGTCACAACAAGAGCTGGTTTCACAATATTCACTATGATCAAATGGGATCAGTAAGGCTTGGAAATGAAGACACCTGCACAGTAAGAGGAATTGGAGATATCATGTTCAGAACTGAAGGTGGAGAAATCAAGATTCTCACACAAGTCAGGTATGTTCCTAATCTTAAAAGGAATTTAATATCTCTGGGCATGTTGGAAAAGAAGGGATTCAAGTTCATGTCTGATGATGGCTATGTAGTGGTTTTAAAGGATTCCAAAGTTGTGCTGAGGGGTGTTAGGAGAAATAATCTCTATCATTTGCTAGCTGAGACAGTTATTGGTGAAGTAGAGGTGAATGTGAATGATGAATCAAGGTTGTGGCATGTTTGTAGGGGCAAAGGGATTGAATGAACTACTGAAACAAGGAGCTCTTAAGCATAGTACTCTTTTCAGTGTTAAGAATTGTGAGGAATGCATACTAGGTAAGAGCAAGAAATTGCCCTTTTCTGCAGCAAAATTCATTTCAACAGAATGATGGAGTGCAAGGATCGTCGTTGGTGCAAGATCCGGTGCATGTTCCTGTTGGACCAGTTACAAGATCTCGAGCCAAGAAGTTTAAGGAGAGCTTGATGGGTTTAGTTCAAGAAGTTTGGAATCAAGAGTTGATGAAGAAACCTATCGAAGTTGGCGAGTTGAATGGTCCGAGCTACATTAATCTTATCATGTGCGAGTGGGCTCAAGTTTAAAGACTTGTTTTGTTATTTATTTACTTTCGTGTAGTCCATTAGTGTTAGACTTATTATTATTTTCGTGGGTTTAATTAGGGTGGCCGAAATTGGGCCTTAGTTGAGTCAGTTTTGAGTTTTAAGCCTTGTTTAGACTAGGGCTTTGTTTCCTTATTGGGTTAGGAGTTATTTTCCATGTTTAGTTTCCTAGTAGGGTTAGGATTTGCACCCTATATATAGGGGCCTTTGTCATGAACGAAATTTACACCTTAATTAATTATAACGTGAGTTTTATTCTCTCTTGAGAGTTTTCGAGTTCTTCTTGGTTTTGCCAAGTCGAATTCATTATCCGACGAATCAACGAGTCAATCATTCCTCGTTGTGTGTGATTCATCGTCCCCGAGTTGTCGTAGCGTCCTATCGTTGGGTTCTAGGGATCTAATCGCCTAGTTCACTTGTGAGAAACTGTTACGGAGGTTTTGGGATCTCCATCTATCGTATCTTGTTTGAGTCTTCCGCGTGCGTGTGCCGAGGTTCACATCATTTTGGCATCAGAGCCACGTTTCGTATCCATGTTCTTCGTGTTCCTTGAGTCTTGTTTTTCGTATTTTCTTTTCTGTCTTCGTCTTTGTCTTCTGTCCTGTCGCGTCGTCATCTTTATCGTTTCTGTTCGTCGTGTTCTTCGTGTCGTCGTCAACCAAAAAAAAAATCGTTCGATCCGTTTAGTATCTCATCCGTGTCCAGTTCTTGTTGTTTCCTTATTTTGTCTCCATAACTTACCATATAGAGCCAACCATATCTTACCATATCAATGACTTTCCATATCTCTCATACATATCTTTCCATATCTCTATCTTACCATATCCATACCTTCCATATACACACCCATACTCCCATATACTACGCCAGATTCCATTACTACTCGACACCTTCCATCCGACTCATATCATTACCATATTATACGCCCTAAGAGACCATAATAACCACCCACACGCCCTTTACACCAAAATTCCAGTTTGACATAAAAGTGGTCGCCAAAGGCGGCTCGTTCAGAATTTTGTTCCGTTCTTCGCATTTTTGAAATCCTCGTTCCGACTTTTCATTGGTGACAAATTTTTTCTGTGGGTTCCTTGGGTCGTATAGAGTCTTTTGGAGCAGTTTCTGTGAGCACTTTTTCCGACTTTTCAGTTGCGTGTCGTCGTGTTTTTTGGGTTCCTGGGGTCGTGTAGAGTCGTTGAGCACGTTTCTGTGCAACGTATTTTTGAGTTTTCAGTTTTCGTTTCTTCGTGCCTTTCGTTTCTTATTTTCAGTTTTCCTGTATTTGGTTATTTCGTTGTTAGTTGGTGGTGAATTCAAGTGGTAGATTGAGAGAATTCGATTCCTTGAGAGAGAACTTGAGTGGAAAAAAGCAAGAGGTTTGAGATTATTAGAGTGAAAAAAAGCCATATTTGAGTGATACACGAGTGCTGGGTGATTCATCATTGAGTGATACACGAGTGCTTGTGAGGTGGTGAGGATTCTATTTTACTAACCTTTGTTTCTTGTCAAGATGTCTAATGATGGTAAGCAGGTGGTAAATGAGGAGGATCAGCCCGTTGGAGATCCAAAGATGAAGCTACTGATGGAAGCCCTTTCATCAAAATTGGGGAAGATGCTAGATTCAAAGATGGAAGGGGTGTTTGAAAGATTGTACCAGGTTGAGCAGTCTCAGACCAGAGAGACCAATTTCAATCGAGGTCGTGGTGGCAGAGAAGGACGAGGTGGCAGAGGACATGGAGATCGACGAGGTCGTACAGAGTATGATGACTATGTGGAGGACACCGAGTTCGATGAAGATGATGAGGGCAGTTGGCAGAGAGGCGGTGACAGAAACGCCCAAGATAACTATTTGGGCAACATAAAGATGAACATTCCCTCCTTCCAAGGGAAGAATGATCCAGAGCTGTACCTTGAATGGGAGAGAAAGGTGGAGCTTAAGAAGGTAAAGTTGGCAGCAGTGAGTTTTTAGATTATGCACTTGTTTGGTGGGACATGTTGGTGACCAGTCGGAGGAGAAACGGCGAGCCACCTATTGATACTTGGCGTGAGATGAAGGCTGTGATGAGGAGGCGTTTTGTGCCAAATCATTACTACCGAGAGCTTTATAACAAGTTGCAGAATTTGAAGCAAGGCAGTAGAAATGTGGATGAATACTTCAAGGAGATGGAGATAGCTATGATTCGAGCCAATATTGTGGAGGAAAGAGAGGCGACTATGGCAAGATTTTTGGCGGGTTTACAATGGGAGATTCGAGACAGAGTGGAGTTGCAGCATTATGTTGAGTTGGAGGACATGGTCCACATGGCCATAAAGATAGAGAGTCAGCTCAAGAGGAGGGGCAATCAGAGACAGAATCCGGTCAGTTGGAGGTCTTCACAACCACCTTCTAGCGGTTTCTCATCAAAAGGGAACCAATGGAAAAAGGAGGCGTCCCCGACCGAGGAGAAGAAGCCGTTCTTTAAGCCCCGAGTGGAGAGTTCGAATTCAGCAAATCAGGCCAAACCAGCAACCCCGGACAGCCGAAATCGAGATAAGAAGTGTTTCAAGTGCCAAGGATTTGGGTATATCTCGAGTGAGTGTCCGAATAGAAGAATCATGATCTTGAAAGATGATGGTGAAGTGGTGACCGATGATGAAGATCGTGATCCAGAGATGCCAGCTTTGGAGGAGTCCGACGAAGAAGATGAAGAGATATTACCTCCTGTTGGGAAGCTGTTCGTGACTAGGAGGGTTTTGAGTGCCCAAACTCAACCTGATGAGAGAGAGCAGCGAGAGAACCTCTTTCACACGAGGTGCCATGTTCAAGATAAGGTGTGCAGTGTCATTATTGATGGAGGAAGTTGCACAAATGTGGCCAGCGCAGACATGGTTGAGAGATTGGGGTTGATTGCGGTGAAGCATCCTAAGCCGTATCGATTGCAGTGGTTGAATGAGTCCGGCGTCATCCGAGTGGCGAAGCAAGTGAAGGTTCCTTTTCGCATTGGGAGGTATGAAGATGAAGTGTTGTGCGACGTGATTCCAATGCAGGCGAGCCACATCTTGTTGGGTCGTCCGTGGCAGTTCGATAGGCAAGTTACTCATGATGGCTTCACCAACAAGTACTCTTTTGAGTACAAGCAGAAGAAGGTATCCCTTGTTCCTCTTACTCCTAAACAAGTTTATGAGGATCAAATGCAGATGCAAAATGAGGCGGACAAGGTGAAGCCCAAGGAGTTGGTCGAGCAGAAAAAGGAGTGCGGGTTGGCGCATAATTCATTTCTAGCCAGACCGAGAGATTTGAAGTGGGCCGTGAGGGAGGAGAGACCCATGTATTTGTTGTTGTACAAGGAAATTTTGCATAGTGATAACGATTTCTCTTCTCTACCCCCTTCTATTAGTTCTGTTTTGCAGGATTATGATGATGTCTTTCCCGATGAGATTCCACCCGGTTTACCACCAATTCGAGGGATTGAGCATCAAATTGATTTCGTCCCCGGAGCTGTCCTTCCAAACCGACCAGCTTATAGGACCAGCCCCGAGGAAACGAAGGAGTTGGATCGACAAATCGGAGATTTGATGGCCAATGGACGCGTGAGAGAGAGTACGAGTCTGTGCGCCGTTCCGGTTTTGCTCGTTCCAAAAAAAGACACATCCTTGAGAATGTGTTGTGATTGCAGAGCCATTAACAACATCACAGTAAAGTATCACTTTCCTATTCCTCGTTTAGATGATATGCTTGATGAGTTGCATGGTTCTTGTGTGTTTTCTAAGATTGATTTGCGTAGTGGATATCATCAAATTAGGGTTAAAGAGGGTGATGAGTGGAAAACTGCTTTCAAGACAAAACTTGGTTTGTTTGAGTGGTTGGTTATGCCTTTTGGTTTGACTAATGCACCCAGTACTTTTATGCGTCTTATGAATCATGTCTTGCGTGCTTTTATTGGTCGATTTGTCGTGGTTTATTTTGATGATATTCTCATTTATAGCAAGAGTCATGAAGAGCATGTTGAGCATTTAAAGGCTGTTTTAGATGCACTAAGAAAAGAAAAGTTATATACTAACCTTAAGAAGTGTGTCTTTTGTACGGACAAGCTTGTGTTTCTTGGTTTTATTGTTAATGCACAGGGTGTACAGGTTGATGAGGAGAAGATACGAGCTATCCAGGAGTGGCCTACACCGAAGAATGTTGGGGAAGTTAGAAGTTTCCATGGACTTGCTAGCTTCTATCGACGTTTTGTACCACACTTTAGCAGTGTGGCAGCACCTTTGACGGAAGTTATCAAAAAGAGTGTGGAGTTTACGTGGGGTAAAGCGCAAGAAGATGCGTTCCAGGTTTTGAAGCATAAATTGACTCATTCCCCGGTACTATCTCTTCCTAACTTTTCTAAGTCTTTTGAGATTGAATGTGATGCTTCCGGTGTTGGTATTGGTGCAGTTTTGATGCAAGAAGGAAGACCTGTCGCGTATTTCAGTGAGAAGCTCAATGGACCGACGTTGAGCTACCCTACGTATGATAAGGAGCTGTACGCGTTGGTGAGAGCCCTCAAAACGTGGCAACACTATCTGTGGGCTAAGGAGTTTGTTATTCACACAGACCATGAGTCCTTAAAGCATTTGAAGGGGCAGAACAAGCTAAACAAGAGGCATGCGAGGTGGATGGAGTTCATTGAGACGTTTCCTTACGTCATTAAGTACAAGCAAGGAAAAGAGAATGTAGTGGCTGACGCACTTTCTCGGAGGTATGCCTTGATCTCTACTTTAGATGCTAAGTTGCTTGGTTTTGAGTGTCTTAAGAGTTTATATGAGCATGATAATGAGTTTGGTGAGATTTATCGAGCATGTGAGTGTTCTGCTAGTGGAGAGTATTTTAGGCATGATAATTATCTTTTTCGGAAGAATAAGTTGTGTGTTCCTAAGTGCTCTATACGTGATTTGTTGCTGCTTGAGTCTCATGGTAGGGGTTTAATGGGATATTTCGGTATTACTAAGACTTTGGCTGTTTTGCAAGAACATTTCTTTTGGCCTCATCTGAAACGTGATGTTGAAAGAATTTGTGCTCGTTGTGTTACATGTAAGCAAGCTAAGTCTAGAGTTAACTCCCATGGTTTGTATACACCATTGCCTATTCCTACTGCACCTTGGATTGATATTTCAATGGATTTTGTGTTAGGATTGCCTAGGACTAAGTGTGGTCGTGATTCTATCTTTGTTATGGTTGATCGGTTTTCTAAGATGGCACATTTCATTCAATGTCATAAATCTGATGATGCATCTCATATAGCTGATTTGTTCTTTAGAGAGATTGTTAGATTGCATGGCATGCCTAGGACTATTGTTTCGGATAGAGATTCTAAGTTCTTGAGCTACTTTTGGAAGACTTTGTGGTGTAAGTTAGGTACTAAGCTTTTGTTTTCTACTACTTGTCATCCACAAGCTGATGGTCAAACCGAGGTAGTAAATAGGACTTTGTCTACTTTACTTCGTGCTATAATTAAAAAGAATATTAAGTCTTGGGCAGAATGTTTGCCACATGTTGAGTTTGCATATAATCGTTCTGTTCATTCTGCTACTCAGTTTTCGCCTTTTGAGATTGTCTATGGGTTTAATCCCTTAACTCCGTTAGATTTGTCTCATTTACCTGCGCATGATTACACTGATTTTGATGGCCGAAAAAGAGCAGATTTTGTGAAACAGATTCATGAGAAGGCAAGGATGAACATCGAGCGACGCACGGAGCAGTATGCTAAGTAAGCAAACAAAGGATGTCGCAAGGTGGTGTTTAAACCCGGTGATTGGGTGTGGCTGCATATGCGCAAGGAGAGGTTTCCATTGCAGCGGCGATCTAAGTTACTTTCTAGAGGCGATGGACCATTCCAAGTTTTGGAGCGCATTAATGATAATGCCTACAAGTTGGACTTGCCCGGTGAGTATAATGTGAGTGCTACATTTAATGTTACTGACTTGAGTCCTTTTGATGTAGGTGACGACTTGGATTTGAGGACAAATCCTTCTCAAGAGGAGGGGAATGATGGAGTCCAAGGATCGTCGTTGGTGCAAGATTCGGTGCATGTTCCTGTTGGACCAGTTACAAGATCTCGAGCCAAGAAGTTTAAGGAGAGCTTGATGGGTTTAGTTCAAGAAGTTTGGAATCAAGAGTTGATGAAGAAACCTATCGAAGTTGGCGAGTTGAATGGTCTGAGCTACATTAATCTTATCATGTGCGAGTGGGCTCAAGTTTAAAGACTTGTTTTGTTATTTTACTTTTGTGTAGTCCATTAGTGTTAGACTTATTATTATTTTCGTGGGTTTAATTAGGGTGGCCGAAATTGGGCCTTAGTTGAGTCAGTTTTGAGTTTTAAGCCTTGTTTAGACTAGGGCTTTGTTTCCTTATTGGGTTAGGAGTTATTTTCCATGTTTAGTTTCCTAGTAGGGTTAGGATTTGCACCCTATATATAGGGGCCTTTGTCATGAACGAAATTTACACCTTGATTAATTATAACGTGAGTTTTATTCTCTCTTGAGAGTTTTCGAGTTCTTCTTGGTTTTGCCAAGTCGAATTCATTATCCGGCGAATCAACGAGTCAATCATCCCTCGTTGTGTGTCATTCATCGTCCCCGAGTTGCTGTAGCGTCCTATCGTTGGGTTCTAGGGATCTAATCGCCTAGTTCACTTGTGAGAAACTGTTACGGAGGTTTTGGGATCTCCATCTATCGTATCTTGTTCGAGTCTTCCGCATGCGTGTGCCGAGGTTCACATCACAGAACCTCTCCAATATGTGCATTGTGATCTTTGGGGGAAGTCTAAAACAGCTACTGTGAATGGTGGAAGGTATTTCCTGTCATTAATAGATGACTATTCAAGGAAGCTGTGGGTCTATATTTTGAAGAATAAGTCTGATGCTTTCCCAAAGTTTGAAGAATGGTGTGCAGAAGTGGAGAATGAAAAAGGGATTAAGTTGAAATGTTTGAGAACAGACAACGGTCTAGAGTTCTTGTCTGAAGAATTCAGTGATTACTGCAAGAAAAAGGGGATAAAGAGACATAGAACAGTCCCAGCTAACCCACAACAAAATGGGGTGATAGAAAGGATGAACAGAACTCTTTTGGAGAGAGTTAGGTGTATGTTTGCTACTTCTGGAATGCCAAAGAGATTTTGGGGAGAGACAATTAACACTGCTTGCCACCTCATTAACAAATGTCCATCTTCTGCTGTGAATTTCAAGATACCAGATGAGTTGTGATATGGAAAACCACCTGGTTATTCTTACCTGAAGAGTTTTGGTTGCCAAGCTTTTGTACATGTAAGGCAAGATAAGTTGGAACCAAGAGCACTGAAATGTGTGATGTTGGGCTATCCAAAAGGTGTGAAAGGCTATATAAGTTGTGGTGTTTGGAACCTGGAAATCAGAAGGCAATCATCAATAGGGATGTTACATTTGTTGAGGACAAAATGCCTTATTTGGATATGCCTATGACTGAAGAATCAATTGATAAGAGTGATTTATTCGAGGTGGAGTTGGATGCAGGTAGTTCAACTACTAATACTCAAGATGAAGCTCTATCAGAGAATGTAGATGCAGAAACTCTGCAAGAAGAAAATGCATCTGGTTCAAGACAGAACGAAGATGTTTTGAGTGATTATCTGTTAGCTCGAGATAGAGTAAGAAGAGAAACTCATCCACCAGATAGATATGGTGAAGCCGACATGATTGGATATGCTTTGAATGTGGCTGAAGATGTGAGCTTTGATGAACCTAAAACATACAAGGAAGTTGTAAGCTGTGCAGAGAGGGAGTTTTGGATCAAGGCTATGGAAGAGGAGCTGGATTCTCTAATCAGAAATTGTACATGGAGACTAGTGGATAAACCAAAATCTCAGAGATGTATAGGCTGTAAGTGGATATTCAAAAAGAAGGTAGAAGTTTTCAACCAAGAGAGGATTAGGTATAAAGCAAGGTTAGTTGCTAAAGGATATACACAGAAAGAGGGAATAGATTTCACTGAAGTATTTTCTCCAGTGGTCAAACACACTTCTATCAGAATTTTGATGGCCATAGTAGCTCAAGAAGGGTTAGGGCTTGAGCAGTTGGATGTAAAAACAGCTTTCTTACATGGAGATTTGGAGGAAAATATATATATGGTACAACCTGAAGGTTTTATCGCAGCTAGTAATGATGGAAAGGTGTGTTTGTTGAAGAAATCCCTCTACGGGCTGAAGCAAAGTAGTAGGCAATGGTACAAAAAGTTTGATGAACATATGCTGAAAATTGGTTTTGTCAGATCCAAATTTGATAGTTGTGTTTATCTTAAAAGATCATCTAGTGGAGTCATGACATACTTGCTTCTGTATGTTGATGATATGCTTTTGGCAAGCAAGAGCAGAGAAGAGATTGATCAAGTGAAGAGAGATTTACAAGCCAGATTTGAGATGAAAGATCTGGGAGCAGCTAGAAGAATTCTTGGTATGGATATCAAGAGAGATAAGACAAGAGGAAAGCTTTGGTTGTTTCAGCAGGATTACATGTTAGGAATCGGGTACTTGCTCGTGTAGATAACAATGGACAATACTTCTTTATTGATTTACTTGAACACGAACAATCTTATAAGTATTACAATGAAACTGAAGAACTAAGTTTAGAATAAACCAAAGATCGTCCGAAGTAAAACTTCTGCCCGCAAGACGAGAATACGCCCCGGTAGTGCTCACGGTAAGGCGGCTCGTCCCCAAAGGTTAAAACGATCTTGACGTCTCGGTTGTAGTAGCACCACAAACAGAACCGAGCTCCAGCGAACTGAACAGGAACGAAGACTGAACTAGTGTATGATATACTATGAAATGCTATAGAGGAGTGCAGATTGCTTGGAATGTGTGAATTCTGCAAATGAAGATGCTCCTATATATAGCAGCTCTCGATCAAGTGAAGGGACTCGTCGCCATCAATTCAGCCATGATGGCCGGCGGTTTCAGACACCAAAGGTTGCCGGATGTGAAGAGTCTCCGGCGGTTACAGCAGCCAAGAGTCTCTCTGCCGATGGGCTTTTCATACACTGGGCTTCCGGATTGGGCTCAACAATTAATCGAATTGGGCTTGTAAAGTTGGTCCAAAAAGATAAGGCCCAAACACCAGCCCAAAGCACCAATTGCCAAGATCCAAGTCCAAGTCCCAGGCCCGAGCCCGAGCCCGAGCCAGCCCGCCCGTCCGGACGGACGGACGGCGGCGGCGTTGTCGTCGTCGGCGGCGGCAGCCCCATACAGACATAGCCTTAAAAACTAGTCAAATCATCCACATATAACCGATGTGGGACAACTAACATTTATTATAATTAATAACATGTTAATTACTACTTCAACATCCAACCTTTAGCATACAATATCTCACTCACCAGAAATCGGTTTAGAGATATTAAATATACCACGTTCATCTACTCACGGCGTAGATTAACATCCAATAAATATTTTAATTAAATAACAAGTATTTAATCAACAATATTTATCCTCAATCATGGTTAACATTTAAACCATTTCCAACATTACATACGAAAGGTCTTGAAGAAGTTTCATATGGAAACAACAAGAGAAGTTCAGATTCCTTTGGCTCAGCATTTTAGGTTGTCTGCAGATCATAAGCCAAAGAATGAAGAAGAAAGGAAGTTTATGATGAAGATACCTTATGCCAGAATGGTTGGAGTATCATGTACACTATGATATGTACTAGGCCTGATTTGTCACATTCCATTAGTGTGACAAGTAGATTTATGGTAGAACCTGGGAAACACCATTGGGAGGCTTTAAAGTGGATATTAAGGTATATGAAAGGAACTTCAGGGTATGGAATTCTGTTTGAAAGGCAAGAAGATACTAAGATGGATGCTTTGCTGGGATATGTTGACTCAGACTATGCTGTTAATTTGGATTCGAGAAAGTCACAAACAGGTTATGTTTTTACACTTTATGGATTTGCAATAAGTTGGAAATCTGTGCTTCAATCAGTTGTGGCTTTGTCAACTACGGAGGTAGAATATTTGGCATTAACTGAGGCAATCAAAGAAGCTTTGTGGTTAAAAGGGATTACTGCAGAGTTTGGGATTAAGCAAGAAACAGTCAATATAAAATGTGACAATCAGAGTGCAATTCATTTGGTTAAACACCAAGTATTTCATGAGCGCAGCAAGCACATTGATGTGCGTCATCATTTTATCAGAGACATCATTGCTAAAGGAAAAGTGAAGGTGTTGAAGATAGGGACTGAAGACAATGCGTCTGATAAGCTTACTAAAGCATTGCCTGCTCCTAAGTTTAAGTATTGTCTTAAACTTGTGAAGTTGTTGCCTCAGCAACAGCACTAAATCTTCAGGAAGATGAAGCCCTGTAATGGGGCAAAGATGGAAGGAATCCTGAAGTTGCATTACTCATTCAAGGTGGAGATTGTTAAGGGTTGAATGCGTAATTTGCAAGTATTGGAGGGACTGCATTAGAAGGTTGTTGGAACTTGGAGGACTTGACTGCAATTAGTTGAGTGAATTAGTTTGCAGCAACAGCTTTGTGCGTGGGTTTTTTGATCTCCTCCGTTCGTTTTGTGCGGTTGAGATGTATCCTCCGTATTTGTATATTAGCTGGAGATTAGCACTGATTTCTGTAACTATTTTATTCATTTTTTGTATGAGATTCAGAGAGAGAAAGGGGCACGAGTGTAGTGAGGAGGAAAGTGAATTCATGGTGAGAAATTCTTGGGGTAGAATAGCTGAGATATATCTTCTTTGCTACTGTAATTCTCCATTCTTGATAGTAATAAAGAGCTCTGGAAACCTTCCCGTGGATGTAGGCCTTTTCTTGGCTGAACCACGTAAATCGCGTTGTCTTCTTAAATTTCTGCAAATTAGGTTCTATTCGTTTTCTTTGTCTGATCTTGTTCGCTGCTGTGTTGTGTTCTTGTGGTTTGAAAGTGGTAAATCTGGTGTTGGATTTACAAATATTTAAGAAAAAAGTGTTTAAAGAATAAAATGATAGAAAGTGGACTCATATTTTTTTATGAGAAGAACCTATTTCCATATTAGGTAAGTGATCACTTATACGAAAAATAACAATAAAGAATAACTGACACTTATTATGAAGTCAAATTTAAATGAAACAAATAAATAAAAGTGTGACACCGTAAACTGGAAAAGAGGATATACTTTCGATCGAATTGACCACAAAATTTATAAGCACTCTTTTGGCATGTAGCTTAAAGATGACATTTGTGCAAACCATGATGAATTAAATTCACTTCTCTGGTTTAGGTTTATCCCCAACTAATATATGATATGTCACACAATCGCACCTAATATATTCCGCGGCCTCAAATTCATGTTCTTTTTTGAATACTTTATGTGTAAACTATTGTAGAAGAATGAAATTATCTAATGTGGTGAGTGGTGACCTATTGCACTAATTAGTTATTCAATGACTTAATAATTAAGACGAGACCCCAAAATCCAGAGTAAAAATGCACGATGCGCCTCCAATGCAACAAATTTTAGACACGTGTCAAAGTTTTTTATTTATTTATTTTAGCATCAATTACAATAAACAAATATCAAACCGCCCACGTTTAACAAAGTATTACCACTTTACACCCTCCGTATTAATTTTCTCATGGATCCTATTCCTTTCATTTCCCCCCAATACTTTTGTTAGGACCATCAATAATTCAATCCTTAATTTAATTATATTATAAGGTCTTCCGCGAATAGCTTGATTTAATTTCATCAGTATACATCGCCACAAAGAATGATTAATACTTCTAAGAAGCTCGCATTCAAGATTCCGCAATAGCAAATTTTTAATTTGAATCGGAGTTATTTGTATATTTCAAGCGTACACTCGATCACTTTCTTTGTGAAAAAATAAATAAAAATTACAAGACTTGCCTATCTTTATCAGTCTTGCAAAAGTAATTTTATATGAAAAAGGAGGAAGGAAAAAAAAAAAATATATGTTTCTAATATTCAATAAACTTGAAAAACTTTAAATTTGAGGTCATCATATATCTAAAACTATAAGTGGCTCTCATGTCATGGTTCATGCTATTGGTGTCCATTGTAGACATTAAAGGGACCTTAAAATCAAATAGGCTTTTGGACTAAAAAAATAAAAGTTGACCACTCCATTATCACAATATACTTGGCTGACTTTCTCTCACATCTATTTACTTGGGCCATAATGTCTTTGTAGTTGACATATTCATGAAATGACTTTAGTGATTACTATTTAATTTGCATTTTCATTTTTTTTTTCCCACTTTAAGTGAAGCAATCACCATTTCTGCCTTCATCCGCTTGCAACACTCATTTGTCTTTTTTTTTTTTTAAGTTAAAGAAATTTTATTCCACAAAACGAGTACAATGGGCATTCGAACCTGAACAAACGAAGAAATAGCACAAATATTACAATGTTCATTTGTTTCTGTTTTTAATGTTTAAATTTCAAAAGTGCTCTCAACTCGAATATCGAAGTCAAATTTCAATTTTTTTTTTCATAATAGAAATTTTTGCAACTTCGTGTTGCTTGCTCCCCCGAGTCTTTATTTTGTTTAATAGATTAGAGTTAATATGTAAAAATACCTCTTTTTAAAAAGTAAAAATAAATTAAACCCTATAAAAAGATAAAAAATACTCCATACATGATTAGCATACATGAAAAAACATACATGATGTTTTCGTGTATGTTACTCATGTATATATGATGAGCACTCACGTATGTATGATGAACACATGTATGTTGTAATAGTCATCATGTATGTTACTCATGTATGACACTCGTGTATATTATTTGTCATTTTATGTCAGTCATGTATGATACTCATGTATAATATTCATGTATGTTGTAATAGTTATCATGTATGCTACTCATGTATGTTATTCGTCAGTTTATGTCAATCATGTATGATATTTATGTATGAGATATTATTTATCTTTTATATATTTAGAAATATTATTTATTTTTATTTTTCAAAAAGAGGTATTTTAACTTTTCACTCAATATATTATACTACAAAAGTAGAAGTATGTTATTATTATTATTATTATTATTATTATTATTATTATTATGTCAGAAGTGTGTTGTTATTTGGAAAAGTATTATTTTTATGTCAGAAGTATGTTATTATTTGGAAAAGAGAGAAATGGGAAAGTTTTATATTTCTTTCATTTCCACACTTTGCAAAAGGGAAAGCAGACGATGTGAAAACTGCCCGTGTAAAGTGTGGTTGACTTTCCTCATGGAAAAAGGGCTATTCGCTAGTAAATAAATACTCATCATTTTCATCATTGACATAATATCTACAAAAATAATACTTGCCCAGCATTAATTTATTAAGATCCAATAAAAAAAATAATAAAAAATAAAAAAAATCCAATTTTTCTTTTCAAGATCGTGCAAGAAACTTTATAGAACAATATTGGAGAAAATAAATCTCAATTCAACTCGTCAAATAACTGGTCCTCATAATCTATGGACTACAATCTCAACAAGAACATCTATCCACAAAAGTAGTTGAAAGCGAAATCGATAAACATGGCAGGAAAATCATCTGCAAAGCTTCACATAAGTTGCAAAATTCAAAATTGTCACTGTAATCTCTCACATTATTAGTGAATGATCAAATATATATATTGAAAACTAAAGGAAAACCAATAAGTCAGCACTAACAGTTCAGCTTATGAAACATAGTACTAACTTGTTATTAGAGCACCCATAATCACAAAATTTAGAACAGTCAACAAGAATGTGGTGTCTCAAAACCATATGTAAATTACAGAGAGAATAAAGGAAGATGATACTAAAGAGCTAGCTTACCCAGAATATGTCCTTTTCGAGTTCCGCTGAAATTTCAAGAAGCAAAACCTTCTACTAATATCGTTTGCAAAAGCTGACAAGACAACTGAGAACTTCATTAAGCCTGTATAGTTCCTTCGTGGCTCTCATTAACAAAAGTGCCAACGGTTTTGAACCAGCGCATGAGTTTGCGGTGATCCTTCACATAGAGCCAAGCTTGCAGAAATGGAAATAGGCTCTCGTTTATTCCACGCTCTTCAATATAACAATGGAGAGCATCACGGATCCTTTCATCCACTTCCCTGTCAATTGATTACAGAGATACACTTGAGAAACCGCTCATGAAAAGGATAAGATACTCATAATGCAGATGGACTTCTAGCAGAAAAAAAGGCACCAGTCTACCAAAAAATTCAAGTATCCAGAAATAGTGTTTCTCTCATCAGACAATTTAAGGTGTATTAGAAGTTTAGATGGAATTAGACTGGCCACATGAGAGAAACCTGGCACAGCTATAGATAACATGCAACTAACAAGAAAAACCCTAAAGTGCAAATCCTAACTAACACAGCCTCTTTCAAAAAGATGAGCAATAAGGGAATCCAAGTCCAGTATGGCAATATGTACAGTTCACCATTCAAGAAAAAGAAACCTGATATATTTCATGTCCTAATATTGTTATTTGAAAACTTCAAAAAATTTAGGACATGTGCCTAATTTTTATTACAGATTCACCAATACAGATATAAATGAATACGAAAATTAATAATTATTTTACTGAAAGTCAGGTGCAAATTTCCTTATCAGGTATAGTTATCAATAACCCCGAAAAAGGAAAACTGATAAAACCTTTGTGCTGGAGAAACAGCAATAGTTTATGTAAATTACTCTATCACACTTAAAAGAAGATGGTCGCAATTCAGTGAAATCGCGTCATTGCTTCTAATGCTATAATATGCGGTAACTTGGGGCAGAATTTGTGGATAGCTTTGGGTATCCATACACATGTATAAGGTACGGCTTCCAGCTAACAATAGTTATTTTCTTAAAAATTATAAAGTACTAATCCCACAAAATTACTTGATGAAAGTCACAGCTAAGATCTCATATAATTAATTGTTAGCAATGAAAGTTCCACATGGTTATTCATAGACATGAGGAACTGAGGATAGTAAACTTAAGAAGTCTGTATACTGTAAGATACCAAGCAACAAATTTATGTTATCCAATTCTAAGTTTTCACATTCATATTATATTTCATCTTTTCAGTCCTATCTAAGGCATTTTCTGACAAATCAAATTTTAGAAGATGATATAACCTAACTCATCAAAACGAAATAAGAACAGATTCAGTCTCCTTCCTAACATCACAACAGATCTACCACTTACACACTTGCAACTTGTAAGCAGAAAAATTGACTTACTCAAAGACTGGGCCATTATATTTTGATGGAACCACAAGAAACCCCGAAGACTCTGCTTTTGGTCTCAGTGAAACGCCATGAATCCCAAGAGCATCTGGATACATTCCACAGAGGAAATGCAAAGACTCTTGCTGCCCTGGCTTAGAGATGTCAACATGCACAAATAACTGATTAACGTTGTCACCGCCAAAATCCTCAGCATTACCTCCTGGAATAATGTCAGCCATTCTCATAACGGATACATTTATCTCCTCATCTTCAAACATCCGCCGTAGAACAGGACCCCCAGTGTCAAGTGCCGTCTTCATAACTTCAAATGGGGAAGGTGGGCTAATTTTCTGAGAAATATGAAAAACTATTTCAAAAAGCATCTACACGTAAAGCAACTCCAGTTGAAACAAAACACGGCTGCATAGGTTGAATAAGATAGTTGGCTTACAACTAGTCCGAAAACATCGAAACCAAACCCTAAGTCAACTAACTGGAACACAGACCTTTAATCCCTAACATTGCAGAAACACTTCTCTACCCAACTGAAACTACAGGGGGAAACGCACAGAGTAGGTCAAAATTTTCAGAAATGAAGCTATTTGTAAAATCGTCTATAAACCCTCAAAACATTTTCTAAAAAGTTCATTCACCATTAAAATTGCATGATTACATATATAAGGTCACAATTTATGATATAAAGCGCATCGTCTAATCTATACATACAAAAATATTCCAAAACTGAAAATAGAGAGAGAAAATGGTTACCGGAGGTGGAGTCATCTTGGAGACTTCGAGGTAGTGGTCCTTGAGGGAGCGGAGAATAATTGAATTGACGGAAACCGACGCTACCGTTTTAAACGGCCGCGAAGACGTCGTGGACCAGGGCTGTGATGCTAGTCGGCGTGCGGCGCCACCGGTGCACAGTAAAGCCTTTCTCCACGTCATCGCGTTTCAAGGTTTTGCTGTTTCTCTCTCTTGCAGACGCTCTGCTCTCTCACTCTTCTGCTAAAACTTGAAAAGGGGTTTAAGCCATAAGGTTTTACAGCAACGACAACGTTTCATACTCACTCAAACCACTCCGCATTTTAATTATAATTTTCTTTTAAATGTTTTCCATGTGAAATGCGTAATGCCGAGTTCGGAAATATTGAAAACATTTTTGTGTATGTGCTGTATCAGTTCAACCTTTGATTGACTTCTTCCGTTCGTTAATCCACGGGAACTCAAATTATAATTGTTGTGCAAGCGACTGATTAATTAGATCCATCCATGAAGAAAAAATCACGCTCTGTAGGATTTGAAATTGTGATATCGGGTTTTGGAGGCCCACGTTCTACTGAATTGAACTTAAGAAAGCTTTCTTATCATAATAGATTAGAATGTAATGAAAAAATATTTTATTTTTTAAACGAATCCATTTTTATTTTATGTGCCTATATTTTATAGTTTCATAAAAATGAACCATTCCGCGCAACGCAATTTGAACCGATCTTGGTTGATTCCTCGTTACTGGATTTGAACCCTTGACATCTTGTCTGTGAAATAAAGGTAGTGCTTTATTTATTACTTAATTGGTAATTTAGATATCCTTTCAAATAGAAAAATTGACAATTTGAGAGATGAATTGTTTCGGCGAGATGTATTTCACCTAGGGCTGGGAACCACGGTTAACCATAAGCAAAATTTCGGTTAACCGTACCTAAAAAACACTAAAATGATTGACCATGACTTTACCAAGGTCAGTTTTCGGTTAACCAATAAACATGTCGGTTATTGTTTCGGTTAACCAATAACCGTCAATTTTAGAGACACTAACCATTTACCATGTATTAACCATTTTATGCAGTTAATGGCTAACCGTTTACGGTGATTAATGATTAACCATAACCAATTTCCCATAGTTATTTCCCCAGCCCTAAATTTCAACTGTATTACGCTCGAAGATGTATTTGACAGACCTAAACTACTTTTCAAACAATCGAAAAAGAAAATGACGTTAGAATGTGAATATGAAGGACATTACAAATCATGTAGTTATGAATTTCCCTTAAAATTATGTGCTAATATATGCATAAAATGACGTTAATTAATACTCATATAATTGTAGTAAAAGGCGTACGCGAAATAGTAATATAGCAAGGAATTTTATTAGAGTATGAGAATTGGAAGACTTTTCCTTTATAGCACAGCACAGCACAGCACACACAAGAAGCCATGTCAATTACGCAATTACAGGGGGCTTATAAGATGATGAAGCATTACCACCACTACTCGTACAACGGAATCCTTCATCAGATCCACACAGACAAACTGTCCAAAATTGACACTATTTGCCTATCAAAATTTTGCTAAACTATCAAGAAAAAGAAGAAGCAAAAAATTACAATAAATGTAGAGAGACTGCCTTCCACTCACTTGCTATGCTATCACTCTGTCATTCATTATATGGACTCCGAATCTCATAAATTTCAATCACTAACCTCGTACCAAAAGGTATCTGGTTAATACACTTCTGTACATCTTCATTTCTTCCGATTCTTGCTTCTATTAATTTTAATCATCCTCCGACCTGACTTGTCGCCTCCGGTGCTGCCCAATGAGAAGCTACCTCCAGCATTGAATTCTAGACTGCCCAACTGAGACGGGTTTTGTGGAGGAACTTGATTTTGCTGCCCATTGAACATGAAGGG
This sequence comes from Schizonepeta tenuifolia, assembly GCA_029490685.1. Taxonomy (NCBI): domain Eukaryota; kingdom Viridiplantae; phylum Streptophyta; class Magnoliopsida; order Lamiales; family Lamiaceae; genus Schizonepeta; species Schizonepeta tenuifolia. Next base: position 47,889,120 of record CM055960.1, on the reverse strand, counting down.
ATTGTTTTGCGATGGTGCAGCCGAACCAAATGCAAAAGTAGGGGGGGATGGGGAAACAGATGGCTGACCAAATCCAGGCGAAATAGGTGCAGATGATGGCACTGGATCCTCGGCCATGCTGTCTTCTGCATTCATCTGATCATTACCAGGGGAGGCACCAAAGCCACCGCCAATAGGCGGATTACCAAATACAGGCTGAGGATTAGGCAATGATGGAGAAGAAGATAAGGCTGACGTAGTTGCAGCTGCGAATGAGAAAATGGGGCCCGTTGAGGCACCAGTGGATGAATTGAAAGACATTGGTGCTTCAGCATTTTTAGAAGCGGAAAAGGAAAATCCAGATGATTGAGAAGCAGAAGTGAATGAAGAACCAAATAAAGGGGATTTCGCGCTTTGCCAACCAGAACCAAAGACACTGGACGGCGCATTACTGGAGCTCACTAAGTTGGTTGTGGAGGAGGAAGCCGAAGAACTTGCACCAAAACCAAATATACCAGAAGATCCACTGCTGAAAGAGCTGCTTGTATTGATTGCTGAAGAAGAGGCTGAGGTACCACCAAAACCGAATACTGGCATGGTGGCACCAGTGCTGGAGCTAGCAGCAAATCCTTGTGAAACAGCAGTTGGAGTCGCACCGAATTTGAATAAACTCGATGTTGGCCCGCCAGCAGGAACAAGAGAGGTGGAATCTGATGAGGAAGTTGAAGAACTAAAACCAAAATTGACGCTTGGAGTGGGAAATGAACCAAAAGAAGCACCAGTATTCGTTGTAAATGCTGGAACCGATGCAGATGAAACGTTTTCAACTGATGTGCCTTGGGAGATGGTACCAGCACCAAACACTGGAGATTTAGTGGCACTAGCAAAGATTGAAGTCTGAAAACTGTTTCCAGTTGAATTACTGAATGAAGAACCAAGTTCCTCCATGTTATTGCCAGAGCTAGCTGCTGCTGCTGCTGCTGCTGCAACACTGGAATATGAGCTCGTTGAGCTGCCAGAACTTGGGTTTATGTCAACATTGGCTCTCTGGTCTGCTCTTCCTGAGAAGCAAGCTGTTGGTACTGCTGACACAGTATTTGGTTGATCTACAGTGGAACCAAATTTAGAAACAGGTCCACGGTTCAAAGCCCACCCAGAAAGGCTGGAGGCTGTGGTGCTAGTGCTGCTGCTGTTGCTGCCGCTGCCAGTGAGGGCAAAGTTAGTAATGCTGGTCGAAGAGGTAAACAGGGGAGCACTAGACGTGGATAGCCGATGATTATCAGTAGAAGGAGCTGCAGGAAATGCGACAGGGGAACAGCTCGAGACAAGTGGCCCATTCAATGCCGCAGAAGAAACATCATCACATTTTCCATTAGTATCCTTTACAGGCTTCATATGAAATCCTGTCTCTGACTCGGGAGTTCTGATTTCACAGCTAACTGATGTTGATATATTGGCCAATCTGTACATGCAGAAAAAATATTGAGATGAATTTAATAACAGAACTCGACATTTGACGTAAACGCATAAGAGACTAACCCAGATTTAGAGATGAAGCTGCTAGATTTTTTAGGTTCGGATTCACCCCTTTTGATAGATTCAGAAGGCGAAGGAATTTTATCGGCAGCTTTAGAGATTAAGCTAAACAACTGAGGACTATTCGCTTCCTTAGGTTTATCAAATGCAGGAACTGATGGAGAAAAAATTTGAGATTGTGAAGCAGCTCTTATTCCTTCTGAAGCAGGGACATTAGTCCCTTCTCCAAATGTGACAGCACCTGAGCATTCACTTGTACTGTTCGAAATAAGGCCCTGAAAAGACTTATCTTGAAACTGGAAAGTGGTTGTGGATTCTCCAGCAGGTTTGGTCTGCGAGGACTCAAAAGGCCCTTTATTCTCGAACAAAGATCTAGATGCAAGGCCATTGCACTCTACATCATCAAGCGCGAAGGAATCCTAGAAAATGCCACCACAACAAACATATTGGCAAGATCCCAGGTTGGATATATAAGAGAGAACTCCAAACTCAAATGATTGTACTAACAGATATTCGGTGACCAAATGTAAGAAAATTAGACAATATAACAGCTGTGTACATCCATGCCAGCCAGGCATAAAGCAAGGGTGTTACAAACTCAAAATAATAAAATGTACTACACCAGCTTTATAATTTTTTAAAAGCAACTGCTGATGAATACTATAACTTAAATCTGGGCAAGACGCGCGTGCGCGCACTCACACATATATGACATTCACATAAATTTACGATAACAATATGTACCTCTTCTGCAGTCATCCTAAAGGCTCTCTTTTTTTTAGGTTGAGATGTTCCATTCTTCACAACAGAATCAGCAGCTCCAAGGCCAGGAGTAGAAGCTTTCAAGGATACTGCAGAGTCATTGTTCAGTACAGAATTCCATCTGCCAGATGGAATAATGGGAACATTGGGGTCATTCCCTTCTGCGTTCCCTTGCTTTCTGGGAGAAGACTCATGGACATCAGACAGTGTGTAATTGGTCTTATTCCCGGACTTAGGATCATCTTGGACGTACAGCAACCTTGAAGGACCTACATCATCCATGCCCCGAAGAGCCTGTCCAGTAAGCCTACTTGACATCGACTTTGAAGGTGATATCTCCTGCATTGCAGGTAACTTGGACTCTGATGATTTTCCCTTTGGGCTGAATTTTTCAAGCTGCTCCAGTATTTTGGAAGCAACCTCTTTAGACTTGGAAGGAACATGAGCATAACTGGTACTCGGGACACTCTCGTTCTCATTTTCTCCACTATTTTTCAAAACCTTATTCCTTTCTTCACCATTCAATTGATTCAATTGAGGCTTCAGTTTTGCAAGACCTCCAAATCCCACTCCATGAGCAGCATGATGAGATCTAGACGCCAATAAAGTGGATTTCTGCCTGATTCTCCGCATAGGACCAACAGAGCCTATTTCATCATCCAAGACTGAACTTCTACGCTTTAAGGTCTGGCAGGAAAAATAGCTCAGTGTGAGACCAGCTGAAGACACAATGTGAAAATAGTACAAATCCAATCTTCAAAATTCAAAAGAACTGACAATCCCCACTTACCCCTGGCTGAGAGTCATAATGTCCATTATTGTCCAGTGAAGAAGGGAATGACGATGATGTTGATGGCCCAGCATAGCCACTACTGTTGATTCCACTTCCCTGAAAATGAGAAATATATGACGAAGGAATGAGCCAAAGAGATTAAAAAGTAATTATTTTACAATAAAATAGTATATCTAACCTTCAGTATGGAAGTTGGATGAACTCTGGAATATGGGGTGCGAGCCATGGTGTAGATTGCCGACCTGCCTCGAGATCTTGGGGTCACAAAGCCATTTTCTGCAGCACCCAGGCTGACAGAAGTTCTCCTAGCCAATGACATAATAGGTGACTTTGAGGCTCTGTCGGCAAGTAACCCTGTGCCCTCCTTACCAAGTTGATTGCGCATTCCCAGAACTGATGGTGAAACTTGTGAAGGCCTGCTTCCCATGTAAGCCTTAGCAAGTTCAGCTGGAGAAGCAACATCATTCTCAAGCACCTGGAGAGATTTTGATTAGTAATGACAAGCTCATTAAGCTCCTGAAATTTAAGAGGACCAAAATACAAAGTGTGCATGTTAGCATGAGTAAACATACAGGAGAAGATCTGAATCTGATCCCATCATTTTGGTTTTCTTCTGAGCTTGCAAATTCTGTTTGCCTGCCAGAATCTAAAGCAGGCACTACGTTTATTCGGCTAGCATCCCCAGGAGGCGCTTCTGCGGCTCGTGATTGCAAAAGTTCTGCAAGATGGGCAATCTCAGACCTGCAAGTCCATGAAAAAGTGATTTAAGATAAGGAGGCATTAACCACTTTCAATATTTGATGAAACTCGCCTTCTTGGATTACTCAGTTATAGGCATATTAACAACAGCAGGAAAATAGAGTAACCAGTCAGAAGACATTAAAGTTACTAGTTAGATAGTAATTCAGGAAAATAGAGTAACCAGTCATGATTGAATAGAATTATTCCATAGTAATTCACAAACTATTGGTCGGTCCAGCCCTTGATGTCAGCTATCATAATTACATCAGCAATGTCAGAGGAACACAATGGTGCCATGGTGTCACAAAATTGACAATAGTATCATATAAGCTCCAAATAAAGAACACAATGGAAAATTGACAATATATCCCATGAATATTGATGTATGCAATACAAGCATGCATGAGCATATTGAAAAATAGCAGCTTGGCAGATAACCAACATATAATTGCAACTAAACTACCCAATAGCAGAAAGCTTCTGGATAAATCAAAACATTCAAGTAACATGGAAGCAGAAACGAGTTCATCCCTCCAAATATGTTATCCAATACTTTACCTAGAGAAGATCTTTTGCTTCAACAAATGCTCAAGCTCAGTAACTCCATTGCTGCTAGAACTATTTATTGGCTGGCTGCACTGACCACTTCCTGGCTCCTGTTCACCTACCTGACTCTTCAACCAATGAAGCAAAAAGTATCAATCGATTGTTGCATATTTTCAAAGACGCTAGCAATATATAGAATATAGTAAAAGGACATTAATTCAAAATGGAAAATACAGCTAATTTTGACAAGGCACAAGCTACTAGCTGGTTAATAATATGAAAACACCTCACATAAGAGACACAACACTAGATCTTGCCAAGAACGCATTAATATGATGTTAAATAGATCAATCTTGTCCAGAAGTTGAATAGAAATGTACATAACATTGTGGAACTCCATCAGTCTAGACTTAAGCGAGAACTGCATCCATTAACCTCACCAGAAAATAACACGGAGAGACCAATTCGCTTAGAAAGCTAACTCTTATACTTGAGACTACCAAAGAGACAAGTGTTTCGAAACTACTACAAAGAGGAAGATACAGGCCTTGCCCCTATGAATTATACCCGCAGGGCACTCAAAATAAGTATAGATAAAAAACACAACCAGTCTCATGTTAACATATAGATAACTAAACATTTATGAAATGAAAATTATCCAAAATGATTGTGCACATCCAATTGCAGACTGATACTTATTTCCATAAGATTTTTTATTCAATGTTAACTACATCAATCAAAAGTAACCTTTACATTATTATTTCAAGGTTGAGATAAATTTAATCCGGTAAGCAAAACTGTGCTTTAGAATACTTCTCAATCTATCTTATCAATATCATCGTAAGACCAACAGATTGAATGAAAAAAACAACACCAAATGACCTTAAAGTGCAAATTGGAAACCTATACATAAGAAGTGATAATCCAAAAAAAGTCTCAAAGTCAAACTACGTTAAAGTTAAACCCAAAGAAAAGTGTGATCCTTTCAAGCAACATATATGCACACATGATAAAATTAAGGAGAAAAAATTTAAGCAAACAAACTCACATTAAGACCTTCCCCTTGCTCCCCATCACTCTCTTGAGCATTTGACTCTGCTAAACCATAAACAGAAGCATGTCAAGATATAATCCAAAGAACAAGCCAAGTACATCAGAGAACAAATAAATTATGGAATAAAATATCTCAAATGACCCAGTACTCATGCTATTGCAACAAGAATGTGACAGCTAAAACAGTAAATAGATAATATGAAAAAGTAGACATAACAATCCAGTAACAAATGCAATAAATCCAAGGCACAGAAGCATAAAGACATGCAATCTCGTGAAAATGTAACTCCATATACAGCTTTATACCTATTGTTAATGACCACACAACAAAGACCGGACTAAAAGCACAATGACAAAGTGGAAGCCAGTTAATTTACATTAGTTAATCATCAAAATAAGCAGTCTTGAATACACAAGCCAAGCAAGCCAATAAAACAGTGCAGCATTAGACACAAAACTAGACACACAATTTGATGCCAAAGTTGGAACATTTTTTGGGAATTTGACGTAAAATTAATAATAACAACCGATATCAGGTTCAAAAATTTAATACTTTGAACAAAATTAAGTAAATTAAAAGAACATAAAATAATTAACACAAAATCGATGAAGCTAACATTTAGAACCGAAAATGCAAAACCAGAATAAGCATTTAACCTGGCGGCTGAGGAGGCGGCGGCGGCGGTAGGGGTAGGCGTCTACGAAAGACGGAACCGAAGAAGCGGTCCGCACCATATGATATGAGCTTAGAAGCGGGCTCGACGACCAGCTTCGTCAACCAGCTGCTACTATCATTGATGTTAGTGTTGCTCCCACGAAGGGCGGCGGGGGGGCGGTCGTACGGCGTCGCCTGTCGGCGAAAAGGCTTCTTCCGGAACTTCCCTCCGGCTCCTCCTCCACCGTACGAAGATGTGTTCGCATTAGCGGCTGCTCCGCCTTGTTCCTCCGTCGACATTCTCGTCCGATTTTGAAATTCAGCGTTCACAGATAGAGAGGGGGGTGGGGGGCCGAAAGCTAGGGTTTTATTTTGGGGGAAGGGACAAAGAAAGCGATGCTCGATAGTAAAATCAAAACAACGAAAAATAATAATAATGGGCACCTAATAATTGTAAGAGACCGTATGAAGTACTATTGAAATTCGTCGAAGAAATTTATTTATTATTATTTTTTTTTTATGTGGCTTTGTCCTAGCTTTATTTTTATTCATTTTTCAGTTGTGATGTTGGCTTTATTTTGGTAGTGGAATTTCTTTTCTTTTCCTTTTTTGAGAGAAGAATTTCAATCCAACAAGGAATGCAACTTAAATAATATAATAATTAATAAATATATTAGGTAAAAGGATTTTAAATACTTATAGCTTTTCTTTCATTATGTCCTAGCTTTTCGTTTTGGCGGACATGAAATTTGATTCGAAGAAGTAATCTGATTTTTTTATTTTTAATTCTGAGTTTGGTAAACCAATAAATTAAAATGATCTGTTTTCCTCAAAAAGTAAAAAATTAAATTAAATGATCTGTTTGTTTAATTCTTATGTTCAGTATGGGGAACAACAGTAAAAATTAAACATAATGAAAGTAGTACCCCCCAAAAAAAAGCAGTAGTACAACTTTTATGAATTATGATTACTTCTAAAAATGAAAATATTTAACTAGCTTTAATTAATGATGATTGACTCTTAAGTCCCTAAAAGAATTGAAATGTTAAAAGTATTATTAATTCAAACAATAAAGCTATACGGATATACTATGTCCGGACATAACCGGTTCGATCAAGTGAAAAATTAATTTTACACAATTTTTTAATAATATTATTTTTTTCATTAATTTCGGTCATTTATAAATGTACAATAATACCCTTTTCGAATTTTAATTAGAAGAAAAGAGATGATTTTTATGTCGATGAAATATGGTCTTAATTAATACAATTTTAATTAGGAAGAGGTTTTTTTTGGAGGGTGGAAGGGAAGGGGGAGTGAATGTAGGGGAATACCGCCGGTCTTTTTCTTGGTCGAACTGGTTATGTCCGAACATATTATATCTGAATAGCATCACCCTAATTCAAAATAGTTTTTTGTGTTTGATATTTTTGCAAATTTATTAACCTTACGATTTCTGCATCTTTACATTTTTCTTCATTTGTTGTAATTCAAATCCAAAGACCAAAGAACATTTTTAGAAAGTTTACTTTTTATTATGGTCTCATTGCTCATTTCTTTTTTTATAGTATATTTTTCTACAGACAGATATATTAGTCCCAATTGTTGGTAATTAATTTAGTAATATTATTAAAAAAAATAATTTATATATATATATATATATATATATATATTGTGTTTGTAGTTTGACAAAATTAAGATTTTGAATATTTTTATGAAATGCAAAAGTCTGTTCGATTTTTTATTGTGCGATTCAGAATCAAGCTAGACTTATCATTATATTACTAAAAGGAAAATTATTCTTACTTTGAAAAAATCCTACGTGGCACCCTTTATATTTCTCCATTCATATTCATCTAAATTCTCAAATTTTCGAATTTTTAAATGTAAAATAATAGATTTTAAATATCTATACTAAAATTTTTTATCCCACATCGATTTCTCAATGAAACTTCACCTATTGAAAAATCTATAAATACCTAGAATCAATGTGTATTTTCTCATCTTTTGCTTCATCAGTTTTATTTGGCTAATTTATTTATTAATTGATCGAATAAATAACTATATTTTATATTTTAATTTAATTTAATTTGGTCAATTTATTAATTGGCCGAATAGATAATAATTTTTTGTAAAAATTTTATTTGGCCAATTTATTTATTAATCGGCCGAATAAATAACTGCTATATTTTTATAGTTTAATTTAATTTAATTTGGTCAATTTATTAATTGACCGAATAGATAATTATTTTTATTAGGGAACCAATTTATTAGTTGACACAATAAATGGTTCCAAAATAGTTCAGATAGTTTATTGATTGGCCGAATTAAATTTGGAAATAATCTATTATTTTTTTTATTTAATTTGATAAAAAATAAGTAATTTCTAATTTGTTAATTAATTAGGTAGACGGGCCAATTCCCAACTGACAGGTACCTCAACTCGGGATCTCACGTGACACATTTTCATTCTTTATTCTTATTAATTTTAAAATTTTCATTTTATCCATTTTTTCATGTATTTTCTAAAATCTAGAATCATCATAAATTGTGCATTTATAAATCAAAATCGTGGTCAACGGGTCAATTCTGACCCGGAACCGTGGCGGTAGACGAGCCAATTCCCAACCGACACTCGATAAATTTTTCATTTTATTCTTTTTTTCCCATGAATTTTCTAAAATCTATAATCGTCATCCATAAAATAATTTTTATGTTATTTGTAGTTGGGTTTCCAACTTTACATAATTTATAATTTTAATTAACAAATATTACTATATGATTAAGGACGATAACGAATAGTACAATCATTATTTTTATTAAATTTTTGGATCTATATAAATTCTAAATAAATTTTATAAATTACGCACTTATAAATCAGAGTCGTGGTCAACGGGCCACTTCCGACGCAGAACTATGGCGGTAGACTAATATACGAATTTTTTTCACAAAGGAATACAAATGACTAATTTTTTAATCGGATTTTAAACAAGTACGAGTATATAAATTTCAAACAAGTTTGAATAATCCTAAACACATCATCTCAAATTGTTTGATTAATCATCTCCGTTAGAAAACGTAGAATATGTAGGAAAATTGGCAAAAAAATTACTAATGATTTATCAACGAGTCAATTCCGACCAATAATCGTGCGCGTAGATGGGTCAATCCTGTACTTGCGGGACAACTTTTTTTTAATATATTACATAATTTTGAACTCATAAAATTAAGAATATTTATGGTCAACTTTTATCTTATTTCATTAACTAAATAATTTTATGAATCACAATCATTTCGCATAAAGTTTTTTAAAAAGGAAAAACTACCAAGTACATAGTGAAACAATTCTTGAAGTTCTATTCTCAGTTAAAAAAATTATTCTCAAAGTTGGTAAAAAAAAAAACGAATGTCATCATTTATTTTTTATGAATATATTTGGAAGATGATTATTTATATAATACTACAATTTATAATTAAATTTTTATTTATTAATATTGTGTGAATATTTTTGGAATATAGTTATTTATATAATTAAATATTAATTTCAGGTAAAAAGAAAACAAATATCATCATTAATTTTTTTGTGAATATATTTGGAAGATGATTGTTTATATAATTTAAAATCAGTATTGTAGTCAATAGGCCGGTTCCAGGTTGGAACCGTCGGGGTAGACGGGATGATTGTGAAGCGGTGGTTTAACTTTTTTTTTTTTCTTAATCTTGTGTTGAACTCATAATGTGGGGTATTTATGGTCGCTTTCATCTTATAGACAATATTAACATCTGTAGTATTATTCGTTATCTATATATCTCTTCCCTCTCTCACTACCCGCTCCTTCCCTTACCTCTTTTTCTTCATAAAAAGCTAAAAAATTCAACTTAAGAGTCGTTTTCCTTTGAAAGAGAAATATATTTTTGCCCACATCGATTTTATAGAAGAACAGAACTTTAACAATTATCGAAAGTAATGAGAATATATAGCATTAGTTATAATTTTTAACAAACATAACTATGTGGGTTTGAGACGTAAACATGTGGTAAAATTACTTTTTAATTGAATTTGAGATATGTTCAAGGGATATAAATTCTAAGCGAGTTTAGTAGATTGCATAATCGAATTATTTAATGTTAAAATAATTAACAAATAATATTTTTTTTAATCTATCACATATTAGTACTATTTAATAATTTTATTAATTTTTATAATTTTCCGTCGAAAACGGGTTGTATGCTAGTTTAATTGACAAGCACGAGCTTGCATGAACTTTATCGGACTCATCCAAATAATTTCTCCTTTAAAATCCTAATTATAGTGTTTCTCGAACCAGAGGCAATATAATACCTCATATATCAAGTAATATCAATATTATTCATTATTATTTTCTGAATTTTTTCCTGATATACCATAATGATTTTCCAAACATTTCAACATTCATATACGTACCTCATATAATTTAGAAACAAAATCATCATTTCATTGTTTCTATGTCACAGACACTATCATTTCTTCCAAGCAAAATATCGTTAGCTCGCTGCTCACGTGCAGTTGCAGCCATGAGTCCATGACGGTCACTGAAACAAGAAACTAGCATTACACACACACGCATGTATGTGTGTGTGTGTGTGAGAGAGAGAGAGAGAGAGAGAGAGAGAGAGAGAGAGAGAGAGTTGACCAACCAAACATCTCATAGAGAGAGAGAGAGAGAGAGAGAGAGAGAGAGAGAGAGAGAGAGTGTTGACCAACCAAACATCTCATAATGCCTTGTGCAGAAGAAGAGTTTGCAGCTTGCTTCACAATATATAAGGGGGAAAAATGTTTTCTTTTGCCTATCATCTCCATCAGTATACAAGATTTAGATGCAGAAGGAAAAAAGACAACGTTCAAATCCTTGAAAAGTTTCAGCATAGAGTTCTCTCGTCCAAAGAGGGAAACAAAGATGAAACCAAAGAAAAAATTTAAAATTGGAAGGGGGAGAAAAAAAAAAAGTCTTTCTATGTAAGTTTTAGGGCTTCTCTAAAATTAAGGCTGAAGCTGTTGTCCATGCCTCTTTTACCTCCACCGCCAATCGGATGTCCCTTTTGCATCATCGTCACAAACTCGTTATAATCAATACGACCATCCTGATAAGGAAGGAATCCCGAGACCAATTTAGACATGCTCAAATAATGAATAAGTTGTGTACTGAATCAAAAGAGTGAATGAGCAGACTCACATTGTCTTGATCGACTTCTTGGATCATTTCTTCAAGGCTGGTGTCGTCTAAGCCAAATTCCAGACAAGCTTGTTGAAGCTCGTCGTGGGTGATGTAGCCACTCCCGTCTTTATCAAAGTATGAGAAAGCAGCAAATAGGTGATCCTGCTTCTCTATCTTGTTGAGATGCAACGTTGCTGCTATGAACTCTCCATAATCGATCGTCCCACTGTTGTCCACATCGGCCTGTAGTTTTGCAAATTCAATTCAAGAATCTCAATTCTCCATATTCAAAATGCTTAAAGGGATCTAAAGCAACATCAATTTAAATACATTGATTGATTAAAACACCATTTTTCAATTTTTGCAATTTAAAACCGTTAAAGTTTATTACCACCTCAGATTTCAGCAAGTGGAAGTTGTATAGGGCTACAATGAGTAATAAAAATTGCAATTGAACATCAGTGTGAAATATGCAAAACGGTGTAAAAATGGTGTTAAATCCGGCAATCAACTCAAAATTAATATGAAAAGAGATGATTCAGATAATTACTGCTTGCATTAGATCATAAATCTCGGACTCCTTTAGGTTGGCACCAACTCTCTTGAGACCGGCTTTGAGTTCTTCGAAAGTTATTTGCCCGCTGTTATCCGTGTCAATCATCTTGAACAACTCTCGTAGCCCAGCAATTTCATCTTCAGACATGGACTCTGCAATTACCTGCAGAAAATAATGAACTTTCCATAAAAAAAGAAACGAAGCAGCATGCAAAGTTTAACCTTAAAATTAGTATTTATCTGCATTAATAAATCCCGTATAGAGACTGAAAACATAGGGACTTACCCTGAGAGCCATTTTCTTGAGCCTATTCATTGCAGAAAATTGTTTCAAACGACTTAGAACTGCAGAGTCGAGAGGCTTGTCGGGCGCCACACCGTCCACTTGAACCCAAGGATGGCCTGACAAAAATTCACGAATCGTGTGTCAATAACTGTTGCTCAGCTCATGAATGCCATTCAACATCGATTTTATCTCAAGCAATGTAAATGGTACTTAATCAAATAAAATCAAGTTTTTTTTATTGAACACGTAAAATCAAGTTTTTAGGAATCATAATACGCGCATAGCTATATAATTCAAGCAGAATAAAGATCTTACAGAGGACTTCATGGGCAGTTAAACGTCGTTTGGGATCTCGAATGAGCATTCTCCGAACCAAATCTTTTGCGTCATCAGAGATACTCGGCCACGGGTCTGATGAGAAGTCGAGATCCCCATGCAGGACTTGCTCAAATATGCCTTGCTCAGATTCTGACGCCGTGCAAAAATTAGAAATTAAAAAACCTTTGCAGGAATGGTGAAGCGACAATCTGTTTTGGAAGCAATGAATAGTTTAACGGTTCTCACCAGCCCAGAACGGAGGGACGCCACTGAGCAAAATGTAGACGATCACTCCGGCACTCCAGACATCAGCTTCAGGACCATAGCGCTTTCTAAGAACTTCCGGTGCGACATAATACGGACTGCCTACCACATCGTGAAATTTATCTCCTGAAAAACGGAAAAACAACCACCACCTTACTCCACTGAACAAAAGGTAATGAGATAAATTCTGCAAACGGAGTAGAACCCAAATTCCTTGAGATGTTTTAGATATGCCATGAAAAACAACAATGTAATTCTTCAGAGTCGTGTAGTCCCTTGATCGAGAACTCATAGTCATTAAAACACCTATCATATCTATATATGGCAACTGGAATTACACTTTAAACTGAAACAAGACACCACATTTATTATGGATAAACCAATTAGATGGCACTAACGCAGATTAGGTTATATTCAAGTTTATTAAATGAAAATAATCATTCTTTTGGCAAATGTTTCATAACCTCAATTAAAAGTCTTAAACTTGGTTCAGTTTTGGATTAACTATCACAAAGATCCTAAATTGGAAAACAAAATGGTTTTTCTTGGAACATAATAGAATTAGTACAATTGAAGATTACCTATTCCATGTCCAGAACTTTCCACAAAGACGGGTTTTACTTTGCTTGTCACATAAAGCATGGAGCAAACACTCAACTTTATTCAAAGAAAAAAATCACAAATAATCGAGCATATGGATTTGCTTGTGAAGAGCACAAATCAAGAACAATCTACCAACTTAAACTGCATAACTACATACCTGGTTTGAAAAACATTGATAATCCAAAATCAATTGTTTTAAGAAGTGATTCCTCCTTCTGATCAACAAAAAGGAAATTCTCAGGCTTAAGGTCCCGATGCATCACACCCAAGGAATGGCAAGCTTCCACCACACCAACAATTGTCCTCGTAAGCTCAGCTGCCTTCCTCTCACTATAATGCCCGCGTTGTATAATCCTATCGAAAAGCTCACCCCCTGCACACAGCTCCATGACAACATGAACTGCAACAGCATCCTCGTACGCCCCCTTAATGGATATAACATTCGGGTGCCCAGCCAGATGGTGCATAATCTGAATCTCCCTCCTAACATCCTCGACATCTTCATCTGTCAGTAGCTTCCTCTTAGCAATCGACTTGCAAGCGTGCTGCGTCCCAGTCGCCTTCTCCACACACAGGAACGTCGTTCCAAACTGCCCCTGTCCTAATTTCTTCCCCAGAGTGAAAAACTCCTTCAAATTCCCAGTTTTCCTTAGTAAAACAGAGTCGGTCCTAAGCCCTGCGCTTGTATTCCTCTTCATAGGTTTCTTAGGATTCGCCTGTGGCTCCTCCTTTGGTTCTGGCTTTGGCATTGTCACCTGCTCCGGTGGTGTGCTTTGCACCGGCATGGGCGACTCCGGCTCCACTCGAGCCTCGCTCTTCACACTATCCCCATTGACAGAACCATTGTTTTCGGGGACAGGGGTTCGCCACATAGCAGCAGAAACCGATTGAAAGATATTATTTTTGGTTATGCCCGGTCCAACACAGGTATTCCCCATCTCTCCAAGAACAAGCCCTACTAATTCCCTTGCTCAAATTTCCAACGTTTACAATCTAAAATTGCTATGTACCAAAACTGAATTTCAAGATCTACCTGAAGATCAAAATTTAAGACTATCAAGGCTTTCCCATTTTCACTCCAAATTGACAATAACTATAATGAAATTTGAAAATTACACAAGCAACAGCACCGATTAATTAAATCCAGACAAGATATCGAAGCAAAATAACAAACTCAACAATCACAGATCTCGCAGTCACACACAGCACTTAAACAGCCAAAATTTCATCTCAGAAATGTAAAAAGATTGCAGAGCAACAAACCTCGAAAAAGTCAAAGGGAAACCCACTGTCCAAAGTCTGCTAAAGGAGAAGTGATGAAAGATTCATTAATAGAAAGGCCCATCAAGAAAGCTGTACAAAGTAGCCATCCCACTTTGTTCAACAAAAGATTACTGCAGAATTAAGGGTCAAACAAGGGAAAAGTTGAGATCTTGGAGAATCCCAGGTTTCATCCAATTCTCCCACTAACTATAGATTGTGCAAACTGATGTAGTATTTTCATAAAATGGGCTCCGATTACTTTAGTGAAAAAATTCGAGACAACAATAAACAATGCGTACGAGAATTAACATGCGAGTATTTGTCCTTAATTATATGCTTTGTGGCGGATGAATATAGAGATTTAGATATAGTCAGACCAACTCACGAAAGAAACGCGTTTTTATTACCATCAAAATTTTTCTCGTTTGACAGTTTTTTGCCAGTGGGTTTGTGCCGTAATGTCAACTCAACTCGGGTCCTAAGATCTTCCATTCAGTTACATTAGTATTACCACAACCCACTAAAAAGTTGAAACGTACATTCTATAGCGACTGCATTATAGCATTCTCGTTTTGAAACAAATCAAAACTTGATAATTTGCCTAGTTTTATGGTCGGTTGAGTCAACTACTACAAATGCCAAAAAGATATCTTCATATCTACATGAATATTCTATACTACTGTATATTCCATTCCATTTAAAGTTCATTTTGAAACATATGGAGTTTATATTCGAAAAATGGTAGCTTTGGATAATTGAATTGAATTGAATTGAATTATGTCAACTTCCTTCAACTGCTGGTGGGCTTTGTTGAGACAGAACCATGTTTACGCGTTTATGTCGGAAACTTGTTTCATAAATTGTTGCTCGATTTGATGTTTATATAATGAGCGAATGATGATGGATTTTGAATAGTACATAGTCACATATTTTTTTCAAGTTTTGTATTCAATCGAAATGAGGGTTTTTGTGTCTCATATAACATGGTTAATATGACAAGATGATCACTCATTGGTATATTAAGATCAAATATTTTATCAAAGAAAACTTGAATTGACAGCACGTAAGAAAGTCCAATCTCTTAATGCATGAATACTTTAAAGGGTAATGATATTCGGCCACACTGTGGCTAGCCACACGAGCTAAAAATGGTAATATATGTTTTTAAAATGGAAATATACTCTAATTGAGAAACATAAACCCTAAAGAGGAAATATGATTATTTCCATTTTTATAGTCAACTTTCCTTTTTTTACGCGTGTGGCCGGCCATAGTGTGGCCGGATATCTTTATTCTACTTTAAATTATGTGGAGAGTTACAATCCGTTCCCTAAGCTTGCTGTTTTGAATGAGTAACCTTACATATGATATGTGTTAAATTAAAAAATTTACTTAACAAGCTTCGTCCATTCTACTAATAGAGACTTAATATTGGTATGGACATCATAAGTTGGGAAGACTTTATTTATCATGAAAATGAATGGTAAAAACCGTGAGGTTAATTTGATCCGCAAAATACCAAATAGATTCAGGGTTTAGATCAAATAATTGAAATAAATGGGCGTTATACTCTTAATTTAATTTTTTTATTTTAATATACATAATCCAATTTTAGAAGGTAATCTAGCTTTAGTATTTACCATCGGGAATTTAATTTGAAATAGTCTCTTACAACGTAAATTACAAATTGTAATTAGTCTATATATTGAGATTAATTAGTACATGAAAATCAAACTACTGCAACCTATAACCAAATATGAAAAAGCCATTAACCAACAATAGAAACCATGGCTCATATACAAAATACCTTTAAAATACCTCATCGTTTTATTTTTATTTTTCTCTTTGTCTTCCCGGCATATAATTTGTTCCAACTTTGACTATTGGCTTACTGCACCTTCTTAAGGAGAAAATATCCAAAATAACACTTGAACTTTGGTGGCTGGCGTTACTTTTGTCCTTTTTTTTTCATTAAAATAATGGAGCATACCACATTTATTGGCACAATTAATGACTCTTTCAAAAAATATGTAATGTCTCGTTCTAAGACAAATGTCTATTACAAATAAGCTCATTTAAGAGGGTGACCATCTTTATATAAGTCTAATGGTTTTTATAAAAATATAGGAAAATAGCACTTTAAGGTTAGAAAGAAAAATTGAATAAATTGCACGATACACCCCATGTTCAATAAAATCTGCACAAAACACCTCTATGTTCTCTAAAATGCATAAAACATCCTTATATTTTAAGAAATCATGTATAGAAAACCCATTCCGTTAAATGTAACGGAGCGTGACATCCACTCGCCCCCTATGCGTTTGGTTTATGTTTTTATGCTTTTAAGATGTGCAAATAGTCCAAAATACCCCCTAACAACCTATAAAACAACATACTCTTATTCATTCTTCATTTACATATTGAATGAATAGTTTAAGGTTTGTTGCTCACTAGAATATGTGTTCACTAGTTGTGTAGTATCGGGGACTTGTTTTCTTCAATGAACTAAGCATCAACAAATATATTTTTTTCTGTCTAAGGTCTCATACCGGCCTAATTCGATATTGGCATACCGATTTCTTCATTAAATAATTTTGAGGGTATTTGTCATTTAGTCAATCTAAACAAAAAATATTTTGGTATAGTTTATTTTCATAATCAATAGTATTTCCTATTATTTAAGTGAAAAAAATAATTCCATTAAATATTTGCAATTTCTTTGTTTTGTTTGGATCATCAATTTATAGAGTTGTTCAAAGCTCAAATATGTATTATAATGATAATGTGAGACCCCACAATCACATTCCTCCACTGAAATATTTATCTGTGAAGTGTGATTCGACCAATTATATGATAATATAAATAATTTGCTCTATTCACTCAATTATAGGATGAGAGAAGTAGAAATAGAAATGTTGCGAGAACTAATAGGAACAATTGAAATCAAGAAGAAGAAAGTGATGCTGTTAAAAATAAACCATGTCATTTTAAATTTTTGTGGTCTTATGAGTATTATGAAATTTATTTTTAATCAATTATTTTTTTATGTCACTTGGACTAAAGACAAGCAACAAAGCTTAAACTATTCATTCACATGTGTAAGGTCCTGTTTGGTAGCCAATATAACCCCTTTTATATTATTTATAAGGGTTTATAATGTATTTGGTAGTCCATATAATTTAGCATGAAAGCCCGGTGGAAAACCTCAGCCGTTGTTATATCCACCTTCCACCCACTTAAATAATACCACCTCCACCCTTGAATTATTTTATCTTGATTTGTACAGTACCCCATGCTATTTCCCCTTTCTCAAATTTATCCTCGTTCTTCAGCAACCTCCTCTTCTTCAGCACCCTCCTCTTCCTCCTTTTTGCCGCTGCCTAACCATCACCGGCACCGCTCCCACTGCTTCCTCTTCCGCCGCCCACACTGCCTCCTCCGCCGCCGTCGTCACTCCTCTCACCATCTTCTCTCCTCCCGACTCCTTCTTCTTCTTCGCCAGCCAGCCCTCTCTCGCTCACCTCCTCCTCCATTTCTCCTTCGTCTCTCTCTCCCCAGCTGCCCTCCTCTCCTTCCCCTTCTCCACCCCATCCCCTCTCTCTCCATCTGTTCTCCCTCAGTCGTCGGATTCTCTTGTGCTCGCCGCCATCAGTGATCTCTTTTACAAATCAAGAATGAAATCGAGCTTCTCCATACCATAAATCAATTAACCTCCTGTTGCGCCCCTATCTTACGTTCTCTAACTCTCTCTCGTCTGCAATTCACACCGTCGTCGGCACTCCGGTTACATTGATTGATGATGTTGTACTTGTAAGTGAGTGCAGGAATTCTACTGGAGGAGCCATGTCCCGGCGTTTGGAAGCTGGGATTGCAACAACGACCTCCCATTCACACAATGCTTCAAATCGGCGCGCCAAGCCGGTCTCCTCCTCTATAACTACTCTGAGGATCGCGATATGTACGTCGCCGATGATTTGTACGAGAATGATGTCCTCACTGTCGCCGTCATTGTTGTTCATCGCCGCCGAGTAAGATCTCCACCCCTCATTTCCCTCTCTCTCCCTCTCCCCAATTTTCAATTTGGTGCATCTGTATACGGATAGTGAGATGGTAGAACAGAGGAATTGAACAAAATGATAATGTGTGCAGGTGAAGGCACTGTATCCTAGAGAGAGAGAAGAGAAGAAAGATGCGTGGGGGATGATGGGCTTCTTGGTAATATGTAAATTAAGATGGGGTTAGAAAAGGAAGATCAAAGTTAGTATTGAGTGTAGTAGTGGATACCAAACAACTTACAAAATATTACCAATTTTTATCTATCAAACACCCAAACTTATATAAAATAAGCATTCTCATCTATACTATTTTATCCTGATATTATTTATACATACTATTTTATGTAACCTACCAAAATGAACAATGAACAAGAGTATGTTGTTTTATAGGTTGTTAGGGGGCATTTTAGACCATTTTGCACCTCTTAAAAGCATAAAAATATAAACCAAATGCATAGGGGGCGAGTGGATGTCACGCTCCGTTAACATTTAATGGAATGGGTTTTCTATGCAGAATTTTTTTAAAAATGAGGGTGTTTTATGCACTTTAGAGAATATAGGGGTGTTTTGTGCAGGTTTTATAGAACATAGGGGTGTATCGTGCAATTTTCTCAAGAAAAATTTAATTTTGGAAAAAGTAAAAAAAAATAATACTTCTTATGTTTCTATTATATATTCTAAAATGTGAATTCACAAATTTTCTTTCATGAAAGCACATGTTCACAAATGTGCTTTCACATGTTATACGGATAAAATATTGAATCCACATATGTAACTCTCCACATGTGAACATGTTCACCCGAAGAATTATATATGACGTAATTTGTAATCCTTATATATGTTAAAAGAAACTCGACTTGACAAGAATTAATGAGATTTGAAGTTCTTATCCATTATTTTGTCTATACGCAAAGTATAATCACTTGGAATCATTAGAAACAACATTCAAAAGTCATGACAAC
This sequence comes from Schizonepeta tenuifolia, assembly GCA_029490685.1. Classification (NCBI taxonomy): domain Eukaryota; kingdom Viridiplantae; phylum Streptophyta; class Magnoliopsida; order Lamiales; family Lamiaceae; genus Schizonepeta; species Schizonepeta tenuifolia. The sequence goes on along the minus strand of CM055960.1, from coordinate 47,869,554 downwards.
CAACTATCATGCCACACGTAAGTAGTAAGCTGATAATCAAATTCCTAGCATAAAGAGCAAGTTCATGAGTAGGTTTCTCGACGAACATTGTTTACTAACACCATATTAAATTCCTTGGTCATAGCAAAGAGATAAAAAATTCTCACACACTGTCAGCTTCCTTATCTACTAGTAGTAGTAATTAAAATATGAAATTGTACATTATAAGTTGTGGAGACTTTATTTATCATGAATTTTAAAGGTATAATAACAAAGTTTGATCCACAAAATACCAAATCAATTTAGGTTAAATAAGAGAGAGAGATAAAAAGGTGAAGAGAAGAAAAATCAAAATTATAATCAAGCGCGAGAGGGGCCCGGCAAACATGAATGCAGTTTGCGACATGGAGATGAAAGCAGAGAGAGAAGAGAAATCCATGAAAAGTGAGATGGAAGAAGAAGAAACAAGTAGCAAAAGGCAGAAAGTGTTGATGGAAGGCGGCAACCCGGCCCGAGAGATGCCAATACTACCTGGCGCGGCGGACTCTCGTAGATATGCTTGCCGACAGAGGCTACGTAGCGGAGGCGCAGCCCCTCGCCGACCGCGCCTCACTGCTCACCGATTTGTCTAGAAAGGTATGTATATGCATGTATTAGTATTACTACTCACTATAGCTGTTTGTGCAGATTGGGCATGCTATTTTTGATTGGTCATAAATATAATACTCCTTCTTCTTCCCCAACCAATGGACACACACAGAGACTAGAGAGACGGAGAGCAAAGCAAAGAGAGAAGAAAAATCAAGAAAAAGACAATCCACCAAATTAAAGCAGAAAAGGCATGCAGAAAGTAGCGGAACAGAGGCGCTAGCAGTTTGCACGTACGGCGGGCTTGGATGGAAATGTTTAGCGACAGAGGCTACGTAGATATGCCGACCGCATTCGGTGACCACCGCTCACCGTGCTTCCTGGAAGGTATTAGGTATGTAATATATCATCATTAATTAATCGTATATATGCAAGTGTGTGTTCAGTTGTGTCCTTTTTTGAAAATTGTGTTGTTTTTGTTTAGTAGTATGAGTATCTAATAGATAGATATCCTGCTGTTTCGTAGGCTCGGTCTGTTGTGTGTCTTAATTCATACTAAAACCGTCAAAAATGAAGAAAATACTATTACAAATACATTAAAGCTTGGTTTGGTGATGAGTAAGTTGTTTTTAATTTCCTGTGTGGTTTTGAAGATTACCAGACGATAAAAGAAGATGTAGTGGTTGGAATAGTGAGTGAATGGCGCCCACGACGTCTTCTCCAGCGTGATTGCGTTCCAGCAGCGTCCTCGGCGGCGCCTTCTTCATCTCCTTGTCGACCAACATGAGAAGAAGAAGAAGAAGAAGAAGAAGAAGAAGAAGAATGAAAGAAAGAAAAACAAAACAGATATTAACGCTGTCAAACGGCTCGTTAGAAGAGAGGTAATTGCCCTTATTTTTTTTATACACGTTTTCTTAGAGCTGTAGTTACAATAAAGGTTTGTACATTAGGGTTATTTATGCTATTATTGTCATGAATAACTTGGTATAAGTATTAATTTAATTATGATAAAAATAAATAAATGTTTGGTCTGTTTGGTAGTTTGAACCGTTGCATGAGAGTGCTATATGTCCAACTCTCCCTCCGTCCCGTTCAACTTGTCTCATTTTGTCATTTTGAGTGTCCCGTTCAACTTGTTCCATTTTGTCATTTTGAGTGTCTCGTTCAACTCTTCTCATTTCCTTTTAAGGAAATAATTAAAATATCACTTTATTCACTTTATATCACTTTAAAATCACTTTATATCACTTTATGTCACTTCAAGAATACTTTATATTACTTTATCAATTAAAAAACTACTTTATATCACTTTATTCACTATACTAAACACATCCTTTATCATATAATACTCTTATTTTTAATCTCCGTGATGATCCCAAATGAGACAAAATTCAACGAGACGGAGGGAGTATATATTATGGATGAGAGAGAAAGGGCAGGTGCTAAAGATGTCTTATGATGTTGGCGATGATTTCATCTCTAAAGAAGAAGAATGTACGTACGGTACATTGTACCCTTGGGGATGGCCTAGTGGTAGAGTGAGTTGTTTGGGATTGAAAGGTTAGGTTCAATCCCCACTGACGCTTCTATAGGTCGGGCGTGTCACACCTGTACTTGGAAGGTATGGTTTACCTGTCTTGTGTGGTTTATAGGATACTGCACTCACACTTGTATAGGTGTGGTTTACCTGCCTTGTATGGTTTACAAGCTACTGCACAAGGACTGAGGTTTACCCAGTGCGCACCAAAGGTAGCGATTGCGGGTTTCCACGAATTCAAAAAAAAAAAGAACGTACAGTGCATTAATTATTATTGCATCGTTTGATTTCACCTACTTTACGTATACATATGTCTCAATTTGTATTACTCCCTCTGTCCCACCAAATACGGCCTGTTTTTCATTTTTGGACGTCCCACTATACTTGACATGTTTTCTTTAAAGGAAACAATTAGTGTATATACATGGTTCGTCATCCCATCTAAACCTTACTAACCTACTCCCACTACACACTCAATCATCTCATCTACTATAATTTTATTAACATTATAAAATCTTGCATTCACACTACACTAAACACTCTCTTTATATTTAATATTTTTTTTCTTAATCTCCGTACCCATATGAACTAGGCCGTATTCAGCAGGACGGTTAGAGTACTATTTTATTATCTTTGTAGTTAATTAGGGCTGGGGGTAAGAGTAACTGAGCTACAAGGCTTGTAGTCGTTTTGAAGTATTTTTCTTTGTTTGTGATCATTTGGAACTATATTTAAATTAGATCTTTTTTTTTCATCATTATTTTGCTTTTACAATAAGGGTGTGTTCACTTGGGAATATAAATTTATACCTCTAAATAGAGGGACAATAATATGAGATATAAATTTATACTTCATTGTGGGGACCACAAGTTTTATATATTGTTTGATTGGAAGGTTAATATACTTATTTATACTCTTAAGGGGGACCACAATGTTTATATCTTGTTCACTTGAAATGAAATTGATGGATAAAGGTGGAATATCTAAAACACATGAGAGATATAATATTATACCTTTATTTTAGAGGTATAAATTTATACTTCGGGCAAGGTAAAATGGGCTATCTGAAAATTTATACTTTCTGTTCGGATTTTTCTTAAATCGCAACCAAACAAGATATAAAATGTAAAATAATATTATACTTCATTTTACCTCATTTTACCTCCAATTAAACACACCCTAACAATATAGAGTGTGCGTATATATCAATTTATAGTGATATATGGCTCAGCAGAGATTCTGTTTTAATAGTGAAGTAAGCATTTCCATGCTACCAGCCAATTCCCACGTCTATTCATTATAGGAGACTTGATTCTAAGCACCACAACTATTTACATGCTTATATGGAATTTTCTATATTTTTTATTGATATTTAACTAAAATTTTAAAAAATCAATATATATGTCTTTCTTTCCATGTCAAGATTTAAAGCAAAGCTGAAATCAAGGAATCTATTTTAGAATGACGACCAATGATTAAAACTCCATTTTAAAATTAGCTGGTTTTGGGTAAGTATTAATTAATTTTTAAATGACAATCAATTACAAATTTTCAATTCCATACTATATGTATTCTCATACTCTTCATACGTCTTTCAATAAGCACCACAACCATCTACATGCTTATGTAGAATTTTCTATATTTTTTATTGATATTTACTAAAATCTAAAAAATTCAATAGATATGTCTTTCTTTCCACGCCAAGATTTAAAGCAAAGCTAAAATCAAGGAATCAATTTTAGAATGACAACCGATGATTAAAACTCCATTTTAAAATTAGCTGGTTTTGGGGTAAGTTTTAATTAATTTTTAAATGACAATCAATTACAAATTTTCAATTCCATACTATATGTCTTCTCATACTCTTCATACGTCTTCCAACTTCCAAGTGCATATTTTTCTCTTCCAAGTTGCATAATGTATGTAATTTTTCTTTTTTCAATTTTCTAAGCATTTCAAATTCATTGATTAAATCTTTATAGCTTCATCTTCAGCTCACAATTCGATGGCTCAGGACCCGCTGCTTGCTGCCGTTGGAATGGCGGTGAGCAGTACTTTAGATTCTTCGGAAACGTAGTTTCATATGCTAATAATGATGAATGACCAATAAGATTGTTGCATTTTATTTCATATATTAAGATATATTGTGAAATCCTAAGTGGAATTTCTTTATGATCTTATATTGATTCGATCCTTTGCTCTTCTTCCCAACTCAAGTAATTTATTATTTCTCTTCATTTGCAATTCCTTTTTGTTTCAATAATTTTTTTTTTTTTAGTGATTCTTTGATTAGATATTGGATAGCGACTATAATATGATTAGTTTCATTGTAATTCTGCAAATGTTCTATATTTATGTGTATTGATATATTCCATATTACCATCTTAATGATTTAGTGACATCAATTAAGTGATATGTTGCAGATTGAGAGAGGTTGATATGATCATGCTTCTGAAACTCTTAACTAATAAATTTAGATTAGTCAGGATTCTCGAGATAAAAATTGATCTCGTGTATTTTATCATCTTTTTTTGTAAGTATTTTATTGATTCTATTTTTGGATATGTACCTATATATTTAGTCTAAAAGATTTGATCAAGATTCTACATGAAACGATCCTTCGTACCATTTATTCGCAACGAGACTATTCCTTTATATAACACTTTTGGGATATGTACCTATATATTTAGTCTAAAAGATTTGACCAATATTTAAGATTCTACACGAGACGATCATTCGTACTACTTATTTTTTGCAAAGTGGCCCCCTTCAATAAATTCTACACTAGATGATCCTTCATGTTGTAATGATTTGACGAATATATCAATTTGAATTTGGAATTTTTCAAAATGAATTGATTCTTCCTGAATTACTGTAGGACTAGGGTTTAGCTTCAAACAAGAAAAATGAAAATTGAGGAGAAGAGAGGTAATTAAGAGAAGATAATATTTTTCAAATTGCAACGTTTATTATGGAAATGAAACGTATTGATAATATGATACAATAATATTACATTAGATTTATTATTGGTTGCAAATTTTGTTGTTGTTTGATTTTAATATTTAGAGATCATTATGTTACAATAGACCTAATTTTATATACTTATATGTTACAAAGTAAAGTGACCCTCTTCAATAAATTCTAGACGAGATGATGGCATAAATTTAATTTAGTTTGTATTTTTTTTATATAGATATTCTAATTTAATGTTGATCTTATAGTTCAAATTTTATGGAGCAAGGGCGCGTGCAAAGTTTATGCAATAACTTCTCCATATTCAAGTACACGAGCTCTTTTGGTGGTGGTATAGGAATGAGAATGAAGCATCATCAAGGAACGAGACAGATGTTCAGATGCCGAAGAGGAATGCATGAAACGATTCATGGTAGATTTTGTTATTGTATTTGTTTGAATAATATTTTTATTGATATTCTTATTTTAATTATATTTTCTATTATTTATACATTTTATAATTAATGTCTACTTTGTTGTATTTGAAAATTTACAAGTTTAGGGTAGGTATAGATAGTAAAAGTTTTTTCTTTTGTTGAGTTTGGAACGAGTATGCATAGAGAAATTAGGATTTGAGTTCAGAATGATACAGGTTCGACGATTTTACATAGAAATTAGATGCAAGAGCACGGAAAATGTTATCCATCCTTAATCGATTACTATTATAATTTGATAGTTGTGTAACACTACTTCGAATACATCGTTATTTAGAGTAAAATATAAATTATTTTTAAATTTATACTAATATATTATAATGTTAAGGGATATCTTCAACGAGCTACACACTAGTTTGGATATATAGTTTTTACACTTTTTACTGATTGGACCATACCAAAAATATTACTCCTATAAAAATATTAACTCGTAAATCGGTGTTTGAATTAATTAGCTGTAATGCCCCGAAAATTCCTTACGATCTCAAAAATTAAAGTTAATAATAAATGGTTTTGCACGCCTAAGTTTACGATTTTGAATTCTAAGACTAACGGTCGAATCCATTTCCGAAAATAAATTACGGAAGTCAGCTAGACGACTACTGTATTTAGGGTTAGCGCGTACGAAAAGTTTTTAGTTCGTGAACTCAGAACGGAAAACCGTCTGATTTTTATATTCACAAAATCGCGATACGAACTCGCTCGAGAAAGTTCGTTTTTATGATTTCTGGACGAAACTCGGACTGCGTCGTCCCGAGTTTTTGTCAGAATAAATTTTATAAATATTATTTTTCCGATTAAGTTTAGTACGTTAGAATTTTTGGACGAATCGGATCGTGACAATTTTGTGCCGAGCTACGTTTTTCGTCGTTCGATTTCCGTAATGTCGTATCGCGCCGGAAAAGCGAGTAATTCCTTCTTTTTCCCCCTCCATGACCGACTTCCCCCTCTCTCCAAGCTTAGATATTTCATTATTATATAGTTTCTAACTAAATGACTCATCATATAGATATTTAGTTAACCTTTACACCTATTGCTATACTATTCACCTTTACACATACTACCTTATAACATAAGCTAAGTCATCTCTCTCACTCTCTTCCCTCCCTCATAAATCACGGCAGCCACCCTCCTCTCTCTCTCCCATCCTTCTTCTTCCTCCATTGTTGAAGAAAGCTCCAAGATCTTGAGCAAGAAATCACACAAGTCTTCATCCATCCATCGAATTTCATTTCTTCCTTTGTTAATCCTCAAGGTATTCATCTCCTCCATGTTTCTATCCAATTGGATTCCTCTTCTTTTTATTTTCTTCTTGGATCGAAAATTGAGGAAGATGAACTAGGTGTTTTGATCTTCGATTAGTGAAATTAGTTGTGATTGGATGTGAATCCTAGGATCAAAATTGAAGAAAAATCATGAACCCTAAATGCTATATCATTACCGAAATTTGGGGGATTTGGTAGGATTTTTGGAATTCTTCAATTGATGTTAAATTCATGCTTAGGAAGTGTTTAATTAGTGATTAGAACCAAGAGAAATCGAAACCCCCATGTTTGATTGAAACCGATTAGGGTTTAGGGTTAGGAATTTGGGGATTTTTTCAATTCATGTCGCAATTGAACTTCAATTGTTTAATTGATGTTATTATAGTATGATTAAGAGTTAAATGGTGTCGATTAATGAAGAAAATCACCCTCTTAATCCTTGAGTAAATACCGAAAATAAGTAGAAAATTAGGGGTTTTCATGTGGTTGATTTAGATGATGTTTGGTTGATGAAATAATGTTGTAATTGGTATTAATTGTTGATAGGAATTTATTTAGATTTTTCTAAAATTGTTTTGTGTAATGTAAGAGACGAAGAACTCGTCGTAAGTTGAGATATAGTATTGATATGAAGTGATTATATGCATGAAAATGAATCTTGTTAGATGATGTTTGATGACGTAAAATTTGAACGAAATCCGACAACTTTTTAAATTGTGTAAGAGGCGAACAATTAGTTGTAATTAATAACTGAGAAGTCGAATGAGAATTCTAACTTGATAATATTGTTTATGATGGACTTGGGAATAACTTTGTAGTTGATGTCATGAGCTTTCGAGCTAATATAATATGAGTTATAGTAATAGTCGAGAACTAGAACGAGAAGTTGATAACTTGTTGGTTTAGTACATGTTAGTTGAAAGCCGACGTTTAGAACGTCGTGCTATTGGACGAGTTTTGAGAAAGAGTTCATCACGTACGGGGGTACGTGTTGACTGCCTTAAGGGTCAAGTTTCATAAGAAATCGAATACGAGAACTTAGAACGAACTTAAGAAGTTATTCGTCGATTCTATCGAGCAACTAGGGTTAGCGCGGCAGTTTTGCGACCCTTGCCGGAAACTGTAATAACTTTTAGCTCGTTTATCGGATTTGCGATCCGTAAATTAGAGCGTAAACTAGACATCCCAAGCTTTCCAACGGTATAGGGCTCATCTCCTATTTCTAGTTCCCCTGTTCTGGGCAGTCCCCATAGTTACTGTAATGCGCAGTGAAATTTCAGTTTCATTCTTCTAAGTTGTTTCGTTCGCAACTTAGTTTCTTTCGATCGTTTAAGCCGTAATAACTTGACGACTATTTTTCCTACTGACCCCAGTGTCAAGAAAGGAGCCTTGAGTGGTAAAACAAGACGAGATCTCATCTTGTATCCGTTAAAGTAAAGAAGTTTAGTTAAGCGAGAAATTGTCTAAATCGTCTAAAGAGTTAAAACGTAATTTTTTCTAAGTTGATTCTTTTCCAACTTAGTTCCTTATGATCTTTTAAGTCGTATTGAGCTATCGACTACCCTCTCTACTGACCTAAGAGTCGAGTATGAGACCTTTCGAGTTCTAAACGAGATTTGTTCGAATCTCGTTTTCGTTTAAGTAAAACGAATCTAGTAAGCGTGCAAATGCCTAAAGAAATGAAACGACTAAAACTTTTTCGAGTTTCGTTGATCGATTATCTTTTACGACCCGATTTTAAGTATTATTATTTTACGATGAAGGAGGAAGCCAGCAGTAAAGAAAGGACGGAAGATCAGAAGATCGGAAGCTAGTGCTTATTAGTTCTGTATTACAAGGTGGGCTTTTATATATAAAATAAAGCGAGCAATGCTCGGAAAATCTTTCTTTATCGCTTTGATATCTGTGTTTTCAAAGTGATAATTATGGCATGAACTGTTTTACGTTTTATGTGAGTTCTCTTGTATCTATCTGAGTTAACATTCGTGTTTTCCAGATTTAGAGTTAATCTAACTAGGTTAACTAACGATCGGCTCTGAGTTAGCTGCTAAGTGCTTTCCAGAGTTAGTGCACTTTGTAACCTGTGGTGTATGTGATATCCTGTTGAGGGGTACCAGCCACGGTGAATGAGAATTGGTCAAGATTGAACATAGCATACCAGAAAATACTCGGCCGAGTAAATTGTGAAAATCAGTCAGAAAATGTTTAGTAGACACGGGCCCCTTTTAATAAAACCCCCGATGTGCTACAAATTATGAAATGCCATATTATCTTTACTTATGATTATGATTTCGGCATCGTGCCCACTAAGTACCTTTGTACTTAGCCCTGCATTGTTTTCTAAATGTGCAGGTTGAAGTGACGTGAGCGGCAGTGGTTGAAGTTGGGTTGAGAAGTTAGGAAGCTTTAGTTATGACTCTTCCGCTGCAAAACTCTAGAATCTTTTTGAGAATATGTATATTGAACAAAACACTGTAGTATAAGTCTGTAATCGTTAACTTAGATACCTTTGTGTACTTTTGTCGAGTAATCACTCGTGATTAACTCTTTCTTTATTATATTCAAGTCTTGTTCATTGAATGTTTGATGTCGTTTATGTATGTTTAGTCAGTTAGCCTCCTTCTTCCCCGCTTCTTTAATCCAACCCCAGTCGCACCCCGGCTTCTGCCGTCCCTCGGAATTTGGGGCTGTGACATTAGCAAATCGAATTTCCTACTCTCAATTTGTGTTACACTTTCCAACACAAATGACATTGATTAGGGTTTATTCCTCCCAAATAGGGATTATATAATTATTTTCAAATCGTCAAATATCAAAATCTGACGAATGAAGAGGATACGACACCATACAAAGTAAAGAATCCGAGTTGATTAATTAGGCCGTTTTGGGCATCTGTAAATTGAATTAGCTCTTGAAAAGAAAGAAAGAGAAACACAATTTTTTTGTATCCTTACAACCATCGATAAATGTATTAGTTACAACAATTGATAAATATGATTGCAAGGACTCGCATCAATTAATCATGAATCTAGATTTCAAATTATGTGAATCCCTAAAATGATTAATAATTGTTGTGTGTACATTTACTCGACCATTATGGAATTATTAAATAAAAATATATAAATTAGATTGTAAATTTGAACATTTCATTCTATATCATATGCATGCATCCTTATTGGTGTTTGCTTGATGAATATATGTGAATATATATCAAATAATGAGATACACAAAATACTTTTTAATATAATATCAATTCGTCTGATATTCGACAAGAGCATATTACATACAATTTTTGTATTCAAGAAACTCGGAACTTTATCAACTGCATCAAATTCTGGTGGTATTCTATTCTAACCGATATATATTGTTCAAAAATAATACCTACACCCTTCATCCATAATATTAAGTTTTTCCTTCAATTCTGATTAAAAAATTATGAAAGATATCAAGATGAAAACGGTCCTATTTTTTATTTTTACAGTTACCGGTATATCTCACACTTTTGCTATGGAGAAAAAGAAATGTTTGTTCTATAGTCCTTATGAAGTCCACATTATTAATGATCTTGCTTCAAACACCGGTGCTCCAAACTCGTCTCTTCCATTGCGCTTGCATTGTGCATCTGGCGACGACGATTTGGGATACCACGATCTTCCCACACATGGTGATTATCATTGGCGTTTTTGCGTTAATTATTTTGAAACTACTCTTTTCTTCTGTCATTTATGGTGGGGCACCACAATTTCAAAGGCATTTGATGTTTTTAATGTCGATCGCATAAGGCCACGTTGCCACAATAAATGTAATTGGGTAGCGAGACATGATGGCATATATTTTTCAGGAGATGGCAATGACCCTACAAAAAATTTGATGCTACAATATTATTGGGATGCTACTCATGTATAATACTATAATATACCTATCTTGTACTATTTTATGTCTCTAATTTCTTAATAAATTTTTTATATAAATCTATTAACGGCTTCTCCTCTTTTTCCCACTCTCACTGTATAAATCTCCAAATATCTCAACTTAAATAATTCACAGCTATTTTCTCACTAGTAAGAATAATTATGTAACATTATACAAACGCATCCTTATGGCATGAGATAAAAAATCCAGAGACGAACATGTAACCAAAAAACATAGAACAATCTCTTTCCTACTCCCCACGACAATCATTAACAATTATTTTCTAGATCCTCCCATGAAAATGATCAGGTACTAAAATCATCTTTATGCTTTCTATATGATCTATATTGAACATCTTCTTTGAATTTGTGACTTATTTTGAATTTGTGAAATTTAAATCACTTCGAATTCAAAAAAAATAAAATAAAAATACATAAATGAGAATATTGATATAAAGAAGAATAGAGATAGGGGATGTCACGCATAGAAACCTGGAACTGAAGATATTCTAGTGTGTAATAGTAACTCTTTGTTTCAACTCTTAGAAATTAAATCTTATAAAATTATATGATTTGAATTCTTTTGAATATGTTTCTATACTCTTGAGATCTCATATATGTATGAGCATTCTTTTGGTATTTACATTATCGACATGAGATCAATCCATATTTTTAATCAAATCAAATTGGAGAAACTAATTTACTTGACCATAATTTATTTAGTTAATCAAATTAAATTGAAAGTGTAACACAAATAACATCATTGTCAAACATTGTGTCCCTTGCATGTAGGTTTTGGTTAAAAGCTATATCAAAGTAGTCTTTTATTTAGGTTTCTAATTGGTGAAGTTTCATTAAAAATCAATGTGCGATTTCAAATTATATAAAAAGTTAATCCTAATTCAAATAATAATAAATTAAAATAAAAACTCTTAAGTAGATGGAAGTGGTGATCGGCTACATCACATAAAAAAAATATTCTTTATTCATATTTAACGTATTGGATGGATCTTATACAACAACTTTTGCCATAATTGAATTGGATCGCCGTAATTAAATTATGAAATCTATAATACTCCCTCTGTCCTACGATAGATGAGCGACTTTCCTTTTTGGGTTGTCCCACGAAAGATGAATCCTTTCTGTTTTGAGAAATAATTAATTGCATTCACACTGATTTTATATTCTTTATTATTTATTCATACTACTTTTACATTCTTTATCAATAAAATACTCCACTAAATACATCCACTACTATTTCTTCTTAGTCTCCGTACCCAAACCAAAGGGCTCATCTTTGGTGGGATGGAGGGAGTAATAATAGAACCTATGAATTATAAAAATGTTTAGAAAATTGTACAAATATCTATGATAACAAGCCGGGGTTGATTAATATGGCGCAAGCGGAGTCGTTAGGAGGAGGTTTTAATGAAGATGCTAACACACATTTGAGTGCTTTCTTGGATGTGTGCGAGACTATCAAAATTCAAGGGGTCTCGAATGATGCCACTAGATTGAGGTTGTTTGGATTTTCTTTACGGGATAGGGCGAAGTCTTGTTACAAGACCATAGACCGTTCAGAAATAACCACTTGAGAGCAACTTTGCCGGCTATTCCTAGCCAAGTATTTCCCTCCGTCTCGTGCACAAAAGTTGATCCCAGACATTTCTCATTTTTCCAAATCTGGAGATGAATCTATATATGAGGCATGGGAGAGGTACAATGAGATGTTGAGGAGATGCCCTCAACATGGCTTTTCAAAGGAGCAACAAATATTGAACTTCTATCTGGGGCTCACTAGCCATACAAGAGAAGTTGTGAATGCCACCGCCGGTGATGATTTGACTAATTGCCCCTATGAAGAAGCGGTGCGAATATTGGAAGAAATGGCGGCCAATAGTTGTCATTGGCCTCAAGAGAGGAGTTATTCGAAGAGAGTTACCTCCATTTCGGATGAGAAGTATGATGATCTTCTTGAGCAATTTACCATGCTCAAGAGAGACTACGAGGCCGAAAGGAAAGGGAAGTTGGATGTGAAGATGGTGGCTCAACCAATGCCACAAGGAGGTGAAGAGTATTCACAATTCGAGAATGCCAACTATGTCAATCAACGGGGGTATAGCAACTACAACAGTTCGAGTTATCCTCCGGGGAATCAAGCCTATAATCTTAATTATAGGAATCCAAATTTATCGTATGCTAACCCGAACAATGCTATCATTCCACCATCCGGATTCTCGGTGTCTCAAGGGATGATCAATGAGCCGAAGAAGCCTATGCCGATCATGGAAGAAATGATGCAACAACTTCTCCAAAAGCAAAATGCTTTCATGGGTGCAACGGGGCAAAAGGTTACAAGTTTGGAAGGAACCGTCACGACTTTGACTAAGCAAATGAAGATGTTAGAAGGGCAAGTAAGTCAAATAGCTAATCAAGCGGCTTCTCAACATAAGTCGGGGCAATTTCCAAACAATACGGAGGTCAACCCGAAGAATCAATGCAATGCTATTCATTTGAAAAGTGGAGCTACTTACAAGAACTATCAGGAGTTGGAAAATCGAGATGAAGTTGTTAATGAAGAGTTGGAAGTGGAGGAGCCCGTTCTTCAATTGGAGAAGCCTCAAGTTCCAAAGGAGGTACCTTCTAAAGTTATTCCGTCCATTCCTTCTCCTTCATTGCCAAGTAAAGATGTGGTGGCCAAAGCTCCTTACCCTCAAAGGCTTGCCAAAGCAAGAGGTGATGAGAAGCTTGTTAAATTCATTGAGATGTTTAAGAAGGTGAAAAATATACGCTTGATGCTTTGAGAGACATGTCGGGCTATGCAAAGTTCTTGAAAGAGGCCGTGTCAAGGAAGAAGAAGCTTGGTAAATTTGAGACCATCAACTTGTCGGAAGAGTGTAGTGCCGTCTTGCAACGTAAGTTGCCTTTGAAGTAAAAGGACCCCAGGAGTTTTGTGATTGCTTGTGTTATTGGAGGCCAAATTTTTGGGAAAGTATTGTGTGATTTGAGTGCCAGTACTAATCTCATGCCCCTTTCAATATTCAAGAGGTTGGAGATTGGAGAATTGAAGCCTACTACTATTGTCTTGCAAATGGCGGACCGTTCTATCTCTTATCCTAGAGGAATTGTCGAAAACGTGCTTATTAAGGTGGAGGAGTTCATATTTCCTGCGGATTTTGTGGTCCTTGACATACCCGAGATGACAATACTCCACTTATTCTTGGTCGACCGTTCTTGGCAACCGGAAGGGCATTGATTGATGTTAAAGATGGTGAGTTGACCTTCCGTTACAATGATCAGAAGATGACTATCTCGATTTATGAAGCCATGAAGAAGCCACAAGAATTGGAGCTTAAAGAGTGTAATCTTATTGACTCTTATTCATTTTATTCTCAAGATTCCTTGGAGCATTGTATTGTGGATTCTTTACACTCTTATTCGAAATTGGATGAGGCTTGTGATGAATTGTTGGAATCCATTACCTATAGGGATGCGAATCAAGGCATTCCTTTGGAAGATTTGGGTTATCTAGATCTCTATACACCTATTGAGGGAGGAGTGTCGGAAGGAGTGCCCAAGCCGAGTTCTTCTTCGACTTTGGAGTTGAAGCGACTACCCGATCATCTCAAGTATGCATTCTTGGGTAAGAATGAAACTTTTCCGGTTATTGTGTCTTCATTTATTAATGATGAGGAGTTGGATAAGTTGTTGAGGGTCTTGAGGAAGTATTGATAAACATCCATTTTGCAGCAACTGAACGTATTTTCATAGCACTAATTGCCTTATTTTTCCGTCAAACGTGACTTATTTTGGATGGTTTTCACTATATTGGATTGCTTTCACGTTTTGGTGGAGTTTGTGCATGTGTGTAGGTCAAGCATGGAATGCTAAGTCGAAATGGAAGGGTTGTTGAAGAGCGGAGATGAAGAAACAGGACGGAAAAGTAGAAAACCGAGCGAAGAGGAGAAGAAATCAAGAACCGGCGCTTCAGCATGAGTTTTCGGCGGTTTGGAGCCGAAAATCAGCGGTTCAGGGGTGAACCGCCGGTCAAACCGCCGGACATCTCTGGAATGAAAGTCAAGAAGAAAGTTGAAATCGGCGGTCCAAACGGCGGTTCGGGCCTGAACCGTCGATTTTGACTCTCCGACCGCCGATTTTCACTGTTTTGTCCAAAATTGGACGATTTTGCCCCTGACGCGATTTTAACTTCATTTAGCACTTTTTCCTCCCTATATATACTATGTGACAGCCCCAAAATGTGTATTCTAGATCCCTTAGCTTAGATTCTTGCTCAAAAAAGTTTCCAATTAGGGTTCTAAACACATTTCAATTATTGTATTAGTGGATTAAGATTGGATTTGAAGACTTGTTAAAGAATTAATCATTGGGTTCTTAGTTTCTTAATTATGCAATCATTTTCCCTTTATGTTGTGTTGATTTCATTTATGTCTAGCTAAATTTCATGTTGGTTTTAGGGAGTTTGTGAGACTCAATTGATGGTGGATTTTGATTATTGATGTTATTTTGTCTTCTAATTTGTGGTTCATGCTTCTTGGTGCTTGTTTTTCATGTTAGAATAGGTGGCTTCTATTTTAGCGTGCCTAGTGTTCGTAAAAATGCTTAATCGGTTTTTATGATCATTGAATTCAAGTTTGCATGGTATGTTTGATTAAGGATCCTAGCGGAAGTTAATCAATGCATGGAAGGCTATAAATTTTGAGTGCTTATGGGAGTCAACGCCTTGTCTTGAGTCTTAATCGAGATAGATAAGTAGTTGATCAACTTGTATGTTCTTGTCTAGAGAGAGAGTGTGCATATGTGAATGATTCCTTCACTATAATTAGATTAAATGGTTGAATGGATCGATAGTTGATTTCCCCATCATTTTGAGTCGAGCAAGGTTCCTAGAACCAACCTTTTTCTATATTGTTCTATTTGCTTGTTAGTTGCTTATTTTCTCTTAATTGCTCTTTCATACCAACTTCTTATTTCTTTTAGTTTGAAAATCTCACGAATCATGATAATCTTAGAGCTTGAATAGTAGGAAGGTGCATAAATTTGATCCAATAGTCCTTGAGGATACGATACTCGTTACTAGTGCTACAATAGCCCGATAAAGTGCGGATTATTTGCTAAGTAAAACTAGTGATCAAGTATAAGTCTTCCATTGGATGGTCTATAGACGATATTAAGGGAATTAGCCCTTCTATTTGCATGCACCAAATTTTATTGGAGGATGATGCAAAGCCAAAAGTCCAACCTCAACGTCGTTTGAATTCGGTGATGCAAGAGATCGTGAGGAAGGATGTCTTCAAGTTATTTGATGCCGAAATTATTTATGCCATCTCCGATAGTGAGTGGGTTAGCCCGACTCAAGTGGTTGCCAAGAAATGAGGTATCACCGTTGTAGAAGACGAGAGGTGTGAACAAATAGCCACTCGTTTGCAAATGGGATGGAGAGTGTGCATCGACTATAGAGCAGTGAATGCGGCCACAAGAAAGGATCATTTTTCTCTTCCTTTCATCGATCAAATGCTTGATAGGCTAGCCGGTTATGAGTATTATTGTTTCTTGGATGGGTATTCCGGCTACAACCAAATTGCCATAGCTCCGGAGGATCAACACAAGACGGCTTTCACTTGTCCTTATGGAATATTTGCTTGTCGCTGGATGTCGTTTGGTCTTTGCAATGATGCATGATGACAATCTTCCATGGACTCATCGAGAAGATTATGGAGGTATTCATGGATGATTTTTCCCTCTTTGGGTCTACCTTTGATGATTGTTTGGAAAATCTTTCTCAAGTGTTTCAAAGATGTGAGGAAACGTCATTATGTCTCAATTGGGAGAAGTGTCATTTCATGGTGAGAGAAGGCATTATTTTGGGCTACAAAGTCTCAAGAAACGAGCTAGAGGTTGATAGAGCCAAGATCGTTGCCATTGAAAAGCTTCCCCTCCGACAAATGTGAAGTCTATTTGAAGTTTTCTTGGTCATGCGGGGTTCTATAGGTGGTTCATCAAAGACTTCTCCAAGGTATCCAAGCTTCTTTGCTCTTTGTTGGAAAAAGATTCTAAATTTGATTTTAATGATGCATGCCTTGAGACTTTTGAAAAATTGAAGAAGGCCTTCGTTTCTACCCCCGTCTTGATTTCACCCGATTGGAATGAGCCTTTTATGCTAATGTGTGATGCGAGTGATTGGGTCGTGGGGGCCGTGTTGGGCCAAAAGAGGGATAAATTGTTTCGGGTGATATATTATGCAAGTAAGACCCTTGATTCGGCGCAAATAAATTATACCACCACCGAAAAGAAGCTCTTGACGGTTGTCTATGCTTTTGATAAGTTTAGACCATATCTTGTGGGCACAAACTCCATCGTTTATATAGATCATTCGGCTATTAGATATTTGTTTGCCAAGAAGGACTCCAAGCCTCATCTTATTCGGTAGATTCTCCTTCTCCAAGAATTCGATATGGAGATAAGGGACCGAAAAGGGTGTGAGAACGCCGTGGCCGATCATCTTTCCCGTCTTGAAAATCCAGTGGAAGGAGAAGATCCTAAGGTGCGGATAAATGAATGTTTTGCCGACGAGCAAGTCTTGAAATTGGTGGATTATACTCATTGGTTTGCGGACTATGTGAATTATCTAGTCATTGGTGAAGTGCCGGGTGATCTCACTCATTATCAAAAGAAGAAATTCTTGCATGATGTGAAGTTTTATTATTGGGAGGACCATAATCTTTATCATCGATGTGCCGATGGCATCATTCGAAAGTGTGTGAAGCAATCGGATTGGGTGCGAATCATGGAGGCATGCCATAGTTCTCCGAGTGGAGGTCATTTCGGTGGCCATCGGACCACTATCAAGGTATTCCATTCCAGATTTTATTGGCCAACCATCTTCAAGGATTGCATTGCTTTTGTGAAGTTTTGTGATAGGTGTCAAAGAATGGGAAATATTTTCAAGAGAGATGAGATGCCGCAAAATATTATGGTGGAAGTTGAGCTTTTTGATGTGTGGGTATTAACTTCATGGGACCTTTTCCCAAATCTCAAGGATAAACTTATATCCTTCTTGCGGTTGAGTATGTGCCTCGATGGGTTGAGGCGATTCCCACGGTGAAAAGTGATTCAAAAGTGGTCCTCAAGTTCTTGCACAAGAACATCCTTATTCGTTTTGGCTCCCCAAGGGCTTTGATTAGTGATGGAGGATCCCATTTCAACAAGTGGTTGGGAAATCTACTTTCTCGATATGGAGTGAAGCATAAGATCGTCACTCCTTATCATCCTCAAGGTAATGGCCAAGCGGAGCTTGCAAATCGGGAGATAAAGCAAATTCTTGAGAAGTCGGTGGCATATAGGAAGGATTGGGCAAATCATTTGGATAATGCACTTTGGGCCTATCGTACCGCCTACAAAACTCCTATTGGTATGTCTCCATTTCAACTTATTTTTGGGAAGTCATGTCATTTGCCCGTTGAGCTTGAATATAAGGCGTATTGGGCTACGAGAAGGATCAATCTTGAGTTTAAGTAAGCCTGATATACAAGGCTTGAGAAGCTACTTGAGCTTGATGAGTGGAGGAATGAAGCTTTTGAGAGTTCTCGGATTTACAAAGAGAGGGCTAAGAAGTTTTATGACCGGGCCATTCGTTCCAAAGATTTTGCTCCCGCAGATGAGGTGCTTCTCTTTAATTCTCATCTTCGTTTATTCCCGGGAAAGTTGAAGTCTAGGTGGTCGGGGCCATATGTCGTCTACAAATGCAATAGGAAAGGAACATATCAACTTCTCAAGTCGGATGGTGAAACCTTTGTGGTCAATGGACACCGCCTCAAGCCCTACATCAATTGTGAGTCGGACCGGAATGTGACGGTCATGCTTCTAAACGACCCTTGAGGAGCGAGGTATCGTCTAGCTTTAGACGTTAAACAAAGCGCTCGTTGGGAGGCACCCCAACACTTTTACTTACTTTTGATTACTTTTCGTTTTTAGCTTTTGTTGCTTTTGTTGGAGGTGTGCTTGGTGGTAGTTGTGAATATGTGTTTATCTTGGTTTGGAAATGTTGGAATGTGTTGTTGGTTTGGTGTTTTCGTTTGTTGTGGGAGAGCTTGTCTTCTCGTTTTTCATACCTTCATTAATTTTAAATGGTTGTGCTCGATTTGGTTGAAAAATATGTTGGCATGCTAGTCTCGTTTCTTGTCTTTGGTGTGTCGTTGTTTTGCTTTCGTTTTTTCAGCCTTCTTCTTAAAAAAAATTCTAAATCGCGTTGAAAACGCATTTCGGCGGTCAAACCCGGTGGTTCAAGGCTGGACCGCCGAATTTTGGGGTCCAGACCGCCGGGTAGACCTCCGAAAGTTACTGGAATTTGAGCCCTTTTAAAACTTCAAATCGACAGTCAGATCGGCGGTTCGGGCCTGGACCGCCGATTTTGGCTGCCAGAGCGCCGATTTCGACCGCCGACCTACCGAGATTCGCTTTTCTTCTCTTTTCTTCCCCTTTTTCTTTTCTTTCTCTCATTCTCTCTTTCCTTCTCTCTCAAAACTCACGAAAACCCTTCCCTTTTCACTCAAAATTTCCTTTTCAATCTTCCACATCTCCTCAATTCCTTCTACACATCTCCTACCCAATACCTAAGCTACAATTCTATCTGAGAAATTTTGGTTTTCATCCATCCAATCTCCCAAAGAGACTTGTTAGCTCTCGTCTGCCGGTTTGAAGCTCATCAACTCAATGAAAGCCACAATTGGCCCCTGCCCCCGCCTCCCCAATGAAGAAAGAGGTATCGCCGTATTTATATTTGTTTCTTTCCTTCAAACTTATTCGACTTCTTTGATTTTTAATAAGTTTGGGGGAGAGAGGAGATGAATACAAATACGCTTGTAAATATGTGTGTGTTTAAGTTGTTTGAGTTTGAGTTTGTTGCTTTTAGTTGTGGTTTGTTTGATAGTTTGTTGGAGTTGGAAACTTTTGAAAAATGAAGAAAATGAAAATTTGGAGATGAAAATTGAGAGTTTAGTTGCTATGATTCGGGTTGTTTGTGCTCAATGTGGCTTTGGTGAAATGCCTATGAGGATATTATTTTGTTTTTGCGAAAAATTGGTCGGAATTGAGCATGTCTTGATTGGTTTTGCATGGATTCTTTGTGTATTGAACTCGACTCTTTGACTTTTGAATAAACCCGTGAGATTTGAGCCTTATTTATGTCTTATGGTGCATTTTGTTCATGTGAGATTGGTCATGCATGCATTTCTACTCCTAGAACTTGCTTTGGATCTATATTGAGAATGCTTAAGTTGTGCAAGAATTTGGAAATGAACTTAGGCCATCTTTGTTAGCCACCTCATATCCTAAACACATCCATGTGCTTTTCATTTTCCATTGTTAACCCCTTTTAAGCTTGATTTGGCCTTCCTTTGTTAAACCGGAGAAAAAAGGGTGTTGGTTGTGTAAGGGTATCCGGGGTGGGTTGTAAATTGAAAAAAAAATGATGAACTAATGATGGTTTGGGTAGTTGTGTTGGACTTGTTGATTCAAAAAGAAAAGAAAATTCTCATAAGCTCAAAGTGAAAGAAAAATGAATGAAAAAGAGAAAAGAAAGTGGAAGTTGATGCAAAACGAGTTCTTTGTGTGTAATTAGAATGTTTTCCACTTGAAAATTGAAAGAATGAAATGTAAAAAAGAGGAAATGAGAGCATAAGGGATTGAATTTGTTGTTTAAGTCCAAAAATGGGTAGTGTGTGGTGAGGAAGAAATATGGAATGCTTCTATGATTATGTGAAGTAGATACAAGCTTGGTGAATGAATTTGATAAGTCACTTAGCCAACTTTTAAACCAATGTGCTTACATTACAACCTATTATAAAGCCCTTTGTGATCCTTGTTCTTGCATGAGACATGTTGCAATGGAGATATTAGACGATTTGCAAGCCTATGGCGAGTAGTTTGCATTATGTGAATTCGTTGAGTGCATTATATTAGAGGGTTGAGAGAATACACTTCCTTGTGAGCATCAATTGTTAAAGAGTTGAGGTTGGCATGCTTTTGATTCATGTGGAATCATGTTAGTTTAGCTTGGTTTTGGCTTTCAATATGAGTTGTGAAATCTGAGGCATTTAGGATCCAAAGTTGCTACTCCATTCGATGTTTATGTTCTTATTTGAATATATTGTTCGGGACGAAATTGCTTAAGTTTGGAGGAGCGATAAACATCCATTTTGTAGCAACTAAACGTGTTTTCATAGCACTGATAGCCTTACTTTTCCGCCAAACGTGACTTGTTTTGGATTGCTTTCACTATATTGAATTGCTTTCACGTTTTGGTGGAGTTTGTGCATGTGTGTAGGTCAAGCATGGGATGCTAAGCCGAAATGGAAGGGCTGTTGAAGAGCGGAGATGAAGAAACGGGACGGAAAAGTAGAAAACCGAGCGTAGAGGAGAAAAAATCAAGAACCGGCGCTTCATCATAAAATTTCGGTCATTTGGAGTAAAAAACCGGTGGTTCAGGGGTGAACCGCCGGCCAAACCGCCGGAAATCTCTGGAATGAGAGTCAAGAAGAAAATTGAAATCGGCTGTCAACTCGGCGGTTCAGGCCTGAACCGTCGATTTCGGGCCTGGACCGCCGATTTTCACTGTTTTGTCCAAAATTGGACAATTTTGCCCTTTTTCGCGATTTTAACTTCAATTAGCACTTTTTCCTCCCTATATATACTATGGGACATCCCCAAAACGTGTATTCTACCTCCCTTAGCTTAGATTCTTGTTCAAAAAGTTTCCAGTTTGGGTTCTAAACACATTTTTATTATTGTATTACTGGATTAAGGTTGGATTTGAAGACTTGTTGAAGAATTGATCATTGGGTTCTTAGTTTTTTAATTATGCAATCATTTCCCCTTTATTTTGTGTTGATTTCATTTATATCTAGCTAAATTTCTTGTTGGTTTTGGGGATTTATGATGATTTGATGATAGATTGATCATAGCTTGTTGATTCCTTCCTTCCTTCTTCTAATTAATTGTGGATTTGGTGCTTAATTTCATGTGGGAATTGTTGATCACCTTTCTTGCATACCAAGTGCTTGTAGAAATTCTTAATAGGTTTTTACTTGCATCGATTTCAAATTGCACAACTTGTATTGATTTGAGACTTAGTAGGTGATAATCTAATGTATGAAAGTTTATGATCCTAGTGCTTTTGGAGTTGTTTTATTGTCTTGAGTCTTAGTCGAGAGAGTCAATAGAATGGTCCCCGTTTGCTAATTGTCGAGAGACATTAGTGAATAATTCGGTGATTGCTTCTTAATTGGAGGATTAAATTGGTTTGCATGAATTAGGAAGTTGTGATCAAGCTATCTAGAATCGGATTGAATCCCTAGAACCAACCTTTGTCCTAATTTGTTCCTTAATCGTTTCTTAATCGTTTGAAACTTTGAATTTGCATGATCTTGTCATTTACTTGCTTAATTAGATTTGATATTATATTTAAGTGTTTGAATGAAACCCAAATCATCTTGTTTGCAAAGCTTGAATAGTAGGAAGATGCATAAATTTGGTTTTCACTAGAAACTCAGCATATTAGTCCTCGTGGATATGATACTCGTTATTTTATACTACAATTACCCGTTAAAGTGCGGTATAATTGTTTGGTAGAAAATTAGCGATCCAAAATCGAAAGAAATGAGAATATATTAGATTATAATTTTAACAAACATAACTATATGGTTTGAGTCGGAAACCTGTAATAAAATTACTTTTTAATTGAATTTGAGATGTGTAAGGGCATATAAATTCTAAGCAAGTTTAGTAGATTGCGTAATCGAATTATTTAACCCTAAATAATTAAAAAATAATATTTTTCTTAATATATCACTATTAATACTATCTAATAATTTTATTATTATTAAATATTAATATAATTTCCCGTCGATTTTCGACGGGTTATATGCTAGTTATTATATAAACGAAAAGGACTCTACGTTAAAAAAGATTTATGTGGCACCCCTCATATTCCTCCGTTTCTATTTATCTAAATTCTCAAATTTTCTAAATATAAAATCAATATTTGTTCGAAAAAAATATAAAATATATATGATATGGAAACAAAATCTTAACAAGATCAAAATTTTTAAATCAATATCTATCATATTTTAATATATTCTTTAGTTACGACAGTTCAACATAACGGGAGGATTCCGACTTGGAACCGTGAGGGTAGACGGGCCGATTCCAAATCTACGGTTCAACTTTTTCCGAATCGTGATCGACGAGAGGATTCCTACCTTGAAAAGTTGGGGTAGACGGGCCGATTCAATTACGACAATTCAATTTAATGGGAAGATTCATACTTAGAGTCATGAGGTAGACGGGTTGATTCCAAACTAACGGTTCAATTTTTTCAAAATCGTGGTCGACGGGAGAATTGCGATATTGAACCGTGGTAGACTAACCAATTTTAAACTGGCCCACAAAACTCACACAAAGTGTAAACTCAAAAATAATTAATGAACAACATTTTTCTAATAATTTAAGTAATACTTTCCCGTAGATTTTCGACGGGCTACACGCTGATTAATTTAAAGGATGAATATATGAATAAAAAATTATTAAAATGAGGATTTAAAATAAATATGAATACCGAATGGAGAGAACACCACGTAAGACCTAAAATTAAGGAGATGACTCGAATCCGCATCGGTATTAATAATATATATATATATATATATTTTAAATGCAGATTTAATTTTTTTTTAGAATGCAGATTCAAGGTAATTCTTTAAATTTTCTTTAAATATTTTAGAATATAAAAATTTTAATTCTTATTCTCAATCTATCATTTAGGCTTTTTTAAATTTCCAAAGAATTTATTTCATTCCTAAATTTAGGTAACTTTCGGAATATACATCTTATTATTTAAGTACCTAGTGTATAACCCGTCGAAAATCGACGGAAAATTATAAAAAATTAATAAAATTATTAAATAGTACTAATATGTGATAAATTTAAAAAATATATTATTTGTTAATTATTTTAGCGTTAAATGATTCGATTATGCAATCTACTAAACTCGCTTATAATTTATATCCCTTGAACACATCTCAAATTCAATTAAAAAGTAATTTTACCACATGTTTACGTCTAAACCCATATAGTTATGTTTGTTAAAAAATATAACTAATATATTCTTATTACTTTCGATAATTGTTAAAGCTCTGTTCTTCTACAAAACTAATGTGGGCAAAAATATATTTCTCTCCAAAGGAAAGCGACTATTAAGCTAAAATTTTTAGCTTTTTATAAAAAAAAAAGAGGCAAGGGAAGGAGCGAGTAGTGAGGGAGAGAGAAGAGATATATAGATAGCGAATAATACTATAGATGTTAAAATTGTCTATAAGATGAAAGTGACCCTAAATACCTCACATTATTAATTCAACTCAAAATTAAGGAAAAAAAAAAAAAGTTAAACCATTGCTTCACAATCATCCCGTCTACCCCGACTGTTCCTATCTGGAACCGGCTTATTGACTACAATACTTATTTTAAATTATATAAATAATCATCTTCCAAATATATTCACAAAAAAATTAATGATGACATTTGTTTTCTTTTTACCTGAAATTAATATTTAATTATATACATAACTATATTCAAAAAATATTCACACAATATTTAATAAATAAAAATTTAATTATAAATTGTAATATTATATAAATAATCATCTTTCAAATATATTCAGAGAAAAATAAATGATGACATTTCTTTTTTACCAGCATCGAGAATAACTTTTTTAACTGAGAATAGAAGTTCAAGAATTGTATCACTATATACTTGGTAGTTTTTCCTTTTTACAAAAATTTATGTGGAATGATTGTGATTCATAAAATTATTTAGTCAATGATATAAGATAAAAGTTGACCATAAATATTCTTAATTTTATGATTTCAAAATTATATAATATATTTAAAAAAAAATTATCCCGCAAGTACTGAATTGGTCCATCTACGCGCGCGATTATTAGTCGGAATTGACTCGTTGATAAATCGTTAGTAATTTTTCTGCCAATTTTCCTACATATTCTACGTTTTCCAACGGAGACGATTAATCAAACAATTTGAAATGATGTGTTTAGAATTATTCAAACTTGTTTGAAATTTATATACTCGTATTTGTTTAAAATCCGATTAAAAAATTAGTCATTTGTGTTTCTTTCTGAAAAAAATCTGTGTAGTAGTCTACCGTCATAGTTCTGCGTCGGAACTGGCCCGTTGACCATGACTCTGATTTATAAGTGCGTAATTTATAAAATTTATTTAGAATTTATATAGATCCAAAAATTTAATAAAAATAATGATTGTACTATTCATTATCGTCCATAATCGTATAGTAATATTCGTAAATTAAAATTATAAATTATGCAAAACTGAAAACCCAACTACAAATAACATAAAAATTATTTCATGGACGATGATTATAGATTTTAGAAAATATATGGGAAAAAGCATATAATAAAAAATTTCTCGAGTGTCGGTTGGGATATGGCTCGTCTACCGCCACGGTTCCGAGTCAGAATTGACCTGTTGACCACAATTTTGATTTATAAATGCACAATTTATGATGATTCTAGATTTTAGAAAATACATGAAAAAAATGAATAAAATGGAAATTACTTATTTTTTATCCAATTAAATAAAAAATATTAGATTATTTCCAAATTTAATTCGGTCAACCAATAAATTATCCAAACTATTTTGGAACCATTTATTCTCTCAACTAATAAATTGGTTCCCTAATAAAAATAATTATCTTTTC
The DNA here is from genome assembly GCA_029490685.1 of Schizonepeta tenuifolia. Lineage (NCBI taxonomy): Eukaryota > Viridiplantae > Streptophyta > Magnoliopsida > Lamiales > Lamiaceae > Schizonepeta > Schizonepeta tenuifolia. Next base: position 47,844,026 of record CM055960.1, on the reverse strand, counting down.
GGCCAATTAATAAATTGATAAATTAAATTAAATTAAACTATAAAAATATAACAGTTATTTATTCGGCCGATTAATAAATAAATTGGCCAAATAAAATTCTTACAACAAATAATTATCTATTTGGCCAATTAATAAATGAGAATATCATGTGATATAGCCATAATTAACATTAAAATATAAATTTTGGTCCACCTTCTTCATAAATATAAATTATGGCCATTTTTTTGAACTTAGGACCTAAATACCCCTTTCCCTCTTCTATTTTTGATCCATTAATCCTTTATCCATTTTATTGACACTTGTTTTCCTTTCCAAGTTTTTTTTTTCTTTTTTTTTCCTGTTTTTTTTTTTTATTTTCCAGCTTTTTTCTTCTTTTTTCTGTTTTTTTTTCTTATTTTCCAGATTTTTTTTTTGTTTTTTTTTTCAGATTTCTTTTGTTTTTTTTATTTTTCAATTTTTTCCTTGTTATTTCTTTTTTTTTCCAGATTTTTTCTTTTTTTCTGTTTTTTTTTCTATTTCTTTTAATTGTCAAATTTTTGTTTGCCTCATTATTTTTTGTTTGCCTATTCATTTTTTTTGTTGGCCGCTTCTTCTTTGGTCAAGATTCGAGCGAGGGGAGCTGAAGGCCTCGGAGCGAGCCAAAGAAATCTAAATTGTTGCTTGACGATTATCCTTATATTAGTAATCCAAGCGAAGGCGGAGCCGTATAATCGGAGCCGAAGGCGGAGCCGCAAAATCGGAGCGGTATAACTTGAAATAATTGGAATTTTCGTCCCAAGAGTACCATATCATAACTTGGAACATCTGGAACTAATTCGACAATTCGTCCCAATTGTACCAAATCTGGAACTATTGGCACTAATAAGGCTAAATTCGTACCAGATTTACTAGAACTATTGGTACTAATATAACTAAATTTGTACCAGAAGTACCAAACGCCTTATATCTGCCCGACCCGACCCGCGCCCGCCCGCGTCCGACCCGACCCGTTTCGCGTCTTATTAAGGGTATTTTCGTCCCAAATTGAAAAAAATGGCCAAAATTTATATTTTTGAAGAAGGTGGACCAAAATTTATATTTTAATGGTCATTATGGCTATTTCAAAATATGTCTCTTAATAAATTGACCAAATTAAATTAAATTAAACTATAAAAATATAGCATTTATTTATTCGGTCGATTAATAAATAAATTGGCCAAATAAAACTCCTACAAAAAATAATTATTTATTCGGCCAATTAATAAATTGACCAAATTAAATTAAATTAAACTATAAATTAGTTTTTATTTATTCGACCGATTAATAAATAAATTGGACAAATAAATCTGGTGGAGCAAAAGATGAGCAAATACACATTGATTCTAGGTATTTATAGTCTTTTCAATATGTGAAGTTGATGGTCCCGATACGAGTTCTGGTGTATGGGGGGGGGGGGGGGGGAATACACCAGATAAAACTTTTTAAAACAACTCTTGAAAAATCAACAACCGAGTAATAAGACTTAGCTGGATTCACAACCGAGTACGCAAGCTCAGTTGGAAGAGTGGTGCTGTGCGGAATGTGGTGGAAAATAACAACTCGTAAAAATATAACTCACGCTTTTATGCAAGGTTGGTCAATAACCAAGTCAATTGATATGGAAAGATGCAGTTTGTATGCTGGTTAGTTAGTCAGTTGAATAAGCAATAAATAACTGAATAGTAAACACAAACACACAAGGATTTACGTGGTTCGGAGATAACTCCTACGTCCACGGGGAGTTGTGAGTCCACACAACTCAGTCCAAGTTCTTCTGGACAAAAACCACAAAGCTTACGCGGGTTTTGCAACCGTTGAGATAAGTTTGCGGGTACTTATCAACCTTACAGATAAGTTTACGGGTACTTATCAACCTATCTACTCAATTCCGGGAAGAGTAGGGTCCTAACAATCCTTTTGAGAGGATGTGTGAAAATGTGGGTTTCCAACTAATAGCTCGAACAAGAAGTGAGCTATGATCTAACACTCTACGAACTCTCAACTAGTGATGTTCTCAATGTTGGATCGAAAAATACTGAGACAGAATCTAACACTCTAGAACTCTCAACTAGTGATGTTCTTAGAGGATAACAGCAGTTTTGCTTGAGTGCAGAAAGTCGTTTTTTTCGCTCGTATATCTCTTCTCGCACTTGTCTGTCTCGTATCTTGGTGAATGAATGAAGGCCTCTATTTATAGGCGGAGAGAATCAACTAGCCGTTGGAGGAGCCGTTGATCTCTGTTCTTTGAAAGCGATGGCTTGTCTCTCCGGATTTGGCAACTGCGTGCTTCTGTTTTCCATCTGAGACAGCCTTGTGTTGGGCCAAATGAGGTAATGACAGAGAGTCAAACCTTCACGTGACTTCCTTATTTGAAATTCAAATCTTAACCTTTGACCTCCAACATTTGATAGTCGGTTGAGTCGTTTGATCTTCATCTGATTGGTCTTCAGCTGATGTTCTATCTGAATGCTTCTATCTGAGTAGGAACAGTTGAACTCTCAGCTGACTTTGAACTTCAAGTAGTCGATCTTCTCAGTTCGAGTCCTTCAACTGATGTTTTGAAACTTGAACGCTCAGTTGGCTCGAACGCTCAGATGACTTTCTTCCATCTGATGTTATCTTACAACTTCTCCCTTTTTAATTCTCATCTGATGAACGCTCAGTTGTCTTCCTTACAACTGATGTTCTATCTCTTGAACGCTCGGTTGTCTTTCTTACAACTGATGTTCTCTTGCATCTTCCCCCTTTGAATACTTAGCTGTTGTTCTGCCACTTGAACGCTCAGGTGTTTTTCTTACACCTGATGTTCTATCTGAGTGAAGCCTTGTTGCCGTCTTCAGCTGGAGTCCTGTAAAGATAAAATCTTAACAATGCTCAAACAGCGAGCCTAACTACTAACATTAGGATCTTGCAACATCTACTCGGTTGGGGTCAGTTGGTTTTGGAATCAATCAAAACTTTAATAATTTTCCCAACAGAAGTTTCATTGAGAAACAGATGTGGGACACAAGAGTTTAGTATAGATATTTAAAATCTATTATTTTATATTTAAAAATTCAAAAATTTTAGAATTTAGATAAATACGAATGGAGGAATATAAGGGGTGCCACGTATGGTTTTTTCAAAGCAAGAATCGTTTTCTTTTTCGTAATATAATGATAGGTTTTGATCTAAATATTATAAATTTGCTTTCGGTTTTTACAACTTGAGTAATACAATTATTTCTGTTTTTAATTTCTAATTAGCTTTAATATTTTAAATGACAAAAATTACCGATTTATTTAAATGTAGAACAAATTGTCTTTTCATCATCATAGACAATAGATATATATATTTTGGATTTATTGAATTGTAAATATTTAGTATTTTTCTATTTTAGTACAAATAAGATAATAAAGTAGCATATTATTTCAAATTTATAAACAATAAAATACGAAGCAAAAAAAGCATAAGAAACTTAATTGTTTAATACTACAAAATAAACATATATTTTATAAAAAGTTGAGTAAAATATTTTTGAAATATTCACTTAACTGAGAATTATTCTAATAATATACATCATTTTATTATTTATGATATTTTTCAATATTTATTCGGTGAAGGTTAGACACTTTGTGTCATCTCTGTGTAAAAATAATTAGAGATACAAAGTTGAATCTATATAATCAAAGTTACGAAAAATTTCCAAAATGTTGTATTACAAATTTAATCGAACAAAATACTATTAAAATAATAAAAGTGGAAAAATGATCGGACCATTGTTGTATTTTAGAAGTTATTTAAAAGGGTTGTAAAAGACTATACTAAAATATAAGTTTATATAATTTTGTTGTATTTTTACCTTTTCTATTTAGTAATTATATCAATACGTATTTTGAAGTAAAAGAAATATAAAGTGCTACTCGTGCATCGCGGGCTATAATACTAGTATATAAATATTAAAACAAAAGTTAGGAGAGAGAAACACATTTCAATTTTGACCATTCTGGAAGTTATTTCAAATTTAAGAACAATTTAATAATTTACATTTGAGAAGTTATTTTTAAATGGGAAGTTATTTTCTGAAGTTTAGTAAGCCATCATTTTTTGGGTTTGGTAAGCCATCATTCCCCTTGCAGAAGAAAAGAAAAAAAAATTAGAAAAATTGGTGAGCGTCATATACTCCCAAAAATTCCTACAAATTTTGCTCAGAATTAAAATGAGTATAATAATAAGCAGGGTCGAACCACAGAGAACGGGATATAACTTATTTTTCCTATAAATCAATTTTGGTGTATCCACCACGCCTTAAATTTGAGTTTTGAAATTATTGACTAAGAAAATAAGAAATTAACTAAATAGCAATTTAAATATAAATCAAAAGAAAGTAATTCGGATTCGAATAAATCCATACTAGTCTAAGCTCTGATCATCGACGCAAAGATTAGTTAATTATCTAGGACCAACCAGTTATAGGGTACCGTGAATGCAACGGACATACCCCAATTCCTACGTACTTTATCAATAGTTAGTTGTGATGGTCCCGATACGAGTTACTGGTGTATGGGGGGGGGGGGGAATACACCAGTTAGGATTTTTTTTTAATTTTCGAAAAACTTAACACTTGAAAACAACTTCAACTGAGTAACAGGACTCAGTTGGGATCTCACAACTGAGTAAGCAACCTCAGCTGGAAGAGTGGTGCTGTGCGGAATGTGGTGGAAAATGAACTCGTAAAAACAAACTCACGCTTTTATGCACGGTTGGTCAAAACCAAAACTATTGATGTGAAAGTATGCAGATTGTATGCGGTTAGATTGTCAGTTGAGATATGCAAATAAAGACCGAACACAAAATAAACACGACACACAAGATTTACGTGGTTCGGAGAGAACTCCTACGTCCACAGGGAGATGTGAGTCCACACACCTCAGTCCAAGTTCTTCTGGACAGCTCCACTCAGCTTACGCGGGCTGAGCAACCGTTACAGTTTAGTTTCCGGGCACTAAACAGCCTAAGTCAAGTTTGCGGGTACTTGACGACCTGACTACTCAATTACAGGAAGAGTAAGGTCCTAGCACACTTTTTAGGGTGTGAAAATGGGTAGGATTTCCAACTACAGCTCGATCACGAATGAGAGCTGGATCTAAGGCTTGAACGAATAAATACTCAACCTAAGATCAAAACAGTTTCGATCTCTAGGAACCCTCAGCTACTAATGTTCTCTCAAATTGGAACTCTCAGCTGCTGATGCTCTTAGATGATGATTTTGCAGATTTGCTTTTTGCTTTGATTTCTCTCGAGAAAGCTTTGAGTTTTTCGTCGTCTAAGTGTCTATCTCTCTCGAATGAGAGAATGCCTCTATTTATAGGCGGAGAGAATCAACTAGCCGTTGGAGGAGCAGTTGATCTCTGATCGGTTGAAAGCGATGGCTTGTCTCTCATCTCTGTAGACTTTCCCAATATGGCATCTGTGCTCTTCTGCTTTCCATCTGAGACAGCCTTGTGTTGGGCCAGATGGGGTAATGACTGAACGGTCAAACCCTCATGTGACTTCCTTTTGAAATTCAAATCTTTGACAATCAACTTCGGTTTGTCGGTTGAAAGTCTTTACCTTCATCTGAGTGATCTTCAGCTGATGTTCCGATCTGTCGAGCTCTCAGCTGACTTTGAACTTCAAACAGTTGAACTCCTTGTTCGGATTCTATAACTGAGGTTCTGAAACTGAACCCTCAGTTGTCTTCCTTGTATTTACTCAGTTGGGTTTGAACCCTCAAATGATTTCCTTTTCATCTGATGTTTTCTTCCTTTCAACTGTTTCTCATCTGATGAATGCTCAGTTGGTTTCCTTCTCAACTGATGTTTTGAAGACTTCCCCTTGTTTGCATCTGAACAAATGAACTCTCAGTTGTCTTTCTTCACAACTGATGTTCTGTCTGAGTGACGCCTTGTTGCCATCTTCAGCTGGAGACCTGTAAAGATAAAATCTTAACTTTGCTCAAACAGCGAGCCTAAATTCTAAGATTAGGTTCTGGCAACATCTACTCGGTTGGGGTCAGCCGGTTTTGGAATTCATCAAAACTTATACTAATAAATTTCCCAACAATTTCCCCCTTTTTGATGATGCCAAAACCATTTACAACTTTAAACCACTATTGATCTAATCCTCTCTAACTGACCTAAAATCTCAGCTGAAATTCTAGACAGTCTATAAGATAAAACATCAAAGGGTTAGGACAGTTATAACATGAAATTGAAGGACTTTGTGATTCAGAGCTTGGACAATGAGGAATTGTTCATCAAGGTGAATCGTATTATATACTTTGAAGTTTTTGTTACAACTGAAGGTTACAAGATTAAGCATAAAACAGATAAAGATACAACAGTTGCTTCAAAAACTACAACATCCAAAAACATTGTCAGCTCAAAAACTTTGACACTTCAGAAATACTGTTGACCGTACTTGCTGAAGATACGGTTGAAGATCTCCTTCTTTGCTTCCGACTCGATCCCAGTGTTGACGCCGTGTTCCTTGCAGACTTGCCTCGCCTCAGCCATGATCGCATTTCTATTTGGCGTGCTCGTGCCTTTGATCATCGGAGGGCGGTACCTGCACATCTTCGGAACTGGAACAGTGTTGGGATCAAGCTGAGCATTCAGCATAGCTCGCTTGAACTGACTAAACATTCCAGGTCTCCAGATCTGAGTTCCCACAGGGCTTCCTTGAATGCTTGCCTTGGGTCTTCAGTCGAGTAGACTTTCCTGTAATAGAAGTCATTGACGAACTCATGCTTGAACTGTTCCCAGTCATCGTTCCACTCCGCATTCATCCACTTGTCAACATGTGGGTATCGAGACGGGAGCGGAGCGTCCTTCTGCAGTTGGTGCGTCGACTTCCTAGCCTCAGCCTTCATCTGGTGCTTGTTGATTCTTCGCACACTCCGGCTGGCTTTATTCCTGTCGACTCTCTTTTCCACCTTGGCCAGTTCTTTCTCGAACTTGGCCACCTTTTTGGCCTGATCGGCAGCGAACTTCTTGATCCAAGAGGGATTCAAGTACTTCTCCTTTGACTCCCCCATAGCTTTGGCAGCTTCAATGCAGTCTTCAACAGATATCCCGTCAAGTTCTGCATCGAGCTCGGCCGTGAGCTCGGCTACGAGGTCGTGGGAGACTTCCAGTTCGGGCTGCGACCCTTCAGCTTCAGCTTCAGCTAGCACTCCTTCTCCTTGCTGAGCTCCTTCAGCTTGCTGGAGAGCTTTCCCTCGTCCAGCAACAGCTGCTGGCTCCTTGTCTTCCCCAGCTGTTAGCTCCTTGTCTTCCCCCTTTTTGGCATTATCCAAAAGGGTGGCAACAGTGCCATCCAGAGAGGTCAACTTGGCTTCAGCTTGTTGAACGCGGGAAAACAGCTCATCAACAGCGTCCTTCTCTTCCACCTTCTTCGCCAACTCCAAGTCTTGGCGCTTTTGCTCAGCTCGCTGCACAGCTGCAAAGGTCGCATAGACCTCTTTGTGGAGGGAGACGAACTCAGCTCGGAAAGAGACGAACTGAGCCATCCACTCCTGGTCCTGAGTCTGCTGGGACTTTGCGAGGTCAGATTCAGCAACTGTCTTGAACACGTTGAAATCCGAGCTGAGGCTCTGAATGGCCTTCCTTAGAGCTGAGACCTCCGAGCTGGAAGAAGTAGAGAGGTCATCAAGCTTGTGCTGAAGAGACGAGGAGAGGATTTCCAACTGATTCTTCAAGCTGGCATTGTCGGCCATCAGCTGCTGCATCCTGTCAGCTTCTTCCTCCTTGCCCAGCTGGATCTTGGACAACATCTCCGTCCTCAGCTGGTTGACCCTCTCCGAGATCAGCTCGCAGATGGCGTCGGTTGAGAGAGCTGGCTGATCGGAGGGTCCGGGTAGAAGCGGTGGTTGTGGCTGGGCAGCAGACTCCGGGACAACCATGGCAAATTGGCTGGCGAGGTAGGCCTTGAGCTTGTCTTCTTCTCTCTTGGCCGCCTCATCAGCTGCGTCGACGTCGTCCATGCAGGAGGCATTTTTGGCGAGCATGTCATCAAGAAAGTGAACAGCTTCAGGGTTGTTGCACAGCTCCCTGGTGTCTGTCCCTTCTTGGATGCTTTTGTCCAGACGTCGTCGGAGCACAGCCACCTTTTGATTGTAAGCCACCTCCAGGCTCTGGTAATCGAAGTACTCCCTCAGGTTGGACTCTTCGACCTTTAACTTGTCCCAACCATGGATCCTGAGGGTCTCCTCCTTCACGTACCAGTAGCTGAATATGACACTGAATTAGTATAGAAGTTCTGTCCCGAGAACAAAGAAAATGGGCATCGATGTTGCCTCGGGGAACATACCAATTAGCTTGCGGAAGCAGTAGCTGAGTCTTCCTTCATACTCAGCGAGGATCGCCTGGCGGTTGGCTTCTTCATCGATCTGAGGGGGGTCGATATCGAAGGTTATGGGTTCGATGGTTTCATCAACGTTGGCCAAAGAAGTGGTCACAACGTTGGCATCGAGCGAGAGGCTCGGAATATCTGACTGAGGACCAGTTAAGAGAACTGGATCCTCTTTGGATGGAGAGTTGGCTGGCTGAAGGGTTTCTTCAGTCACAGGTGGGTTAACCTGGCTGGCATCAGCTCTAGTTCGAGTGTCGTGGGACTCCTCAGATGAAGAAGAGTCATCTGAGGAGGAGCTGGCATCCACCACTTGGACCTCCACGTCTTCACCTGCCTCCTCAGCCACGTCCTCCTGGCGAGGTTGAAGAATAAACCCAGCTGGGTCAACCGATTGGCTGGATTCGGTTGACTCTTTTTCCTCAACAGGCTTTGTCACCATTGGACTGGTTAAAGGACGAGCTGCGGGCTGGACGATCCTGATCCTTGGCCTCTTCTGGAGGGGTTCCTCCTCTTCTTCTTCTTCTTCCTCTTCCTCAGCCACCTCCTCCAGCTGGCGCTTCGCTGGCTTGGACCTTGAAGGGCGGCGAGCAGCTGGCTCCACAGCTGGCTTGGGGACACCCTTGGGGGTGTAGACAGCTTCTACAACATCCCTGGCCTTCTTGGCTGAGGGGAACATCGACAGCTTGCTGACTGGAGTGTCCTCACTTCCTTCCCATGTCAGCGGCAGACCCTGTGTGGCTTGGAGGATGAGGGCTGATATCTTTGTCCCGAAGTTGAGTGTCCCCTTGACACTCAATAGCAGTTCTCCAGACTCAGCTGTTATCTCGAAGATTTTCTGTTTCTCCATCAGCAGCTGGCTCTCTATAAATCCTAACCAGTCGACCTGGTGCATCTCTTCCAGGGCCTTCTGCTGCTTGAGCTTAGGACGGCTTATGTCCCCGAAGGCTCCACCATATGCGAAGATGCATTTGGAAATTACATCGAAAAGAAGTCGGTGCTCCGGCTTCAACTTTGTCCTTTGCATGCTCCCCTTCAATGGTTCGGGAACAAGAAGGATGGTTTGAAGGAAGGCATCAACGTCCTTGTCAGAAAAGTTCCCCACCACATCTGTGGCTTCACAGTTTCTGGGGATGAGCTTTTCCAGCTTCTTTGACACCTTTATCTCCACAACGGAGTCTTCTACTGTCCGGGAGGTTCTGTGGCGTTGCTTGCACGGGATGATCGTGACAAGCCCGTCTTTTGCAACTCGTTGCAGATTCCGGTAGAAATGTATGATATGCTTCCTGAGCAATAGGGCTGGAGAGAGGGTTGCCCAGTCAAGCAGATGGTGGTCGGAGAGGATGGAGGCGATTGGAGCGAGCTCAGGCGAGGAGAGAGCCGCTCTGGATAATATCTGTTCGAAATGAATCTTCGACATCACCATGTCGAACGATTCCTGGAACGTTGCAGGCTCTGAGGAAACCATCTTCTTAGAAGCTTTTGACTTGGGCGCCATCTCGATGAGATATATATGCAAAGAAAGAGTGAAAGACTTTACTGGAAATGGCGAAACAAGATTTGAGAAGATGATGAATAGAGAGTAAAGATATGCACGAAAAGAGAAGGTAAGGATCACTTCCTGATTTGCCGTATTATATAATCTTTGACTCGGATAAAATCAACGGCTGGGGTTAAATGGCGCGAATCTATTAACGGCTGAGATTACGCGATTGTTGGTTAATTTTGACTGATATACCACGCGCGCAAGTGAGAAGGTGAATAGTTTAGGGTGTCAGCCCAGTCGCACTATAAAGTAAGGCTATAGATGTTCAGCCAGACTTTACATTAAATGCGATATGATGGCTTGTTTAGTCTAGCTGACATGTTCAGGAATGTTTGAATTTATTTCAAACATTCTTATTTATTATCGTAACACCTTCAGTCATAAATGATACCTGTCAGCTGATGTTGATATCAGCTGTATACCACAGTTGTGCTCCTCAGTTGCCGCATACCATCAGCTGACTTGAGTTCGTCTATTCAGCTGACGTCTGTTCCATTGTTGCAGCATACCATCAGCTGACTCAAGTTCATCTGTTCAGCTGACGTTTGATGTCTTCAGTTGGCAATTCGTATCTAAGATTCCCCCTTCATCTGAGCTTCCCCCTTAATTCGATATCCGATTCGTCAGCTCGGATGAATCCTTATCAGCTCGGATGACTCTTCTGCTCGGATGACTCTTTAGCTCGGATGAGTTTTTAGCTCGGATCCAAAAGTCCTAGAAGATCACACAGCATCTTGAACCGTGCTTCAGGAAGAGGTTTGGTGAAGATGTCAGCTCTCTGAATCTCAGTTGGGATCTTCTCCATGGACACATCCTTCTTCTCAATATGGTCTCGGATGAAATGATGACGAATATCGATATGCTTAGTCCGAGAGTGGTGAACAGGGTTTAGAGAGATAGCTATGGCACTCGAGCTATCACAATGAATGAGAACCTGTCCAGTTGAGACTTCATAATCTCTCAGCTGCTGCTTCAGCCATAATACTTGCATGCAACAGCTTCCGGCAGCCATGTACTCTGACTCGGTTGTCGAAGTAGCAACACACGCTTGTTTCTTGGAGAACCATGAAACCAGCTTGCTTCCCATAAATTGACAGTGTCCAAAAGTAGACTTCCTATCCAACTGATCTCCTGCTAGGTCGGCATCTGAGTATCCAGTCAGTTGGATATTGTCATCAGTTGGGTACCACAACCCAACATTGACAGTTCCTTTCAGATACTTAATGATGTTCTTTGCTGCCAACATGTGTGCTTCTCTTGGTTGGACTTGAAAACGAGCACACACTCCAACTGCGTATGAAATGTCTGGTCGGTTGGCAGTTAGGTATAGCAGCGAACCAATGATCCCTCTATACTGGCTGGCATCAACGAGCTTTCCCTCAGCTCCTGGTTCGATCTTCCAGTTCGTGTTCATAGGGATCTTGGTTGTCTTACTTGTCTGCAATCCGAACTTGGTGATGAGCTCCTTTGTATATTTGGACTGGTTGATGAAAATCCCTTCAGGTGACTGCTTCACTTGTAATCCAAGGAAATAATTCATCTCGCCCATCATTGACATCTCGAACTTTTCGTTCGTAAGATCGGAGAATTTCTTGCACAGTTCCTCCGACTTGGACCCGAAAATGATGTCATCGACATAAATTTGCACGACAAGTATATCTTCTCCAACTTTGATGGTGAACAGAGTTTTATCAACTGAACCTCGTTTGAACCCCGAGTCCAGAAGAAATCCACAAAGAGTGTCATACCATGCTCTTGGTGCTTGTTTTAGACCATAGATAGCTTTCTTCAGTTTGTACACTCTTCCATCTCCAGTCTCAAAACCAGGAGGTTGTTCAACATATACATCTTCTTTGATATCTCCATTGAGGAATACACATTTCACATCCATCTGGTATACTTTGAACTTGTGATGTGCGGCATAAGCTAGAAAGATCCGGATGGCTTCCAGCCTTGCAACTGGTGCAAAGGAATCTTCAAAGTCAATTCCTTCTTGTTGGCAGTATCCTTGAGCTACCAACCTTGCTTTATTCCTCACAATGAATCCAATGGCGTCTCTCTTGTTTTTGAAAATCCATTTTAGTCCAATCACCTTGACACCATTTGGTCTTTCTACCAACTCCATACACAGTTGCGTAGAAATTCATTCAACTCTTCTTGCATGGCTGTTGTCCAGTGGACACAGTTGAGAGCTTCTCCAACATTCTTCGGTTCTGGAACATCAGCTACAAAGCAAGAAATCATGGCAACATCTCCAGCTTGCTCGAACTCTTCTAGAACTGCCAATTCCTCAGCATATTGGGCATAAGTGTTGGATTCTTCCTCGGTTGATTCTGGATTTGCAACTCTGCTCCGTGTGCGCACACCCTTGGTTGGATCTCCAATGATGTCGTCAGTGGAATGAACTTCATACCATCTTCGGTTGCGTCTTCCTTCTTCTTCCAACTGTGGTTGTTCAGAAATCTGAGTTGGAGTCTTCAGAGCTGGTGATTGATCAGCTGTTGAGTCTGGATCCTCAACATTTACAATAGTTGAACTGAGCTTGGTTGGGCATCGGATGCTGATGTAGTTGGAGGGGCATCAGCTGAAGTTCATCTTCAGAGGAATATGTATCCTCATCCTCAGTTGCCCATATTAGAGGTTCAGCTCTGTTCTTTTCCCGAAGTGCTTGCGATCTGGTGAGAACTGGTAGAACAGCTGGATCCGCGTGTTGTTCCTTTACCTGTTCCCTGCACTCAAAGGTAGATTCATCAAAACTAACATGAGGTGTTATTTCCACAACACGAGAGCTATTGTTGAAAACTCTATATGCCTTGATCCGAGCTGCATATCCAAGAAATATGCCCTTCGAAGCTTGGGCATCAAAAGTTTTCAACTGAGTCTTCCCATTGTTGTGAATATAACACTTAGATCCAAAAACACGAAAATACGAAATATCTGGCTTTCTGCGTCTCCACAGCTCGTAGGGCGTCTTTCCCAACCGCTTGGTCAGAAGAGATCGATTCTGAGTGTAGCATGCTGTGTTGATTGCTTCAGCCCAAAATCTCTTTGGCAGTGCTGAGCTCGCTAACATAGATGTGGCTGCATCCTTCAGAGTTCTATTTCTTCGCTCAGCTACGCCATTCTGTTGTGGAGAACGCGCGGCTGATGTCTGATGGGTTATGCCATTCTTTTCGCAATACTCAATGATGGTTTCATTTAGAAACTCTGTTCCACGATCTGATCGGATAGATATGATCTTCATCTCTTGTTGATTCGATATCCGATCCATCAGCTTGGGCAGCTCATCTCGGGTCTCACTTTTGTGGCGCAAGAAGATGGTCCACGTATATCTTAAGTAGTCATCAGTTACAACCAAAGTATATTCGTTTCCATTAATGCTTTTTGGTGTAACTGGCCCGAAGAGATCCATGTGGATCAGCTGTAACACTCGGTCAGTTGAAGGAGTTGTCTTCAACCGGAAGGAGGACCTAGCGAGCTTTCCCAGCTGGCATGCACTGCAGATGTGTGTTGTTGAAAATGCCCGGTTAGGTATGCCTCTTGCATGTTCTTGTCTGGCGAGTCGGTTCATCGTCTCGAAGTTCAGATGGTTGAGCCTTTTGTACCACAGCCAGCTCACATCCGAACTGCTCTTTGATAACAGTCAAGTGTCAGGGAGGCTGCTGTTCTAGTCAGCGTAGTACACATTCCCGGTTGGGGATCGATTTCCCAACAATATCACCTGCTTTGATCCGACATCTTTCACCCTGCAACCCTGTGCATTAAACTTGACAGAGAAACCATTATCACAGAATTGGCTGATGGAGAGTAAGTTATGCTTCAATCCATCAACATAAGAGACATTAGAAATTGAAACATGATTGGTTTCAAGGGTACCGTAACCTCTGGTATAACCTTTTGAGTTATCACCAAAAGTAACTGATGGACCTTCTTTCTCCATGAAACTTCCAAGCAAATCCTTCAGATTTGTCATGTGTTTCGAGCATCCACTATCCATCACCCACATTGTTGTAGATGCCTTCTTCTTCCTCAGCTGTTTCTCCTGTACCTGCAAGGAGAAACTCGCTTAGGTCCCCAATTTCAGTTGGGTCCTGGAGGGTTAGAACCAGTTCCCGCTGGAACCGTGTGTCGCTTTTCCCTGTAAACTTGGATGGATTTATCATTCCAAATTACTTTTCCTTCATCATCAACTATAACAACACCTCGGTTATCCTTAGGCTTGTTGTTAGTAGTGATGTTCTGTTTCTTGGGAGGAGTTGGATTTCTCCCATGTTGAGCTTTAGGAGGTGAGGCTTTTCCCCTGTTTTGATGGCGATTCTTATCCTGTTGAGTTTGTCTGTGAGGTCGGACGCCATTGTGGAATCTTCTTGGTTGATTCTGATTCCATTGCCTTGGTTGTTGCCGATAGCTGTTCATACCTGGATGTTGATTCATGTTGTGGCATGAGTAACCATAGCTGTCGTAACTGTTCCACATAGGTTGACTCTGTTGGAACCTCTAGCTGTTGTGGTGATGGAATCGTTGTTGATTCTGTCGGTTGAAGCTTGGTCGGTTCTGTTGGTTCCATCTCTGCTGTGCTTGGTTTGTTGGTCGATTATCACGTCGGTTCTGAGCTTGGTTATGTTGTCGATTTTGAGCTCGGTTATGATTGCGACTCCGACGTCTCCGGTTCCTCCGTTGAGTCTTGGAACATTCCCCCTCGGTTGTAGACTCCACCAACTGTTTCGTTGGTGCTCCATCTGCAGCTCCTTTGCCTTTCTCAGCCACAGTTGCCTTTGTCGGTTTGGCAACCATGACTTCCTCAACTGTGTTAGGTTTGGCAACCATGACTTCCTCAGCCTTGGTGAAGGTAGCTGGTGGAATTCCAGTGTCCTTTGCCACGTCGTATCCGAGTCCAGACACATCATCCGTTTGCCGTCTGTATCTAATGAGATTCTCGATGATCTCGGATGACTGATATAGCTTTGTCAGGTTGTCCTTCTCAGTTTGAAGATCCTTGAGAAGAACGGCTATATGCTCGGTCTGAGCATCTGATGTCTTCATCAACTGGTCGATCTGAGCCTCTTGCTTGTTCAACTGTTCGTTCTGTGCCTTGATCTGTTCCTTCAACTGTTCATCGGTTGAAGCCTCAGTTTGGTTGGCTGTACTCAGTTTACTTTTCAGCTGGTCAATTTCTTCAGCTTGTCTCTTGATCAGATCGGGGTTCAGGGTTCAGGCTTCTCAACCGACTGCTGATGCAGTTCCTCACTGAGTTCTTGAAAATCATTCCAGGAGGGTTCCAACTCATCGCTCAGAGATTCCTGCAGGTTAGAAGTATTGGAAGAATTTAAGCGAGCAGGATTAGATTGTACCTCAATATCATCTTGGTCGGTTCCAAGTGCCATGAGGCATTGATCCGGACTGATGACTTTTTTGGTAGAGGTCAGTTCATCCTCATCTTCAGTGTCTGTGAAGATGTCCATATCGTCAGCTGCCTCTTCAGCTACCATGGCCTTATTCTTTGCAGTTTGCTTGGCCCTTACTGCTTCTCTTTCCTTCTTTGAGAGGTCTAGGCAGTCAGCTTTGAAGTGTCCTTCCTTTCCGCATTCGAAGCAACCATTGGTGACTGGCTTCGAACTGTCTCGAGTTTGGTTTGATTTATAGAAACGTTTATATTTGCCGAACCGAGTATCCATATCGGCTAACTTCTTTGACAACGCTGCAATGTTCTGTTGCAGTTCCTCTCTGCTCGGCTCCTTTGCAGTTGTGTCAGCCGATCTGGTTGGCCTTGACGATCTCGACTTTGAGTAGTCAGCTCGGAGGGCCACTGACTTTGATGCTGAGCCGACATCCTCAATTCTATTTGTCTGACTTGAGGGCTGCAACCTCCTTCTGTTGACCTTATACTCATTTCCTTTCAAGATTGAGAACAATCTTTCAGTTCCCATTTCACCAAGGTCAGCTCGGCTCTCGTGGATATTTGTGAAAGTATCCCACTCAGCCGGTAGAGCTTGCAACACTTTGAGGTTTATTTCTCTTAGAGTGTATTTTCCTTTCCGGATGGACTGGATTCTTCTGATGATGTCCATAAACCGGAGCTCTAGCTGATCGATGGTCTCATCAGGTCGCAGACTGAAATTGTCGAAATCTTGACATGCATGCGAGAACTTGTTTTCCTTCGTCTCATCGCTTCCTTCACTTAGCGAAGCCAGGATGTCCCACATCTCTTTTGCAGTCTCACACTCCTCTATCCAGGGCAGATAATCTTGTCCAACCGTGGACATTATTGTGCTCTGAGCCCAGATATCCAGCTGGCTCACCTTGGCCTCTTCCGGAGTGTAGTCTTCTGGCTGTTTCTCCACATACTCCACCACTGCGTCTCCATCGTTGGGATTTGTGGGAGTGCGAAGTATTCTGTCTCGTATGACGATTGGTCCAGATGTGAGAACTTGTTGCATCCTATGATGCTTTGACAGAAGTATCTTCTTCATTCGAGTTCTCCATGATGTATAGCTGACAACAGAGAACATGACTACGATCTTGTCCTTGACGTCCATCTGCACAAACAAAAACAGGACAAAAAAGCGAGCAAGTATGCACTAGCGTGAAAAGATCTGTTCAGTTGACCACTGAAATAAAATTCTCGAATTCACACCTCGTGAAACAGAGTCAGCAGTCTTTTGAACCACTGCTCTGATACCACTTGATGGTCCCGATACGAGTTACTGGTGTATGGGGGGGGGGGGAATACACCAGTTAGGATTTTTTTTAAATTTTCGAAAAACTTAACACTTGAAAACAACTTCAACTGAGTAACAGGACTCAGTTGGGATCTCACAACTGAGTAAGCAACCTCAGCTGGAAGAGTGGTGCTGTGCGGAATGTGGTGGAAAATGAACTCGTAAAAACAAACTCACGCTTTTATGCACGGTTGGTCAAAACCAAAACTGTTGATGTGAAAGTATGCAGATTGTATGCGGTTAGATTGTCAGTTGAGATATGCAAATAAAGACCGAACACAAAATAAACACGACACACAAGATTTACGTGGTTCGGAGAGAACTCCTACGTCCACGGGGAGAAGTGAGTCCACACACCTCAGTCCAAGTTCTTCTGGACAGCTCCACTCAGCTTACGCGGGCTGAGCAACCGTTACAGTTTAGTTTCCGGGCACTAAACAACCTAAGTCAAGTTTGCAGGTACTTGACGACCTGACTACTCAATTACAGGAAGAGTAAGGTCCTAGCACACTTTTTAGGGTGTGAAAATGGGTAGGATTTCCAACTACAGCTCGATCACGAATGAGAGCTGGATCTAAGGCTTGAACGAATAAACACTCAACCTAAGATCAAAAACAGTTTCGATCTCTAGGAACCCTCAGCTACTAATGTTCTCTCAAATTGGAACTCTCAGCTTCTGATGCTCTTAGATGATGATTTTGCAGATTTGCTTTTTGCTTTGATTTCTCTCGAGAAAGCTCTTGAAATTTTCGTCGTCTAAGTGTCTATCTCTCTCGAATGAGAGAATGCCTCTATTTATAGGCGGAGAGAATCAACTAGCCGTTGGAGGAGCAGTTGATCTCTGATCGGTTGAAAGCGATGGCTTGTCTCTCATCTCTGTAGACTTTCCCAATATGGCATCTGTGCTCTTCTGCTTTCCATCTGAGACAGCCTTGTGTTGGGCCAGATGGGGTAATGACTGAACGGTCAAACCCTCATGTGACTTCCTTTTGAAATTCAAATCTTTGACAGTCAACTTCGGTTTGTCGGTTGAAAGTCTTGACCTTCATCTGAGTGATCTTCAGCTGATGTTCCGATCTGTCGAGCTCTCAGCTGACTTTGAACTTCAAACAGTTGAACTCCTTGTTCGGATTCTATAACTGAGGTTCTGAAACTGAACCCTCAGTTGTCTTCCTTGTATTTACTCAGTTGGGTTTGAACCCTCAGATGATTTCCTTTTCATTTGATGTTCTCTTCCTTTCAATTGTTTCTCATCTGATGAATGCTCAGTTGGTTTCCTTCTCAACTGATGTTTTGAAGACTTCCCCTTGTTTGCATCTGGACAAATGAACTCTCAGTTGTCTTTCTTCACAACTGATGTTCTGTCTAAGTGACGCCTTGTTGCCATCTTCAGCTGGAAATCTGTAAAGATAAAATCTTAACTTTGCTCAAACAGCGAGCCTAAATTCTAACATTAGGTTCTGGCAACATCTACTCGGTTGGGGTCAGCCGGTTTTGGAATTCATCAAAACTTATACTAATAAATTTCCCAACAAGTTGTAAACGTCAGACCTAACTATTTCTCTTATTAAAACATAACCTAACTGGAAACGCCAGTTCTAGATTTAATGCTCTAATAGCTTTTAGCTTTGAAGGAACCCGATTTAAACGAATTACCCAAGAACGCAAGTAATAATCCGTTTATCAATTTATTCCTACTACGAACATGGTAGCTTTATCACTAATTAGCCATATTCTAACAATTACGGACTGGGGGAACCAATTGACTTTAATCCAATTT
Source organism: Schizonepeta tenuifolia (assembly GCA_029490685.1). Classification (NCBI taxonomy): domain Eukaryota; kingdom Viridiplantae; phylum Streptophyta; class Magnoliopsida; order Lamiales; family Lamiaceae; genus Schizonepeta; species Schizonepeta tenuifolia. The sequence continues at coordinate 47,825,593 of CM055960.1, read as the reverse complement.
AATCTTAGTTGATCAGTCTTAAGCAAAATCGGAATTAACCTTAAACACAAAGAATAAATTGAAATCCTAGCAAATTAATTATACGAACAATTAAGTCTCACAAATTAGTAAACTAGTGCTTCAATATTCACGCCGAATCGGAAAATTAGCTACGCATGCTAATAAATCTAAATATATTCGAATAATAAAAAACAAACATAATATGAATGGATGAGTAAAAGAGAAAAGAACTTGTCTCCCGAATTCTTCAAAGAAAACTCGAAACAATGATCTCAAGCGAAAACTAATACGTAATTTCCAAGTTAAATCTAAAGTCTAAGAAGAAAAGATAATAAGAAAACCAAGCTAATTGCAATTCCTCCCACGTCTGCCTCTTTTCCGGCGGCTAATATGTGTGTGTATATATATGGAATAAGAAATCCTTTCATTAGCCATCACTTAACTTGGGCCTAGTATAACTTAATTTAAAATCTTATAATAAACAATTAAATAGTCTATTACAAATAATCAAACCGACCCATTCAAATGCTCTCCCATCTTTGACTACTTCTAAAATTGTATGGAAATTCTTCCTTCTCGATTTCTCTTATCCAAATATCTATGCTCACAAACTCTTCCATTCTTACATAAAAATAAAATAAAAAATGCAAATTATATCCAAATAAAATAAAGGAAAACTAATAATATGAACAATCAAAACACACACACCAAAAATAAACAAGAGAATATCATGTGATATGACCATAATGAACATTAAAATATAAATTTTGGCTCATCTTCTTCATAAATATAAATTATGGCCATTTTTTTGAACTTAGGACTTAAATACCCTTTCCCTCTTCTATTTTTGATCCATCACTTTTTAATCCATTTTATTGACACTTGTTTTCCTTTCCAAGTTTTTTTTTTCTTTTTTTTTCCTGTTTTTTTTTTATTTTCCAGTTTTTCTTTTTCTTTTTTTTCTGTTTTTTTTTTTTCAGATTTCTTTTGTTTTTTTATTTTCCAATTTTTTCCTTGTTATTTCTTTTTTTTTTCAAATTTTTTCTTTTTTTCTGTTTTTTTTTTTTAATTTCTAAATTTTTGTTTGCCTATTCATTTTTTTGTTTGCCGCTTCTTCTTTGGTCAAGATTCGAGCGAGGGGAGCCGAAGGCCTCGAAGCGAATCGAAGAAATCTAAATTGTTGTCCGGCGATTATCTTTATATTAGTAATCGGAGCGAAGGCGGAGCCGTAAAATCGAGGCTGAAGGTGGAGCCGCAAGATAGGAGCAATATAACTTGGAATAATTGGAATATTCGTCGCAAGAGTACCATGTCATAACTTGGAACATTTGGAACTAATTCGACAATTCGTCCCAATTGTACTAAATTTGGAACAATTGGTACTAATAAGGCTAAATTTGTACCATATGTTATAGAACTATTGGTACTAATATGACTAAATTTGTACCAGAAGTACCAACTGCCTCATACCCGGCCCGAACCGACCCGCGCCCGCCCGCGTCCGACCCGACCCGCTCCGCATTTTATTAAGGGTATTTTCGTCACAAATTGAAAAAATGGCCAAAATTTATATTTTTGAAGGAGGTGGGCCAAAATTTATAATTTTGAAGGAGGTGGGCCAAAATTTATATTTTTGGAGGAGGTGGGCCAAAATTTATATTTTAATGGTCATTATGGCTATTTCAAAATATGTCTCAATAAACAATTTATATAAGTCTAAACTAGTATCAAACAACCTAATCGTAATATCATTAGAAATAAAAACAATCCGCGGCAACGACGCCAAAAAATTTGTTCGCTAATTTCTTTCACACCGCAAGTGCACAGGTGTAATTGAGCACAAGAAAGCAAGGTCGTATTCCACAGGTATTGTATTAATTCTAGCAAGTACTACTTTCAATCGTTTTTCCTCTATTTAGACTTCCGAGCTTTAATAATTTAATTAAACTAATGTTGTAAATAATTAAATAAAAAGAACAAAAGCAAAAACAAAAGTAAGGAAAACTAATTTGGATTAGAATAAGAGAAAGATTATCTCAAGGCTTCGATTTTAATGAACACTTAAATTCAAATTCAATTCAATCAATCAATTGGTTTGTCAGACTCGACTCTTACTAAGACAATCACAAATTTAGTTTAAACCTACTTTCGTAATGCCTAACCGCGAATTACTTACTGAGGTTTTCATCTCCGACAAACATCATAAGCAAGTAACTTAAAAAAGATCCTAAATTAAAGCCCTCACACAAAGCCTTTCACTCTCGCTGATTTTGCAGTGCGTGTCCTATATTCCAGTTCACATGTTAATTCTCATCTCTCGAATCTCGAATTCACACAACTAATTATGTTAAATTGGTGATCAAGCAACTAGCATGCGAGACAAATCAAGAATATAGAAAGCAAGAGAAGGTCTCAATCATTAATTAAACGAAAATTCAAATCCAACAATTCATCTACTCTTTAACCCTAGGATAAAAGGAAATTAGTTACTCATAGACTTCATAGACAATATCCAATAAATAACATAAAAACCGTAGGCGAATCCGTAGTTCTTGATGCCTCATCTTCTCTTCTTCCAATCTTCAAAACTCCTCCAAGTAAATAAATCTAAACTAACCTAATCGAAAATAACAAAAGAAAAAGATAAGAGATTAAAAAATTAAAAGATGAGATGTCTAAATGTGTTTTATAGGACATATATAAATAGGTGTGGGGAGTACAAGGTTGTATCCTAATAGGAGTAGGAAATAAAAAAAAAGGAGAAAATAACCAAAAATAGGAAAATTCCCGAAAATTCTTACATTGTTCGCGTGTCATTCCGGGCCAGTGATGAACCCATATTTGTGTCCATCTTTTCTTGTTTTTTTCTTGTGTTTTTAGTCTTTATCGAGTCAATATGTGTTTGGGAGGACACGCTAGTCGAGAGATAATGTGCAGGGAAGAACAGGTGGATGCTGGGCAAATCCGATGGAAAATCTGTTTTTGAGATGGCGATACGATGCGAATGGGCATAGGGCTGGAAGCTTGTAGTTGGGCAACATCAAAATATCCAATCTACAAGTCAGAAAGTACCTTCCCATATCCTTAATGCCAACAGATAGAGTACTCGGAGGAGCCAGGATCTTGGTCAAGACCGGAAGCAATTTAGGATGCAGACGATAAAGGGCAGAAACAGAGTCGGACCAGTAGCAGCAGAATTCTTTTCCTTCAAGGAAGAGGATAAAGATTGGATCTTTCTTTCCTTATCATAGCCGAGCCTAATCAAAGGAGATATCTACCACGCAAGGAAAGAAGAATCGTGCATGCATGAAGAGAAAGGGCGAATGTGATATGCATGGAAGAGTCCTTCATCAACAAGGAAACTTCCCTAAACCCTAATTTTCATCGCTTATATATATATGGCCGATTCCATTGTGCATGGGGGGATATTATTCTTAGTTCTGCATTCTAGGTTGAGAGAAAGGGAGGAAGAAACAAGTCCTACTGGCAATTAACTTTTATTTCGTATTTTTACTGCTTTAAGTTTAGTTGTTGGCGTGAAGCCAAGACCCTGGTTGCTGACTTCACTTTTTGGCAGCAACCCGTTTCCAGATTTATGCTAAGTATGTTTACCTTTATTTGCTTTGTGTTCTTATTTAATATTATGTCTAGCTAAGTTTATTGTTTGGGTTGGATGTAGATGAAGTGATTCTAATATACTCGTTCAAACTCGTGAGGTCTAATTGTGTTAGTTCGTTAATTGATTTTGTTCCCGAAACACTTAGGATTAATTCTAGACTTAATTGATATTGATATTTGATTGATCACCATCTAGATATTGAGATTAAGTCATTAACAGAAATTGGGATTAACACGAGAGTGTCTTTCGTGCCCAAGAAGGTAAAGGGTGTTGAAGAGCAGTCGGTATTGACCTACCTCTTGGATGTCTTGGGTCTGGTTATTTTTAATGCCTGTTGGGCAGCATCGTTGTTACTGTTGGTCTTTGTGATTGTGTTGATCAAGAGAGAAGATCTTGCCTTGTGGTCAAGATCTGTAAAATTGATTAGACATAGGCTATGTGTGTTTATATCGTGACTTCGTGACCTTAGGGTATAAACTAATCTTTGTCTTAAACCAAGTAATAAAATCAGTTAATTGAATATCTTTGCACCAATGAACGTGTAAAGAGTAATTAGGATCATTGATTCGAAACCCAATCCAAACTCTTTTGTTATTTGATATTGTTACTTATTAAGTATAGGTTATTTCGATACTTCGTGACCAAAACCCTTTTGTTGAGCAACATCGGAAGAACAGATTACACCAGGTCCCTTGGGTACGATCTCACTTGCCGCTGACTACTACTTTGTTGGGCAAGAGGTGTTTATAAATATTATTTGTACGAAGTGTGTGACGACAGCGCTCCGTCAAATTGGCGCCGTTGCCGGGGACTTGGTTTTAAGCTAGTTTGTTCTTCTAGCTTGAGTTGAGCACGGTTTATGCCCAAGCCATATCTAAGATGACGGGGATCCACAAGATCACGGTGCTTGCCCGGAGGTGATAGCTAGGAGAAATCGAGCAGAACAACGCAAGAAGAAGAGAGATCTGGAGGAAGGCATCAACGAACCTTCAGAGTTGCAAAGCTTGACAGACGACCAGGATTCTATCATGCTCAATTCGTATAATATTGAACTGTACTTTTATCCTATCATGCTCAATTCGTATAATATTAACTCTAAATTTATGCAAAATCAAATAAAGCACGTGCATCATATTTCACAAAATAACAATACTTAAGCACAAAACTCATTCCAAACATGATTTCCAATACAAATTGACATCAAATAAACTTATAAAGATGAGAAAATCCATGTTTATCAATCCCTCAAACTTAAAGGGTTGTTTGTCCTCAAACAACGAGAAGAAGAGAATAAAAATAAAAATAAACATAGATTAAGGCAAAGTGCTAACTTCAATGGCTTCAGAAATTTTCAGCAAAACAACAATGATGTGAGAATCCCAATCAAAATCAAGTACAAACCAATAAATCAATCATTATAGCCTCAATAAACTTTTGAGTCCTCACGACATGAGAAGTATTTAAGTAAACTCTCAACTCTCAAGTGTATAATGTGGAAAGTGTATACGCTCAGATCAATACAATACATGCAACCTACCATAATCTTGCTAAAAATCTTACCTCATCATCCTTCAAACGTGTGCTTCAAATTAAGATAAAAAAGGACTTTTATTTGGTTGCAATGTTGGCTCTTTGGTAATGTAGGAAATTTAGGCTAAGTGACTCAAAGAATACCCTAACTTTCAAAAATAACACAAACATTTTTTCATCTTTACACAAACTTTTATCCTTTTTCACAATCTCAACACAACATTCTTTTCTAGTACCATTATTTCTTACGCCCTCTTATGCTCTTGTTTTTCTTTTTCAATTTTTTTCCTTTTTATTTTCCTTTTTTTTCCGAACAATCACTTTTCTATCTTTTATGAGCTTATAAGGGCTACAAAAATCAAACTTTCAACTCAATGTGCTATTTCAAGTCTTCCTTGCATTTATTCTTTTCAACACAACTATTTTTTCACAAGATTCTAATAGAAAAAACTACCCCATTCACCTTAGGTTTATAAAAGAAAAGGCTCAAAAGCTCAAAGTGACAAACTATGACAAATTTAACAATTTGGACAACAAAGAAGGAAAAAATGGCTAACAAAGATGGTCTTAAATCATCTCCTAACTCTTAGCACACTAACACAACCTTGAAGAAGATTCATGGCAAGTTATAGAGATTAACATGCATGCTTGATAAATCACACAAGAATGAAATAGACTATGAAACTATAATAGTCATAGCTTAAATCTTACATAGGCTAATCTCGAGTTAAAGAAGCTAAAACAATTAATCTATCAATCTATATTCAATCTATCATGAAAAACTCACAATCATCAATTTTCAATTCAACCCAATAATTTCATCATTAGCCAATTCACACAAATCACCGCAATCATGTTTTTCTCAAAACAACTTTAAGCACTTTTATAACGAGATAACTCAAGACTTCATCACCAAAAATACTAAAGCATAAAAAAATAAAAAGAAAACTACCTAAAAAACAATAAAAGATAGAATCAACTCCCTTCTTCATCCCCCCAAACTTATTCAACTGTTAGGAAAAATAAGTGTGAAAGTAGAAGATGGGATTGATTGAAACAAACTCATCGAAGATGTGTAGGTGTAGGTGGAGGCCACTTTTCATCAAATTTGAGTATTCCATCCGTTTCATCCTAATGGTATGGTGGCATAACGTCCTTGGAAAAATTTTGAAAATCATCATAAACTTGTGCATGATCTAGAATACTGCCAAACTCAAACAATTCCACATTAGAAAATCCAGACATAAAATCAAAAGATGGAGTTAAATAAAAGTGGAAGAAGCAAGCCTTTGAAGTATCACACATATCGAGATAAGGATCGACCAAATTAAGGACCTTGCATTCTTCAACTCTTTTGAGAATTCTTCATCTTTATAGATTTGCAGAGGTTGGTGGATAGAAGATTTTGGGCTCTCATCTTAAGGGAATTTGGGACTGGCTCATTCATACATTCCTTTTGGAAGCATTAAGGGAGAAGTGAAATAGTAGAAGTAGGAGAACAAGGAGGAAGAAATGCAGAATATGAAATTTCACTAACATTTTCATTCTCGACTTCTTGTTCTCCATTGACTCTTTGAGGCTCTTCACTTGGAATTGGTGGCTTTTCATGCAAAACTTCATTGCACGTCTTCTTTTGAAATTGATTATTCAATACGGTAACAATTTGTTCTATTCGAACAACACAATATAGCATGCGTGTTTCCAAAGCTTCCATACTAGCTTCGTATTCAATTACGTACTTCTCGAATATATCTTCAAAAGATGGCATTTTCGGCTTATCAACAACTTTATTCTTGTAAGAAAATCCTTCATAAAATTCATAGCTTCCTTGGTAGCCTCCTTGGTGAGAATAAAAGTTCCCATAATAACTGTTGTTGAGATAATCCTTATTTATCAATGACGGTTGACTCTCCATGGAATTAATCCACGGATCATATGTACCATCATAGATTGACATCGACTGAAACACATCTCTCGAAGAAGTTGCATGGTGGCTCCTCTCGACTTTCTTTTTAGCTATGAAGATTTGCAATTGCCGAATTATTTCTTGGGTTTGGTAAGCCATCATTCCTAAGCTTCAATCATTCCCTTCGTAGAAGAAAAGAAAAAAAAAATTAGAAAAATAAACAATTTATATAAGTCTAAACTAGTATCAAACAACCTAATTGTAATATTATTAGAAATAAAAACAATCCCCGGCAACGACGCCAAAAATTTGTTCGCTAATTTCTTTCACATCGCAAGTGCACGGGTGTAATTGAGCACAAGAAAGCAAGGTCGTATTCCACAGGTATTGTATTAATTCTAGCAAGTACTACTTTCAATCGTTTTTCCTCTATTTAGACTTACGAGCTTTAATGATTTAATTAAACTAATGCTGTAAATAATTAAATAAAAAGAACAAAAGCAAAAACAAAAGTAAGGAAAACTATTTTGGATTAGAATAAGAGAAAGATTATCTAAAGGCTTCGATTTCAATGAACACTTAAATTCAAATTCAATTCAATCAATCAATTGGGTTGTCAGACTCGACTCTTACTAAGACAATCACAAATTTAGTTTAAACCTACTCTCGTAGTGCCTAACCGCGAATTACTCGCTGGGGTTTTCGTCTCCGACAAACATCATAAGCAAGTAACTCCAAAAAGATCCTAAGATTAAAGCCCTCACACAAAAGCCTTTCACTCTCGGTGATTTTGCAGTGTGTGTCCTATATTCCAGTTCACATATTAATTCTCATTTCTCGAATTTCAAATTAACACAACTAATTATGCTAAACTGGTGATCAAGCAACTAGCATGCAAGACAAATCAAGAATATAGAAAGCAAGAGAAGGTCTCAATCATTAATTAAACAAAAATTCAAATCCAAGTATTCATCTACTCCATAACCATAGGATAAAAGGAAATTAGTTACTCATAAATATCATAGACAATATCCAATAAATAAAATAAAAACCGTAGGCGAATCCGTAGTTCTTGATGTCTCTTCTTCTAATCTTCAAAACTCCTGAAGTAAATAAATCTAAACTAACCTAATCTAAAATAATAAAAGAAAAAAGATAAGAGATTAAAAGATTAAAAGATAAATGTTTAAATGTGTTTTAGAGGACACACACACACACATATATATATAGATGTGGGGAGTACAAGGTTGTTTCCTAATAGGAGTAGGAAATAACAAAAATAAAAGAAAATAACCAAAAATAGAAAAATTCCCGAAAATTCTCGCACTGTCTGCGTGTCATTCCGGGCCAGCGCGCAACGTTTTTGTTTTGGCCCGTTCTCCTTCGTTATAACTCCGATTTTGGATCCGTTTTCGCCTACGAACTCCTATCAAATTGTAATTTTATCCTATCATGCTCAATTTGCATAATATTAATTCTAAATTTCTGCAAAATCAAACAAAGTACAAACGAGCATCATATTTCACAAAATAACAATACTTAAGTACAAAACTCATTCCAAACATGATTTTCCAGTACAAATTGACATTAAATAAATTTATAAAGATGAGAAAATCCATGTTTATCACCTTTTTTATTTATTGTCGATAATTTTTCTATTCAATATGTATTTGGTAAAACGAAAAAAAAACTATTTGGTTATTTTGTTAGAGTGAAATTTAAAAAATCTGGGTTATGAAGTGCAACTAGATGCTGAAATTAGTTTGTCTAGTTGTCCATGGTTGGTCTTGAAGTTTAAAGATTACTGCTTTTCGTAATGATGTGATCTCAGATATTTAGTTGTATTTAGTAATCGAGAAATATGTATATCTAGTTACCTATTAGGAAAATTATGAAATGTTTGAATATTGTTTTTTTTTAGAATACAAATGTTTGAATACTGTTGACATCATTGGTCGTGCTCTTCTATAACAAAGTGATCTCAGGTTTCTAGGCGCGTCAATTGCTTGAGGTTCATTTATAATTTTTCAGGCATCTCTTTGGATGTGTATTGAAAAATGTTCTCTCATTTCTTCCTTGAATTGTGGTATACTACTAAAAAAGTTCATCTTAGAAGAAGCCGATAATTACTTCACTAAGATTCTAGAAAATTTGAGGATGTATCAGATGTATGTTGCACTTCTTAACTGCTATACAGTTTCCAACTCATAATCGACTATGCAGATAGCTAGAGATATTGAATTTGCTGACATTAATCAATATGGTACAACTTTATGATGAATCTCATGTGTTGTCAACTAGGATATATGGAAAAGTTGGGTTAACTGCTGTTCGAAATGGAATCAAGAGGCGGTTTCATACCATCAATTTACCTATTCGATTTGTGTGAACACATGTGCCATGGCTTCTTCTGATGCTGCTTGAATAGATAGAAACAAATCTTGCAGTTTGCTAATTTACTTGTGAAAAGGATGAAAAATTTGTTGGGTAAATTTGAATGGTGCATGATCGTTTGCTATATTAATTTTTTAAGAATAATGATATTCGGACATACTCACACGTGCTAAAAATGGTAATATAGGTTTTGAAAATGCAAATATACAATCCTAGGGGGAAATGCGATTATTTCCATTTTACAGTCAATTTTCCTTTTTTTCACGCGTGTGGCTGACCATAGTGTGTTCAAATATCGTTACTCTTTTTTTAATTACTTCTTTTATATTTGATCACAATCTTTATTTATTTTCTTTCTTTTTTTTCGTATGAGCAATTATTTTTATACAAGAATAAATTATTTTCTCAAGCTCTGGTCCAATTTGTATTTTCTCGGCTCACTTCAAATATTTTGCACGAGGAAAATTCCCTTCTTATTGTGAAATTAAGCTTATGTCATTTCTATTGTATTTTTTATTTTTTCTATGCAGTAATACTAGTAACTTTTAAAGTCATAAATACAATTTATTTACCTCATGCATGTTAGTATCGGACACTAACTTAATCCTAGATTTATGCATGTCTCAAAATCTTTTTGCAGTAAAATCAAATACTTTGTGAAACAATATTTAATTTCAACAACAAACACTTTATATACTTTTAAAACAAATCTATCATATTATTAATAATCATATTTTTTTTTAATAATACTAATAATCATAATTTATTATGTGCAGTAATGTGTAATAATGTATTACTTAATTAATCAAATTTACTGTAATACACAGTATATAAAAAAAGTTAAGTGAACTTACAAAAAATGGTAAATTCCCAAAACACCCTTGGAATTCGAACCCCTTCCCCAAACCAAAGTCATATTTCTTCTCTCTGGATCGATCACTAGTACTCTTATTTACTCTCAGCCCCCTTTTCTTCTCCTTTTTATTTTTCTCAACAATAAAACTCACAAAATCTTCAAATTTCTGTAAATTAGGCTCCGATTAATCGATCGCGCTGCGCCAGTTTAGTGTCATGACTCTCCTAACACCTCCCCCAATCGACGTAAGTGATCATTTTGTTTTGTTTGGGATGTTTGTTTATAGCAGTTCATGGACGTAGATACCCGTATTGCGTGATTGACTTAGTTAATTGCCGTTTTATTGTACGACTTTTCTTTCACCTTTTGTGTTGAATTCTGCAGTTGGATGACCTTTTCCTGTTGAGGGCATGGTTTTTTGGGAGTGGGATTTTTGAGTTTTGCATTGATTTTAGGATTGTGGGTTCGAAGATTGTGTGGCATATTGTGCTTAGTGGTCAAATTGGTTGAATTTAGGGTTTAGGTTGGGCCTAAGTGTACAAGAGTAGGTCTATTAGATCCATGTTTCATGACATGTGGCCTTGGTTTCTTTCTTTAGCAGGTTGAAGACGAGCAGATGCTCGTGCCGCAGGCCGACTTTGTCCAAGAAGGCCCTCAGCCTATGGAAGGTATTGAAGTACTACATTATTAGCGTAAAAAAAGAAGTTCCATTTTAATTTCGACATGGCACTGCATTCATTATTCTAGTTCTTTCATCATCATCAAAGCCCAGCAGGATGTTATTCTGATTCTTTGAGTTGGGTTTATCTTGGGTTGTTTAGTTACAGCCATCCGTCACCTTTTGGTGCTTGGGCAGTTTGGCTGTTTTATTTTTTATTTTTATTTTTATTTTTATCTTACTGGGTTTTGTTAAATTCTATATCATCTAGTTGCTCCTGCTGAAGCAACAACAAATGCTGTGGATGCACAAGCAGTAGAGGAACCCCCATCTGCACGGTTTACTTGGAAAATCGAGAACTTTTCGAAGTTGAACATGAAGAAACAGTATTCCGAAGTTTTTGTTGTTGGAGGATACAAATGGTATTGATATTTTTCTGTCCCACATTATTTGCTGGCATTATGTCGAAGCTGAAGCAAACTACTTTTTGGTGGTCAGGCGAGTTCTTACGTTCCCAAAAGGGAACAATGTTGATCATCTGTCTATGTATCTTGATGTTGCGGACTCTTCTACTTTGCCTTATGGTTGGAGCAGATATGCACAATTTAGTTTGTCTGTGATTAATCAAATTCACAGCAAATTAACGATAAGGAAAGGTAAGATATAATTTTCAGCTGCTCTAGGAATATACATCTTGGAAATATTGTTGAATGTGGGAATGATAAGCTAATGTGTCAGAGAAGATTTTTCTGATTTTCTTGGCGTTCTTAGTTTTACTTATTCAATACGATTGTCTAAATTTCTCCCGTGAAAGTTTAGTACAGTAGTATATACATGCTAATCATGCCATAATAATCATGTTCTATCTGCGATTCTTTCTGATGCCTAATATTGCTAGTGACATGCTTGATGGTGGTTTTCTAAATTATTAATTTGATATCTTCTGTGCCTATTTGAGAGCATTTGTGGACATGAGGATGGTCTCCTTGTCTCATTTCTGATATACATAGGTTTACCAACTACTGCACAGTCACATCTTTTAGTGTATTTTTCGCTGCTGTAAAAGACTTTTTATTTGTGGTATTTGAGAATTCATTTTATTAGAGAGAGACATATTTCATGATATTAAAGAGTAATTCTAATCAAACATGCTTATCAAAAGTAATCTAAAATGGTAAGAATAATGGTATTTTGATGCTATTCATTTCTGATTAAGATGTGACATCATGCTAGTTCACACTTGGAGATTCCACTAGGAATGGTAAACAAAAATGCCACAGTTTGGAAGAATAAATTAGCTGACATAAGAATATATAAGAAGCCGAACTGGAACCCAGAATGACCAGCAATATTAATGAATAATTCTATTATGACATATGTAAATCCATTAATTATTTAGGAGATTTGTACAGTCTCCTGCCATCATATCAATTCATAACATTCTTGGCCTCTACGTGGATCTCTGCACCAGTGGATCTTATCCTCTTATCCTTATGAAAAATAGGTCATCAGAGCCACAACACGCCATCCTTACTGGTTTCTACTGCTAATTTATAAGGAATAGCCTTCAGTATTAATTTATTTTACCATTGGTTAGCTATTATTGACAATGGAGCTTGCAATGTTTGGACAAGGTGTGAGCATACTGTTGGTTGCTGCTAGTTGCATAGGATGAAGTTTTATCCCTGAATCTTTTGTTACTGAACCCATCTGGCTGAAAGCATATTAGCATGTTATTAATGTTGCCTGCTTGTACAGTTAAGTATGTTAATTTAAGTTGCTTTTGGATTGAGGGATCTGTACTAAACTGGATTTGAAATGAATGGATTTATATTTCCTTGGGAATTGAAGTTCAGTTATTTGAAATCCATTTTCTACATTTAGGTTGGATTTGTTTAGAGAAATTCAAATACATAAGTTTCGAACCATTGTTGGCCATGTTTGATCAAGCGTTTGACTCTCTTAGTTGTTATTTTATAGACAACAGTTAAAATCATAGAATCATGTGCATATGTTAGTGACAATAAGAATATCTGCAATTATATTTTATAAAAAATAATACTTAGAAGAACAATATCAGTGTGTCTGCGGAAAGTGTGCACAGCATTTCTCCCATGACTCTGTGTTTAATTGCTTTACTGAATTTGTTCATTTAGTGTATGAGACTGATGTGGGAATGAATATAAACTAAATAGGTTTTAGGATAAACTTTTAACTCCATCAAAAATTGATCTAAGATTTAAATGATTTCAAATTATTTCAGTTGCTTGAAAAGACAATATGTCACATGATATTGCTGCAATTTGTTGTGTTTTGCTAAATATGCAGTGACAAAATACAGAATCTTCTGCTGCTTTGCAAGTCTCCTATAATGCAAAATAATTCAAAGTAGTCATTTATCAATTTAATTTCTCTTCGTATGCCAGCATTGCTGGCTGGATGATGATATTGTTAAGCTAATTCTGCAGATACACAGCATCAGTTCAATTCTCGAGAAAGTGATTGGGGATTCACCTCATTCATGCCTCTAAGTGAACTTTATGACCCTGGTCGGGGTTACCTTGTGAATGATACATGTATAATCGAGGCTGATGTTGCTGTTCGTAAAGTTGTTGATTACTGGTCCCATGACTCAAAGAAAGAAACAGGTTATGTAGGCCTCAAGAATCAGGGTGCTACTTGTTATATGAACTCCCTTCTCCAGACACTATATCATATTCCTTATTTTAGAAAGGTTTGTTCATCAATTATGCTGTCTTTTTTTATGTTTACCTAGAAAAGAACTTATTCATGATTCTGCTGCAGGCTGTATACCACATGCCAACAACAGAAAATGATAACCCAACTGGAAGCATCCCTTTGGCCCTTCAAAGTTTGTTCTATAAGTTGCAGTATAGTGATACCAGTGTTGCAACCAAGGAGTTGACGAAGTCTTTTGGTTGGGATACATATGATTCATTTATGCAGCACGATGTTCAAGAACTGAACAGGGTTCTTTGTGAAAAACTTGAAGACAAAATGAAAGTAAATGATGAGAAGCTTAAGATTTCCTGGTTGCTAAATTGATGAAAAGAGAAAGTGATCTTTTTACAGGTGTGTTGCTAATTAATGCTTATTTTGTTATTTATTGTTAATTTCAGGGAACAGTAGTCGAGGGCACAATACAGCAATTATTTGAAGGGCACCATATGAATTACATAGAATGTATAAATGTGGAGTACAAATCAACTAGAAAGGAGTCTTTTTACGGTACGCCCTGATCAGACTTACTTAGGGCTGCTAGTTATTACTTAATCTTACTTACACCTGTGATGCCAGATCTGCAGCTTGATGTTAAAGGATGTAAAGATATTTATGCTTCTTTTGACAAATATGTGGAAGTAGAATGTCTTGAGGGTGATAACAAGTATCATGCGGAGCAGCATGGATTGCAGGTTGGTCGTCTTTTACTTTCTTCATTAGGTTTTTATTTCTGAGGATGTTGAGAGAATACTGATTTGGATGCATATAAAACTTGGCACTTGAGAAGAGAAAATAGATTACTTGCCACAGAAATAACTCAGAGGGAAATCTTTGAAGCTTATGTGTTGATTATTATTATTATTATTATTATTATTATTATTATTATTATTATTATTATTTCTTTTGAGTGGTGATGTATTGATTATTAAATAGCAAATAATGCTTTTTTAATACTCTCTCAGTCTCTCTCTTCCCCTTTCGGGAAATTAAAAATGATAATATTGCACAAAAAAAATTTAAGTGCCTTGTTCTCCTGTTGGTTTTCATGTCTAAGGTAATGCTTGCTTTGCAGGATGCTAAGAAAGGTGTCCTTTTCATTGATTTCCCTCCTGTTCTTCAGCTTCAGCTAAAAAGATTCGAATATGATTTTGTTCGTGATACTATGGTCAAGGTAACATCTTAGTTAAAAATCCTACATTGGGACTCGGCTGCTTATTTGTAGGATCCTAGTAACTCAGATTTTCTATTCCTGCCTTTTCTTTTCTTTTCTTTTCTTTTCTTTTCTTTTCTAGTCTCAAACATACATGCTGTTAGTTATTGCTTTTTGCCTTGGAAATAGATGACCGATTTGCTTTTTCCATTGGGAATATATGAGTGATTGGCAGTTGTTTCTTCAAAGCAAAACCACATAAACAACAAAGCTCTTATCCCACTATGTGCAGTCAGCTATGCTGGTCATACTGCCATCATGTTCCTTCAAATTAAAATATTGTAGATTTTTTTTGGTTCACTTTTGATATTTTTACCGGAATAGACTTAGTAATTTAAGAATGGGGACACGTGCTTTTATCTTCGTTGATATACCATATTCAATTTTACACAGATTATTAGTTATACGTTAGGACCATCTAGCAATTTTTTATATAAAAAATCTGCTTGCGGTACGATTCAAAAACTTTATATTGTTCATGGCTTGCGGACCTCCATTATAATTCCAAAAGCTATACCTTGCAATGGAAATGCCTGATATTTGAATCCTCGACTATTTTGCTGCCTCTGTATGGATTGACCTTCTCGGTCCATGCTCGCTCCGGTATAACACTTTGTATTCCTCATCTGATGGAGATCCCTCATTTCATAATTAACTCCTCAGTGGCTTGGTGGACTAACAGTAATGGGTAAATCATTTGCTGCAATATTTGAATAAATATATCCCATCTTGAACTAGAGAGACCATCCATTTTGAGCAATCTTCTAGATTTGGAAGCTAACTTTTAATCTTAATCTCAAATAGGGATCTAGGTCCAAGAAGACGTATAAGAATTTTTGTTAATGGTGATTAGTTTTAAATTTCGTGAAGTTGATTACTTACACCAAAACATTACATGATCTGTGTTTCTGATTCAACTTGTTCCTTAGAAATGTAACCTTTTCTATATGTCTGACCAAGCAGATAAATGATCGTTATGAGTTCCCTTTGCAACTTGACCTTGATAGAGAGAACAGAAAATATTTATCTCCTGAGGCAGATAGGAGTGTCCGCAACCTATACACTCTTCACAGGTATTCCTGTCTTCGCTGATTTTATGGATCAATGATCATATTTCCATACAACAGTGTTTATATGAGTTTCTGTCGCCTGCTTTTCGTTAGTGTTCAAAAGTTGGTGAACATGTTCTTATTGATTTATCTTCTGATGGTTTTCAGATTTGCTTCTACATCTTCCTCCCGCTTATCAATTTTCATTCCTTAGCATCTTGAAACTTCTGACAGAGATTAAGTATATTGCACTTAATACTTTGTTTTTGTTTGTAGTGTCCTGGTTCACAGTGGTGGTGTGCATGGTGGACATTATTATGCTTATATACGGCCTACACTTTCTGATCAGTGGTAAGCTCCATGTTATGTATCTTGGATTGTGTTTCCTAACTTCCCTCCATTTCCTTATGGTTTTTCTGAATTTATCTTTGAGATTATTTATTCACAGTATGCTATTTGCTCGTAGAAACGCATTATAGTGCAGTACTGTCTTTGTATGGATTATTATGCGAGACTGCTTTGGAATTTGTTGTTGTATTTGCTTCTTTAATATATACGTGATCTTGCCTTAATAGTGATTTTTCCGCAACCTAATGTTGACTGCTGTTTTTGGTTGCTGACACTGCTGTAATATGTTTCTCTAGGTTTAAATTTGATGACGAGCGTGTGACCAAAGAAGATATGAAGCGTGCTTTAGAAGAGCAATATGGTGGTGAAGAAGAGGTAGTTGTTCTTTTTACTTGTAAAATGTAAATCACTTCTTTTTACTAGTCAATTACTTGCTGGAAAAGGTTTTTTGGTCTGCCTGATTGCTGGTAGTGTTTCATGCTTTCATAAATAACAATATACTCTTCTGTGGCACAGCTACCGCAGACAAATCCTGGATTCAATAACTCACCATTCAAATTTACCAAATATTCAAACGCATACATGCTGGTCTATATACGTGAAAGTGACACGGAGAAAATAATTTGCAATGTTGATGAGAAGGACATAGCAGAACATCTGAGGGTAAGTCATAAATTTTGGCTCGCAAAATTGTGTTCATTGTTGATTCCATTGGATCTATCTACAGATACGATTGAAGAAAGAGCAGGAAGAAAAAGAGCAAAAGAGGAAGGAAAAGGCTGAGGCTCACCTGTACACAATCATTAAGGTCTTTAACTTTGTAGTTATTCCTTTTCTCTTCCACTTGTTTTACATGGTTGTTGTTCTTAACTGTGTTCTATTGCTTTGTAGGTTGCTCGTGATGAGGATCTAGTCCATCAGATTGGAAAGGATATATATTTTGATCTCGTGGATCATGACAAAGTTCGCCAATTTCGCATTCAGAAACAGCTATCTTTTAATTCTTTCAAGGTATTACATATTCTTGCATCTATTGGACAAGATTCAGTGGTAACCATGTGCGAATACTAGAAGGGGACAACTTAATGTTGCATCCTAATTGATTTAGCATTAACGAATCCTGCTGTTATTTCCTATTTGAATCAAGATTCAAATATTTATATTTTTATTTATATTTATGCATCAAGATAATTTTGGAACTGATATGATAGAATGCTTATGTTACAAAATTTACCAAGTAACTGGAAATTCATCAAATGATGAAGTCCTCTTCTCAGTGTATTATGCATGTATGTGTCTTTCTGGTTACCCACACATGTATAGAGGCAAATATATATTATCTAAGATTGGAGTTTTGAGTTACTTTTTTGTTGGGATGGTCATGAAGGTTGTTGCATTGGTCTTGTGACACGTTAACATTCTCTGAAACTGGGATGATGGTAGAAGCTATCCAATCCTTTTATAAAGAATTTTAAGCCAAATAAAATCCATCCCAACCTGTTTCCTTGTCAACCTAACATCGTAACACCATAATGGCTGGTGGTTGACTTTTTGAGATCTACCTTGCTAACTGACTTGATCTGGTTGATGCGTGGAGGATATATTCATTTAACAGTTGACATTAGTTGGCTCTTAAAAATCAGCAATTTCAATTATGATAAAGAAACAGATTGGGCTTACTCTGCTTAAGTGTCGGACCGTCGGTAGCAGAGTTTCTTAACAGTTAATTTTATGCACTTGATTAATAGCTTTACCATGATGTATTGAACTTCGTTTTTCCTAGGTGAGGGATTTGGTGGGTGTTGAGATAATGAACTACAATGTGGCACCTTATCTTATTATCATGTCAATTCTCAGGAAGAAGTCGCCAGGGAGTTTGGGATACCAGTGCAATTTCAACGGTTCTGGTTATGGGCCAAGCGTCAAAATCATACATACAGGCCAAATCGCCCACTCACACCTCAAGAGGAAGCTCAATCTGTAAGTTATTTATTGTTTGTATTATGTTTTGCTGTGTCATCCTTTGTTTTGGTATAGTTGAGTTATAATAACTAAGTTGACATCCTCTCTTGGTAAATGTTGGGGACCCTAATTATTGTTGTCTTTTAAGAGATTGATGGTTCTTTGGGGCTAACAATATCTATTTAGCCAAGAGTTCACACTTAAAACTGGGTCAAGTTCTTACATGCATTTTATAGTAGCTGAAAAAGTGTAATACCACGTTGGCTCTAAAGGTATGATATTGTAGGATATTGGGCTTTAGCAATAGTGCATGCTTGGTTTAAAAGGCCGTTATGGAATAACTACCAGAGCTTAGTTTATTAGTATTTCCGGAGGAGTGCAACTGAGATTTTATGCTCTTCATTAACTTTCATGTTCTTCGTCATACAAAATTCTTTGAGGTTTCTAGGAAAATGTCATTAGATATGCTGGACGACTATTTGTAGAAGGAAACAGCAAGCCAATGGATATATTGAAAAAAACTTATTCATAGGTGTCAAATCACCATATTAAATCACCTACTCCAAATTTAACTGTGGTAATGAGTAGGACCGTCTCGCACGAGTCCTGAGGAATGATTGCTCTAGTTCATTCGAGGAAAGACATTGACAGCTTTGATTTACAAAGTCTATCTCCAGACAAGAAAAAAACCTTAATTTGTTTTAATTAAATGACAAATAACTTCAAGCTAAGCAGACGAAACAATTGACGACTCCAGTAAGAGAACCTCGATTGTGGGGTATGGTTTAGACTTTAGAGCATTATGATTGGTATTTTCAGTTTATCTGTGTTGTGATTAATTTTTTTCTTCTTCTATGCATTTATCATTATGCGTATTGTTTTCCTCAGGTAGGTCAGTTAAGAGAAGTATCCAACAAGGCAAACAATGCTGAGCTAAAATTATTTCTGGAAGTAGCAACTGACATGGTAGCATAACTTACTATTGCTCTATTGTTTCGCTGATGCTAAACGATTATTTTTCTCATGACTTGTGTCTTTCTCTCTATGCCCCATAACTACTGATACAGGCGATGCAGCCTCTTCCTCCACCAGAGAAAACTAAGGAGGATATTCTTTTGTTTTTCAAACTTTATGATCCAATCAAAGAAGAGCTCAGGTATGGCTCAATTTGTGCTAATTATGTGTAATGGCACCTATAGTATGCCATGTCATGTTTGGTCATTGCTGTCCATTGCATTTTCATTATTACCAAGTTGCACCTTTAATGCACTAGATATGTCTTGCCAATTTATTGCAACTGGATTAGCTGACTGTACTTGTCTAACCTTTTATTTGCATTTTGAGCTGCTGCAATAAACAGCTAAATGCTGTCCCTGTATCTACTATTTAGTCCCATTTGTTTCACCTGAATATCTTTTCAGGCCGAGCTGCATCTACTTATAGACTTTTATTCTTTGTAATTAGATATATTGGAAGGCTGTTTGTTAAAGGCAATGGCAAGCCACTGGATGTATTGAACAAGCTTAACGAAATGGCTGGCTTTGCTCCTGATGAAGAAATTGAACTCTTTGAGGTTGAACCTTCTCTTCTCAGTTTAATTCTAAGTTCACACCATTTGAAATCTTTAAGCTTTTAAGATTTCTTATTTACCTAACCTTTGGCTTCAAGGTTCTTATTTTATCTTACCTTTTTATGTAGGAAATTAAGTACGAACCTAATGTCATGTGTGAGCACATTGATAAGAAGCTCACCTTTCGTGGCAGTCAGGTTTATTAATTTCAGACCCATTGAATTTTGTAATGAAACAATTTAATCACTTTTATTGCACAAAATATTTCTATTTTACACTCGCGACATGATTTCCTCTTTCTCTTGGCTATTACCTTATACTCAGCTTGAAGACGGTGACATAATTTGCTTCCAAAAGTCCCCTCAAGGTCTGAGCAGTGAGGAATGCAGCTATCCTACGGTCTCTGCTTTTCTTATTTATGTACACAATCGCCAGGTATCTCCTCGATGGCCTAGCTATGTGATTTGTTGATTTTCTTAATGGATTTGACCAGAATTTGGTACTCTTCATTCTGATCTTTCTTTTATGCCAACCAGCTCTGATTGAAAAATAGAGTGTTTGAAGCATAGTCATTCCTGCTGGTTGCACTATGTAAAGAAAGATAATTATCACATAAATGATGCTGGTAATTGGTAAATAAAAGAAGTGTCGTAACAATAGGGAACTCTCTCATTTCTATTTGTGGCAAGGCTTTAAGTAATTGTTTCTTCTAAAACCACTGGTAGTTTTAACCCTCTTTAATTTCTAAAATATTCCAAGGCATGTATAAGAGGACAATATGTCTCTTTTCCACTTCTTTGGAGTTGTCTCTTGCCTCAAGTCAGGTCAATGACCATAATGGTAGGGCATGAACTTAAGTCTGTAAAAGAAAGATGTATAGTCAGTGTATGACCAGTGCAGTCAGTTATTTTCCTGCTTAGCTGTCAACACACATTGAAGATAAAGTTGAGACTGTATTCTTAAGTACCTAATGCATTATTTCCTTAAATGTAAAAAAAATCCTTGAGCAACTTGATCTCATGGATGTAATAGCTTAACCTTTAGGCTCGACAACTGGAGGGAGGAATGTTGTTAATCTAATTTGTCTACTTATAGAAATAAAGAAATAAGTTGCTGATTCTCTTATATCATTGTTTAATGGTTCATAGGTGGTTCGCTTTCGTTCACTGGAGAAGCCGAAGGAAGATGAATTTTGTCTAGAATTGTAAGAATTTTTGTTTGTGAATCTTGAAGTCTATGATTTCTTTCTTTTGGTTGAGCTGTTTTCGAGTGATTATCTTCTTATAATTAATACAAGTCAATTTTCAGGTCAAAACAAAACAACTATGATGAAGTTGTTGAATATGTTTCCCGGCATCTTGGCTTGGATGATCCGTCAAAAATTAGGCTTACATCGCATAACTGTTACTCACAGCAACCAAAGCCCCAACCTATCAAGTATCGAGGTGCTGAACGACTTACAGACATGCTTGTTCATTATAACCAGGTGGTATATAATTGTGATATATATATGACTTGGAGCATCCTTAGTTAATCTTTATTTAATCTGTGTTTGTGTGCTGACAAAATCTTTTCCTTGCTGGTCATAGATTTCAGATATATTATATTATGAAGTGCTGGATATCCCTTTGCCCGAACTGCAAGGCCTCAAAACTCTGAAAGTTGCTTTCC
Source organism: Schizonepeta tenuifolia (assembly GCA_029490685.1). NCBI lineage: Eukaryota > Viridiplantae > Streptophyta > Magnoliopsida > Lamiales > Lamiaceae > Schizonepeta > Schizonepeta tenuifolia. The sequence goes on along the minus strand of CM055960.1, from coordinate 47,804,078 downwards.
ATCATGCCACCAAAGATGAAGTGAGTGCTTCATGAAACTGTTCGCTGATTTGTTTGTTTGTGGGTGTACGATGTTTTCCTGGGTCATTCAGTGGCATTTCAACAATTTTCAGGTTGTTATTCACACTATAAGATTACCAAAACAGAGTACTGTGGGAGATGTCATTATTGATCTCAAGACTAAGGTGAGCATTGAAAAATCCTGCTGCAAGATGACTTTTTAGAGTGAAAGTATAAAAAAGGAAAATTAAATAATAATAAAGAAGGGATTATCAACAGCTCAGTGATGTTGTTTTGCAATAATTATACTATAATTTTACTTCCATTGATTTTAATAAATCTTATGCTACTTATCATGTTCAGAAAATTTCAAGATTTGTAGTAAAATGCATTTGGTATTTGGAATTTCAGGTTGAGCTGTCGCATCCGGATGCAGAACTGAGATTGCTGGAGGTTTTCTATCATAAAATATATAAGGTACACGTTTTGCAAATTATATTAACTACTACTATTGTATAGCAGTTAGCAGCAAGACTCAAAAAGACATTTGTGTCAGAAAATCTCTTGTCAATGCAATGGCATAGCTATGTATTTCATCTATTCTTACTATCTTAATTCTTAATGAATTCGGTATGGATAAATGAGTGAGCATTTCACATTAGATTTCTTTGAAACTGAACTCAAGCATTATATGGTCATATATGACTTTTGCTTTTCCGTTGCAAATCCAATCCCATAGCATATGAGTTTCAGAGATAGCTTTACATATCTGTTGTTAATTCAATTGTACCTGCTTCTTTTCCATCCTTGACTTCATGTAAGCTAGCTTAATATTTTTCAGTCTTTAGCTCTTTTATTTACTAGGTTTTCATTCGGATAACCTTTGTTCGTTGGAATCTTTTGACCTGAATACGTGTAAAAGGATTGGTCTTGTTATTTTTCCAAAACACATTGTTTAGAAAATATTTTTCCAATAACTTCACCACATATGTGAATTTTTGGTTGAGTGTTGTTTAACTAGTTTTGCATGTTTGGTTTGAATCATTCTGTGCGCTAACTTGGAGTCTTGATATAATTCTATTATGAAAACATAATTTTTGCTGCTTGTCTACAGATATTTCCACTCCAAGAAAAGATTGAGAACATAAATGATCAATACTGGACGCTGCGTGCAGAGGAGGTACACACCCCCCATCTTTTCTCCCTGTGACATTTTTGATAATGCTTCTAAAAAGTAGAATAAATACATACAATTTTTCTTGACACAACTTGGGGTGGCAATAAGGGCTTATTTGTACCTAAAAATACCTAGGGCTTGATTTGATCATAACATGAAACATTAGGTGTATTTGAACCTTTTCCCTAGTTCTTTTCCCCTTTAATGGGGGTTTGTGTTAGAATTGAAATATGTAACGAAGGAAAGTTACTAGCAGCATTAGTACAATTTGTTTAAACATGACTTTAAAAACTTATCACATTTGACTTAAAAAAAAAAAAAAAAAGAACTTAATCACATTTATATTTTCTGCGCTGCAGATACCTGAGGAGGAGAAAAATCTTGGTCCTCAAGATCGCTTGATTCATGTTTACCATTTTATGAAAGATACTGCTCAAAATCAGGTGAAGGAGAAGCCTGAAAACTTGCAGTCTTACTCGCACATTTGTAATGCTGCATTGTGAAATGTTACTTCATCAAATTGACATTCAAGTCGGTTGTTGTGTTCTCCTTACAGACACAGGTTCACAATTTTGGTGATCCCTTTTTCTTGGCTATTAATGATAGTGAGACTTTGAGTGAGATTAAAACGCGCATACAAAAGAAATTGCATGTTCCAGATGAGGAGTTCTCCAAGGCATGTTGAACTTTCTTTTAAGGCATTTTAGTAGGAAAAAGCTGTAGAATAGATTCTTTTTTCTATTGTTTTTACTATTTATGCTAATAATTTAAGAACATCGCCAACTTTTTCAGTGGAAGTTTGCATTTTTATCTTTGGGTCGGCCTGAATATCTTCAAGATTCAGACGTTGTATCCTGTCGTTTTCAGGTAATGATTTCTCTCTTTTCTAAGATTCTTTCCCATGTATTTTTTCTTCACTTTGATGTTACTTCTGTTTTCAGAGAAGAGATGTTTATGGTGCTTGGGAACAGTACCTAGGACTAGAGCATTCTGACAATACTCCAAAACGGTCGTATGCAGCCAACCAGGTTAGTGCATATAAGAAACTGTTTCAATGTATATTTTTTAGTGCTCTTCAATGAAAGAAGTTGTGTAGTTGGGATTTGGGAATTGTGATTGTATTTTTCCTTTATTTCTACATAGATGGAACTATGCAACTATCTTGATGACTCTCTTGGCACCTCAATCTTTTCACTGGTTGTTATTTCATTTTATGAGTAGCTTTTGTTCTTGGGTGGTCCATGCCACATAGACTTTCTTTGCAACTCATATCCTTTTAGATTGCCTTTGATGGTCAGTCACTAAATGATAATTAGAGCATGAAAAGACAAGAAAAGATGCAAGTTAATTGTTGTTTGAAAAGAATAATGGCATCTCAACATCATGTCTAGCTTCTAATGCGAGTGGGGTGAAACTGTTAAAATGTGCAATGCAGACTGGGGCAACTAGTTGCTCTTATTGAGGAATTTCTGGTGTTGTGTTAAGAATTCCACTGACGATGTTCCTTTACTTTGCGTTCTCTATCCTTGGTGATGTATGTTCTGGTGCTAATCTGGTTTACCTTGACATTGCAGAACCGGCACACATTTGAGAAACCTGTCAGAATCTACAATTAGTACATACCCAAGAACCGTGCATTGGATGTGTAAAGCTCCACGGACATAGTGTTTTTTGAAAGAATAGGACTAAATTTGGAGTTACTATAGAAATCGAGCTGATCAAAGGCATGTCATGTCTATCTTTATGTGCGTCGCAGTTTGGTGAACTTGTGGTTTTATGGAAACATGGTCCATATTACGTAATCTATCAAGGTTCATCCTCCATACCTATACTTGATAGTTTTACGAGTTCCTGGGTGTATTTCCATCTTGATTTCATTGTAATTAGATATGCATAAAGATTTTGGGTGGGGATGTATAGAGGGTATAGATGTGTGTTTATACTTTTTTTTTTCTTTCCATTTTTGCCCTTCTCTTTCCCGTTTATCGTTCTGGATTTGAGTTGATCCTTAGGTAAAGGAAGTATTGATTGGGAGTTATGTACTATGATTTTTACATATAAACTGATGATAATTGTTGAAGTCACTCAACTCGATGTGGAGTGGCGCTTCTTTCTCTTCTATAAACTGATGATAATTGTTGAAGTCACTCAACTCAATTGATTCTAGATAATGTGAGCTGTGTATTATTTTCTCTTCACACATTTATATAATGTGAGCTGTGTATTATATTGAACACTACTTTTGCAGATTCTTATTTTTAAATTTCCAGTTTTCTCCCTAGTCCCCTTCTACACACGTTATTATAAACGGGAACGGTAAAGTTTTAGGGTAAATCAATGATTTTTTGAGTATTATGTTTCTTTCGCTTTCAGAAATGTTTGGTCGGGTGGAATATTTAATTTAATTTAATCGGTACATCGATAATATATAGGTATTTGTAGTACATAAGATGTTTTAAGCAGGGATTTGTGAAATATCTCAATGTAATAATCGAACGGAAAATCTTTCCTAGGTACCAAAACGAATCCGTTCATTTGAGAAACTCCCAAGGGAAATATTTTATCAATTACCACACAATTCAGAAAATATAACCCACAAACTAAAAAAGTTGAAATTTTTTAGAACATCAGAGTCCCTTAGAATTCAATACTGCTGATGCAGCCATCACACTCGGTGCAAATTCAAGGGACAGATGTCCTTCATGTATTGAGTTGCCATCAACTTTCTCTCGAGGATCGAGTAAACCTAGAAACTTATTGGCAGCAGAAATCTGGTTCCGACGAAGACTCTCATCATGCATCAAGCCCCTGCAATATACGCACAGTGAAATTCACGTAAGATTCAAGAATTTTCCTTTTCCGGGGTCATGCCAGATGACGTGCAAATAAGTAACAAGAAAATGACGAGTTTCCTTCAGTTTAAAGATCAATCTAGAGGAGGCAGGGACTTACAGGAGCACCGGTGCTAATTGTGAAGGAGTGCAAGCCTTAAAAAGAACTTCAGGAATTATTGGTGAATCTAGGACAATATTTGGAAGTGAGATGTAAGGCACTTTAGCTTTGTATAGTATGAACCATTCGGTCAGGATATGTGCTCGGTATGCAACAACACAAGGTAATCGCGCAAGCTGCAATTCCACTGCAACAGTCCCAGACGTGCATAGTGCTATTTGACTTGCCTGCATCTCAATTTCACTGAGACTATTACATCATGTATGATATACTAGGGCAGATAATGTCTAGCTAAGAGCAGTAAGAAACGCAAATTTAGAAAACGAATAACAATTTCTAGAGCTAAGTCGGCACTCAGCAGTAAGCCAATCATTGAAACACCTACTGCAGACCCAATTGAACTAGAGAAATTTCTAGAGTTCATTGGTCCATCCATACAAACATATTCAGAACAATGTGGCTACTTAGGAAATGAAGTTGCAATCATGCTTAGTCAATTAGGTCTTCTTGACATGAAATAAGTAAAAATTGTTTCAGTATCGATCATGCAGAGAGAAGACTGGAACACTTACACTGAATGCATTGTATTTCATGCATGGTGATCCACCTGGAAGCAATACAACAGTTATGGGCCACTCACGAACTGTGCTACTGATATACTCTTCAACATGCTTATTAGGTGCCACATGGATTACCACTGTATACTCTGAGAAGGCATCTTTGACTAGTTCCAGAGTGCGGGCAAATATTGGAAGCATGCGGATTACCTCTTGCAATCGGCTTCCGGGTAGCACAGAAATGATTTTTGATCCTTATTATGAAAGATTAAAACATTACTGTATATGACTAGGTGCTAGCAAAAGAATAGTACTACTTCAGTTTGCAGCTTGGTTGAAATTCAAAAGGCATCTTTTTGCTAGAAAAGAAAAGATTAAGAATTATACAGGAACCAGAGATGATTTCCGGGATGCCATGCCAGTAAACATATAATCAGCCACTCACCTATCTTTTTATCACTTTGTACAAGATCGCTTCAAAATTGACTACTTTGTTCTTACGTGATGTGATAATCGTTTACACTATAGCATGAGAAAAAAATGGCAGCTAATGAGACAATTAGCTACCGTAAATGAAAGTATTAATATTTTATTATAAAGAAAGAATATAACCCAATCTATGTACAGCTACCTATACATGGAATTACTTTAAAGTACCTGAAGATATCCCATATTTCTTTCTAAATATCTCTCCATCACCTTGAACTTTCCACTCCTTGTCTATGCATTCGTTATTCTGCAAAGAAAATATTAAACTAATCTCAAACTAAATAACAATACAGAGCAAACAACAATAAACTAAGCAGCAAACTTTAAGTAAAATGATCCTTCCGTTCCAGAGTCAGACAGCCATTTGACTCAGAAATGGATAAAAGGGAGTTTTTTTTGGGAATAGGCCCTTGTTTCTTTTATTTTTCTTCCTTTTTTCCTGCAGTGCTTGAGTACGTGTTGGAGGAGGAGGCGGCAGGGGGATGTGGGTGAATGAATGCCATCGTAGGGTAGTGGAGACTTTTTTTTATCAGGTGTGGGTTGTGGCTTGAAGATGGTTAAGTGTCATACAAGGGAGTTCACCTTTAGCTCCAAAACATCTTCTAATGTTGGATGGCCGACAAATGTTGCAGCAAGTCCATTTGATCTACAGATTTCTGCCTCAAATGGAAGGATACAGAACAAATGGTCCACAAACTCCTTGAGTCCTTTAAGTCTTGATTCACCTCCTTTCCACGCCCAGAACGATGGAGCTACATAGTGAAAGTGTTGAGGACTAGGTAGCCTCTGCAAACCATATCTAGCTGCAAAAACCATTGTTCCATGTTCCTACACATTTTTAATTTGAATAAGGAAAATGGGACGTCCTTTGAAAAACTCAAAGCAATTAAAGGAAAATTACCTCGCAAATGCTTCAGAAAACGGAAGGAAAAGCCCTTCGAGTCAACTGTTAGCACAACATGCGGCTGAAAGGTTATCGCTGATTGAACCGTCTCTTTTAGCCTGAGCTGGAATTTTGCATTTCAGATCATATTACAACGATTGATAGTAAGTACGAAAATGCATTAGAAATTACGAAGTTTGATAGGTGAAATTAGAATGCTCTCATATTAGTCATTACCCTGAACTTGCTAAGATGCGGCAATAACTCCCAAATCCCCATAACAGCAATATCCTCCATAGGAAACAAGGTATTTAATCCTTGCTTCGACATCATCAACCTAAAGATACCAACACAGGAATCATGATGCTTTCTCTCTCAATTCAAACATTAAATTGACTGGCATTGCAATGATTGTAGGCACCAAATTGTTTGCAACGAAAGGGGGTAAACCAACATGCTAGTAAAACTGAGACTAATGAGTAAATGAAATTAGCGAAATCACAAAATTACAGAAACTGATAAGAGCAAAAACAGAGATATTCTTACCCTCCAACGCCGGAAAAACGGACAGGAAAAGGGGAAAGCTTTGTTAAAGAGTTGATGAAACGCGACGCAATAATGTCGCCAGAAACCTCCCCAGCAACAATGAAAACTCTGAGCTCCCCATCTCTGGAAGCCAAATCTCTCACACTTTGTCTGCCTAAAACCGATAACGACCTCTTCACCACCCAAAAAAACCGCGAATTTAATCCAATCTTTACATTCGTCGCACTTTTCAGAAACATATCCATAGTAATTCGGTGCTTCCAAAAACAAAAAATGATAGAAGTCAGCACTAAGCAGAACTTAAGTCACTATATTGGCAGAAAAATCGAATTTTGCTGGTGATTATTAAGGGGATGAACATGAATTTTTCGAAACAATAAATAATAGGAATTTGACCTAATAAAGTTTCATTCATCTGAGTTTTATTTATTTTATTATATTCATGTATATTTCGTTACAATTAAAGGGGTACAACATTGACGGATATTTGAAGTCAAACAATCTAGCTAGCGTGAAAAAGAGGAGGAAAGAAATCACGATTCGCTAACGCTTGCCCATTCAACAAAAACAAACTACTTTGATTTCCCAACTTTTCTTTTCGATATAGTTAATACTACTATATTATTGTGTACAACTACAACACCATGATTATCAATTTCAAATGATTTAAGTGAAAGAAAAGTTAAGTCGGTTAAAAAAATTAATAATGATATATATGACATGTTATCATGAGCAAAATTTAAATAAAAGAATATGTTAATCTACAATTGGAGCAAATTTAAATAAAAGCATCAACGAAATATACTACTATATGTTAATCTACCATTGCAGGCTTAGGATGTGTCTCTGAAGAAGTTGAGAAATTTAGGCAACGAAAAAATTCAACCATGCCTAGAAACTTAACAAACCTTACTGCAGTATTATATATGTTTGCATCACAAAATTACAAGGATTCATGTACATGTACAGATCGAAATAATTGACTATCCATGCTTCAAGTTTTAGCATCACCAAATCTAGCTATAGCTCAGTTGAAGGTGAGGCAGTATGATGAGAGCTGTATCCACAAATTAATTTTTCATTACTATATTTAATTTTATACAATACAAATATACATGTGTGGTGTGTCGTGTGTGTGTGAGACTGCAGTTATAATTTGCAAATTTACCTACACAAAGTTAAGGCTTATTATACGAACTTTTGTATTCATGGAAATTGAAGTAGGCAAGTAAGCTCCTATTTCCAAAGATTTTGTTCCTCCGCATGTGTTGGGATGAACCTCCAAATTTTGTGGAGGGTCTTCTTCATTTTCCATGCATTTGTCATGAATAAATTATCCTTTGGTTAAAAAAAAAAAAAAAAAGTAGGCAAAACATAAAAACAGAAATGGATTTATTTATTAATTATTTTGTGCAATGCACTACATTTTCAGGAATGACGTACGGTAAAAATAGAATGAATGAATCTAAACAAAATTATATTCTACATACAATTTCATTTCATTTTAATTTAATTTAATTTGTACCTTAACCATAGTGGTCGAAGAATGATCCAATGCGAAGGACTCGTCACCAAGCTCTTAGGTTGCTTCAACATGAAGTTGAAGGGCTGCTTCTGCTTCTCCCTAAGTATAATTCCTCTAATATAATATTCTTTTATTTTTACATACCCTCCAAATTTCAGATAAAATGATCCGAGTCGATTTTTTAGAGGTCTATTTTTACATGTTAAACCTTCCATATTCAAACATTCCCAAACAACAATTTTCAACATACTTGCAAGATTCAAATGCATACATTTTTTACATGCATGATGTCTTACATGTCATATACATTCGGTCAATCTCTCTCTCTCTCTCTCTCTCTCTCTCTCTCTCTCTCTTGCTTTCTTTCCTTATTTTTTTTCTTTTGTCAAGCACGTTGGTATTATTATACTTCGTCGTGTCTCAATATTGAATACTTCAAGTCGAATCACATTATTCATTAATTAATTGCCGCCTATTCAATATATCAGTTTTTTTTTCCTGAAGTAATATTTCAAATTATTTAGTTGAAAGAAATATTGTGTATAGACTTGTCAAATAAAAAGTTGTGCCTCATGCATGTATTATATTTCTCGCTATCAGAATTAAGAATTTGATTTAAGAACCTCATTAATTAAAACAACTTACTTGGCTAGCTTAAAAGAAAGAACCTCGATACTACTATGAATATGTATACGATACGGACATAAAAAAAAATGTCTAAAAATGAACAGCGTAACACACACTGTACATTGCAGCATACACCTATACATACATAGGCAAGAAGGAATCACATTGAATATTATATACTACTCATAATAATACAACATACACTCTCCAAATCAAATTAATTGTGGCTACTACGTACTTCCAATCAAATTATTGTTTGCAAGACTATATGTATCTTATTGCATAATCTTCGTACACCAGTCTCGACAAAAACTAAATTAAAGTCACACATTAACAAAAAAAATATATATGTAGAACACATAAAAATCACACTTTTGATGCAATTCATTAGGTGTAGGAGTATTTAATTACGACAATCAATTAACGCGGACTAGGTCTGAGAATCGAGCGCGAGGATAGTGCTGAGGTTCATAGGGTTCATGTACTCTATGGAGCCCGTTAGGATTTGGCTTGTGATGATTTTGTTGGCTCTTTCGGATGGATGAAATGGATCCCAAAAAGCATAGACATCTCTATTAGGGCACAAATTCGATAATGGCGTGCATAGCCCGATCCCATTGTAAGGCCCTTGTCCACAACATGCTATCTTTGAGGTCACAAATCCTGCATGCGTGCATGCAAAAGTTTACCAGCTACAATTCAATCAACAAAATTCAAAATCTATTGAATCTAAAAAATCTTGGCCGAACCCTCAGAACATGTCGCACTGCATATTTTTCGATCCAATCCGGCCTGGCCCAAAAACCAAATCCTAGTGGGTAATTTGGCCCAATTTAATTTTGGTCAAAGTTACGTTGTTATGGTCCATCAAGTGATATATATATATATGTAGGCCAGCCATATATTCATATTTAATTTAGACGACGACTATAGTGGATGAATATATTTTTTATTGATCAATCAAACCAGTGTGGTGATCGACGAAAGAAAACTGAAGCAGAGTATTAATTAATTGATATAAATAGAAGAGAGGAGAGGAGACGCACCAAATGCTTGTGGATTGTGGATGAAATCGTTATTGGTAAGTTGCGTATTAGCAGCAATGAAGACATTGGTCCGTAGCTCCGAGTTGAGATTGAGCAGCATCGCATTCAGCTGCGGGTTGAAAAGCTCCGCCGCACGCTGGAGCTCCGCCGAGCACTCGCCGTTTGTGCTTCTTTGCGCTAACTCCGCCGGCACGCACCCCAGCGGTCCGGTCCCCGTTACTATCACCCTTCTCGCTCCTAAATCATACAATTTCTGTATATATATGTATAGCTAGGTAAATTAATTAATTATTTTAATTATATTAAATTGGTGCTAATTAATTGGTCCATTAATTATGGACGTAACATGAGAAGTAGTGGAGACAAAGACGAGACGACGTACCCTAAGAACCTTCCGGTACTCGGAGATGAGGAAGCGCACGTAGTCCGGGAGGGAGAACTGGCGAGACCTTGCGGAGAAAGGGACCAAATAGTAATTGTTAACAAAGTCATTGCCCCCCAATGTCATTAGGACCAAAGCTTGGTTGACTAGCCGTTTAGCCTCATCGGCTCCGACCAACGCAGATACTCTCTCCTCGTACTGTTGGAAGTATTCTAGTTGTTGGTATATTCTTATTATGTTCGCCTGCACATCAACTATCCACTATTCAATGATCAATTCGATACACTACTTTACATGCATTTACAGATATATATATATATATATACATAATGTGTGGAAGTCAAAATTTCATGGATGTATATATGAAAGCTAAACTTGAGGGGTAAAAGTGTAATTAATTATAACCTAAATATGATAGCTAGGTAAAAGAGTGCATGCATATATATATATATATATATATAGAGAGAGAGAGAGAGAGAGGGGTTATTACAAATTGAACTCCGGTGTCGTTGAGAATTCCAACCCCAGCAGAGGCAAAGTTGGCGCCAACGAGTAGGCGTTGACCGGTGAGAGAAGGATTCAAGTAGGGCAATGGCGATTCTGTCCCGCCAATGCTCTGACTGATAAGATCGGGAATGTTGAGGCCGTTAGAGAAACGGCCGGTGGGGCGGCGGGAGGGATAGTCAATGCCGTAAGGCGGCGAGTCGGCGCGTGCGGAGGTAGCTAAGTAGTTGTTGTTGCCGCTGTCAACCAGAGAATCCCCAAACACGAAAAAGGCTCTGCCCTCTACAACCTGTGTCGTGCTTCTCTCAAATAATATACCTACAAATATCATCATATTCAACATATTGATCCTAGCCATTCAAAGAGATTTCAACACACACTCAGTGGCTTGTTTGAAGATAGTATATGATATCTATGGAGATATTAGCTAGGTTGTATATATAAGGATTTTTTTGGTTTCTCCTGCACGCATATATTTATGCAACAAAGATATTATTGTATTGTGGTATTGGTATTAAATATGGAGGAGCTATTGTGGTTGTAAAGGGAGGAAATTAAGGACGACGACGACCAAAACTTAATTACATAAAAATAAAAGAAAAGCAAATGTGAAGGGGTAGTACTTAGCAGCAGCAGCAGCAGCAGCAATAGTAGCTAGTTCAATTGTATTCAATTTGGACAGTTGATAGACACACAAACTTGAATCACAATTAATATCATCATGCCAACAAAATTAATCTAGCAATCTAAGTTGAAACCTAGTATAGGTAAATTATATTTATAGGTGGTTTAATGTGCTTTGGGGTTTTGTAGCTTGCTAGCTCTATCCTACAATTTTGTTGTCCCACCCTAGCTTTAATTCAATATTTTTAAATTGAAAGTATTCTAAAAGAGTTAATTTTATCAACTAGCTAACAATTGAAATAAACAAAAAATAATGAATTCTCAACTAAAAATTAAACCAATTCATAAGAAAAATTGGATATAATCAGTCGTCCTTCTCAGCATTTGTAAAATTAACCAATTCATAAGAAGAATTGAAGAAGGAAACTTCTACTATAAAACAAAAAAGTTAAGAGTCAGACTTAGTACGTATGTAGGTTAATCAATTTTTTTATGTTTCTTAATTCAAAATACTCTCGAACACGCGTGCATATATGCATATATATGTTGTGATTCTAAATATGCCATAAAATGGAATATTGAACAATTAGTTTGCCTTATTCATGGATCTAAATTTGAAAGATAATGAAAGGGTTGAATGAGTGAATTTGATAGTCATATAGAGAGAAAAGTGACCATTTTTAGTTTTGTTTTAGAATGAAAAAGTGATCAATTGAAATATAAAGAAATAGAACGTGATGTGGTTGAAAGTTGGATTCTTAGTCATGCTATAAGATCTGTCACCCCCAAATTAGGCAATTCAATGTGCAAACAATTTTGTCCAATAATAGGTTCTTACATCTGTAAGATTGACTTTGAAACATAAAAAGAAAGGTGTGATGAGATAAAGAGGTATCCTGTGAGTTGCATTAATTAATGAATTGTTTCACAATATTATCAACTAGCAAGTTAATTATCACCAGCAAGATTCTCAAGGTTTACCTACATATTATAATCTCTAAGTACTAGCTATATATATATATAGGCATGCACTTCATTTTTTAAGTCACGTCCTTCTTAATTAATTATATTATACAGTCAATCACTAGGTAGTCTCGTTTTTTATATCATCACTATATCTGGGAGATGCAAGTGCAACCCCTCAAAACGAGAACCTTCTAGCAATGCAACATAAAATGAATTAGGTTGATTAAATTATGTAACTCAGATTAAACGGGTATGGAATTGTTAGATTTTCCCGAATTGGAACAATTGAAGAGAATAAAAAGTGTAGGCAATATGGCCGACTAATTTGGCTATTAAATGTAGGCATTACCAAAATTGTAGGCAAATTATTAGGACTAATAGTACAAGTATAGTTATCAATTGGTTCCCTCCTAAAAGGCATTTCTTTGATATAAATTGTGACTTTATATGCCCCATTAATTGGTGGTTCCTGCCAAGTGGTATACTCTCAATATTTACCTATTAAAATATTGAGTTAATCTTAAATAAATGAACTATATTTATGTGACAGTAATATGTTGAAACTTAATATTACTACTGGTATTTGAAATTGCAGTGGGAGACTGGCTTTCAAAACAACCCACCAACCAATAAATTAAAATGATTAGACTCTTTAGACATGTCATAGTAATAGTAAAGTGTTTCCAAGAACCTACTTTTTCCAGCCTATAAAATCGTTGAATTCATGCACCATTCATAACGACATTCTAATCAATGAAACATGCATGCATCAATGGCGTTACATTTTGGTAAAGGGTATGATGGACATTACCTGTCAACTATTTTAATTTTACTTTGATTAATTTTCACTAATTCTTTTAGTTCTATCGCCCTAAGATTTTATATCACATTTTTTTTTTAACATTAAATCTATAACTTTTTATCTATACTAATATAAAAAGAGCATTGTTTTACAAAATATGCTTTACCTATAATGTCCCTACTATATATTTATTTAATTTGAGGATAATAATGTAATATAATATATAAGGAATTAAAATAATTTATTAGAATTTAAATTTTCCTTATATTGATTTAGATTACCTAATTTAACATATTTTATTATATCGATTTAGATTAATTAATTTAATATATTTTATGTATCTATTCATGTGTATATATATATATATATATATATATATATATATATATATATATATATATATATTATTAATACTTATGCAGATTTGAGGTCTTCCCTTGAATTTTGGTCCTACGTAGCATAATCACAATTCAATATTCTTATTTATTTTAAATCATAATTTAAGCAATTTTCATATATAATAGTTCTCGATTTTGATCATATGTAAAGAAGTAATTACGGCATTAAGATATTCTATCCAACTTTGTATGAGATTAAAATCTATCGGTTTAAAAAAAGATATACATACTACTCCTATTTATCAATTTGGTGTCATCATAAATCAGTATGACTATTATATATAAATAAGAACGACATTATAACATAATACAACTTTAAGGTAAATTTATAACTTAATTAATTCATTATTTTTCTCAAATAAGAGCAAAAATATGATTATCTTGATAGGATGGATAAGAAAATCCAAATAACGGATGATTGAAATATTATCTCTCATTAGTTTTAGTATCAGTTTTTAGTTTATCTACTTATTATTTAATGATCCGACATATCAATTTATATTTATATAAATTATCTATCTATATATTATGATTATGTATGAGCATTAATCTATTCACTACATTTTTTAAATCTTATATGTCTAATGCGCCGAGCCAAGATCTTTGTGGAATTCTGGGTATTACTTCATTTTGATTGAGTTTATATATAAGAGTAACTAAATAAAAAAATTTCCAAACGAAATAAAAGTGATGATGAAAACTAAAAAAATTATTTCACACATCCTAAAGTTAATTCATTATTTTTCTCAAATAAAAGCAAAGAAATAATTATTTTAATAGAATAAACGTGATAATTCAAACGACGGGTTATTGAAATATGCAATAGGTACAACTATATTACACAATGAGTTTATTTGATGAATGAAAAATGACGCAAAATAATCTCATAAATCATAACAATATTTAATCATTGTCGAATTTCTACAGGTTATATACTAATAGTAAATAAGATTACATGCTTATCTTATTAAAGTTAAAATATAGTATTGTGGTAAGAAGTTGAAAATGAGGAGTATACTTGCAAAATTTAACTTATGTTGTTACATTTTAATTTGATTTCAAGCATTATTACGAAAAGAAATAATTAGAAGAGATTTTGTGCGACTAATGCATATAATTATTATGATTAAATACCAAAACAATTATATTATTATTACTAATTAAAGATAATTATTTGATTATACAATTCTTAATGTTTGGCTAATTATATACATTCTTAATTTCATTTTATTATACAACTTTTAATGTTTTGCTAATTATGTACATTCTTAATTTCATTTGTAAGAATTTTCATAAATAATTTCTAAATTTAAATTAATAATTATTGTTTAGACATTTTTGTTAGTTGAACTATTGGTATATTAGATTTTAGTATTTTATTATCCAGAGCTTTGAATGACTAGGAGTGTTCAGTTAGATGTATTAGACCTTAGTCTCATGAATGTTATTCGATTGAGTAGATTTAGACCAGTACTCAGTCCCAGGACAATGTCACGTTAGTAATTTTAGAATTTTTTTTACCTTCAGAAAGTTATGAAATGCACCAATAAAAATAAATATTTGTTGGAATCACTTTCTTTAACGTGCGAGTGCACGTTCTTATTGCTAGTTCTTATAAAAGTTCATATATAATGATTTTTTTAACTATCTTTGTGTGTGTGTATTAAATTTGTTCTTATGTTCACCACCCATGATACTGAATTTTGTTAGGCAAGTCCAGTTTTACTCATTATCTTCTTCTCCTCTATACATAGTTACCGTAGATAAACTTTTTAGTGTTGGCATTGATTTATATTGATGAATAATGATTTCTTTTGTAGTACATTATTAGTTTTGTTTGTTTAACAGCAATTGCACACGATAATGCGCCTCTTTCGATGTAAAAAAAAACTCTCAACTTTGCGATATTGCCCAAATATTAGTGCCCGCCTTTTCTTCCCAACCAGAAAATCGTGACGCATCATTCTACGGAAATTAGGTGGATTTTGCTTTGCCACACCTTAGATAAACTGTCGTCGTTTCTTTGTAATTATTTTATTAAAGTTATAACAAAATAAAAATTAATTATTTTGCACGTCATCTTTATTCCATCTTCCTCTCTATTACTCCCTCCCCCGCTCATCTTATCTAAGTCCAAATAAGCAAATAATTAACCCTTTAAAATACTTTAGAAGTAAAGGAAGTCTTGCATGCGACCTGCTGCAGGTGACATGCGACCGGGTCGGGTTGACCCGTTGACTCGGTCATTTTTTTTTTTATTTTCTTTAATTTCAGTTTTTTTCCGGCTCTACCTTCGCTCCGATTACTAATATAAGGATAATCGTCGGACAATAATTTGAACTTTTTCGGCTCGCTCCGAGACCTTCGGCTCCCCTCGCTCAAATCTTGAAAGAAAAAGCGGCAAACAAAAAAACGAAGAGGCAAAAAATAAGAGGAACAAAATATCTGAAAATTAAAAAAAGAAAAACTGAAAAAAAAAATTAGAAAATAATTAAAAAAATAATTAGATATTGTGACACAAACAAAAACGCTAAAAACACTTATTAGGACACTGGAAAAAAAAAAGGCAGGTGCGTGTACCCCACGCGCCCCACACGCGGTCGCATGGGGTGCGACCTGCCGCATATGAGTATTTGCATTAGAAGTAATAGTAGAAGCTACCCACTTTCTATCCTTTTTTTTTTTTTTTTTACTATTTGTTCTTAATCTCCGTGCTCAATACTATATAGACACAATGAGTGGAACGGGGGAGTATATGATTTAAACCTTTAAGATATGCACCCTTGTCAACCAAATTCGAACAAACAAACATAACTGAATTTAAATTATTAGTAACAAAGTGTGAACCAACCACATCAACCATAACTGTGAATTCAAATACCTTGCGGTTGTCAAGGATTCAGATTGCATAAACGTGTTGCAACATTGAATTGCATAAAATATATCTGTCGGAATATTAGCTAGATTAACAGTGGATAAAAAGATGATGAATTCACCATTAACCATAACAGTTACAGCTTGTCCCTCTCTCTCCCCAACAAAATGTTACTAGGAGGGAGAGAGGGCATGGTAGTTGCCATAGCTATATCTTCTCTACTTACACATACCTTTTAATTTTACCATAAACCAACAGTGAAAACAACTTGTGCTACACAAACACTACATTACAAGTATATTTGAACTAGCAAGTGAAAACACCAATAACTTAGCATCACCCTACGAAGAGAGACAGGGGAGAGAGGTATATCTACTCATTGATTCTTGGTAGCAAAAAGCTAAAGCCCGAGTTCTCACCAATAAGAGGAGGAGGTTCGATGTCCGAGATTTCTATCTGTTCCATTGACTTCGATATTTCATCCACTGAGAAAGGTATGCTGCAAAGGAAAGAAGCATCAATCTTGATCAAAAGTTAAGTTGCATTAAAAGACAACATACAAACTTCTGAGAGAAGAGATGAGATGAGATGGCACAATCGAAACATGGCAAGTAATCATAGTGAAGCTAAGCACTGGGTAATTAATCTAGAGCGACTAACTAAACTACTCTTCATGACATGTTTCTGTACATCTTAGTTCATTTTAAAATGTTTTTCCATCTTGTTATATTCATTCAAATTTAATTAACCTTTTTCTTTCCCCAATGGGATGTATAGGCTGAATACCAGATATTTGGGGCTAACCTGGAATCATCGTCCAACAAAAACGAACTGCTTACGGCGTTATTTGAATCTTCCGTCATCAACACTCTCATATTTGATATAACCTGATTCAAGTGCCACAAAAATTGTTTTTCAACTAATGTTAACAAAGCTGCATCTTTACATTGCAGTCCGTCTTTCTGCAAGATGACTCAAACCTAATTTGGCATCGAGAGGAACTTACTTCTGAAGACACGCTATGTGTGCCATACTTGTCATCCCAGTACATTGTACTGATCCGGTACAACTGCTGAATGCTCAGTACCTGTTCATAATTACGAAGAATATGTTGGAAAGTTCCCGAATATAACGCCCTCTTTAAGTTTTTGCATTACACATTCTACTCACCGGGCAAAGCTCATGACTTATCTCATCCAATGTTTTCTTCGGCTTTTGGTGTACAACCTGGATTTAAGAAAAGTTTTATAAGGCAAACTTGTTATTGCTTATCAAATCTGACATAACACTAAATCCATTACCAGAAACCCGATGGCCTGTCTAATATGCTTGAGCTCATCCCAAGCTGAACCTGCATACTACAATATTTCTAAAGATATTAAATCTCTTAAGATGCGATAGATCAAGAAAGAACTAGAAGATACTTGCAAGTAAGTACCTTTTCAGTTGCTGTGGCACACCACTGATCTAATTCAGCCAGTCCAGATTTAACATATTCTCCATTACTGAACGAGCAACATTCTCGTCTCAATAGAAGACTGCAGCCATGAACAGTTTAGCAGAGGACATTAAGATGTTATATGCACACTCAAGAGCTTGAGAGAGAAAAGCAAACATGTAGTAAACCTGTTGAATAGTTGAACATTGATAAAAGAGAATATCTGCGTGAACACCTTGCGAACTAACATAGGTGGTACCTGACAGGATGCCAAACATATACTTAACAAGTAAGAATAAATAAAACATGTAACTTTTGGATGAAGAACATTCGAATTTTTTTTTTTATGAAAATCGACGCCTGCAAAACCTGCATAATTTGACCTTAAAATAAAATCTAAGAGATCAATCAGATTCGAAGGGGAAGATGATTTATACGAGCAAAAAATAGGAAAAAGAAAAAAGGCTTTACTGACATGATTCGCTTTCAAAGTGTTCAAGAAGTTCCCGAGGCTGTTTACTATTCCCTGCCAATGAGCAATCAAAGCTTGCTGGGCTGCTGTGTTTGCGACTGAACGTGATGATCCCTTAACTAAGCTTGCTCTAGAAGTTCTTGGTGCCTGCCAATAGAAATATACAAAGTGCAGCATGTGGTTAGCGAACGACTGGTTTCTTTTTAGAGAAAGTGGCACCTTACGAGAAGGTACATGATCAATTTCAATACCTGAATGCACAAACCAAGCAATGGAGATATCTCCTTCTTTAGATTATCTCGTATCATTCCATAGATTTTTTCTACATATGCTGTAAGTTGCTGCTTGAACAGCAAAGCAGGATATTTGGCTTCTACCTGGCGTAAGGTCTCTATGCCACCAGGCAGACCAAGATTTACTCCTGCTGGAGTTCCTCGGAAGCTCTGGAAAAGGAGCAGTACGAGACAGAACATAAGGAAACAATAAAAAGTTTCTTTCAGATTCCCTCTTTCAATAGAAAACAGAAAGAGAGAGAAATGTTTCTACATGTGACATTGACATCCTGCCAAATAAAGTAGCTGAGGATGACCGACGACGTAGAGGAGCCATTCCAGTTGCGCCACTTGCTTTGAGTGTACGCTGGAGGAGCAATAGTAGGGTTGAAGCATTCGATAACCAATAAGACAACATATCGTTGTTATCCTGGATTTTCTGAAAATGAAGAAAGCATATATTTGAGAATTTTGATAGGGTCAAGGGTATTAAAGACGATAGAAAGCGAAACCACTCTCTTAATAAATTCAACAGTTAAGGGAACACAAGATAACTTTGGAAATAAAATAAATTCAGATAGAAATCCCAGATTCCTCCAGTAAAGCTGCAGACATTGTATGTTACAAACCTCAATGGCATGGCCTATAGTCTGGATGATACGGTCAAAGACACTTGTCCGCTCAACTTCAAATGATCTCCATTGTAGAAGACACTTATAGATGATACAAGCTGCTATCGGCCTGTTTCCAGAAAAGCCCAAGTGCTGAGATATACAGCGAATGAGCAACTCCTGATGTTCTTGTTGTTTCTCGTTAAGTGACCTCTGAGGTTTGTCATCAGCTTCAGAAAATGTTGGGCTACGCGGGCTGCGGGGGCTATGCACCTCCTTATACAATTTGAAGTGCATGAAAACACAAAGCATAGTGAGAGAGGTAGCATTTTTACAGCAAAACGTTTAATGAAGGAAAGTTGATTACCACATGCAACTTAGGTTCCCCAAATCCATGGCTACTGTCAGTCCTCTGTGATTTGGAAATGTCATTAGCTTTCACAAAACTGCAGAGCTGAAAGGTCTCCAACAAACCACAAGGGAGTCATGCAAATATACCTGCAGGATTGATCTAGAGCGTCCAGTGAGAATCTTATTTGGCGCCATTGATACAGCCTGTTGACGAAGAACTTTATTCTCCGACTCCACATTATTCAGCTTCTCTTCCACCCTGACAGACAAAATTATTCATCTATTGCATCAGATTGATAGCAACATCTGTCAAACTTGTAATATGATATTATAAAATGGTTGTTATGTCTAGTTTAATAGACAGTGTGTAGCTTTAAACACTAGGGAGTAATGATTATAATTGCAGATAAAATGAAATATGCCCTTCCAGTGCAAGCACAAAAAGGAAATATATTTTGCCATTCTGATTACCCTTTCAAAGTTTCCTGTAAATGTTGAATTTTCTTTTCTGCCTCCTCTAATTTTGCACGCCCCTCCTCACTACTTTCCTGTGCCAAAGCATATTTCTTTCGCAAGTCTTCAGAAGTTTCCTGTTCCATTTTTAAAGAAGCCTGCAAAGATTGAACCAGAAATATTTTGAGCACACGGGAAAAGGCATTTGCTCTTGAATCCTTAGCTGGTATCATCAGGAAATTAAGATAGTAAGGTTAACTTCATGCAACTTTACAGAAACTGCACATTTTATATTTTTATGAGGGCAACAAAAAACATGAGAGGCTCGGCTAAATTTTTCAAAGTTACTGGAAAGGACACATGCATGTTACTTAAGGATATTAAATCATTCAATCTGCATGCAAATGTAACTGATATTTACCAGTGTCTAACCTTTATATTGGCAACTTCTTCCTTTAAAGATTCAATTTTCTCAGTATCTTCCACATAAACTGGTTTTTCCTGGATAACAGGAGGTGCTTCTTCAATTGCCTTTTTGGCAGCTTCGCGTTCCCTAACAACTAGATCACTCATTTCATCAACTTTCTTCTGCATTTCTTCCATAGAACTCTGCAACTTTGCTATCTCTTGACTTTTTGCTTCTTCCAAGTCAACCTGCACGATAAATTTCATAACATGAGAAAATATGTATATATCATTCAATTGGCATGCAGTAGATGCTATATGTATAGACACTCCAGAAGACATCACTTTTACAACAAAACAGCATACCCTCAATCGTTTTTCAAGCTGCAAACGCCAAGTGAGTTCCTCAAGCTGTTTTTCTAGTTTATCTTTAGCCTCTTTCAGTGCACCTGTATCCCTTGCAGCCTGAAAATGTTTGCAAGAAATCTTATAAAAACTGGAAAGCAACAATATATCATAATATCGAAAGCCCGTTTTCCCTACCAGTCTTAACTATTTGAAAATGCTATTGAAGCGTACCATTTTAAGCTTCCGTAATTCTCTTTTGGCTACTCTTCCTCTCCATCGACATTGTGAAACTATTGCTCCCTTCTTTAGCTTTTTATAATAAGATGAAGCTCTATAGCACCGCCACCGTGTCTAAGAAAATTTAGCTGTCAGTGGAAAGCTTCATCGAATACACCAAAATTTGTTGTGACAAAAACAATAACTTGTTACCTGAATATTAGTCGCCGCTTTCGTTCGCCTCCTAAATCTACATTTGTTACGGGCGTCCATGCTACGCAAACCTGTTTGTATAACAAGAACGGATCTCCGGAGTGTTTTATAAGCCTTTCTAGCCAGGAATCTGAGTGTGTTCTTTTGAACTTTCAATGCAGCTGCTTCTGTTTTCATTCCCACATAATGTTTGCTCGCTAATCTGCCTAAAAGAGTAGAACAACATTAAAATTACAACGCAGACAAACTAGTAAATGATCAAAAACGGAGAGGGTTGATAGAGTTTTAAAGCATCAAATATTCATCTTTAAAATTCAAATTGAATCTAACAGATTTTTCACCTTGCAGAATCTATTATAAGAAGCTCAACAGTTATAAGTGTACCTCTGCAAACTGATTGCAGTTGTATGGAAGCCTCTCTCATAGCAAGAAATCGTTTACGAGCAATATGTGTTCGTCTGCGCTGTTGTATAATTTTCGCTGCAGAAGAAAGAACTTCTGCTCGGCGAGCATCCAATTCAGCCATTTGTCCAGCTCTTAGGAAGACCTTTGTTTTGCCTAACTGTGTGGTGATCGAAAAAGTTAATTTCCCCAAGTTATTACATTATGCACCTAAAATCAGGAACCTTTATGGCGCAGTTCCTCAAAACTTTATGACACAGAAACATCAAAACATGCATTGATTCTAACAGAGAAAGCCGAGAGAGAGAGAGAGGAACAATACCCTCAGAAACAGTACATACTAGCAACATGAAATATTTCTATAAAAAATAATCTTATACTACCTGGTAACCCTTTATCCCTTTCTTTTCCAAAATCTTCTGGCATGCCAACTTTTCCTCATAACTGCGCATGAGAAAGAAGTTTGATATTACTAATATGATTCTTCCAAGAAAATATTATATTATGATTATTAATGATTCACCACCTGAACAAGAAACAAGGGCATAGTATTTGTCATAACAGCAATAGAACGACGGAACCGAGCCATGTTAAGTATGAGATTGATTACAAATGAGAGCCTCAAATTTATTAAACTATAACGTACATTACCTGCCTGTCAAAGCTTCAGGTGCAAGAAGCCCGAATCTGTTCAAGAATTCAAAGAAAGGACGGCGTGTAGGATATCCAGCACAGCTGATCCTGATTGCCTCTAAAACACCCTGAATCATAGTTTTTGACTAATAAATAAGCATCCCTAAAACCAGATTGACCTAATGCAGCCAACGAGAATGAGAAGTCCGGAAATCTTAGTAAATATAAAGATCAAAATAACTTACACCACAACGTAGCTGCTGTAAGATGTTCTGATTTTCAAATATAGCTGGTTTAAGTAGATTATTCGGTTTTACACATCTAATGTAGTGAGGTTCGGTAGCACTAAGAGTCTCCATAAGTTGTTGTAGTTGCAACTGCATGAACGAATCAAGAATAGAAATTCTAAATTTAGTATGTCACATATTTCCGAGCACAAAAATGTGACAGTTGGATATATCACAAACTTTAATTGTATCTTTTTTCTCTGTTGGGGCACACACTTAAAAGTAAAATTCAATCTGGAATGAAATTATAAGCACCGAGACCTTAAAACGCGAACCAATAGAAGAAAACTTCGAAGATTTTGAGGACTCTTCAGGTATTGGAGGGAAAAGCCCTGCCACAAAAGAACATTTTGAAGCACCTAAAAGATCTTGATGCTCAGCTATAACATAGTCTTTATTTTTGTCCAAGAAATGGTCAGACTGGTATTGAACCTGAAAATAGAATGTGGGGATTGAAAGCCTTGGTTTTAAAGCAGTCAGAGAAGGTAAGAAAGAATGATTATAGTATAACGTGCCTCCCCAGCATAATGCGCAATAGTAAAATCTGTACGGGATAATTTTGGCTTGACAAAGCGCTTATGAACTTTGAACGTCTGATAGAGCTTATTGCAGAATGTCTCATGTGTTGATTTTGGGAACATACTGCAAATATAAGACATTAACTAAGAGAATGGGATTTATAAAAGTTCCAATAAGTAAATGAAAGCAACTTGAACCTAAACTCTAATTGTATGTAATCCTAACTAGAAAATTGAGGTGGTAAGAGGAATATCCTCTTGAAATAATGAAGGGGAAAAAAAATAAAAGACTGCTGGATAATAGAAAAGCATTACCAAGCTTCATCGAGGAGAGCAATAATCCCACCAGGTTTCTGCAAAATAGTTATACCTCAAGCTAAGTCCTCAAGAATCAAAGATAAAAAGCATATTGCATAAGATGAAAGGCTGTATGCCTTAGGCTTATAGGTATGACTAGATAAGATCAAAATGAATAGGTAAAATGAGAAAAATAACAAGGTCATCTTGCAAAGTGATGAAAAGATGAGAAGTTAAAGTTCTTCCAAAGACAAGTTTTTAGGGACATTGAATCTTAACATGGAAAATTTAACAAGATATTATTATTAGCAGCTTAATATATCAACATTGCGCATGTCTATTTC
This sequence comes from Schizonepeta tenuifolia, assembly GCA_029490685.1. Lineage (NCBI taxonomy): Eukaryota > Viridiplantae > Streptophyta > Magnoliopsida > Lamiales > Lamiaceae > Schizonepeta > Schizonepeta tenuifolia. Next base: position 47,780,466 of record CM055960.1, on the reverse strand, counting down.
TCACGGAAGTACCTTCTCAATTAGATCTAAAACATCTTGGTTGTCAACAAACTCAATGTAGCTCCAATCAATTTCCTCCTTTGTGTATTCTTCTTGTTCCATTTTAAACACGTGCTGCAAGAAAATAACACACTTAGCAAGCATATGACGTTGACGTAAGAGACCTCTGCTCTGCATGGTATCAATATTACCTGATTAAAATGTTGCTGCAGCTTCTCATTCGTAAAGTTGATGCAGAACTGTTCAAAACTGCATAGTTTCATATGTTTTCGTTATAAGAAAGCAGTGGAAGAGCATCCCTCACTTTCGGAACTAGTGGTAAATCAGATAAAATTCCTACCTGTTGTGTTTAAAGCTTTCGAAACCATAAATGTCAAGGACCCCAATCAGACATTTTGAATTTTTATCTTGCCCAATTGACTTATTGATCTTATCCACCAGCCTATACAAGAATTGCCGCAAACAGCAATGGAAAAAAGTTTAGCATTTCTATGAACTTCATCGTAGATAGATGTGATCTATTGGACAAAAGTTAATAAGAAAAGAAGCTGAATACCAGTCAAACAGTCTAGAATATAACGTCTTCGCTAATCCATCCCTGCTAAGCATAGCACTAACAGGATCAAGGCTTCTCTTGATAACTTCTTCAGGAGTGACCATGACACGTTTACAAAGTGCATCTTCCAATGCCACGGGATCGCACCTAAGACAGAAGGTATTACTTTCACCATCTACAACAACATATGGGAGGACTCGCATGAAAACAAGAAGCTTACATACTTTAGAAGTTCGGCAGTTGTTTTCAGATGGAACTTGGCTTTGTCATCTTTTGGAATTGATGAGTCAATTTCTTTCCCCTTTGCAAAATCAATATTACCAATGTGAAGAATAGCAGCAACTACTCTGAAAATCGCTTCCTGAAACCATTGGAAAGGACTGAGTGAGTGACAGTGCACACTTCTACTTCTTAGTAGAGATTTTATTGGACGTTGTCATACCTGCTCTGTTTTACTTATTCCAACAATATCCATTGCTCGTCTAGTGGCAAGGTAATCATGAGCATCACTTATGCCAACCAGTTCATAGCATTTTGATTGGTTAAGATAGTGAAATGTTTTAGGATGATCTAACTTGTACTTTTCAATTTCCTGGAAGGGAATGCAATTGCAACAGGTATGAGAGTTTCTTCTGAATTATGGTAAGGGAAAGCGTTACGAGAAGATATCATCAGTAACAAAAGAGTTATAATACCTCTTTTGGTGCTGCACATAAGAGGTAAAAGCAGTGGTAGTTACGCTCAGGATCAGAAACTTGGCAAACACGAGATCTTTCAAGAAGGTAGGTTCTGATAGCCGCTCCTGATATTCTCCCATGCTTGTCAAACTGAATCTCCACAAATTTACCAAAACGGCTGCCGTATGTAAGAAATAAGATAATATCAATTACTAAACATCAGATGGCATTAGGGAAATGAAAAGCCACAACTGCACTGGAGTTAAGGGCTGCACCTGGAATTGTTGTTTCTAACAGTTTTAGCATTACCAAATGCTTCAAGAACAGGGTTCGACTGCATTCACAGAATAGTAAACAACGTCTATGAGATTTAATTATGCTACATTAGAAACACAAGTGAGAAAAAGGCTAGCAACGAGTGACTAGATGCTGACACTATCAAAATGACTATCACCAAACTAGATTTATCATGCATCATACTTCAAGGACTTGTTGTTCAACAGTGCGTCCTTCTGTAACTGCACGCCCTCCTAAATAGGCTAGATACCGCATAAGCATCTTTGTCGTCTCTGTTTTACCTGCTCCACTTTCACCACTAACCAGAATAGAGTTGCTCTTTTTTTCATTTACCATGGCCCTGTTTCCAGTGAAAAAAAAACGCCATTATGTAGTTTATTAGCCACATTTTCATAATCTTGCTTCATCTGTTTAAGAAAATTAATAAATTTAACCTGTATGCAACATCAGCAACTGCAAAGACGTGAGGGTTAAGTTCTCCAAAAGGAGCTCCCTTGTATTGTTGCATCATGTGAGAATTATACAAATGAGACAATTTTTGGAAAGGGTTTATAGCAATCAGAATATTTCCAGTGTATGTCTGCACATATACTTACCAATGATTAGACCAAACGAAAAAAGTGAAGTGATTATGAGTAGCTGAATTAAATGAGGGATCATACATAAATTTCATTGAGTTCATATCTAGTTTTCAGATTGGCCAGCACTCCAGGCTCATGCAGGTAAGACAGCTTTGTCATGTCATCGACACCTGCAGGAGGAGCTTCCGTGTCTTTGGGATAAAGTTTAGATAACTTGACAACAGCCTGTAAAATAAACAAGAAAAGTCCTAATCAAGGAGTCTGTTTTTTGAAACTGAACTATATATCGAAGTTCATATCACTGAACTTTGTAAATATGAAAGTGATAAAACACACTGCATTGAATTTGAGTTTTGGAAATTGGAAAATGGAATTTGCATGGCCTGCAATGAGCGTGGAGATAAATGTTTCCCCTATATACTGCACCATAACGTACACAGAAGGGAAAACATAAGCAACCAAAAAAGCAACCATGTATTAGGAGTATACCTCCTTTCCATCACTCCGCAGGATCACGGCTTCTTGGCCATTGATTTTGGTAACCTGCCCATCAATCCAAGCCAAGGCAGGGTCTTCGGCCCAGACATGGGATCCAACAATTATGTTCACCGGAGTGCCCTGTTAGGAGTTGAACATTTTGTTAATATAATATGATAATTTGTTGCTACATCTCATTATAGTATCTGCTAAGGGAATTGGTGCTTGCCAGCCCTTTGATGACTTCAATTAAAACAACAAAAGCAAAATGATCCATGATAGAAGAGGATATCTAACCCCCATCTCCCTATGAAGTGAAGTGTTCTGGATAAGTTCACTACATCACTGAATTTTAAATAGACTGTTAAAGAATCCATGTGATTTGAGGTTCAAAATCATAAGCAAAGGCAGCAGTGAGTTTAAATTTAGTTAAGGTAAGGTCTTCCAAATCTCTACAAAATTGCATTTCAAACAACAGTTTTACTACACTGCAAAGTGCAAACATTCTTCATACTGGACCTTCTAAAACAGCATAATAGTCTAATCAATGCACAGCATACACTTATCTAATAAAAACCATTACAAAAGTATAAGTAGCAGGAACAAGATAACATCAAAAGGAGCAATATTCCTTGAAAACTAAGACACGATCGTAAAAGGATTCAACATATGCAAATAGTATCCGCAAGAAGCTGGCATTTCAAAAATCAAATCATTAGAAAACTAAGCTTAGATTATGGATTGAAGCACCAAAATACAATAGGACGTCTGTGAAATCTATTACTAGTATAAATAAAAGAAATTATCAATAATAAAAAGCGTTTAATAGGTTACAATCTACAACATTCAGAATCAATTCTCACAAATCATACGCAAATCTTCACAAAGTAATTTGACGGCGTACCATTTCTAGATCTTAAATCTCTAATTCCTCGTTCGGATCAGAGCCCTTCTCATCTGATATCAGAATGCAGAGACGCTAGTGACGTGTGCATGCATTCGATTGAAGAACATGCCGTGAAATTCACGGATTATTTTAGGAATTTTTTGTTCTGAGACGAAACTGAAAGGGCAGCATGCAAATGCGAAAAAAATTGAGCGATAATTTGTTTGTTTGGTAATGAATCCTTGTGTTTGAGAGAGGAGTGAGGAGGGGTTTCTCTCAGTCTCAATAGTTTTTGCATGGCATTGCTCCTGCAACTTCGGATCTTAACTCTTCGTTGGAAATTAGTGGCTACAAAACACGCACTCTTTCCCATTTTCTCTCTCTAAATTCTCTTCCCGACCCTCCCTTCTTCGTTTTATATATGGAAATAATAATCTCTATATTAGTTAGTCATCTGTGTCACGGAGTAAAAAACATACTACAGTACTAAAATTATCCACGGGAGTGTGACTTATTTTATCCAGATTTATACTCGCAACATTGTTTACATTACTTCTTTGTTATGCTCATCTAAGTGTTCAATCCTTTTTTAGGGATGCAGGTGTTATTATTTTTTGTATATCATGGCAATCCGCATCCGCTATTTTCGGTATGCGCTGAATAAATAGGTAAACCACACTTTTCAACTATAGTATATAAGGCTGTCCATATTGGGGTGTCTCGAGACACCCTCAAGTTCGAGCCCCAGTGATGCAGCGGCAAGCATCTCGAGATCGCCTCGAGACACACGTGTAATACACGCGCCATCAGCAAAAACAAAAAGTTGCGCGCGTGTTGGCCACGCGCCTAACGGTTACAATTTTAAAGCCGGCTATTTCAACGGCACAATTCATTGTTTTTTTAATCTTATTTTTCACTATAAATACCATCATTTTCTCCCTCAATTCTTCACACCATCATCCATTCTTCAAATCATTCACCCTCCACTCTTTAAATCTTTTACCCTAATTTCTTCATCTCTTCCTTTCTTGTGAAAATGGATCCCAACAATCCCTTATCGTTGGCTTGATTTCCCGACATGTTCGGCGACGCTTATGCGGCTTGATTCAATCAACCTCAACAGCCAGGTCTCCGCAGAGTCGTACACATCCTTCACTGCCGACACCGAAAGCCCGGCCTTGGATGCGCCGCCGATGCTGCGCCGCCACAACCTTCTCCCAAAGGAAAGAAAAGCAAGGACAAGGGTAGAGTCGTCGCTGCCGCCGCCGAAGCTGACGCCGATGCCTACGGAGGCAAAACGAAGCGTCACAACTACACCAATGAGGAGGCCACCGTGATGGCACAGATTTGGGTCGAGGAGACATGCAACTCAATCGTCGGGGCCAACATGTCAGGCGAAAGATCCTGGGGAAAAGTATATGCTCGTTTCAACGTGATGTTTGGAAACAACCTCAACAATAAGCAGTGCAAGAGCTTTTTTAGCCGCATCCAGACAATGGTGAAGAATTGGATGGTCACTTTCGAGAAAGCAAACAAGCTCAGACCGAGCGGCGCCTCCGACAACATGGTGTGAGATGATGTCCAAGAAATCTACAAGGTATCAACTAGAGGCCCTTATTTCAAGTATTTCAAGGCCTGGAAAATTCTGCGCGACTATCCAAGAATCCTCGCTCAAACTTTTCCCGACGTTCACTCGATGAAGAGGACGAAGACTTCGGCCTCGGGGGCCTACGCATCTTCGGCGTCGGCGCCATTGGCGGAGGAGGCATCAATCGATGGAGAAAGCGCGCCTCCCCGACCGCAAGGGCGGAGGCACGGAGGGAGGCCAAAGGGAAGAAAGCGGCAAGTAAGTCATCAAGGCTCCACAACTTGTGGACAAATGCCCGACTCACCACCCTCGCCGAGGCCAAGAGCACCATTGCTGAGGCAATGCTCGCATCTGCTCGGGCGAAACAACATGTGGTCAACATAAAAATCATCCAAAAAGATACGAAGTACATGACGAGGGAGCAGCTCGAAGTCCACATGATGATGGTGGCGAAGGTGAAGAAACGTCGGGGATGAGCGTAATTTTTTTTTATTATGTACTTTTTTATATGTTTATTAATTAGTGTAATATTTTTTTTTTAATTTGAATCAATGTAATTTTCTAATTTTCATTCATTAATGGAAAATTCAAATTTTATAATATTAAAGTTAGAGGCACTTTAGAGACAGTTAAGATGCAAGTATTAGTGTCTCTAAGGGATGCAGATAGTCTAATATAATTGTAATAGTGTTATGACTTTGGGTAATTCTAAACATAGCCCCCAGTTTACTCTTTATAGCCCCTTAATAAAATTAATAATTAAAATTAATATAATTTTACTATTTTATCCCTATAACTTGTATGCGATTGTAACATAATTTTTTCTGACTATAACTCATTGTTCATAAAATAAATAATATTAATATATATACAATCTTATTCATATGTCCTCCGATCAAAATTCCAGTAAAATAATTTCAAGATCTAGGGTTCGTAACATAATCGAACTTGGGAAACTTGTATTCGTCGTTAATGGTGCTTTTCAAATTTTGAAAATCAAACCCTAGAGACAAAGAAATTTATCATTTGACGGTGCTTCCACAATGGAGATTAAATGTCGATGTATAAAAAAGGGGGAAAATTTAAAATGCACCAATTGAGGTGTGCAAAATGAAAAATACACCACCACTTGAAAAATAATGAAAATACCCCCTTTCAGATTTGGGCTCACTAAACTTACATGTTGTTATACATTTTAGTCACATATTGTTGACTCACATGTGAAGACTCTTGTCGGCTAATACAAACAAAGATTCGGCCCATATTTCCATGCCTCCACCTGACATTAATTAATTCACTTTTTGAGCTATTTTTTCATTCTTGTCGCCTCCCACCTGTTCCCCCCACCTCATATTTTATAACCCCACATCCCCATCCCGCTCCACACCTTTCATCCCGCCCCACTCTCTCTACTCTCTTAAGACATATCCCGCCCCACTCTATCTACTCTGTGAATCAAAAAATTCCGACAGCAACAACGTGAAGTCGAAGGTCCATTTTGACCTCTTTTTTTCCACATTATGACTAATTATGGAGAGGTAAGTATTTTTTAATTTTTTCATGCATTCGAATTTCAATATGAGATTTTATATACTAGTTGTTAAAATTATTTAGAATCCATTTATGTGAAATCCCGCTCGATATAGTACTATAAAATATTACATCCCGCTAGAGCGGGATATGTCATAACCGAGCGGGAAATTCTTTATTCTCGCATTTAATAGTGTGTAACCTGCGTTAGATCCCTAATTTGCTATATTGATATTTATTTCGATTGTTTGATGTTGAATCTATACTAATAATTTTGATTTGCAAGACTATTGATTTTTTTGAATGTGTAATTTACGCGTAATTTTTCCCTTAAATTTCATATGTTAATGACATTAAATCCCGCTCGAGTAATTGGAATAAATCCCGCTCGAGCGGGATATAGTTTAACAGAGCGGGATATTGTTTTTTAACTGCCGATATTATTGTGTATGCTTTGTATGTCATTTCCCGCTCGCTGTTGTCATATTTGGCATGATATCCCGCTCGAGCGGGATTTGTTAATCTCGAGCGGAAAATATTTAGTGAATATGTCATTTCCCGCTCGCTGTTGTCATATTTGGCATGATATCCCGCTCGAGCGGGATTTGTTAATCTCGAGCGGAAAATATTTAGTGAACTGTTTAATACTGTGTATATTTTGATTGTATTATTTGTAGTTTAATTTAAATTTTTATTCGTACAGATTATTTTCAAGAGGCCCGAGACTATTGACCGGAAGTTCACGGTTAGCACGTCCTAAAGGCACAGCGTTTTAGAAGACGTTCAGTCTACATTGATGGCGGTTGGGGGACAGGATCTCCTGGAGAGGTGGCTTGAAGGTTGTTTTGGCCACTTTACTTACTGGCAGTCGGGGCAGAAGTACGGTATGGGCGTGCATCACGTATTGTCCCGGCAGATTTCGGTTCAATAGGGCGAGCCACACGACATGTGGTTTCATATCAACGGGGCGAACCTTCGTTTTTCTTCTGCGGAGTATGCCCTGCTTACCGAATTGTCATTCGGCTCGTCTGATTTCCGACCTTTAGACGACCACGACTTACGGGGTGTGCAAGTGTATCGGCAATTTATCAACGGCGTGCCGATTAGTGTGGGGGACCTCCTCGATCGGTTTTGTCTGAGGCACGTGACAGATCAGAGTGGACAGTTGTACCTGCAGGTCGCGCACATGTTAGTTCTGTATATGTTGTTGTTTGGTCTTGAGCAGAAGAAGTTTGTTGCGGATTGGGTGTGAAAGCTGGTGGACGATCTGGACGCATTTTCTCTGGTTCCTTGGGGCGCATACACGTATTTGCATCTGAAGCACTACGTGGACAATATGCAGCAGACGAAAAAGTACCACTTCTACGGTGCAGCTTGAGCTTTCCACGTTTGGTCGTTGGAGGTGCTGCCAGACTTAGCCGCTGTAGTTGCCGTTATTGATAACCCGGATGCATGGCCCAAATGTCTTAGATGGAAGTTCAAGATGTTAAGTGGAACAGAGCTTCAACCATTATTTTCTTTGTAGGTAAATTTTAATTTTTTCACTGTATGTATTTTTCTGTATTTTTTTTATAATTGTATTTGTGTTTGATAAAATCTTTTGCGTTGCAGGTTGGTCGATTCAACCCTTTTGTACCGAATGATGCTGAAATGGAGACATACTATTTCCGGTCCAGTCAGTATCCAAATGCACTTGAAATGGGCTTTGTAGTGCCGCACAATCCGTTACGTGCAGGGGAACAGTTCCCCCGTCAGCCACGCCAGGCCATAGTAATTGATGATGAAGACCAGGAAGAGAGACCTCCTCGAAGGAGAGCACAGAGACAGTGGGGTCAACAGAGGCAGCCTGATACAAATGACCAGCGAGAGGCCGAGGCAGAGGGAGAGGCAGAGGTAGAGGATCGTGATCATGAGTACAGAGAGTCACCCCGCCGTCCAGAACACGGAAAGCGTGTTCGTCAGTCAGGATCTTCATCCTCCAGTGGTGGGGCCGATCACGTCCTACGGTCCAGTGATCGACACTGGATTCGATCAGAGATTGTTTTATCAGAGGATCGCATTGTAGAGAAAGTGGAGTGGAGACTATTCCCTAAGCTCAAATCTTGGATTGAGGGCTTGTTTGACAAAGCCCGATGTGGATCTACACGCCGATCCCCTGGACGTCAGCCCATCCCGTGGTCCATGCCTATACAGTCACCACGCCGCTCAGTGTGAGACTCTGCACAGGGCCAGGGCCAGGAAGACCAGCGTCGCGCCTTAGTGCGAGGCCCTGCACAGGGCCAGGGCTAGAAAGACCAGCGCCGCGCCTCAGTGCGAGACAGACCAGCGCCGCTCCTCAGTGCGAGACCCTGCACAGGGCCAGGGCCAGGAAGGCCAGCGCCGCTCCTCTTGTCCAGCTCGTCATTCCATGCAAGCAGAACGGTTTTTATCGTCGCATTGTCCAGCTCGTCATTCCATGTACGAGCCTGGATCGTCGAGTGCAATGTTCGATCAGTACAGTACTTTTATGCAAGAGGGAAATAGCAATTTTAATGCATTGTGGGAGTCTCTTACCACGATATGTAATTATTTCACAGATATTAGATTATGCATTGTTATGTTTTACGTAAGATATTGATATTTATTTTGTTTGTGTAGGGCCATGGACAGAGTTTTGAGGCGCTTCTAAACGAGGTGGCGTCGCCGATCCACGCAGTTCTAATTAATCAGATACCGGTGGGGGAAGAGCAACAGCAACAACAACAGCAGCAGCAGCAGGAGCAGCAGCAACAACAGCAACAACGTCGAAGAGGGAAAAGGATTCGGAGAGCTATTGTAGCAATACAGACGCCCATGCTAGTCCAAAGAGAACCACATCCACTTCCGCCGGAATTGATGCAAGCGCTTGAACTATTTATGAGTGGTGATGGATTCATGGTTATTCCTAAAAGTGGGGAAATTGTAGGCAAGCACTGGTGGAGGGAAATTATACTGACTAACGCAGACATAAATGTTGAGGTAAAGACAACATTATTTTATCGATTATGTTAGATTTTAATTTAATTCACAAACTTATGTTTTGCCTTGTAGGTCGTAGATTTGTTCGTCGCTTACTTGAGAAAATGACTAATTGACCGAGTGCATGTGAAGCCCGATGTGACAAGCACAAACACTGTTTTATTGGATTCCGATGTCTTTGTAAGTTTAATTTAATGAATAACCGAAATTATTTACAACCGTGTTCAATTTTATGAGTGTGTCTCCTGTTTATTGCAACTTCAGCTCAGAGGTGATTGGTTTAATAAGATTTTGAGCATAGACATCGAGCGGGAACTTAGGGGATCCTGGGACACTTATGCTGACTTTGAGCCTCCAGTGAGTCTACTATATGGAGCGCATGGAGCAACGGGAGCTGGACGACCGAGCTTCTTTGGTGCAACCCACGTAAGTGGACGCACTTCAACGTTTACTTGATATTTCACTTACAAGTAATGATATTAATCGTTCGTTTGATGCAGATAATTGTTGTGTGCAATATTGACTTGCATTACGTGGTAGTCCGAATTGATTGTAGGAATTGGGTGGTTGAGCTCTATGTCTCCACGTATCATTATATAGACCGAACCGCACAAGCGCGCCGACGCAGGAGCCTGGAGCCACTACTGAAACTTTGGACTTGAGTTCTTACATACTCGTTTTACTGGAGGCACAACACAGTTGGAGCGGAGCCCGATGAGAGGCCCCTAACGCTCATGGTCATTCCAGCTATAGATCAATTCAAGCAAAATGACAGTGTTAGCAGTGGTGTGTTTGCAATGATGATGATTGAACGTTTAATTAGTGGTTCACCCTCTATTCTGTGGGGCAACACACACATAAAGGAATATCGAAGGAGGGTCGTCGCGGCTATATTTAGTATTTGTCGTGCACCGGATGGAGCGGATAGGTACAGATATGATTTAGAGCAGAGGCGTAGACCATCAGCTGGGTGATCTCTTCTTTGTAATTTTATGTTGTATGAATATTGAATATTTAATTTCAAGCTTTTTAAAACAATTAGAGTAGTACTTTATATTAATTGAGTAATATTTGCTTGTTTCTAATATTACTTGAAGAGTCTCACGAAACATGCATTCATTAGAAATTTTGCAGGAATGGATGATTACAAATATGTTTTTCATCCTAGATGTCGATTATGCATTGCACGAGTATGTCCATATTCATGACACGCACTACATTTCCTACGTGGTTGGCTTTCTGTGAGAGCTCGACGCCGGCTCAGTCTCAACGCCAATCGCTAGAGGAAAGGTATGCTCATTGGCATCCTTAGTGACAGCGACAAACAAGATACCTCTATTCTTGACCTTCAGATGAGTGCCATCAATTGCAATCACATGCCTCATATTCAGCGGGTAAGCAAGCCTACATGCACCGAAAGCTACAAACAAGTGTTCGAACTTTCCATCAATACCAACTTGCAAATCAGTAATTGTACCTGGATTCCAATGTTGCAGCATGTGAAGATAGCCTGACAACATCTGGAAGGAATTAACATATCCCTCGTATATGCTTTCTATCGCTACATGCCGTGCTCGTAGGGCCAAATCATAACGAACTGTGAACCCAAATTCGTTTTGCACCTCTGCCATAATGGCCTTTGGCTCTATTATTTTACACTCCCTTCGTATTTTCCGAGCAACGTAGGCTGCAATCACATTCATGCGAACTTTTCTACGACCAACACGTCCTAGCTGGCGTGTGCATGCGTGATCGCCTGTAAACTTGGTAATTCTCCAAGCTTGTGATCTTTTACTTGATCTTGCCTTCAGCTCGAACGGACAAGATTTCATACGCCTGCTTATCCATCTGAGACGTAGGCTATCAGAGCCATCAACTTTGTATTCTGCTCCAATCTCCATGTGCCACAAGCCTGCTGCTACATTTAGAGCTGCTTTACTTTCAAAAATAGAACCAACAGATAAATCATCATCTTCTAGCAGGCCATTTTCACGTACAACGATAGAATTCGCTGCATTCACGGGAATCACTGGAACTAACCAACTGCCTACATCAGCGGCTTCATCATCTTCTTCACCGCAAATCCATGCCTCATGCTCCAACATAGCTGATTTTATCATGGCATCTTCTGCCATCTCTTCCGATGCATCACTGTCGGTTTCCAGCTCATAATCTTCATCCTAAGGACCAACTGCCTCTTGATCTTCGTCATCACCATTTGCCTCTTCAGCATCATCAGCACCATCTGCATCTTCATCATCGCCATAACCCTCTGCTGTCTCTGGAACTTTAGTCGACGTGGATCCGAAATAATGTGTGGATGTCGATGCATAATTACCCCCAGCGGGGTATGCATCAGCACTAAAAGTGGAGGAAAGCATCTGTGTTTGGATACGATCCATTTCTTCATAATAATAAGCATCAAACTCAGGCACGTATATGTTCGTGTATTGGTGAGTCACGTACACAGTTGCTTCTGGCTGTGTCGCGCACAAATGATAAAATTCAACGTCGGTGCTTAATGGGCACTTTAGAGTACATCCCCTCTCAGTCTTCGACAGATAATGCAACTCGTACTGTGTGCTGAAGGAGTTTGCACTCAATTGACAATCGATGTTGTACTTCATGCCGGAGAGACAGTGATCGACATCTACGAATTGATATTCGCCCGAGTACGTACAACCAGACCATGTTTCTCCGTATTTGATAATAAAATAGTGATCCATCTACACAAAAGAACAAACACATAACAATTAATAAAAATAACACAAAAATATGAAATCCCGCTCGCCAACTACACAAATTTTCCGCTAGAGCGGGATCTAAATTCACGAGCGGGAAATGATATATGTAGATTCTAGAATTTTTTTGAGTCCTAATATACAAAATAGGAATTATTTTTAGAATTACCTTATGATTTTTGGGCTAGATAAAAATAAGGTAGCGAAGTCTACACTAGATACGGCCCAAGAAAGTGACAAGAGAAGCCCAATTCAAATATGTTGCCAAGCCCAAGTAAAAAGAGGCCCAAACACGATACAAATAGCCCATTAGGTTTTTTCGTCGTTTTTTTGCATGAAGGTTTTTGTAGTTAATTAGATGTAAGGCATTGTAACTCAGTTTAGTGAATATGGATGGAATGAATATCTTGGTTGATTTCTCTATTGTATTTGTATCTCTGTCTTCCCCATCTTTCTCAAGTCACCACACCATTATTATTTAGACAATTTGGAAAGCATTGATAAGGCTCAAAACTTTTTGACCAGGCTCGAATAGAAAATTCTTCAACTGACAAACTTTAAATTCTAAATTTTCGAGTTAACTAGTCATGCCAACTAAATTAAAAAAACAATGGGACATGTGATAGTTGATGACCCTCAAATTGTTCCTAGACTAGATTGACATCCCAAAAGGACTTGTCAGGAACCCAAGTGGGTTGACCAAATTAAAATAAAATCAAGTCAAAATTAAAGTTTCAAATTTTCTTAAATAGATAGGAGTAATAGCGGGATGAGATCGGTTGTGGACCCCAAATTGCCCCTCTTACCTGCAATGGGGTGACTTGATAGGGCCTGATGGAATTAGTTTTAAGATATTAGATAAAATTTGTAGAAAATTGAAAAATTAACATTAACATCAACTATAAATAAAAATTACACTAACTTAAATAAAAAACAATTACAATAATTAAAATGCGAACATGATATCGCCAATCGTGAGATACTCATCAAATGTATCTGTTGCATTGCCAGTTGCAAGTAGACGCAATGTCATTGTGCATTTTTGTAGCAGCATAAATGAGAATCTTCCGAGTGCATCTCTCCGTCGGCTAAAATATGGAACTTGAGCTCTCAACGTCTCAACGATCTTGTTGAACAAGTTCCCTCGACATCCGAAAGCAGCGCCGAAAAAACTTTTGCCGTGCGCAGGCTCATCGGCGAAGTAGTCTGCTACTAGTCGTTCGTGAGCCGCATCACGATCCCAATACACGCTGCGTCTCACTCCTCGTTTTCTTTTTTATCCCTTCGCGCATAGTTCCCCAACAACGTGCTTCATTTTGCCGACAATTGAAAATACTTCGTCATCGGTGCCATGGGACGATGGCGGCGAGGGAAGTGTAGTTGAACTCGACGATTCCGACGACATTATATTTTGAGAAATTTGAAGAGGGAAAATAAGGAAGATGATGAATTGAGTGTAAAAAATGTGTGACGGATAGAAGTATTTATAGGGTAAAAGATAAATAAAAAAATAAAATAAATGGAAAGAGCCATTCGCCGGCAACGGCACAACCAACGGCCAAACAAATGGAAATAGCTGTTGCGTCTCTCCTAATTCAGCTGTTTAAATTCATTTTTTATTTATTTATTTTTTTACGAAAGTCGTGTGCATTGCACGCACTGACCACGGAGCGATCAAGGTGCTTCGATGAGGCAGACTGCAGCACGTTCTTGGTGGCTCGGCATTGCATGGGCTCTGGATTGAGCTGACTCGGTCCCATGAACGAGCCATGCGTTGCACATGCTCTAATAAACTTCAAACATGCAATTTGAACTAATTGTTTATGAGAGAAGAATCACATACGTAAACATTAAATATTCTCTGTCATTTGTCAAGTCATGTGCCAATTAGCTTTTCTTCTTCCGATGGTTTCTGGTGTTAATTAGATTTTCTATTTATTTAGCGAGCGGATGAATCTTCTCTATTTTTATATACTTCTTTTCGTATATGTTTGTTCATTGATAAATGATGAAAAACATTTTGTCACACAAATGATTGCTGGTAGTCATTCTGTTATATGCTTGTTCAGTTAATTGGAAACTTCATGTTTTAGGTAGTTCAATTCAAGACATAAACAAGTATAATTGAAGCTACTCATAATATATTTGATAAATTGGTTTCTGAATCTGTTATATTAAACATAAATCTGTAAAATTACTACTAGCTTAAAGAGTTGTCAAAGATCAAAGAATTGAGATTAGAAACAAAAAAAATTCAACCCAAATTAGTGTAAAAGATAAACAAGTTGACAAGATTAACAGCCATACACAAAGATCTAATTTCAAATGAATGTGAACTTGACCGAATCATGAAAATATAAGATTGCACAAACTGAAATTAAGCACGCACTTATTATATAAACCTTTTAAATAATATGCCATGCAGCACGATAGAGCAAAACTTGATTTTCCGATTAAAGAAGCACACCACCTATGACTCATCAAGCAAGGAAGCAATGCAGATACGAAAACAAAACATAAGAAATAAACCTAGAAACATTTACATTATATCATAGCAACAACATAAGCATAAAGTCGAATTTCGTACCAAATCACAGTTGTTCCGCTAAATAGATTACAAGTTCACAAGTAGTAGCAACCCGTCCTCAAATTAACCTACAACACCACCAAACTCACCTCATTAATTCCCATCTTCGGAACTTTTTAAGTAGAGAGTCTCGCCTCCGTCGCCGCCACCACCCCGTCCTTCACCTGCATTGCTCCCCATATCCTGCTTGCTTCCGCCGCCACCCATGCCCCTCGCGTGCATTCCGTCCGCACGAATGAAATCAGGGAAGCCCCCACCACCGAGGCCGGAGCTGGCCCCCCCACTGTGAGGCTCGCCCTGCAGCATTAGTCCGCTGCTCCCGCCCGAGCTCATTCCAAGCTGGTTGTGCAGCGCTTGCTGCTGCAGCGATGGGTATGGCTGGGACCCGTACAGCATTGACGAGCGCTGTGCCATTAGCGACTGCGTCGTCATCTGCTGAGCTTGCTGGTGCTGGTGCTGATGCTGCAGGTAGTGCGCTCCCGGCTGCAGTATTCCACCACTAGCATACTGCAACGAGTTTTCATCGAATCAGAAGTGCTCATATGCGAGAGAGAGAGAGAGAGAGAGAGAGAGAGAGAGAGAGAGAGGGCGGGAGGGAAAGAGTACCTGAGAATGCATGGTTGGTGGCTGAGGTTGTGAATCAGCAATTGCAGCAAGATACATCAAGTTTTTTTGTAGTCTGGCTTGGTTCCTGCCAACACCATCACAATCATAAGAGAAAACTAAAAAACTGAAACTTTTAACAACTAAACAAAAAAAGATTGCAACTTTGTACCACAAAATATAGAAGAATATACGATCATCAATTTCAACATAACTATCATTTCTAAAACTTTCTAAAGAAAAATATGCATCATTTGTAGCATTTTAAACTAGAATGACACACCCGGAACCGGAACCGAAACTTTGTAAGTTAATGGGTTGTCAACGGTTCCAGGTCGGTCTGGGCACCCCGGAAAAGCTATGTTGAATAACAGTTAAATCACACAGAAAAGCTGCAAGAAATAGGCTACACAATAAGATTCACATGCTATTGCAGATAAATATCAGAATCTACAAAGTTTCTGATCTAACTTTCTCACAAGTATATACTAATTCAGCAGTATTAGTATATAATTGACAAAACATCTATAGAGAAGACCCAAATCCAACCAAAAATGAAAACAAAGTTATTTCACAATTTGAATAAATTCGACCAAAAAAGAATAAAAATTATAAATAGAGACTAGAGTACTTACTCGGCGCATTCGCTCAACTTTCCAGAGTTCTGGCTCTCCACGATCTTCAGAATCAGTGATTTATTCTCATCCAGATACTACAATAACACATACTAATAATTTAGCAAACAAAAAATTCATAAACAAGAAAAAGTGCTTCTTTGGACCTAAATCTGCCACACATAATTCTTATTTGCAAATCTTGAAATACTTGAAGACATGCGTTGCAAAGAAAATGAGCAATCAATATAAAGGAGAGAGGAAGTGAGATTAATGAAGAAAGACACCATGGAACTTGTGCAAGAAAATAATGACAGCAACAAAAGGTTAATTAGTAGCGAAAGAGAAAACATTTAAAAACGCTATCTTCAAGAACTCATCAACAAGGATCAAAGCAAGTAAAATAAGAAAATAAAAACAACATGATGTGAAGTGAGATAAAAAGATTATTCATGTGATGAGAGTGAAAACCCTAATAACAAAATTAAAAATCCTCTCCTCCCCAAAAGATGACAACAGGAACACAAATATTCTACCATATGGGACTGCATAAACAATAAATCCTTGTCAAAAATATATTATTGGGATGAAGCTATTTGTATAATATACTCTGGTATACAACAGTCAGAAAGTATAACAGCAGCCAACCCCACAAAGATTACCAATTTAAACAATGATAAAGTGCAAGAATCTTAAATCACTGGCAAATCAAGAAAGATGCAAACATTAATAAAGATTAAATAACAGAAATGACAAATTAAAAAAAGGGATTTGTTTGTAAAGTTTTGTCAAAGAAACATCCATATCAGTGTGAAAGGGCAAAAGATGACTAGAGAGAAAGTCCTCCTGCCTTCCCAATCCACCAACCTCAAAACCCCAAATTTTAAAAGAAAAAACAGAAAAAGATGGCATTTTTCAGGAAAAATGTAAGCTATCAAAATAAAGGCTTTATAGATCAAATACTAAACTAGTGAGCAACTAAAAAAAGTGGAGCATATCTGTAAGTAATTGATCTCAAGATTTGTGAGCAGAAAAGTTGGCAGAAATGCAAGAACAAAGCAGGTATTCAGGCAGAGGACAAAAGTGAAAGAGAAAGAGCAGAAAATGAAAAGGCTCAGCTGAGCAGGATAAGAGCAGAGAGAGAGAGAGGGGAGAGCAGAGAGCAGAGAGAGAGATAGTTCTCCGTGTGAAGAGGAAGAGAAGAGGGGAAGAGAAGAGAAGAGAAACCTGTTGAATGTGATCAGTAGTGACGTTGCTGGGATAGTAGGCTGCCATCATGGGCTGCATCTGCATCAGGTGCTGCTGCATGCCTCGCTCTTTTATATCCACCCCACCACACAAACACACACACACACACAAACACACAGCAGACTGTCCTCTCTCTCTCTCTCTCTCTCTCTACAAATATCAGTTTACTACTATCTCTTTCTATCCCTCTGTAAGTTTGACTGTGATAAGTGTGCGTCAACAAGAAAGCACTGCAACTACAAGGAAAAATGGCCCCTCCTGTTTTTGAGTTTATCCCTTCCTTTCTCACACAAACAAACCCTCTTATAGTAACTTGGAGTTCAAGAAGTGAAGGTTACTCTCCAGTCTCCCCTCTCTCTCTCTCTCTCTCTCTAATAAAAAGGATTAAGGTTAGGCAGAAAATATTTAGATGCAAGAACAAAAACCCTAAAAGTGCAGATATCTATTTATATATAATCTGAGACAGAGGGCAACGTGTATAATACTACTACTTTCAATCTCTAAATAATTCCTATATTTTTATTTTGAGATATTTTCAAATAATTTTTTAATTATTTTTATAACACTCTTAATTAAATATTTTTTACTAACTCTTACTTTTTTTAACTAATAATTAAATCAATAATATTTTCCTCAATTTCGGTGTCGCTCCCACTAAAAAGTTATTAATATACTATGTAGTAGGAGCAGTAGTTATTATTTGTGGCTGAGGATAAATGTTATATGCTTGCTCAAACGTGAATAAATAAATAGGAAGGATTATGAGAAGAAAAGGGAAAGGAAGCATAGGAAAGGAAAATTAAAGAAAGAGAGGAAAAAAAAGAGGGCTTGTTTGTGTGCTGTGTCGCTGTCAGTGTGTGAGGTGTGTGAGAGAGAGAGAAAAGAATCTGCAAAGGACAGAGGGAGGGACCGAGGCAGGCAGCAGCTGCAGCTGCAGCAGCATTATTGAGTGAGAAAAAAAATAAAGGAAAAATAATGGGGTTTTCACTTTGGGGTTTGGTCTGCTGCCGTTGCTCTGTCTATCAAAAAGTTGGTCACGTGATGGATGCTGATAGAGACTCCAAGCGCAGAGAGAGAGAGAGAGAGAGAAAATTATTAGTACCAACCTACACATTCTTAAATATATGGATATATTCAACATGAAAATCTGCTAATTAAAGAACAATTAGTTTTGTATGTAGAATCATTACAGTTTTATGGATGCTTACTTGGGTGGAACAGTGAAGCTATATTTGAATTAGGAAATTAATCAAATTATTGTGCTACAACGTTTCATAAATATTGAATGACTCTTCACATTTTAGTAATGATAACTAGTTTGGATTACGTATTTTTTATGCATAGTGACCATCGAGTCCCAATACGTTTTAAATTAATTCTTTTGTTTTTGTTTTGTAATTTAAACGGGAATTGCATGTAAGTTTGGAGCCCGTTGTTCAGTGCTTTGTTTACTTCCAGTATCAAACAAATCTTTCCATTTTTTATTGGGCTAAACCTCAAATTTAATTTATTTTGTTAACTAAGTGAAGAACAAGATTTAGTGTTCTTGATGACATCCAAACGGTGAAATGCATGTATTAATAGTAGTAAAGTCTCTTTCCCAACTAAAAGAAAAAAAAAATAAGGTTATTTATTTATTTATTTAAAATTTCTACAAATATTATGTCAATCGTCCATTAATTACTTACAATTTAAACCACCAAATATTTCATTTTTCATCACGTAAAAACAGAACATCCCCTAATAAAAAAAAATGTGTAAACTAAGAAACAATTCTGAAAATCCTAACCATGATTTCAATTTTCAACTGTTAATGGGTGTGGTTAATTTGCATCTTATTTGACTAGAGTAATTTTTTTTGGACGACAAAATATTAATTTGAATCCAAATTTATTTTAAGTGACATATTTGTTACTAGTATTTATGTAAATTTTAATTTACATGCAATTTTAATTTGTCGCTATGAGATTGCATCATATAACTTTTTGTGTATTTTTAGTTTGATCACAAAATCCCAAAGCTGACTCCTCAAAAGGAATTAAGACTGTTTCACGTCGCATATCAATGATATATAACCAACCTACTTCAGGTAGTTCTTTCAATTCTTGTCAATTGCCATTTTAGATAAATTAAGAATTATTTAAAAAATCATTAAGACTAGTAAACTTTTATTTAGGTCGTAAATGGGAGGTGTATATATATATATGAAGTCCAAATAGACCTTTAATTAGAAACAAACTTTTTTTTTTTTTTTGAAAGGAGCAACAAATTAACATTTAAAATTGATCTAAACCTACACAGTACAAAATATAGAAAACAATGCATTTCAAATAATAATAACTACTAGTATTATCATTTTATGAATCGAATCAAAATGTACTTAATCGAATCAAATGTTATGCATAAGGTAAAATATTTTTTAACTCTGTCGTCGGGATCATAACTCAAACTAAGGAAAAATATGTTAGGTTTTTATATTCAATTGCTCTCATGCATTCTATTGTCAATTTTTTACATTATTGCCTGTTACTTGAATATAAAGGCATCCAAAGTTGTTATAAGATCGTTGAGAAGATAAAATGTTAGTATTACCTATTGACAGAGATATTTTTTATTTAATCGTTTTGTGAAACTACATTCCAAAATAAATTTTGGAAATATATATATATATGTATTTTAATTTTCGCTTCCACTCATAAAATTATCATCACCTACAAGAGAGAAATTCCAATCTATACGTTTCCGCTTACATATATTTTCAATTATTTTTGAAGTTTTTTCGCAAGACTCATTTCTTTAACGTTTTGGCGACTCCTATTAAAAAATAACACGAGAGGTTTATACCGTCACATTCTCAATCATACTGTAACTCTATGGCATAATACGTACTAGTAGTATATTATATGACTAATTAACAGTGTCAATTTTATACCCCTCTCTCTTCCCTCCACGCAAGCATAGTTACTCTTTTTCATATTTTATTGTTTTTATTAATATTGATACTTAGTGATGATTGTTTGGTTATCTTCCTCTGAAATCTAATCCTTACTTCGCAAACTTAGTTTTATCTTTTAAGGTTCAACTTTCTTTGATTTACAGCTTTAGAAATATTCTTTTACTATCTCATTTAACTAATACAGTTAATATTTTCCCAATGATCATCTCGTGAAATCTCAAGTTATTATAGTGTTGAATATTGAAGAAAGAGAGACTTGACATAGTTCACACTTTTCACTGTCTCAACGTTCATTACAATTTTAATTTGGTACAAAAAGGATATGGCCTCCTAATGTTCTGTACATTTTCCTTTCAGGTATTTGAAAAGAAAAGAAAAGAAAAGAAAAGACGATATTTGATTATTTTTTTTAAATACTACCAAATTTATCATAATTTTAAATAAAATCATAATATCAAAAAACAAGTTGGAAAATCACCGGAACATATATGTGTGAATGAAATCATAGCAAAAGATACTAGTAGCTATATAGCATGCAGCATCATTAGTATTTTTCCATCTAAACTTTGGTAACCGATCATATACGGATTCCTGTACTTCAATATTATTATTATTGGGCAATTCAAATATTTTGTACTATTTTAGTATTATTGATGGACCGACGCAACTAATTTGTGTAATGTTTTCATAAGCAAAGCTTCTTTTCTACTGTAATTCTAATTCCTATATCGAAAAACGAGGTAACGTTAACATGCTCTGTCCTCTCCCAACATACTATATTCATTCTTAAGTTCCGTTCAAATCAAGGTTGATTATACCTTTATCTCTAATACTACTGCATTTGTACTTACATTAGAGCACTTACGGCGGGTGTCTAGTAAGACCTAGGTCTAAGCACTGGGAAACATAATTTTAATGATTGGTGGTGTTGAGTTAGACATAGGTTGATTTCTCCACATCAATGGGGTTGAGTAAGACCTAGGTCTAAGCACTAGGAAACGTGATTTTAATGATTGAATAAATTTTATTTTGTTGTTTTTTTTTTATTTGTAATAAATATTATAAAAATTAACTTAATTAAATTCAGAAATTAATAACTGACAATTTTATTGAATTAAAAAAAAAAAGACAATAACTAAAAAAAATACAGTAATTAGGAAATAAATAAAAACACAATAACTATTCGCGGAGTGGACCAAAACGTGCCCAAATCTCTTCAATCATATCCTCCATAAGGCGGTCGTGGGCACGTGCATCCTGAATTTGAGCTTGTCTCTCAATAACTTGGCGGAGTGGCACTGGTGCCCCTTGATGGACTGGTGCCCTGTTCACGTTTGCATCGCCCCTTGCGCTCGATTCAGCATGGAATTCAGTTGCCCTCGGTCCTTCATCTTCAATTATCATGTTATGCAGAATGATGCAGGCATACATGACATCACATAAATGCTCCCGAAAGAACATGCGAGCAGGGCCCTTTATGATTGCCCAACGAGCTTGCAAGACGCCGAAAGCCCTTTCAACGTCTTTACGCGCAGCTTCTTGCATCCGAGCGAATCGCTGTCTCTTCGGATCTGTTGGCGCATTGAGCGTCTTCACGAAAGAGGCCCACTTCGGATAGATGCCGTCGGCGAGATAATATCCCATACGGTGCGGGCGGACGTTTGCAGTGAAAGCGGTTGACGGCGCTCTACCATTGAGGACGTCGGCGAAGACAGAGGACTGATTGAGCACGTTGATGTCGTTCAGAGAACCGGCGACACCAAAAAAAGCATGCCAAATCCACAAATCTTGGGAGGCGACAGCTTCAAGGACGAGGGTTGGAGATTTATTTCGTCCAGTGTACATTCCTCTCCAAGCAGTTGGACAATTCTTCCATTGCCAGTGCATACAGTTGATGCTTCCAAGCATTCCGGGAAAGCCGTGCGTCCTCTCGTGCAATGCAGTGATCCGGGCGATGTCAGCCTCATTTGGCCGCCTCAAATATACGTCGCCGAAAGCAGATCTGATGGCCCGACAGAAATTCTTGAGGATGACATTGCCCGTGGAATTGCCACAGTGCAGATATTCGTCGTACTGATCGGCTGCTCCACCATTGGCTAGTTGCCTCAGAGCAACGGTGCACTTGACCCAGGGGTGGAACCCCAATCTTCCAGTGGCATCCGGGTGTTGCTGAAAATAATGCGCCCGATCCTCAAGAGTTTGAGCAATTCTCAAGAATAGGCGCTTGCTCATTCGAAACCGCCGGCGGAAGACAACATCACCCCATATAGGGTGGTCGACAAAATAATCCCGTCGAAGGCGTTGTTCGGTCTCCTCACGATTCCGGTGGATGTACGCCCTCTTATCCTGGTCGTCGTCGTCTGACGAATCAGACTCGGCCACTATTTGGTAAAGCTCCCTGGCTCGCTGCAAACGTTGGCGGCGTCGCGCCTCCGCCTCTTCAGGATTGTAGCTCGCACCCGGCCAACTCATATTTTTTTTTTTTGAACCAACAAGTGAATTGTATGATGTGAAAGAGTAATTTTTTTTGTAGGGAAGATTGGATGAAGAAAGAAATTTTTTGGTGTGTACAATGAATGAGTTGAAGGGATATATATAGTGAAAAAATGGGATATAACCGTTGGATAGTATTTAATTTTGTTAATATTAATTTTTTTTTTTCAGAAAATTTAAAAAAAAAAATGGACCAATGGGGACACGCCACGTGTCCCCATATTGAACTGTCATGAGGTCGAGTGGTGAGTCGAGGCGTCGACACCACCATCGACACACCCCTCGACATAAGGGTGTGTCGATCCCCCACATTGGCAAGACTTAGGGGTGAGTCGAGTGGGGGGGTGTGTCGATCCACTCGACCTCGCACTCGACACCTCCCCATCGACTCACGATGTAAGTGCTCTTATAATTAGGCGCCAAAAATAAAATAAAACTAGCCCTCATGTAAACTTTTTCATTTTATTTTTCTTTAACATATTAAGAAGAACCAAAATCGACATACCCGTTAATATTAGCAATTCAACGTCAAAAAATTAAGTAGGGAGCGCCCCAACATTATTACTCCTTCCGTTCAAGTTATGTCTACCCATTTGGAGTGTGATACGGGTTTTAAGAAAAACTAATAAAGTGGTAGTTGATGGAATAAAGGTGTATTTGAATGGTACTGAGATAATGACAAAAAATAGTGGTAATGAAAAAAAAGATTTGACCAAAAAGTAAGAATAAAGTTGTTGAGATGATAAAAAAATAGAAATAAAGTTAATGTGAGGTGGGGTCATTAATGGCAAAGGATAATAAATAAGGAAAAGAGTTGAGGGTATAAATGTAAAATTCTTAAACTAAGTAAATATAAAATGGACAATTTTTTTTGTGATAAGTAGGTAGACATAAACTGGACGGATGGACTATTATTATTATTATTATTATTATTATTATTATTATTATTATTAACTAGTAAAAGCTAAAATCCGAGGTGGCAGATTGCCCAAATTTTACAAGTTGAGAGAGCCCCTCCCTCTATCTTCACATATATAATGTGAGTTAAAATAATATACTCCTACTGATTAATTGCGATGACATTATTTAGTAAAAAACATGTGAAAAGATAGTAAAAAGGTTAAAAAGAAATGAATAAAAATTGAGTAGATCAATGTAACGAGAGAAAGGACAATAGCCATTGGTCTTCGGGCCACCCACCTCGGTCCAAACAAATACCGATTGGTCGCTTACTAGCGTCATTACGTCACACCCCCTCTCCTTTTATACATTCGAGGAGTTATTTTTCCCTCGCCCACGCATCCACCCGCCGCGTTGTACTCACGGCTACTGACGCCATCCTGGAGTGAGAAACACGCGCCTCCTTTTGCCGTGGGATTTGGGCCTGCTGTTATTGACCCGGAGTCCAAAGCGATGGGGAGAGGCATTTTTTCAGGTAAGGTAGGGTGCACGGCTACACTGCTCTACTCTTTACATCACCACAGTCATTAATTTTAACAATTTATTTTACCCCGTCCCCAAATAATTTTCTTTCTAAGAGCACAAGTGGTACAAAAATTAAGGAAAGATATGATTGAATTTGTTGTTGTTTATGAGAAAAAGTAAGGTAAAGAAGCATACTCCCGACTCTAGTTTTCCTTTTTCATCTATTCCTATAATTATGCATAGTTCATTTTAGAAAATAATGTTTTTACTTGTTACTCTTATAATGTGGGATTCCATCCATTTACATCCATTTTTTCTTCACTTACATCTCACTTTGTAAGATTTTTTTAAAATCCGTGCCCATCAAAACTATACATTAATATGAGGGTCGGAGGGAGTATATTATTGTGTGTGGGTCCAAAAATAATTTAAAAAATATTTGGGAACTATTCCAGAAACTAAAGATAGAAAGTTATTCAGGAATGTAAGTAATAGTAGTACTCCCTTCATTCACAAGTAAATGTCCATTTTGTACTGGACACTAAGTTTAAGAAAATTGATAAAGTGAAAGTTAGTGGGGTAAAAATTAGAATGTATGGATAGTGAGATAATGATAAAAAACAGTGGTAATGACAAAAAAAAATGAGGTATTGACTAAAAAGTAACAATAAAATTGTTGGGATGATAAAAAGGTAAAAATGAAGTTGATGTGAGATAAGTTCCTAAATGGCAAAGGGCAGAAATTTCTGTAAAGTAAGAGGGTAGTGTTGTACGAAAAGGTAAACTGGACATTTACTTACGAACACGTGTACTGTAGCAAACTGGACATTTAATTGTGAACAGAGAGAGTATCTATTTTTTTCCATCCACGAAGTAAAGTTTTATTTGGGTATCGATACACAGATTAAAAAAATTGGTAAAGTTATTATGAGTGGAGTTAAGTTCATATTTATTGAGAGTGAAAAAAGTATATTAGAAGTAAAAATTATACACACTACACATAAATATATCAACACACATTGCACACACACATATATACACGTACTACACATATATATACACAATGCATCAAAAAATATCAATTTCATTCCTTTACTTATTTCTTGTGCATTCCACTCATGATTTTTTTTACATTAAATAATTTCATGATAAAATCTTCTTTTCTTTCATCGTAGATTAACTTAGTTGTTGAAAAAAAATCAATTCATTTCCTAAAAAAAATCAATTAATTAGTAATCTTATCACTTTTCCACAAGAAAAAATAATAATTAATCAATCAATCAATGTAAATTATTTATTTATTTATTAGAGGTAGATCATTAAATTATTTACTGTAAACAAAAATGTCCCACTTATTCTGAGTGAAAAAGGTAAAATAGAGTTGAAATTATTATT
Source organism: Schizonepeta tenuifolia (assembly GCA_029490685.1). Lineage (NCBI taxonomy): Eukaryota > Viridiplantae > Streptophyta > Magnoliopsida > Lamiales > Lamiaceae > Schizonepeta > Schizonepeta tenuifolia. The sequence goes on along the minus strand of CM055960.1, from coordinate 47,754,815 downwards.
AGTATGAGTGGAAGAAGTTAAATGAGAGTGGAAGTTGTTATAGGTCCGACTTGATTTAAGTGGAAAAAGGAAAGTAGGACTTTATTTTGTGAACAAATTTTTATGGGCAAATAAGACTTTGTTTCCTGAACGGAGGGAGCACTATATTCGGTCCTCAAATAACTTTTTATCTTTTCTTTTTGTAGAAAGTTTCTCATATAATTTTTTACCTATTTTTATTACACCAACACAATCGAATATTCTTTCTTATTCTTACTTTTTTCCACTCACAACAATCTTCTCCTTAATTCATGTATTACTCGTTTTTAGTAACTTATATGAGGATTGGAGATAGTATATATATATATATATATATATATATATATATATATATATATATAGGATTATGATCATATAAGAATGATCTTTATCCTAAAAAATGAGAATTAGTCTCTATCACTCTATTTTTGCATCACGCTATTAAGGGTGGTGCATATGGTGCATCTCGCTATGCATAGTGGTGCATGTAAAAAAAGCAGTTTTTTTTTAATTCTAATTTTCTTTTAAGGTTTGATCTTTCCATAAAGCACGGTGCATCTCATTTCAACATATGGTGCATCTAGTTTCACGTTGTGGTGCATTTTATTGTACAGTGTGGTGCATCTACAACTGTGTTTTATGGAAAAATCAAACCTTAAACGAAAATTGGTGTAATGAGATACACCACTACGTAATTGATATGCACGGCACAATGTAGATGCACCACTAGATGTAATGAAATGCACTGTGTTTTACGAAAAATCAAACCTTAAACAACAACAAAAAACTGAAAAAATGTTGAACATGCACCACAATGTATAACGAAATGCACCACACAATGTAACAAGATACACCATGTTTTACAAAAAAATCAGCCAAAAAAATAAAATAAAATAAAATAAAATTTGATGCGTGAGCTACACGCCCAACATTTTTTTGCAATGTGTGGTCCAAATTTATTCATATTTCTCACTTTAAAGGCCTTTTCACTGTAACTATATGTATATATATATATTAATATTCTGCAGGCAAATCAATTTAATCAACGGAACAGCAAGCTAGGCTATTAGCAGCGGAGCGCTCGCTGCCCAAGCGAGCAACATGTGAGCGCTCACACCCTGTTGGCGAGCTCGACGCGCGTGTGTGCGCGCTCTCTAAGCCAAGCTCGTGCGCTGGTGTGCTCGTTGACGTGGGGTGATACTTGGAGATCGCTGGTTGGTGCGATCGCTAGCCGTTGCGATCGCCAACGCTCACCTTTTTTTTAAATTCTCCCATTCTCACCTATAAATACATCATTATCTCATTTATTTCATATACCAATCTTTTCAATTCTCTCTCAAATCTTCTCAACACCTTCATATTGTTGTTTATTTCGATCATTTAAAAAATCATGTCGGGCGACGATGGTTAAGAATGGAAAAATTCCGGCAGTTTACGACCCAAATTCCCGTCATGTTCGGCAATCTTATGGTGAAGGCCGCAGAAGCAGTCCCCGAGGAAGAGGAGGAGGCGGCGGCCGCTCATGCCGTCCAAAGTTCAAAAAGGAAAAGGACGGTGGTGCAGCATGACCACCTTGATGCCGAGACCCGTCTTCACGCGGATTACTTCTCCGAGTTTCCAACATGGGGCGAAGACGTCTTCCGGAGTCGATTTCGTATGAGCAAAAAATTATTCAACATAAACTACAAAACGGTGTAGGCTCGGAACCCTTATTGTCAGCAGCACGCAGATGCAACGGGGAAGCTAGGGTTCACGTCACTCCAGAAATGTACGATGGCATTGCGCCAAATCGCAAATGGTGGTTGCGCTGATCAATACGACGAGTATCTACGGATGGGAGACAACACTGGTCGACAATCGCTTGATTATTTTTATCGAGCAATCATATCTACCTTCGACGCCGAGTATTTGCGGCCACCAAACACGGCTGACTGCAACCGGCTTCTGCAAATGCACGAATCGAAATACGACTTATCCGGCATGCTTGGTAGCATTGACTGCATGCATTGACAGTGGAAGAATTGCCATAATAGGTGGATAGGGGCGTACACGAACCAAAAGAAGGGGCACCCGACTGTCGTGCTTGAAGCCGTTGCTTTTCAAGATCTTTGGATTTGGCACGCGTTCTTCGGTGTCGCCGGCTCAAACAATGACATCAATATGCTCGACCAGTCGGATGTTTTCTAGGATTATTTGCAAGGAAAGAGTCCAACGGTGTCTTTTTTTGCAAACGCTACTCAGTACAAAATGGGCTACTATCTAGCTGACGACATTTATCCATGTTGGCCGACCTTTGTGAAGACTCTCTCGTTCCAGATCAAGCCGAAGAGATATTTGTTTGCGAGGAAACAAGAAGCCGCACGCAAGGACATGGAAAGAGTTTTCGGCGTTCTCAAAGCTTGTTGGGCTATAATTTGTAAGCTAGCGTGTTCCTGGTTCTGGGAGACTTTATCACACATCATGTATGCTTGCATTATTTTGCATAACATGATAGTTGAAGATGAGGGCAATTCTGTAACCAATTGGATCCCGGATGAAGAATCAACCTCTGCAGCCGAAACGAGTTCGAGTACGAGACAAGGAGCCGTGCTAAGCTTTCAAGACTACCTGAAGCGGAAAGAAAGCCTTCAAGATAAAAGAGCACACGCAAAACTCGAGGATGATTTGATCGAAGAAATTTGGACACGCTTCAGATGTGGCATGTAACTTTTCTTTTTTTTTTCATGCATGTTTTAAATTTAAATTAATAAAATATTTTTATTAAAAAAAATGAGCGAGTTCGAGCTCGCCAATGTGCAATGCTCGAGCACGCTCACACGTGGCTCTCCAAGTAGGCAGCGAGTTTGCTCAAAAGCTTACCGCTGCCCACAGTCTTACTTTAGTTCTAGTTTGAGTTTGAGAAGGTGACCGCCGGTTTTGGGAGGAAATTTGAGAGAGAAGAGTGTGGAGTAGAGAGAATGAAGAGTGTAGTGTGTGATTTGTGGGTGCGAAGGAAAATATATCTGGTAGTAAATTGAAATAATAAAAAAAAATTGATTGGTGACCGTTGGCGATCACAATGCCCGCGACCAACCAGCGGCCACCACGTGGCAGCGAGCTCATGTGAGCGCGAACTCGCTTAATCGAGCTTGAGCTCGCAAACGCCGCGCTCGCCAATGCCATACGAGCTTGAGGGAGGAGCTTGCTAGGGCAGCGAGCGCGCTCGCATGCGCACCGCTGCTCACAGCCTTACTATACTATATTGAGAGGGGGGTGGACAGAGAATGATAGATATTTTAATGTAAATTCTATTTTAAATAGTATAGAACAATTGTATCATGTGATTTTTTAACAAGTTCGAAAAGTGCACGAAAAACAAGAGTACTTTTTGTTTTTCATACAAAATTTTGATAATATAATTTATATTATTAAAATATTATTATTTGAGTATTTGATGTAGTACATGTACACCCATAAAAAAAATTTCGGAGTGATAACTTTGCTGCCATGTAACTTAAATTTGTTCTTAAAGTGAAGACGAGTTTTGTGAGAAAGATAGATAGATATTGTTCAATCCAACAACACTATGACATAGATAATATAGAGTTAAGGTTGTGGAAATGAGTATTAAAATGTAAGTGTAAGATTGTTTGAGTACGACAAACGCATGTAATGGAGCATTGTCATCACATGGATTGGACTAATTCAAATGTAATGGAGCATTCATTCATAATTCACAATGCATCATCATGTAAATAAGCATTGTCCAGTCAAATTTGCATCAAGCAGCAGATGAATCACCAATCAAGTAGCATCCATCTTCAATCAGAGCATTATCATCACAGAATGCATCATTAAGTAAATAAGCAAGCAATAGAGACAAATTATCATCAAGCAGCAGAAACAAATAAACATCAAGCATCATAAATGGCATCACCAGCCGATCACTAGCCCATCACAAACTTCAATCACAACATAATGGCAAAACTAGCCCACCCACTTAAACACAAGAAATAAGAACAGAATCACCTCATCACCAGTATCGAGTATATTCTCTATCTCACTCGGCGGCGATGGAGTTTCAGGAACCATCATCGGGAAATCCTCAGATTGAGTTTCCGACACCATCTGCTCCGTCTTAGAGAGTGGCATCAAATCAGCCAAATCACCAGATTGAGAATCGAAGATCCCCAATTTAGTAACTAGAATATCAGAATCGGCCTCCGTCACTGATTTCTCCGGCACCAAGGAACCAAAATTGACAAATCCTCCTTTCAATTCTCGAACCTTCCTTGCTTTGTAAAGCTGAAACCATTCAGTATCGAAGATCGCAAAAATTTCTGGTGTAGTCCCAAAATTGATCTCCCCCACTGAATTCTTCGGCACGAAGGAACTCAGATCTGCCGATTTGGCTGGGTCACAGAATAGCCATCAGCTTCAGAATCGAATATGGAACTCGACTCAATTTCAGAGTCCTTCGATTGAGAGTAATTTTCCATGGAGAATATGAGAGATAAAAAATCAAAGAGGAAATCGATCTAGAGAGGAAATCGATTCAGAGATAGCGGCGCAACTTTTAGGGTTTTCGATGAGAGTGTGATGGATTTACAGAGAATCGAGAGAGAGATATGCAATCAAAGAGTAATTTTCCATGGAGAAGATGAGAGAGATAAAAAAAATCAGAGAGGAAATCGATTCAGAGATAGCGGCGCAACTTTTAGGGTTTTCGATGAGAGAGTGATGGGTTTACAGAGAATCGAGAGAGAGATATGGAATCAGAGAGTAATTTTCCATGGAGAAGATGATAGAGATCAAAAATCACAGAGAGAATCAATCTAGAATGAAAGTTGATTTAGAGGATAGCGGCGCAGTTCTAGGGTTTTCTTAGAGAGAATGGTGGATTCACAGAGAAACGAGAGAGAGAGAGAGAGAGAGAGAGAGAGAGAGAGAGATGATTGATTTGTGGGCTAAGTGGCGAGAGAGAGAAAATGGGCTAATATTAGTGGGTTAGATTAAGGAATAATTAGAAGTTTAATTAAGTTTGGTTTAAATTTGGGGTGGGGTCTTTAGTGGTAAAGGGTAGTAGTTTAAGGGAAAAAATGGTATAAATGTCCAAAAAGCAAAATGAGACTTTAAATTGAAGACAAATTTTGGAGGGCAAATGAAATTTAAAATGGAAACGAAGGGAGTATTATTAATTTGAGAGTTATGAATTGTGAATAAGTTAAGCTTAAGCCCGAAGAGTAATGGTCAGAAGGGTTTAGAGAATAAATGGGCTTAAATATTTGGTCTTCTGATAAAAATCTGATTGCTAATTATTTAGTGAGAAAATAACTTGGCTAGTTGCACGTTCTCAAAAAAGAAAAAAAGAAAAAAAAAAGAACTTGGCTACCAACTATAAATGTATAGTATATCATATTTTATACTACTATGTATGTGTTATATAATTATATACTTGCTGAACTAAAAAATATTCCAGTATATTGGTAAGAAAGGTAAGAAAATGAATGAAACAATGTTTTTTTTTTTCTTTTGAATTTTGATGACATTAATTACATTACAAATAACTTAATTACAAAGATTATTAATAAGTGTTTAGTAGTTGGAGTAGGCCCACTAACTTTAAATGATCCTCATAGATTGAGCTCATCTATTTTGTTTTAATCAAACAAAGTCTTATCAATACAAGCAACACCCAATTGTTTTTACCCAAATAAAGAAATTAATCAAATTTGTCAAGACTTTTGAATACTAGTAACATCGTCGTACATTATTTTCACAAATCATAAATAATCAAGATTTTGCCTTAAAATATAGTTGAACCAATTATTTTATTGACTAAATAGAATGTTTCATTTTAGAGTACACAACACAACCCATCAAAATATATTGAATCATATTAGTACTAGCAACGCTTCAATTTCGTAAATGGACCCTACACAGTTTTCAGCAGTAGCAACGTCCGTTTTCCGATTGCTAACTCAATAGTACTTCGGCATCGAATATGGAATCGTTTCTATAGTAGAACCAAGTTATATTTACTCCATAGGGTTAATAGCTCGAGTATATAAAAAATTTGGCCTGATTTTAAATTTTCATATGAACTTTTGAATTTAGTCGTAATTTTCACGCAACTTTGACTTGGGGCAAAATTATTTCACAACTCTCAGTCGGAATTTTCAAAATGGCATAGTCGTTTAATTACTTTTACGAACTATTTCCAGTGAAAATTCGACGTCTGCAAATAGTGCCATGTTGGAAACTTTCCAACCGAGTATTGAGAATCGAGTTTGTCAGGTATAAATTGCGATTAAATCAAAAATTCATACTAGTGCTGTATTTCCGGCTAAATTAAAATTTAAAAGTACACATGAAAAATTGGACTTGACCAAAATTTGTGTATTTTCGGACCGTTAACCTATCTACATTGTATATTATACTAAAACAAAGTCGCTAATAGAAAATTTCCTGACTAAATTGCTCTCCAAATTTTATGTCTTAATTATTGATTAATTAATTTTCATCTATAATTTCTTAATTTTTTTTGTGTCATATAGGTTGTATACCATGTTAATTTTTTTTTTGTCCGATTAGAATTTTGTGTTACTGGGTAGTGCTATTTAGAAACATTGTGGTCAACCATGCAAACTAAAAAAGATAATATAGGTTTTGAAAAAGAAAATATATCCTAATTGGGGAATCATAAATCCTAAGGAAAAATGTGATTATTTTCATTTTTACAGTTTAATGTTGGTTTCTTACGCGTGTGACTGGTCACATTGTGTCCTATGGCCTATGTGTGGTAATCAGTTCGGCTATGGAATAACCGCACCGATAACTAATTAACCAATAACCGATTAAGGCTAAATATTGCTATCATATACCAAACCAATTAACTACTTCGGTTAACGGATAACCAATTTTGTTAGTTGGTTTGGTTATCGGTTAACCCAAATAACCAAAAGTTATTCAAAAATTGGACAACATTTGTGCAAAATATTAATTGCTCATTGTCGTTCACATCTAGGGATGGCAATCGGGTACGGCGGGTACGGATAGTGAATATCCATACCCATACCCACGAGCCAAACCCATACCCATACCCATACCCATACCCGCGATGGGTATTTTTCTCTACCCATACCCACCGCCCGCGGGTACCCGCCACCCGTCGGGTACCCGCGTACCCGCCGCGGGTACTCGCCTACCTGCCACCTATTGGATACCCACCACCCGCGAATCGGAATTTAATCAAATAAATTACAATTTAACAAAAAATAAAAGATTAACCACCAAAGTTCAAATCCATAAAACATAAAATTCAAATCTACAAAGTTCAAATCCATACCAATATCTGGCCCAAATATATATTATATACATTATATAATAATCGGGTAGTAGTCGGGTATTTCGTGGATATTTTTCGGGTATTTTTAGCGGGTAAACGGGTATGGGTATCCATACCCATACCCACGAACTAAATGGGTAGTATTTTCTAACCATGAAACTATCCATGGATATCAAATGGCCCTCAAACCCGCACCTATTAGGATCGGGTACCCGCGGGTATCGGGTAACCGCGGGTAAATTGCCATCCCTATTCACATCTCACATTTTCAAACTCCAAACCACAAAATCATAAATAATATCCAAATTTTAAACTATAGCATAATAAAAGTTCAATCCTAATAACCAATTCAAACATAATTTCATGCTATGTTTTCGGTGTTTCAAGATATTGTATTAGTAGTCGTCCCTTCCAAGTTCTTGTAATTTGTAGCTCCAACTCCCACATAATAGAGAAGAAATAGTTACGTAGATGTAGGGTTTTAAATTATTTGTTGTAATTATAATATATATTTATATATTATATATAAGTATTAATTAATTAATAATATTGGTTAATTGGTTATTATAATTTGGTTTTGGTTATAACCAATAACCAAGTGACTTGAAAAATTTGAGCCGTTAACCGCACCAATAATCAATATAATCGATACCAATAGGTAATAACCAATCAATTATTACATATTTTGATTAAAAATCTACTAATTGAAACCGATTAGACAACCCTAGTGTGTCCGGATAGAATTGGTATTAATATTAATATGTCTTTCATACCTACAATTATAGTTTCCTTAAAAATATGAAGTTGCATTTTTTATTGGCTAAAAGTATTTTTGATTCTTATACAAAGTTATTTTTCAATTCCACTTCTCAATATGTTGCAATGTGCGATTGTTCATTTTTCGATGTAAATTTAAAAATTTTAAATTCAAACAAGTTTTTTTCAATCACCGTATAAAGATGTCGCATCTTCATAATTTTGCATTGCTCTTCATTTGTGTTTTAGAAATTAAAATAGTTCAATGATTATTTTGCTTTCGTCGATTATTTTATCTTGATGCGAATTTATTATTATAAGCCAAACTATTACTATAAGTCAGCTAAACTGTTAATTGCTTCATGTTTCATTGTTGTGTTGTGTGTTAAATATAGATATCGGGAATTTGCCTAGCTATCTTTATTTCATGTTGCATTTTTCATTAATGTACTACTTGTTCTTTTACTCTCGCTTTGTGACAAGTGAATTTTGTGGATGAGAACAGATTAAAACTAATCCCATTTCCCAAAATTTTTAGAGTTTGATATGTCAACATCAATAAATTTGTATTTGTAAATAGGGAAAAGGTGCGTTTAACCCCCTAAAGTTGGCAATGCTATGCAAACAACTCCATGAACTTTGTTTAGGTGCAAATAAACCCTCCCCTAATGTTTTTGAGTGTAAATAAACCCTTGTCATGATAGAAAGCTAACTTCCGTTGGAAAATTTTCCTTTTCGATTTAATTTATTTGTGGGTCCCACCATTCTATTCAAACACACCTTCAAATCTTCATCGGAGAATAGAAATTCCTCGACCTTGTCAGCCGCTTCGACAAAGTCCTATTCCTTTGCCGCCATCGTCGTACTTGTCGTTAGTCTCAATGGACGCTTTCTCCTTCTTCATCTTCTTCCTCCCCCACTTTATCCCCTTCTCTCTGTAACTTCTTTCTGCATTTCGTTATGATTTCAATTTAACATTGGTCTATCACATTTTGTTGACAAAAATGTCATCTTCATGTATATTCTAAGTTGGTTCTCAAACGATGAATGCCCAAATTCCGTAGCTTAATATTCCCCAAGTTTTACCAAGAAAATATGTATTCCACACCCACCATTGGGACTTCTAAGCCATTGATCAACTTTCCCTGCAACGTTGCAACTGAATCGCTACCCATGTGTTCTTGTACCGAAAGCAACTTCGAATTCCAGTTCACCGGTAAATTTAGGTGCTGGAGATGAGGATTTCGTGGCTAGGGTAAATTTGAAGGCATTGCATATGCTACCATGGCTATCTTCACACAGAGTCAAAGCTCGCTAGCTCCAAATTAGCAACAATGTCTGTCATGGAAGGCCTATCGTTTCCTTCCAAATGCATACAATTAATGCATCGCGGTGTTCACCACCTGCTCCACCGACTCCGACCCGTTCAACTTGTCGTTTCAACTTCTCCGACCATGATTGTAGGCAATAACATAGTCCACCATGCTGATTGGAGTCCCCCAACCTCGTCGTTCCTAAAGTAGGGATAGATGTACCGACCCTCGGACGCCTTCATAGACCAGTAATTGCGATCGTGTTCCGGCCCCATCAACGATAGTCCAATGAAGGCGGTAGAGAGGTGGAGGAAATTCTCCAGTCCGAAGAATTCTGCATATAGAGAGAGGGAGAAGAGATGGAGAAAAGTGTGTGCTAATAGGATTGTGGGACCCACAAATAAATTAAATAAAAAAAGACAAATTTTCTTACGGAAGTTAGTATTTTGTCATGGAAAGGGTTATTTGCGCTAAAAAACAATAGGGGAGAGTTTATTTGCACCTAAACAAAGTTTAGGGGGCTGTTTGCATAGCATTGCCAACTTAAGGGGGTTAAACACACATTTGCCCTTGTAAATATGCTTTAACTTATTTGATATGAGAAAGTATGGGCTATAATAAGAGTTACATAGTTTAATGTAATGGGCACACTTTTTTTATTATTTAGTTTAAAATGGAAATAAAAATTAAAAAGAATATTGAATAAAATCTAATACGAGTATTATTTAAATTGCCGTCGGCAGTGTAGAACTAAAATGTTAGTAAAAATTTACAATTTGGGCCATTAGAGCACCTCCAAGAGTGCTATGAAGTCCGGGCCAACAGCGGGCGAAAGAGGAGATATCCCACCCGCGACGAGGACGCCACCGTTGGAGAAGCGGCGAGCGGGCGGGGAAAATGAAGCCCAACATCGTGAAGCCCGGGGGCGAGTAGGAAGTTTTGAGGGGAGGAGGGACACGCATCGCCTCCTCCCATTTTGTGTGATTTAATTTCTTTTTTAATGTGAAATTAAATCAAAAAAAATCTGCAATGGCCATATCTTTTCAAACAGTAAAAAAAAAAATCCCTATAAATACATCTCATTCATCTCTCAACATTCGCACCTTCTCTACTTCTTCATTCCCACAAAAATACTCAAAAAAAAATTCTTGAATTATTTCAAACAATATTCAAGAACAAACATGTCTTGGAATGGAGAATTCTTCGATCTCCAAGAAGATGAAAAGGTACGAAAGAGGTTCGAGCTGGGTCAACAAGCCATTGATCTCTACCGCAAACACTTTGAAGATAACGACGAAGTAGAGTCATCGAGCAGGATGTACATTCACAGGAATCGTGAAGAGGCCGAACAACGCCTTATTCGCGATTATTTCGCCGAGAATCCGATTTGGGGCGAAAATGTATTTCGTCGTCGATTTCGCATGAGCAAGAAGTTGTTCCTGCAGATAGCCGCCACATTGGTTGCTTGGGAGCCTTTTTTTGAACAACGTCCATATGCAACTGGAAGACTGGGGCTTCACCCATGGGTCAAATGCACTGTTGCTTTGAGACAACTCGCCAACGGTGGAGCGACCTATCAGTATGACGAATATCTGCACGTTGGATCGACAACGGGCACACTGTGCCTCAAGAATTTTTGCAAGGCAATTAGTGATGCGTTCAGTGACGTATATCTGAGGAGGCCAAACAGCGCTGACGTCGCCAAACTCGTAGCAATGCACGAGGCAAGTCATGGCGTTCCTGGTATGCTCGAAAGCATTGACTGCATGCACTGGGTACGGAAGAATTGTCCAACACAATGGCGAGGTTCATACACAACCCAACGAATGGGTTATCCTACTATCATCGTTTAAGCAGTCGCCTCACAATATTTGTGGATTTGGCATGTCTTTTTCGGTGTCGCCGACAACAATAACGACGTCAATGTGCTCAATCAATCTGATGTCTTCGCCGACATTCTCCATGGGAGAGCCCCGCCAGTCACCTTCGCCACAAATGGCCGCGAGCATTCAATAGGCTACTATTTGGCCAACGGTATCTATCCAAAGTGGGCTACATTCGTGAAGACTGTACGAGCTCCAACTGATCCAAAGAGATGCCGATTTGCTTAGATGCAAAAAGCTGCACGAAAGGATGTTGAAAGGGCTTCCGGTGTCCTACAAGCTCGTTGGGCAATTATAAAGGGCCCTACTCGATTGCATTTTCGAGAACACTTAAGCGACATAATGTACGCTTGCATCATATTGCATAACATGATCATCGTAGATGAAGGACACCGAGCAAGTCAATTTGTTCCGGAAGCAAGCGTAAGGGGCAACAAGGAGGTTAATACGACACCGGTAATCATGGGTGGAACGCGTCAATTCAAAAAGTATATTGAGAGACGAGTTTGCGTTCAAGATGCAACGACCCACGAGCGTCTAGCGGACGATTTAATTGAAAAAATTTGAACGCGTTTCGGTCCGCTCAACTAGCTCTAGCTTTGTTTTCAATATTATTGTATTTTTCGTATCTTTTTTTTTTAATTCAATAAAATTGTTCGATTTTTAATTCTATATATTTAGATAATTAATTTGTTATATATTGTAAAAATAAAATTAAAATTGAAAAGCAAAATTATATAAAAAATCAATCATTGGTAGCCATAGAAGTAGGGTTTAACCATAGTGAAAATTTCACCCTAGGACTATCAATCATTGCGGCTCCACCAAAAATTGGATAGCCCTAGGGCTTCAAAGCCCACTGTTGTGAATGCCCTGAATTGATATGATTGTGGAGTTGAAATGTGAGGCCCACAAATTAACGGTGTAGATATAATAGAAGGCTCCGTTTGATGCACAAGATATAGGGTTACTAGTTTATTTATTTGGCTTTATCACGTGTTTGATAGCCTAGATTAATTTAGTGGACAACCCGTTTTAAAGTTGAGGCCCGTTGTTAAAAGGCACTTTTGATCAGTTTATTGAACTTGGCCCCACCCCTATATTATTTAACAAGGCTTCAACAGTAACCTTGTTTAATTTCTCACAAACCAAAATTGCCCTCGTCGATTTTCTTATGCCTCTCGATTTCTCCAGATAGGCGCATTACTTCCCCATTTTTCTGACTAGAACATGATCTTCTCAATCCGGTTAGAAGCCGATTTCGAAGGGTAATAGGAGATCCCATTTTTCTGACTAGGGTTGAACGACTCAGGAACGAGAAATCTGAAAAGAAAACGGGAAATTTCGAGCGGCCATAAACTTCAGAAATCTTCTACGAGCAGATCGCCGCCGCTAATTGCTTCACTATCGGTAAGTGTTGAATCCTTCTCCATCACTATCCGCCAAAACATCAGAAATCCTCTCTCTTCATTTCTTTTCGCATTGCTTCTTTTTTTTCTTTCTTTTTTTTTGCCGACAATAAACAGATAATCGAGAGAATAGAGTTCATGAATAAATCGTAGATGAAGAGTTTTGACATATCAGATCCATCACAAAAAAAATTATTAATTCTTGAAATTTAAGAGATCACTAAATCTAGAGAGAGAAAGAAGTGTATGAGAGAAAATAGGGATTACTCGCGAAGATTGCGAGCATATGGAAATGGTGCAACCGAGGGAGAAGAAATGAAAAAAAAAAGTCGATCTAATGTGAATTGTATTTGCTGGTTTATTTTTCCTTTCCCGTATTGCCGATTGTGAATTGTATTTACTGGTGCCATAAATAGGGGTGAACATTCGGTTATTCAGTCACCGAACCGAACTGAATTGCAAAAATCAAATTAAAACCGAATTATATAATAAATAACCAAATCCGAACCGAACATGGCTAAAACCGAACAATACCGAATCGAAATTTTGGTTCGATTTCGGTTAAAACTAAATAAACCGAAATAAATACACAATATATTTCTACATTTTAAATAAGTAATTAACATTCAATATTCAAGATTCCAAATCCGCAAAAAGTAATAATCCAAATTCTAAAACATCTTTAACCAAACATAAATAATAATCATTTTAATTTTTATTGACTATTTTATTGAAAAGTAATAATAATCATTTTAATTTTTAAATATATATATATAAATTAATAAATTATTATATTAATTATTAATTCGGTTCGGTTTTCGGTTAACTTAATATTTTTTTTTTCAAAAACCATATCCAAACCGAAAAAATGAAAAGTTCAAAATTCAAAATCAAAACCAAACCGAAAATCAAATTAACCGAACCGAATTAGTATTTCAGTTAGGTTCGGCTCGGTTTTTCGGTTTTAACCGAATTTTGCTCACTCCTATCCCTAAAAGATAGGCTTGGTTTATTTTTTAATTTTGAGTGACTAATCTTGTAGTTGTGGAGTATATAAAAGCCTAAAATCGTAGATAGTTTGAATTACTCTTGTTATCAGTTATTTCAAGAAAGAGCTGACTATTGTTATCAGATAATGCAATTTGAGTTTAGATTTTCTTTGTAGGGAATATGTCTCCATATATGTATGTATGTATACGTATAATATGACAATTTATTGCTTATCTCACATGAATAATTGGATTGATGTCTGTAGCTTACATTGTTGTTCCATTATTTATTGTTGCTACAATCTGGTTTGTTATGTTTGTGGTTTGTCATCTTTGCGCTTTGTTTGAGTATCTGGTTTGTCATCTTTGGGCTTTCCCTCAATGTTAGTTGTCAAATTTACCCCTATTTTGTGCAGAAAAATATAAGTTATGATTTGCATTTTGTGAGTGTGGTATAATCTGCTCTTTAACTGCTATTTTTTAATCTACTCTTTAACTATTGCCCTTTATACTTGCAGCCTTGAGTTGCAATAAAAAGATGCCCACCAATCACTCTCATACATCATCCATTTATGTATTGATATAAGAGATCATGCACCAATAAATCCTCCGAATTATGATGGTAATTAACCTCGTAGTTTCGATAACAACCAAAAAAAGAAAACGTAGTAATTAACCTTGCAGCCTTATCTCTCTTTGACCATATGGTGAATTGAATAGTGTGTTTGACCATATTAGTTGTCACTTTCTGCAAAAGCGAAGCAATAAGGTGGAGTTGTCACTATCTTTTCATATATACAGGAAATTTAACAGTCTATTTCTGATGCAATACTAAGCTATTCCCATGTGAGCCTATGACATTGCTTGAATGGTGGTTGTTGACTGTCATCTCTCCTCATCATGCACAAAGCTTATAGTTGTTCTATATAACCCTTCTCGACTTCAATTTTGATAAACCACTTTACCTTCTTCCTTCTATCTGCTCCATGTAAGGTTCTTGCAATGTCTTTGGAAAATATTCCAACCCAACACGAGTTCTTTTGCAACGGTAAATGGACCGCTGCCATGGACTCGATGTTCTTGAGTTCACTTATCGAGCTGAAGAGTGAGAGTACAGGCCTTGCGCCCAAAACTAACGCTCTCTTGCCTAGTGCCTTGCAAATCGCCCAAGGCAATGTCAATCACCATTTCGGCACTCATGTAACTTGGAACGATGCGGAAGAGAGAGTTGCACTCTATCAAACTTGCTACGAAATATTTACCAAAATTGTCAACCTTCGCGAGACATTTTGGGATATCGAGCAAAACCGTGTGCATGTGGACGACAAAGTGTGGAGGAGAATATTCCAGGTAAATGAGCTTGTAATTATTTGGCAAATTTACCTCACTTATAAGCTTATGGTATGTTCTAAATTATACAGGAAAACCGTCTTGCCAAAGCGTACTACAAAGAGGGTGAACCCGAATTTAGACGTTTGTTCATGATATTTGGCTCGATAGAAATAAAGTGTGAAGATGATCCGCCAATAATCAATATTAGTGATGACTCTCGAAGCGCACAAGAGCCTCAACAAGTGTATGTAGTCGAAGCTGACGAAGAGGACGTTACGTCTCAAGCGGCTCCCTCAGGCGCGAAGCACCGCTATGCGGTCTTCAATGACGAGTCCACTACCAATTGTGCATTATTCCATAAATGGCCTTTGAGGAATGCGTTTCCACCGCGGCCTAGGGAGCTACACAGATATAAAAATGAAGATGATGCCGACAGCTCTTGTGCCTCCTCATCTCCTATGAAGTGTGCGAAGAATCCCTTAAACTAAAACTCATCATTATCGTCCTCGTTACGAGCTAAGTATTTCCCAGTATTTATGTTAATTTGGTGTTTTTATGAATTGAAACTAACTTGAAATGTCATGCGACTGCTCGATCCAGAATTAATTGAATTTGTAATGGTTATCACAGTTCTATTTAAATGTTGGATATTCAACTCTATTATATTTGTCTAGGATTTGTTGGTTTTATCCTCTGGATACATGATACCTTACACTAAAATCGAACTAGTAATACTTAAACAAACATAAATTCAAAGATAAGTGCAGATGCAAACCGATCTAAATTACGACAAAGTGTTCACCCTTCCACCACAAAAAGGACTAAACAACATATGCTAGTCAATATCTCCATAAATTACATACCATCACAAAAAGATAATACTTTTTAGGAAAGGGGATACAATCCAAAGAACAACACCAAATTAGAACCTATTTTGGCTTAGACATGAGAAGGCACTGCACGTACTGTGGTTTTTTTTATGCTCGGGGAGGCCTTTGAAGATCAAGAGACGTTCGGGCTTGTCCACCAATATCTCACAAACATCGAACTGAGCATCCTCACTGAGCCCGAGAATGTCCTCCAATAGTGTAAACGCCTCCTTCTTGGCTTGATCTTGATCGTACTCATAGCCGATGCGGCTCGCAATCTTGTCCAACCTTTCATTCGACGCTTGACCAATCGATAGAAGCACTTCTTCCAAACTTTGAGCCAGATTAGCGCTTTTGCGTTTCTTCCCTATCCCTGATTTCTTGTACTCAACATCTCCCTTTCCACTATGACAAGTGTTGTTTTCCTTCGCACCATCTCCAGAGACGTCGTTGACAGGTGGGTGGTACTCATCAGAAATAGGCTTCTCACTAGTCAAATCATCCTCTTGCATAATTTGATTGACCATGTTGATGACATCCTCTGCTCCTTCTCCAGTAGCTATATCCTTTCCAAAAATCTCTTTCCACTCTTCAAATAGGGGCCATGATTTATAGCGCATGGTTTTTGCATTTGGACAACACACTACGGAAGCAAGTATAAAGCATTAGTAATGGTAAATAAATAGGAACGTAAAGAGAAAAATATTAGTTGCTACTCCATGATGTTTCATCTACCAAAAAGCTACAACAACAAGAATAAGTAAATCTACACAAATAGAAACAACTATATGAACAAGAATAAATAATAAGCTTCATGAATTCACAAATAAGTTAATCTCATTTGCATCATATAGATAGATAAATGCAATTTCTCTTTTCATCACAGATTGCATCTCCTCAAAATATACACATCAACTTAGCTCTTATTCACTTCAAAATTTTTCTAACTGCCAATCATAAATACCCATATCTGTATTCTATTTCTACACAAAAATAAGTAAAACTACACAAATACAAAAAATAGTTGCATCAACAAATAAGTTAATCTGATTTGCATCACACATGTAATAAACACAGTTTCTGTTTTCAGTCACATATTGTATCATTTGAAAATTATATGAAGTTCATACATCAAATTTGCTAAAAGAAGAAATCAAAAATATCTATATCTCTACACCAAGCATCATTTAAAGGCATAAGATATTGTACCTTCACAATCTGCTCCCATTGGTATGTGGTACAATCAATTTCGTGAGTGCTTTTAACATTGAAGCCAACACCACTTCGAGCTGTTATTAAGACCAGCGAACCATAATTCTTCTTCCAAGCTTGAAGCTTCGAATTGATATGGGGCATTCCCTTCAAGTCTGTACCTGGGAATGCTTTGGCAATAGCGTCTTCGAGCTTGGGTAGGTAGCCTGGTTTGAAGCCGTTGTCCAATTTTTGGTTCGTTGCGACAAATTCCTTCAACGCGTCAAGAAGGGCCGCTTCCTCTTGCGGATTGCGGAGACCAACTCCTTCTTGTTGCCCGTTCAGCTCTAGGAGCCCTACGACCTTCCATGTTGCAGCTATCTGTTTATGATAAGAGAAAGATTTGTGAATTCCATAGGAGCTATAATCTGTATGACGAGCCATATAATGTATAGAAACAACACACATTCAACAAGAAGAACAAATTCACAAAAAAAAATTAAGGGGCAGATGCATTCAAGAAAAAGGGCAGAAAAAGTTCCAGTTTTTTTTGCAGGTTATTCTTTGTAAGAGCAGATTCTTCATGCTTAAAGGAAGAAACAGAAAAGTTTAGGGTTCTTCATTCATGGACAACAATAAAGGTGGGTTTGTAATCATGACCGAAGAGTTTGAAGATACATAACAATAAAGTTGAAATTGTTTGAAAAGCAAAAAATAAAAGCTCAAAAGTTTTTGAAAACTCATCATCTCCACAGATAATTGAAATAATCGGTAATTATATGAACACAATTGAAAGGAAATAATCGAGCATTCATAGCGCCGAAGTTGGGCGAGTACAGAAATGTAGGGTTAAAGATTTCTAACCTGATTGTGTTGAACTCATTTTGTCGCTGTTTTCGCTTGCAAGTTTGGGAGGAATACGTATGTGGAGATTCATCGACTGTGTTTCTCTATATATATGATGGGTATATGGTAATAACAACATTAGGTCAGGGTTACAAAAGGTAAAGGCAAAAATAGCAGTGCATTTAATACATGCTATCAAACAAGGCATTAATTTATACAAATTATAATATGGAATATCAAACAACCAAGATAGATAAATAATCTAATAAATTTAGATAATTTATTTCAATCTTATTTATCTTACCTTAACTAACAAAATCTATCAAACACACCCTAGGACTATCAATCATTAGCACTTTTAAAGTCCATTGTTATGAATGTCCTATATTGATATGACAGTGGTGTTGAAATGTGAGGCCCACAAATTAACGGTGTAGATATAATAGAAGTACACACACCTAAAACATAGTAGGCATCGTCTTACTTTAGAGAATCCAACAAGCAATCTATATATACTATAATACATTCCGCTTATTTTTTTGTGCATCACATTCACATTCACATGTAAAATTCACTCATCCCACTGGACCCCATTTTCTTCCTTTTAGATTGTTGGTACTTGAATTACATTTATTATTCTCAGTGCATCAATCAATTATTACTATCGTTTCTACTTCTTTAATTAAATATAGCGTACTAGGTAGATACTACATATATTTTTTTTTTCTAATTGATGGTACAAAATAATTACTACAATTCAAGTTTTCCCGCATTATCTCGTGGGAGATATATTATATTTAGAAATGAAGAAAATTTGGTACCATAAAATTAGAAATCAGTTTGAGTCATTGTATTTATATAATTTCGGATTGTCAATAAAAATGCATTATTGTATAAGATACATCACATAACTATATATTATTGCAATATGCATAATTTCAAAGTCGTTGCATTAGGGATGATTTCTATCTCTGTCTCGAATTATGCCCAATTTATTCAGAACTACATCCATTACGCTCAAAAGTGATGAGACGTAATTATATATAACTAATAAGTATGTATGTATGTATATAAGAGTAGTAATTAATACGTTTGTGTTAATTTGTATAGTAGTAGTAGTACGTATGGGTAGGGCCTGCATACAGCAAAGATTAATTGTGAGAATAGAAGGGATTGGGAAGAAGGGAAGGGAAGGGAAAAGGTTTCCGACTTCAACTCCATTCAATTTTTGTCTGGTCAAAGTTCAATAACATGCTTTTGCATGGTGGTTGGGTGGTACATGCTTCCTGTTCTGATGGGAACCCTCTCTTTTGGAATCGACCTACTCCATTCAATCCCAATCTCTCTCTCTCTCTCTCTCTCTAGACATACACACACACACATGAGGTACTAGTGAGAGAGAGAGAGGAGAGAGAGAGAGAGAGAGAGAGAGGCATTACTGGGTCAACAATCAATATTCCAATCATATCAAGGAAAAGGGTTGGTGGTGCTCCCAGCTCTGCAAACATCAAGGATTAATGTTTACCCTTGCCCTTACCCTTATACCATATCTTCCTTTCAGTTTTCATGCAGCTTTTTTCTTTACTATTTTGTTCTCTTATTTCTTAGTAGTATATTATTGCCTGTGAATATTCTTTTTCTCCGCACATGATTTATATATCATAATTACTGTGAATTCATTCGAATATTTTCAACGCCCATCTTCACTAGCTAAGGAGTATAATTATATTTCGATCTTCAAGTATTTACTATTTTGGTTTTATTCTTTTTGGACCAGCTTGCATATATATAAACTCCTAAAAAAATTTAACATATGTATGCAATGGTTGAATATACATGATCACGTGCTTTTAGAAGCTCACTCAATGGTCGTTATCGGAGTGACATATACTACACATATTTAGGGTTTATTACGTAAAAGATAAGACTCCAAAGATAAAGGTATAAGTGAACCTTCTTAAATTAGGTCCCCTCACTCTAAGAAATTTCACTTTGAACATAGGCTTAGACCTATCAACTTAACAACGTACCATTTTCTTTTTTTTTTTTCTAGGAAGAAAAAGTTATTTAATTATATGAATTTAGGAAGATCATATATTGACCGGAGATTTAGACTTATGGAATTAGAAATGTCACGGGTATGTGTGTGTAGTGTGTGTGTGTGTGTGTGAGAGAGAGAGAGAGAGAGTTCACATGTTGGAAGGAGGAGGGGGTGTGTCTTGCCTATAATAACCACATTCCTATTTAGCTGCAAGACAAGTAATAGCAATAGGCCCTCTTCTCATCTCATTCAAACTAAATAACCTTTCAACTTTTACAAGCATACTTGCATCATTGCCATGTGACACCAATAAATTATATATAGCCTCTTTTCCATGTTTTTATTATATACCCATATACCCATTGGATTTATTAATTTCATGTTTATTTGGTCAAACAAGTTGGTATGCATCATCTATTATCGATAATGCCCATATATATTGATATAAATAGTTAATTAGCATATGTCTAGCTCGTTCATGCATAATTTCGGATATTAATTTCTATGACCTAATTTTTAGCTCGGTACGTCATATATATTCCTAGTTGTATGTAGTATTTTATAGTCTTTTAACTAGCCATCAAAATTTTATGACATAATTAAATTGTATGCATTTGGGAAACTCGTTTCTTATTTTGGTTCACGATACCAATCTCTTTGTTTCTTCTCTAGTTTTTTAATGTACGATGATGTCTCTTAGCTTAAATTTCTAATGTGAGTTATTCCAAGTACATATAGTCTTGTTTATATCAATATGAATTTCATTTTATAAAATATACCTTGGAATTTGAGATGCCATACATCATTATTGTTTTATACTCAATATTATTAAATAGGAAGATTCAGTTTAATCGAACAATTAGATTTTTTTAATAATATATATATATATATATTGATGTCGTGGAGCCCGCAGCCGCTACCTTCGGTGCGCACTGGGTAAACCCCCGTCCCTTGTGCAGTAGCCTGCAAACCACACAGGGTAGGTAAATCACACTTTCTAAGTACAAGTGTGACAAGCTCGACCTATAAAAGCGTTTCATGAGGTTCGAATCTGAGACCTCTCAGTTTCAGGCGCTCATTTTTTACCATTAGACCGTCCCCAAGGGGACCAATAATATTTTTCTTAGTCGCAGAGAACCATGGCGAAGTGTATATATATATATGTATCTGAAAACCCGGAAAATATGCAGATGAATTTTAAATTTTACGTACTAATCAATGAGTAAGTCTCCTGTGGAGACTGTTGTATGGTGGAAATGGGCCGCGACCCGACCCGCCCTGCCCAGCCCACGCGCCAAAACTTAACTTTTTTTTTTTAATTATATTTCCAAATTTTTTTTTCCCGACGGAGCTTTCGGCTCGGATTTTACGGCTCCGCCTTCGCTCCGATTACTAAAATAAGGATAATCGGCGGGCAACATTTTGGACTTTTACGGCTCGCTCCGAGGCCTTCGGCTCCCTTCGCTCGCGTCTTGACCATAGAAGAAGCGGCAAACAAAAAAAATGAAAAAAAAAATTTGGAAAATTGAAGAAAAAAAAATTTGGTCAAAGGAGGGTTTGACCGGATCAAACCCGGGTCAAATGGATCGGATCGGTACGGGTTGGGTCAAATGAGCGGGTGTTCTATAGTGGAACAGTTGCACCCAAATTTTTGTCCTAATCAATATATGGTATATAATAGTAACCTGCCCATTGGGCCCAAAAGTGAAAGAATTATGGGCTGAAAGGGGTAGGTTTAGTTAGCCCAATTTGATGATCCAAATTCCTTTACGATGAAAAACATCAAGGGTTTCTTCTACTTAACGCGCAACGGATATTTAATTTTTATTATTGCACCCGATTTCTAGAGATTTTAATTTGATTCTTTCCATATCGATTATCAATATTTCCCTAATGAGATCTGTTTTTAGACGTTAAAGAATGTATATATTGAGGAAATAATTAGATATAAAAGGATTAATCATTCATATCTTTCTTGATGCTTATGTTTTACGACTGACAAAATATTGTATATTTAGTTTCATACATATTTAAATTCCGTTGCGAGAAATAGAAGTCACTCTATAAACTGATATACTAAAATAAACTCCATACAGAAACTCTACCATAACTTCTTCACACTAGCCATGCGGTTTCCATGCATGCAATTTAATCGTCCATGAATTTATTAAAATGTTGTTACTTTGATTCTGTTTACGCTCTAGCTTTGTTTTTAAATCGAAATTTAATTTTAATAAGCTAGCTTAGAAAAAAAAAATCATATTTAACTATGGTGTTCCATCCAGAATTAATGGAAATGAAAAATAATTTTGAAATATACGTTTCAAATAGATAACTTTTGGTATTCATATACTAGTATATCAGGTATCAGGTATGACTATATGTATTAGATATCAGGTATGGGTATCAGATTGATATTTGATATTCGTGTTTGATATGTTGAAGATATCGATTGATATCAAGTGGTAAGTAAAGTAGAGATATGAGTCATATACTAGCAAAAATTGGTATATGAAAATATTGAAAATTAGCATATCAAGTATATCGCGTATATCAATTTGATACCCATATACTAATATATCAAACACAAAATATGTATATGAGTCATATTGATACTCATACCTGATATACGTATATGAATACCAAACGAGCCCTTAGTTTTTCTATTAATCAGACATTCATCCGAAATTGGATTGGAGCGAGATGTACAAAGGCTCGTCCTATCCCTTTTCTGTTCGCAATTGGGTAAGTTGATTTTTTTTTTCTTTTTTTTGTCAATTTTATTCTTTGTATTTAGTTTGATTTGCAATTATGAATTCAGATTTATTATATCCAATTAAGGTATGTGATTTCATTTTATTTTTACTTGGGGAAAGAGGGAGGCGTTGGGCTTTGAATCATAAACCTCACTAGCTTGTTTACAAATTGAAATCGCTTTAAAGTCAATATATATATATATATATATATATATATATATATATATATATATATATATATATATATATATATATAAATTGACTTTAAGTCGCTTTAAAGTCAATATCTAAATTTTGAAGCTCTTAATGTTTATAATAAATTTTAGGGTAAAATGGAGAAATAGTAATTCTAAGACTTAAAATAGTAATTATAGCAATCATTTTTAAAACTATCAAATAATAGCAATTATAGACTTATTTACCCTTTTTTTCTTCTTCTATTTCAATTTTCGTTTTTTAAACTGAAAGTCGTGATCCCAAATATATCGGTGGGAAATCACATGAATAAATATGTGAAAGTACATTATAATTTGTGTGGTTTCACATGAAAAATAATGTGAAATCACATTATAATGGTTACACATGAAGAAAATTGAGAATTCACATAAAAAAATAGGGATTCACATGAAAAATAACGTGAAATCACATTAAAATTTATGTGATTTCATATCTAATTTGATTTCACATAAAAAAAGGGAATTCACATGAAAATAATGAGAATTCACATAAAAAATTGGGAATTCACATTAAAAATAATGAGAATTCGAATAAGGGTAAAAAAGTCATAAATTGCTACAATTAATAACTTTTAAAAGTTATTGCTAGAATTAATATTTTTATCTTCAAAACTGCTAGAAGCCCACAATAACTCTAAATTTTAATTAGGGTTCATTATACGATACTAACTTTTATTTTTTACAATAAAATATTATTAGAATAATAATTTAATAGTGAAACACATAAAATGCTAGGATAGAGTGTCCGGCCGAATTCGTGGATGGACAAAGGATGACATATATACGTGTATTTTATTAAGAAAATATAGGTCATTTTTCTTGATATGATGTAATATCTATTCGGTTGTTAAGAACTGCCTACATATACAGAAAATTGGTGGGAACAAATTAAAATTTCTTTGATAGCTAGGATTATCTTGTAACATATATAACTGCAATTTGAATTATTTTAGTAGCCAATACATATAAAAATAAGTAACTCATCCCACGACAAAAAAAAAAAAAAAAAAAAAAAACCGAAACTTCAGACATAAATTGCGCGCATATATAATATACCACGAGAAAAGGTTGATTTTTTGGGTAATTTATTCAAATGGAGAAATTCAATTTACCAACCAAAGTAGCGTTTAATATTTCGAGTCGCCGTGGTTCCGGAAACGGTGTCGTATAAGAGAAATAAATTTTTATACATATAAAAAAAGAGAATCAAGTACACGTACTGTATATTGATCAATATTTACACTATATCTGTTGAAAATGAATCAAAAGTATAAAAGACTATATATATCAAGAATTACGATGAGGTCGGAGCGGCTGCAGGCTGGCCGGAAAACTCTCCTCCGACGGCTAAAGCGCATCGTCCGCGGCTTTTGCCACCGGGAATGTAGGTGCATGGGTTGCTCCTCGACGGCGGCACGCGGCCTCTCGGAAGAGATTGAATGACAAGATTCGTATTCCTCAGCCGTTGCTCCGCTGCCAACGGCCTTACCGCCGCGATCTTCAGGCAAATACACTCCATAAATATCAATAAAATAAGTAATATTAGTACTGAAATGGGATTAGATTTACAACGCTGATGACGAGAAGCAGCCATTACAAGAATTCAGAGATCAATTATAACAATAACAAATCTAAAAAGATTTTGGAGGGTTGTAATTTGGTAGGCGAATTATGTGTGTGTAAAAAGTGTTATGTACGTGTATGTATGTATAATTTAATTGCATGATAATTGTATGAATGTGTGTATATATAGAATAGAGGGCAGATTAAGTTTGATTTGTATGTTAAAATTAGAAAAGTGAAGGGGTTGGTTGTTTGACTTGGGCGCCGCGCTTGGAAGGTTGACAAGTAGAGTGAATTGCATTTCAAATGCACGTTGCCAAACAGTACCAAGAAATTCTTCTTCTATTAAAATACCTAATTTCTTTTTATGGAATGACTCGTATATATAGTTTGACTATATCAAACCGTGACAGCTAAACTATACTTTTGAGTTGGGCCTGTCTGTACGGTCCGTATCGTATATAGTAATAGTATAGCTACATAATATTTACTACATAGCTCTACAAATTTAATTGCAAACTAAAAAACGATGTTTTCGTATTTTTGATCGAACACTTAATGATGCTGCAAAATATTCAACCTTTACATTTTTTACAAATTCGCAAACTACCTTGTTCTTTAGGGACTTCGGCGAGCTGATTTGGTGCATTAACTAACAACGTGAATTAGAGTTCAATTATGTATATACTACGTACTACATAGTAGGTCGAGTTTGCAAATTGAAAAAGTAACTAATTAATGATTGGGAGTTTATTTACAACATTTCAAAACATAAACCAAATTTCATAACACATTGGGTATATATTAATTTTATAGTTCATCCTTGTTATAAGGATGTTGGCGCACACTTGCAGATTTTTCAAAAGGTATATATATGTGGTTGAAAGTTTTCACTAGACTTTCTAATACTACAACTTAGTTCAGCTAAATGATTTGGTAGTGAACAAAAAAGTAATTATAAAATTAGAATAGAATGCGTAAAGTTGCAAACAATACATACCTAATGTGCTGTTATTGACTTTGAAAATCCAAAAGCCCTAATCCGTTTTGCCAATTTAAGTGTGAAGTCAAGTACCGTCGGTGTACGTGTACCAATGAGTTTGTTAATTATTATGCTGGAAATATTATTTTTGCTTTACTGGCTGTTGAACATTAAGTTTAATTAACATAAAGAAAAAAGATTTTAAAAAAAGTCTTGCATCTATTTTTCATGGAGTCAATTTCTCATACTAGCGTTATGTATTTGAAGAACCTTTTCCCACATAAAGATAAGGGTACTTAATGGCCTGTGAATTTCCAACTATTCGAGTTCACGTTTAATTTGCAACCTAGAAAAAAAATCTGCCTCATAATTTTAAATTTTTATTTTCGTCTCATTTTGCCACCCGATCCGGTTTCCGCCTTTGGAGCTGATATGGCAGCCGGAAAAAGCAGAGTTCGACATAAATAGAACGAAGATGGCGATGGTGATGGACATGGCAGCTGGTCAGAGCAATGGTGAAGAGAATGGTTGTTTAGTTAATTTTTGTGTATTTTTCGTATTATTATTTGTGTGTGTTTTGCGTGTTATTATTCGTTTTTTTGCCACAAATTGTGGTCGTTTGGTTGGTGTGTATAAGTATTTGGTGGTTCAACAATGAAGAATTAAGCTTAAAAGATGGAGAGGAGAAGAAGTAGTCAGAGAAGAAGAAGAAGATACAAAGGCCGTAAGTGAAACCTGCCAGCGCGGGAAATCCAGTCGCGACGGGAAGTAAAACCTATCGGCGCGGGAAATGTTCATTTCCAGCGGTGGAGTTGCTTAGGATGAAAGAATGTCGCCGCCGCTAGAATACCCGCCACCGCTGGCTTGTGTGTGTCCATGAAGAATCCAACCGTCGTTGGGCTTTCCGCCAGCGCTGGCAAGCAGTTACGTGAAGGGTTTTTCAATTTTGGCCAGTTATCTACAAGGAACCAAGGGTTTATTTTGGACAGAGGGGGGCACTCGCTCTCGCGGAGGCCGTGGTTTAGAAAAGAAAAACGCTTCGCAACATTTTTTTTTCTTTCAACTTTTCCTTTGTTCAAACAATTCTAGATTTTTTTTTTTAGTTTCTAGCACTTGGATGATCGTTGGATTCCGTAGTACTCTGTAAGAATTCATATCTTCGTTTATGCAATGTTGGTTTCCAGCATTTGTTTCATTATCTTTTTCCTGCACTATGAACTAGATTTAATAATCTAGGATTTAGTTCTTCAACTTGGAATTGTCTAAATACTTGTGAAATGATAATGCTCATTATTTCAATTGGTTATCATTTCCTTCGAACACCAAATCAATGTTTGAATGCATTAGAGTGAATGAGATCGAGAGATAAATTCATTATGGATTGTAGTTGAAATAGATCAATCTTGACCGAAGATGATGGATTAATTGCCAGATATGTTCTAATAATTCCTTTTGCGTAGTTCTAATCTATGAATGCGAAAACTAGTAGATCGGAAACTCTGTTAATGATATTTGATGAACTAATCTTGTGAGCATTGCCAGTTCCTTGTTTTGGTAATTCTAAGGAGAAGGATTTAAATCCTAGTCATTCTCATTTATTGATTTTCCGTTTATCTCAAGTTATTAAGTATTCTTAGCTATAAAACTCAACCAAAAGCTTGATTAGAATGTTTAGGACATTTTTGATATTCTGTGTTAGCATGAATGTATTGCCCTGTTAAGCCTTCCTTGTGATACGACTTGGGTTAGCTCATTGTACTACTTAGGACCTTGTTTTCTTGCGAGCAATTAATAGATACATTTTAGTTGATTCAATAGTGATGCTAATGGTGAAGGAAATGGTGAGACTAATGGTGATGAAGATGGTGAATTTGAGAGCTCTAGTAAAGGGACTGGTGAGGAAGAGATGCATAAGGAGCACTATGTTATGGATCTAGCTGGAGCAAGCGTTAGCTGATTTTGAGATAAATTCTGAGAGTAGTGGTGAGAAAGACATAAATTTCAACCCATTAGAATTTTATGCTAACAGACCTTCGAATTCATTCCCCATTCAGGTCCAATCAAAGAATTTGATAACGAACCAGTCATGAACTTTGTGAGTTCTCTTCTTTTAATCAACGGTGGTTGTCTCTTATCGATTGTAACCCCCCTTTCGCCTACACAATTGTAGCCCTTAATTGATTTTATAAATGAATCGAATTTTGCAAATACTATAGACAAAACGATGTCGTTAGTATAGCTCTAAAACGATGTCATTTCAATTATGTTCACGTTTGCTTTCTCGGTTGTCATGTTAGCTTGAAATTCGCCGGAAACCGAGTCGGATGGTAAAAACAGACACTAAAAATTTGGAAATTGTGAATTAGATTTTTTTTTTTTGGAGTGCAAAATGCAACAACTCAAAGAGTTTGAAAATTTACAAGCCATTAACCCTAAATATAAATTAATTAATTAATGAGCTCTTTTGCTAAATTGATTGGAATTTATCTGTTGTTAAAGAACGCAAAAAATTAAGGGTGCAATATTCTCCAAATATTTGTTACACTTTTAGTGGAGAAAGAAAAAAAAAAGTCAAAATAGCCTTACATGATCAGATTGTATTTTTCTAAAAGTCTCATTTTCCACAAGTCGTTCTCAAATGGTTTCACACAGATTTGATCATAGAATATTTGAATGTCAAATATATAAGGTACCAAACGTGTCAAAATTTAAAACATATGGGGTCGGTTTGATGTCACGCACTCCTATACACTCCGATTTTGTGACAATAGTTTGAATATTTTTTATGGTTTTGTTTGAAATTCTTTTTATTCTTTAAAAGAATGAAATAAAATAAATAGTCTTCTTTCTGTGTCGGACAAGTGAGTCACATCACCCATTCTAATGTAAATAGTCTAATAACTCGAGTGACTCATTTAGATCCTACCACTTTAATATTAGAGTGTGTATGCTCTCCCTTGTGGTGCACAAGATCTATTGTTACATCAAGCATGTTACATCTTCTATTCCCGTGTCATCCCTACACAATATATACATATCTTAAATATTGTAATTATTCCATACACAAGATATTTGGTTTATTAATGTTAACAAATTAGGACGTGTGATATCTTTTAATAATATACAATCGATTTATACTGTGTTTATAGTGGTTCAAATAATAGGTAAAATTTGCGTATTATATTATATCTTTTGAAAAGATAAGAGTATGAAAAAATTGTTGTCACACTTCTTTTACTTTTTTTTTTTTTTTTTTTTAGTTTGAGCAGATACACTTCTTTTACTTTATACCTTATCTCAATGATTCATCTAATAATTATATTTATAGTTAGAAAGAATAAAAATTTATTTATTTATATGTTTTTTTACAGACATTTAATTGGAAATGAAGGGAGCATATATCGGAATTAGGAAAGATTATGTACCTAACTGCAAATGAGTTAAAAAGAAGGGATTAAAAATTTACAACGAAGTTTACCAGTTTAACTCATATAGCTTGATAGCAGTAAGTAGCAGAAATACGAATTTTTATTTTACTCTCTCCCGCGAAAAACAGAGAAAAGATAAAAGAAAAGAAAAGAAAAAAAAAAGAAATCAAGGGCGAGTTGTTTTGATTAGCTGAGGAAACTCCATCAATTGAAAGGTATAATCATATTTCAATGCTTATGAATGTTTTGGATTGCACGGAATTGTGCATTTGATGTTCGACGAAATGTCTGACCGAGATTAGGGCTGGAGCTTTTCGATTTCCTAAATTAGGCGGAAGGTATTGGGAGGGGAATCCATGGACGTCGGCAAGGAAGAGGCGGAGCAGCATGTCTTTCTCAATCGCGCGAGCCGAGCCAGTAGGGGCAAACGGTACACTGAATCTATTTCTCTCCGATGCTTTGTGTTTGTGTTTGTGTTTGTGTTTGAATTTCACCGGAATTTTATTTGGCAGGATGACAAAGCTGCTTGATGATGAGGTTGAGGAAGATGAGGTTTTTTGGAATCAAGATGCTCTCAAAGAGGTGGGTAACAAGCTGTACTGCGTCTTCTTGAAAAAAGTTACTGTGACAGTGATAAGTAGTTCAAGTCTGATTTTTTCGGGAGAGGGGAGGGGCATATAAAACATGTGAAGGAATTTGGATTTATTGCAAAACTTTGTTGGCTGATGAGATGTAAGATAAATGACCAATACAATATTGGTGAAGTTTCTTAATGATTTTGGTTATGGAGTTGGGTTTTTCACACTAGCATATGTATATGAAGAACTCGTCCTTACCTTTAGAGATTTAACTCTGTCACCTGAACTGGGTGTTCATGTGTGTCTGTCAACTTACATTTTACGAACAACCATGGTATGTCTGTGTCAGTGCCTGTGAGATACATGATGAGGTGCACACCGGGTCAAAACATTGACTAATGTAGTTCTAAGTATTAATCAATGGACGTGTTGGGATGAAGTCTTTGGATGTTTGTTTACTGAACGAAGTTCGTACGTCCAAATATTTTCAGGACGAGAATGATGACGAGTACGAGGAAGAAGGAGAAGTTGCTGATGTTTTTGACAGCGACTTTGATGAAGATGTAAGTTTGTGTTTTCATCAAGCTTTGCAATCTCATCTTTTCCATTTACATTATTTTTATTCTACTGCATGGTATCAGGAGCCCGTGGCAGATGATGAAGGGGAAAAAGAACCTGATGAGAGGTTTGATTTTCTCTGGTTCAATTGAAAATAGCCTCAAGTGATTGTGAAACTTATGCTTTCCTTTTGGGACAGGACAAGGACAAAAAAGAAACTAATATTTCCAGGAAAACGACCCCCAAAGAAGAAAAATAAGCCAGAGAAGTCTACCCCTTCTAAGGCAGAAAATGCACCTAAAACGCCAGAGAACTCGACTCCTTCAGAACATCATGATGTCCCTGATGATGCTGAGGTTGAAAAATCAGTCAGAAAATCAACTAGAACTTCTGTAATCATCAGGCAAGCCGAAAGGGATGCAATTCGTGCAGCTTTGCAAGCTACGATGAAGGTATGGTGAAAATTGTCAATATAGTATCATTTATTTTTAACCTCCATAAGAGGAACCTTTATGAGAAACATGAGATCAACTATGATCGGTTTTCTAGAAGGCGGCTGCATATGACGTGAAAAAGCTCTTGACTATAACCAAATTTTGAAGGGATCCAGAATGATTGATTAAAAAAAAGTGAAATTTAAAATTCCATTTACTTGCAGGAAAAATCAAGGTGTCCTGAAACTGCTGTAGTAAGAACTACATTAGGTCACGTTTATAAGATATTCATGGATGGTCTTATGAATATGATATACCTTCACATTTGTAGTCTAACATTGAACAAAACGAACTTTAAAGTTTGAGTAGCTCAATCATTAGTGTGGTAAATTGTAGCCTCACTCAAGAAAGCCACTGGCTCAGAAACTGTTTTTCAACTTTTGGTGATATTTTCTGGCTGTCATACCAACTTAATTGGCATTGCCTAATTAGCATGGCCTGATATCTGTTCTTAAGATCTTGTTGAGAAATTTATACAGTTTCCCTCTATCAATATTTCAACCGTTAATTTACTGAACAGTAAGGACTTGGTGGGCAGACATTAAAGTGTAGAACCAATTTACTTATTGCTTATTACTTGCATCATTTTGGACTATATTGAGTTCTTGAATAACTATATAATTAAAATGTCCTGTTGGTCACTGCCATCTCAATTTCAGCCTATAAAAAAGAAAAGTGTTGGGGAAGAGAAGAGAATGACCCAAGAAGAGATGCTTCTGGAAGCAGCTCAAACAGGTGCTTCCCTTGGGACTCCTCTTGTGCTATTGCTTTTCATATTATAGCAAGGTGGGGCTTATTAACTTTACATGTTTTTTAATGCAACCATTTGTCAGAGATTATGAACTTGAGAAACCTGGAAAAGGTTTTAGCAAGAGAAGAAGAAGTTAAGAAAAGAGCTATTGTGCATAAAGCAGTTTACAATGGTCCGCAGATACGATATCTTTCTAAAAACGGCAAGCTTTCACTATTTCTCTCATTTAATTCTTGTTCTAAGTTTACTATCTTAGTTCTCATGTCTCAAATGTTTGGTGAAGTAAATCAATTTATTTTGTTTCAGGCGTTTCATACCTAACTTTCATGAATGGATCATCTTTTGAATCGAAGATCTCAACCAAATCCACTCCATGTAAGTGATATGCTTTTGTTTGTCATCACCATCATAAGTTAGCAGGCTGCTTTTGTGTCGCCACTCTGTTCACAAATTGTTTTACCCTTTAACTATGCTTTTATGTATTGACGAATTTATAATTAATTATACGCCCTATGTCTACCGAGGCTTAAGTAAATTTTATATACAGCTGAATATCGTATATTCCTAGCTGCATCTGTTAGTAATGGACTCTTGAATTTGCTAACATAGGTTTACCAATAAGTTCTGTACTTTCAGTACCTATATCCAAGTCTTACCTTTTGCTATTGACTGATTTCTACTATCACATCTTCTTAGATCCAGAGAAGGCAGTTTGTGCTGTTACTGGGCTTCCAGCAATGTAAGTTTTGTGAGTTATGACATCTGATTTTTTGATTGGTTTTTATTTTTTGTCGTTGGATATTTTTCGAGATTGATTGACTATGTTGGGCACCAAAAGATTTTGGTTCAAATTAACAAATAACTCTCTTATATATCTATGTGTTTAATTTTTTAAACCAACCAAACTAAAAAAATTTCTCACTCAAATACAAAATCTTAATGGAGCCAATTTGAATTTTGAATTAATTTATAATTGAAGATATAATAGAATAGTAAGTATATGTTTTGGTTTGGATCTTTGAAGCCTACTCCCATAGATAAAATGCTCAAAGGGTGACACCGTACTATCTTTTGTTGTGCAAGCACGGAAAGCACCTATTTCATATGGAAGAGTATGCGTGAAAAATAAGAAAGAGAATGAAGTCTAAAATAAAATCATATCAAATCAAAATATTTAACGAAATTTAATTGTTTGTCAACTCTTGTGGTCATATGAGTAATCAGATTTCGACTCTTAACAAGTGTTGAGTTCTTGAACATCATATCATCCTTTGGGTACTTATGCTGGGGTTTTAGATCCATCCACACTATGCTAAAAGACGTGTTTTTCTTTGTGGTGTATTGCAGTTATCGTGATCCAAAGACCGGTTCACCTTATGCAACAAAAGAAGCATTCAAGATTATTCGTGAACGGTATGATTTTTTGTCTTTAATATGAGTCTCTTAGTAATGAGGTCAATCAAGTCTATCTTTTTGTTTTTCATCATTCTCTTTGTGAAACTTTGTGATGGTTGGTTGGCTGCTAAATAAGACCTCATATACATGTATGAGCGAGAAATTAAAGTACATACTCCCAACTCCAGTTTTTTTTCCCCAACATTTCATCATGTTCGTAGTATATAGAAGTGCTCCTTGTTTTCTGAAACATAAGCTAGATTTTGAAGTATGTAACTGTGCTGTTGTTTTAGGTTCGATCAAGAGAGTGGGTGCAGCAAGAAGCTGGAAAGCAGTACGGGGCTCTTATCTGATGCTACTTACGAGCCTAGATTCTCTCAAAAGAGAAAAAGATCGGCGATCCCACCTGACACTGAAACATCCTACTTTCGGCAATTTGCTCGTTTCCGTAGAATTCCTGCATTGGAATTGCAAGATTCGGACTAGGATCCCTGCTCCTTCCATGTAGCCCATGCCTGGGACGTCAAGATTCCTTTCCAGCTTGTCGCGACTTGTAAAAGGGTATGTACCCTTTTTTACCCAAGGCGTTTGAATGTTAAAATTGGGCCGGCTTCTGTGTAAATAGATACTATTGTATGAGATAAAATAGGCGTTATAACGCAAACATGAAATTTACAAGTAATGCGGCAGGTGTTGTTTCTATTGTATGAGATTTACATGTATATTTCGTTTCATTAGACCCTGCGGAGGTGAAGAAAGCATAAAATCACAAGAGAAATCTCTTTTCGGCATACCCAAAAACCTGCGTCTAACTAGTGGTGGTCTCTACTAAAACTTAAATCTAATGATTTGATTTTAATCCAATTCCACAATTACAATATCATTAGAAATCGGTTTATATTTGGAATTTTGAAGTGTTTCAACCTTTCTTTTTTTATATATATTAATTAATTTAGAGAAAGCAAAATAACTCTTCCACTCGTTTTTGCCACTTGCATACAACCATTAACCTAGGTTCAACTTGAATCCATCCACATGCTCAAAGATTTAGACTAAAACCTAACTCGTGCCCATCTTCCTATTTACAATCAAGAAACTTACATACTTTCTTTTTACAATCAGTAAGAAATGTCATTTGCACCAGTAGGCTAAATAAATGAAGAGACGAAAAAAGAAACAAATACACTAATCAAGGTCGCTAAAAACACTGCGAAACCAACGAACCTTTATTTACTTACAAGCTGTAAAGTTTCTTCACATAGAAGAATCAACTAACAAAATTTGGGCAAAGACTAAATGATCCCACCTACTGATTTAGACGATTGCTATTTCACGGGAATAATATATGAGATGAACCTCACCCCCCAAAGCACTCTGTTTCTCTTCAGAATTGGAGAACGCCCGATGCAAATTCTTCAACCTGGAGCAGGCAGATGATCATCTGCTATCTTGATGGGGGCTAGAGGTCTTGAGCAAGTTAAAATTCTACCATTTCTCATTTCACTTTCCAGCCTACTGGGAGGTTGATTACTCGGGGAACCGAGCACCTGATTTCAAAGATAAATAAGAAAGAAAAAAATATAGAGCACGCTTCCGCTGAGATGGAGGGCTGAATAAAATACATAGTACCAAACATAAGAAACTAACCGAATGTATACTATGCATGTAAGTTGATGCATGATTAATGCAATTTAGCAAGAAAATATGTTTAACAGTAGTCACATTGTATTATTTAGAATTATAACGTTATTCATTATTAACCAACAGACAATTAGTAAAGAGCATGGCAACGTGTGAAACAGAGAATGTGAGAAGAAAATGCAAGACAGTGCATACCTTTTTTCAGTTAGCAGTTAGTTTAATCCACACAGAGACCGGTTTCGATATGAGACCGAGAGGCAACCAATAAATCCAATTTAACCAACCAAAGTGCAATAGCAGAATATGTTTGAGGCATGGCTGAAAAGTTGGAAATTAATTCATCCGAGGCACAATAGGAATCCCGATTGCGGTTTTGATAAAACCAGTCTTCATTGATAGCATTTACAAAGTCGGCCAGGACCTAATTGAAAAAAAAAATATTATGAACTCTAAAGAATCTGGCCAATAATAATAATAATGATAATAAATATAATAAGTACCTGCAGAAACTCTCTTAAACTGGATACCCGTCGCAACCTATTGACCCACAGATTATGAGCAGACTTTTTCCAAGACCCCATCAAGGCTCCTTCTGGAAAAACGGACTGCAAGAAATAAAATATCACATTAATCTAAATAGTAATAAGAGTCCAAATCTGGAGAGAAAGCACATTCAAAACATTTCACTGGTCACAAAACCTCCAAACTCCCCCAACTCTAAACAATCTATAAACGGGATGATTTATCTCTTTTCAATTCTTCATCCATCTAAACAAAATAGTATAGTTTCTTATCCAAAGAAATGTAATAAATTCAATAAAGAAATACGGTCAGTTTTAGCGCAAGCATTCCGAAAAAGGAATTGGTGTTAAGCAATCAATTATGCATATGAAAACCTGCAATAAATACATATATCAGCACAAAAATATTCTTAGGAATCTAACATGATGAAAACATGATCATCACATCATATCAATGCGCCTGAATTGCAAACAGCAAAGTATGACGAGATAACTTCTTCATGGCAACCCACCTCAATTGCATAGATTGCAGCTTTGAGTGCCTGCAATTGGGAAGGTAAAGCTCTCTTCCTTCGGCATTTGTTAACATCAATATTTGCCTGGCAAGTTGCAGAATGAATAGCATATCTTTCCTCTTGATCAAAATCAAGCTCAAATGTGGTATGACAGATTCTACAATGCTTTTCGTCTCTCCAATAGAGGTCTTGACATCGATCACATCTTTTAAGTGTGTCAAGATATGCCTTCTGGCCATTTTTAACGCTGTTGAGTTCTGAGTAAAATGACTTCCATATCCATGCATCAAAAGCCTGGGAATCGTCAGATTTTTCAACTAGCTTTTCTCCTTTCTTCCCAGCTTCTACAGCTGTAGAGCCAATAGAACCAGGAAGTTCACTTTGCATTTCACCCAAGCTCAATCGGTTGTCTACATCAGACACCGGTGAGGAGCTATCCTCCCTACAAGTGTTTAATTCAGACTGGGGCAGTTGACTATTTTCACTATCACTAGGTGCACTTGACATCATTTGGCTCAGAATTGCTTCTCGGTTTTCCAATGAAGCCAGAAGGCGAGCCTCCCGAGCACCTCTGTGGTCCAAAGCAGACAACAAAGAATACAAAGCCTACAAAAGAGAAGGGTAATGAGTTAATATCGTGATGAAACACAGTGGACTAAATGTAATTAAGGGAAGTCACTAGGGGACCTCTTTAGCATCAATCATCTCCCAGTGGCCATCTTCTGACGACTCAAAGTAAATCCTCCTGTGTCCAGGATCAAATTCATCACAAGGGCCCAAGAACATCCAGTACCTATTGTACCTACGATCAGAGCCGAGGTAGATAGACTGCATAGGATGTAAATATTCCTCTGCCTCCATTTGGTCCACAATCTTTTTCATGCTAGTGTCTTTCTCCATGCCATCAATCTTTGACATAAGAGCCAAAGAATCAATTGGTTCTGATGTATTTATGTTAGGTCCAGTAGATGTTTGCATATCACAACTTCCTAACGGCACAAGCTTCGCCATTGATCTCTTTATTTTAGCACCAGAACCATAACGATTGCTATTTGGAGGACATTCTGAGCTTGTTGTCAAAGGATCCTGGAAATATGTCCAAACGAAACATC
This sequence comes from Schizonepeta tenuifolia, assembly GCA_029490685.1. Classification (NCBI taxonomy): domain Eukaryota; kingdom Viridiplantae; phylum Streptophyta; class Magnoliopsida; order Lamiales; family Lamiaceae; genus Schizonepeta; species Schizonepeta tenuifolia. Next base: position 47,718,311 of record CM055960.1, on the reverse strand, counting down.
AGTACTTGAAATATATTTATAACGAAGTCCAATATTTAATAATATGAAAGACTGGTTTATAAAAACAAGCAGTAGGCCACATATTATTATACCATCCATAAAACGACTAAACGAGGCAAGAACATAAATTTTGCATAAACTGGCGAGAATATCACATGGCATGAAACTTTTTCCTGTCTTAATTTAATTTTCTATCTTCAGCATATGATTTCAATTAGAAGATTCAGAAGCCTGCACTTATGAGGAGACACGCTACCAAAAAAGGCAAGAGTCGCAAAGTCCAAGACGCTACAAGCTATCAATCTATATATATGCCTGCTTAGAAAGATAACATCAACTCCAGATAAATTTTAAAAGCAACATATCTCATCTGAGCTGCAAGTAAGAAAAGGAGCAGAACATTCCAAACATTTTCCTGAAGCAAGAAAATGGATGTTGGAAGGAAAAACTCAGCAGTTAAAAACTAATTAAGCTTTACTTAACATACAAAACTGACCCCAGAAAGCCAAAAGATGGCAAAGTACTGTTTCATTCTGGTGGTATTTTCTTCATCAGATCAGTCAAATCATGATAAAACAGAAAATGAAGAGAACAAAGATAGCAGGTGGAAATTATTATAAAATATGCCATCATTATTCTCTACAAAAGGATTCAGCTGAGCGATAAAGGAAAAAATGATAAATTAGACAATAATAGGGACCACCTCCATTCTGATGCTGGATCCAGCTCGCATTAGATCAATCAATGCTGCTAATGCATTGAGCTTCTCATCAATGCTTAAGTCTGAGTATTCGCCCTCCATCAGTCCTAATAACCACACTTCTCCAGGATGGCTCTCATCAATCTCGTCATATACAGTGAAATGGTTACCGTTGGATTTACTAACATCACTTATGCAGAGACTGGTATCCCTGCACTCGACTTCAGAATCATTTGCATCATTTCCACCAGTAACTTCAGAAACATCATCTCCACTCCCTAAGTCCTCAGAATCAGATCGAGTTTCTTCAGATTCTTTTTCAGACGTGTGGATCCGCAAACGATATCCAGACAAGGAAATCCTTTCAAACAATGTTATGTCACTGGAGAGAGTTGAGATGATCGTATTCTCCAAGTCATGGACTGAATCAGTGAGGTTCAATTCAACAATCTAAATGGCAAAAGAAACAGTCATAACTAAGTTAAAACTTTAATATTTGAAGTGACTGTTAACTTTTTCTTTCTATCTTTTTTCAATAGAATGATGCTAAGCATTTTCTATACAATAAGAACTTACTCTTGAAGATTTTACCAACTCTGAGACTTCCAATCCACCATTTCCTTGGGCCGACAAAATACTGAATAATTCTCCCTTCAATGTCCCAGGACTTAAGCCATACTTATCCATGAGATTGCCTTCCTAGAAAACAAAAACAAGCACAATGAATTTGTTACACCAGCAGCACCATGTTATATGTCTCTTAACAACTGGATCAGCCAAGGATCTTGCTTACAAACTATAAAAGCTACACATCCCTTGCACTAGGAACAAAAACACTTTCTTACAAACTAAAGATGCACTACACATTTTGTACATGGGTCTTAGCCTCTTAGGCTTCAGACTATGTGAGGAAAGGAATGGGGATGCCTATGCTGCTTTCTTTTGGTAGGAAGGACAAAAAAAAAAAGGAAAAACACACACACACGCCTTATGAATGATATGAGAGACCAGAAAGCAGAAAAAAAAATCATGCTCATCAGGAAATTAAATACTACCTTACAGCAAGCTGTTCTCCTTTTCCTATTAAGCTTAGAGCCAAAACCAGCTGCAGTCAACACCTGACTTAATATTTCTATCCATGTCAGGAGGTTCAGTGACTTCTGCCAGAACTCCAAAACCACACCATGGTGTTCAAGCTGCAAAACCATTGAAGATTAAAAGGTTAGAACAGCAACAAGGGGTCAAGGTTATAAGAGTTTCACCAAATGTAGCATAAATACAAGTACATAAATATACAAAAATCTAACACATGCGCTGCTGTGAGCGCGCAGATATCACGCACATGCATATACACAAAACTCCTGAAGGAACTTCCGCAGAGAAGAATGGAAAAGAATGAAAAGAATGTCAATGTTCTTTGCCCGACAATAATGTTTACTATTGACAACTAGCCAAACTATGAAGGCAATGGATTATCACAAACAATCCCTCACACAGATCAGTTGCCAGTTTCAATAGTCATATTTACCATAGTAGAATTGAGGCCTAGTGAGGATATGATCTTCAGAAACAGGTCCTTCAAGCAATTCTAACCAATGCGTCCTGAAAGCAGGTAACGCTTGAAGCTATATAGTCCTCAGCATCCCCTCCCCCACCCAAAGAAGAAAAAGAAGAAGAAAACAAAACAAAACAAAACTAAACTAAACTCAAGAAAGGGCATAAATTTGTTTAGCAATTAACATAATTTCATCAAGAGTTATCGTAACTAAATAAAGCTTCAAAATTTACAAAATCATTTGACCATACTCATTAAATCACCAACTCATTTGGTTCTGATCATAGTAAATTGTCAAAACACTCCACATGAGATGTAAGGTAATGCTAAGCATAAATTTTCTTTTCTAGATCTAACAGGACTTAATGTACTGTCATAGACTACGAAACTAATTCAAAATCAATGTTTTTGTCATATAATTTTTCTAATTCCAACTTTTCTTTAATAACATTAATGAAACATGAACTTCATTGCACTGAAATTCAATTAAAAAATGAAGTGGAAACATTTAAAGAACGAACAATCGATATGCTGACAAAAAGTTATGCTTTACACTTTGCATAACCAAAGATTTTGAATATTAACATAATAATGATAGATTACAGAGACATAGTACAGTTTCTAGTCTGTGTTGCTATTATTATTGTAGTGAAGTATGACAAACACAAAATCTACCACTTGAAGTGTACCTTGACTTAAGACATACTCACCGAATGAAGCAGCTCCAAATACTTGCCATTTTTACTAGCATGAGAAAAAAATCCTCTACTTGTCTCCTTGTCAATATCTGAAAGAAGTAGTCTGAGAAGAGCCACGTGCACTAGACCAAGCAACAATGAATCCTGAAGCCAGACAGACGAGGGTGAAACCAAGAAATATAAAGAAAGGCCAACTAACTTATATATCTACATCACATAAGATGCCTATGATCTGGCAACAATCTAAGTTACCTTAGATTGAAAGGATTGCGCAAAGTCATCAATGGTGAATGAATGTAAGCCGATTGTTGCAGCATACGTACAAAGAAAATGGAATACCTTCAACAGACAATTACGAGAAAATGAGAAAAATTTAGCAATATGTCATGTGATGTGAGCAAATATTTGATGAGGATTTGACAGACAAAAGAACTGGAAGGTTAATTATCAAATGAAGAAAAGATTAATACACTGATTCTACATCAAGTGTAGCTAAATGCATTATTGAATACCTTAAAGAGTTTGTTTACTAGTTCCGGTGAGGAGGCCCATGGTTGTATTGACAAAGGTAGCTTCATTGCAACAGAGCTTGGAGGGAATTTAGCAAGCAAGTCTGTCAACATACAGAAAATTATTTAGAGGATTAGAAAGAGCCACACCAGGTAAATTCAGGCTCCAGCCAATAAGTATATATACTAAGAAAATGAATCGAACAAATCGCTCCAACATATAAAAATGAAATATTATGGACAATAAGAAGTAAAACTATAGTGCGACTGACCTTTGCAAAGGGAACAACCATGAGAACCACTTGTCAGAAAATGAGCAGAACAAGATAATGGATTTGGTCCTACTTGTAATTCTCTTAGCTCCAGTTCCTCATCATCTAGTACCATTGCAAATTCTGTGTTTTCTACACATTTCACATTTTCAAGAGCAAGTTCACATTTTTCCTTACGAGGCTTCTTCCGCTTCTGGATTTTCTGGGGTTCCACCTGCAATTACAGCATGGCGATCAAAACATTTTACACAAATATCTAGCAACTTAAACAGCCAAAGCAAACTTCACCTTTCTACATCTCAATGAAGCCTTCTTTTTAGCCCTTTCTCTGTTTGCCAGTTTTTTCTACACAAACAGCTAAATTAGTGAAACTGTCGAATTTGATAGAGGACATAATTTCAAGTATTCAGCTAGCTTTATAGTTTAGACAAACTACTGAAACAAGGGATTGGAGAGCAAACCAGAATAGACTCTCGTGGCTGTGCTCGTTTCTTCTTCTTTTGAATGAGACTCCCATTTTTATTTCTTGGAACATTTTCTTGAATCATTAAACCTTTCCCCATGCCATATTTCTTTACTGGAGCACCATGTGCAGTCATTGGGCCTTTACCGATGCCATGCCTCTGCGCAGATGGACTGCCCTCAAAACAAGTTTCATAGTCTGAAATGACATGCATGGAAACCTACCATGAAAGAAAGTCAGAAATCATTAAGTGTTGAAATACTTCACGAAATGTCCTTCTAGCCAAAACAGACAAGAAACATAAATAGCTAATAATTTGACAACCTTTCTTCTTTTCTGATGCCGGTTCTCTTCTACACGGGACCTTATGGGACCTGGCCATCAGAGTATAATTATGAGAAAGATTTTACATGTTAAGCATGCTAATAACAGCAACAAGATAATAACATGTGGAGCCCATGTGGACTAACTGTAATGTTTTTGCTCTTTCAAGTTCATTGCTTTCACCTTACTAACATATTTATCAGCATTTTATTGTTTTTTGTGGGCAAGAGACAAGGAGAACAGGATTTGGAGGTTGAAAGGAGAACCAGAATAGTAATTTCCATGAGCTTATCGCTTCTTTTTTTTTCCTTTTAACTGGTTATGCAAAGACATTGGAACAAATTTAGGATAGCACCATGGAGATGTAATAAATCTAGAAAAACAAACTGGTAAACATTCAGTAGCTAACTTAGGAGCGCGTCCTCTTATGGAATTCACAATGTGATACTGACTCATTATTGCATTTGGTTATTGTGATGCCAGTAATCCAATTCCAGCAAAACAATCAAAATACTCCTGACATCAATTCGTAGCTATTAAAGACCTAATAATGACGTCCATATCATAAAATTGGATTTACTAGCTTACTATGTCGCATTCAAACAGGTAATAGTCAAGGCAGCTTGAACTTTAATTCTAGGTAATTCGACCAAGTTACCTAAAAAACTGGAACATCAATATATGTTCAGTACTTCAATAATTATCTCGCCTGAGTCCTCAACTTATCTCTCTGGTATTGCAATATCCCATTCTACATCTCCTCAACCGAATAACAGAAAACGTTAGAAGCAAACAAAAAGGTATAACATTTATTTTTAATTTTAATTAGTCCTTAAACAAAAATGAGGACAATTAACCAGAATTTTACTTCTGCTAGGTACGTCCTGTATCGTATTCATGGGGTTAGTTAATGTCTACCTCAAGAGTTAACTTCCCTGCACACTCCCTAATTTAAAAAAAAAAAAATCCACTTGAAATACAAATAACCACTTGCGACACTAGTCATCAGGAATCATTAGCAATCAACAAAATGAAAGCAGAAACCAACTAAACAGTCCAAACTCTCATTATCCACATAAACAACAAAAATTAAGCAAAAAACACAGAAACAGCACTTCAATTCTTACCGTCTGGAAAAGCAGTAGACGGAAGAGAATCGAAGTGATCGCCTAGAGGCGGACCGTCCTTCCTGAAAATTTTGGCGAAAATATCTTCCGGAGTGTACAAAACCTCCTGAAGCCGGTGCCTGTAATCATTCTCATTCATAAATATCTGGTGATTCCGCTTGCCTTTTGTCTTCTGATTAACAGCTCTGCTCCGCGAATTGTGAATTCGTTTGCCATTTCCAAAATCCTGATTACACTTCCGCCGACTGTTGTTTGCCTTCTTGTTTGCCATAATTAGTTTTGTCTCGAGCTTTATTGAGCTGAATTAGCCATGATAGAGTGGTGGTGATCTGTGAATGATGAGGAGAGTAGCTCAGTCTCCCTCTCTATCTCTCTCTCTATCTCTCTTCGTGTTTCTCTCTCTAACCAACAGTGAGAGAGCTGGGAAATGGAGGGCAGGGTTTTAACAGGTAGGGTTTTGGGTTTTTGTTTGGGATATTTCTCTCCGTTTATTATCTTTTACGAGAGCCATTATTTCCTTTCTTTGTAATTCTTCACTTACTAAAAAATAATCGGGTCGGGTCGGTGGAGCGGATGGATAGGCGACCATTTTAGTCTCCAACTTTTGGGTCGAATTGAATCATAATCGGGTCGGACCGTCACTTCTAGACGAAATTCATTTTTTGTTTTGCTCGTTCTCTTTTTAGATTCGTGATAGTATTAATTTGTGGTACTAACGACCTTTGTGACGGAGTTGAACTTTTTAATGTGCGTATTTGAAATCTTTTTTTAATTTGATGTAATATTACGCTCGGTCCGTTTACGAAAAAAATACTATCTATTTTTTCATTTTTGTTTGTCCACAAAAAAAATATTTGTTTTATTTTTAATAAGTTTTCATAACATTACCTTTACTTTATTACTTATTCACCTATTTATAATTGTTGGCCCACAAAATTTATAATCTTAAAGAAATTTAAAGGGTAAATTGCATCTAAAATCAAAACGTTTCACCGAATTCGCAAATTGCACATTTTTTAATTTTTTGTAATTGAAGGCCGGTGACCGGTTTCCCCCAACTTAAAGCTTGCGTGGCAGTCGGAGTTGACACGCTGGACTCGCCGGAAGCCAAAACGACGTCGTTTTGAATTTAATTAAAAAAAAAACAAACAAATTCTTTTTCCACCTCATCCTTCTCCTCCACCTCGCCCTTCTCCCCCATCTCATCCCTCTCCCCCACGTCGCCGTTGAGAAAGTCGGAGTTCCATCGACGAAATTCTTACTGCCGGAGATAATGGTGGCGCCTTTGTCGTTGCCGTAAATCATCACATTCCAGTGAGATTTGTCCATGGCCACCGCCTCCGCCACACTCTTCACATTTCCGCTGCCGTCCGCTGCCACACTCACCCTTCTCCCCCACCTCACCCTTCTCCCCATAGTGGCGCTGCTGGTGATGAACTCCACCATCGGGACGCCATGCTCCGCCGCCGCCACCAGCGCCCACGGCTGGAGGAAGTCGTAGACGAGCAGGTCGGGCTGAACGCGGGCCAGGACGCGGTCGAACAAGGGCCTGGCAGCGTCGAGGGTGAGCTTGAGCTTGGGCATAAGCTCCAGCCATTTCCCCCTCTTTTCCTTCCATTTTTGCAATTAGGGTTCCCCATTTCACTACGTCGGCGGTGATGTAAAGCTCCTCTACAGAGCTCCTTTGTCGATCTCGCCGCCCCCGGCGGCTGAGCCAAAGCTAGAGGAAGGCAAGGCCGCGTGGTAGCAGCAGGCGGTGCTGAAGACGAAGAAGAAGAAGAAGAAGCTGACTTCAGCAGCGGCCAGAGGTGGCTCGAGTAGAGGCGGCGGAATCCGCCGAGCGTTGAAACGACAGCGCGCAGCTGCGTCTGGCTGCGGTGGTAGTGCCTCGTGCAGATCTCGTCGTGCGCCGTCTGCCGCCACTGCCGGCGGACGCACGCCGCCTTGGCCAGCGTGGGAATGGGGAGAGGGGACGAGGATGAGAGGGATGAGAGGATGGAGAGGGGCTTGGTGGGGGAAGTGGTCGACGTGCGGGAGATGGTAGTGGGGAAGACGGCGATTTGGGCGGTGGCGGCGGGTTTCAGGTGGGGAAGAGTGGTGGAGGAGGAGATGGGGAGAGGGGACGGGGATGAGATGGGGGAGAGGGATGAGATGGAAATAATATATATTTTTTTTGTATTAAATTCAAAACGACGTCGTTTTGGCTTCCGGCGAGTCCAGCGTGTCAACTCCGACTGCCACGCAAGCTTTAAGTTGGGAAAAACCGGTCACCGGACTTCAATTGCAAAAAATTAAAATGTTTTGATTTTATAAAACGTTTTTTTAAAAAAATGTGTAATTTGCGAATTCGGTGAAACGTTTTGATTTTAGATGCAATTTACCCAAATTTAAAACTATATAATAGGTGACACCTTTATCCCGCCAACAATACATTTCACCAATTTTATTAAATCTCGTGTTATTCTCAAATAGACGTCTTTTTCACTGACGGAGGGAGTATAAGACAACTACTTATAGTACTAATGAATTTCGTAAATGGAGTGTACTAAAAAGATATACTCACATCGTCCATGATAATTATAGGTTTTAAATTGTGGTGTGAGTTTTAAGAAAAGTTAAGTAGATGTGTGGAGTGGATTATTATACCCCTCATCTTTAATATGCAGAGTAGGTAGATATTTTGAGTGAGTTAATAAAGTTATAAGTCAAATGCTAGTTTTTATGTTAATATTGAAATGAAATGAGGTAAGAAAAGTAAAAAGTATGTAAAGTCATTTTCTTAAATGGTAAAACTATAATTTTCATGGATGGGCCAAAATGAAAATCTGACTATAATTTTCGTGGACAGAGGGAGTACAATAATTCTATCTGAATACTCCCTCCGTACTTCAAATAATGCACTACTTACCACATTTCAATTGTACACCAAATAATGCACTATTTCACTTTATGAACTTCTACACTTTTTCAATATCACCTATTTACACCATTTGTCATTACTTTATCAACCATTACTTAATCAACACAATCTAATTAATCCCCTAATCCACACTAATTACCCAATCCAAAAAAAACACAACAAAAAATTAACAAAACCCAACCCAAATTAAAATAATCCAACCCAAAATTAAAATTATCCAACCAGAAATTAACAAAACTCAACCCACCACCACCCTCAGTCCAAAAACACAAAAACCTAAATCTATATGCATTCCCTCGATCTTTAAATCGATTATCCCCCTCTTCATTCCAGCCGCATCTCTCAAAACCTAAATCTATTGTACTATCTCCTCTGATGAATCTCATGCTTTTCCGCTCGAATCTCACACCATTGTGCCAGAAATACAAATTTGAAGCGCATTGTGGCAAATTTGGGCTTCAATTATACTAATTCAGAAACAACAAGCTCGAACCTGAAATCATGGTGTAGAAGAGTGAATTGGTGCTGCTCATGAATCTGAGGGTGGTGAAATCCGTTTGAATCCCCTCGGATGGGCTACGATGCTGAAGTTGATTTGTCTAATCTGCTGCTCCATATACGAGATTACATCTCTTAATAAATAAGTCACATTAATTAAATTTGAAGTATAAAAACCATACACACAAAATTAAATTCTAAGTATAAAAACCATACACACAAAAACTGACGTGCAGTTTTAATTAGATTGAGCAAATTAAATTTGAGGCATGAAAAAAAATACAAGCTTAACACTACTCAAATTTTTTTACACCAACTTTATCAGGTTTCTTAAACTCCTAACTGAACAGTAAATGGTGCATTATTTGAAGTACTGAGGGATTACATTATAGTTACTGGCGTAAAAAAAGAAAGTTAATTATAAATTAAAAATAATCACATTTTTTTAAAACTTATATTACTTTTTTCAGTTAATGTGGCTGGTCACAATGTGTTCAAATAATACTATCAAAAAATATAATATGACCAATTGGACCTATATTATTAGTGAATTTTGTATATGGTACGTCTTTCCAGTTTTCACATACATATTATGAACATAGTTGATTGCCCCGGTAACGAGTAACTGGTGTATGAGAAATATACCAGTAGCAAATTTTCTTTTAAAACTTTTCTGTTGAGTTAAACTGCTCAGTTCAGTTCGCCCAACGACTGAGAAAGACAGTCGGTGCTGATCACACAGTCAGGTGCACAACTGACTTATTTGGCTGAGGGTCAGCTGTGAATTCCGACCGAGGTTTTCAAAGAGTTAAGCAATGTAGAAGTTGGTGGAATTAAAGCTCGTTACTTAACTGAAATCCTTTGAAAATAAGGGAAGGTCAAGTTCCCAAGATACATAATGCAATTTTCACAAACCCAAATATATATGCAAGGTCAGTTGGTTAGTAAACTGAAAGTAAATACTGAAACTAAATAATACAGTATTTTTACGTGCTTCGGAGATTGACCTCCTACGTCCACAATTTCCTTTTCGGGGAAGTAATCCACTAGATAAGCTTATGCGTGCTTATTAAACATTCAGTTTGGTTTGCGGGCACCAAACAGCTTAATCAGTTCGATTACGGGTTCAAACAAAACCTTACGACACTTTTGCGGACAAGTGTACATCCTAACTTAGATTGCGGGTTCTAAGGGACCTAGTTTCTTTAATTACGGGTTCAGAAAAAAATCTGGGATTTGGGGGTGAGAGTTTTTCCAACTATGAAGCCTTCTACACTTAGAAAAGTGGATGTTTCTTCCTAAGGCTTAGAGACTCAAATATTCAAAAGAGAGTCTACTTAGAAACTATGCAAGAACCTATGAATCTAGACTCGATCAAAGAACGGATTCTGAGAGGCTAGATGGAAGAACTGGAGGAGGTATGGACACTCAACTTCTACTTGTTCTTTGACAGAAACTTTTTCTTGCTTCACGAGGGATGAGTTCTTCAAATCTCTAATCTGCTTCTTCGCATAAGGTTTTTGTGTCTTGCTCACGATGAGAAGACCTCTATTTATAGAGAGGGAGATCAAATTAGCCGTTGAAAAGTGTCGTTTGATCTCTACCAAAAATATGGCACTCCAACTATTTCATGCAAACTTTCCTAAAATGGTAAGTGTGACCCTTGCATTTTGCAAGTCTTCGTGATCAGTCCAATTATGGAAGGTTACAGGCTGTCTTGTACTTCTAAGTAGATTGAATGTGAACTTCAACTCTTCATCTTTCAACGTCTTCAAAGTCTTCTCTTCTTGGCTTTGTGACGTATGACTTCGACACAACTGCACGACATGCATGGGCTGCACAGTTCAATTATAGAGTCAATCGAGTTGTGGTCCAATTGACCAAGTTCCTTTCGAATTGTTTTCTTTAGTCTGACTGACTTCTTCTGTTTGTTCCTGTAAAGATAAAATCCCTACGCTCAAACAGTGAGTTATAGCTAGATTCAAATTGATGGTTTCATCTACTCGATTGAGGTCAGTTGAATTTTGGGATAAATATGTAGGAACCGGTTATTGAAAACCAATTCAACTTTAACCCACGGATCAATTATGGATATCTAACAAACACATACAAAATCCATACCTAGCATGCTCCTATGAATTTAATTACAATCATAGGATGTTTGTTCGAAATACCTGCGAATTTGATGCACAACGACTCCAGAGTTGACCTTCTGAACTGTTCTCGGCTAGAATACGACGATGAATGGGATCGACCTCGTACTCTCTCTCTTGCTGTGGGGCGGCGCCTATACTCTCTCTCTAGGGTTTTATTGCTTAGAATGCAAGTAAGTAATGAGTCTTATGAGCCTTGTATTTATAGATAAATAACTGCTCACATTCATTGAACCTAGATAACCCTCACGGGCCGTAGGAGACAGGCGCCTAGCCCACTAGAAACACAGGCCATTGGGCCAGTTCAGGGATCTACTAGCTTAAATAAGATTGGCCCGATAATATCTGATTTAATCTATTCAGCCCAGAAATATAAATCAGATATAAATATTAATTCATTCCACTAAAGAATTAATACTAACTTCCCCTCTTATTTATTTAATTGAGTCGGGGCTAGTATTAGACTTAATTAATCTCCGTGTTTAAGATTCTCGAATATCCATTAATTAATTAAATACTTCTGACAGCAATTAATTAACCAATTAATTATTTACTAATAAATAATTATCCCGAGTGCTACCACTTAAACTTATTATCGTATCGGAACTAATTCCACCTGCAGGGTTTAATACGATAAACTTATTAAGTTTCTCGAGAGGATGTCATCATCCCATTATTCATAGGATACGGATCCTTATTGCAGCTCTATCAATATCAAATAAGAACTGCTACCGCCCAAAATACGAAATTTCGAACCACTATTAAGTTCTCATTTATAATAGATCAAAGCAATAGTCAGACACTTATTCATACTGATAAGCCCAATTAAGGTTAAGACTATTTAAGTCACCGAGATCTTTAATTCTCAATAATTCAGAACAGAGAATTAATCTCACTGTGATCCTTTCAATACGATCAACGTACTAGCATAAATAAATAGTCAAGATAAACTATTTAATACTATTATGCTACAATCTAAACTAACAACTCGTCCAAGTTGTCTCGATTGTGAATATTAGTTTATATCTCATAAAATGCCGATTATATAATCTTCTGTGATCTACAACACATTATATAATCTATGATATTGAGATAATTGGATAAATAATAATTATGCAATAATAAATATTTCAGATAGGAGAATTATAGTGAAATAAATATCAATTGTATATAAACAAAAGTCTTGCTTTTGTATACAACCCTTCAAAATCAAAATCTTTACTTTTACCAACAATAATCAAATAATATTTCCCATATATTTTCATGAAATATTTATCATGAACGCCTTTCAAGGATTGATGGTTGACTATATTTACCCAAAAATTTTATTTTTCATTTTTATGTCAGGAATTTGAGTAAGTCGGATTTTTATTTTTTTTCAATTACCGTGCAAACCAACGCACGAGCAAAATAGAAAACGTACAATAGGAATTTAATATCTTGCAGCATCCGACATTTGAAACTTAAATAAAATTTACCGCTAGTCTTTTAACATATCATACTATACGGTCGATGCAATCAATCTAGTAATTTTATTTTTAAATTTTGTAAATGGAATATAATTAAAACTTATTAACATCAACATAATCCTTTTTCTTATAACGGGGCTGAAGGGCTGTATACTAATAGCAAAACTTTTATGATTGTATACATTGATACTTGATATCCACTATTATTATTCTATTTGAAATATTGTTATTGCATGATCATATTATATTCCAATTATCTCATACCTAGATTATATAGTGTGTAGTTTATCACAAAAGATCTTATAATCGACAAAGTTGTGATAGAATTCGTGTTCACCGTTGAGACAACTTCGGACGAGTTGTCGGTTTAGATTGTAGCATAAATGGAAAATAGTTTGTCTTGATTATTTATTTATGCTAGTACATTTATGTATTGAAAGTATCACAGTGAGATGTATTCTTATATTCTGACTAATTAAGAATCAAGATCTCGGTGACTTGAGTGATCTTAACCTTAATTGAATTAATCGGTGTGAATAATTAATTGTCTATTGCTTTAATTTATCAAGGGTGGGAGCTCTGTCTGAAGCTCAATATACTCGATATCTTTTGTGATAACGATTGTTATTTGATACGCGATTGAATTGCAATAAGGATATGTGTCCTGCTAATAACAGACTGATAATATCCTCCCGAGCAACTTAATAAGTTTATCGTATTAGACCCTGCAGGTGAAATTAGTTCCGATACGATAATAAGTTTAAGTGGTAACACTCGAGATGTCGTTTATAATTAAATAATTGATTAATTAATTAATGAGCCGTCAAAGGAATTAATTAATTAATGAATATTGAATATCTTAAACACGGAGATTAATTAAGTCAAATGCTAGCCCCGACTCATCTAACGAATTTAGTGGTAATTCAATATTAATTTTCTAGTGGAATAAATTAATAATTGTGTCTCGATTTATATTTTAGGGGTGAATATGTAAATCGAGCACTGAGAGACCAATACTTTATTTGAGCTAGTATATCCTCGTTTGGCCCAATCAAGGCCTTGTTCCTATCTGAGCTGTCGTCCCCTACACTCTCACTTAAGCCTTTGGGCTTTGTTATGGATTAATTATTTGATGAGCTTATTATTTAGGTATTTTAATACCTAGTATAAATAATAAGTAAAACACTCATATTAATTACTTGTCACCTACGTGAAGAAAAAGGAGGCAGAAATCTAAGTGAGAGAGAGGGAAAGCAGCGACTGCTAAAGAGAGGAGAGGATTCGAAGCTCGCTGCCTCCCAAAGTCGAATCTTGTCGTGGGTAACAATCGAAAGATCAACTTTGGAGTCATTAACTTTTCAGTTCCAGGTAAACGATTCTAAACATTCTATGAACGTCGATTCTTTCATAGGAGCATGTTTAGGACTTGGATTTTGTATGTATTTGTTAGACAACCGAAATAGATCCTGGACACACGAGCCGTATTTCGATATACGGTTCCTTCAGGGACAACCAACTTCTTAGCAATCGATTCTTGGATTTGGGCATCAAACTGAATAAGCCAACTATGTTAAAAAATCACGCTAAACTGATCAGAACATATAGATTTCGCTCATTTTTTTAACTCAATTTTATTCCCGCACATTCCTAACGTACCGTACAAAGCTCACTACTTGAAATTTCACTCGCTATGGATATGCTCCTCAACCAATTCTAATATTTTGCACCATCGATTCAACTTTTGTACCTAAGAGAAATTCAAAATCCAATCGGATAACTCAATTAACATATACTAAATTGAGCTCATTTCAAGGGTCGTGTAGGCCCGAACTCACACTATCTGTTGAATCATGTAGGGCCGACTAGATCGGTTCATGCAGATTGAGACATGTCATGTCGGGTTGGGTGGGCTGAGTCGGCCAGCCTGTGTTGAGACTAGAAAATAAATTTTAAGTTTTTTATCAAAAAATATTTTACTAATATGCCATCAAAAGTGTTGAAATTATAAATAAAATGTGGTTACATTCACAAATATAATGTTACTGTATCTTACAAAAATAAACCAGGGCTGAGGAACTTATTTTTGGGGGAGTTTATAAGCTGTTGGAGCTTATTTATGGATCTTTTATTAAAGGTACTGACAAAATATTGAGATGTATCCAATATATTTTGTTTAGTATTGAGATATCCATATAACACTTTTAGTTTTGAAAAAGACAAAAATACCGAAAATACAAGAAGATTAATTTTAATTTGAATCACACACGAAGACTAACTTCATGTATGAATATTTCGACGATAGTAAAATTTTTTTGACGCCGACAGTGTGATTTCGGCGCGGTGGTGCATTTTCCGGCAAAAATTTGAATTATACACGAAACCCAACTTCATGTACGCATCATAGATAAAGACTAACTTTTATGTATGCATCATAGACGAAGACTAACATTCATGTATGCATCATACACGAAAATTAATCTTCGTGTATGATACAAATTTGAAATTTTTTACTTCGAAAATTTATTTTCGTGTATGATGCATACATGAAAGTTAGTCTTCGTGTATGATTCAAATTTTTAATATTTTTCGTTGGAAATTTCACCGGAAATCTTACCGCCCGCGCCGAAAACGCACCGATGTTGTCGAAAAATCCTACCACCGCCGGAAGATTCATATATGTAAGTCAGTCTTCGTGTATGAAAGAAGGAGATGGTAGGAAGATTTTTAAGTCTTAAGGGGTAATTTGGGTATAAAAGACTATTTCAATACTTTTATTTTCTAAGTGCCATAATTCATCTTTCCCTTTTAAGAAATGCTATTTGGACTTTTGGCTCTTTATCTAATATAAAAACAAATGGAGTTTTGGCGAATTAAATCACGAATTTTAGGGTCTTTTGCAGTTTTAACCCGAACTTTCAATTTTGGTAAATTAAATCACGAACTTTTCAATTTTTGCAGTTAAAACCTAATCAAACTTTATTAACGTAAAATAATAAAAATATAACAAATACTACTAGCACAATATTATTTTATATATCTTTATTGATCATAAATAAATATTAATTAATTTAAAAGTATAAAAAATTAATAAAACATACCATAAATACTTATTTATACTATTTTCTTGAAGTATTTACGTTATTTTGAGGCATTTATATCATAATTTACGTTATTTTGAGGTATTTTATTTATTCAAAATATTTATCATAACATAACATCTCAATATAGGCATTGTTTACTCAATTTTTTTAATCATAGATTAGTAACACCTCAATAGATGGATTATTTATTTATTCAAATATTTATTGATTAGGTCTGAATTACAAAAATTGAAAAGTTCGTGATTTAATTTGTTAAAATTGAAAGTTCGGGATAAAATTGTAAAAATTGAAAAATTTGTAATTTTGTTTGTTCAAATTAAAAGTTCGCGTTAAAATTACAAAACACCCTAAAGTTAATGATTTAATTTGCCAAAAAATCGAATTAAGTTCGCGTTAAAATTACAAAACACTCTAAAGTTAGTGATTTAATTTGCCAAAGAACCGAATTACAATATTTAACTCTCAAGTCACCAACAAATACAATCAGTAATCATCAATCAGTCACAAAATTAATTACGAAACTCGTACATAAACCGTCATTTCTTCTACCTCTCCCTCTCCCTCTCCCTCTCTCTCTGCTCTCGCTTTTTCTCACCCACACAACTGAAAACGGAGAAAACTCTCGTTAAAACGGCAAAGGTTGTAAGCTTTGAAGTGGCTAATGCTCTGAGACGACATGGTAAATCCACAATTCCCTTTAATTTTTATTCGCATAGCATTTTGGAAGAGCTGAAAATGTCGCTGAGCTATTCCTCTAGTACCACTGATCTGGGTCTTTTGGAGTCTCGATTTGTCAGTCTGTAGTTTATTAAGTTATGCTTGATCTAAGTAAGATTTATCCTTTTCGTAATTTACTGAAGATCGTGAGATGATGCCAAAGTATAAGCAGAAATTACGAGCATCTAACTTCTTAACTCTACGTTGTGGGTTTTAATTT
This sequence comes from Schizonepeta tenuifolia, assembly GCA_029490685.1. Lineage (NCBI taxonomy): Eukaryota > Viridiplantae > Streptophyta > Magnoliopsida > Lamiales > Lamiaceae > Schizonepeta > Schizonepeta tenuifolia. Next base: position 47,701,585 of record CM055960.1, on the reverse strand, counting down.
AAGATCCGAGTTAATGCCTATGTGGATTACTATCAAATATTTGTTTCTGTTATTATGATGATTGTATGAAATTTAAGACTGTGATTTGCTATTTTTACTGCTCTCTTTATGCTGCCATGAATTTGTGATAGGGATGATTTTATATATAAGATTTTTTTACAATTGAATTGTAGAAACAGATTCTGAATTTGTCATAGTTCATAGGTAGCTGAATCAACGTTACTATTAGTCATGTTTTCCAGTAAATCAGCTTTGCCTTGTTTTTTATTGTTATTTCATGGGTAACTTAGAAGATGCAGTTTGATACTCAGTTATGTATTCGTAAAATTTATATTCTAAGAGTGATAAATACTCAAGAGGGAACATAACAAATTTATAGTTATTATGCGGTTTCAGATACAATAGTATACTTTCAGTGCTGCAATATTTAATGACAAGCAAACGACGAGTCATGGTAATATGAACTGGAATTAATCACATGAAGTAAGAAAGAGACGTGCTTCAACATCCAAAGCTCATTCCATCAATATTGGATAAGTAGTTAAACACTAAAGAGCATAGATGATAACATGTCTTAAATATTATTCTATGGTTGGTGAATTCTTAGTGTCCTCATCGTGGAACATTTGAAGCAGTCTCTACTCATAATTCTGTAACGTGGCATCATATGGCATCTACGTTTCATCGTTTCTATCCAAATTTATAGATTTTCCCCATTTCCCAGTCATCATTTCACACCTGCCTCTAGAGTGTTCTCATTTCTTTGATTGCTTGGCACTTTATTTCTATTAGTGCTCCTAAATAGTTCATCACAATAATCATAAGTTTTAAGTCCTTTTATCTTATAAAGGAAAACAGAAGCAAATGAAGATGCTTCCGAAATATGTTTCGTGAAATAAATTAATTTACCATTTAACGTGCACATGACGGGTGCTTTTGAGCATACAGTATGTGCGTGTTGACGAACAATTATGTTAAGATTTTCACCAATCAGTGCAGTGAAGGGAAAGTTACCTGTGCTCTTAAGAACACAACATATATGGCTCTTGAGAACACATTATGTATGACTTTTATGTGTGTGAAAAGGAATAGTTACAATGCAAAACTGGACCTAAAAGTCTAGTTTCCTATCCAATAGTTAAGCGTAATAGTTCTTTCTGTGCCTGTTGCTGAAATTCTAGAGCAGGATACAATTATTTTTGCCTATGCTGTGATACAATCAGATCTCTCTCTTTCTCCCTCCGTTGAAATATTAATTTAGCTGTTTGTCTGTGTTAGGAAAAGGAAGCGAAGAAGGAAGCTTTTAGAAAGTACCTTGAATCCAGTGGAGTGCTTGACGCTCTAACAAAAGGTGACAATCTATTTAACATTACTTTAATTACTTGTATGTAAAAGGTATTAAGTTTTTCTCTTTACATGTCTTGTTCTGGTAACCTTTTTTTTCATTTAACTGCAGTTCTTGTTGCACTATACGAGCAGAATGACAAACCGTCCTCGGCTATCGAGTAAGTACATTATAAATGAATAAACCATTAATAATTTTTTATGGAAAAGTTGTGTGGGTGCTTGTGTGTACTATTTCAAAATTTTAGTACAGTCTGCTGCCTTTGATCTCAAGTATAACTTCTTTACGCTAATATTTGGCTAGTTTCTGAAAGTTTGATGGATGCTAAGTAGGATGCCATGAAAATAAAACTACTTTGAGTCCATCTTAAAACAGGAGAGTTGACTCCATCATTTATTTGACTTTCTAGTTATCAAGATCTTTTTGCTCTAGATATACTTTTTTTTAACAAAGTAATTTCTGTAAGGTGAACCTCTATTGGTGGTTTGACAGGTTCATCCAGCAAAAACTAGGAGGTCCAACTCTGTCAGAATATGAAAAGCTGCAAACTGAATTCTCTGATTTACAAATACGATATAATGAGCTTTTGGCTGCACATGAAGAGAAATCCCGAGAGGATATCCTGGTTTGATCTGTTCTGCTACTATCATGTTCTCGGCTTATCTTGTTGAATCTTGATATGTTACTGCGCTTTTGGTGATTGGGAGAATGCTATGGCAAAAGTCATAGTTAGCCCTTTGAATTTTTTCAAATTAGTCACTCCCACTAAAACTTTATACGAAGTACAGTACTTTTTTATTTTGCCACTTTCTTCTTTTTTATTGAACATGTTGTCAAAGTTGCAAAATAGGAGAAGAAAAGTAAGTGACAGTAAAAGAAGGAAAAAGTTGGGAGTGGTATAATAAAAATAAAATTAAAAGCTGAAATAACAAAGCGGCAGGAGTGAAAAAAATGTTTGGGGGCCTTGGGCAAGGAATTATTTATGCCAAATGTTTGTATACGGTATACTTGAATCAATTAAACTAGTAGTTCAAACTTTATTCTTGTTAGTTCCTGTGGAATGTGGAACGGTTATTTTTCTGCATATAAAGCAAAAATCTTCAGTGTTAAGATATGCTACAACATGAGCAAAGTTAAATGCTTTTCTAGGTCTGGCTAAATATTGCCATAGACGGATATATCCTACCTAGTTAATTAGTGGACTTTTTGTAGAGTGATATGCAAGAGAGAGAATCCAAGCGAAACTTTCCAAGTTCTTTTGTGAACTTTCTCATTTTCTCTTTATCATGTGCATGCCATTTATTTGATTTGATTGTAGTGCCTGGATTACATTCCTGTTTTTGAAGATACTTTCGAGAGAGAGATTGTATATGCTGAAATCTGCATGATCTTTATTCTGATTCATGCAAATAAAAGGGATTCGTAAGTAATGATTTCATATATTCTTGCAGTCTGAGGAACTCACAAAATGCTGCATTCAAGAATCATCGATGAACAACAGCGCGGAGGATGCCCAAAGTGCTAAACCAACTTAATTCAATGCTGCCATAATAGGAAACCAAGCTATTTTTTATGTGTTGTGTTTGTGAAAATGTTGCCTTTTTATGCATGCACGCTGAAGGATATGGCTTCTAGGGCCGTGTCTCCTCCGTTCATGTTGCATGGCTTATTTAACATGATAGTGCATAATGATCTTCTGCAAGGAATCTATATTAGATCGAATTCCCATGGGTGGGGGAGTTGTAATGGGGGAGGAACTTGAGCAATGTTGTATGTAATCCTCATGTTCTAACTTTTTCATAGAGAAACTCAGTTTCTCTGCCATTGCAATAACAGAGTTGTTAGAACATAGTATGAGATCTTGCGCTTCTCTTTTAAGATTTATTTTTGTTCTGAAAAGGTCGATTCAAGGGTCTCATAATATACTCCCTCAGACAGTCTTATAGGTCCAGACACGGATGCTAAGAAATTGAATTGTTTATAATGAAGTATGAAAAATGAAGCAACAGTTTTAAGGTTATTTATGTCAAGTTACGTAGGCAAGAGAAGGAATAACAAGGTTTTTTTTTTTTAGTGAGTTGATAGATGTTTATTTTGTGGTGTGTGAGTACTGAAATTTTCATTTTAGATATAGAACCATTGAAATGAGACAAATAACACAATCAAGACCATTGAAATGAGACCAATGAAGCAATGTTTTTCGTCAACTTGAAATATTGTTGCAAATTCGCAATATTCAAGTATGCATAACCGTAGATTTTAAATTAACAAAGAAGCAAAAGCTATCTATACATGAAGAAGTTGAAATTTGGTATTTCCTCACAAATGAGCTTTGATAGGAATTATCCAATTATCAAAACGATGTTTTTTTTTTTTTAATAATTGACACGTAAATTCGATACGAAGGCAATTCAATCTCGTAGGAAATCGAGAAAAGTCTAAATTTAAGTGATCGAAACTAGTGTGTAGTCCGTCGAAAATCGACGGAGAATAATTATTCCATAAATATTTCTCAAAATCGATGTAGGATAAAGACATTTTTTGCTATAAAAAAAATTGCCTCGTGTCAATTTTGTATGAGAACTGAGGTGGGTTCTTCTGATAGAAAATATTCTTTTGCCCCACATTGATTTAGAGAAGAAAAATAATTTTGAAGATTGTCAATGTAATCCAAAATATCCTATATTATGAGTTGAATATAAAATTAAAAAAAAAAAAACAATTCAATGGAATTGGCGGTTGGAAATATGCACGTCTAACCCCAATGTCTAGTTCACAATGGTTTTGATCAAAATCGTCCCATCCACCCCACGGTTCTGGGTCACAACCATCCCCGTACAATAAAAGATTAGAAGAAAAATCAAGGATAAATTTAAAAGTGCATAATTTATGTAATTCATTTAGAATTTATAAAGATAATAATTTAAAAGATAATTGTACTATTTGTTTGCATCCTTAACCCGTATAGTAATATTTGTTAATTATAATTATAAATTACGCAAATTTGAAAACACGGCTACAAAATACATAAATATTAATTTATGAATAAAGATTTTCGATCTTAGAAAATATACGAATAAAAGATGCATAAAATGAATGATTTTTATTTTTGTGGGCATATATTAAAGAGGGAATGTGGACAAAAGTTGCAAAATACCACCTTAAGTTTAAAAGTTGCAAAAAACCACTTTAAGTTGTAAAAAGTCTAATATACCCTTAATGAGTATACAAGAAGGCTAACTTTCATTTGAATCATACAAGAAGACTAATTTCATGTATGAACTTTCGGCGAAATTTTCCGGTGAAAAACTTCAGGCGAATTTCTCCTGCGAAAAATTTCCGACGAATTTTTCCGGCAAACATTCGAATCATACATGAAGTCTAACTTCATGTATGCATCATAAACGAAGACTAACATTCATGTATGGATCATACAAGAAGCCTAATTCGTGTATGCATCATACACGAAAATTTTTGCCTCCAAAAAGTTCAAATTTGTAACATACATGAAGATAAGTTTTCATGTATGATACATACACGAAGACTGACTTTCATGTATGCATCATACACGAAAATTTTGCCTCCAAAAAAATCAAATTTGTATCATACATGAAGATAATTTTTCATGTATGATACATACACGAAGATAATTTCATGTATGCATCATACATGAAGTTAGGCTTCGTGTATGATTCAAATTTTCGCCGGAAAAATTAGCCAGAAATTGTCGCCGGAAATTTTTCGCCGGAAAAATTAGCCGGAAACATTTCACCGGATAATGTCGTCGGAAAATTTCGCCGGAAATTCATACAAGAATTAATCTTCGTGTATGATACAAATTAAATGCAATCTTCGTGTATACATGAAGGGCATAAAAGTCCTAAACAAACTCAAAAGGGTATTTTGAGTTTTTTTTTTAAAAAAAGGCTATAATTTATCTTTTGTGTTTGAGAAGGGGTATTTTGAGTTTTTGCTCTATATTAAAGTATATAAATTGCTACATAGGATTTTTGGCAAGGTAGAATGATTTCCTTTTGATAGTACTAATGATTAAGCAAATTCCAATGCTGACAACGAAGCGTAGTACAAGTGGTAAGACGCATCCCTTCCAATCAAGACGTCGGGGGTTCGAGTTATGTGTGCGTGTATAAAGCGAATTCCAATGCTTCAATAGTAACTTATAAATTAAAAATTGTTTTTTTTTGAAGGAATAAATTAAACATTTCGAAATCTTAATAGTATAAATTGTAGAATAAATTTAATAATCTACGATTAGACAATAGTTAAAATTAAGTTTTTTTTTTAAGTTGAATTATAATTTTTTTCTCAAAATCGATGTAGGATAAATGCATTTTTTACTATAAAAAATATTGTCTCTTGCCAATTTTGTATGAGAATTGAGGTGAGTCGTTTTGATACCAAATATACATTAACTTAGAGAAGAAAAATAATTTTGAAGATTGTCAATATGATCCAAAATATCCTATATTATGACTTGAATAATAAAAAAAAAGTCAATTGTATTTTAGTTCGAAATTGACCCGTCTAACCCCAATGATTTTGTGTCAATACTGTCCCATTCACTATGGTTTTGATCGGAATCGTCCCGTTTACCCTACGGTTCTAGGTTAGAACCAACCCGTACTGTAAAAGATTAAAAAAATCAAGTATGAATTTAAAAGTGCATAATTATAAAGATCATAATTTAAAAAATGATTGTACTATTCTTTTTCATCCTTAACCCCCTATTATAATTATAAATTACATAAGGTTGACTTATAAATTAAACAATGTTTGAAAATTTAATAGTTTAAATCTTAGTTTAAATTTATAATCTACGATTAAACAATAGTTAAATTTGATTTTTTTTTTTTCAAGTTGAATCGTAATTTTTTGTTCGTCAATAATTTATCAAATCAATAAATTAATATTGAAAACTTAATAATTAGACGAATTAAAGTTTGGCAATAGTTAAATATTTTTTTTTCAAGTTAAGTGGTAATTTCTGCTCAAAATCGATGCATGATAAATGCATTTTTTACTCTAAAAAAGATTGTCTCTTGCCAATTTTGTATGAGAATTGAGGTGGGTCGTTTTGATAGCAATTATACATTGACTTAGAGAAGAAACATAATTTTGAAAATTTTTAATATGACCCAAAATATCCTATATTATGAGTTGAATATAGAATTAATTGGCTCATCTAACCCTAATGGTATTGCATCAAAACTGTCTCGTTCACAATGGTTTTGATCAGAATCGTTCCGTCTACCCCACAGTTCTGGGTCAGAACTAACCCGTACTATAAAAGATAAAAAAAAAACAAGTATAAATTTAAGAGTGCATAATTTATGTAACTCGTTTAGAATTTATAAAGATCATAATTTAAAAAATGATTGAACTATTCATTTTCATCCTTAACCCGTATAATAATATTTGTTAATTATAATTATAAATTATGCAAAGTTGGACTTATAAATTAAAAATCTTTTTTTAAGGAATAAATTAAACCTTGTTCACAAACTTAACAGTGTAAATTGTAGTTTAAATTAATAATTTACGATACAATAGTTAAGTTTGAATTTTTTTCAAGTTGATTCGTAATTTTTGGTTTGTCAATAATTTATCAAATCAAATAGAATTAATCAAATAAATTAATATTGATAACTTTATAATTGGACAAATTAAATTTTGGCAACATAAAAATAATTGGTTATTATTTATTTGGTCAATTAATAAATCAGTCAAATTAAATTGATTATGAAAAATAATTGCAGGATAAGAAAAGAAATTTGATCCTTACCATTGAGTATTTATAATGGTCCTCCAAGACTGGAGTATTAATGAAACTTAAAAAATTAAAACTATTTCTTTGGCCAAAAATTAATTGGTCAAATTAAATTATTTGTGCAAAATAATTGTTTCTTAGAAAAATACACATTGATTTCAAGTTTTTATATAAGTTCTTCAAAAGTGAAGTCCTATTAAAAATCGATATGGGGTAAAAAAAAATTATACTCCTATTAAGCTATAATTGTGATGTGTAAAATTGATTTTCAGTGTAATTAATGAGTTTTCTTGTTTATGCTTGTAAATTATTTGCACTGTCAATCATTTTCTAAGAATTAATAACGTGTTTCCTTAAAAATTATATAATAACTATTATAGGTAAATTGATACTGTTGGGAAATTTATTAGTATAAGTTTTGATGAATTCCAAAACCGACTGACCCCAACCGAGTAGATGTTGCCAGAACCTAATGTTAGAAATTAGGCTCGCTGTTTGAGCAAAGTTAAGATTTTATCTTTACAGGTCTCCAGCTGAAGATGGCAACAAGGCATTACTCAGACAGAACATCAGTTATGATGAAAGACAACTGAGAGTTCATTTGTTCAGATGGAATGAGGGGAAGTCTTTAGAACATCAGTTGTAAAGGCCAACTGAGGAGTCGTCAGATGAGAAACAGTAGAGAGGAAGAGAACATCAGATGAAAAGGAAGTCATCTGAAGTTTCCAACTCAACTGACTAAATACAAGGAAGACAACTGAGGGTTCAGTTTCAGAACCTCAGTTGTAGAACTCAAACAATAAGATCAACAGCATGAAGTTCAGAGTCAGCTGAGAGTTCAACGGTTCAGTCAGAACATCAGCTGAAGACCACTCAGATAAAGATCAAGATTTTCAACCAACTAATCGAGGTTGACTGTCAGAAAGGTTTAAGATTTGAATTTCAAAAGGAAGTCACATGAGGGTTTGACCGTTCAGTCATTACCCCATCTGGCCCAACACAAGGCTGTCTCAGATGGAAAGCAGAAGAGCACAGATGCCATATCGGGAAAGTCTGCAGAAATGAGAGACAAGCCATCGCTTTCATCGATCAGAGATCAACAGCTCCTCCAACGGCTAGTTGATACTCTCCGCCTATAAATAGAGGCATTCTCTCATTCGAGAGGTTTACGACACACGAGACAAGAGATAGAGAAGTGCAATCACAAGAAAATCAAGCGCAAGAAATATCTGCAAAAATCTTATTCTAAGAACATCAGCAGCTGAGAGTTCAAGAGTGTTGGGAAATTTATTAGTATAAGTTTTGATGAATTCCAAAACCGACTGACCCCAACCGAGTAGATGTTGCCAGAACCTAATGTTAGAATTTAGGCTCGCTGTTTGAGCAAAGTTAGATTTTATCTTTACAAGTCTCCAGCTGAAGATGGCAACAAGGCGTCACTCAGACAGAACATCAGTTGTGAAGAAAGACAACTGAGAGTTCATATGTTCAGATGCAAACAAGGGGAAGTCTTCAGAACATCAGTTGTGAAGGAAACCAACTGAGCGTTCATCAGATGAGAAACAGTAGAAAGGAAGAAAACATCAGATGAAAAGGAAAGTCATCTGAGGGTTCAAACCCAACTGAGTAAATACAAGGAAGACAACTGAGTGTTCAGTTTCATAACCTCAGTTGTAGAACTCGAACAAGAAGATCAACTGCTTGAAGTTCAAAGTCAGCTGAGAGTCCAACAGTTCAGAACATCAGCTGAAGACCACTCAGATGAAGATCAAGACTTTCAACCGACGAACCGAGGTTGACTGTCAGAAAGGTTAAGATTTGAATTTCAAAAGGAAGTCACATGAGGGTTTGACCGTTAAGATTTGAATTTCAAAGGTTAAGATTTGAATTTTCAAACATCAGTTGCTTATTGCATTCTTATCTGATCAAACTAACCAGCATACAAACTGCATCTTTGCATATTCAACTGTTTTGGTTTTTGACCAACCCTGCACTAAAAAGCGTGAGTTGCTATAACGAGTTTTAATTTTCACCACATTCCGCACAGCCTCACTCTTCCAGCTGAGGTTGCTTACTCAGCTATGAGATTCCAACTGAGTCCGTTTTACTCGGTTGAAGTAATTTTTAAGGGTTAAGTTTTAAAATCCTGTTAAGTTTTAAAATCCTAACTGGTGTATTCCCCCCCCATACACCAGTAACTCGTTTCGGGACCATCAAGTGGTATTAGAGCAGTGGTTCAAAAGACTGCTGACTCTGTTTCACAAGGTGTGAATTCGAGAAATTTTCTTCAGTGGTCAACTGAACAGATCTTTTCACGCTAGTGCATATTCGCTCGCATATTTGTCCTATTTGTTTTTGTGTGCAGATGGACGTCAAGGACAAGATCGTCGTCATGTTTTCAGTAGTCAATTATACATCATGGAGAACTCGAATGAAGAAGATCCTTCTGTCAAAGCATCACAGGATGCAACAAGTTCTCTCTTCCGGACCAATCGCCATTAAAGAAAGAATAGCGCGCACTCCCACAAATCCTAACGATGGAGATACAGTGGTGGAGTATGTGGAGAAACGGCCAGAAGACTACTCTCCAGAGGAGGCAAAGGTGAGCCAGTTGGATATCTGGGCTCAGAGCACAATAATGTCCACAGTTGGACAAGATTATCTGCCTTGGATAGAGGAGTGTGAGACTACAAAAGAGATGTGGGACATCCTGGCATCGCTAAGTGAAGGAAGCGACGAGACGAAGGAAAACAAGTTCTCACATGCATGTCAAGATTTCGACAACTTCAGTCTGCGGCCTGATGAGACTATCGATCAGCTAGAGCTCCGGTTTATGGACATCATCAGAAGAATTCAGTCTATCCGAAGAGGAAAATACACACTAAGAGAAATCAACCTCAAAGTGTTGCAAGCTCTACCGGCTGAGTGGGATACTTTCACAAATATCCACGAGAGCCGAGCTGACCTTGGTGAAATGGGAACTGAAAGATTGTTCTCAATCTTGAAAGGAAATGAGTATAAGGTCAACAGGAGGAGATCGCAGCCCTCAGGTCAGACAAGTAGAATTGAGGATGTTGGCTCAGCCTCAAAGTCAGTTGCTCTCCGAGCTGATTACTCAAAATCGAGATCATCAAGGCCAACTAGATCAGCTGACACGACTGCAAAGGAGCCAAGCAGAGAGGAACTGCAACAGAACATTGCAGCTTTGTCAAAGAAGTTAGCCGACATGGACACTCGGTTCGGCAAATATAAACGTTTCTATAAATCAAATCGAACTCGAGACAGTTCAAAACCAGTCACCAATGGTTGCTTTGAATGCGGAAAGGAAGGTCATTTCAAGGCTGACTGCCCAGATCTATCGAAGAAAGAGAGAGATGCTCTAAGGGCCAAACAAGCTGGAAAGAATAAGGCCATGGTTGCAGAAGAAGCAGCTGACGATATGGATATCTTCACTGACACCGAAGATGAAGATGAGCTGACTTCTACCAACAACGTCATCAGTCAGGATCAATGCCTCATGGCACTTGGAACCAACCAAGATGATATTGAGGTACAATCTAATCCTGCTCAGTTAAACTCTTCCAATACTTCTAACATGCAGGAATCTCTGAACGATGAGTTAGAAGCCTCCTGGAGTGATTTTCAAGAACTCAGTGAGGAGCTGCATCATCAATCGGTTGAGTTTAAGAGTCTTCAAGCTCAGTTCGCCAAACTTGAAGATTCTTTAACCGAAAAGGACGATCTGATCAAAAGCCAAACCGAGGAAATTGAGAATCTCAAGAGTCAACTGAACGAGGCTAAGGCTCCAGCTGATGAGAAGTTGACAAAGCAGAACAAGGAACAACAAGATCAGTTGAAAAATCAAGATGCTCAGATCGAACAGCTGATAAAGAAGTCAGATGGACAAACCGAGCAGATAGCTGTACTCGTCAAAGAGTTGCAAATTGAGAAGGACAATCTAATTAAGCTGTATCAGTCATCCAAGATCATAGAGAATCTTATCAGTTATAGTAGACAGATGGATGACGTGTCAGGTCTCGGCTATGATGTTGTCAAGGATACTGAGATTCCACCAGCAACCTTCATCAAAGCTGTAGAAGTCACAGCTGTCGAGCCAGACACAGCTGAGTCTCCTGAAGATAATTCAACCTCTACCTCTCAACAAGTTCAAACGACCAATAGGATTACAACTGAGAAGGGAAAATGAGTAGCTGATGTAGGACAGAATGTTCCATCAGTTGAGGTATCAACCGAGGGGGAATGTTCCAAAAGTAAGAAGAGGAATCAGAGGCGTCGAAGGCACAACCGCAACCGATCTCAGAATCAGAACCGACCTCTGCATCAACCTCAAAGTCAACGTCAAAAGGAATGGAACTGACCTCAGAACAGACATGGGTTCAATCGTCTGAATCAACAGCAATTCCAACATCAGTCCGACCAAAGGTTCCAACCGAGTCAACCAATGAGGAACTGGTCAAACAACTGGAGATATTCAAGCCATAATATGAATCATCATCAGAGCATGAATAGGTACAGACAACCCTCAGGAAGTTGGAATCATAATCAGCCACAAAAATTCCAACATGGCGTCCGACCTCACAGACAAACTCAACAGGATAAGAATCGCCATCAAAACAGGGGGAAAGCCTCACCTCCTAAAGCTCAACATGGGAAAAATCCAACTCCTCCCAAGAAACAGAACATCACTACTAACAACAAGCCTAAGGATAACCGAGGTGTTGTTATAGTTGATGATGAAGGAAAAGTAATCTGGAATGATAAACCCATCCGAGTTTACAGGGAAAAGCGACGCACAGTTCCAGTGGGAACTGGTTCTAACCCTCCAGGACCCAACTGAAATTGGGGACCTAAGCGAGTTTCTCTTTGCAGGTGCAGGAGAAACAGCTGAGGAAGAAGAAGACGTCTGCTACAATGTGGGTGATGGATAGTGGATGCTCGAAACACATGACGAATCTGAAGGATTTGCTTGGAAGTTTCGTGAAGAAAGAAGGTCCATCAGTTACTTTTGGTGATAACTCAAAAGGTTATACCAGAGGTTATGGTACCCTTGAAACCAATCATGTTTCAATTTCTAATGTCTCTTATGTTGATGGATTGAAGCATAACCTGCTCTCCATCAGCCAATTCTGTGATAATGGTTTCTCTGTCAAGTTTGATGCACAGGGTTGCAGAGTTAAAGATGTCGGATCAAAGCAGGTGATATTGTTGGGAAATCGATCTCCAACAGGGAATGTTTACTACGCTGACTGGAACAGCAGCCTCCCTGACACCTGCCTGTTATCAAAGAGCAGTTCGGATGTGAGCTGGCTATGGTACAAAAGGCTCAACTATCTGAACTTCAAAACGATGAACCGACTCGCCAGACAAGAACATACAAGAGGCATACCAAATCGAGTGTTTTCAACAACACACATCTGCAGTGCATGCCAGCTGGGAAAGCTCGCTAGATCCTCCTTCCGGTTGAAGTTAACTCCCTCAACCGACCGAGTGTTACAGCTGATCCATATGGATCTCTTCGGGCCAGTTACACCGAAAAGCATAAATGGCAACGAATATACATTGATTGTAACTGATGATTACTCGAGGTACACGTGGACCATTTTCATGCGTCACAAGAATGAAACCCGAGATGAGCTGCCCAAGCTGATGGATCGGATATCGAACCAATAAGAGATGAAGATCATTTCTATCCGATCAGATCGTGGAACTGAGTTTCTAAATGAAACCATCATCGAGTATTGGGAGAAGAATGGAATAACTCATCAGACATCAGCCGCGCGTACTCCGCAACAGAATGGCATAACTGAGCGAAGAAACAGAACGCTGAAGGATGCAGCCACATCCATGTTAGCGAGCTCAGCTCTACCAAAGAGATTTTGGGCTGAAGCGATCAACACAACATGCTACACTCAGAATCGATCTCTTCTCACCAAGCGGTTGGGAAAGACGCCATACGAGCTGTGGAGACGCAGAAAGCCAGATATTTCTTATTTTCGCGTTTTTGGGTCTAAGTGTTATATTCACAACAATGGGAAGACTCAGTTGAAATTTTTTGATGCCAAAGCTTCGAAGGGCATATTTCTTGGATATGCAGCTCGGATCAAGGCATATAGAGTTTTCAACAACAGCTCTCGTGTTGTGGAAATAACACCTCATGTTAGTTTTGATGAATCTACCTTTGAGTGCAGGAAACAGGTTAAAAGACAACAAGCAGATCCAACTGTTCCATCAGTTCTCACCAGATCGCAAGCTCTAAAGGAAAAGAACCTAGCTGAACCACTGGTTTGGACAACTGAGGATGAGGATCCATACTCTTCTGAAGATGAATGCGAAGACCCCAGCATATCCCAAGGGGGAACTTCAACTGATGTTCCTCCAACTGCTTCAGCATCCGAAGCCCAACCGAGTCCGGTTCAACCTAATACCAATGTTGAGGATCCAGACTCAACAGCTGATCAATCACCAGCTCTAAAGACTCCAACTCAGATTTTAGAACAGCCACAGTTGGAAGAAGAAGGAAGACGCAACCGAAGATGGTATGAAGTTCATTCCACTGACAACATCATCGGCGATCCAACCGAGGGTGTGCGTACAAGAAGCCGAGTTGCAAATCCAGATTCAACTGAAGGAAACTCCAACTCTTACGCCCAGTATGCTGAGGAGTTGGCAGTTCTAGAGGAGTTCGAGCAAGCTGGAGATGTTGCCATGATTTCTTGCTTTGTAGCTGATGTACCAGAACCGAAGAATGTTGGGGAAGCTCTCAACTGTGTCCACTGGACCACAACCATGCAAGAAGAACTAAATGAGTTTCTACGCAACTGTGTATGGGAGTTGGTAGAAAGACCAAATGGTGTCAAGGTGATTGGATTGAAGTGGATTTTCAAAAACAAGAGAGACGCCATTGGATTCATTGTGAGGAAAAAGCAAGGTTGGTAGCTCAAGGATACTGCCAACAAGAAGGAATTGACTTTGAAGATTCCTTCGCACCAGTTGCAAGGCTGGAAGCCATCCAAATCTTTCTAGCTTATGCCGCACATCACAAGTTCAAAGTGTATCAGATGGATGTGAAGTGTGCATTCCTCAATGGAGATATCAAGGAAGATGTATATGTTGAACAGCCTCCTGGTTTTGAGACTGGAGATGGAAGAGTGTACAAGCTGAAGAAAGCTATCTATGGTCTAAAGCAAGCACCAAGGGCCTGGTATGACACTCTTTGTGGATTTCTTCTGAACTCGGGGTTCAAACGAGGTTCAGTTGATAAAACTCTGTTCACCATCAAAGTTGGAGAAGATATACTTGTTGTGCAAATTTACGTCGATGACATCATTTTCGGCTCCAAGTCGGAGGAGCTGTGCAAGAAATTCTCAGATCTCATGAAGGAGAAGTTCGAGATGTCAATGATGGGTGAGATGAACTATTTCCTTGGATTACAAGTGAAGCAGTCACCTGAAGGAATTTTCATCTACCAGTCCAAGTATACAAAGGAGCTCATCACCAAGTTCGGATTGCAAACAAGCAAGACCACGAGGATCCCAATGAATACTAACTGGAAGATTGAACCTGGAGCTGAAGGAAAGCTCGTTGATGCCAGCCAGTATAGAGGGATCATCGGTTCGCTGCTCTACCTAACTGCCAGCCGACCAGATATATCATACGCAGTTGGAGTGTGTGCTCGATTTCAAGTCCAACCAAGAGAAGCACACATGTTGGCAGCAAAGAACATCATTAAGTATCTGAAGGGAACTGTCAATGTTGGGTTGTGGTACCCAACTGATGACAATATCCAGCTAACTGGATACTCAGATGCGGACATAGCAGGAGATCGGTTGGACAGGAAGTTTACCTCTGGACACTGTCAATTCATGGGAAGCAAGCTGGTTTCATGGTTCTCCAAGAAACAAGCATGTGTTGCCACTTCTACAACCGAATCAGAATACATGGCTGCCGGAAGCTGTTGCATGCAAGTATTGTGGCTGAAGCGACAGCTGAGAGATTATGAAGTCACAACTGGACAGGTTCCCATTCATTGTGATAGCTCGAGTGCCATAGCTATCTCTCTAAACCCTGTTCACCACTCTCGGACTAAGCATATCGACATTCGTCATCATTTCATCCGAGATCATATTGAGAAGAAGGATGTGTCCATGGAGAAGATCCCAACTGAGATTCAGAGAGCTGACATTTTCACCAAACCTCTTCCTGAAGCCCGGTTCAAGATGCTGTGTGATCTTCTAGGTCTAT
Source organism: Schizonepeta tenuifolia (assembly GCA_029490685.1). Lineage (NCBI taxonomy): Eukaryota > Viridiplantae > Streptophyta > Magnoliopsida > Lamiales > Lamiaceae > Schizonepeta > Schizonepeta tenuifolia. Next base: position 47,686,190 of record CM055960.1, on the reverse strand, counting down.
TGGATCCGAGCTGAAGATTCATCCGAGCAGAAGAGTCATTTGAGCTGACGAGGACCCACCCGAGCTGAAGAGACAGATATCCATCTGAGGGGGAAGCTCAGATGAAGGGAGAATCTCAGATACGAATTGCCAACTGAAGACATCAAACATCAGCTGAACAGACGAACTCGAGTCAGCTGATGGTATGCGGCAACTGAGGAACTCAACTGAGGTATACAGCTGATCTCGACATCGGCTGACAGGTATCATTTATGACTGAAGGTGTTATGATATTAAATGAGAATGTTTGAAATAAATTCAAACATTCCTGAACATGTCAGCTAGACTAAACAAGCCATCATATCGCATTTAATGTAAAGTCTGGCTGAACTCCTATAGCCTTACTTTATAGTGCGACTGGGCTGACACCTTAAACTATTCACCTTCTCACTCGCGTGCGTGGAGCATTAGTCAAAATTACTCAACAGTCGCGAAATCTCAGCCTTTGAAAAATTACGCGCCATTTAACCCCAGCCGTTGATTTTATCCGAGTCAAAGATTATATAATACGGCAAATCAGGAAGTGATCCTTACCTTCTTATTTCGTGCATATCTTTACTTACTATTCATCATCCTCTTCAAACCTGTTTCACCATTTTCAGTAAAGATTTTCTTTCTTCTTTGCATATATATCTATTTGAGATGGCGCCCAAATCTAAAGCTTCCAAGAAGATGGTTTCCGCAGAGCCTGCTACCTTCCAGGAATCTTTCGACATGGTGATGTCGAAGATTCATTTTGAACAGATTCTGTCCAGAGCGGCTTTGACCTCGCCTGAACTTGCTCCCGTCGCCGCCATTCTCTCCGACCACCGTCTGCTCGACTGGGCAACCCTCTCTCCGCCCAAGTTGCTCAGGAAGCAGGTCGTACACTTCTACAGGAATCTGCAGCGAGTTGCAGAAGATGGGCTTGTCACGATCATCCCGTGCAAGCAACGAAACAGAACCTCCCGGACGATAGAAGACACCGCCGTGGAAATCAAAGTATCCAAGGAACTAGAGAAAATCATCCCCAAAAATCGCGAAGCCACAGATGTACTGGGGAACTTCACCGATAAGGAAGCTGACGCCTTCCTTCAAACAATCCTCCTTGTTCCCGAACCATTGAAGGGGAGCATGCAAAGGACAAAACTGAAGCCGAAGCACCGACTTCTTTTCGATGTGATATCCAAATGCGCCTTCGTATACGGAGGAGCCTTCGGTGACATCAGCAGGCCAAAGCTCAAGCAACAGAAGGCCCTGGAGGAACAGTACCAGGTCGATTGGCTGGGCTATCTTGAAGGCCAGCTGTTGATGGAGCAGCAGAAAATCTCCGAGACGTCAGCTGAGTCTGGAGAGCAGCTGTTGAGTGTCAAGGGGACACTCAACTTCGGCACAAAAATTTCTGCCCTCATCCTCCAAGCCACAAAGGGACAGCAGCTGATGTGGGAAAAGAGTGAGGACACGCCGTTCAGCAAGCTGACGATGTTCCCCACAGCCAAAAAGGCCAGGGACGTTGTGGAGGCCATTTACACTCCCAAGGGTGCCCCTAAGCCAGCTGTGGAGTCAGTCTCAGCTGCTCGCCGTCCTTCGAGGTCCAAGCCTGCGAAGCGCCAGCTGGAGGAGGTGGCTGAGGAAGAGGAAGACGAAGAAGAAGAAGAGGAGGAACCCCTCCAGAAGAGGCCCATGATCCGCATCATCCAGCCAGCGGCTCAACCATCTACAACAAGTCCAGTGGTGGTAAAGCCAGCTGAGGAGAAGGAGTCAATCGAGTCAAGCCAGTCGGTTGACCCAGCTGGGTTCGTACTTCAACCTCGTCAGGAGGAAGTGGCTGAAGGCGTGGATATACACGTGGAGGAATCCAGCTCCTCCTCAGATGAGTCTTCTTCATCTGAGGAGTCCCACGACAGTCCGACTGGAGCTGATGCCAGCCAGGTAGTCCCACCTGTGTCTGAGGAAACACATGAGCCAGCCGACTCACCACCCAAAGAGGATCCAGTTCTCTCAACTGGTCCTCAGTCAGATATTCCTAGCCTCTCGCTCGATGCCAACGTTGTGACCATTCCTTTGGCCAACATTGATGAAACCATCGAACCCCTTACCTTCGATATTGACCCCCCTCCAATTGATGAAGAAGCCAACCGCCAGGAAATCTTGACTGAATATGAAGGAAGGCTAAGCTGCTGCTTCCGCAAGCTGATTGGAATGTTCCCCGAGGCAGCCTCGATGCCCGTATTTGCCGTACTCGGGACGGAACTGCTCTATCAGTTCAGCGTCATATTCAGCTACTAGTACGTCAAGGAGGAAACCCTCAGGATCCATGGTTGGGACAGGTTGAAGGTCGAAGAATCCAACCTGAGGGTATACTTCGACTACCAAAACCTGGAGGTGGCCTACAACCAAAAGGTGGCGGTGCTACGTCGTCGTCTGGACAAGAGCATCCAAGAAGGGACAGACACCAGGGAGCTGTGCAACAATCCTGGAGCTGTTCAGTTTCTTGACGATATGCTAGCCAAGAATGCCCACTGCATGGAGGATGTCGACGCAGCTGAAGAGGCGGCCAAGAGGGAAGAAGACAAGCTCAAGGCCTACCTCGCCAGCCGATCTGCCCTGGTTGTCATGGAGCCAACTGCACAGCCACAACCACAACACCTGCCTGGACCCTCCGAACAGCCAGCGCTCTCAACCGATGCCATCTGTGAATTGATCTCGGAGAGGGTCAACCAGCTGAGGCAGGAAATGTTGTCCAAGATCCAGCTCAGCAAGGAGGAGGATGCTGACAGGCTGCATCAGCTGACGGCAGAGAATGCTAGCTTGAAGAATCAGTTGGAACGCCTTTCCTCTTCCCTGCAGCAGAAGTTTGAAGATCTCTCCACTTCTTCCAACTCGGAGGTCATGGCTCTGAGGAAGGCAGTTCAGGGCCTCAGCTCGGACTTCAACGTCTTCAAGACCGTTGTTGCATCTGATCTGGCAAGTCCCAGCAGACTCAAGACCAGGAGTGGATGTCTCAGTTCGCAAGTTTCCAAGCTGAGTTCGTCACCCTCCACAAAGAGGTCTTTGCGACTTTTGCAGCCTTGCAACGAGCTGAGCAGGAGCGCCAAGACCTGGAGTTGGCCAAGAAGGTGGAAGAGAAGGATGCTGTCGAAGAACTCTTTTCCCGCGTTCAACAGGCTGAGGCCAAGCTGACCTCCCTGGATGGCACTGTTGCCACCCTTTTGGATGATGCCAAAAAGGGGGAAGACAAGGAGCCAGCAGCTGTTGCTGGACAAGGGAAAGCTGCTCTTCAGCAAGGGAAAGGAGTGCCAGCTGAAGCTGAAGGATCGCAGCAAGAACTGGAAATCTCCCACGACCTCGTAGCCGAGCTTACGGCCGAGCTCGATGCCGAAGTTGACGGAGGAATATCTGTTGAAGACTGCATCGAAGCTGCCAAAGCTATGGGGGAGTCCAAGGAGAAGTACTTGAATCCCTCTTGGATCAAGAAGTTCGCTGCCGATCAGGCCAAGAAGGTGGCCAAGTTCGAGAAGGAACTGGCCAAGGTGGAGAAGAACGTCGACAGAAATAAAGCCAGCCGGAGCGTGCGAAGAATCAACAAGCACCAGATGAAGGCTGAGGCCAGGAAGTCGACCCAACAGTTGCAGAAGAATGTTCAGCTCCCGTCTCGGTTCCCACATGTTGACAAGTGGATAAATGCTGAGTGGAACGATGACTGGGAGCAGTTCAAGCATGAATTCATCAATGACTTCTATTACAGGAAAGTCTACTCGACTGAAGACCCAAGGTAAGCCTTCAAGGAAGCCCTGTGGGAACTCAGATCTGGAGACCCTGGAATGTTTAGTCAGTTCAAGCGAGCCATGCTGAAGGCTCAGCTCGATCCCAACACCGTTCCAGTTCAGCAGATGCGCAGGTATCGACCTCAGATGATTAAAGGCACAAGCACTCCGAACAGGAATGCGATCATGGCTGAGGTGAGGCAAGTATGCAAGGAACATAGCGTCAATACTGGGATTGAGTCGGAGGCGAAGAAGGAAATCTTTGACCGTATCTTCAGCAAGTACGGTCAACAGTATTTTTGAGCTGATCTAATTTTGTTTTCTTTTGATCTGATGTAGCTTTTGTAGCAACTGTTGTATTTTTTGTTAACTGTTTTGTGCTTAACCTTGTAATCTTCAGGATAAGAAAAATAATTGCAGGATAAGAAAAGAAATTTGATCCTTACCATTGAGTATTTATAATGGTCCTCCAAGACTGGAGTATTAATGAAACTTAAAAAATTAAAACTATTTCTTTGGCCAAAAATTAATTGGTCAAATTAAATTATTTGTGCAAAATAATTGTTTCTTAGAAAAATACACATTGATTTCAAGTTTTTATATAAGTTCTTCAAAAGTGAAGTCCTATTAAAAATCGATATGGGGTAAAAAAAATTATACTCCTATTAAGCTATAATTGTGATGTGTGAAATTGATTTTCAGTGTAATTAATGAGTTTTCTTGTTTATGCTTGTAAATTATTTGCACTGTCAATCATTTTCTAAGAATTAATAACGTGTTTCCTTAAAAATTATATAATAACTATTATAGGTAAATTGGTACTATTGGGAAATTTATTAGTATAAGTTTTGATGAATTTCAAAACCGACTGACCCCAACCGAGTAGATGTTGCCAGAACCTAATGTTAGAAATTAGGCTCGCTGTTTGAGCAAAGTTAAGATTTTATCTTTACAGGTCTCCAGCTGAAGATGGCAACAAGGCATTACTCAGACAGAACATTAGTTATGATGAAAGACAACTGAGAGTTCATTTGTTCAGATGGAATGAGGGGAAGTCTTCAGAACATCAGTTGTAAAGGCCAACTGAGGAGTCGTCAGATGAGAAACAGTAGAGAGGAAGAGAACATCAGATGAAAAGGAAGTCATCTGAAGTTTCCAACTCAACTGACTAAATACAAGGAAGACAACTGAGGGTTCAGTTTCAGAACCTCAGTTGTAGAACTCAAACAATAAGATCAACAACATGAAGTTCAGAGTCAGCTGAGAGTTCAACGGTTCAGTCAGAACATCAGCTGAAGACCACTCAGATAAAGATCAAGATTTTCAACCAACTAATCGAGGTTGACTGTCAGAACCCATCTGGCCCAACACAAGGCTGTCTCAGATGGAAAGCAGAAGAGCACAGATGCCATATCGGGAAAGTCTGCAGAAATGAGAGACAAGCCATCGCTTTCATCGATCAGAGATCAACAGCTCCTCCAACGGCTAGTTGATACTCTCCGCCTATAAATAGAGGCATTCTCTCATTCAAGAGGTTTACGACACACAAGACAAGAGATAGAGAAGTGCAATCACAAGAAAATCAAGCGCAAGAAATATCTGCAAAAATATTATTCTAAGAACATCAGCAGCTGAGATTTCAAGAGTGATAGAACATTAATAGCTGATGGTTCATAGAGTTTTAATCTATCTTAGATCTTAGTTTGAGTGTTCATTCGTTCAAGCCATAGATCCAGCTCTCATTCGTGATCGAGCTGTAGTTAGAAAATCCACCCACATACACACCTTAAAAAGGGTCTGTTAGGATCATACTCTTCCTGTAATTGAGTAGCTAGGTCGTCAAGTACCCGCAAACTTGACATAGTTTGTTAAGTACCCGCAAACTTAACTGTAAAGGTTGATAAGTACCCGTAAGCTTATTGCAACGGTTGCACAGCCCGGGTAAGCTGTGTGGAACTGTCCAGAAGAACTTGGACTGAGGTGTGAGGATTCACATCTCCCCGTGGACGTAGGAGGGTTATCTCCGAACCACGTTAAATCCCGTGTGTCTGTGTTTATTTTTATTCAGTTGCTTATTGCATTCTTATCTGATCAAACTAACTAGCATACAAACTGCATCTTTGCATATTCAATTGTTTTGGTTTTTGACCAACCCTGCACTAAAAAGCGTGAGTTGCTATAACGAGTTTTAATTTTCACCACATTCTGCACAGCCTCACTCTTCCAGCTGAGGTTGCTTACTCAGCTGTGAGATTCCAACTGAGTCCGTTTTACTCGGTTGAAGTAATTTTTAAGGGTTAAGTTTTCAAATCCTGTTAAGTTTTAAAATCCTAACTGGTGTATTCCCCCCCCCCCCCCCCATACACCAGTAACTCGTTTCGGGACCATCAGATACACATGTTAAATCTCAAAGCATATATCGACAAATTTTACTTTTGACACGTATATGGAAGTTATGAACAAAACAATATTTAAAATGAGGATCTAAGAAAAATAGGAATAAACAACTCAAAAAAATAAATGCAAAATAAGAAATCGGCCTCGTTTAGAGAGGTTTAATTTTAGAGTACTAGTGTGGAACCCATCAAGATTTGACGGGAGTTAGTTTATGTTTATGGTCACACTGTGGCCGGTCATACAAGTTAAAAATAGTAATATAAATTTTGAAAATGAAAATATACCCTAATTGGGGAAACATAAACTCTAGGGGAAAATGTGATTATTTCTATTTTTACAGTCTACTTTTCTTTTTCTTATGGGTGTGGTTGGCCACCGTGTGACCGAATATCATTACCCTTTTGAAAAATTATTGGAAATAAGTGTTAGATAAAGGTTAATCTCGTGTAGAATTAATTGACTGAAAATCTTTACATTTTAATTTACAAATATGATTTTATCAAATTCATTACTTTATTTCACTATGATGTAATTTGACAAATTATTGCAAATAATTATTGTAGAAAGGATCATCTTGTTGCAAATAAATATTACATGTATAAAATTTATTGACAGAGAAACAATTTTACATTGTAATTTACAAATAAAATTTTAATGAAATAATTAATACTTTATTTTCAAGTGATATGATTTGAAAATTATTGCAAATAAGTATTCTCTCCGTCCCACTAAATGTCGATCCTTCCTTTTAGGGTTGTTTCATTCAAATGTCCACTTTCTTCAGGAAATATGTCCCTCTCATAAATTAGAGGTGTGAACTCCACCATTTGGTATCTCTTTATCATTAAATCACTCTCTTCCTAAGTTTGTGCCCAAAAGAAAGTGAATGTTGATGGGGTCAAGATTTGTAACCCTTAAACATACCAATGTTAAAGGTTCATTAACACATAATAAGTACCTTGTGTCGACGAGCTTATGTTGAGAAGAGCTTCTCCACATGGATTTGATCCTTGAACTCCGACCTACAAAGCGTAACGTCGGGTTGTGTGCTGGCGTCGCGTCTCCGACGATCAAGTCAGTGCATATTTAACACAAAAGTTTGAGAGAAATCAACGAGTTCTATCGTATATCAGAGGTAATGAATTTGATACTTGATATTCTGCTGTAAAATCCGTATATATACCTGTAATGTTAAGGGTTTTTAGTCATTTCGAGGACATTTGGGAAGTCTTCTAGCCGACTTTGGTAGGGGGAACTTCCCTACTTTAGTTGATGTGGTAGGTCGGTACCGACATCTTTCTAAGATATTTATGCCTCGAGAAGATAAATCCGTACTGTACTTTAGACCAGTTGTTGATAGACCATCTGTTGATAAAGTATAAATAGGGAAGATTACAAAGAGGTAACCTTCCGCAAGAGCAAGATTCTAAGATGCAGGGCACACTTCCCCTACTACTACGAGTGTTGGGGCAAGGTTGTCATCCAAGTAGGGGAATACTGATAGTATTAAAGCAAGGTTACTAGCTGGCAACCATGACATACCTAAGGTGTCCCATCAACTCCTCCCCCCTCAAGTCTGAAAAGAGGAAACTTGTCCAGAGCAAGTGAGGAGTTTTCAATAGTAACATTCCATGAAGGCAACCTTGCTTGTTCGGATAAGGTAAAGCAGTTGAGGAGTTTTCTTTCTCCGTCTCTACGAATTCTGCTTTTTCAGAGATGGGACATCCCACGTTGCATCAGTTACACACGTGGAGAGTTTTAAAGGGGAACCATCTCAGCACAGTTATAATTTGAATTATTACCGTTTCTTCATTTATTTTATTTCGTTTCGCGCTCCACTTCTCTCTCGCTCTACTTCTTCAATTTTTTCTTTTCGCCGGAATTCCTCGCCGTCGTCCCAAACTTTCCCATTCATCCTTTCAAGTACTTCGCTTCTACTCTCCTCGTAGGCTTTACTTCTTTTAGCGCTTTGTAGTTGTAATGTCGTTCTTGCCTGATTTGGGGGGAGGGTTTGACCTAAACCCTTTCGAATCGTCCACTCGCCGGACTGTTTTGGCCGGCGAATAGGCTTCTTCCCCTTCTGCCCCCATTTCTGTATCGTATTTGTCTCCTAACAAGGATAGGTCAGGGTCGATTTCATTTCCTTTGCCTGTGGAACTCGATTCTTCTTCGAGTAGGGATAACTGGAATTTAGTTACTACATCTCATTATCTTGTTAAGCAATCCGAAGTTCAGGCCTTAATCAAAGATTTTAGGATAGAAGGGTTCCGCATTCAGGTTCCAAGACCTAGTGAACGGCCAAATTATACAACTCCCCCACTTTGCCTTTCTGGAAAAAGCATTTCGAGGCGGGCCTTAGGCTTCCGATATGTCCATACTTAGCCCGTGTTTGTGATCTCTTCCACGTTTGCCTTAGTCAAATTATCCCTAATTCTATTAGGACTGTTGTGTCTTTTTACATAGTCTGGAAAGCCAACGGAGGTAATCCTACTCCAAAGCTTTTCCATGCTTGTTATCAGATGAAATATCAAAAGGGGATGGTTATGTTTAGTTCTTGAACTAACAGTCCCACTCACTTTCTGGGTAAGAGTACTAGAAATGACAAAACTTGGCAGCCCCATTACATCTTTGTAACTCCTGTTAACAATCCTTGGCCTTTCACCGTGCAACACTTGCAGTATACTTTTGAGAAAACCCTCCCAAATGAAGGTGCACGCCATTTCTCCTTCAGATGAGGTGCTTATGAGAGAGTTGAATACTCGTCTTAGTTCTAATAATGATTTCAATATTCGAGACCTTCTCACGGACTCTTCTGCATTGGCATTATTTCAGTTTGGCTCCTCCTCCTCGTCGTCCTTCCACTCCAGGGATGAGTAGGTGTTACTCCAGTGTTTGGTTAAATTCAAACACTTCATGCATCTTGCAAAAATGTGACACTCTCTATTTTTCTGATCATTGCAGTTATGGACCGGTTGAAAGCAGCCAAGGCATTGAGGAGGAGGATGACGTTATCGTGGTGGGATCTACCCCAGGCTCTGTTCCTCTCCCCTTGTTCCCAAAGTGTGAGGACAATGTTCTCGAAAGCAAAGTTGCTGAAGAGCAAACTTCCCAAGGGGTATCCTCCAGGGGCAAGTCTACTCCTGCTTCTCATGCGAATCCTTCCTCCGAAGGATTGCGCCCTAGGACTCGCAGTCGAGCAATGACTGATTTGCCCCCTCCTCCAGCAGCCAAGAAGAAGAAGTGTTCATCCTATGTCTATCCAACAATTTTCCAATCAACTCAAAGTTCATCTCCCTGTACCCCTAACTTCCATGGAGGGTTCTCATTGCGTGGCTCTATTCCTCCACATGACCAACTCTTCCGAGAGGAACCAAGCCTCTGGATTCTCAACCGAAGCCCTCCACAATGCCATCGGGCGTGCCTTGATCTAGGTTTGCATACTTTCCAGCAGTTGCTTTCAAGTATAAATTTTCATCATTTTCTGGAAAAAATGACTTACTTGTTTTCTTCTCAGGCCGAGGCTGAGGAAATGAGGAAGGAGGATTCCACTACTTCCTCCAAGGCAAAGAATGATGAGATTGCCAGAGCTCTTCTCCAAGTTTCCAATCTGGAAACTAAGTGCAAGAAGATGGAAGGCAGCCTTGCCGATGCCCAAGTGCAAGTAGATTCCCTCAGCAAGCTTCTCCCTAAGACTGAGGAAGAGAAGGCTTCCTTAAAAAAGAATCAGGCGGTGAGTTTGGTCAGAGCTCGCAAGGAAGGATACGAGGGTGGCATCCAGGCTTGCCAACAAGGGCTTTTCCGCACAGCTGCAAGTCAAGCCTTTTTGAAAGAGCTGGCAGAGGGGTTGGTGGAAGCGTACAAAGGAAGTGGCCAGTACTTTCGCGATATGGGTCATACCATTCGCCACTTTATCCGTCAGAGAGCCTCCAACCTTGCTGCACAGATGAGGGAGGCTTCCTACTCGGGAGAGGTGAACACAAAGGCTCTTATGGACAACCTTGAGCTCCCTTCTCGCTGCATGTGCCTCTAGCTCTAATTTGATAGAGTTGCCAGCAATCGAGGATACTTCCGTGCCCAATGTCACCACTCCTCCTGCAGAGAAGACTGCTTCAGAGTTGGGATTTCTTTCTCTTCAGAAGGAGTCCACAAGAGAGGAAGATGGAGCTGAAGGAGGAGATCAGGCTACAACCAACTCTGCCTCGGAGGAGAAGCCAGAAGGTGAAGTGTCGGAGAACCCCTCTGCGTAAGGTGAATTATTGTAAATTCTGCTACAGTGGTGCTTGCTACAATGGCTTTCTAGCCGATTTTATTTCTGTTTTTGATACAATGGCTTCCTAGCCACCATTTTATTTCTGTTTTTGCTGCATTTTCCTTATGCTTGAATAATCTATGGCATGTGAGCCTTTATGCCAATCGTGCTTTTTGATCATTTTATGTGGAATTTTTCTTGCAATTGCTCTTAAACTTTGCTCTTTTCTTTGCATTCTGCATGTTATTTGGTATGTTCATATATGTATTCTCCTTCCCCTCTTTTTTCTGAAGAAGTAGGAGTTTGTCAAACGGATAATTGTTCAGAATATTCACTCTAGGTATTCATTGCATTCGAGCAAGATTGTATGTCTGCAATCTTGTTCAACCCGTAGCATAGGGGCATTGCTGTCATCCAAATACAAATTTTCAGTAGCGCATGTAGCTACTGTTGGGCCAAGGTTGCCTGCCAACAACCTTCGGAGTTAATCTCTGAGGCTTTCATGCTAGTCTGCCTTCGTGCACTTGCGAATTGATGTCGAAAAAGGTTGCTGAAGTCAGTAAAAGTCCGTATGCATGCAGATATAACTGGCTAAATCATCTTTGCACCGATTTAGTGAGAGTTGTGAGGAAGACTCTACACTTGACTCCATCGGTATACTGATGAAGGGTGGAACTATTCTTGAAACTCATGAGGTGTTCCATTGGATCCGTAGTTCTATCATATTGCTCCCGTATCCCTCTGAAATTTGCGGGCAATGTTTCCTGCAGCATTGCATCACTAAAAGGAGAACTCATTTCATCAAAATCATTTGGACCAGGTTTCAATAAACGCCTTTTCATCTCTCTCATTTCTTTCCTCAAAGAAGCCACCTCTGTGACGGTGGCAGATGTCGATTCAGAATAAGGTTGGTAAGAGTCAGATTGGTCTTTTTTATTAATTCGAGTCGCCGAGGTAGCTTCCAGCTACTCTTTTCTATTCATACGACCCTTCTCGGGAATGTAGGGTACTCATGAGAAGGAAACCTTCTCTCATCGGAATGTTCCCTTTGTTCCTGACTAGGGTTTTTCGGAATTGTTTCTAGGCGTTCTCTCTGGCCTTTTTCATTTTCTTGCAATAATCTTTCCAATAATTGTCGTATCTGAATTGGATCCAAACCAAACATGTGCTCTATGTTTGAGGATGAGGCAACCATGCCGGGTTGAGTAACCTGATTAGGTTGACTCTGCGGGAGTGTTGATAGCCCTAACCTTTCTCTGAGAGTTAAAGGTCTTTGGAAACTTCCTCGCCTGACCCCAATTGCAGATGGAGGGCCTCCCAGGGTCGTTTGGCTATGTGGTGTAACAGATTCCTCGAATTCCTGCCCCAGATTTTGGGGATGAGTTGTCATTATCTATAACATTTGAGGAATAGCTTTAGTTCTTCGTTTCACCTTTTCATGGCTCGAGCAAATAATAGGTAGCCAAATAATATCCAATAATATCCATGCAAATATACAGTCAAATATATCCATCAAAATCATGTGTTTCTAGAAAATAATCACGCTTCGTCATGCTTTATGGTCAGATTTTTCTTGACAGCAGGTTTTAATCAATCACATATGATAAATATATCCATATTCATGCTTATCTATGGGTTTATCCATACGAAATTCCTCATATATGCAGATATGGTTTTAAGAAAATGAGTTCATGCATATATCGATCTTGATATTCAAGATGTTTTTCGAAAGAAAACTGTAAAGCGGATCTCACGTTAGTTTTGACTTTCCATAGACGGCGCCAGTTGATGGGATCAAGATTTGTAACCCTTAAACATACCGATGTTAAAGGATCATTAACACATAATAAGTACCTTGTGTCGACGATATTATGTTGAGAAGAGCTTTTCACGTGGATTTAATCCTTGAACTCCGAACTACAAAGCGTAACGCCGGATTGTGTGCCGGCATCGTGTCTCCGACGATCAAGTCAGTGGGTATTCAACACAAAAGCTTGAGAGAAATCAACGAGTTCTATTGTATATCAGAGGTAATGAATGTGATACTTGATATTCTGCTGTAAAATCTGTATATATACCTGTAATGATAAGGGTTTTTAGTCATTTCGAGGATACTTGAGAAGTCTTCTAGCCGACTTTGGTAGGGGGAACTTCGCTACTTTAGTTGATGTAGTAGGTCGGTACCGACATCTTTCTAAGATATTTATGCCTCGAGAAGACAAATCCGTATTGTACTTTAGACCAGCTGTTGATAAAGTATAAGTGGCGAAGATTACCAAGAGGTAACCTTCCACAAGAGCAAGATTCCAAGATGCAGGGCACACTTCCCCCACTACTATGAGTGCTGGGGAAAGGTTGTCATCCAAGTAGGGGAATACTGATAGTATTAAAGCAAAGTTACCGGTTGGCAACCATGACATACAGAAGGTGTCCCATCAAACGTTTCGAATGAGATGGAGAAAATATTACATAAAAGATCATTTCGTTGCAAATAAGTGTTACACGTGTAGAATTTATTGTCGGAGATTCACTTTACATTGTAATTTATAAATACTCCCTCTGTCCCACTCCAGTTGTCATACTTTCTATTCCGTCGTCCCATTCCAGTTGTCATACTTCCTTTTATAGAAATAATTAGTTGGTTAATTATACTCACCTTACACCTTTCAACCTACTTTTCTCATCATTTTATGTGTCATTCACTATTCTCCTTCTCTCTCTACTCACTTTATTCCACTTTATTTCACTACTCATTCTCTCTCTACCTACTTTTTTACTTTAATAACTCCACTAAATACACTTTCTACCCTTAATTATTTTCTCCTTATTCCCGTGCCCAAAAAAACTATGACAACTGGAGTGGAACGGATGAAGTAGAACTTTTTAAAATTACTATCATAAGTGATTGACGAGGCTGTCGATCGCTCTCTCAAAATGAATTTATAGCCTATCCTCACAGCTATATAGTTAGCAACTAAGTACAGGGTCGATCCACAAGAAGTTGATTGTCACTATCTCTTGAAACCTCCTCCACCTGTAAAGAAAGTGTGGTTTTGGTATCTTGGTCACTGGGACTCTTTTGCCCAATACGAGAACTTAAATGAACACTGAAAAGAAAACAAATAACTTGATCAATAATAAAAACGACTTGACCTGGACAAAGACATTGTTAAGTGAAAACTCTAGCTTGGTCATTGATGCAAATATATTCATTATTTGCATGCATCGTTGGTTATAGGACTTGAATGCCGAGATCTTTTTTTACTCATCAAGCTCTCAACAAACCCTTCCCTGACCTATCCTTACTGAATTAGCGATGCACCGCTGGCTCCCTACCTTGGGCAATACCTCTGTCAGAGTTATCGTTCAATTTCTTGCCCAAGGAGCATTAATCACTAGAAAGGGCCAACAAGGAATCATCGCGTCTAGCCCAATAGGGTAGACACCTTTCTCTGTGGATCTGAATTGAGATAAGTTATGGAAACACTCCTACTTCCCAATTGATTAGTGATCTAATATTTCCTAAGCGATTAACGGCCTATTAATCTCTTAATCATATTATACCATATTAAAACAAGTTCATAACATATCGGGAACACATGCATGTAATTATCTAGCACAAATTAGACCTCTCAAGCTTAAGTAACCACCTAACTATCTTGCCCAGATCAAGTATAAAAACTTAGCTAGACATGAAAGTAAAATCACGAACACAATAAATTGAGGAACTAATAGTAAGAACTATATTAAAACTTACGAAGTACGTGAAAGTAAATTCGGCCAAAAGTGCTGATGGAAATTGTACGAACAAAAATACAAATTAAACGTTGCCCGTAGGACTTGTTCTTTCCCTCACAATCTCTCAATATAAATAGGGAATGAAAGCATAAAGTTGGCGTCTGTTCGCAGCAGCTAGGCTTCAATATTTATAGACGAGTGCTTAGGGTTTGGGGCCCGGTCCTTAACATAGAAGGAATCCACGAGCTACCTTGGAATGCAAGTAATACTTGATAAGCACGACCCCAACATGGCAAGTCACATCTATCTCCAAGAGATTTTTTGCGGATCCTAAATATAGTCAGATAAGAAAAGATATTTAAGTTAGATCATCTTTTCCTCATCTTTCTAGACTTAGGAGAGAAACACGCCAGCTGACCAAAGCACTCCGCCTATCTTGACCAATATCGCTCTGCCCAACCTGCTTCCAGAAATGAAGCTTTCCATCCCTATATTACCCAATTTCCACCTGCAAGGCAGCAGACTACCTCCTGCTCAGAATATGTCCTCCAAGACACTCAAACTAAACAAAACACACAAAAAGACTCGATCTAAACTACCTAAAATATACACTTAATAAACACAAAATATGGACTCATCATGCGCATACACTTAACCCACACTTGTCCTCAAGTGTGCATAAACAACTTGCCCAAGACATAAAAGAACAAAACAAAAGACTCTAAACATGATCAACACTGGGGAGTTAGTCAGAATAATATAACAATCTCTTAAAACATTCTGCAAATGAAGGGAAAAGAAAATGCAATGCCATCAAACAAGTCAAGACAGAATTGTGAGCTTCTAGGATATCCTCTCCACACTCATCACTCTTGTGTTTAGGTATATTTTTTCACTCTCATAGATCATCTGGACTTCGGTATCACCATAAGCTTGCATGCCCTTTAAATCCAAAGCTATTATTCTAAACCTCAGAACTCATCATTAGGTCTTTTTAGGGTTCTAAAGCTTAAAGCAATAGGTAGGAAGTATTTAGATCATGGCTAAGGGACCTTTTAAACTCATGCTGGGCAACATGGTCCCTAACTTCTTCTTAATTCCTTGCCTTAACTTTTCCAGGCTTAAGCTTCAACCTTTTTAGGGAACTTATGATTTTTCTCTTTTCTTTTTTTTCTGTTCCATTTATTCCTTCATTTTTTAGACTTTAATTGGGCATAACCCAACTATCAACACAAAACTTACTTCTGCCCAGGATGTACCCCATCACCTCCTTCCTGCCATTTTTTTCTTTTTATTGCCCAGGTACCCACAACCAGATAAACATCAATTTTTTTACAAGGCAATATTTAAGTGATAGAAAGAATAAATTCGGCTCAAAGGGGCTTATCAAAGGATAATAATATCAGGTAATCAATTTAAGCTCAATGGGCTAATGAAAGAATGGCCTAAATCATCTAAGTTCAGAGGTTATAAACCAAATTACAGGCAAGTTTTAGTTCTTCCTAATCAAGATGTCTTTAAATACACACAAAGAATGAATTCAGTTAAGCTCAAATCCTCACAGGGTATGCTCACAACTCAATCCATCATACAAGTAATCTTCTAGCATGCATAAACTTAACATTGTTCAACAAGCAACAATTAAGCATATAAATCATCATATCATCTTGCCTAACAACTCCATGCTGATCAACTCAACAACTTAAAATAAAAACACACGGCACAGACACCCCACGCACATACTTTGCTTATAGCAAAGTCCATTGATGGAGGTCTCAACCTTGGACTTAACAAACTTTTTTTACAACATTTGGCCTCCTTACGCACACACTTTGCTTACAGCAAAGTAGTGGACGTAAAGAGGTCAAGACTCAAACACAAAAAACAACATGAGTTATTCGCTCACCTCACCACACATTTTGCAGGGCAAAATGTGGGTGAGGTTTTCGACTACTCCACAGACTTAAGATACATAAAAAAAAACACTAAACAAAATAAAGACAAAAAAAACTACTAAACAAACAGGAGGACACATTTAAGTAGACGGATCAGGTACTGACCCCAATTTCAGGTGGCGGGTAAGACTGTTGAGAGTAGCCTGCATGATCAGCTGCCCATTCCACAGCTCCTTGAGCAACTCCTCGGTCTTGCTCAGCCTCTCCAATACTTACTTCAACTGGACAGAGGAAGACTCGACTTCTTCCTCCTCATCATCTTATTCCTCATCAATCACCGTCTTCTTGGCCAACCTGGCTGACTTCTTGGGCGGCAAATGTGCTGATGTTGGTTGATCCTTCTCATGCGCCTCCAAAAGACGCCATCATTTGCCACACTTCACAACTTCCTTCATCCTGCTCAACCTCTCCATGTTGAGCACATCAGCCGGTGTTACCTCAAAATCCTTCACCTTATCCTGAAGCTCCAACCCCTCGATGTAGGCTGTAACGAAATGCCCACATGAGTACTTCTGCCCCGCCTTGCCCATCACTGCTCTCAACTGCTCCATCAAAAAGGCTCCAAAATGTAACCTCTTTCTTGTCAACATACAGAACAATATGTAAACCTTCTTGTTGGCCAGCGAATTCCCACTATCTTCCTTGGCAAACATATTGTAGGCAAGGATCCTATGAGCAATGTGGAGGGCTGACGTCTTCAGGTCTGATGCCTTGTTATCTCCTAATTTGAACTTTGTCCCCACGCTGACCTCCTTCCACATCCGGATCTATTCCTCTTTGGGCAAGTCCAATGCCACCATCTTTTCTGCCCTCCTGAACTTCGGCTTTTGCAGCTCCATCATCGTGCCGAACCTCAGAATTTGGTTCAAATCGTTTAACCCAACCACAAATGGCTGCCCATTCAACATGAACTCGATTGAGGACGAGCTCCCTTCTCCATCTAACACAAATTCCAAAGACCCATACGTTTCTCTCACCAGGTCCTCGTAGATGTGGCAGGGTAGTGTTAGGAATCTTCCCCAGCCACACCCATCGAACAGGGCCCTTACTTCCATTGCAATGCCCATGGAGTCCAGGTCATCAAAATCGACCTCCCTGGGCATGAACACCTTCCTGGCCGTCAAGTCCTCAACTTTCTTTCCCTTCTTCTTCCCTCGTGACTCAGACTCCTCCTTCTTTACCTTCCAAGCAGTGGACCTTGTTATCCACTCCCCCATTATCTGGATATCGTCGTCCTCCTCAGACTCTACCACTTTCTATCTCTTCCCTAGATTCTTGGAAGAAGGTGTGGTGACCTTCTTCTTCTCCGTGGAGGATTCTCCACCCAATGACGAGGCGGCTTCAGAACTAGCCACCTTCGTCTTCTTCTTGGCCTCCTTCTCCAGTTGGCCCTTCTTTCTCTTCTCTTTCCTTTTCTCTGCATCCTGCTTCACCTCTGCACACAACTTGACGAAGGAATCATCAGACTTCTTTTTGTCTTCCTGCTTTCTTTCAGCCTCATCTATGACCTCCATCTCCACATCGTCATCCTGCTCTGTCTCCCTTTCCTCTTACTCTAGCAGCGAGTTCTCCGGCGCTACTTCCTCATTAGTTTTCTCCAGTGTGGAAGAAGTTCCATTTTACCTTCTCTGGTACTGACATCGTTTCAGCAAGTGCTTTGTTGATGATTTCCTCCACATCGGCAGTAATGGGGTATGGCACCACCCAAGAAGCGGGGTGTGCTGCGAACAAAAGGGCTTCCAACGGCGGCGATTTTAGATCAGAAAGTTTGATGGACGTTTCGTGAGGGATTTTGTTGACTTTGGGCGTGTGGATACCATGGTGAGAATTTAGGATTTAAATTTGGAGAAAAGAAATCGGTAATGGCCGAAATTAGGGGGTTGAGGAAGGAAAGTGGATTAAGGTAGTTTTTGAATAAATAGTTTACATGGGGAAGTGGAAGGGTTAGAGGGAATAGACGTGGTAGAGTGGCAGACGGTTATAGAGTTAGGGGTAGGTTTTGAGTGCAACTGTCACATCACACATGGTGTGGCAGTTACTGTCCCGTCAGCATTGTTGCCCAAGTCCATTACTTAGCCTAGAGCGCCGCACTTGCCCTCCTACTTACACACTTTGCTCGAGGCAAAGTGTTAGATCCTCCTTCTTCATTTCGCTCAACACCTGTTCTCTGCAGGTCATGAACACACTACTATATACAAGGCAAAATTTCTCTTATCCTATGGTTAGATATTTTTGCATCCATAATGGAATTAAAATACGCCTAAATTTGATGGAAAATATTAAAATTATGGCTATTTTAATCCCTACCTTCACTTTTTTTTTTAAGAAAACGAAATAAACAAAAATAGAAAAAACATACCAGGTTGCCTTCTAGCCAGCGCCCCAGTTATCGTCATGGGCACGACGTCCTCATTGCCTTAGTTAGGACCCCATGTCACAGAGGAATTTCAAGTATTCCTTTAGTTTCCCCAGGACTTGGCCAAAAAAAAGCCTTCAATCTCTTTCCATTAACCTTGAAATTTTTTCCCGTATTAGCATTCATTACCTCCATAGCCCCATTCAGATATGTGGCTTGTAGTTCAAACGGGCCAACCCACTTAGTAGACAGTTTCCCCGACATAAGTTTGAACTTAGATTGATATAGCAACACCTGCTGCCCAGGTTCAAACTTCTTAACTTTGATCAAGGCATCATGAGCTTTCTTCATTCTCTCTTTATACAAAACGGAACTATCATACGAATTGAGTCGGATTTTCTCGAGTTCCTGCAGTTGAAGTTTTCTAGCTTGGCTAGCCTCATCCCAATCATAATTCATTTTTTGAACTGCCCAATACGCTCGATGTTCAATTTCCACATGCAAGTGGCACATCTTGCCAAAGACCATCCTGTAGGGCGACATCCCAAACGGGATTTTAAACGTTGTCTGTATGCCCACAATGCATCTTCAAGACGCAAACTCCAATCCTTCCATGTTGGGCTATCTGTCTTTCTCAAGACAGTCTTCACAATGCGATTAGACAATTCAGCTTGACCATTTGCTTGAGGGTGATAAGCATTTGAAATCCTATGATGTACTCCATATCTGCTCATTAACCCTTTCATAGCTCCATTGCGAAAGTGCATTCCTTGATCACAATTGATTGCCTTGGGCACACCAAACCGGCTAAAGATATTGCCCTTGAGGAATTCCACAACTACCTTTGAGTCGTTTGTTGATGTTGCCTTAGCCTCCACCCATTTCGACACATAGTTGACGAACCCATATTTGTGTCCATATTTTCTTGTATTTTTCTTGTATTTTTAGTCTTTATGGTGTCAAAGTATGTCTGGGAGGACACAAAGTCGAGAGATGGTGTGTAGGAAAGAACAGGTGGGATCTTGGGCAAATTCGGTGGAAAATCTGTTGTTGAGATGCTGAGATGGCGATACTATGCAAATGGGCATAAGGCTGGAAGCTTGTAGTTGGGCAACAACGTTCTATTCAATCTACAAGTCAGGAAGTACCTCCCCATATCCTTGAAGCCAACAGACAGAGTACCCAAGGAGCTAGGATCTTGGTCAACACAGGAAGCAATACAGGATGCAGACATCAAAGGCAAGACGTGAGTCGGACCAGCAGCAGATTTCTTTTCATTCAAGGAAGAGGATAAGGATCGAATATTTCTTTCCTTATCATAGCCGAACCTAATCAAAGAAGATATCTACCGAGCAAGGAAAGTTAAATCGTGGCTACATAGATGAGAGAGAAGGGCGGATATGCATGGAGGAGACCTTTTCCAACAAGGGAACTTTCTAAACCGTAATTCCCATCGCCTATATATATGGCCGACTTCACAATGTAATGGGTGCCGTTTTTATTCAAGTTTCATAGTTTAGTTCTGCATTCTAAGTTTGAGAGGAAGTGAGGAAGAAACAAGTCCTACGGGCAATTTACTTTTGTGTTTATATTTTCTGCATTAGTTTAGTTGTTGGCCTGAAGCCAAGACCTTCGTTGGTGACTTACGTTTTGAGCAGCAACCCCTTTTCCAGTTTATGTTAAGTATGATTTCCCTTATGAGTTTTGTGTTCTTATTTAATATTATGTCTAGCTAAATTTATTGTTTAGGTTGGATGTAGATGATGTGATCGTAAATTACTCGTTCTAAACTCGTGAGGTCAAATTGTATGAGTTCGTTATTTGATTTTATTTCTGAAACACTTAGGAACAATTCTAGACTTAATTGATATTGACATATGCTTGATCACCATCTAGATATTGATATTAAGTCATTAACAGGAATTGGGATTTAACTCGAGAGTGTCTTTCGTGCCCAAGAAGGTAAATAGTGTTGGAGAGCAGTCAGTATTGACCTACCCCTTGGCTGTCTTGGGTCTATTTATTCTTAATGCCTCTTGGGCAGCATCAAAACTGAAGTGTCTTCGTGACTTTGTTGAACAAGAGAGGAGATCTTGCCCTCTGGTCAAGATCTGTAAAATTGGGTAGACATAGGCTTGGTGTGCTTATATTGTGACTTCGTGACCTTTAGGGTATAAACTAATCTTTGTCTTAAACCAAGTAATGAGTTTGAGTAATTGAATATCTTTGCACCAATGAACGAGTAATGAGTAAGCAAGATCACTGATTCGAAATCCAAACCAAACTTCTTTGTTAATTGATATTTCACTTGTTGAGTTACAGGATATTGAGATTCGTTTTAGTTAAAACCTCTTTTGTTGAGCACTACCTGAAGAGCAGATCTACGCCATGTCCCTTGGGTTCGACCCCACTTGCCATTAACTACTACCTTGTTGGGTAAGAGGTGTTTATAAATTTATTTGTGCGAAGAGTGTAACGACAACGCTCCATTAATAGTCGACTGCCAACAGTATGTATAGGTTTCCTCTCGAGTTGGGCATGGCCCCATGCAATCCATTCCCCATATATCAAATACTTCCACAGGCATGATCGATGTCATGGGCATCTCATTCCTCTTACCGATGTTGCCCTCCTTTTGGCACTGAGCGAAGTGTTTACACCATTCGAAGTTGACTTTAAATACATTGAGCCAATAAAACCCACAGTCCAATATCTTCCTTGCCATCCTTTTTGGTCCAAAATGTCCTCCACACACCTTTGAATGACAATGTGCAAGGATACTTGCTTGTTCATTCTCATCAACACATCTACGAATAACTTGGTCAGTATACATTTTCCACAAATACGGTTCATCCCAGATGTAATATCGACTCTCCACCTTTAACTTGTTCTTTCGATATAAGCTGAGGTTATCTGGAAGTCGTCCCAAGACAATATAGTTACACAGGTTGGTATACCACGTATCTGGGTTGTCTTGGGCAAGAGCTAGATGTTCATTCGAGAAAGTTTTCTTGATTGGCTCAGCCTCTTCTTGTTGAATGATGCGACTCAAATGATTAGCCACCAAATTCTGGGCTCCAACCTTATCCTTGATTTCCACATCGAATTCATGAAGTAACAAAATCCACCTTATCAATCTGGGTTTGGTCTTCTTCTTGGCCATTAGGAACTTCAGGGCGGAGTGGTCAGTGTAGACTATGGTCTTGCCCTTAGTAGGTATGATCAAATTTTTTTGAAGGCAAACACCACAGCTAGTAATTCCTTCTCTGTGGTGGAATAATTGCATTGGGCAGGTTTGAGAGTTCTCAATGCGTAGTATATGACATGATTCACTTTTCCTCTTTTCTGCCCAAGAACAGCTCCCACAGTGTAACCACTCGCGTCGCACATCACCTCAAATGGCATCCCTCAATCTGGTGGTTGAATGATATGTGCTGACACCAAGATCTCCTTTAGTGTATGGAATGCCTTCTTGCAATCTTCATCAAAATTTCACTTCACTTCTCCTTGTAATAGCCCAGTCATAGGCTGCGGGATCTTAGCAAAATCTTTGACAAATCTTCTATAAAACCCTGCGTGTCCAAGAAAACCATGCAACTGATTTACGTTGCTCAGGTAGGGCAACTTGGCTATGATATCGATCTTGGCCTTGTGGACCTCTATCCCTCGTTCTGAAAGGACTATGCCCTCCTTGACCATGAAGTGACATTTCTCATAGTTTAGCACTAAACTCTTATCCACACATCTTTTCAGCACCATTTCCAAGTTGCTTAAGCACTTGTCGAAATCCGATCCATAGACAGTAAAGTCGTCCATGAACACCTCTATGTATGTTGCAAGAAAATCTGAGAATATACTCATCATACACCTTTGGAATATGCTAAGGGCGTTGCATAGACCAAAAGGCATCATTCTATATGCAAACGTACCGAATGGGTAAGTGAAAGTGGTTTTGCTCTGGTCTTCCTCCGTGACCCAGATCTGCATATAGCCTGAGTAACCATCGAGAAAACTGAAGTACTTGTTGCTCGCTAACCTTTCGAGCATCTCATCAATGAAAGGCAACGGAAAATGGTCCTTCTTGGTCTTCTGATTTAACTTTCTCTAATCAACGCACACTCGCTATCCTGTTTGTAACCTCGTGGCCACCATTTCTTTCTGCTCATTTTCTACCACTTGAATACTGAACTTCTTGGGCACGATATGCACCGGACTAACCCATCTACTGTCAGAAACCGGGTAGATAATCCCCAGATTCAATAGATTCAAGATTTCTTTCATCACTACCTCCTTCATTGCTGGATTTAGTCTTCTTTGAGGATCTCTAATGGGCACGACATCTTCCTCGAGTAAGATGTGATGCCTGCACACACTGGGGTTAATGCCCCTTATATCGGCCAATGTCCATCCAATGGCCAGCTTATACTCCACCAGGACTTCTTTCACCCGTTCTTCTTTCTCAATGGACAACTCAGTACTTATGATTACTGGTAGCGTCTCGTTTTCTCCCAAGTAGATGTACTTCAAGTAGCTAGGCAATGGTTTCAATTCCAATTTTGGTGTTTTTTCTATTGATAGCATCAACCTGTCTTCCTATTTCAGTGTCGGAATTACCACTGGTTCTACCCTCCGCAAGGGTTCTGCATCTGATCTTAGGTAATGCACTGCTTCAATCAGCTCAACGGATCCTTCTTGGGCAACAACCTCTGTTAGGCCAATTTGAAGAACTACAACTAGCCTGTCTTCAATTGTTATTTATGGCCAGAACTCGTCCACCATTTGATCAATTTGGTCAATGCTATGCACCAGTTCCGTGTCACTAGGTTGTTTTATTGTGTTGTAGATGTTGAATGACACTACTTCCCATCCGAACTCACACATTAGCTTTCCCGTATCACAATTAATCCTTATGCGAGCGGTCTTCAAAAATGGTCTGCCCAACAACATTACCGGTGCCTTGTGCAACGATCTCCCCATGTCCAGAATATAGAAGTCCGCTGGAAAAATTAGGTCCCTTACCCTGACCAAGACGTCCTCTAAAATCCCTTCAGGCCATACAGTCGACCTATCATCTAGTTGAATAGCCACCCTTATAGGTTTGAGTGGCCTCATCCTTAGATCATCATACATCGACTTGGGCATGACATTAATCGATGCTCCGAGATCCAGCATAGCCTTTTCAATCTTCATATCTCAAATGATGCAGAGAATATAGAACATCCCTAGATCAGTGCACTTGGTCGGCATGGGGGTGTCTTGCAACACTGCAGATACATTTTCACTAACTTGAAACCTTGCATCATCTGTGTATTTGATCTTCCTTGTACATAATTCCTTCAAAAACTTAGCACGCTTGGGTATAGATTGTAAGGCGGTCAAGAGGGGTATGTTGACCTTGACCTTTTGAAACATTTTGGTCAGTTCTTTCATCTCTTGTGCTTCCTTATCCTTTGCAAATCATCCTGGATAAGGAGCTTTTGGCTTATAAGGTTTTGACTTAGTCACATTCTCAGCCTTTTTCATTGCTTTAGCTCTAATTTCAGCAGCATCGAGCTCAACTTTCCTTCTGTGCCCTTTTTTCAACTGATAATTCTTGCCATATCTCCTCAACATCACCTGAACCCATGGGTGCCTCTTCATACTTTTCTGGTTCAGCCTCATCTTCTTGTTCAATATCGGCATCGTGCCCAAGAGACTGTTGTTGCCCAGATACAGCTTATTGAGGTACATAATGGTCAGACACTCTTACTTCAGGTAACTTGGCTCCATTGCGCAATGTAATAGCATTCACTTGAGCCTTCTTTATCTCAACTTGAGATGGTAGTTCTCACTTCCCTCCGTTTAGCATTGACTTAATCTGAGAGATTGATTCTACCAAATGGCTCAATGTTCCATTGATATCTTTCATGCCTCTCCTTGTCTCCATACGAAAACTGTCCAACTCTTTATACCCATTCCTTTGTTCAGCTGCAAGTCTTTCCACTTCACTCCTCAGGGTATCTCTTGGTTGATCTCTATTATGTGGGGGTACATAGGGCTGCTGTGGTAGTTGCCCTTGTTGAGGTGCGTTCAGATAATTGTTATTTCCATATCTCAAATTGTCATTGGGCCTCCAAGGTCCATTGTTAAAGTTCCTTCGCTGCCCAACATCTCCTTGTTGGTATGGTTGCCCAACGGCATTAACTTCTTCATCTTCGTACAGTGATGGGCACCTATCAGTGGGATGAGTATTAGCAACACAAAGTTCACATTTCATCACTCTCTTCTTCATGATCGGACCAGAATTTTCATGCCCAACAACATTATTCTTGTTCTGGTTCATCATTTCCTTCATCATAGATAACAAGATATCGAATTTGGGATCGCTGCTGGTGGCTCATGTATCCTGGGCAAAATAGTCTCATCTTGATTCCTTTTCCTGTCTGCCATCTCAGCAAATAGTTTGAATATTTCACTTAGTGGTTTGTTGATAACGTTACCACCACAGGCTGCATCTATCCAATCTCGTTCAGACTTCCTTAATCCATTCATGAAGGCAGTGATCAAATCTTTATCGTCCAAACCATGCTGTAGACACCTTGCAATTAGCTTCTTGTACCTAGAGTGGTAATCATAGATAGATTCACCATTGCCCATTTTTATGTTTTGAATTGCCGCTTTTGCATTCTGGATCCGGGCAAAGGGGTAATATTGCTCAAGAAACTTTAGTTGCATCTGTTGCCAAAATGTGACGCTGCCCTGAGGTAGCTGGTACAACCATTCCCTTGCTCCATCTTGTAGTGAAAATGGAAACGTCAGGAGGCGAATATATTCCCTCAGTGTATTTTCTGCAGTGGTAGTCTTGCACAGTACGTATTGTGATGAGACCATATTTTATATGTTCATCATGTGTTTTTAGGTTTAGATCGAGTCTAGTTTTATGTCTTTTTAGTCTGTTTTAGTGTATGGGAGGACACTTTTGGTAGTAGGCAGGGAAGGACAAGAACTTGGGCATTTGGAGTGGATTTGCGCGTGAAAGTGAGCACATCGATATGATGTAATGGTCAAGGAGCTTTGCTCGCAGCTAGAGATACCGAGGACAGAAGTCCAAACACATAGAAGCTGTTCCGTACCAGTCGGCATGACCAATTCAGATCGCGTGCAATCATTCCAAACAGGTCAAGATGGTAGGAGGACTCTGGCCAAGGCGAAGGAGAAGCAGAAGGAAGAAGAGTGCGAAGGATCTAGAAGATATAGCTGGCATAACATCATCCGGAGGATCAACAAGGAAGCAATTCGTGCCTTAAAGGTGAAGAAATCAAGAAGACAAGTCCTACCCGGATTAGAAGACAAGAGGATAAGGAAGAGATCTATCCGATAAGGAAATAAATCTATCCTGATCCTACTCGGCCAAGGAAAGAAGCTGCCAGCTGTCTTGAAGGTTTGTTTGTGGGTTTTTAGGGTTTCGACCCATGATACTTGTACTCTATAAATAGGTTCATGCATGCAGCCTCAAACACACGTCTTGCACAATTTTTCTCCGAACAATTTAGTTTCTCGCAAGATACAAGTTACTTTTCTACCGTTAAGTCCCAGTTTGGATAGACTATCGTTGAAGTATTTAATCAAGTATGTTTTCTTCTATCTCTTTAGTTATTGTTATTTACTTTATGTCTAGCTAAACCTTTAGATCTGGGTTTAGGTATATGATATGTGATTTAAGTGTTTTATAACTCGTGAGGTCTAATTGGGCAAGATAGCTATATATATGTGTGTTCCCGAGGTGTTAGGCAATAATTTCAAAGCAGTTTGTTTGTGCCAAGAGACCATACTACATGTAATGCCCCGTAAATTCCTTACGTTCTTAAAATTTTAAAGTTAATTAAATAAATGGCTTTGCACGCCTAAGTTTACGATTTTGAATTCTAAGACTAACGGTCGAATCCGTTTCTGAAAATAAATTACAGAAGTCAGCTAGACGACTACTGTATTTAGGGTTAGCGCGTACGAAAAGTTTTTAGTTCGTGAACTCAGAACGGAAAACCGTCTGATTTTTACATTCACGAAATCGCGATACGAACTCGCCCGAGAAAGTTCGTTTTTATGTTTTTCCGGACGAAACTCGGACTGTGTCGTCCCGAGTTTTTGTCAAAATAATTTTTGTAAATTTATTTTTCCGATTAAGTTTTGTACGTTAGAATTTACGGTCAAATCGGATCGCGACGATTTTGTGCCGAGCGACATTTTTCGTCGAACGTTTTCCGTAACGTCGGATCGCGCCGGAAAAGCGCGTATTCCTTTCCCTCTCCCACACCCCAACCGACATCAACACCTCTATTTGTTAGATTTTTTATGTTTTATAATGTTTAAATTAGGACACCTAATGCATTCACTATTGAAACTTTACACCTATGTTAGTTACTATTTTACCTTTACACCTTGCATCTTATAACATATCTTAACAAAATTAAATCATCCTCTTCCCTCCCAACATCACAAAAGTTGGCAGCCTTCACTCCATCTCCCATCTTCATTCCTTTCATCTCCATTGAAGAGAATCCTTCAAGAACACCAAGAAGAAACACACAAGTCTCAATCCTTCCATTCAAACTTCATACATCTTTCATTAATACATAAGGTAATTCCCTCCTCTTAACTTCTATCCATCCATCCCTCTCTTCTTTTCTTTTTCATTTCTTGATCGAAATTATGGTTATAGAATTAGATGTTTTGATCTTGGAATAATGAAATTGGATATGTTAGATAAGTTAATTAGGGTTTAGGATTGAGTAAACATCAAGAACCCTAAATTCCCCTAAGTACCGAAATTTTAGGGCAATTAATAGGATTTTTAGTTTTCTTCAATTGATGATGGATTCATGCTTAATAGATGTTTAATTAGTGATTAGAACGAAGAGGAATTTAAAGCCCTATGTTTTTGTGAAATTCAATTAGGGTTTGAATGATGAAATTGGGGGTTTGATGCATGTTAGTTGGAAATTGATTTGCATTTGATTAATTGATGATATAAGAGGTTGATTAGTGAATAAATGTAGTTAATTGGAGAAGAAAAAACACCCTCTTAATATATGTATGAAAACCGAAATTTATTAAGTAATTAGGGGTTTCCACATGTTGATGTTAATTGATGAATTATTAATGGAATATAGTTGCAATTGATGTGAATTGATAATAGAATTAAATTGAGAATTTTCTAAAAATATTTATCGTAACGTAAGAGACGAAGATCATGTTATAAGTTGAAATATAATGATGTTATGAAATGTTTTCATGCATGAAAGTGATTCACGTTAGACGTAGTTTGACGTCGTAAAATTTGAACGGAATCCGACAACTTTGAAAATCGCGTAAGAGACGAACCTTTAGTCGTAACTAATAACCGAGAAGTCGGATGAGAATTCTAATTTGATATTATTGTCTATGATGGACTTGAGAACAACTTTCTAGTTGATGTCATAAGCTTTCGAGTTATTATAATATGAGCTATAGTTATAGTCAAGAACTAGAACGCGTTTTGAATAATTTGTTGGTTTAGTAATTGTTAGTTGAAATCCGACGTTTAGAACGTCGTGCTTATGGACGAGTTTTGAGAAGGAGTTTGTCACGTACGGGAGTACGTGATGACTGCCTTAAGGGCCCAGTTTCCAAATAAATTGAATTCGAGAGCTTAGAACGAACCTAAGACGTTATACGTCGAACCTATCGAGCAATTAGGGTTTTCGCGGCAGTTTTGCGACCCTCGCCGGAAACTGTAATAACTTTTAGCTCATTTATCGGATTTGCGATCTGTAAATTGGAGCGTAAACTACACATCCCAATCTTTCCAGTGGTATAGGGCTCATCCCCTGTTTCCAAATCCTCTGTTCTGGACAGCCTCCAGAGTTACTGGATTGCGCAGTGAAAATTTCAGTTTCTTGTCTTCTAAGTTGTTTAGTTCGCAACTTAGTTTCTTTCGATCGTTTAAGTCGTATTTATCTATCGAATATCTCCCTACTGACCCTAGAGTCAAGTATAGGACCTTGAGTGATGAAAACCAATCGAGATCTTATCTCTTTCGTTCAAGTAAAGAAGTAGTTAAGTGAGAATTTCATAAGTCGTGGAATGAACTAAAACGTAAATCGCCTAAGTTGATTCTTTCCAACTTAGCTCCTTATAATCTTTAAAGTCGTATTAAGTTACCGACTACCCTCTCTACTGACCCGAGAGTCGAGTATGAGACCTTCCGAGTTCTAACGAGATTTGAACGAGTCTCGTTCCCGTTTAAGTAAAACGAATCTAGTACGCGTGCAAATGCCTAAAGAATAAAACAACTAAAACTTATTTCGATTCTCTTCGATCGATTATCTTTTACGACCCGTTTATAAGTATTTTATTTTACGATGAAGGAGAAAGCCTGCAGTAGAGACAGGACGGAAGATCCGAAGTTTGGAAGCTTTTGCTTTTAGTTCTGTATATCGAGGTGGACTTTTATATACAAAATAAAACGAGCAATGCTCGGAAAATCTTTCCTTATTGCTTTGATATCTGTGTTTTCAAAGTGATATTATGGCATGAACTGTTTTATGTTTTATGTGAGTTCTCTTGTACCTATCTGAGTCAACATCCGTGTTTTCTAGATTTAGAGTTAATCTAACTAGATTAACTAATGATCGGCTCTGAGTTAGCTGCTAAGTGCTTTCCAGAGTTAGTGCACTTTGTAACCTGTGGTGTATGTGATATCCTGTTGAGGGGTACCAGCCACGGTGAATTAGAATTGGTCAAGATTGAACGTAACATTAGTCAAAAAATGCTCGTGCGAGTGATTTATGAGAAAAGAGTCAGAAAATGTTTAGTAGACACGGGCCCCTTTTCAATAAAACCCCGATGTGCTACAATTATGAAATGCCATATTTATCTATACTTATGATTATGATTTCGGCATCGTGCCCACTAAGTACATTTGTACTTAGCCCTGCATTGTTTTCTAAATGTGCAGGTTGAAGCGACGGTGAGCGGCGACGGTTGATGTTGAGATAAAGGATAGGATGCTTAATTAGAACCCTTCCGCTGCCAAACTCTGAATAATCTTTTGAGATGTATCTTTAAAACAATGCTCTGTAGTTAAGTCTGTAAATATGAACTTAGCTTCTTTTGTGTACTTTTGTCGAGTAATCCTTAGGGATTAACTCTTTCTTATTTATATTCAAGTCTTGTTCATGGTTTATCGATGCCTTTTATGTATGTTTAGTCAGTTAGCCCCCTTCTTCCCCGTTTCTTTAATCCAACCCCAGTCGCACCCCGGCTTCTGCCGTCCCTCGGGATTTGGGGCTGTGACAGAGTGGTATCAGAGCAGTGCTCGTTTTCTGCTCTGCTTCTGAGTCAATCTTCTAGTATGAGTTAGTGTGAGTCATTCTTTCTAGTACGAGTCATTCCTTTAAATAATATCACAAAGTGGTATTTTTATACAAGTCTTTCTTCGAAAAATAATATAAAGTATTCATTCGTACTCTATAACGAGTCTTCTTTCAAGTCGTGAGACACGGTATTTGTATATACTCTGGATCAGAGTCGTCTTTCCAAGTATGAGATAAGAGCTAGACTCTAATGCTAAGATTGAGAATATAGATGTCACTCAACCGCCCGCTACGTCGACTTAACGAGGAAAAGTGAAAGAATTTTATAATGAGATTTCTTTTAAATAAGAAATTTATTGAACGAGTATTCAATAAAAATTGAGAATGAGAATGAGATGTGTTTTAAAAATAAGAATTTTTACAGAAGTATGATTTTTTATACTTTATATGATTATGCGATAGTACAAGTACTATCTTATGTGAAATTATTTGCGCAATGATTCTCTTTTTATGAAAAAGTTATGCGGATACAAGAATATAGTCGGATTTTAGGGATTTTTCCCGGTTCAATGAGAACGTAGACTTGAAACCTAAGAACTTTCCGGTTCTTCGAGAATTTAGACGTTTTTAAGAAACGTTGTTTTGGAATGATTTCGAAAGGAGATCCCTAACGCGAGAAGGACTTCTATTGATGAATGTCACGTGCGTTTAGTGACATGAATAAAGGTTCGGCAAAGTCGAACTTGTTTTCTGAGAATTTCCTGCGAGGAAAATGAATAAAAATGATTCAATAAATCGTGTTAGTAATCGAAGGGAATGATTAGACGTTCGAGAAGCTTTCGGCTTCGAGTTAAGAAATATATGAACGAAACGACGAAAATCGAGTAAATTGGAATCAAAGTTAAGCGAAATAAGTGAACATTACTGGCGTGTAAGTAATGTAAATGACGTCTTTTCGTGACACGTCATCTCTTTTCCTTCTCGTTTCGTGTTTTAATAGGGTTTGCCTCGATCGAACTCCACAAAGAAAATCGTATAGAGATTATTAGGAGTCGAGCACGAAGCTTGATTAATTTTTTTTTTCCATCGATCGCCCGATTCCAGCGACGACAACTGGAACTTAGTTTTCCAGGAAATTATTCTTAAGTTATATTTTCATCTTTCTTATGGAATTAAATTCCATATTTCATCTTGAGCGACGACTACAAATAGTACGAATATTAAGAGTCATAAACGACAAAAATTTCTTGTAAATGGATGTTACTTTTGAATAAGTAATATGAACGAAGTAAATATACTTTGTTTTAATAAGTGAAAGTCGTTAAGAGTTAATGAGTTAAGAAATAAAAGAAATAGAAGAATTAAAATGAGTAATAATATGGTGAAATGAAAGAATGAAAATAAAATCTTTAATTTTATGTACATATATATATATATATGTTGTTGAGTGCAATTTCTTGAATTGCTAAAAGTCTTAATAAGTGGTTGACTTACGTGATGATGTTACAATTGAATAAAGGATATTCATTTTGTAATTTATGTTCTGATTGAGATAAGTTATTTTCCCTACCTGTTACTGATCCGTGTTACCTTAAAACTTTTGTAGGATGGCTAGAGTTCGCGTTACGGCTCGGAAGAGCCAGCCTTTGGCCTCGTGTTAGCGTACCATAGTTGACATGTTGCAGGATGAGTACTACGAGTTCGAGGTAGACTATGGAGAGGAGGATGTAGGACAAATTGTTAGTAACTTTTCTTCAGCCTACTACCCAGTGCGACACCTGATCAAGAAGAGTCATTCGATACTAGACTTGATCGTACACCTACCAGACGAGTGGCACGGATGGGCGCACCGTGCGGCATGGTACTTCTTGGGGATCCTAGGCGACGACATGGAGCCGACCGGTAACTACGCCGGATTTGCCCTGTGTGTGCACAGGCGTTTCTTTGAGAGCAAGTTTATGTTTCCCCTTCCATTAGAGCCACACATCCCCTACAGTCACTTCCCAGCCGAGACGGAGCTTGAGCACCTAGACTTAGACCCTGAGTTCTCCGCTCTGTTGGAGTTGCCACCAGACGGTGTACTAGTTGAGGAGTCTGACGCTGAGTTAGAGCAGCCAGAGGAGGACGAAAAGACAGTAGTTACACCTGAGTTGCCACCAGAGGGACAGCAGATCGAGGAGTTGATCCCAGGCCCGGGATTTGTAAAGGTTGACGCTGAGACAGCCGCGCTGTTGGGGTTGTCTTCACCGTTTGTGCCAGACGTTTGTGTTAGGGTCAGGGGACCGTTGGAGACGAGACTGTACAGAGAGGGGCCAGACCACCGAGAGATCGACGCGGAGCTCGCCGCCATGTTAGAGCTGCCTTCTCCACTTACGCCACTCGAGGAGATCTGCGCGAAGTGGAGAGTAGTCCGACAGCAGATGGAGCCAGGACCGTCCAGGGTCCGTTCTAGGGAGGACTTCGAGTCAGGTTCGTGTTCAGGTTCAGTTCCCGAGCACCTTCTTCCCCTGAAGAAGCGTGCGAGAGAGGTCAGCGAGGACTACTTGGTCTCCGACTTGGAGGAGACGGCTTCAGAGGCACCCTCGCCCACCCTGCTTACACTTGACGACGGTTCTACACTGAGGGTGGACGAGGCACTCGAGCTGGTTTTTGGTTCAGAGTCCGAGGAGGAGGACCCTGAGGAGGATCCGGAGGAGGACCCTGAGGAGGATCCGGAGGAGGACCCGGACGAGGATCCGGAGGAGGACCCAGAGAAGGGTTGTTAGGGTTTTTGCAGACCATATGGGATAGTTTTTGGACTCGACTGCAGTTTAGTTAGGCAGTGCGTTGTAGACACGGGTAAATATCAGTAGTAGTATTAGCTCTTTGTCCTGTATAGAGTTGGATCAGTAACTAGTTAGTTTTTGTAGTACTCTAGCGGATACGAAATTTTATGAATCGTTTCCGTTCTAGTACTCTAGTAGATACGGAGTGCAGCTTGTTAGTGCACCCGGTAAATAGTAGGCAGTCAGCCTAGTTTAGACTAATAGTAGTCTAACCCTTTTGTATAAGTCCTCGTTGGAGGCAAAAGTAATATTCTTTTTGATGTATATATATATATACATGACCCGTGAAGAGGGTTTTTAATCACAAGCAAAATTTCTTATGAATTGAGTAATTAAAATCAGAATGTCAAATGAACTCGTGTAATGAGGAAATGAGTTTAACTCGAAAGTTAAAAGATTAATGAAGTAATATCGAAGCTATGTTCGATACGTTGTTCCATGAGCTTGATTAAGTTGAGAACGAGCTAGTAAGTACTAAGTGTAATTAACAGAAGAGAACTAATGAGAATTTCAATTTTTCCTTAGACTAAAGAAAATGCCGCCGAGAAACGTTAACAACAGGAGAGGTCGAGGACCTGGAAGACCTAGAGGACGTGGTAGACGTCAGCTAGAAAACAACCAAGAATAGGAATATGAGCGGAATATCACCCCATCCCCATCTCCATCCCCATCTCCACCCCCGTCACCTTCACCACCACCTCCACCACCGCCCCATAGAGATATCGAGGATCTTTTCCTCAAGAGGAACCCTCCACTGTTTAATGGAACTGGTAGCCCTAGCGATGCTGAGCTATGGGTGAGGTCGACTGAGAAAATTTTTAAGCTCCTCAGATGCACTGATGAGGAGAGAATGTTGTGTGTCTCATTCCAACTGACGGGATCGGCAGATTACTGGTGGGAAGCAAGACAAAAGGTGATACCTGCTGAGCATCTGGCTCGTTTTTCATGGGAAGAGTTTAAGGAGATCTTCTTTGACAAGTACGTCCCCAAGACGTATAGGGCACAGAAAGAGGCCGAATTTTATAATCTGAAGCAGGGAAAGCTGACTGTGACGGAATATGACGCCAAGTTTTGCGAGTTGTCGAGGTATGCACCGACATTGGTCGACACGGAGAAAAAGTTGTCCAAGAAATTTCAGGGAGGTTTAAGACACGAATTAGGAATTGCTTTGGCTAGTCATGGAGAACTAGGCTATACGGATATACTGGGAAGAGCACTGGAAATGGAGGCCGTCGTGCCCGATGAGAAAAAGATTGTACCGACTGCGTCAGCACCAGCGCAGAGTCAGAACCGAGGCTACTACAACAACAACAGTAGCAACTACCAGGGGAAGAGAAAATGGAACGGAGGAGGTAGCGGAGGCTACAGTCAGGGTTACAACAACCAGGGAGGACAGAAAAGGGGCTATCAGCAGCCCGGCAACAACAACAACAACAACAACAACAATGGCAAGAGGTCGTGGCAGGGAAACAACCAATCAGGGTTGTTCATTCAAGGGAATAAGCAGAACTCGCCGTGGAAGGGCAACAATTAGCAGAATCAGCCGCAGGGGCAACAGAGGAATTTTAACCAGGGAGCGAATAACCCAGGGAGGGTTACCATTCCTGTCTGCCCGAAATGCAACCGAGCCCATCCCGGAGTCTGCCAAATAGGCACCCCCAACTGTCTCAACTGTGGACAGAAGGGGCACATGAAAAAGGACTGCCCTAAACCGCTTCAAGCCGTACCTCTCCGAGCCATCCAAGCACAGCTGCAGCAGCCGCCTATAAACCAGCAGCAGTTTCAGCAGCATGCACAGCAGCAACAGAATGCGAGGGCATGCGCTAT
Source organism: Schizonepeta tenuifolia (assembly GCA_029490685.1). NCBI lineage: Eukaryota > Viridiplantae > Streptophyta > Magnoliopsida > Lamiales > Lamiaceae > Schizonepeta > Schizonepeta tenuifolia. The sequence continues at coordinate 47,651,725 of CM055960.1, read as the reverse complement.
CAAACAGGGCGGTCAGCGCAAAGGAAAAGGCAATCTAGCAGGTATGGGAAAACTCCACAACATCCCCATTAAGATACTGTTTGATACTGGCGCATCGCATTCTTTCATTGCTGGCTCGTGTGCCGATAACTTAGACATCAGACCAGTAAGAGCTGCACAATCTATGAGAGTAGCCACACCTTCAGGAGAGATCACTACTTCCACGCATGTTTGCTCCAACCTAGAACTAGAAATCGGAACTCATAAGGTTATAGCGAACAACTTAAATGTTATGATAATGTGGGACGTAGATATAATCCTAGGAATGGATTGGTTGTCAGAGAATTACGCCACAATTCTCTGCAACGAGAGAAAAATCTCTTTTCAGCCACCGGGTAAAGAACCAACCGAATTCCACCGAATTTCAATGGGTAGAGGCGTACCGATTATATCAGCCCTTCAAGCCACGAAACTTATGAAGAAGACAGGTACCATAGCCTATCTTGTGTACCTAGTCAGAGAGCCAGGAGCCGAGAAAACCATTCAGGACGTAAAAGTCGTGAATGAATATGAAGATGTTTTTCCGGAAGTGCTACCGGGATTGCCGCCAGATCGTCATGTAGACTTTACGATCGATTTAGAACCAGGAGCAGCTCCTAAGTCTAAAGCCACTTACAGAATGGCACCGAAGGAACTGGAAGAGCTCAAAATCCAGCTACAGGAATTACTAGACCTTGGTTTTATCAGGCCAAGCGTCTCACCTTGGGGAGCACCCGTGCTATTTGTTAGGAAAAAGGACGGATCAATGAGAATGTGCATCGATTAAAGAGAACTGAACAAGATAACGCTCAAGAACAAATATCCTTTGCCAAGGATTGAGGATCTGTTTGATCAGCTCAAGGGTGCAGGAGTCTTTTCCAAGATAGATTTGAGGTCAGGGTACCATCAGCTCAAGATCAAACCTGAAGATGTACCGAAGACCGCTTTTAGAACCCGATATGGCCATTACGAATTTTTAGTGATGCCATTTGGTTTGACCAACGTTCCAGCCGTATTCATGGACCTTATGAATAGAGTCTTCCATCCCTACTTGGATAAATTTGTTTTAGTATTCATCGACGACATCCTCGTTTACTCTAAGAATGAGACGGAGCACGAGGAACATCTACGGATAGTGTTGGAAACACTAAGAGCTGAGAAACTCTACGCCAAATTCAGTAAATGCGAATTTTGGCTGAAGGAAGTAATGTTCCTTGGACATATAGTATCGGCAGAAGGAATCAAGGTGGATCCAGCCAAGGTAGAAGCAGTGCACAACTGGAAGTCGCCAACAAGTCAGAACGAGATCAGAAGTTTCTTGGGTTTAGCTGGTTATTACAGAAGGTTTATCGAGGGATTCTCTACGATCGCTCGCCCGATGACGCAGCTACTCAGAAAGGATACCAAATTTAAGAGGACGGATGAGTGTGAGAAGAGTTTCCAAACTCTTAAGGAGAAGTTAACTACAACGCCAGTACTAGCACTTCCAGACGTAAACAAAGAGTATGTGGTTTACACTGACGCATCGAAAAATGGATTAGGTTGTGTCTTGATGCAAGACGGACGAGTGATAGCTTATGCTTCACGACAACTTCGACCTCACGAAGTTGAGTACCCAACCCACGATTTAGAACTCGCAGCCGTAGTGCATGCGTTAAAGATTTGGAGACACCATCTCTATGGTGTAAGAGTTGAGATATTCACTGATCACAAGAGCCTGAAGTACTTTTTCGAGCAAAAAGAACTGAACATGAGACAAACACGATGGCTCGAATTAGTCAAAGATTATGACTGTGGAATTAACTATCATCCAGGAAAGGCTAATGTGGTAGCAGACGCTTTGAGTCGCAAGGCTCCAATGAAGTTAGGATGCCTCTTTGTAGAGGAAAAAACCTTAGTACGAGAATTCGAGAAGATGGATATCAGAGTGCTTGACACGCCAGCTACGATAATAAGTCAGATCGTAGCATTGGAAGCTACGCCAGATTTGAGAGAAAGGATCATCAATGCTCAAAGAAAAGACGAGTCAATGGAAAAGTTACGAGTGAGGATAAGAACAGATAAGCCAGAGGGATATTCTGAAGCTCCAGACAATGCGATACTTTACGAAGGCAGGGTTTGTATTCCTGATGACGACAGCGATTTGAAGAACGAGATCTTGAGTGAGGCTCGCGATACGCCTTACACAGCACATCCAGGAAGTACGAAGATGTACCAAGATTTGAGAAGAAACTTTTGGTGGAATGGAATGAAACGAGACGTTGCCTCGTTTGTAGAAAGATGCCTAGCATGCCAGCAAGTTAAGGCTTTACACCGACGACCATATGGATTGCTACAACCGTTGGATGTCCCAGATTGGAAATGGGAAGGCATAGCTATGGACTTTGTCACAGGCTTGCCTAAGTCAAGAAGAGGAAACACCACAATTTGGGTGATAATAGATAGGCTTACGAAGTCAGCACATTTCTTGCCAATTAAGATTACATATGGATCAGAGAAACTAGCTCAGTTGTATGTCAGAGAGATTGTACGTTTGCATGGAGTACCGAAGGTTATAATATCAGATAGAGATGCCAAATTCACCTCAAGATTTTGGATTACGATGCAGAAAGAGTTGGGAACAGAGCTTAATTTCAGTACAGCGTTTCACCCACAGACGGATGGGCAGTCAGAGAGAACGATTCAGATTTTGGTTGATATGTTAAAAAACAGTGGTTTTGGACCGAGGTGCGAATTGGGAAGAAATTCTGCACTTAGTCGAATTCGCTTACAACAACAGCTATCATGCCACGATAGGAATGGCTCCGTTTGAGGCCTTGTACGGGAGAAAATGTAGATCACCGCTTTATTGGGACGACGTAGGTGAGAGAAAGAACCTAGGCCCAGATGCGATAAATGAGATGATTGAGATAGTTCGACAGATTCGAGATAGAATGAAAGAGGCCCAGAGCCGACAGAAGTCATATGCCGATGATCGTTGAACCAATCTTGAGTTTGAAATAGGAGATAAAGTTTTTCTTAAGATATCCCCGACCAAAGGAATCCTTAGGTTCGGAGTTAAGGGTAAGCTAAGACCCAGGTTTATAGGACCTTATGAAATCCTCGAGAGAATAGGACCCGTCGCTTATAGATTGGCCTTACCGCCAAGCCTAGGAAGCGTTCATAACGTTTTTCACGTTTCTCAGTTGAGAAAATATGTTTATGATCCTAAGCACGTCATTAGTCAGCAAGACGTAGTTCTTGAATCTGACCTAAGCTATGAAGAAAAGCCGATATCGATTTTGGATAGAAAAGTCCAAGAATTAAGAACCAAATCGATACCAATAGTTAAAGTGCTATGGAACCACCACGGGCAGGAAGAAGCCACGTGGGAACTCGAGGAGAAGATGAAGGAGCGATATCCTCATCTTTTTGCAGAAGGTATGCAAATTTCGGGACGAAATTTTTCGTAAGGGGGGTAGGATGTAATGCCCATAAATTCCTTACGTTCTTAAAATTTTAAAGTTAATTAAATAAATGGCTTTGCACGCCTAAGTTTACGATTTTGAGTTCTAAGACTAACGGTCGAATCCGTTTCTGAAAATAAATTACAGAAGTCAGCTAGACGACTACTGTATTAAGGGTTAGCGCGTACGAAAAGTTTTTAGTTCGTGAACTCAAAACGGAAAACCGTCTGATTTTTACATTCACGAAATCGCGATACGAACTCGCCCGAGAAAGTTCGTTTTTATGTTTTTCCGGACGAAACTCGGACTGTGTCGTCCCGAGTTTTTGTCAAAATAATTTTTGTAAATTTATTTTTCCGATTAAGTTTTGTACGTTAGAATTTACGGTCAAATCGGATCGCGACGATTTTGTGCCGAGCGATATTTTTCGTCGAACGTTTTCCGTAACGTCGGATCGCACCGGAAAAGCGCGTATTCCTTTCCCTCTCCCACACCCCAACCGACATCAACACCTCTATTTGTTAGATTTTTTATGTTTTATAATGTTTAAATTAGGACACCTAATGCATTCACTATTGAAACTTTACACCTATGTTAGTTACTATTTTACCTTTACACCTTGCATCTTATAACATATCTTAACAAAATTAAATCATCCTCTTCCCTCCCAACATCACAAAAGTCGGCAGCCTTCACTCCATCTCCCATCTTCATTCCTTTCATCTCCATTGAAGAGAATCCTTCAAGAACACCAAGAAGAAACACACAAGTCTCAATCCTTCCATTCAAACTTCATACATCTTTCATTAATACTTAAGGTAATTCCTGATGATGGATTCATGCTTAATAGATGTTTAGTTAGTGATTAGAACGAAGAGGAATTTAAAGCCCTATGTTTTTGTGAAATTCAATTAGGGTTTGAATGATGAAATTGGGGGTTTGATGCATGTTAGTTGGAAATTGATTTGCATTTGATTAATTGATGATATAAGAGGTTGATTAGTGAATAAATGTAGTTAATTGGAGAAGAAAAAACACCCTCTTAATATATGTATGAAAACCGAAATTTATTAAGTAATTAGGGGTTTCCACATGTTGATGTTAATTGATGAATTATTAATGGAATATAGTTGCAATTGATGTGAATTGATAATAGAATTAAATTGAGAATTTTCTAAAAATATTTGTCGTAACGTAAGAGACGAAGATCATGTTATAAGTTGAAATATAATGATGTTATGAAATGTTTTCATGCATGAAAGTGATTCACGTTAGACGTAGTTTGACGTCGTAAAATTTGAACGGAATCCGACAACTTTGAAAATCGCGTAAGAGACGAACCTTTAGTCGTAACTAATAACCGAGAAGTCGGATGAGAATTCTAATTTGATATTATTGTCTATGATGGACTTGAGAACAACTTTCTAGTTGATGTCATAAGCTTTCGAGTTATTATAATATGAGCTATAGTTATAGTCGAGAACTAGAACGCGTTTTGAATAATTTGTTGGTTTAGTAATTGTTAGTTGAAATCCGACGTTTAGAACGTCATGCTTATGGACGAGTTTTGAGAAGGAGTTCGTCACGTACGGGAGTATGTGATGACTGCCTTAAGGGCCCAGTTTCCAAAGAAATTGAATTCGAGAGCTTAGAACGAACCTAAGACGTTATACGTCGAACCTATCGAGCAATTATGGTTTTCGCGGAAGTTTTGCGACCCTCGCCGGAAACTGTAATAACTTTTAGCTCGTTTATCGGATTTGCGATCCGTAAATTGGAGCGTAAACTAAACATCCCAATCTTTCCAGTGGTACAGGGCTCATCTCCTGTTTCCAAACCCTCTGTTCTGGACAGCCTCCAGAGTTACTAGATTGCGCAGTGAAAATTTCAGTTTCTTGTCTTCTAAGTTGTTTAGTTCGCAACTTAGTTTCTTTCGATCGTTTAAGTTGTATTTATCTATCGAATATCTCCCTACTGACCCTAGAGTCAAGTACAGGATCTTGAGTGATGAAAACCAATCGAGATCTTATCTCTTTCGTTCAAGTAAAGAAGTAGTTAAGTGAGAATTTCATAAGTCGTGAAATGAACTAAAACGTAAATCGCCTAAGTTGATTCTTTCCAACTTAGCTCCTTATAATCTTTAAAGTCGTATTAAGTTACCAACTACCCTCTCTACTGACCCGAGAGTCGAGTATGAGACCTTTCAAGTTCTAACGAGATTTGAACGAGTCTCGTTCCCGTTTAAGTAAAACGAATCTAGTACGCGTGCAAATGCCTAAAGAATGATACAACTAAAACTTATTTCGATTCTCTTTGATCGATTATCTTTTACGACCTGTTTATAAGTATTTTATTTTACGATGAAGGAAGAAGCCAGCAGTAGAGACAGGACGGAAGATCCGAAGTTTGGAAGCTTTTGCTTTTAGTTCTGTATATCGAGGTGGGCTTTTATATACAAAATAAAACGAGCAATGCTCGGAAAATCTTTCCTTATCGCTTTGATATCTGTGTTTTCAAAGTGATATTATGGCATGAACTGTTTTATGTTTTATGTGAGTTCTCTTGTACCTATCTGAGTCAACATCCGTGTTTTCTAGATTTAGAGTTAATCTAACTAGATTAACTAATGATCGGCTCTGAGTTAGCTGCTAAGTGCTTTCCAGAGTTAGTGCACTTTGTAACCTGTGGTGTATGTGATATCCTGTTGAGGGGTACCAGCCACGGTGAATTAGAATTGGTCAAGATTGAACGTAACATTAGTCAAAAAATGCTCGCGCGAGTGATTTATGAGAAAAGAGTCAGAAAATGTTTAGTAGACACGGGCCCCTTTTCAATAAAACCCCGATGTGCTACAATTATGAAATGCCATATTTATCTATACTTATGATTATGATTTCGGCATCGTGCCCACTAAGTACATTTGTACTTAGCCCTGCATTGTTTTCTAAATGTGCAGGTTGAAGCTACGGTGAACGGCGACGGTTGATGTTGAGATAAAGGATAGGATGCTTAGTTAGAACCCTTCCGCTGCCAAACTCTGAATAATCTTTTGAGATGTATCTTTAAAACAATGCTCTGTAGTTAAGTCTGTAAATATGAACTTAGCTTCTTTGTGTACTTTTGTCGAGTATTCCTTAGGGATTAACTCTTTCTTATTTATATTCAAGTCTTGTTCATGGTTTATCGATGCCTTTTATGTATGTTTAGTCAGTTAGCCCCCTTCTTCTCCGTTTCTTTAATCCAACCCCAGTCGCACCCCGACTTCTGCCGTCCCTCGGGATTTGGGGCTGTGACACTACAGATGGGCAATTGGAGGGCGGCAGATTCCTTAAAAGGGAGGTAGCTTAGACCAACATGGACCGGGTGAGGTTTACCTCACGCTCCTTGAGGGCGGAAAATCTCAGGTTGAACTTGGGCGGAGCCGAACGAAGTACGCTGACGCTGGTGAAAAGTCTGAGCGGGATCTTCGTAGCTCATAGGGCCGAAATGGTGTCGTCTAGTGCCCAAAGCTGCTTGTTCCAGTTTATGCCCCTTGAGAAATGCTCGGGGGTGAGTTGGGAAAGTTAGGAAGCCTGGGGTGGGAATGCCATGCAGGATTCACAAGTAAGAATAAGCTGGGCAAATCGTGGCTGTAGATGTGACAACGTGACAGTAGGACTATGACGCGGTTTGTCACAGCTCCAAATCCTGAAGGACGGCCAAGCCGGGGTGCGACTAGGGGTTGGACTAAAGAGGCGGGGAAGAAGGGGGAATAACTGAATAAACAGACATAATTATAACAGAAACTACTATGAACTTGACTTCATTGAATAAAAAGGGAGTCAATCTCGAAGGATCACTCGACATATTTATTTTAGAGAAGACTAGGTTTAAAGTATGAAAAACTTAAACCGAAAAGATTACACAACAAAAAGTGTATTAGTTTGCAGCAGAAAGACGTAGAATGATATCACATATCAAATGCGAAATTGAGGCTCAAATGATAACACGATTCTTCGTTCTTATAACGACCTTTACTCAACCTCCTCCGCTTTCGTCACTCAACCTGCACATTTAAAAACAAACATGCAGGGCTAAGTACATAAAGCACTTAGTGGGCACATCGCCGAAAACAACTCACAAGAGTATAGATTTAATCATGCATCTTTTCATAAACACTTGTATAACTTATACTGCTGTTCATTTAATTCTGGATAACACACTGTGAGTTTTAACTCACATTCGATCGTCTGGAAAGCACTCTGTGGGCTAACTCAGAATCTGTCCCTCTGGATAGCACTCTGTGGGCTATCTCATAATCTTATCGTTTGGTTGGAATATCTGGTTAGCACTCTGAGGGCTAACTCAGAATCCAATACTCTGGTTAGCACTCTGAGGGCTAACTCAGAGAAGCATAAGAAAATTCACATAAACAATTCATTTATGCTCTGATAGATACTTTAATACACACTTATCAACAATACGTAAATACTTTCGAGCAACGCTCACATAATATTACTTCATAAGTAATGACATTCATCGGAGTTTTTGGTTTTAGAAAGCCCACCTCAATCGTTTACAGAACTATTACACGTGCTTCCGTCTCTGATCTTCCGTCCTGTCTTCTATTCTCGACGTCCTCCTTCTTTGAACGTAAATAATCACATTTTAGTGAAAGGTCGAGACAATAAAAAAGAAAACAGAAATTCGGAATCGGTTAATGACTTTTAGACCTTTGCACTTAACTAATCTCTTTTGATTAAAAGAAGCGAGACTCGAACACATCTCGTTTAGAACTAAATCGGTTCCTTACTCGACACTGAGGTCGGTTAAAAACGGAAGTCGATAACTCATAACGACTTAAAAGCTCTTAAGGAATCAAGTTAAGAAGAATTCAACTTGAGAAACTAGGTTCTTGAAATTACTGCACAGATCAGTAAGTCCACCCAGAACAGAGTTTTTCGAAACAGGGGATGTATCTTATACCAAAAGAAAGCCACGGATGTCTAGTTTACTCTCCAATTTACGGATTTCAATTTCGTTAAGCGAGCTAAAAGTTATGACAGTTTCCGTGCAACGTCGCAAAACAGTCAGCGTAGAAACCCTAGTGCTCTATAAACTCGACACACGACTTTCTAGGTTCGATTAATGCTATTCCACTTTTATTTTCACGAAATTTTCATCTTAAGACAGTCTACATACAGTATCTCATAATCGGGTCCATATTCACGACTTTTGATTAACAAACGACGAGCATTTCCTCGTCATTTCCAACTAACCATTTACTATACCAAAACAAATTCAAATTTCTATTTCATTCAACAACTTCTCGTTTATAAACTATATCTCATAACGTCTCGTATCTCGGATGGAAAAGTCGTTAACTACAATATCGTTCGTCAATCAATAACAATCATTATTATCAAATACTTTCCTTGTTCGACTTTTCTACCGGCTTTTAAACTCGATTCTTCGTCTCTTATTCAAAATCGAAACTTCTTAGAATTCGTTGAAACTTTACGGTCACGATCATTAACTATCAAGATTATCAAAGGTTCGAATCACAAACCTAAAACATTATCTATTCTCTACTTATCGTCGATTGTTCGTCTCTTAACGAAAATCCTACGTTCTCCGTTTTCGTTCAAATTTTACAACAACGATTATCATCTAACGAGCATCACTAATATGCAAATCATATTATCATAACGTTAACGAGCCTCAACTTATCGATACGTTTCTGTCTCTTACATTTTTCGTTTTATTTTTAGAAAAATCCAAATTAAATATATAATCATCCTCATACATCCTATATCTCATTTCCATAAACATAACATGCATATCACAACATTTACTACATCGAATAGACCCTTCTTCATCTCTTATGTTCCAACTTTTATTTTTAGAAAAATCTAAATCAATTCATAACATCATCTAACATCATATTGAACCTTAATCTATCATTAATTCCTTAATAAAATCAAACTACACAAACCCCCAATTTCCCTATAATTTTCGGTCATGACCTAAAATAAAGGGGATTCCAATTCTTCTTGCATGAATCATCAATTGAACACTTTCATAGCCTAATCATCCAATCAATTTAAGGATTAAAACATCCTACTTATTTCCCCCAATTTCGGTCCTAGTTTAGGTTTAGGGTTCTTGATTTCTCTTCAATTCATCCATAGAAATCAATTTCCATCCATCTTATATCATGAATTAAGACTTAGAACTTCCTACTAATTATTCTAAAATTTTCGGTCATAAAGAGAATTAAAGAAATAAAATTCTACTTGGATAGAAAGATAGAGGAGATGATTACCTTCAAGATTATGTGATTGGAATTGAAGATTGATGAATGATGGATGAACTAGGATGAAATCCCTTGCAAAAGCTTGAAGAACTTGAGGTGTTTTAATGGAGGAAGAAAGAAGAAAATGAGAGAGAGAGAAGTGTGTGTGTGGCGGTTTTGAGGGATGAATGAGAGAGATGATGAGTCATGTTATTAGATACATAAAGGTAAGAAAAATTTAACAAAGTATGTGGTGAGTCGTTAGGGAGTGTTTGGCGTGGGTTTGTTAGACGATAATATCTCATTTCCGGCTCTTAAACGGCGATATAAAAGTCGAGAAATACTTTATTAGATAGTTTCGAATTCGACGAAATCTAATTCGTCCGTTAGATTGGAAATAAATCACGTACTCGGAAAACCTAATCCGTTTTTCAAAATCCGAGAAAAAGTCGGGATTCGACAGTCTAAATTTCGCCCGAAAAATCATAAAAACTAACTTTCTCCGATGAACTCGTATCGAAGAAAAAGTGAATGTAAATTCTGACGGATTTTGATTCTGAGTTTTCGGACGAAAAATTTACCATACGCGAAAACCCTAAATACAGTAGTCATTCGTCCAACTTCTGGAAATTATTTTCTGAAACGGATTTCACCGTAAATCTTAGAATTTAATTTCATGATCTTAGGCGTGCAAAGCCATAATTATTAGAAAAAAAAATTATTTTTCGTCGGAAGAAATTATCTGGGGTATTACATGGTTTGCCTATACCCGTTGACACACTTACGTAGCGAATATCTATACACCTATGATCGAGTTACACTTATTCACATTGAATTGAACCTAAATCCAGATTGCCTTTTGTTACTGATTATTTGCTTGTTTAGTTTCAGTATTTAGTTTTCAGCGTTTTGCCCAAGGCGTTAGTAGAAATAGACCAAACCAACACTGTGACAGGATACTTTCAAGAGAATATTGCATCAATTCCTTGTAGGATCGACCCTTACTTACCGACTAGCTGATCCTAGGAAGTGGGCAACAAAAATACAAATTGTATTTTGCCGCGGCTAAACAACGGTCGTGTCACATTGCCATCTCAAAGTCCTGCAAGTGGCGCTGCGGATCCTCTCCAGGAAAATCACTGAACTTGGGCAAGATTTGTATCAGAGAATGTTTCAGCTCCCAACTGTCAGTGATAGCAGGCAAAGTGATGCCTGCTGGATTCAAGTTGACATCTGTTGGAAACATGATTTCCTTCAGAGTCTTCTCAAGATCAGCCTGTTGTTGCGCCATCTCCTCTTCTTCAGACTGTTCGCAATTTGAAGTTTATGGTGGTGACCTCTCCTCGTCACTCACCAGTTCCTCCTCTCGTGCTTATTTTTCAGCTTCCCTCTTTAGTTTTTTCTGCTCTTTGATGTACTTCTCTGGTTCAGGATGATATTTCAATTCACCATCGATCTAAACAAGGTCGGAGCCAAACATGCATAGGGTCTCTCCCTCAAGAGACAGTTACAAAAATTAGCTCCTCGGCAACGGTGCCAATTTTGACGAGGCTGTCGTTCGCTCTCTCAAAATGAATTTAGAGCCTATCCTCATAGCGATATAGTTAACAAGTAAGTACAGGGTCGATCAACAAGGAATTGATTGTCACTATCTCTTGAAACCTCCTCCACCTGTAAAGAAAGTGTTGTTTTGTATCTTGGTCACTGGGACTCTCTTGCCCAATACGAGAACTTAAATAAACACTGAAAAGAAAACAGATAACTTGATCAATAATAAAAACGAATTGATCTGGACAAAGACATTGTTAAGTGAAAAATTGTTGGTTATAGGACTTGAATGCCGAGATCCCTTTTTACTCGTCACGCTCTCAACAAACCCTTTCCTGACCTATCCTTACTGAATTGGCAACGCACCGCCGGCTCCCTACCTTGGACAATACCTATGTCGGAGTCATCGTTCAGTTTCTTGCCCAAGGAGCATTAATCACTAGAAAGGCCCAACAAGGAATCATCACGTCTAGCCCAATAGGGTAGACACTTTCCTGTAATGTCAATCGATCTAAATTGAGATAAGTTATGGAAAACAATCCTACTTCTCAATTGATTGGTGATCTAATATTTCCTAAGCGATTAACGGCCTATTAATCTCTTAATCGTATTATACCATATCAAAACAAGTTCATTAACATATCGGGAACACATGCATGTAATTATCTAGCACAAATTAGACCTCTCAAGCCTAAGTAATCACCTAACTATCTTGCCCAGATCAAGTATGAAAACTTAGCTAGACATGAAAGTAAAATCACTGTTAGATCTAAACGAACACTTTATGCATATAAAATTATTTGCGTCGCTGGAAAACTTAGCACAGTCAGTATAACAGAAATAATAAACTATGCTAAAATAAAAGACACACAATATGGTAACCCAGTTCGGTTTTGCAACCTACGTCTAGGGGGCCTATGACCAAGAGAGAACCAATCCACTATTAGAAGAAATGGCTACAGAGGATCTTACACATACAGGTCCACACCTTATGCTACCCTTTCGCTCACCCTCTTCCTAACTTCAAGTGAATTTGTGATTGATCGATCTACAATTGCTCAACCTAAGCTCGAACCTCCAGTCCGACCCTTTACTCTCTTTAAGACTTAATTTATCAAGGATAAACTCACAATATTTCGTGCTCTCACAATATAATACTCTCAAGAAAGTATAAGCACTCAATTAATAAAACAACGACCAACCCTCACAATTGTTGATGTCGAATATATATAGGATTGAAATCCTAGATCTCTTCGCCATCATGTATATCTCTTTAGATCTTCTTTCCTTGTGAGGATAAGGTTTGAGGAACACGTTCAATATCTACTTGATAAGTATCTTGTCCGCATCTATCATAAACATGGAAAAGATCCCGCAAAATCCGCGCAGATATGGAAAGTCTCTGCCAGACTTCTAAGTTCCCTTAGCACAGACTGAAGCACGCATAACAGAGTTTGTTCTACGCAGCGGCTTCGACATTTCAGTTGTACTTTTGGCTCATAAACTTTGCCAACATATTTGAGCAGTATCACCTCTTGAGTAGCAACACCTCAAAATCCAACAATCACGAACACAATAAATTGAGGAACTAATAATAAAAACTATATTAAAACTTACGAAGTACGTGAAAGTAAATCCGACCAAAAGTGTCGATGGAAATTGTACAAACAAAAACACAAATTAAATGTTGCCCGTAGGACTTGTTCTTTTCCTCACAATCTCTTAATATAAACAGAGAATGAAAGCATAAAGTCGGCGTCCCTTCGCAGCAGCTAGGCTTCAATATTTATAGGCGAGTACTTAGGGTTTGGGCCCCCGGTCCTTAACATGGAAGGAATCCACGGGCTACTTTGGAATGCAAGTAATACTTGATAAACACGACCCCAACATGGCAAGTCATATCTATCTCCAAGAGATCCCTTGCGGATCCTAAATCTAGTCGGATAAGAAAAAAGATATTTAAGTTAGATCATCTTTTTCTCATCTTTCTAGACCTAGAAGAGAAACACGCCAACTGACCAAAGCACTCCGCCTATCTTGACCAATATCGCTCTGCCCAATCTGCTTCCAGAATAAAGCTATAATACCCCAAATATTTTCTTCTGACAAGAAATAAAAATTTAATTATTAATTAAGGCTTTGCACGCCTAAGTTAAGGATTTTCAATTCTAAAACTAACGGTGAAATCCGTTTCTGAAAATAAATTCCAGAAGTCGGTTGAACGACTACTGTATTAGGGTTTTCACGTCCGATAAAATTTTCGTTCGAAAACTCATATTGAAAAACCGTTAGACTTTACATTCACTTTTTCTGTGATACGAGTCTACTGGAGAAAGTCAGTTTTTATTATTTTTTCGGGCGAATTTTGGACTGTGAAGTCCCGACTTTTTATCGGATTTTGGAAAACGAATTATGCTTTCCGAGTAAGAGATTTATTTCTAATCTAATGACCGAATTAGATTTCGTTAAAAACGTAACCGTCTAAGAAAATAATTTCTCGATTTATATACGTCGTATTAGACCCGTAAACGAGATATTTTCAACTAAAAAATCCTATCCAAACCGCCACATACCCCCCCATTGTCATCCTTGTTAGATTGTTATCCTACTTTATGAAATAATATCCCAACATAACACCTCATTCCTCTCTTCTCTCTCCCCCTTATGCCGCCACCTCCCATCTCTCTTCTCTTTCTCTTTTGTTCTTCATTCTCCATTGAAGTCTTCAAGGTTCTTCAAGGTTTCATCATCATAGATCATCCATCTTCCATCTAATCTTAATTCCAATCACATATTTGTTAAGATAATGATTCTAGCTTCCATTTCATCCAAGCAAAATTCCATTCTTTTAATTTATGAATGGACCGCAATTTTTATGGGGATGTAGGATGATGTTTTATTTTATTTACATGTTGTTTTAATGCTTGGGAATGGATTTCCATGGTTAGAAATCAAGTAGGGATCATTCCCCTGATTAATGAAAGAGGACCGAAAATTTAAGCTATGTAGGATGATGTTCTAAGCTTGGATAATTGATTAATTATGCATAGAAATGAATTATCTATGGTTGAAATCAAAGAGAAATCATTTCCCCTAACTTATTGTTAACACGAAAATTAGGGGTTAGGGTTTGAAATTTTAGAGTTCTAATTCTTCAAGTTAGAAGTGTTAGATTATGATATAATTAGTATTTGATGATTTGATGATTAATTAGGAAGTATGATACCAAGAAGAATGAAATAAAATAAGTAGTTGGAATTTTGATAAAATAGTATGTGACTAAAGTTGTTGGTTGAGATTTATGAGGTTATATGATTCATGTTAGATAAGTATAAATGATCTAGGGAATTAATTGAGAATTTTTCTAAAAATAGGAACCAAGTTGTAAGAGATAAAGAAGTAGAGATTTGATGAAGTAAATGATATGATTTGGTTGATGTAATATGATAAATGAGATGTAGTAAGTGTATAGATGAACATATAATTTAATTAGATTTTTCTAAAAATAAAATAGAAATCGTGAGACGAAGAACCAACGATAAGTTATTCGATAATAATTTGAGTATATGGTTTTCATATTAGTAAATCTTAGTAGTTGTTGTTGATAATCGGAAAGTTTGAGCGAAGTCGGAGAATGTTGAATTTTTAATAAGAGACGAAGGATCGTCAATAAGTTGAGATTGGATAATAATATAGGTTTATGGTTTGAATATTCGCTAATCTTAGTAGTTAAGGAACGTTATTGGAAAGTTTGAACGAATTCTAAGAAAGTTAAAAATTTGGTAAGAGACGAGTAATCGAGTTTAAATGTCAATAGGAAAGTCGAATAAGGAATCTATTTTGATATTAATGATTGTTGTCAATTAATAAATGAGATTGTAGTTGACGATATTCTCATACGAGACATGAATATAGAAGTTAGAAGATTAAAGTTGGAATTGAAATCAAATTTGAATTGGATTTGGTTTAGTAATTAATTAGTTGAAAAAAGACGAGGAAATGTTCGTCGTTTGTTTAATCAAGAGACGTAAAGTATTCACGACAAAGGAACGTATGGCTTAACTATAATTTGTTAATAATTTTGTGAGTTTAAAGGTTGTATAGTATTTATCGAACCTAGGGAATTGTGCGTCAAGTTTTATCGAGCACCTAGGGTTTCACGCGGACTGTTTTGCGACCTTTCACGGAAACTGTCATAACTTTCTACTCGCTTAACGAAATCGAGATCCGTAAATTGGACAGTAAACTAGACATCCTTAGCTTTCTATTGGTACCAATTTCAATTTCATTCCCTGTTTCGCAAAATTCTGTTCTGTATAAACTCCAGAGTTACTGCCTTATGCAGAAATTTTCCGAAACCTATTTTCTCAAGTTGAATTCTTTTTAACTTCGTTCCTTGTGAACTTCTAAGTCGTTATAAGTTATCGACTTCCGTTATTAACTGACCTAAGTGTCAAGTGAGGAATCGAGTTAGTTCCTAAACGAAATATGTTCGAGTCTCGTTCATTCGTTGATCAAAAGAATGTAGTTAAAGTGCTAAGGCCTAAAAGTCATAAACCGAATTCGATTTCCTTTTCTTTTATCGTCTCGACCGTTTATTAAAGTTTGATTATTTACGTTCAAAGGAGGAAGTCGAGTTTAGAAGACATGACAGAAGACAGAAGACAGAAGCTTTAGATGTTCTGTAAATCGCCTAAGGTGGGCTTTTCTATATATCAAATAAAATGAGCGATGCTCGAAAATGTTTATCTACTGCTTTGATAAGTGTGTTTTCAAAGTGATTATCAGTGCATAAAATAATTTGTTTTATGTGAGTTTCTTTGTGCCATTCTGAGTTAGCCGACTGTTAACTAAATCGATCGGATTCTGAGTTGGCCGACTGTTTTCCAGAGTTAGTATACACGGTAGCTAGTGTGTGTGGTACCCTGTTGAGGGGTAGCCAGCCACGGTGAGGAACGTGCGTGGAAGAAGTTAACTCTTCCCCGACGTTAAATTGGGCAAGTTGAACGTAACATCTGTCAGAAAAATGCTGATCAAGCTATTGTGAAAAAAAAGAAAATATTTAGTAGGCACGGGCATTTGATGAATAACCCTGATGCGCTATTTATCGAGATGCATGATTAATCTATACCTTATGATATGTTTTCGGCAATGTGCCCACTAAGTATGTTTATAGTTAGCCCTGCATGTGTTTTATAAAATGTGCAGGTTGAGTGACGGGAGCGGCGGAGGTTGAGTAGAGTTGTAAATAGGAAGAAGAACAGTGTGTCAAGTTCTATGTTTTCCGCTGCCAAACTCTTTTTGTGTCAATGTATATCTTTTGTCTAAAGTCCCGTACTTTGAACTTAGTTTCTTTTGAGAACAACTCTGTCGAGCGATCCTTCAAGGTCGACTCTCTTCCTTGTTAATAAAGTCTGTTCATAGATATCAGTTGTTGTTTAGTTATTGTGTTTATTTATTTTATTCCCCCTTCTTCCCCGCTTCTTTAATCCAATCCCTAGTCGCACCCCGGCTTTGCCGTCCCTCGGAATTTGGGGCTGTGACAGAATGGTATCAGAGCAATCGTTTCTGCTCTGCATACAAGTTCCTTTCAGTAGTAAGGTGGAGTATTTGTATATGCTCTACACCTAAGTCCTCTTTCAAGTAAAGTTAGGTTGTAATACTAAGTTTAAGAGTGTAGACGACAACTCAACCTCCCGCTACGTCGACTCAACCAAAGAAGGAAAGAAAGGAAAGAGTTTCAGATGTATGATTTCTTTCAAGAAGAATTTGTGAATAAGTATGCAAGCATGTTAAGAACAAATAGTGCCAAGTATGAATTGATTGAAGTATGAGATATACTTTTGTTGAGTACCGAGTATGAATTAATTGAAGTATGATAGTTATACTTTTGCTGAGTAAAAGTATGATTGTTATACCTTTGTGATATTATGTGAAATTATGTGAGTTATAATTTCTTTAATTGAGACGATTTGTTAGCATGAGAATCTAGACTATTTCTAAGGCTTTCCCGATTTCTTGAGAACATAGACGTTATAAGAAGCGTTGGTTCCGAAATATTTGAGAGACGATCGGAACGGGAAGGACAGAATAAAGAGAATCAAAAGCGAATAAGTGACGAATGTTACTTTCGTGTAAGTAACATGAACAAAGTCGACTCTACTTTGTTTTAATAATTAAAGAGCCGTTAAGAGTTTTCTTCAAAGAAATGATAATAAAGCAACAAGTATAATAAGTTAAAGGATGGAAAGTATCAAATTTTTTTTATATATATAAGTGTTTGAGTGCAATTTCTTAAAAATTGCTAGACGCTTAAGATTAAGGTTGAGAAGGAAATAAGTATGTGAATGGTCTAAAGCAAGTGTTAATGAGAAATTCTTGATTTCTTTAGTTTCAAAAATGCCGCCAAGAGTATTGAATAACAGAAAAAGAGGACCTGGTAGACCTAGAGGACCTGGAAGAGGTCATATACATCATGAGAGGGAAGAAGAGCAACAACGTCAAGAAACCCCTTCACCTACACCACCACCACCACCCCAACGTCGTGACATTGAGGATCTTTTTCTCAAAAAAAACCCACCTGTCTTTAATGAATCTGGAAACCCGAGCGATGCTGAGCTCTGGATAAGAGCCGTTGAAAGGATCTTTAAACTTCTCAGATGTACTGATGAGGAGCGCCTTTCGTGTGTTCCGTTTCAACTCACCGGACCAGCTGATTTCTGGTGGGAAGCTAGGCAGAAAGTTATTCCGACAGAGCATCTGGCTCAGTTTACTTGGGATGAGTTTAAGGAAGCATTTTACGACAAGTACATTCCAAAAACCTATAGAGCAAAGAAGGAAGCAGAATTCTACAATCTAAAGCAATGGAAGATGACAGTGACTGAATATGATGCAACCTTTTGTGAATTGTCAAGGTATGCACCCGAGCAGGTAGATACCGACGAGAAGATAGCAAAGAAGTTCCGTGGAGGACTTAGACATGAACTAGGAGTGGCACTAGCCAATCACGAAGGACTGAGCTACACAGAGGTACTAGGACGAGCGCTAGAAATGGAGGCAGTAGTGGCTGAAGAAAGGAAAGTCGTGACTACCACACCAGCCCCAAACCAGACTCAGAATCGAGGCCATTTCAACAACAACAATAATAGTAACTATCAAGGGAAACGGAAATGGGAAGGAGGAAACAACAGTGGCTACTATCAGCACTACAATAATCAAGAAAACCAGAGTGGAAATCAGCATGGCATTCAGCAGTCGATTCAGAATAACCGATCAGGACAGCGGCAAGGAAATAACCAAGAAAATATCATCTTCCCTATCTGTCCTAAGTGTAATGGGACGCATCCCGGTGTTTGTCAGGCAGGCACGGGTGTTTGCTTTAACTGCGGACAAAAAGGGCACAGGAAGAGGGATTGCCCGAAACCGTTGCAAACGGAGGGACCAAATCAGTATGGTCAGCCCCAACCCTTGAGAGCTATTCAGGCTCAGCTACATCCACAACAACAACAGTTTCAACGGTTGAATCAGCAAAATAAGGGCAAGGGTCACTAGGCAAGTAGTGGGCCTAACTCAGACTAGTCATAGTCTAGTTTTTGTATAAGTCCTCGTTGGAGGCAAAACAGTACTCGTACGATGCATATGTATATATGACCCCGTGAGTGGGCTTTGATCTCGTAAATGTTTCTTCTAATCATGTTTAGATGAATATTCTTGTTTAAAACTTGAGAAGATAAAAAAAAAATTAGAAGTAGTATTGGAGTTATTATCTGTTTCTTTTCCGTGAACTTACTTAAGTGGAAAAAGGTTTAGTTAGTAAGTGGACACTTAAAGTAAAGTGTTAATGAAAGTGCTCGACGTAAATATAATCCATGGGATGGATTGATTATCTATTTACTGCGCCATTTGGTATGGAGCATAGCCCGAAGGAATTAGAAGAGCTTAAGATCCAAACTGTAAGAGTTGTTAGATGTTGGTTTCTTTAGACCGAGCGTTTCACCATGGGGAGCACCTGTTTTGTTCGTTAGGAAAAGGATGGTCCTATGAGGATGTACATAGACTATCACAAGCTAAATAAGTTCACCCTTAAGAATAAATATCCTTTGCCAAGGATAAAAGACCTCTTTTGATCAGCTTAAAGACGCATGTGTATTTTCAAAAATAGACTTAAGATCTGGATATCACCAATTGAAAATTAAACCCGAAGTGCATTCCGAACCAGATATGGCCATTACGAATTCCTAATTATGCCATTTAGTTTGACTAACGCCCTGCAGTATTCATGAATCTCATAAATAGAATTTTTCAACCATACTTAGACAATTCATCTTAGTTTTCACCAACGACATTCTCATTTACTCCAAAAATGAGAAGGAGCACGAAGAACATTTGTGAATAGTGTTAGAAACGCTTAGAGTTGAGAAACTTTATGCCAAATTCAGTAAATATGAGTTTTGGCTGAAAGAAATGATGTTTCTTGGACATATAGTATCAGCAGAAGGCATCAAAGTGGACCCTGCCAAAGTAGAGGCAATACGCAACTGGAAGACACCAACCAAACCTAAAACGAGATTAAGAGTTTGTTAGGTTTAGCTGGCTATTATAGACGTTTTATTTAAGGATTTTCTACAATTGCTAGACCTATGACGCAACTACTTCGGAAGGAAAACAAGTACAAATGGACTGACGAATGCGAGAAGAAGTTTTCAGACACTCAAGGAAAAGTTAACCACATCACCAGAGTTAGCGCTCCCCGAAGCGAATAAGGAATACGTAGTCTATATAGATATTTCAAGAAACGGATTAGTGTGCGTATTAATGCAAGAAGAAAGGGTGAAAGCTTAAGCTTCATGACAATTTAGACCCCATTAAATTGATCATCCAACCCACAATTTAGAACTAGCAGCCGTTGTGCATGCGTTGAAAATTTAAAGACATCACCTCTATGGTGTAAGAGATAAGATATTTACGGATTACAAGAGTTTGAAGTACCTTTTCGAGCAAAAAGGAATTGAATATAAGACAAAGACGATGGCTCAAATTAGTCAAGGAATATGATTGTGGTATCAACTACCATCCAGGAAAAGCAAACGTAGTAGCAGATGCGCATAGTCGCAAGGCTCCAACCAAGTTAGGGTGTCTCTTTATCGAGAAAAAAAAAACACTTGTACAAGAATTTGAGATAATGGATTTTTTTTTAGTGCTCAATACGCCTAAGACGATAACTAGCCAAATAGCGGTACTAGTAGCTACACCGGACTTACGAGAGAGAATCATAAGTGCCCAGAGAAAGGATGAGTCGCTCGAGAAACTACGATTAAGGATAAGAACGGATAAACTGGACGGTTATTCCGAAGCACCAAATAATGCAATCATATTTGAAAGTAGATTTTGTATCCCCGATGATGACAAATTGAAAAAAAAAAACGATATCATGAGTGAGGCACGATACACCATATACCGCGTACCCAGGGAGTACGAAGATGTATCCAGATTTAGGAAAGGATTTCTGGTGGAACGGATTGAAACGAGATATTGCCTCATTTATAGAACAATGTTAGGCTTACCAACAAGTGAAAGCTTTATACCAATACCGCAAGGAATGTTGCAACCATTAAGTATTCCAACGTGAAAGTGGGAAGATATAGCCATGGATTTTTGCGACGGGTTTGCCCAAGTTTAGAAAAGGAAATACTACCATCTGGGTAGTTATAGACAGACTCACAAAATCAGCTCATTTTCTACCAATTCCAATTACCTATGGATTAGAAAAGTTAGCACAGTTGAATATCCGTGAGATTGTACGTCTGCACGGAATACCAAAGTCAATAATGTCTGATAGAGATGCCGAATTCACTTCAAAATTTTGGATCACTATGCAGAAGGAGTTAGGTACCGAACTTAGTTTAGTACCGTTTTATCACCCCCAAACGGATGGACAATCCGAGAGAACGATTCAAATACTCGTAGATACGTTGGAAACAATAGTATTAGACCGAAGTGCAAGCTGAGAGAATATTTTGCTGTTAATCGAATTGCTTACAACAATAGTTATCAGCCAACGATAAGTATTGCGCCTTACGAGGCCTTGTATAGAAAGAAGTATAGATAACCGCTTTAATATAATGAGGTATGTGAAAGGAAAAGTCTAGAACTAGATTCACTCGGTAAAGTGATAGATAAATTCTTTCGTCAGAGTCGAACCAAAGAGAAGGAAGTCTAGAAGTGACGAAAGTCTTAAGCAATGTATGTCAATCTGACTTAAATTTAGAGAATGAGGACAAGACTTTCCTCATGATTATCCTTCTAAGGATAATAATATTAATTTCATGTCAAGTATAAAGCTTAGACAAAGATTTATTTGATTAGTAGATATCTTGAAAAGATAATTTCCAATGTGTATAGATTGGCTTTGTCGCCAAGTCTATGGAATGTTTATTATGTTTGTGTATCTCATTTGAGAAAGTACGTGTTCGATTCTTAAACACGTGATTCTTCAGCAAGACGTAGTTCTTGATTTCGATTTAAATTATAAGTTATGAAGAAAGACAGCAATCGATCTTGGATCGAAAAGTACGAGAGTTAGAAGCAAGTCAACGCAGTTAGTAAAAGTATTATAGAATCACCACGGGCAAGAAAAAACCACGTGAGAACTCGAAGAAGAGATGAGAAAGAAATACCCCGAACTGTTTAAAGAAGATATGCAAATTTCGGGACGAAATTTCTTGTTAGAGGGGTAGGATGTAATACCCCAGATATTTTCTTCCGACGAGAAATAAAAATTTAATTATTAATTAAGGCTTTGCACGCCTAAGTTAAGGATTTTCAATTCTAAGACTAATGGTGAAATCCGTTTCTGAAAATAAATTCCAGAAGACGGTTGAACGACTACTGTATTAGGGTTTTCACGTCCGATAGAATTTTCGTTCGAAAATTCAGATCGAAAAACCGTCAGACTTTACATTCACTTTTTCTGCGATACGAGTCTACTGGAGAAAGTCAGTTTTTATTATTTTTCCGGGCGAATTTTGGACTGTGAAGTCCCGACTTTTTATCGGATTTTGGAAAACGAATTATGTTTTCCGAGAATAAGAGATTAATTTCTAATCTAATGGCCGAATTAGATTTCGTCAAAAACGTAACCGTCTAAGAAAACAATTTCTCGATTTATATACGTCGCATTAGACTCGTAAATGAGATATTTTCGACTAAAAAATCCTATCCAAACTGCCACATACCCACCCCCTTGTCATCCTTGTTAGATTGTTATCCTACTTTATGAAATAATATCCCAACATAACACCTCATTCCTCTCTTCTTGCATGATTCATCTGTTGCTTTATCCGAAGGTTTTTAAGCATCAAGAGCATTGGTGTTGAAATCTTAATTAGGATTAGTTAATATCATCTCTCTGTTAGAATGTTTATTTACATTCAACTAGGAATTTATTAGAGGATATGTATCTCTTTTTCCCTATTTGTGATATATAGGTGCGAACAGTTATTGAAAATTCATGTTTAGATCATTGCAATCTACAGATCATGAGGACATACTAATATATTTTTCTTCTGTTTTATGCCTATATAATATAGGATTTCACAATCAGAAACACCCACCACACATTTCAATTATTTTGTGTTCCTTCATTTCGTCTTTCCCTGTCAGAAAATGCATGACTAAAAAGAAATAGGTTATATTAATTTCAAGGTTCTTGATTTTGATAGAAAATTGGATGCGGCAATGAAGTACGACATGAATTGCGGCATTTCCGAATGAAAATTTTGTCCATGTTGTAATTTGTTTAGCAAATAAGAAGTAACTCGATATATTACAAAAGTACAATTAGTATAGATTTTCAAAATGATTTTTATCACTATGTGCCTCTCGCTTTTTCTATCTTCTTGCGTGCATTGTTCTCTTCATGTCTCCTTCTACATTTTTTTTTTCTTAATTCTGTAATTTCCATTTCATCTAGTCATCTCTATAAAAGGATTAACTTTTGTGTTAGCAAGAACAACGAGACATGGCGATTATTTGTGTTCAACCCGTATGGAGTTATAATTTTATTTCTTTGGAATGAATATTACTCCTTATATTTGTTAATATTTCTTCTGATCGATTTATAAATACTATTATAATCTTTTCAAAAAAATAAATATACTACTATAATTTTTATTCACTACTTTACAAAATATCAACTCTATAATTTTCATATATTTGCTAAGTATTATCTGTTTTGAGTTTTATTTAATAAAGTTTTGTATTGATATTTTATTTTGATAGCAATATTTTATTTACAATAAATATTTTGAGATTTATTTTAATGGATTTGTATATTGATATTTTAATTTAATTATATTTTTTTTATTATTTTTAATATTTAATTAACGGGTATTGCACAACTCGCTTGGAACGAATTTGGTAGTGAGTCAATTTTTAGTCATATTAAAAAAGAATATATATGGAAAAAAAAAATTGAAGTTTGAAAATTACATGATGCTTAGATTTGGGATAGGTACATATATCAAAATTGTTATTCGAGTGTGGAAAAAAAAATTGGTACATACGATGTAAATGTAAGCCACAGACGAATCCCATAGAGCCAAGCAAGCCTATCAACTCTGCGAGATCAAATTCATAGACACCAACGGGCTTCAACGGAGCAAGTAAGAGCCCTGCCATCCTCAAAATAGTGATCAACTTCAAGTACATATACTAGAAAAGTTTGAGGAGACCACTACTAATGAAAAAAAAGTCATCTTTAATCGAGACGGGCATGACCACCACAATAACGTTGTTATAAAGGACAAATTCTCAACAACACACGTGGAGCAACAACGCATGCAAAGCTCCAAGAACAACTTCTCCATGTTCGAGTTCAGAAACTCTCTTATGGTGGTAATAGGAGTGGAAATGAAGCATCATCAGGCAACGAGACGGATGATGAGAAGCCGAAAAGGAAGACATAAATTGTTTCATGGTAGAGTTTGTTATTGTATTTGTACTAATAATATTTATTAATGATAACTATTTTAAATTATATTATTATGTTATTCCGACATATTATAATTAATGTTTACTTTGTTGTATTTAAAATTTACAAGTTTGAGGCGGGTGTGAGTAAGTCTATTTTTTAATCGAGTTTTGGACAAGCATCATAGAGAAATTATGATTTTGTTTCGCAACATTAGTACGAAATTGATGATTTTAGATAGAATTTGGGTACAAATACCCGAAAAATGTTATCCACTCCTTGATTGATTTAGTGATTTAATTTAATTGTTGTGTAGCACTTCTTGGAATATATTGTCATTCAATATAAAATATACTGAAAACCAATACTAATAAACTATAATATTGAGTGATACCCGTCGATGTTGTAATTTCTCTATGAATTGCGGCATTTCCGAATGAAAATTTTGTCCATGTTGTAATTTGTTTAGCAAATAAGAAGTAAATAGGCTCGATATATTACAAAAGTACATTTATTATAGATTTTCAAAATGATTTTTATCACTATGTGCCTCTCGCTTTTTCTATCTTCTTGCATGCATCGTCATCTTCATGTCTCCTTCAACATTTTTTTTTCTTAATTCTGTAATTTCCATTTCATCTGGTCATCTCTATAAAAGGATTAACTTTTGTGTTAGCAAGAACAACGAGACATGGCGATTATTTGTGTTCAACATGTATGGATTTATAATTTTATTTCTTTCGAATGAATATTACTCCTTATATTTGTTAATATTTCTTCTGATCGATTTATAAATACTATTATAATCTTTTCAAAAAATAAATATACTACTATAATTTTTATTCAATACTTTACAAAATATAGACTCTATAATACTCATATATTTGCCAAGTATTATTTGTTTTGAGTTTTATTTAATAAAATTTTATATTGATATTTTATTTTGATAGTAATATTTTATTTACAATAAACATTTTGAGATTTATTTTAATGAATTTGTATATTGATATTTTAATTTAATTATAATCTTTTATTATTTTTAGTATTTAATTAACGGGTATTGCACAACTCGCCTGGAACGAATTTGGTAGTGAGTCAATTTTTAGTCATATTAAAAAAGAATATATATGGAAAAAATCTTTAATGTTTGAAATTTACATGATGCTTAGATTTGGGACGGATAAATATATCAAAATTGTTATTCGAGTGTGAAAAAAAAATTTGGTACATACGATGTAAATGGAAGCCACGGATGAATCCCATAAAGCCAAGCAGGCCGATCAACTCTGCGAGATGAAATTCATAGACACCAACGGGCTTCAACGGAGCAAGTAAGAGCCCTGCCATCCTCAAGATCGTGATCAACTTTAAATATATATATTACAGAAGTTTGAGAAGACCACTACTAATGGAAACAAAGTCAGCTTTAATCGAGACGGGCATGACCACCACAATAACGTTGTTATAAAGGACAAATTCTCAACAATACACGTGGAGCAACGACGCATGCAAAGCTCCAAGAACAACTTCTCTATGTTCGAGTTTAGAAACTCTCTTGTGGTGGTAATAGGAGTGGAAATGAAGCATCATCGGGCAACGGGACAGATGATGAGAGGTCGAAGAGGAAGACATAAATTGTTTCATGGTAGAGTTCGTTATTGTATTTGTATTAATAATATTTTCTACTGATAACTATTTAAAATTATATTATTATGTTATTTCGACATATGATAATTAATGTTTACTTTGTTGTATTTAAAATTTACAAGTTTGAGGCGGGTGTGAGTAGTAAAGTCTATTTTTTAATCGAGTTTTGAACATGCATCATAGAGAAATTATGATTTTGGTTCGCAATATTAGTATGAAATTGATGATTTTAGATAGAATTTGGGTACAGGTACCCGAAAAATGCTATCCACTCCATGATTGATTTAGTGATTTAATTTACTTATTGTGTAGCACTTCTTGAAATATATTGTCTTTCAATATAAAAAATACTAAAAACCAATCTATCTATCTATCATTATATTACTAAAAGGAAAACGATTCTTGTTTTGAAAAAATCTTACGTGTCACCTCTTATATTCCTTCATTCATATTTATCTAAATTCTCAAATTTTTGGATATTTAAATGTAAAATAATAGATCTTAAATAACTACTAAAATCTTGTGTCCCACATCGGTTTTACAATGAAACTTCACCAATTGAAAAGCCTATAAATACCTAGTTACAATATGTATTTTCTCATCTTTTGCACCGCCAGTTTTATTTGGCCAATTTATTTATTAGTCAATTGAATAAATAACTATATTTTTATAGTTTAATAATTAATTTAATTTATGTTATCATATGCATACTATGTTCTTATTTATCTAAAACCTTCTTTTTATGCATTATTAATCGAGATAAAATTTCTGCTCAATAAAAAAAAAATCTTACGTGTCACCCTTCACATCCCTCCGTTCTTATTTATCTAAATTCTCAAAATTTTCAAATTTAAAATTAATATATCATATTTATATTCTATATATAGTATATATGATATGAAAATAAAATCTTAAAAAGTTAAATATTCAAAATCAATAAATATCATATTTTAATATTATATATATATATATATATATTCTTTTCAAATATTTATCTATAAGTACGAACACTTCTTAAATATATATAAGGATAAGATTTTGATATATAATTAAAATTTAAAAGCTCTATCGAGCACTCTCCATTCATGGTACGGTTCCAACTTCCATAGAAAATGACATTATGAATTTTTTTCTTATCATTTATTATTTATATTTGAGGTGTCTATAGACATGGTCGATGACGGGTCGATTTTGATCCGAAACCTTGGGGTAGATGAGACGATTTCGAACCGGCAATTCAACTATTTTTTATTTTATTTTATGTTTATCTCATCACATGAGACAATATCTTTAAGAGTCAAATATGATTTTGTCCCACATCGATTTTGAGAAGAAATTAAGAGAGATTTGAAAATAATTAATAAAAATGGGGTGAATAAAAAAACTTCTATAAATTAATAGAGGACAAATAGTTATTTGTTGTAAAAAAGATCCACCTCAATTCTCCCATGAAATCGACATGTGACAACATCTTTGAGGGCCAAATATGCTTTTGTCCCTCATCAATTTTGAGGAAAAAAAAGATATTTGAAAATTATCTATAAAAATTAAGGGTATATTGGGTTTAAATATTTAATGGGTATTACTATGCGAGTTATGGACAAGAACATGTAATAAAATTACTTTTTAATAAAATTTGAGATATGTTCAATACATATAAATGAGGTTATCAATAATAAGAAAAATAATTAACAACCTTTTTATGCTATCACATAGTATACATTTATTAGTTTTATTAAATTATAAGGGAAATAAAATCTTAACAAAACCAAATATTAAAAATCAACAAGACAAAATCTTCAAATGAATTGTTAGATTTTCATCCTTCACTTTTTTTTAACCATCATTCACTTTTGTTAATATATTATCAAGAGATTACTTTTCAAGGAATTAATTAAGCATAAAAAATAGATTTCAAGCAATTATTTTGCCCAATTTGTTAGTTGACCGAATAATAATTTTATTTTTATTTAAAAAATTTAATTTGGTGTCACAAACAACTTTATTTGACTATTTATTAGTTGACCGAACAAATAGTTTTATTTTTAATATATATATCCTTCCAACCAAAATAGTATCTTAATATACTTTGCAAATAAATAACCAATTTCTCATGTATTATTTATTGGAGTAAGTATCACTCTACATAATGGTCGATAGGTCGATTCCAACCTGGAATCGTAGAGGGTAGACGGGCTGATTCTAGAACCGTGGGGATAGAATCTTTTCATATTTTGCAAATAAATAATTTGGTCAAATAAATTGTAATACCCCGGAAAATTTCTTCTGCGTTAAAAATTTAAAGTTAATAATAACTAAGGCTTTGCACGCCTAAGCTCCCGATTTTCAATTCTAAGACTAACGGTGAAATCCGTTTTTAAAAATAAATTCCGGAAATCAGTGAAACGAATACCGTATTAGGGTTTTCACGGACGAAAAACTTTTTAGTTCGAGAACTTAGATCGGGAAACTGTCTGATTTTTACATTTACGAAATTGCGATACGAGTTCGCCCGAGAAAGTTCGTTTTTATGATTTTTCCGGACGAAACTCGGACTGTGACGTCCCGAGGTTTTGTCGGAATTTAAGTTTTAAATATTATTTTCCGAGTAAGAAAAATATTCCGAATTTATTGGTTAAATTGGAATTCGCCGAAAACGAGCCGAAATACGTTTTAAGTTTCTCGATTTTTGTAATGTCGTATCGAGTCGGAAAAATGCGTATTTTCCTAATTATTCTATACCTTGGCCGACTTCTTCTCCCTCACAAGCAAGGATATTTCATTTTATATAGTTTAATTCTTTATGACGCACTACCTTATATTATATAATAAGAGACACCTAAGTGGATACTATTACATTAAGCTAGTCATCACTATTTCATTGTCCTTAGTCACCATTTCTTCTCCAACCAACCCACCAAAACCGCCCCTCCCCATATTCAATCCTCCATGGGTATTCTTCAAGCTTTTGCAAAGATTTCTTCATCAAGATCGTCATCCATCCATCTAATTCCTTTCTACTTTCATTAATCATCAAGGTAATCACCTCCTCTATCATTCTATCCATTTAGAATTTTCATTCCTCTAATTTTATTATGACCGAAAATTTGAGGATAAAGTAGGATGTTGTTCTTCGATTAATTCGTGTAATTAGATGGATAGAAATTGATTTCTATGGATGAATTGAAGAGAAAAGCAAGAACCCCCATGTTTAGGGTTTGACCGAAAATTAGGGGTTTTAATAGTAGGATGTTTAAAGCTTAATTGCTTGGACAATTAAGTCTAGAATTGGTTTAATTGTTGATTAGTGAAAGAATAAATAAAAAGCCCTATGAATCTAATGAAAACCGAATTAGAGGCTAGGGTTTTAAACTTGGAAGTCCAATTAATGATGTTGTAGTATAAATAAATGGATAATATATCTTGTAGTAGCTTGAGTAATGGATTAATGGAGTTAATTGATGAAGAAAATCACTCCCCCAAATGTTATGTCATTACCGATTTTAGGGGAAGAATTAGGGATTTGTTGTAGTTTGTTTTAATTGATGTTATGATGATGGATTAATGTCCCTAATGGTATTAGATGATGTTGTGAATTAATTGAGATTTTTCTAAAAATAAAACGAGGAATGTAAGAGACAAAGATGTGGTGATAAGTCGAGGCTCGATAACATTTTGATAATATGATTTATATATTAGTAATGCTCGTTAGATGATAATCGTTTTCGTAAAATTTGAATGAAAACGGAGAATGTAGAATTTTACGTAAGAGACGAACGACGGTCGATAAGTCGGGAATAAATGATGATATGAGGTTATGATTTGCGTAATAATGATTCTCGATAGATAATGAACGATAGTGTAAAATTTGATCAAGTTCTAATGACGTTGGAATTTTCATAAGAGACGAAGACACGAGCCTAAGTATTGATAGAAAAATCAAACCAAGGAAATAATTGGATATTAATGACTCTTATCCTTATGAGAACAAGATCGTAGTTGACGACGTGTTAAACCGAGTTATGAAATGATAGGTTATATTTGAAATCGAGATGTTAGGTTTTGAAACGAGAACTTGATTGGTTTAGTAATTGCTTAATGTGATATGTCGAGGTTTTAATCGTCGTATTAGTAACCGAGAAATGATAAGGAGTTCGTCGCGTATGAGGTTAATTGTTAACTGCCTTGAGGTATAAATTTCGTAAGATTTTAAGTGCGATAGCATAAAATGAACCGAGGAAGTCATACGTCGAAATATACGAGCTCTAGGGCTAGTTCGGGCATTTCTGCGACGTTTCACGGAAACTGCAATATCTCCTAGCTCGCTTAACGAAATCGAGATCCGTAAATTGGAGAGTAAACTAGACATCCATAGCTTTCATTTGGTATAGGGCACGTCCCCTGTTTCAAAATCCCCTATTCTGGGTGGACTTACTGATCTGTACAGTTTGTTCAATGACGTAGTTTCCTAAGTTGAATTCTTTTCAACTTAGTTCCTTTTGATCTTTTAAGTCGATATAAGCAATCGACTATCATTAATGACTGACCTCAGTGTCGAGTAAGAACCCGAGTGAGTTTTAAACGAGAAGTGTTTGAGTCTCGTTCTAGATTAACTAAAAGAATCTAGTTAAGCGTGCAAATGCCTAAAGCTTAATAATGGTCCCGATACGAGTTACTGGTGTATGGGGGGGATACACCAGTTAGGATTTTTCAACGTTCGAAAAATTTAACACTTGAAATCAACTTCAACTGAGTAAAAGGACTCAGTTGGGATCTCACAGCTGAGTAAGCAACCTCAGCTGGAAGAGTGGTGCTGTGCGGAATGTGGTGGAAAATGAACTCGTAAAAACAAACTCACGCTTTTATGCACGGTTGGTCAAAACCAAAACTGTTGATGTGAAAGTATGCAGATTGTATGCGGTTAGTTTGTCAATTGAGATATGCAAATAATGACTGAACACAAATAAACACGACACACAAGATTTACGTGGTTCGGAGAGAACTCCTACGTCCACGGGGAGATGTGAGTCCACACACCTCAGTCCAAGTTCTTCTGGACAGAACCACTCAGCTTACGCGGGCTGAGCAACCGTTAAGGATAAGTTTGCGGGTACTTATCGACCTTATAGTTAAGATTACGGGTTCTTAACAACTTATGCTAAGTTTGCGGGCACTTAACAGCCTATCTACTCAGTTGCAGGAAGAGTAGGGTCCTAACTAACACTTTTTAGGGTGTGAGAGTGGGTGAGTTTTTCCAACTACAGCTCGATCACAAATGAGAGCTGGATCTAAGGTTTGAACGAATAAACACTCAACCTAAGATCAAAAACAGTTTCGATTTCTAGGAACCCTCGGCTACTAATGCTCTCTCAAATTGGAACTCTCAGCTGCTGATGCTCTTAGATGATGATTTTGCAGATTTGCTTTTTGCTTTGATTTCTCTCGAGAAAGCTCTTGAATTTTCGTCGTCTGTGTATCTCACTCTCGAATGAGAGAATGCCTCTATTTATAGGCGGAGAGAATCAACTAGCCGTTGGAGGAGCAGTTGATCTCTGATCGGTTGAAAGCGATGGCTTGTCTCTCATCTCTGCAGACTTTCCCGATATGGCATCTGTGCTCTTCTGCTTTCCATCTGAGACAGCCTTGTGTTGGGCCAGATGGGGTAATGACTGAACGGTCAAACCCTCATGTGACTTCCTTTTGAAATTCAAATCTTTGACAGTCAACTTCGGTTTGTCGGTTGAAAGTCTTGACCTTCATCTGAGTGATCTTCAGCTGATGTTCCGATCTGTCGAGCTCTCAGCTGACTTTGAACTTCAAACAGTTGAACTCCTTGTTCGGATTCTATAACTGAGGTTCTGAAACTGAACCCTCAGTTGTCTTCCACTTCTTTACTCAGTTGGGTTTGAACCCTCAGATGATTTCCTTTTCATCTGATGTTCTCTTCCTCTCTGCTGCTTCTCATCTGATGAACCCTCAGTTGGTTTCCTTCTCAACTGATGTTCTAAAGACTTCCCCTTGTTTGCATCTGAACAAATGAACTCTCAGTTGTCTTTCTTCACAACTGATGTTCTGTCTGAGTGACGCCTTATTGCCATCTTTAGCTGGAGACCTGTAAAGATAAACTCTTAACTTTGCTCAAACAGCGAGCCTAAATTCTATCATTAGGTTCTGGCAACATCTACTCGGTTGGGGTCAGTCGGTTTTGGAATTCATCAAAACTTATACTAATAAATTTCCCAACAATTTCCCCCTTTTTGATGATGCCAAAACCACTTACAACTTTAAACCACTATTGATCTAAACCTCTCTAACTGACCTAAAATCTCAGCTGAAATTCTAGACAGTCTATAAGATAAAACATCAAAGGGTTAGAACAGATATAACATGATATTGAAAGACTTTGTGATTCAGAGCTTGGACAATGAGGGATTGTTCATCAAGGTGAATCTTATATCTGAATAGTTTTCATTACAACTGATTGTTACAAAAGATAGGCTCAAAAACCAAAAAATACAACAGTTGCTAGAAAACTAACTGAGCTAGTATTGTAGCCCATACTTGCCAAAGATCCTTACAAAAATTTCCCTCTTAGCAGGTGACTCCTTGGAGATGTCCACTCCATGCTCCTTGCAGACCTGCCTCGCCTCAGATGCAATCTTCTGACGGTTCGGGTTGCTGGAATCCGAGAGAAGAGGTGGCCGATAAGTAACCCTCTTGGGAACTGGAACAGTGTTCAAGTCCAGGTTGGCGTCAATCATGGCCCTCCTGAATTGACTGAACATGCCCGGGTCACCTGAGTGCAACTCAGTCAGCGCCTCTTTGAACGCTCTCCTTGGGTCGTCAGTTGCGTAAACCTTCCTGTAATAGAAGTCGTTCACGAACTCCTGCTTGAAAATCTCCCAATCCTCATTCCACTCGGTCGGCATCCACTTGTCGGTATGCCTGAACCGACTCTCAACCTTGGACTTTAGAGGCAACCTTTGTTGCTTCAACCGAGCTTCCGCCTTTGATTGGATTCTGTTGATGCGGCGTCGGCTGCGGGAGGCAACGTTGCGGTCTAGGTTCTGAGAAACCTTCTTCAGCTCAACCTCGAACTGGTTCACCCTCCTTGCCTGGCTGGCGGCAAACTTTCTGATCCAGCTCGGGTTCATGTAGTCCTTCTCCTCTACATCCATAGCCTTGGCCGCTGCAATACACTCTTCGGTTGTTATCCCGTCGAGTTCAGAATCCAGCTCGGCTGCGATCTCGGCTATGGAGCTGTAGGAAACTCCAATCTTCTTTGCCTGCTCCAAGTCCTTTGACATTTCGGCTCCACCAACTTCGGTTGACTTGGCAGCAGCAGACTTCCTTCTCCTCAGCTGAGATTTTGATGGTTGAGCAGCTGGCACTCCTTCTTCTTGGGTCTCTTCTTGTTCCTATGCTTCACCCTCCGTCTCCTTCTCTTCCCCCTTTTTGGCATCAGCAACAAGGCTTGCTACTGAACCGTCCAGAGAGTTGAGTTTGGCCTCGGTGGATTGAACACGGTTGAAGAGTTCATCGA
This sequence comes from Schizonepeta tenuifolia, assembly GCA_029490685.1. Taxonomy (NCBI): domain Eukaryota; kingdom Viridiplantae; phylum Streptophyta; class Magnoliopsida; order Lamiales; family Lamiaceae; genus Schizonepeta; species Schizonepeta tenuifolia. Next base: position 47,618,279 of record CM055960.1, on the reverse strand, counting down.
CCGCACACTCCAGTTCGATCTTCTTTGCCAGTTCGGAGTCCTGGCGCTCTTGTTCTGCCTTCTTCAAGACAGAGAGGTTGTCGTTGACCTCTGTCTGAAATGCAACGAACTCGGCCCAACGCGACTCGAATCGGGACTCCCATTCAGCATCCTGCGTCTGTTGGAACTTGGCCAGATTTGAGTCAGCCAAGGACTTGAAGACATTCACTTCCGACTTCAAGCCCAACAGAGTGAATTTCAGCTCCGACACGTCCTGACTGGTGGAGGAGGAGAGATCATTCATCTTCATCTTCAGCTTGGCATTCTCCTCCATCAGTTGTTGGTACTTCACTTCTTGAGCTGCCAACTCCCTCAGCTGGTCATCTTGTTGGTGCTGGAGGTTGGCGAGCAGCTCGGTCCTCAATTGGTTGACCCTCTCAGCCACTAGCTCGCAGATTTGTTCTGTTGAAGGAGCGAGCTGAGCAGCTGGAAGGGCTTGAGTAGACTGAGCTAGAGGCTCAACTGTGACCATGGCTTGACGGTTTGCCAGGTACAGCTTCAGGTTCTCCTCTTCTTCCTTTGCGGCGGCAGCTGCTGCATCGACATCTTCTAGGAAGTCAGCTGATTTCACCAACATGCTGTCAAGGAAGTCGACACACTCCTTTCCAGCTGCCTCCCTTGTGTCCTTCCCTTCAGCCAGACTCTGGTCCATCCGTCTAGTGAGCAGCGCGATCCGGTTGTTGTACGCCACCTCCAAGTTGGAATAGTTGAAGTAGGCTCGGATGCGGGACTCATCAGACTTCAGCCTGTCCCAGCTCAGACCCCTGATCGTGTCTTCCTTGACATACCACTGGCTAAAGATCAGGTGGAACTGGTACAGTAGCTCGGTTCCCAGTGTGGCGAAGATGGGCATGTCGCAAGCCGCAGGGAACAGACCCAACAGCTTTTGAAAGCAGTAGGCCACCCTGCCTTCGTGCTCGTCAGCAACAGCCTGCAGGTCCTCTGCTTCGTTGATCGGGGAGGGGGTGAGATTGTATGGTTCGGGTTCAAGAGGTTCATCGATGTTGGCCAAAGAGTCGGTCACAACATCGGCATCGAGCTGAGAGCTCGGAATTTGGGATTCAGTTGGGGAAGAGGGTGGAATGGTTTCCTCAACATCGGCCAAAGGAGAGGTCACGATGTTGGCATCGAGCTGAGAGCTCGGAATTTCTGGCTCGGTTTGGGTAGAGAGAGCAAGAGGCTCTGGGGGCGGTACAGCATTCACTCCAGCTGTAGGGGAGGTGGTAGCATCTTCGAGGTCCTCAGATGAGGAGGATGCATCCGACGTCTCCATCCCCTCAGCCCCATCAGCTCCTGGACCTCGAGGTGCGATCTCGAATGATGCGGCCTCAGCTGAGCGGCTGGATTCAGAACGCTCCTCAGCAGGTGTGGACTCGACCTGCGCTCCCTCCTCGTCTGGAGCTTGTTCCTCAGCTAGCTCCTCAGCTGGAACCTCAACTGGCTCATCAGCTGACTCATCAGCTGGAACATCAGTTGGCTCATCAGCTGGCACCTCAGCTGCCTTCTTGATCGCCTTCTTGAACCTTACCCTTAACTTTTTCTGGGCAGGTTCATCAGTCGACTCCTTCTCAACGTCAGCTCGGCGACGTGAGGCTTTGGATTTTGTGGGGCGAGCAGCAGCTTGTTCCCCCTCAGCTGTTGACTCAGCTGGCCTTCCCGACTCCCTCTTGTCCTTGGGAGTGTAGACACTCCTCAGCACCTCCTGTGCTTTCTCGGCTGTCGGGAATAGCAACAGCTTCTTCAGCGGCATCTCCTCGCAGTCAGCCCAGACCATGTTGCGGTCCTTTGTTGCGAGGAGGATGAGGGCGGAGATTTTGCAGCCGAAGTTGAGCGTGCCCTTCACACTCAGCAGCTTCTCTCCAGACTCAGTTGTAGTCTCAGAGATCTTCGACTTTTCCACCATCAACTGGTTCAGAAAATATTGGAACCAGTTGATTTGGTGTTGGTGCTCCAGGGCCAACAGCTGTTTCAACTTGGGTCGGCTGATGTCGCCGAACGCGCCACTGTATCCGAACACGACCTTCGACACGGCGTCGAACAACAGGCGGTTTTCAGGCTTCAGCTTAGTCCTTTGCATGTTGCTCCTCAACCGCTCTGGCTCAATCAGAGCATCCTGTAGAAATTCATCCGCCTGTTCGTCGGTAATATTCTCCAGGAACTCGGTGGCGGTGTGGTTGATTGGTATGATGTATCGGAGGACATCGGACACGTCGATGGAGAAGGAGACACGACGTATTGTCCTTGCCGGAACATCCCTTTGTCGGCAGGACACTGTCGTAGAAACTCCCTCTGAACCGTCAAGGGGGCGAACAAGATTGACGTAGAATTCTCCGACTTGACGCCTGAGCAAGTGAGAGGGGCAGAGCTTGGCCCATTCCAGAAGTCTGTTCTCACGGAGAGTGTTGGCGAGAGGGGCTAGGACCGGCGACTCTAGATCCTCGTCGGAGAGGATCTGCTCGAAGTGAATCTTCGATACTAACATATCGAATGACTCTTCATACGTTGTAGGCACGAGGGAAGGTCCAAATGATGCCATTCTCTTGCTTTTGGGTGCCATTAAATCACTGCAAAGGTAATATATATAGGAGAGGAAAGAAATCTATTTGCAGAAACAGGTTAGGCAGAAAAACTGGAAGACGATGAATAGTATAAATGATAAGCACGAATGTGGAAAGTAGGAGATATCTTCCTGATTTTTCGCCTTATATAGATCTTTGACTTGGATGAGATCAACGGCTGGGGTTAAATGGCGCGAATCCATCAACGGCTGGGATTACGCGACTGTTGACTATCTTTGACTCGACGTTTTGATCCGAGTTCCAACCAGCGCGTGAGAAGGTATACAGATTCATGTCAGCCCAGTCGCACTATAAAGTAGGCTATGGATGCTCAGCCGTACTTTACATTTAATGCGACATGATGGCTATTTTAATGTAACTGACTAGCACAGGAATGTTTGAATTTATTTTAAACATTCTCATTTAAGAACATAACACCTTCAGTCATAAATGATACCTGGCAGCTGATGTCGATATCAGTTGTATACCTCAGTTGCCGCATACCATCAGCTGACTCGAGTTCGTCTGTTCAGCTGACGTTTGATGTCTTCAGTTGGCAATTCGTATCTGAGATTCCTCCTTCATCTGAGCTTCCCCCTTAATTTGATATCCGATTTATCAGCTCGGATGGATCCTTATCAGCCCGGATGACTCTTCATCTCGGATGACTCTTTAGCTCGGATGAGTTTTTAGCTCGGATCCAAAAGTCCTAGAAGATCACACAGCATCTTGAACCGGGCTTCAGGAAGAGGTTTGGTGAAGATGTCAGCTCTCTGAATCTCAGTTGGGATCTTCTCCATGGACACATCCTTCTTCTCAATATGGTCTCGGATGAAGTGATGACGAATGTCGATATGCTTAGTCTGAGAGTGGTGAACAGGGTTTAGAGAGATAGCTATGGCACTCGAGCTATCACAATGAATGGGAACCTGTCCAGTTGAGACTTCATAATCTCTCAGCTACTGCTTCAGCCACAATACTTGCATGCAACAGCTTCCGGCAGCCATGTACTCTGACTCGGTTGTCGAAGTAGCAACACACGCTTGTTTCTTGGAGAACCATGAAACCAGCTTGCTTCCCATGAACTGACAGTGTCCAGAAGTAGACTTCCTGTCCAACCGATCTCCTGCTAGGTCGGCATCTGAGTATCCAGTCAGCTGGATATTGTCATCAGTTGGGTACCACAATCCAACATTGACAGTTCCCTTCAGATACTTAATGATGTTCTTTGCTGCCAACATGTGTGCTTCTCTTGGTTGGACTTGAAAACGAACACACACTCCAACTGCGTATGAAATGTCTGGTCGGCTGGCAGTTAGGTAGAGCAGCGAACCGATGATCCCTCTATACTGGCTGGCATCAATGAGCTTTCCCTCAGCTCCTGGTTCGATCTTCCAGTTCGTGTTCATAGGGATCTTCGTTGTCTTACTTGTCTGCAATCCGAACTTGGTGATGAGCTCCTTTGTATATTTGGACTGGTTGATAAAAATCCCTTCAGGTGACTGCTTCACTTGTAATCCAAGGAAATAATTCATTTCGCCCATCATTGACATCTCGAACTTTTCCTTCATAAGATCGGAGAATTTCTTGCACAGCTCCTCCGACTTGGACCCGAAAATGATGTCATCGACATAAATTTGCACGACAAGTATATCTTCTCCAACTTTGATAGTGAATAGAGTTTTATCAACTGAACCTCGTTTGAACCCCGAGTCCAGAAGAAATCCACAAAGAGTGTCATACCATGCCCTTGGCGCTTGCTTTAGACCATAGATAGCTTTCTTCAGCTTGTACACTCTTCCATCTCCAGTCTCAAAACCAGGAGGCTGTTCAACATATACATCTTCTTTGATATCTCCATTGAGGAATGCACACTTCACATTCATTTGATATACTTTGAACTTGTGATGTGCGGCATAAGCTAGAAAGATCCGGATGGCTTCCAGCCTTGCAACTGGTGCAAAGGAATCTTCAAAGTCAATTCCTTCTTGTTGGCAGTATCCTTGAGCTACCAACCTTGCTTTATTCCTCACAATGAATCCAATGGCGTCTCTCTTGTTTTTGAAAATCCACTTTAGTCCAATCACCTTGACACCATTTGGTCTTTCTACCAACTCCCATACACAGTTGCGTAGAAACTCATTCAACTCTTCTTGCATGGCTGTTGTCCAGTGGACACAGTTGAGAGCTTCCCCAACAGTCTTCGGTTCTGGAACATCAGCTACAAAGCAAGAAATCATGGCAACATCTCCAGCTTGCTCGAACTCTTCTAGAACTGCCAATTCCTCAGCATATTGGGCATAAGTGTTGGATTCTTCCTCGGTTGATTCTGGATTTGCAACTCTGCTCCGTGTGCGCACACCCTCGGTTGGATCTCCGATGATGTCGTTGGTGGAATGAACTTCATACCATCTTCGGTTGCGTCTTCCTTCTTCTTCCAACTGTGGCTGTTCAGAAATCTGAGTTGGAGTCTTCAGAGCTGGTGATTGATCAGTTGTTGAGTCTGGATCCTCAACATTTATAATAGTTTGAACTGAGCTCGGTTGGGCATCGAGTGCTGAAGCAGTTGGAGGAGCATCAGCTGAAGTTCCCCCTTGAGATGTGCTGAGGTCTTCGCATTCATCTTTAGATGAGTATGGGTCCTCATCCTCAGTTGCCCAAACCAGTGGTTCAGCTTGGTTCTTTTCCCTTAGCGCTTGCGATCTGGTGAGAACTGGTAGAACAGCAGGATCCGCGTGTTGTTCTTTAACCTGTTCCCTGCACTCAAAGGTAGATTCATCAAAACTAACATGAGGTGTTATTTTCACAACACGAGAGCTGTTGTTGAAGACTCTATATGCCTTGATCCGAGCTGCATATCCAAGAAATATGCCCTTCGAAGCTTTGGTATCAAAAGTTTTCAACTGAGTCTTCCCATTGTTGTGAATATAACACTTAGATCCAAAAATACGAAAATAAGAAATATCTGGCTTTCTGCGTCTCCACAGCTCGTAGGGCGTCTTTCCCAACCGCTTGGTGAGAAGAGATCGATTCTTAGTGTAGCATGTTGTGTTGATCGCTTCAGCCCAAAATCTCTTAGGCAGTGCTGAGCTCGCTAACATGGATGTGGCTGCATCCTTCAGAGTACTATTTCTTCGCTCAGCTACGCCATTCTGTTGTGGAGTACGCGCGGCTGATGTCTGATGGGTTATGCCATTCTTTTCGCAATACTCAATGATGGTTTCATTTAGAAACTCCGTTCCACGATCTGATCGGATAGATATGATCTTCATCTCTTGTTGGTTCGATATCCGATCCATTAGCTTGGGCAGCTCATCTCGGGTCTCACTTTTGTGGCGCATGAAGATGGTACACGTATATCTTGAGTAGTCATCAGTTACAACCAAAGTATATTCGTTTCCATTAATGCTTTTTGGTGTAACTGGCCCGAAGAGATCCATGTGGATCAGCTGTAACACTCGGTCAGTTGAAGGAGTTATCTTCAACCGGAAGGAGGACCTAGCGAGCTTTCCCAGCTTGCATGCACTGCAGATGTGTGTTGTTGAAAACACCCGGTTAGGTATGCCTCTTGCGTGTTCTTGTCTGGCGAGTCGGTTCATCGTCTTGAAGTTCAGATGGTTGAGCCTTTTGTGCCACACTCAGCTCACATCCGAACTGCTCTTTGATAACAGGCAAGTGTCGGGGAGGCTGCTGTTCCAGTCAGCGTAGTACACATTCCCGGTTGGGGATCGATTTCCCAACAATATCACCTGCTTTGATCCGACATCTTTCACCCTGCAACCCTGTGCATTAAACTTGACAGAGAAACCATTATCACAGAATTGGCTGATGGAGAGCAGGTTATGCTTCAATCCATCAACATAAGAGACATTAGAAATTGAAACATGATTGGTTTCAAGGGTACCGTAACCTCTGGTATAACCTTTTGAGTTATCACCAAAAGTAACTGATGGACCTTCTTTCTCCACGAAACTTCCAAGCAAATCCTTTAGATTTGTCATGTATTTCGATCATCCACTATCCATCACCCACATTGTTGTAGACGCCTTCTTCTTCCTCAGTTGTTTCTCTTGTACCTGCAAAGAGAAACTCGCTTAGGTCCCCAATTTCAGTTGGGTCCTGGAGGGTTAGAACCAGTTCCCCCTGGAACTGTGCGTCGCTTTTCTCTGTACACTCGAATAGCCTTGTCATTCCAAATGATCTGCCCATTTTCATCAACTATAACAACGCCTCGGTTATCCTTAGGCTTGTTGTAATTGTTGGTCTGTTTCTTTGGAGGAGATGGATTTCTCCTTTGCTGGGCTTTGGGAGGAGTGGGGTTCCCCCTGTTTGGTTGACGTCTCTGACCCTTTTGATTCTGCCAATGAGATCGGTCGTCATTGTGGAATCTTCTTGGCTGATTCTCATTCCATTGCCTTGGCTGTTGACGATAGTTGTTCATGCCCGGATGTTGATTCATGTTGTGGCATGAGTAACCATAGCTGTCGTAACTGTTCCACATAGGTTGACTCTATTGGAACCTCTGGTTGTTGAGGTGATGGAACCGTTGTTGATTCTGTCGGTTGAAGCTTGGTCGGTTCTGGTTCTGAGATCGGTTGTGGTTGTGCTTCCGACGCCTCTGATTTCTCTTCTGACTCTTGGAACATTCCCCCTCGGTTGATACCTCAACCGATGGAATATTCTGTCCTACATCAGCTACTCCTTTTCCCTTCTCAGTCGTAAATTCATTGGTCGTTTGAACTTGTTGAGAGGTGGAAGTTGAATTAGCTTCTGGAGACTCAGTTGTGTCTGGCTCTACAGCTGTAACTTCTACTGGTTTGATGAAAGTTGCTGGTGGAATCCCAGTATCCTTGACAACATCATAACCGAGTCCTGACACGTCATCCATCTGTCTGCTATAACTTAAAAGGTTTTCGATGATCTTGGATGACTGATACAACTTGATTAGATTGTCCTTCTCAGTTTGCAACTCCTTGACGAGTACAGCTATCTGCTCGGTTTGTCCATCTGACTTCTTTATCAGCTGTTCGATCTGAGCATCTTGATTTTTCAACTGATCTTGTTGTTCTTTGTTTTGCTTTGTCAACTCCTCATCAGCTGAAGCCTTAGCCTCGATCAGTTGACTCTTGAGATTCTCAATCTCCTGAGTTTGGCTCGTAATCAGATCCTCCTTTTCGGTTAAGGAATCTTCAAGCTTGGCGAACTGAGCTTGAAGACTCTTAAACTCAACCGACTGCTGATGCAGTTCCTCACTGAGTTCTTAAAAATCATTCCAGGAGGGTTCCAACTCATCGCTCAGAGATTCCTGCATGTTAGAAGTATTGGAGGAATTTAAGCGAGCAGGATTAGATTGTACCTCAATATCATTTTGGTCGGTTCCAAGTGCCATAAGGCATTGATCCGGACTGATGACTTTGTTGGTAGTGGTCAGATCATCCTCATCTTCAGTGTCTGTGAAGATGTACATATCGTCAGCTGCCTCTTCTGCTACCATGGTCTTGTTCTTTGCAGTTTGCTTGGCCCTCAGTGCTTCTCTTTCCTTCTTTGAGAGGTCTGGGCAGTCAGCTTTGAAGTGTCCTTCCTTGCCACATTCGAAGCAACCATTGGTGACTGGCTTCGAACTGTCTCGAGTTCGGTTTGATTTATAGAAACGTTTATATTTGCCGAACCGAGTATCCATATCGGCTAACTTCTTTGACAACGCTGCAATGTTCTGTTGCAGTTCCTCTCTGCTCGGCTCCTTTGCAGATGTGTCAGCCGATCTGGTTGGCCTTGACGAACTCGACTTTGAGTAGTCAGCTCGGAGGGCCACTGACTTTGATGCTGAGCCGACATCCTCAATTCTATTTGTCTGACTTGAGGGCTGCGACCTCCTTCTGTTGACCTTATACTCATTCCCTTTCAAGATTGAGAACAATCTTTCAGTTCCCATTTCACCAAGGTCAGCTCGGCTCTCGTGGATATTTGTGAAAGTATCCCACTCAGCCGGTAGAGCTTGTAACACTTTGAGGTTTATTTCTCTTAGAGTGTATTTTCCTTTCCGGATGGACTGGATTCTTCTGATGACGTCCATAAACCGGAGCTCTAGCTGATCGATAGTCTCATCAGGTCGCAGACTGAAATTGTCGAAATCTTGACATGCATGCGAGAACTTGTTTTCCTTCGTCTCGTCGCTTCCTTCACTTAGCGAAGCTAGGATGTCCCACATCTCTTTTGCAGTCTCACACTCCTCTATCCATGGCAGATAATCTTGTCCAACCGTGGACATTATTGTGCTCTGAGCCCAGATATCCAGCTGGCTCACCTTGGCCTCTTCCGGAGTGTAGTCTTCTGGCTGTTTCTCCACATACTCCACCACTGCATCTCCATCGCTGGGATTTGTGGGAGTGCGAAGTATTCTGTCTCGTATGACGATTGGTCCAAATGTGAGAACTTGTTGCATCCTATGATGCTTTGATAGAAGGATCTTCTTCATACGAGTTCTCTATGATGTATAATTGACTACAGAGAACATGGCTACAATCCTGTCCTTGACGTCCATCTGCACAAACAAAAACAGGACAAAAAAATGCGAGCAAGAATGCACTAGCGTGAAAAGATCTGTTCAGTTGACCACTGAAGAAAATTCTCGAATTCACACCTCGTGAAACAGAGTCAGCAGTCTTTTGAACCACTGCTCTGATACCACTTGATGGTCCCGATACGAGTTACTGGTGTATGGGGGGGGATACACCAGTTAGGATTTTTCAACGTTCGGAAAATTTAACACTTGAAATCAACTTCAACTGAGTAAAAGGACTCAGTTGGGATCTCACAGCTGAGTAAGCAACCTCAGCTGGAAGAGTGGTGCTGTGCAGAATGTGGTGGAAAATGAACTCGTAAAAACAAACTCACGCTTTTATGCACGGTTGGTCAAAACCAAAACTGTTGATGTGAAAGTATGCAGATTGTATGCGTTTAGTTTGTCAGTTGAGATATGCAAATAATGACTGAACACAAATAAACACGACACACAAGATTTACGTGGTTCGGAGAGAACTCCTACGTCCACGGGGAGATGTGAGTCCACACACCTCAGTCCAAGTTCTTCTGGACAGAACCACTCAGCTTACGCGGGCTGAGCAACCGTTAAGGATAAGTTTGCGGGTACTTATCGACCTTACAGTTAAGATTACGGGTTCTTAACAACTTATGCTAAGTTTGCGGGCACTTAACAGCCTATCTACTCAGTTGCAGGAAGAGTAGGGTCCTAACTAACACTTTTTAGGGTGTGAGAGTGGGTGAGTTTTTCCAACTACAGCTCGATCACAAATGAGAGCTGGATCTAAGGTTTGAACGAATAAACACTCAACCTAAGATCAAAAACAGTTTCGATTTCTAGGAACCCTCGGCTACTAATGCTCTCTCAAATTGGAACTCTCAGCTGCTGATGCTCTTAGATGATGATTTTGCAGATTTCCTTTTTGCTTTGATTTCTCTCGAGAAAGCTCTTGAATTTTCGTCGTCTGTGTATCTCACTCTCGAATGAGAGAATGCCTCTATTTATAGGCGGAGAGAATCAACTAGCCGTTGGAGCAGCAGTTGATCTCTGATCGGTTGAAAGTGATGGCTTGTCTCTCATCTCTGCAGACTTTCCCGATATGGCATCTGTGCTCTTCTGCTTTCCATCTGAGACAGCCTTGTGTTGGGCCAGATGGGGTAATGACTGAACGGTCAAACCCTCATGTGACTTCCTTTTGAAATTCAAATCTTTGACAGTCAACTTCGGTTTGTCGGTTGAAAGTCTTGACCTTCATCTGAGTGATCTTCAGCTGATGTTCCGATCTGTCGAGCTCTCAGCTGACTTTGAACTTCAAACAGTTGAACTCCTTGTTCGGATTCTATAACTGAGGTTTTGAAACTGAACCCTCAGTTGTCTTCCACTTCTTTACTCAGTTGGGTTTGAACCCTCAGATGATTTCCTTTTCATCTGATGTTCTCTTCCTCTCTGCTGCTTCTCATCTGATGAACCCTCAGTTGGTTTCCTTCTCAACTGATGTTCTAAAGACTTCCCCTTGTTTGCATCTGAACAAATGAACTCTCAGTTGTCTTTCTTCACAACTGATGTTCTGTCTGAGTGACGCCTTATTGCCATCATCAGCTGGAGACCTGTAAAGATAAACTCTTAACTTTGCTCAAACAGCGAGCCTAAATTCTATCATTAGGTTCTGGCAACATCTACTCGGTTGGGGTCAGTCGGTTTTGGAATTCATCAAAACTTATACTAATAAATTTCCCAACACTTAAGAACTTAAAAGATTAATTCGATTTCAGTTTTGAATTCCATTTTTCTTCTATCGACTCGACAACTAATCGTTGTTTTATTATTTGCGTTCCAAGGAGGAGAACGAGAATAGAAGATAGGACGGAAGACGGAAGTACGAGTAATAGTTCTGTAAACGAACGAGGTGGGCTTTCTAAAACCAAAATCTCCGTTGAATGCCATTACTTACGAAGTAATATTACGTGGGCTTTTCGAAAGTGTATCAATTACTGCCTTATTTATATGCGAGCATTGCTCGAATGTGATTACGTATAAGTGAGTATTAAAGTTCTATCAATGCTTTAATGACTTGTTTATGTGAATTCTATTATGTCTCTCTGCGTTAGCCCTCAGGTGCTAACCAGAGTATTGGATTCTGAGATAGCCCTCAGGCTGCTATCCAGATAATTCCAACTAAACGATCAGATTCTGAGATAGCCCACAGGTGCTATCCAGAGGGACAGTTTCTGAGTTAGCCCTTAGGTGCTTTCCAGACGATCGGATGTGAGTTTAAAACCCACAGTGTGTCATTCAGAAATTAAATGTATATATGTCAGTAAAAGTTTTATACAAGTGTTTATGAAAAGATGAATGATTAATTTATAATAAAAACTCTTGTGAGTTGTTTTCGGCATTGTGCCCACTAAGTACTTTTGTACTTAGCCCTGCATGTTTGTCTTCTTTGAATGTGCAGGTTGAGTGATGAAGGCGGAGGAGGTTGAGCAAAGGTCGTCTTAAAGAAGTAATGTTGATTGAGCCTCGATTTCACATTCGATATGTGTTATCATTTTTTCTACGTTTTTCCGCTGCCAATTATGTAAACTAGTTTCAGTTAGTATATAACTTTAGATCTAAGTTTCTTTCTTTGAACTTAGTCTCTTTTAAGAACAGCTATGTTGAGTGATCCTTCGTGATCGACTCTTTCTTTCATTAAATAAAGCCGGTTCTCTTATTTATGTAAATCCTTTCGGTTTAAGTTGTTACCACTTTAAACCTAGCTTTCACTGATCAAACTTTGTCGAGCGATCTTCCGAGATCGACTCCCTTTTTATTCAATGAAGTCAAATTCATAGTAGATTATGTTACAAATATCGTTTATTCAGTAGTTTTCCCTTTCTTTCCCGTTTCTTTATTCAAATCCCTAATCGCACCCCGGCTTTGCCGTCCTTCGGGAAGTCGGGCTCTGACATAAATAACCAATTTATCATGTATTATTCATTGGAGAAGTATCATCTGACATCATCATCGACGGGCCGGTTCCGACCTGGAACCGTGGAGGGTAGGCCGACCAATTTTTGAACCGTGTAGACGAGCCAATTCCAAATCGGTGGTTCAATTTTTTTTTTTAATATTATATTAATTTCATAATTTAGAAGATTTAGTTAGAGGTGTTCACGGGCCCGGTTCCGAGTCGGAACCGGCCCGGAACCGCCGGTTCGGGAATGTTGGAACCTGAACCGGCCCGCCATAGTCACGGTTCTGAATCGGCCCGCATAGTCACGGTTCCGGTTCCGGGCCCGAACCGTCTAAATTTTTTATTTATTTTTTATTTTTTTAATCATTGAAAATATAAATTATATTGTATTTCAAACTCATAATCTTCAATATAATGTATAGAATCGATATAAAACAAAATATATCTTCATTTATACAATGTGTGATAAATTAAAAACCTTATATTTTCACACGGTTCAACGGTTTCGAACCGGAACCGCCGGTTCATATTTGAACCTTATATAAATATTTATTTTCTTTTTGGTCTTTTTCATTCTATTTATCGTTATAATTGTCATTTTTGATTTCTAAAACATACAATTAACATGAATTAATACAAAACATATTTTAAAACTAAAAAAAGAAAGAAAATAATAAAAAATCGTTGGAACCGCCGGTTCACGGTTCCTAGCCATTTGAACCGGAACCGGCCCGTCCTACATACGGTTCCGGTTTGGAACCGGCCCGTTGACTACGGTTCCGGTTCGAAAACTGTTGACCACGGTTCCGGTTCCGGTTCAGGTTCAAACCCGCCGGTTCCGGTTGGGATGAACACCTCTAGATTTAGTATCATCTTCAGTTTTATAGACACTCTTGAAAATTAATTTTCTTCTTTAAATCAATATGGTACAGAGAGATATTTGTTGTCAAAATGATTCACTATAACTTTTATGTGAAACTAGTGTGTAACCCGTCAAAAATTAACGAGGATTAAATAATTCATAAGATATTAATAATAATTATATTTAATATATATGCTTGGTAGTTTTATTGAATTTTTTAGATGAAAAATGTTTGTTTTCTAATTCAATATAGTAAAATGATTATTTATTTTTTGTGATTCATAACTGATGTGTAATACCTTGAATGGTTAGCTTCCTTTTTTTCATGTACTATTTTCATTTCCTTTAGATAAACGACCCTCTTATTTGCTTGTTCAATATTTTTTTTTTAGTTTCTTTTATTACTTCTTTATCTCTATGTGATGTTGATTGACTAATAATCTCGTTTAAAATTATTTGAAAATGTGTTTCTATTACTAATATTAATGAATTATTTGCAAAAAATATAATTGGTTACTTGAAATATTTAAGTATATATTGAATTTTGTATTTTCTTTGATTGTACAAAAGTTTTATTATTTTATAGATACAAAATCTTATTATTTTGTAACAAAATATAATGTTGCTATTTTAATTGGAAAGTACATTACATGTCTAATCCAAAGCATAAAATGTATTTTCGTTTAGGTTGAATTAAGTTTAAAGAAAGTCAGAAAATATGGAAATATTAATTTTAAACTTAGTATGTTGAATTAAAACTAATCAGACTCAATTTGAAGGCTAATTGAATAAAACAATTCTTGTTTAAATTATAATCATCTTGTCTATTGATAAGTATAATGTACGATGGTCATGAGTACATGATACACTTGAATAGTCAGAAGTAAAATTTGATATTGACAACATAATAATTTGACAAAATTAAATTTAAATTTGAATTATCTCGTTCAGTTTAATAAGTATAATGTAGGATGATTATGAGTTTATGATACACTCGAATAATCACAAGTAAAAAATTAATATTGACGACATAATAATTGATAAAATTAAATTTTAAGTACAAAGTAGAGTATTTTTTTACCAATTAATTAAATGACCAAATTAAGAAATTTGAATCATCTCGTCCATTAATAAGTATAATGTCGGATGATGATGAGTCTATGATACACTTGAATAGTTACAAGTAAAATTTAATATTGACAACATAATAAATTGACAAAATTGAAGTTTAAATTTGAATCATCTCGTTCAATATAATATGTATTAAGTAGGTTGACTATGAGTCTACGATACACTTGAACAGTCACAAAGTAAAATTTAATATTAACGTTATAATAATTGATAAAATTGAATTTTAAATAAAAAGTAGGCAAGTACCATTTCATTTGAACCATCTCGTTCAATATATTACGTATTATGTATGATGACTATACACTTGAACAATCACAAACTAAAATTTAATATTGATGGATGTGTATTAATGTTATTACATGAGAATATTATATAATATGATATAATAATAATAATAATAATGATGATGATGATGATGATGATGATGATGATGATGATGATGATGATGATACCAACTTCAAATTATTAGTCGGTCAACTTATAATTTAATTTTGTAAATATTTTTTTATTTGACCAAAGCCTCATTAAAAATGTAATATTGTGAAAAAAGGAACAAAAATTTGAAAAATTAAAAGTATATATATGATCATCTTAATTAAAGATGATTATTATTAGATTAATAATTTTTAATTCAAAAATTTGAAAAATTAAATAAATGAGAATCGAAGAATTTGAGATGTGCCACATAAGATAGAGTCGTTTTCATTTTAATAATATATAAATTAACGTGAGACAATCTATTTAAGAGCCTAAAGTACTTTTATTCTACATGCATTTTGAGAAGTAAAAGAGCTTTAAAAATCATCTATAAAATTAGAGAAAATAATTATCGAATAATATCTAACTTATGTTATCATATATTGTATTTAATAACTTATTAATTTTATTAAAAATAATCCCGTCGATTTTCGACGGGCTATACACTATTATAAAAAAGTTGAATCATGATCGAATTATGCTGCCCAACCGGGCTTTTTTGTTTTGGACAGACCGGTCATACTTTCGTATAAAAGAAAGGTAAATAAATCCTAATATTCCTACTAATCCTCGAATCCGCAATTCTCTCTCCTCACATCACTTGCGCCTCTGTAGAGGGACAACCCTAGCCATGGAGAAGGAAAGTTCGAGCCGTAAACGTAGAGAATCCGATTCTCATCGAGATAGAGATTCATCCAAAGACCACCACCACCACCACCGCTCCAAGCACGACGACGGCCGCCATAGATCCGACGACCACCATCGGCGCCGGTCCGATTCCCGAATTGAAAGAGAGGGAAGCAGGGAGCGAGATGACCGAGATGTGCGAAAGAAGAGGAAGGATCGGGGGGAGAGCGAGGAGAGGGATCGAGATGTACGTCGCGAGCGCGAGCGCGAGCGATCTCATTCGGTGGAGAGGAAGAAAAGAAAGGAGAGGAGCGAGAGTGAGGAGAGGACCGAGAAGAGAACTAGGGTTTATGACGACAATGGAAAGGATAGGCGCAGGTTTGAGGATGTTAGGGCTGAGGAGGATGGTAAAGATGGCGAGGATTTGGGGTTTGAAGGGGAATCTGTGAATAAAGGGGCGAAGCAGGAGCCGCGCAATGTGAGTTCCTTTTTCATGCTTTTGCTTAATTGATTTGAGTTTTTGCGTCTCTGCTTATTTGAACACGATCATTTTACATTTTCTTACTAGAGCATGATTGATTTAATATCAGGCAACTCTTATTAGGGGACTTTCATGAATAATTCAGATAGATTATGGGCAATGAATCGTCTCATTAACTTGTTATGTGCATCTATGTGGGCTATTCCCATATTCGTTATCATTGAATTCTAGCTGAATCTGTGCATGAGTGCTTCACTTCTCATTTGGTCACTTATTTGAGTTATTACTTGATACTTGTGATACCTTGGCATTGGAAGAAAGTTCTCTGTCGGTGTCATGTCGCCCTTGTATTAGTTAATGATACTTGGCATTGTAAGTTCACTCTTATTCTGTCTAGTGATTTGCATAACTTACAGCTTCAATTAAACAGTGCCTTGTTGATGATTTTAAATGTGACATTTGCTTTAATACCTACATTTTGTACATACATGAGTATATTATGTGTCTTGCCACATGAGACATGGGCTGATAATACACCTATTGACTATGCCAATATTCGTTATTTATTGAGTCCTGGCTTTAGTGAAATAATCACCACAGTGGTTACTGGTTAGTGAGTGTTAGACCTGTGGCTATCCCAATGTTTAGCAAACTTATTAATTATGAAGTTAAAAAAAATTATTTCATGATTTGTTCGTGGCCATGCAATCTAACCTGATTATTATTGAACTTGTTCGGGATAGTTGTGAAATCTACATAATGCTGTTCCAAAACGTAGCTATAATCTATTATATAACTCTTCTTCATTTTGGTCTCGTGGTTCTTCCTCCATTGACTGCTTCTGTTTGATTATAGCAGTTTGTTCTATCAATGCTCAGAACATGGTCTATTTTTTTTTTTCTCTGAAATGTGTTTCGCTTAGTCGTAACCCTCTCTTTGAGGTGTATTTCTTGCCTTACAATGATACTTGAATCTGCTATGAGAATTGAAAAACTTGTATCCACTATGGGATATATGTGTTTGTGGTCGGTGCAAATCTTACCTAAATCTTTGGCAACTTAGTTTTTGATCACTTTGGCATTGGAGCTCAAGGAAAATCTGGTTGCTCTTATATTATTGTTGCCTTGAAAAGCTGAAAAAACTGAATTCGTGCAGCTGTTTATCTGCAACTTTGTATATAAGTCTTGTGTAAATATATTATATATCTATGTAAAACTGAATATTTTTACTTCGGATTCTTTCTTACATAAAAATATGACTATTTTTCTTGCAGGGGGTTGCAACCAGACCAATTGTTGCTCCATCTAGCACTTATCCTGAGATGTCTGTTGCTCATGTTGAATCTCCTGCTACTAAGGTAATTTCCAAGACAAATGAAAATAAGGGAGTTAATGATAACAGATCTCATGAGGTTCCTGGGAAATCCATTTCCAGTACAGATGGGAGTACTCCAGAAGCCAGCATGAGCGGGGGATTATCTCGTGATATTATAGCCAAAACTAAGATAACACTTCAAAAGCATAAAGAGCTAGCAGAGAGGTTGAAGAAGATTCATTCAGTAAGTTATTTTATTAATTCCTATGCTTTTTTTTTTTTTTTTAATTTCTAATGCATGCTTTTTTATGTTTCGTAATCATGTGATGAGTAATACCGATCATGAAAACAGCTTGTTTTATATTTTACTTGGGTGTAATTCTAACCCTTTCATCTTGTGTAGTTGAACAAAGATGGGGGCTCAGCAGGAGAGGGTAGTCAAAGAGTGGGTGATAAAGGGGTGGTAAAAAGTTCTTTTTCAGGTATACTGCCGAGTTCAACTAGTACCTCAGTCAGTGTTCCTACTGAAGTGATGCCTAGCACGCCAAATCCCGCTGTCCTGTCACAGACAGGTTTGCCCCAGATTACCGGACTAACAGCCCAGAACGTTGAAGCTGTAAAACGTGCACATGAATTGGCCGCCAAAATGGGATTTTGGCAAGACCCCGAGTTCGCTACCGTCTTCAATGCATTTCCTGGACAGATGCCGCCAGATGTATCCATCCAACCAAAACCTTCTAAAGTTCCTGTTCTTCGTTTGGATGCACTGGGTCGGGAAATTGACGAGGAGGGGAATGTGGTGGATATTCCAAAAGCGCAGAACCTGAGTACTCTCAAGGTAATGGCTAGTTATCACAGCTATAATAAGTACTCTATAATACCAAGGTTCTATTTCAGTAATAAAAAAAATGACAAGAAATATTAGGTACCTTTTATTGGTGAGTTTCATTTTATCTAATTCCATTTTGTTGTTTTGCTTATTTTTTCCTATTCTTCTGTCTCCTAGGTGAATATCAACAAGCAAAAAAAAGATGCCTTCCGAATTCTCAAACCTGAACTTGATGTGGATCCTGAAACAAATCCCCATTTTGATCCTATGTTGGGGATTAATAAAAATAAGCTATTAAGGACTAAGAGGCCGACGGTGTTGTTCGTCGAGGAAGGCAAGTGGTCAAAAGATGCAGAAAGCATTAAATTGAGGGTATTGTCTTCTTTCATGTATGTCATACTTTATGTGCTTGTTCATTCCTCTGATGTGCTTAATTGTATTTCTCAGTCACAATTCGGAGAAGCAAAAGCTAAGGAGCTCAAGGCAAAACAAGCCCAACTGGCAAAGGCAAAAGCAGAGCCAGATATAAACCCAAATCTGATTGAGGTAGGAGAGAGGGTGATCACTAAAGAAAAACCCAAGGAATCAATTCCGGATGTTGAGTGGTGGTAAGTCAACTATTAGTTCAACTTTCTTTATTTTTTGAACATTTCATTTGATGTTATTTATTGAAAATCTATAATTATGCTAGCGCATGAGAAAGTATTAACGAAGTCTTGACATTGGGAGATGTGCATAATTATTCATTCGTATCCTGAGGAAAGAAGTATCTCTTTAGCTGATGTTAAGTAAACTACTTTTCTTTGACTTCCAGGGATATGCCTTTTCTACGTTCTGGTAGCTATGGTGATATAATTGATGGTGGCATAGTAGAAGAAAATATCAAGATGGACAAGATTACTATATATGTCGAACACCCTCGGCCTATCGAACCTCCAGCTGAACCAGCTCCTCCTCCACCTCAGCCATTAAAGTTAACCAAGAAGGAGCAGAAGAAACTTCGCACACAGCGTCGGGTGGCTAGGGAGAAAGATAGGCAAGAGATGATTAGACTAGGTGTGTTGGAGCCACCTAAAGCTAAAGTCAAACTGAGCAACGTCCATAAAATTCTTGGCTCAGAAGCGACACAGGATCCCACGAGGATTGAGATGGAAATAAGAAGTGCTGCAGCTGAACGTGAGCAGGCTCACATCGATAGGAACATTGCTCGTAAGCTCACGCCAGCAGAACGCCGTCAAAAGAAAGAGAGGAAGCTATTTGATGATTCGAGCAGTACACTTGATACAATTGTTTCAGTTTACAAGATCAACGACCTTTCTCATCCCCAGGCCCGTTTTAAGGTTGATATTAATGCCCAAGAAAACAGGCTCAGTGGATGTGCGGTAATTTCAGAAGGCATTAGTGTTGTCGTTGTTGAGGGTGGTTCCAAATCAATTAAGAGATACGGGAAGCTCATGCTTAAGAGGATTGATTGGACTGCTACTGTTGAGAAAGAAGACGAGGAAGAAAATGACGATGAGGAGAAACCTGTTAACAAATGCGTGCTTGTTTGGCAGGGGAGCGTCGCAAAACCTAGCTTCAACAAGTTTATGGTTCAAGAATGCAGAAGTGAAGCAGGTGCGCGCAAATTCTTTTCTGATCACGGGGTTGGCCATTATTGGGATCTTGTAGTTAACTTCACCACCGACGAGCACATGTAAATGTAATCTTGATAGTTCTCAAGAGTGTAGTTGTTTTGGGAGAGGAAATTGTGTTTCATCAGCAGGAGGAGAAGAGGCTCAAATGCGTGAAGTTCGTTTTCATCTTTTGACCTGCTATACTTGTACGGTTCTTGTGAACCTTCCTACCTTAGACTTTTCACATTGAATTTTGCTTCTAGTAATCAGTACATTCGATTATGTAATGCTGGTATTACTAATTTTCTTAAAAATATGCTTTGATTATGCTGAGTGTTTCTTTGATAATGATGAGGTTTACTAAGGTTTTTCGAAGGTTTTTGGCGTCATGATTCATTGAGGAAATTAGGATAGGGAATTGGGCGAAGAACTATCTGTTTCGGAGGAATTACATACCTTACCAATTATGAAGTGTCCATGCCACTTGTTCTAACTAATGTGGGACATTTTAACAATTTCAACTAGTGTCGTTATCAAACAAAAATGTAAAAACAATTGAAATATTTCTATTAAATAAAGAAAGTATAATATAACAAGAACATACAATTCTAACAAAAAAAAAGAACAAGAATATACAGTTGAAAAAAATTGTAACTGTACTTGATGTAACCCTGACTTATTCTTGTTGACAAATCCATTAGCTATTTTTCTTTCAATATTGAAGAGAAAAACTTCAAATTATAATGTCGGGTCGATTGACGTTTCAACTTAACGTAGCATTTTGCATTAGACAATCATAATAAATACAAAAACTGCTTTGAGCCACAAACTAAAAGCTAACAAATTTTTAGGGGGCAACGGCTACAAAAGGCCCTTTGGTATGTAATTTTCACCATATCGCACATCAGAAGTTAAATGGTCCATTTTGTAAATACTATTATGAGTGTTGATTGTGGTGTGAGTGCACAGTGCAGTGTATATATATACACTATAGTTTAAAAGAAAACCAATTTGAATTTCTGTTAGCCTGCCAAACTCATATAGTCCTAACTCGAATAAGATATTCTACTTAATTTAATTAAATTAAAGTACGATTCTTTTTGTTTTTCCTCATTTTCTGAAATTAGACATGGAATTATGCCAAAACAACTCAATTTGAGGTCCCGGTACCTTTTATCTTTATTTTTAATTCATACTTTAGGATATGATTACTTTGTACTTTTCTAAGAAGTACTTTATGCAAGCATATTGTGATTTACCGTTGATAGGGTCTCTACAATGGATTTGCCTTCATCTTGAATGAACGTTACCATGAAAAATAATTAATTGGAACAAAAATAGAAAAAATGGGCATATCTGAACAAAAGTAAAGGCTATGTTGATAAAATCAGAATTACATTCAAATTAATTAACATACTATAAAAGTAAATGAATTTCTAAAAAGAAGTCAGTTAAAATTAATATCAGAAGTCAATATATTTTCTAGCTTGAAATAGAAACATTGAAATGAACACTTTTATAGAATGAAATTAAATTAATAAACTAAATTGATAAAATTTAATGGATGATGCACAGGAGATAGACACGCCTCGCCCTATATACATTATGGCATGGAACGACTATTTCATAGTACTTTTTTTTTTTTTTAATCATATGGAACATTTAATAACAAAACAGAGGATTAAAGTATATTTAAAATGTACGTAAAATGGAATACACACACATACGCATAGATGTATATATAAAAATATAATAGTACATGACTTTCTTTTCCCAGAGTAATTTAAGTAAATATTGTATTTGATTTTATTTTTATTTTATATTTTCGAATCTTGAAAAGTATAGTAATTCTTGTTTTTCTATAGATTATGATATAAAATGAGATTTCAAGTCAATATTATGTTATTCGAAATATAAATATTTAACTGAAACGTATAAATGATACTCTCAAAATATTATTTATATCAACATGACACGTACATTTTAATAAGTTCATATATATACTTCTAGTTTTGTCATTATTTAGATAAAATATAGAAGCACACGCACCCACAAAAAACAAAAAATATGCAGTACTTATTAAAACAATAATAATTCTATCCGGATATAAACACTACAATTATAAGGAACCTAAAGATTTGCTTTGTCCTCTCATTACCACATGCATACTACATTAGTAGTACATAATACACATATCAACCAGAAGACTCACGAAATTCGAAACAGAAATTATTCAAAACAACAAATTGATCATGATCTAACGCCTACCAAAAAGAAGGCATTACATAAATTTGCTAACCTCTTCGTTAAGTACGTTCTTATAAATAAGTAAAAAATTACTACGTACCTCAACAATACATTGATCATTTTAAATTGCTTTCTTTTGCATGACCATTATTTCTTTCGCACAAGGCATCACATAAGCCAAAGTGCTCTTCTCCAAAAAATAATAATAATAATAATAAATAAAAGAAAATAATTAAAAACACCAAAGTGCATGTTTGTTGATTGATCAAATTATTCACACAATTAAGCCTCAATCACCTAAATTGTCATGACATTATAGCCAATTGCATATAGTAGTAGTAATGAAGTAAGTAAAATACATCACGTGTATAAAATAACATCAATATACACATAACATAGACATAGAGTATTAATTAACATCGTTAAGCCGTTGGGATCAAAATAAATACTAGCTAGTATGGATTACGGGCATGAATATTCCAACCATATGATGATGATTCATTATTGTTCATCATCTGCTGCCCATGGCCTCCATTATGAACCATACTCGCCGTCGCCGGCATATTATACATATCACCACCTTGCTCCGTCACCCCACCTCCAACTCCCATATCACCGCCACCTGCAGCTTCTTCCTCCTCTTCCTCCAGCGGCAGCCTCTCGTACACCGCATTCGAAAAAGTCGAAGCGATCACCATCACCGGCCCCGCCGCCACCAGAGCGCCGACGACGCTGCCCCCCAACACCTGCCCCTGCCCGCCGGCGAGGTACACCGTCAGCCCCATCGACCCCGGCGGCGACGGCCCCGGCAGGAACGACCCCGTCAGCGACAGAATCTCGAACCTGCCGTGCAGCGCCACCGCGCCGCCGGCGGAGGGCTGCCTGATGGTGACGTTGGTGACTGTTCCATTCGCGCTGAGGACGCAGACCCCCCTCTGCCGCCGCCGCGCGAACTGGGCGATCGACTCCGCCACGTCGGAGCCGCTCGCCACCTCCAGCACGTGGCTGCGCAGCGCGTTGGGGCTGTCGCGCGTGACGAAGATCGGCGGCTTCGGCTTGTTCTTGGAGCCTGACGGCCGGCCCCTCGCCCGCCGCCCCGGCACCTCCACGGCGCCCTCCTTGGGATCGTCGCTCTGCTCCCTCTCCTCCTCTTCGCCTCCTCCTCCTCCTCCTCCTCCGCCGTCGTTCATGGCGATGCTCAGATCTGGATTCTTCATAGTTGACGAAGAAACATGAAGACTACTCCCCATGTTTTCATTCACAGACATGCCGAGATCGGACTTCCTGATCGCCGGCGACGAGTCTAACCCTCCCGCCGCAGCTGGTAGACCTCCTCCTCCGCCTGCCCACCACCGGTTCGTCATCTCGACAAACGGAAAGAGTTGTTGAGATGAGGAGAGAGAATTAACGTAGAAAAGCAAGTGTTATTGGAAACTCAAATGATGTTTGTAGCTAGAGCTAGGTTATGGGATTCATGGAATAAAGCAGAAATTAAAGCAGTAGAAATTAAATTAATTAAGAACCCTAAAATCGATCGGAAAAGATAAGGTTGGAGTGTAATAAAGAATGAAGAAAGGGAGAGAAAGGGGTTAAGGTGAGGTTGAAGACTCCAAGGATCGAATAAATTAATCAGAAAAAAACAATAATTTAGGTTAGTTTAATACTATAATTTGGGGTTAATTTGTATACATAATTAATTAATTAGGTGGTGTATGTGTGTGGGAGGAATGCGTCAAAGTATTCGTTTAGCTGTCTTTTTCTTTGTCGTTGTCTGTTTCTGACAATGACTGGCAATTAATTATAAGATCGATGACTTCATTTTTGTTTGGTCTTTTGAGAAAATTAGGGTTTTCTCTTTCTCTTTCTCATGGCATTCACATGAGCAAGTGGGATGCATCTTCTTCTCGCTCTAGCTAGACAAATTAAGTTGGGTTGAATAATTATATTATCTATGTCATTGTCTCGTATAAAATTTGGTAAGTATGTGCAAAGCAAAATATAATTAATATGAATAAATTAGTGAAATAGCTAGGTGTCATCACCATGTAGTGGACAGTATATATTAGGCTGTCCATTGCCATTGCCAGATTATCATTTCCGCAGCTTAATTAAATTCCCATTTTGTGACTTCATCAATCTCTATTTTATTCAACTTACATAAATGTGAATAATATCATATATAAGGAATGGGAATCAATACGCCATATTCACTAGCTACTGTGAGGATCGTTTAATTTATACATATAGTTCACATTTAATATTCTTTTTAGTTTTCCTTTTTTAATTAATTTAGAAATGGTGATCATGAACGTGATCCAATATGGTGAGGAAAAGTTTATTATCTCAAGATAGAGGAAACGAAGGTTGCCCATTGATTTTCATGATCGTGGAATAAAAATCATTATTTTTTTTAAGTTACAATACATGACACATAACTCGAACCCACAATAAAGAGAAACATCTTTTACCACTAAGTTGCATTTTATTATCAACGTGTAACTGTGTAAATATTGGTAATAAACGATAATGAATACTAAGGTGCAAAAGTTAAATGACATCCAAAAAACTTTACACCGTCCAACAATGCATGTTACTACACACACCTTAAAATTTTCAATTTTGGAATGAATATGCAAAAAAACAAAAAAAAAAAAAAAACAAAACTCTCCATAGAAAGAAAGAAAAAAATTTGTGCCCGAAATAATCTTTCCGACATATATATATATATAATATGTGAATCCAAACAAATGTCGGTAGAGTAGTAATTCTGAATGTTATCCATATTAAATTGAAAAAATCAACTTAATTTGATGGTTAGACATGTCTAATTGAAGGAGAGTGTGTAGTAGTTGAACCTTTTATTTGGTGATTTGATTTTTTTTTTTTTTCAACAAAACAATCTTCCAGGGGTATTTGCAAAAGCGTGGAGAGCATTTTTATTCATCTTATTTCTAATAATAATATGGAGTAAAATATCATTTTGCAATAAAACAAGACTTACATAGTTACATGTTTGCTGCTTTCTCTCTCTACTGCTGATTCATCCGAATGTAGTTGACCTGGAGTGGTAGCATTTCCGTCGCGGATGTTGTCGTTACGGTAACGACAAGCAAAATTTTCCGTCGTTAAATGCCTTAGCAACGAGCCTTTTGATGTCGTAAGATTCCCGTCGCTAGTCCGCCGTTAACCCTTTTTAGCGATGGAAATTGTTTTCTAACGACGTAAAGTTCCGTCACTATATGCGCTTTTTTTGTAGTGTACCCGATGAGTTATATTTTATGTTGAAGGAATTTCCAACTACTACATTCATGCATACAGAATAAATTTTGTTCCAACAACATGCTTACCGTACATGATCTAGAGGTTGTGTAACATAATATATTGAGTAAAAATTAGTTATATCCACTTACTATATATTAAAATTAGTTATATCCACTTATTGAAAACCAAATTAGTTATATCCAATATGACATAAATACCCTTAGAATAATTGAAACATGACAAAAAAACATCACTTCAATTCTGCATTTCACCGAAAAAATGGGAAGTGACCGTGTGTTGTATGGAAAATTGGAAAGACAAAGATTCTGTTGACTACTTTATAAATTAATTAGGATAGATTGGAGAGGTAGGTGAGAGTAGAGTTAAAACCCTAATCCCGCTCACAAGTTCCTGTGAAAGAGTTAAAACCCTAATGCTGCTAGTTAATGTAATTTTTATTATTATTTTTTTTGTTATTTATTTAATGTAATTTAATCATTAATTTTTTATTTCATTGATAATGATAGCATTATAGTAGGAACAAAATATATTTTCCATCGCAGAACAATTATATAAATTTGAAAAACAAAGATCTCGCTCGAGTTATGTAGATCCCACTCGAGCGGGATCTAAAAATAAATCCATATTATGCGAGCGGGATTTAGTGTTTCACGAGTGGGATTTAAAAGTTGTAAATAGAAATATATTATTTTGTGAAATTTATTATATATATATTAAGTTATGATTTTTTTAATCGTATAAGGTATTCATTTTTTAAATTTCATTAAATTTAATTTTCTAGTAATAAAAAATACATTTTCCAACTCAAATAAATTATATAAATTCAAAAAACATAGATCCCGCTCGAGTTATGTAGATCCCACTCGAGGGGGATCTCAAAATAAATCCATCTTTTACGAGCAGGATTTAGTATTTCACGAGTGAGATTTAAAAGTTGTAAATAAAAATATATTTTTTTTAAAATTTATTATATATATATATTAAGTTATGATTTTTTTTAATCGTATAAGGTATTCGTTTTTTAAATTTCATTAAATTTAATTTTCTAGTAATAAAAAATACATTTTCCAACTCAAATAAATTATATAAATTCAAAAAACATAGATCGCGCTCGAGTTATGTAGATCCCACTTGAGCGGGATCTCAAAATAAATCCATCTTTTGCGAGCGGAATTTGTTATTTCACGAGTGGGATTTAAAAGTTGTACACAAAAATATATTTTTTTTGAAATTTATTATATATATATTAAGTTATGATTTTTTTTTTCGTATAAAGTTTTAATTCAAATTTTACAAAATTATTCGCGCATGCTTGTGAGGATATGACATTGCATCACATGCATTGGTTGAAGAATATGGGTTGACTCAAATTTTTGTCCCATATCTTTGTATTACTCAATATTCTTCATATATCATCTATATATATCTTCAATTATTATCATCAAATCCCGCCCATTACGCCAAAAAAAACCCTAAATCCCGCCCTATATACAAGTCATTGTAACACCTCCACCGCCTCCACCCTTCACCGTGCAAAAATCCTCCACCCTTCACCGTCGAAACCCCCCCCCCCAACTCCACTCCCAAATAAAGAGAAAACAAGCGGCGGCGAGCGGGATCTTCGTTCCCCACCTCCACTCCGTCCGCAACATGACTTTAGAGGTTAGCAAATTTTTTTATATTAATTAATATATGTTGAATTATTAGTTAAATTATTAGTTGAATTATTTATTAAATTAATTTTTGAATAATTTGTTGGTTATTGTTTGCATTTCGATTTTGTGCGTACAAAATTAGATTTTATGTTTTAGGTTTATAGTATAGTTTATCCCATATTAATAAAATTATATGAAATCCCACTCGTAATTTACAATTTTTGTTGGTTATTGACTTCTAAAGTATGCCAAATTGAGTAAACACTAAATCCCGCTCGTAATAAGAAGATCCCGCTCGGTCGGGTTGTATATCCCGCTCGGTCAGGATTTTCTGTGGGATCCCTATGTCTGAGCGGGATCTTTGTTTTTCTAGGATGAAATTAATTAAAAAATAACAATATATAATAATTTTTATTTTAGTCGAATAATTTGGTGGTTAAAAAAATTAGTTTCCATTTGTGTAGAAAATTGTAAATTCGCTTTATTTTTTAAATTATGCGTATATTTTCACGTAATTGGCATGTAATTTTCACGTAATTGGTGTGTAGAAAAGATTATGTGTGGATTTAAAAAAATATGCGTATTTAAATGTAATGAATTGTTATTTGTGGATTATTTTAAAAAGATGCGTAATTTTTTTTGGATTATCTTTCGAATTATTTTCTATTTTATTTGTAATGAATTGTTATTTTGATTTTGTGCATAGATTACATACAAGTGGCTCGACTCTATCAACCGTAGTTCGACTATTAGCATGTATTATAGGATTGGTGTTTTGAAAGATGTTAGAAGGGTTTTGTATGATGTCGGTGGTCAAGAGTTGGTCGATAGATTTATAAATGGGTGCTTTGGGCATTTTGTTTATGAGACCCGGGGCAGAAATGCGGGATGGCTGTGCATCACGTACTGTCACGTAAGATCAACTATCCATATTCTCAGCCTCACGAGATGTGGTTCCATATCAACGGA
The DNA here is from genome assembly GCA_029490685.1 of Schizonepeta tenuifolia. NCBI lineage: Eukaryota > Viridiplantae > Streptophyta > Magnoliopsida > Lamiales > Lamiaceae > Schizonepeta > Schizonepeta tenuifolia. The sequence goes on along the minus strand of CM055960.1, from coordinate 47,590,695 downwards.
GTAAACCTCCGATTTTCTATTGAAGAGCCTTGGTGACTGGTTTGAACTTTGGCGAGTCCAGCTTTAATCCGGCGGATGACCACGATTTATCGGATGTGGAGGTTTATCGACGATTTTGTAACGGTATGCCTATCACTGGGAATGCCTTACTGGAGCGATTTAAGAACACGCGGGCGCCCATTGCCGATCGAAATGGTGATCTATGTGTTGATTTGTACCTCTGCGCAGCTCACGTTTTAGTGGCGTACGTGGTAATACTCGGTAGAGATTTGAAGAAATTTGTTCCGCAGTGGATTTGGAAATTGGTTGATGATTTGACTTTGTTCAATAATTTTCCATGGGGAGCATATTCATACTTGAATTTGAAGCACTACATCTCCCATGTGCAGAATACAAAGAAATATCACTTCTATGGTGCAGTGTGGGCTTTTCATGTGTGGTCTCTAGAAGTCATGCCAGATTTAGCAGAAGCCGCTGCGAGACTTGATGACCCGACCGGGGCTCCTAGATGCCTTAAATGGAGGTTAGAAGCAGACCTACAACAGATCTTGAACCATTTTTTTCTCAACTGGTAATAAATTAGTTTTTTGATCTCTTAATACTTTGCTGTTCTTATACAATACGCCATATTTAATATCCATTTTTTTTTTGTACAGGAGCCCAATTTGACACCAATTGCTGTTTCTGACGACGAGTTGATGACTTTTTTACTGGCAGTCGACTCAATATCCAAATGCTCTCAATATTAATTTTGTCCCGTCCAGCAATCCGCTAAGGGATGGTGAGCAGTTTCCTCCTCGTCCCCGTACGGAAGCAATTTTTTATGAAGAGGCCAACCCGACACATGAAGCTTCAAGGCCCAGACGATCACATGGAGCGGGTGCTAGCTATGTCGAGGCAGACAATTCAGACGAAGAGCCTCAAATTCAACCCCAAGATAAGGGGAAGCGTACTCGCAAAACTGCAAAAGCTGCATCCCAACAAGCTGCATCATCATCTTCCAGCAGTGGGGGCGAGCACCACCGCCGATACAATGATCGTCGTTGGATGAGAGAGGAATTGAAAAGATCTGAGGATCGGCTCCTGGACAAGATGGATAAGAGATGGGTACCTCGGTTTGCCAAGTGGTTTGGGGACTTGATGGAACAAATGCGATGTGGAACATCCCGACGTTCACCTGCATATCAACCCACAACTCGGCCTCGGCAGGATCCCGTCTTCCACTCACCACCACCAGAGCCCACCACTGTGCCCTTTACTACCGCGCCTAGTTCCATCCCATACACTACTGAACCATTCACTGTGCCCTCTACTTCCATCACATACACTACTGAACCATTCACTGTGCCCTCTACTACCCTGTCCAGTTCCATCCCATACACTACTGAGCCATTCACTCCGGCCCGATTTTCTATGCCTGAATTTGGTACGGCATATCGGCCGCAAGGACAGTTTGGTAGTACGCATCATGATCGGCCTCACCATTCCATGTTTGGTAGTGGTCATCAGATAGATATGTGGAGCCACTTGGGAGAGGTAGTGTAAAGTTTTTATTATCACATCTATTTTGTTATTCATGTTTGAATTATTTTAATACTTTGTAAAGTAGTTGATTGGAAGCTCGTTTCAACAATCACTCGCTAAAGATCGTTCCCAAATGCAACGATCACAAGAAGTGCCAACTAGTGCTATCCCTGCTATCCCATTTGATCGCCATCATCCTGAAGAGGCGGCCGTTAAACAGCCTAAACGGAAAGGGCTTAGAAAGAAAAAGCTTGCAGCCTCAGTTTCTACGCCATTTCAAGCCGAAGTTGCACCGATCCCACTGGCAGATGAACTGGTTGAGGAATTTCAAAAATTTTGCAACGGTCCCCAGGATACCACGATGATTCTTGAAGATAGTGGTATACCACTTGAGCACTCATGGTTTTTGGAGCTTTTAAATCCAAAAATGGATGTCCTTGCCGGGGTAAGTTAATTTGTACTCTATTAGATGGCTATCATTAAAAATTATTATTAATTTAATGTAATATCTAACAATTTTTTGTAGGCCGTTGATTTGTACTTAATGAATCTGCGCCTGCGATTGAAAGCAAATGATGGGATGAAGCCTGGTGTGACATTTAGGAACACCGTCATCTTAGACACGGGTGTCTTCGTAAGTAGCTTTTTACTATTAATTTCAACAACACTGTCTTGTTGGCTAAACAAGTTTTTTATATTATTGATGAAACAGTGTTCACTCGAAAATGATTGAAATATGGGAAAAACCATTCACCCTCAGTACCAGCCTCCCCCAAGCATACTATTTACCATCCACGGAAGAGAAGACGTTGGAGCGTCACATACCTCAATGTTTGATGCAACACAAGTAAGTGAATTTAGATTTTTAAGTAATTTGTTGAAAACTATTTGTGATAATGTAGTAGATTTAATTGAGTTATGCTTCCATGTCCATTTTGTGAAGGTCATATTAGTGTGTTGTGTAAGTACACACTTCGTGACGGTCTATATCGACATGTTGGCATGGACGGCGACCTTGTACGACTCCATGTACTATAACTTTGATGCGGAAGTGCAACAAATGCTATTTGATAGGTTGAAACTACTGCTACACTTATGGCCTGTAGTTCTTAGCCATGCCTTCTATTGGAAACATCAATGTATTGGGCGCACCCGTATCAATGATCCATTGCAATTGGTAGTGGCTGACATTGATCATCAATTTAAGCAAAAAGACCGTCTAAATTTCGCTCCATTTGCACTGATGCAAGTTGAAAGATTGATTACTGGACGTCCATCCATATTATGGGGGCAAAATCGCACTACAGCATATAGACTAAGGATGGCATGTGCTATATATGAACTTTGTCGACCAGCGTAAGGGCTAAGGGCCACTTTTTTTTTTTTTTTTTTAATTGGAACAATGATTATTGTAATGAATTTCGACATTTAGACTTTATTCATGTTATGATTTAGTTTGTTTTAGTAATTTTGGATTTTTTTCATCGTATAATCTATGCATTTTCTTATTTTGATTAAAATTAATCACCCAAATATTTAGTTACGATTTTTTTTATCAAATAACACATGCATTTTTTAAATGTGATTAAATTTAACATAATAGTAGTAAATAATTCATTTTCCAACTCAGAAAAATTATATAAATTGAATAGATAAAGATCCCGCTCGAGTTATATAGAGACCCCACTCGAGCGGGATCTCAAAAATATTCAAGAAATGCGAGCGGGATCTTCACCTACACGAGTGGAATTTCAATTTTGCAATCCAAAATATATTTTTTTGTTAAATTAATGTTATATATATTTAGTTACGATTTTTTTATCAAATAACACATGCATTTTTTAAATGTGATTAAATTTAACATAATACTAGTAAATAATTCATTTTTCAACTCAGAAAAATTATATAAATTGAATAGATAAAGATCCCGCTCGAGTTATATAGAGACCCCACTCGAGCGGGATCTCAAAAATATTCAAGAAATGCGAGCGGAATCTTCACCTACACGAGTGGAATTTCAATTTTGCAATCCAAAATATATTTTTTTGTGAAATTAATGTTATATATATTTAGTTACGATTTTTTTATCAAATAACACATGCATTTTTTAAATGTGATTAAATTTAACATAATAGTAGTAAATAATTCATTTTCCAACTCAAAAAAATTATATAAATTGAATAGATAAAGATCTCGCTCGAGTTATATAGAGATCCCACTCGAGCGGGATCTCAAACATATTGAAGACATACGAGCGGGATCTAGTATTTCATGAGTGAGATTTAAAAGTTGTAAACAAAAATATATTATTTTGTGAAATTTATTATATATATATTAAGTTATGATTTTTTTAATCGTATAAGGTATTCATTTTTAAAATTTCATTAAATTTAATTTTCTAGTAATAAAAAATACATTTTCCAACTCAAATAAATTATATAAATTCAAAAAACATAGATCCCGCTCGAGTTATGTAGATCCCACTCGAGCGGGATCTCAACATAAATTCATCTTTTGCGAGCGGGATTTACTATTTTACGAGTGGGATTTAAAAGTTGTACACAGAAATATATATTTTTTTTTTAAATTTATTATATATATATTAAGTTATGATTTTTTTAATCGTATAAGGTATTCATTTTTTAAATTTCATTAAATTTAATTTTCTAGTAATAAAAAATGCATTTTCTAACTCAAATAAATTATATAAATTCAAAAAACATAGTTACGATTAATAGTATATTGTTAAAGCCGATTACAATGTCTATGCGTATGACCTTCTTCACGATAATTACCACATCTCCTCAGACGTTGATTAGTCGATGATTCTACTTCTTGCCTTGTGGTTTGTCTCCGACTAGTTCTCTCCAATGCAGATGTTCGCCGATTAGTTCTCAGTCGTCCTGCCTATGAAGTGATTACGGGAGGCAAGACCAAGATATTGGCCACTTGAACTGAAATATCCCAATTCTCTCATGTGGAACACGATGTATAGGATATTGATAAGCTTCGTCCCAAGCTTCTCGTTTGTAGTACCATTGCACATACTGGTTGTAATATCCTGGAAATTCCTTACGATTTCAAAATTTTAGAGTTAATTAAATAAATGGCTTTGCACGCCTAAGTTCACGATTTTGAATTCTAAGACTAACGGTCGAATCCGTTTCTGAAAATAAATTACGGAAGTCAGCTAGACGACTACTGTATTTAGGGTTAGCACGTAAGAAAAGTTTTTAGTTCGTGAACTTAGAACGGAAAACCGTCTGATTTTTACATTCACGAAATCGCGATACGAACTCGCCCGAGAAAGTTCGTTTTTATGATTTTCCGGACAAAAATCGGACTGTGTCGTCCCGAGTTTGTGTCAAAATAAATTTTATAAATTTATTTTCCGATTAAATTTCATACGTTAGAATTTTCGGTCGAATCGGATCGCGACGATTTTGTGCCGAGCTACGTTTATCGTCTAACGTTTTCCGTAACGTCGTATCGCGCCGGAAAAATACGTATCACTCCTAAAAATCCCTAGGGGCAGCCGACCTCTCTCTCTTTTAGTTAGATATTTTGGTGTTTTATATAGTTAAAGTGTGACACCTAATGGTATACTATTCACTACTTTACACCTTAGCTAGTTACTATTCATCACTTTACACCTTGCAATCTTGTTCCATAAGTTAACAATTAAAACTTCATTTCTCCCTCCCACACCCTTAGAATCGGCAGCCCTCCCTCTCTATTCTCCCATCTTTCATTTCATCACCTCCATTGAAGAACCTTCAAGATCTAGAAGAAGAAATAGCACAAGTCTTCATCCAACCATTACAACTTAATTCCCTCTTCATTAATTATCAAGGTAATCATCTCCTCCATACTTCTATCCAATTGGATTTCTCATCTTTTATTTTTTCATCTTGATAGAAAATTAGAGTTATGAAATAGATTATTCGATCTTGGATTAATGAAATTAGAAGTGTTAGGATGTGAATTCTAGGGTTGAAATTGAACAAAAATCAAGAACCCTAACTTTTTGTCTATACCGAAAATTTAGGGATATTTGTAGGATTTTTAGATTTCTTCAATTAATGATAAATTCATGCTTAAGAAGTGCTTAATTAGAGATTAGAACAAAGAGGAATCGAAAGCCCCATGCCTTGTTGAAAACCGATTAGGGTTTGAGTTGGAATTAGGGATTGTTGCATGTTAGTTTGTAATTGGATTGCAAATGATTAATTGTTGATATAATAGGATGATTAGTGGATAAATGTTGTTAATTGGAGAAGAAAATCACCCTCTTAATATTTATATAAGTACCGAAATTATTTAAGTAATTAGGGGTTTCCACATGTTTGATTTAATTGATGAATTGTTGATGGAATTATGTAGTAATTGATGTGAATTGATAATAGGAATTTAATTAGATTTTTCTAAAATTAATTATCGTAAGGTAAGAGACGAAGAACATGTTATAAGTTGAAATATAGTAGTGTTATGAAATGTTTGCATGCATAGAAGTGATTCTCGTTAGATGTAGATTGACGTCGTAAAATTTGAAAGGAATCCGACAACTTTGAAAAACGCGTAAGAGACGAACAACTAGTCGTAACTAATAACCGAGAAGTCGAATGAGAATTCTAATTTGATAATATTGTCTATGATAGACTTGAGACCAACTTTCTAGTTGACGTCATTAGCTTTCGAGCTATTATAATATGAGCTTTAGTTATAGTCGAGAACTAGAACGCGTTTTGCATAATTTGTTGGTTTAGTAATTGTTAGTTGAAAGCCGACGTTTAGAACGTCGTGCTTTTGGACGAGTTTTGAGAAGGAGTTCGCCACGTACGGGAATACGTGATGACTGCCTTGAGGGTCCAGTTTATAAAGAAATCGAATACGAGAGCTTAGAACGAACCTAAGACGTTATACGTCGAATCTATCAAGCAACTAGGGTTTTCGCGGCAGTTTTGCGACCCTCGCCGGAACTGTAATAACTTCCAGCTCGTTTATCGGATTTGTGATCCGTAAATTGGAGCGTAAACTAGACATCTCAAAATTTCCAGTAGTACAGGGCTCATCCCCTGTTTCCAAATCCTCTGTTCTGGACAGACCCCAGAGTCACTGTATTGCGCAGTGAAATTTCAGTTTCATTTCTTCTAAGTTGTTTCGTTCACAACTTAGTTTCTTTCGATCGTTTAAGCCGTAATAACTAACGACTATCTTCCTACTGACCCTAGAGTCAAGTACAAGGCCTTGAGTAATAAAACCAGTTGAGATCTTATCTCTTTTTCGTTCAAGTAAAGAAGTAGTAAGCGAGAAATTTCATAAGTTGTTTAATGAACAAAAACTTAATTCTCCTAAATTGTTTCTTTCCAACTTAGTTCCTTATGATCCTTTAAGTCGTATTAAGTTACCGACTACCCTCTCTACTGACCTAAGAGTCGAGTATGAGACCTTTCGAGTTCTAAACGGGATTAGTACGAGTCTCGTTCCCGTTTAAGTAAAATGAAACTAGTAAGCGTGCAAATGCCTAAAGAATGAAACAACTAAAACCTTTTTCGATTCTTTTTGATCGATTATCTTTTACGACCCGTTGTTAAGTATTATTATTTTACGATGAAGGAGGAAGTCAGCTGTAAAGAAAGGTCGGAAGATCCGAAGCTTGGAAGCTAGTGCTTTTAGTTCTGTATTACGAGGTGGGCTTTTATCTATATCAAATAAAATGTGGGTTTTTCCACAACTCGAAAGTATTAATTATCGCTTTGATAATTGTGTTTTCAAAGTGATAATCTTGGCATAAACTGTTTCAACTACTTTATGTGAGTTCTCTTGTACCTATCTGAGTTAACTTTCGGGTTTACCAGATTTCTGAGTTAACCTTCGGGTTTTCCAGACTTTTAGAGTTAATCTAACTAGGTTAACTAACGATCGGCTCTGAGTTAGCTGCTAAGTGCTTTTCAGAGTTAGTGCACTTTGTAACCTGTGGTGTATGTGGTATCCTGTTGAGGGGTAACCAGCCACGGTGAATTAGCTTTGGTCAAGATTGAACATAACATACTCTAAAAATGCTTGCGCAAGCTGCTTTATACAAATCAGTCAGAAAATGTTTAGTAGGCACGGGCCTTTTTAACAAAACCCCGATGCGCTACGATTATAAAATGCCAGATTATTTATACTTATGTTTATGATTTCGGCATCGTGCCCACTAAGTACTTTTGTACTTAGCCCTGCATTGTTTTCTAAATGTGCAGGTTGAAGCGACGGGAGCGGCAACGGTTGATGTTGAGTTGAAAGATAGGATGCTTTAGTTAGAACTCTTCCGCTGCAGAACTCTAAATCTTTTCAAATATACCTTTTGAACAATACACTGTAGTTAAGTCTGTAAATTTGAACTTAGATACCTTTGTGTACTTTTGTCGAGTAATCACTCGTGATTAACTCTTTCTTTATTATATTCCAGTCTTGTTCATTGAATGTTTGATGTCGTTTATGTATGTTTAGTCAGTTAGCCCCCTTCTTCCCCGCTTCTTTAATCCAACCCCAGTCACACCCCGGCTTCTGCCGTCCCTCAGGATTTGGGGCTGTGACACTGGTACACATCATCAGCATTTTTTCTACAATTTTTAACAATAATGTTAATTATAATTTTTTATAATTTTAATTATAATTTCATATGGTTATGCAAATTGAAGCAATAAAACATACCGGATAGCAGCAAAAGCATGCGAATAAGGCAATCCATCATCTTGAAATTCACAACATGTGCAATTGTGTAAATTGAGATCAACTTTCCAATTTCTTTTACCATCACCCACGTTGAACACCGAGCCGATTCCACCACTCGTATCGTACCTAAATGACTTATTCATTGATTTTATCATATTCTTAGCCGCCTCTTGAGTGACAACTTCATCGTCCCCTTTGGGCGAATTCCGTCTCTCATCGAACCATTGCTCGATGATATACCTTATAGCGTCAAGCATTGAGCATATAGGGAGACCACGAGCCCATTTTACTCTATGATTCCACACTTCTGCTGCATTTGAAGTGAGATGGCTATAACGCGGCAATGGACACTTGCATCGAGCCCACTTCTCTGGTCTAACTCTCATTAATTTGTCGTATGCGCCTTGGCTCTCTTGTTGAATAGAGGCCATTGCCTTATCATAAATTGAAGTGCGATATGCAAAAGCAGCTCGTTCGTACAATCTCACAACAACTTTCCCATAGCACGTCAACTTATTCAGCAAGTGATAGTAGCAAAGACCGTGAACTGCATTTGGAAACACCTCATTGACAGCGTTCGCTATAGAGACATGTGCGTCAGAGACAATCAATGTATCTCTAAGCTCGTCATATGCCATTTTCAAACGGGTTAGAAACCATCTCCAAGATATATCATTCTCGATTGGGCCAACACCTATCGCCAGTGGAAAAACATGCTCGTTGGCATTCTTTGTCATAGCGACAAATAAAATGCCTTTATTCTTTCACTTGAGATGAGTGCCATCTAAAACTATCACAGGTCTCATATTGAATGGATACGCGAGTCTGCAGGCGCCGAGAGCCACAAACAAATGCTCAAATCTCCCATCATTTCTAACCTCAAGATCAGTAAGCGTGCCGGGATTTGATTCTTTGAGCATGTGACAACTGGAAGGATTCAACATACCCTCCGTATATACTTTGTATTGCATAATGTCGTGCTCGCAATGCCAAATCATAACGGATGGTGATACCGAACTCGCGTAACATTTCCTCCATAATGGCCTTTGGCTCCATGATTTTACAGTTGGTTCTGATTTTTCGCTCCACGTAAGCTGCAACAATATTCATCTTGATTTTCCTCGAAGCGGCACGTCGTAGCTGATGGATGCATGAATGCTCAGGAATGAACTTATGTATTATCCAAGTATTCGTTCCACGTGAGGTTGCACGCAACTCAAATGGACAATTCGGATACTTGCATAAGAACTTCATTCGAATATAATCTGATCTCGGAGTTTTGAATTCAAGTCCTCTCTCCATGTGCCACGTTCCGACTGCAATATTTATCTCTTTTTTGTTGTGGAAAATAACACCAACACGCAACTCATCATCATCTGTCGGGTCAGGATCACGTGCTACGAGAGAAATCGTAGCATCAGGCGGAATCACCAGAACTAACCAGTTGGTTAGATCACACGCATTCGTCGTTGCACTAGGACGAATCCATGCACTGTGCTCCACCATAGTAAAATTGCGTAAACCTTCCTCAGTCCAGTCTTCAGATGCTTCACTATCAGTTTCAAGATCAGCACTGTCAACATCTTCATCGTCTGAATCCAACTCGACAGTGCATTGTGGTTTATCATCTTCGTTGTCTGGAACATGACAATCCAGAACAATAGGTACATGATATGTGGACGTCGCTTCGTAATTATACCCACTAGGATATAAGTTGAAAAAGAAATCCTGGGAATTGATTTGTTGTTGGATACGCTCCATTTCATCAGAATACGTGTGCCCTTGGTCGTATTGAAATGATGACGGTTGCCCTTGGTCGAATTGAAATGATGACGTCTGCCCTTGGTCGAATTGAAATGATGACGGCTGCCCTTGGTCATATTGAAAGGATGACGCCCCAGGTTCTTCGAAATATGGAACATACACATCTATGTGGCTGTGGATGAGATACACGGTTGGACGGGACTCCATGCACAATTGAGCAAATTGTTGATCTGTGCTCAAGAGAATTTTCACAGTGCGTCCACTTCGAGCATGCGATAAATAATACATTTCGTATCGAGTGCTCATCGAATTTCGACGCATCAGCACATCGATGTTATATTTCAAATTGATAAGAGCTGAGGTGGCAGCAAGAACTTGAGTGATCGATTCTGAACCGCCCACATACTCACAATCGTGCCATTCTCCACCATATTTGATGTTGAAATATTTCCATTCTTCCATATTCTGAAATATAAACACTATAAATATGAAAATAAAGATAATTAAAAATGTAATATAAAAGATCCCGCTTGCATAATTTGTACATCCCACCTCCAGTGGGATCTTCCTTACCGAGCGGGATCTGACTATTCACGAGTGGGATCTACTAAGGACGAAATCTTAAATACAATTAAAACTCACCTTTTTTGAATTTATTGATCAAATCTGAAAACTCCTTCAACTAATGCGAAATTCTCTTTTTAACTGATAATTTTTTATGAGGAGTACAAAATATTTTGATGGTTGTGGTATTTGAAGATTCATCTCTGCTACCACTTATATAGAATTCATTCATACATTCAATCAATTGGGTGAGTGAAATTGTACAAATTCACGTGAAAGTAAAATTGTTACATCAAAGGTGAAATTTCAATCATTCACGTGAATATTTACAGATGAATTTTCACATTCACCACTGTCGATTACTATCACACTCAGTTGTATAGTACAATTATTATCACATACTGTATAAAATTATTAAATTCTACGAATTAAAATACAAATGAAATCCAAAAAATATGTAAACTATATAAAAAAAAATAATGTTATTAGTTGCAAAATAATTATATATCCCGCTCATACAAATTTAACAAAAATGAAGATCCCACTCGAGTGGGATCTTCAATAATATCGAGTGGGATCTTCATTTCTTGTTATAACACACGAGCGGGATTAGTGTTTAATTTACAATTCATAAATTTTTGCTTATTCTAATATAGTTTACATATATTTTCATTTTAATTTAAATCACTTAATAGTTATTCAATTTTATTATATATTAATTTAATTAAAAATTGAGTAATTAATTAATAATTAGTTTCTAATAATATTTAGCTTTAAGAACCAAAAGATCCCGCTCGAGAATTCGACTTGAGTGGGATCTTCCAATATATAATAATTAACCGAGCGGAATTTTCATTAATTTGTCAAATTGATATAATTATATTTAATGTTATATATTATACATATTTTTGTGTTTTTATTTGAATAAGTTAATTAGTTAATACGTATTCAATATTATTATATAATTAATTTAATTAAAAATTGCGTAATTAATTAAGAATTTATTCATAATAATATTTATCCTTCAAAATCGAACGATCCCGCTCGAAAATTAGAAGATCCCGTTCGAGTGGGATCTTCAATAATCTCGAGTAGGATCTTTCAATATTTTACATTTAGCTGAGCGGGATTTATATAGATTTAGCAATTCATATAATTTTGGTAATTTTTGTATAGTTTAAATATTTTTGTGTTTTTATTTCATATAATTTTGGTTGTTTTTGTATAGTTTACATATAGTATCGGAAAATCAGTATTGAGTAAACCCTAGACAAACTAATCATTGCAACACTAATTATCTAATTATTGACCACTTTTGCTAACTTTCATAACCTAACGTCACAATCATTTTCGGTTAATGAGAGTCAAAGTATGAAACAAGTCAAATCGTACATAATGTGTAAGAGATATAATATAAAAAATACAACATCAAGGGTAAATTGGTCTCTTCATACCAAACATGGACATAACTAATTTATTTTCCAACAAGTGGATATAACTAATTTAGAAAAAGTGAAAGTGTATATATTTGATAATTAAGACTAATATATTTATATAGACATGTGATTTTCAATTAAGAAAATTGGATGTTGTAATATTTGGGGGAAAATATTTTGGACAAATGTCTTCAATAGAATTTCCCCCTAATTATTCCCACAGTTCCATAATTCTCATTTTGGGGCAGATCCAAATTATGATATAATAGTGTATAAATTAATCTGTTCGGAAGTATGAAAGAGTAATACAATATATGCTACTCATCTCTTTGAACATGGACAATTGGACTTACGTTCAGTAGAAATGTCATGATTATATTTCAATTCCCAGTAATTTAACTATTGAAAAATGTTCCAAGTAAAATTATTTAAAATGGGCAACTTTGACAAAAGAATGGTTTATTACTATTAATTTGCATTTTCATTGACATTTTGATTTTTTTTTTGTCAAAGTGCCATTTTTATATAATTTTGCTTTTATTAATTACTCAAAATATGGTTATTCCTATTTTTCTTTTTCTACTGTCCAGCAAATAAGGTTTTTTTTTGTTATAAATAATATATTATTATGAAATAAGATTATATTTGGTGAAAGCTTTTAGTAATATATGTGCTCGGGCTTATGGAGCTAAGAATATATAAATACGAGGATCGAGATCGAGCAGATGAGATATTCTATTGCATTTTGGTGTAAGATATATATAAGGAAAAGATATTTAATAGATGATTCAACGTGGGATGCCAATATTCACGGTTGTTGGCTTCATCTTTTACAGATGATAATAAAATAATAATAATAATTTCCAAATAATAAAATACGCCGTGGTGGGTCGGGCCGGGTCGGGGTAAAATAACAAGTCGTCTGAGCTTTGACGAAAGTCGCTTTGGATTGGTATTATACTACTCTCTCTGTTCGCGAAAACAAGTCTTACTTGTCCTCTTTTTTTTGTTCACCAAAAGAAGTCCTACTTACCTTTTTCCACTCACATTAAGTGGGACCCACAACAACTTTCACTCTCATTTAACTTTTTCCACTCACAATATATGGAACTCTTATTCCACTCATAATAATTTTAACTCTATTTTATCTTTTTCACTCACAATAAGTGGGACCCTTATTCCACTCACAACAATTTTAACTTCCAATCTACTTCTTCCACTCTTAATAAGTAGAACCTTAATTCTACTCACAACAACTTTATCAGTTTTCTTAATCTCCGTGTCCAGCACACAATAGGACTTGTTTTCGCAAACGGAGGGAGTATTTATTATTAGATCGATCTTCGGCTCTAAATTCTGTTCACGCTTCGCTTCCCCCTTCCCTTAATTTCTTTGCTGTTGCATTAAATTAAATTTAAAATTAATTGATTTCCACACCGACTTTCTCTCTCTTTCCCAATTCCTTCACAATTCAAGTTGAGTAAAGAGAATTCTTAGCAAAGGGCGCAGAGACTCAAGAATGGCTGGTGATCTTTTCCATGATTTACCGCCCCCAAGTGCGCCACAATCTCAACAAGTCGCACATTCTTCAATTGACGCCGCTCAACAATCCTCTCCTAAACCGCCGCCTCCGGCGCTAAAGAGCGCCCTCAAACGCCCCAAGCCACAACCCCAGTCACAGCCTCAAGGTACCTCTCATAATCAATATTTTATCATTTATTATTTTCTTCATACTATCTTTAAAAAGAAAAACAAAAACTTGGTGATCAAGTGGTTTCTCCTTCGAGATTGAACTTGTATGTTTATTATTGTTGTGGGTTTTGGGGTTTTTCTTTCTTTTTCTCCCTTTTAATGTTTCAAGTTCGCTTGTTTTGAATCATATACATACTTGAACATTAGGTGATGGTTTGTGGTTTCAGGATTCTTTTTGAGGATTTCATCATTTTGTCCATTGAATGGATTCCTTATGAAGGTGATTATACATTTTATAGCTAATGTTTTGAGTGCCGATGGAGTATAAAACGATTGATCATCTCATGTTGATTGAAATTATTGGACTTATTAGGATGAAGATTAGACTATTAATATTCCCGGTGCTTCCGCGGGTATATTGATGCACAAAACCTAAAAGGATTACTTAAACCTTGTTCAATTAAGTAACATACCATCTCTTTCATTGGTATGATTTTGATGTGAACTCGGTGTTTGAAGATTCATTGTCTGACCAATCCTCGATTTTCTTATAAAAGCTCTTTTCTTTCTCCTTACAGAAAGTGCAGCTGCTCCTGGAAAACGCTTGAGGTTTAAGACAACTACAGATGCCTCGGAAAAACAAGTTATTGAAGCTATGCAGAAGATAGCTTCGCACATAAAGAACGCGCCAAAGTTCAATAAGGCATCAAAGCTTGCTATACAGTTGATTCAGGCTGGAAGTATCAAGGAAGCAACCATTGAGTATTTCTTTGCGGTACTTGAAGCTGCGATGTCCTCCTTAACTACTTGCAACGAGCCATCTTTACGTGCTGACTATCATGCATTATTCTCAGCAGCTCAGGATGTAGCTGAAGTAAGTTTTCAAGTTTTCTCGACCTTACATATATCTCTACCTTTTATTGAAGACCACAATGTTAATTAATTTTAAATCTACATCATGCAGTGCCTTAACAAGAAGCAACAAAATCTATTGACTGTATGGACAATCAGGGCCGTTTGGGCAAATGACCTCTTCACCGATGACAGTTTTGTGGTAATTTTCTGAACTTATGCTATTCATGCTCCTTTCTTTTTGCAGCAAGTTTGATGATTTTCTGTCATTTAATATCCTGCATTTTGCTCTTCCCTCCCACTCTCTCTCAACACACACCTTTCCTTTCTGAATGCTGATTGCAATTTGTACTTTATCATACATACAACATTTTACCATGAGTACCTCATGACTACATTTGTTTCTTGGAGTTTTTCTAACTGATGCTACAATGAGATATAGATATTTTGCCTGCTCTTTCTTACATGTTTCTGTGAGAACATTTCATTCTATCATTTGCTGAATCAACAATTGTTGCTGATAGAAATTTGTATATAATATGTCTCAGATTATGTCTACCTCGAAGATTTTGCATACTTACCTTTATTTAAGATTATATTTCGGTGAGGATTTATCTGTTGGAGGTAAATGTCAGAATATGGTTGTTGTGGACTGGACATACTGAATAGGTTATTTAGGGATATTTTGGTTTGTTAGAAAACTTAATTTATCTCCAGGATGTGCTGATACTGATATCTTTTGAATGCTCGAGAGAGTAGCTTTTCATTGTTATGTCTTTGTCTTCATCTGGCTTCAGTTCTGCATTGCATTCGAAAGTAGGTTCTATCTTGCTCCCCATTAGAACTGCCACTCTTATTTTTCTTGGGAAGTTTGCTCTAAAACAAACACTTAGTGCATCTAGATGTTTATTTTCTTGATGTCCATAGAAGATATGGACATTGACCACAAGTATTAGCAATGTTGATACTGCAGTTTAATGTTCTTCAGATGCAACTGGGGAGTAGTTCCAGTTGTTAGTTTAATTCCCCAGTCCTTCATTGTCTGCCCCCGTGCCCCGTCCCTTTTTCTGTACCGGCCTTATTAATATCATGTACCAGTGGTGGAGATATTGCTATAACTGCAATTGACTGCCTAGTTCCTCTGATCCTGAGGTGGCAATGTGGGGCTTGATGTGGAGAAACACTTTTCATTCATGCTCTCATAGTGGTAATTTAGCATTTGGTATGTTAGTATTTCAGCTATTATTATTTTTTCCCCCTTTTTATAGCACAAAATGAAATTCCTTTCGGCTTTTATCATGTGATCTGGTCTTTTGATCTTAAACATATAAGCTTGTGAAGAAAGTTGAGAGTTAAGTAGAACACCACAAGAATAAACAGAATCAATGAGAAATAATATTAAATGGGAATTAGAAGTGAAAATAAGCAACAAATTATGAGGACTCCTCGTGCCCAAGCGCTGCGAACCGAGTCAAATATTTTAGACAATTCCCCGCTTTAGCAGGCAAAAATAATCTAATTCGACCTAGGCGTGAAAGACCAGCAGGAGCCTGCAACCCAAAATAACTAAAACTAGAATTAACTAATAATTAGAAAATACAGAATGCAATAATATAGAAGGAACTGCCCCTACTTCAGTGGCCCTTATGCCCCTGCAGGTGTAGATAATGATCCTTAACAACTCCTGCCTTCTTGTCTTTAATGCACAAATTAGGAAACTGACTCACCAACTTCCTTTCATCAACCCAAGTAGCTTCATCAACCCCCTTTTGATACCTCATTACACCAGAAATTGACAGACCCAATCATCGTCCTCCAAAGCATCCTATGATCCTATCTTGCAAGTGTTATCCCCCACAAGCTCAACCATCCATTTACAGGAATAGCCAATACATTGCATTGGCAGAACTCTGCTCTTCTTCATGGTTGTTTCTTTGTGACGTCAGATCATGGAGTGAAGGTCGTCTTTGGAAGTGGCTGTTGTGGTGGTTAAATGGAGGTAACATTTGATGCGAAGATAGGAAAATAATAAGCAGGATAGGAAACGGTAAAGTAGAACGTTGACGGAAAGAAGTGCCATTTCTTGTTTTCTTTATTGTGTTTCATTCAGTGAGGGAAAACATGTGCTGCTAATTATTTGTTTAATCATGAATCTCTAGTAACTTGTTTTTGAGCTCCTCGTCTCCTATAATGAAGTTAATATAACTAGATATCCTATACTTTACATTCCTCATTTAAAATCTTGCAAAAGGGAGGATGTAGTTTAGTAATCCTATTTTTCCCTTTTCTGTCCTGGCTTAGGTTAAGTAGTATTAGGAGTTCAGAGTGCTTCTAGAAGCTTACTTTCACTTGAAAACCAATTGTGAACCGGCATGGATAGCACATGTATGCAGACCACCATGTTATTTTTACAATATGCATACATAAATTAGTCAACTAGATCTCCAAACAGAATGTCATTATGTATAATATTCTTCATGTTACCATGCATAATCAGACAATGAGCTTGGACCTTGTTTGGCCATAAAACGATGCAAATACCTTTGTTCTTCTGGATTGAGTTCGTCTAAATATTTCTCTTTCCAAATTCCCACATAAGCTAGATGCATGGCTTTTCTATATAAGGTTAGAATTAGGATTGTGAGATGTTCACAGTATTTAGGTTCGGAGGTATTATCAGCGTTGCATTAATCAATCGCATGGTTCGAGCCACCGGATTGTTTTGGTATTCATTGAATTTTCATCTTTCCATGTCTTAGCTGCCTTAATCCAATATTTAAATGTCTTGATTTGTGCAAGTATTAGGTATTAAAATGCTCTTATATTTTTCAATTAGTTTCTTTCAGTATATTTCCAGCTTTTGATAATAAAATTAGAGTATGCTCAGTTATTTCGATTTTATTATGATCATATGTCCTTTGACTGGAACATATTTCAGTTCTCAAAAGCAACTGGGAGAATAAAAGAAGCCATATCTGCTCTTCCGCTTGCAACTAAAGAAGATGATATGGAAGAAGCTGCTGCCTTCGAAGATGAAACCGAGAAGGTAATTGCAGATGGACAAGTAAGAGAGGAAATCTCTGCTCCGTCATCTGAAGGTAGTGTAGAGGAAGAGCTCGATCCATTCGGACTGGATGCCCTTATATCAAATGCTTCTGCCAAAGAAGAAAAATCGAATGGGAAAAAAGAGTTATTGTCCAACAGTAGAAAAGAAGATGAAGAGAAGGGGAGATTCCTCAAATTGCAGAGAGAAGCATTACTTTTGTGTTTAGAGACTGCTGCAAAGAGATACAAAACCCCATGGTAAGGTTTCTCGTTGCTCTTGATAGTTATAAATCTACGACATTTTGGTTGATAAAAATTGTTGCATTCTCTCTTTGGCAGGTGCCAAACAGCCATCGACATCTTGGCAAAGCATGCGTTTGATAATGTTTCAAGATTCACGTCTCGACAGAGGGATGCGATTGGTAAACTGTGGGCGTGGATCAAGGAGCTACAAATGCGCAGGAAGCAAGGGAAATCGGTATCTGGGAAACTGGATGTGAATGGTTTCGAGTGGCTCCAGCAAAAATATGCAGGTGAGAAGATCAGCATCCGCCGTTCGGTCGGAGGCAATGGAGACCGTCGCTGTCAACAATGGCTGGGTTGATGCCATTGTCATTGCCGCCTTCTGTTTTAAACTTTTAATATCACTTTGTAATCTACATCCAAAATCTTTCGTGTACGAGGTGAATTAGATTATGTGTACATGAATGGTAACTGGATATCCGAATTCAAATTTCCAACTATTCTTGCCTCAACTATTCAACTTTTATCAATTTTAGTTTTAATGAAGCTGATATGCCAATGCTAAAAAATGGTGCTATCCATGGTGCTATCCATTGCAAATGAGTGAAAAAGTCGTACCTTCATTTGCAATTAACCATAAAAAATTGGGTCAAATTGCTAATTTTGATTCAATTTTGTTCGGATTTATGTTTTGGTTCGATTTTGCTGACCCCTAAGACCATGTTTTTCAGAGCACCCACGATGGCGCCAACAAGCCATTTATTTGGCGCTGACGCTAAATAGCGCACTTCTGCCAGTTTGGTGCGTCAATAAGTTGTGATGTGGCGGCTCCTCAATGGCCGCTGACACAACCACCCAACACCCAACCAAAATATTATAATATCTTTATTTTGTACTCCCTCCATCCATGATAAGTGTGTTCCAGAAGGAGTGACATAGGTTTTAAGAAACGAAGAGTGGGTGGGAGTATAGAAGAAAAAAGTATTGTGGTGGAGAATAAGACCCACAGTTATTTGTTATACGTGGTGGGGAATCTTAAAGTTATTTGGTAAATAAAGAGAATTTTAACGATAAATGATTAAGAGAAAATCCCCAAAAGTAGCACTTCTAAGATAGTTTTTTTAAAAACTAGCACCCCTTATAAAAATTTGAAAATTTAGCACTTTTTATCTTTTTTACCCTCCTATACAATTTCTAATTCCCTTCATATCCTCACCTTTTCATTTTCATCTCTTTCTCTCTCTAATTTTTTCATTCACGCTTGTGAACTTCTCGATCTGCTATTCCTCTCTCTATTTTTCTCGATGTGAACTTCTCAATCTCGACTTCATTTTGTTTGTCGATCTCGGCTGATTTCAACCTCCGGCTTTCAACTTCCGGCTACACTTTTCTTTGGAGCAAATATTTCGGTGAACTTCTTGATCTCTTCTACATTTTTTTGTTTATCTTTTTCCCTTTCTATTTTGAGTGAACTCTATTTCACTGTTCCTGGTTTTAGGTTTTTCTGTCCAGCGACTAATCTTCTTGTTTTGAGCATTTTTTCCGGTAAGACTTTCTCATGCTTTCATCTAATTTGTGTTCTTACTGTCCGTGTCCTTGTCTTATAAATTTATCCGATGAATCATTCTTGCCATTCTTGATTCCCTTACCCTCTGCTTATTTTTTTCTAATTTGCAACTCAATTCATCATTATTAGTTTTGTGGATTCGATTTTTAGATTTGGATTCAAATTGTAGTTTTTGGTCTGACTGTATATTGTTGTGGGTTATCATCGTTCAAAATTTGTTTTCTCTGTTTTTGTACAATGTTATTGTTTTTATCACATCTTTGCTGCATTTTTCTTCGTATATGTTGTTTCTATTGTAACTTTGATATTTACCTATTTGTGCTTTAACAAAATTTCCCTTATTTTTTGTGCACTCTGTTTGTGTTTAGTCTATGTTTGTTTATATATCTTTGTTCTCCTTTTTTTGTGCTTTAACAAATTTTATTCATTTTCGATAATTGTCTGTAAATGAAATTTGTGTTGTAACAAAATTTACATATTTGTGCTGTAATAAAATTTGTACTTTTTTTGTGCAGTCTGATTGTTTAAATCTTTGTCTTTTTTATTTATATTTGTTTTCCATTTTTTTGTGCTTTAACAAAATTATGAGTTTCAGATAGTTGTCTGTAAATTGGGTATAAATGAATATACTTTTATAGGCACATTTTGAAGTTTGTTTTTCTTATGGTTAATGCCTTATGTTTACATTTTGGTTGATGTTGATGCTCCCATTTTTATGCTTACTTTTATAGGCACACTTTTGTTTACATGTTAATAGTATATTTTGCAGGAACCATGGTTGAAATGACATGCAAATATGGTTTGAAAGCCATGGTTAACACGTCTTGGTCTGATGAAGATCCTGCTAGGAGGTATTTCACTTGTCCTAATCTTGAGGTACAAATTTTTCTATTATATTTTTTATAGTTCGTTTAAAGCATGATGTAAATTTCTTAGTGTAGTTGTCTGATGAAAAATTTATTGTAATATACAGAAGGATGTTTGTGACTTTTGTGATTGGATTGATCCTAATGTTACGGATATTCAACGTGATTACATCAAACAACTTCGTCGTGATCGTGATATGTATAAGGAACAGCTCGGCCATCTCCAAGAATCATATAGTAAGATGGTTTTATCAGAAAATATTGCATCTACAATTGCTGCTCAATATCGTAAGGAGAGGGATGATCTGCAACAGAAACTGCGTGTCGTAGAATTTGATTGTAATCAACTCCGTACTGCAAATAAAGAAGCTGAAGAATCTAATGGACAACTCACTTTGAATGACTTTGAATTGAGGGAGGAAATATCTGGTTTGAAATTGAAGTCCCGGTGGAAGGATTATGCAATAGGTGCTTTGCTAATCAAGCTTATTGTTGTAGCTTTTTAGATAGTAAAAATCTGGATGTATTTTAGTGCTTTTTTTTGTCGTTAGTTTTTGAACTCGTACTTGTAATTCTAACATATCTTATTAGGTTATCTAACTACGTACTTATCTATGTCAACTTGAGCCTTGTAAGTTGTATTCTGTGTTTATGCATTCGCTAATATTTTTTTTTTAAAAATTGTGCAGTAACAAATTTTAAGTATTGACAATAATCTACTTTTAATTTTGGTTCAGTTACCAAATTTTTAACATACAAGCATACATGTTAATTCCTAAGTATGATTAGGAAGTAATTCTTAAGTATTTGAGTAGTAACAATGTGTTCATCCTTTGTTCCTTGTTGCAAAATAGTATTTCCCGCAATATTTTGATCAGTAAAAAAATGTGTTCATCCTTTGTTCCTTGAAAATTGATAAATATGATTAGGAAGTAATTCTTAAGTATTTGAGTAGTTACAAAAAATGCGTTCATCCTTTGTTCCTTGTTGCAAAATAGTATTCCCCGCAAGATTTTGATCAGTAAAAAAAATCTAGTAAAATTTGCGTAGTAACAAAAAAAACTACTTATATTTTATTGTTACATGAAATTTGATCAGTAACAAAACATATATATATATATATATATATATATAGACGATGAAAACGTGTTTTTCTTTAACTGTGTTTTTCGATGATAGAGGTATATATGTTATGTGAAATTCATTACTCGACAAAAATATATCATCCACCCCAAATTCAAATTGTGGGTTTTCTTCAATTGAGAGAAAAGCCCTACTCGACACATTCTTCATTCTAATTCATTGTTATTTGCGTCGACAATCTCCCATTTTTTTCAGGTATGTGTTGTTCGTTTAAATCTCCTAATATATTTCACCACATCCGTAACATTCTATTTCAAGTTTTATATTGTTGTTTTTGGGTCTTCTCATATACGATTTGCATGTTATACATTGTTTGAATTTGGGTCTTTCTTCCATTCTTTCTCGTTATGAAAATAGAAGGGTTGGGTCCATTACTTGTTTCAATTGAAAGACATTTTTTGTCTACCCATGATATTTTGATATATAACAATTTTTTATTTTGTTTCTTTCTGTCCAATGTGCCTTTATCAGATGGATTTAACGTCAGTTGTAGTTCATTTTGGTGGTGTTTGGATTAATGACTTGTACCAAGGTGGTGACAAGTTGTTGTTGCTATTATCCAATGTTGACCGTTCATTTCCAGATTTTCTAAGCAAAATTCACTCAAACATTGGTGGTGTTCAACAGTTTTCGGGATTATGTTTAGTATCGTGCTTGGTGGGTTCTCCAATAGATGATGGTACTTGTGTTCGCTTTAATGTCACTAATGATGTTGAGCTCAACTTTGCATTAGAGAATGGTGTTAGGAAATTCTATGTTACCGTTGCGTCACCTTTGAAACAATGCACTCAAACAGATGGCACGAAACATAAAAGGAAACATGCTGAGAAGTCATCAATTGATGAGTCCTACGTTGGTGATCATTGTGAATCTGGAGAGGACAAACGATGACGAAGATGATGATTTTGAACCCGATGATGATGTTGTTAGTACTGACAGTTTGGATGAAGAGGATGCCTATGAATATGATTCCTTTTATAATGCGGTGAGCCTGCTTCTCTTTTCCATCCATTCCTGCACAATAGGAATTTTGTGCCTCCATTGACTACTCAATCACCCCCACGTAGTATTTACCACCCCGATAAAGAGACTTTCAAACAAGGAGACAACAATCTATCTCCATTGTCTAAAGCAATTGTACCTGTTCCCTAAGGAAATATTGAGGGTGACTTCGAAATGAAATTCAGTACCGATGATTTGGCTTTAGGTGCTATGTATGTTGATAAACCGACCTTGATGTATGCTGTTGGTCTTTATCATTTGACCAATAAGTATGAGTTTTCTGTTGAGCGTTCAAGTGAAACAAAATATTATGTGCATTGTAAGTACCCTGATAGATGCCAATTTCACATGCGGTCTGCTGCTCCTTGTGTAAAGGATTTTTGGCGAATCACACATTGGCGAGCACCCCATACATGTGAATTGGATTTGAGAGTCAATAAGCACAGGACTATGTGCTCTAGTGTTGTGGGTACTTTTTTTGCTCCCCGGCTAATGGTTCAAAGTGCTATTTTGCGGCCAAAAGAAATGGTTCACTTTCTCCAATCAGAATTTGGTTTTAAGGTACATTCTTTCTATATTACAATTTAATATTACAACTATCCTTTGTCGCATTCTTTAACTTTTGGGCATTTTAATTATTAGACCATCCAAGGGAAAAATTGTGCACTAGCAAAATTATTGTACAAAGTTTTTGTGCTTCCACAAAAAATCAACTGTACCTTTTGTTTTTTTTGTAGATATCATATTCAGTTGCATGGGTTGCCCGCAATCGTGCCATCCAACAGATATACGGTGACAGTGATGACTCTTTTAGACGTTTGTCTGGCTTCTTACATATGACCGAAACTTGTAATCCTGGTTCTGTTGTGTCGTTGCAGACTGATAATGATAATATCTTTGAATTTGCATTCATGGCTCTCAGTGCTTCTATTTCTGGTTTTGCTTTACCATGTCGTTCTGTTATCTGTGTCGATGCAACGCACTTGAAGGGTAAGTATAAAGGAGTTATGTTTGTAGCTGCGTCAAAGGATGCAAATGAACAAATCTTTCTCCTTGCCTTTGGTATTGGCGAAAAGGAGAATGATAGATCTTGGATATGGTTTTTGTCGGAAGTTAAGAAAGCTTTTGTTCAACCTAATGATTTGGTGATTGTTTCCGATCAACATGTTAGCATTAGCAAAACTGTTAAGACAGTATATCCTGGAGTAATGCATGGCCTTTGTTGTTTCCATATTCAGAAAAATCTTACTCCATACAGCGTCAATGTTGTGAAGGCATTTCAGAAAGCAGCATTATATGCTAGGAAGGAAGACTTTTACCACCTAATGAATGTTATTAAAGACATGTGTCCCAATGCTCACCATAGATTGTCAGATCCTACCCGATGGGCAAATAATTTTGTCCTGTTCGACGTTATGGTGTAATGACGTCAAATGCGTGTGAAAATATCAATTCTACACTATGTTGGGCTAGGACCTTACCTGTATGCACTCTCCTTGATTGTGTACGTTCAATGGTTTGTGGTTGGTTTGTTGAGAGGCGTCAGTTAGCTTTAAGCCGTACACACGAACTTTCTCCTAGGATTGCAGACGAACTAGCTGTTAGAATTGAACAAGGCTTTACAATGGTTATGGAATCCATTAACCCTACAAGGTTTTGTGTAAAGAATTGTGGGAAAACTTTTATGGTTGATCTAGAGATCCATTCTTGTTCATGCCGAGAATTTGATCTCAATATTTTTCCTTGTTCTCATGCAGCTGCTGCAATAAGGTTGTTACTCTACTTCAATTCATTTATACTGTACTTCATATCTCTATAATATTTATGCTCTTCTTTGTTATTGTTTTGTAGTTCTGCAAAGGAGCAGCCAATATCCTATGTTTCTCATATTTACACTACTCGTAACTTGTGTGACATGTATGCTGGTGATGTCAACCCAAATTCAAGTCGGGATGACTGGAATCTGCTTGAACATGTAAGAGATACGATTGTGCATCCTCCTGATAATCCACGTCAAGCTGGAAGGCCCAAGACTAAACGCATTCCATCTTTCTGTGAGTCCTCACTCTCTTCATCTCGTTTTTGCTCTCGGTGCAAGCAACATGGTCATTACAATTCCACGTGTACTGCATATGTTAGTATTTCCAAACCAACTGCTTCAAAAGCACCAAGAACTATGCAGAAACCGAAGGCTTGCAGTATTTGTCGTGACACCACTCATACACGTAGGAAATGTCCTCATCTGGTTGATTGAATTTTTGAAGGTTGTTTTGTTCTGACTTTTATATTTAATATCTATTTCGAACATCTTAGTCTATGATGTACTAGTTTTACATTTTGTATGTAGTTTTACTATATTACTTGGTTTAGTGACTCTGTTTAAATTTATAAATACTATTTTTTGTTATGCAATTTTTGAGTTAATGGAAACCGCTATTTTATTCTTTTATTGTGTAAAGAAAATAGTTTTGTCAATTCTCAACGAATATAACAAACTCATCTCAATTTTTGTGGATACACAAAAAAAAAACAATTTTTTGTTTAATCACATAAAAACTTCACACTTTTGTTTAATCACAAATTTAAATTTTTGTATAATCACAAAAATAAAATTTGAATTTTTATTGAATCACCCAAAAAATTCACACTTTTGTTTAAATCATCAAAAATTTCAAATTTTTGGGTTGAATCACAAATTTTTGTTTAATCACAAAATAACTACACACTTTTGTTTAATCACAAATTAAAAGTTTTGTTTAATCACAAAAAAAAATTTGTAAATTTATAACTTTAAAAAAGTCAGTACCGATTTGTCACATACTCACACAATAAAACTTAAGTTTTATTGAATCACAAATAAAGTTTCACCTTTTTTATTAATCCCACCAAAAAAAACTAAAAAAATTGTTGAATAACAAATATCCTTCGAATTTTTTTAATTAGTAACAAATAAAAACTAAAACCAACAAACTTTTAAACAGTAACATACAAAATTAGAATAATTTTGTGCATTCACAAATTTAAATTTTTGTTGTAACACTAAAAAAAAAATTAGTGTTAATTGAATCACAAAATAACTTCACACTTTTGTTTAATCACAAATTAAAAGTTTTGTTTAATCACAAAAAAATTGGTAAATTTGTAACTGTAAAACAGTCAGTACCAATTTGTCACATACTCACACAATAAAACTTAAGTTTTGTTGAATCACAAATAAAGTTCACCTTTTTTATCAATCCCACAAATAAAACAAAAATAATTCTTGAAAAACAAATCTTCCTCGAATTTTTTTTAATCAGTAACAAAAAAAACTAAACCCAAGAAACTTTTGAGCAGTAACAAAAAATTATAATAATTTTGTGCATTTACAAACTTTAATTTTTGTTCTAACACTAAAAAAAAAATTAGTGTTAATTGAAACAAAAAATAACTTCAGACTTTTGTTTAATCACAAATTAAAAGTGTAGTTTAATCACAAAAAAAATTGTAAAGTTATAACTGTAAAAAAGTCAGTACCAATTTGTCACATACTTACACAATTTCAAACTTAAGTCTGTACCAATTTGTCACATACTAATTAAAAAAGATTCACATTTTTTATCAATCCTAAAAAACATAAAAAAAAATTGTTGAATCACAAAACTCCTTTGAAATATTTATAATCAGTAAAAAAAAAAACTAAACCCAACAAAATTTTAAGCAGTAACAAAAAAAAGATTATTTTAGTGTATTCACAAAAAATATACTAAATTCAAAACAAATTTTAGAATTAACAAAAATGAAGAAATAGATAGCAAAAGTCTTTGACAACAAATACATATATTACCTGCTCAAAATAATAATAAGTTTGAAATTCCAATTCCAAACCTAACACACCTAACACACAAATTACACACCTAACACACAAATAATAAGTTTGAAATTCCTATTCCAGCAAACAAAAATCAATCCATCACCATAAGGTACAACATAAACCAAGTTTTTTTGACCCATACAACAACTATGTCGACTTTCCAGCTTGCGTCGATCCGTCTGTACTGTACTTGAAGATACTAAGTGCAACAGCCTTCCTATGGTCCACCATGTCTTTCTTAATGAAGCTCGGTGGGAACGATCTCTCCATGATTGACTTCACGGTTCTCAATGCATAGCCCCCCGTCATGAAAGTCTTCGTATTTCTGATAGTCATTGTGGCCCTGTCAATATGCATGACGTTCCAAGTAGGCTTGCTGCTCAAGTCCTCGCGTGCCTCATAGAATCCACTGTAGGTGAGGATCTGGGGCAGCCATCGTGATAGTGGCACCAAAATGTTGCAGGATTCTTTGATGTCTCCAGAATCATACTTGTGCGCTTTTGAGTCATATATGATCAAATTATGTGTGGGAAATTCGATCTCCAAAGCACACCAACCGTAAAGGCCATGATAAACGGTAACAAGCTGTTTAAACATACAATATATCTACTGTTAGAAGGTGTTTTGAACACTGACTATGAAGGCTACACATTGCTCATAATTCACAAATAATATAGATACACCCATCCATACATGGAGCACTAAATAGCATTTATAATCACATTTCTATCACTAACAAAAGACTATCAAAGTGTTGTGAATTCACAAAAAAAAAACTCATATTTTTTTCGACACCAAAAAAATTTGATTCTATTAGTCTCTCCAAAAGAGATTAAACCTTTGCCGAGTCACAAAACTGTCTTCAATTTTTTATTCACAAATTTTCATATTTAAGAGAATACTCAGAGATAATGTGTTTTAGTCATAGAATATTTTTGTATATATTATTTCTAAGAAAATTACATTTAATCACAACAATGGTATAACACATACATGATTTAGTAACCAGAAAAAAATATTTACCCGATCGTATTTCCACCACTCTAGCTGATTTTTTCATCCAGGTATTTCAGCATGCACATATTGGGCTTAGTTTGAACAAATGTGATAGAGAGATTGCTTCGTCCTCGTCAGGATTAAACTGTGCCATTGTCTCCTCGCTGTTATAATGTTGCCACAGTTCTTACAGCTCCTTCTGTTATAGAACAGACATAATGATCAACCTAAGCACATGACATCAGAACAAACCAATAACTCAAAAAATACATCATAGAAGATACTGACTATAAACAGTGGTGATATGATGCCCATTCGTTGATCAATAGCCTTAACCTTTGTATATTCTGGAAAGTTGTGCAGGCAGGACAAGTACGCTTCGATGTGCGCTAGCCTCAATTCTTTTGTGTCATCCTCTATCACCTTGAACCATTTTGCATCAACAGGTGAAGGAAGTCCTACATTTCTCCTACAAATATAGATATAACCAATTATCATAGTGCAAGGCAATAGCAATATTATAAAAATTGAGTAATTGAGGCTATAATGTTAACAATTAATAATATTACGTTCGAGTGCTGCTCTTGAAGTTCAGATAGTCTACTCCCTGTTTCTCATTTTCCATGAATGGACTGTGCAACACCGCTGCTTTTCTCCTTGTCCTCACTAATGTCCAGTCTAGTTTCAGCGGTCTTTGAGTTTCATCATCCAATGTCTTTGTTGCAGCGGTTTGCTTCCTCGTTCTAGGTGAAGAAGATTGACCTCCACTTCCAGAAATGGTTTTGCCTTTTTTCTTCAGCTGTTCTTTCTTCTACTCAGTCGCTCTTTGTGTGACAGTATGTGCACTATTGCACGCTTCTTCCACGAATTCAGGTGGCTCATCTCCAAAAGCAATGGCGCATATTGGAGTCAAGTACGCCGATGGATTCTTCTGTAGTAGAGCCACATAAACAAGAAAAGTGGTAAATTTCTTTAAATCAACTACAAAAATTTGCTCGCAGTCACATAAAAAAACTGATTTTTTTTTGTGAACTCACAAAAAAAAACTGGACTTCAATCATTAATAAAAAAAAATTCAGTAATAAATATGAGAACATATGTTGTAAAATTGAGGGGGTGCATATAATATTTTTTTGCAGTAACAAAAAAAAATTGATTTCTTTGAAAAATCACAAATTATATAGATAACTCCTAAGATGGACACATTTTTCACTGTATCAAATTTAAGAAAAACTTTTTATGCTTCAACCCCACACAAACAAAGCTTTGTGTAAAAACTATATATCCAGTGTCATGTATATTGAGTAGTGACAAACCTCAGTTGGTACTATCCCACAATCCGTCACAATGTTCTCAACAACTCCGGCTAGATCGGTATCATTGTATTCTTCCCCGGTCAAATGTACAGGGGATTCACCAGTCTTTTGTTTTTTCCCTAAAACAAAAATAATATCAATCACATATTCTACATGTAGCTGCTAAAATTATTAGTTCAATATACATTTCTAACCTATAATTTCAACATAAATAATACCTCATTACTTTTCACTCCTTCTGCCGAAACACTCACACCTTTTTTTGAGGCTACACCTGTCACAGGGCTTCCAAGATGCACTTCCTGCTGCTGACTTACAATCTGCAACATCCCAATTTTGTAGGTTATATAATTCTAACACCAACTTAAGCTACAAAATCAAAAACATTTTACCTCTTCTGTGATTTTGCTGAAAAGTTTCGAAGGCGAATCTTCAGCCCCCTATTCTCTTTTGATTTGCTTTTCTGTGTTTCCATTGTAAGACCAAATCAATTTTATAGTCTTAATGCAAAAATAAAATAAGACAGATTCAAATCACCAAATTTACCGTCTCTCTCGGTCGGTTCAGCGATTTCTCTTCCTCTTCATCTCCCTCTATCACAACCTTTGGACCATCCTTCATTCCACTAACACATGCTCCAAATGTATCCAATACAACATGAACCCCTGATAATACTTTCTCCTATAAAAAAATCACATTAAGATGAGACATTTCATTATTTAAATTTTATAGATATAACTTCTAACTTCGATATCTTACCCCCAGCTTCTTCACAACAATGTTTGCAGTTACATCGGCTAACTTATTAACCACATCATCACTCATCAATATTGATGTGATTAACTTTGTTGCCTCTTTCACACTGATGAAATCTTCTGAACCCATTTCCACTTCTTTACGTCTCTTTTTCACAGCCACACATCTATCATTCATTTCTGGTTCTTCATCATCGGACAATGACAATGCTGGAACAATGACATCGTACTTGGGAAAATGCATCTTCAAAGGCTCTTCTTCTGCTTCCAATGTTTCCCAATAAGTCGACTCAGTTCATCATCAGTTGGTATCAATGTCTCCTCAATCTTGTTTTGAAGAAAAAAAAAAATGAGAACAAATCCAGATTTCTATTAGTTCTTCAACAAATAAAAAATAGGAGTTTCAAATAGAATTTACCTCATCGATCAATTTCAGAAAATGTCCTAGGGATGATGTGTAATCATATCTCAACATCCTGGGCATACAATTTTCAGTTCTTGCCAACCTCAGGAAATGCACACATGATCCATGTCTTGTTGCCAAACAACCCCAACAACAAAACACCAATAAAGATACATCGAGTCAAATACAATTTAGTAAGATAAAATATATTCATAGATAAGTCATTTACCCACCCAAAAATGAAAGAACATTTTCAATAAAAAACATACCAAGAATGCATTGACGAATCCATTAATATGATATCATGTGCTCTTCACATCATTTTTCCTATCTTTCTTGATTGAATCCAGATTTTGTATGAGGTGTTGATATGCCAGACTACCCCAAGGAAAAGACTCCCACAATTGTTCTTTCTCAACTAAAGTCCAAATCCAATCATCGATTGTCTTCGTTTTTTGGACTCCAAGAAGCACACTATACACAAACAGAATTTTTGAGGCTTTCAAATATTCCTCCCCAGTCCTAAATTTGGAAGCTTTGTAGTCGTCATACAACCTCCCAAAGTTTGTTCTGTTTGACACATACCAAGTAGCATACAATGAATCAGGACCGAAAAAATATCTCTTTCTATGAGGGTTGAAGTCAGATCCTCCAAATCGAAGCTCAGTAACAAGCGCAAATTCCTGTCGCCGAAACTTCACCATCTTGCCCTTCACAAAAAAACATAACTCTGTAGTAGTGTAAGGTTCATCCCTTTTCTGCACTATTTGGTAACTCATGAGCTCGTGAACTGTGCTCATGGACTTCCCAAGTCTGTCGGGAAAATCATAAAATTTCCCAAAACATGAGTTCTCAAATTTAGTAAAAAGCTGGGCCCCATGGTTGTTTAACGTAGTTCGGATGCTAGTCAGGATCTCCTCCTTACAATGATGATTGACCCTTTGAATAACTCCTTGCATCCTAGGCCTCTTGTACCTCCAGCCATCCTATACACACCAATACGATTTTTTAAATTAACCAAATTCTATAAGATGTTGTTAACAGATGATGTTAAGTAACAAGTCATGATTCAGTCACATATTACTGGTATTCACAAACTTTTCAGTTCAATTTTTGTTAAGGAACAAAAATATAATGCCTAAATTTGTCCATTACTAAACTTAGAACCAAGTTTTTTATCTCTAACACAATATGAATGAACTTTTTCTGACTTGAAAAGAATTCAACATATACCCAAGAAGAAATGTACATAAAGAAATAAGCTGTAACAAATTACTGACAATTTTTGATAACCAACAAAAACATCAAAGATTTATTTTACCAGTAACAACGTCTAAACAAATTTGTCTAAAATTTTTTGTCTTAACAAAGAATAATTTCTCAACTTTTATTAAGTAACAAAAGTAATTTAAATAATTTCAAATTTTGTTAAGTAGCAAAAAAATTCTTAATGAACTTAATTTTTGGTAAGTAACAAATTTAATAAAAGACATATTTTTATGAATTAACATATATTCAACATAGTAACCAAAGTAAGAATATAAGGTCATGTTTTGATAATTAACAATTGTTAACTATTACCCATACTTTTGTTCGGTAACAAAAAAATATAGTAACTCTAAAATGTGAGTAGTAAAAAAAATTGATAAATAACATATTTTTATAAATTCACATATATTCAGCATACTAACTAAAGTCACACTATAAGGTCATGTTTTGATAAGTAACAAATTTTTACTTTTACCCATTAGTTTGTTCTGTAACAAAAAAAACACCAACTCTACAATTTGTGTAGTAACAAAAAATGGTAACAGTTGCCTTCTTCACCATAATTTGCCAGTCATTTTCAGAGTTTCACAATCTTCTACCTTCTCACGAAACTTAACTTTTCAATTAACTACTTCACACGTGCATCCAAGATACTAAAAAAATGAGAATCCTACCAGATCTACTTTTAAACTACATAATTGACCACTTTTGTTGGATCACAGATGTGGGCCTTCAAATTCATTCAAATATAAACTGTAAAAACACGATGAAACTCAAATACTTCATTTACTTCCATAGATGCAACAACATTCGACGACCACTAACTTTTTCAATATAGAGATTAAATTACTTATTGGTAAATTTGGCTCAAGTTGTGTGTCATTTGTCGATAACAAGGTTCCTAGGGTTTGCGTTCTATGGTCGTCTGAATCTGAACCCTCCCTGGACATTTTTCTGAAATCTGCAAACCAACTATATTCAGATTTCTGTAGAGACAAAGAACAAGAAATCACGAACAACTCCTACTGAAAAAATAGATGTAAAATATACCGTGGATGGGGAACGAAACTCTGCAACTGAAAATCTCACAAAGAATGTAGTCGATGAAGAAGAAGAACGAGGGTTTTAGAGAGAAAAAATGGAGAATGTCGGAAATGAAGAAGAACGAGGGTTTTACAGAGAGAAGATGCAGAGTGAATTTTGAAATTGAAATGAAAAAAAAGCGGTGCAGCTTTTGTTACTCCCGCTTAATTAGGTTAATTCCTTAGTAGGGGCAAAAATGTCAACATGTGCTATTTTTTCAAGGAATTATAAAGGGTGCAAGTTTTTAAAAAACTATCTTAGAAGTGCTACTCTTAAAATTCTCTCAATGATTAAAGGGTTATGTCTATTTTTAGCTGGACCACACATATCGTGGATGACTAATAAAGGAAATCGGATCACACTTATCGTGGATGGAAGCAGTATTATTTTTTAATAATAATATAATTACTTGTAATAAAGGTAATTAGGATAACATAAAATTATTGCAAAAATTATAGAAACCACAAAAAATGACAAATACAAAATACAACATAGACTAACCAAAGACATAATTAGTGCTCAAAATCAAAATATATGACGAAGAAGAGATTTTTTTTTTCTATATAAAATATATCAAAATTAGTTTCTATTTATAGTATGAAAATTACGAAGTTTAGTGTAACTATTTATTATTTTTAATTTAATATATAACATATATGGTGGTTTTATTTTGGGATAAAGTTATTTTATAACCAAACTTTTTGTGCATTAATCATTATATTACTAAAAGGAAAATGATTCTTACTTTAAAAAAATCATACATGGCACCCTTTATATTCCTCCATTCATATTTATCTAAATTCTCAAATTTTTGAATTTTAAAATGTAAAATAAATAATTTTCAGTCAATTAAATATTTTAGACTCAATCTTTTATGTTGATGACTTTAGACTCATATTTATATTCATATTCATATTCATAATATATTCATGTGGCTTCAATAATATATACGACTTGATAAATAATTCACTTTCTAAAAATAATGTTTACAAACACAAACACGCACACATATTATCATTTTCGATGAATATCAATCAATATATGTACATAGTATGTTTGGTGGACGAGTATAATTCACCAATTAAATAAGTAAATTTTTATTTCAATAGTTATTTATGGACATTATCTACTTTAAAATTATAATGGAGATTTGAATGATTTTTAACTTTAACAAGTTCAACGAAAATGAGTCTGCAAATTAAATAGAGGTTTGAGTATATAAAATTCAACAGAAAATATCTTAGTTCGTATAGCTCAATATTTAACTCGATGATTAATGCTATGATACACCACAATTTTGTATTAACACTATTATTTTGTTAGTCATTATATTTTCATTATCAACTCTTTAATTATTACGGTATTTAAATCCACAATTAATTAGTTGTACATAAATAATGTCATACATAAGTTACATAGGTATTAGTACATAAGTTTTTGACAAAACTTCTAATTTTCTTACTTGAAACACAATGGCCTATAAATACCTAGAATCAATATGTATTTTCTCATCTTTTGCTCCACCAGTTTTATTTGGTCAATTTATTTATTAATCGGCCAAATAAATAGCTATATTTTATAGTTTAATTTAATTTAATTTAATTTGGTCAATTTATTAATTGGCCGAATAGATAATTATTTTTTGTAGGAGTTTTATTTGGCCAATTTATTTATTAATCGGCCGAATAAATAACTGCTATGATGGTCCCGATACGAGATACTGGTGTATGGGGGGGAATACACCAGTTAGGATTTTTCAACTTTGAAAACTTAACACTCGAAAATCACTTCAACTGAGTAAAGAAAGGCTCAGCTGAAATCACAACTGAGTAAGAGAACTCAGCTGTGATAGTGGTGTTGTGCGGAATATGGTGGAAATTATATTCGTAAAAACAACTCACGCTTTTATGCTCGGTTGGACATGAACCAAAACAGTTGAATATGCAAATATGCAGTTTGTATGCCGGTTAGTTTGGTCAGTTGAAAATGCAATAAGTAACTGAACAAAAATAAACACAGACACACAGAATTTAACGTGGTTCGGAGATAACCCTCCTACGTCCACGGGGAGTTGTGAGTCCACACAACTCTGTCAAGGTTCTTCTGGACAAACCACTCAGCTTACGCGGGCTGAGCAACCGTTATGGATAAGTTTGCGGGTACTTATCAACCTTTACAGTTAAGTTTACGGGTACTTAACAACCTGACTACTCAATGACAGGAAGAGTAGAATCCTAAATCTTTTCAGGTGAAAGAAAATGGGTTTCCAACTAAAAGCTCTAGCGTGAAGCGAGCTATGATCTAACTCTCTACGAACTCTAACTAAGTGATGTTCTCAAGGTTCGATCTAAAGACACAAAAACTAACTAACTCTAGAACTCTCAACAAGTGGTGTTCTAAGAGATTCAGTTTAGTTCGTGAAAAATATTGCTCTTTTCTTTTTGCTCTCAGATTTCTTCTCGCGTGTGTATCTTCTCTTATCAGTGTCTTCTCACTTCGAATGAATGAATGCCTCTATTTATAGGCGGAGAGTATCAACTAGCCGTTGGAGGAGCTATTGATCTCTGATCGTTGAAAACAATGGCTTGTCTCTCATCTCTGCAGACTTTCCCGATGTGGCATCTGAGCTCTTCTGCTTTCCATCTGAGACAGCCTTGTGTTGGGCCAAATGGGGTAATGACTGAACGGTCAAACCCTCGTGTGACTTCCTTTTGAAATTCAAATTCAAACCTTTCTGACAGTCAACCTCGGTTAGTCGTTTGAAAATCTTGATCTTCATCTAAGTGGTCTTCAGCTGATGTTCTCGTCGAACTCTCAGCTGACTTTGAACTTCATCTGAGTGGTTTTCAGCTGATGTTCTGACTAAACTGTTGAACTCTCAGCTGATCTTGAACTTCATGTTGAGACTTCTTTATAACTTCCCCCTTCTTGAAACATTCTCTTTATCGGATGGCATTCTATAGCTGATGTTCCAACTGAACAGTTGGCTTGAATTCTCAGCTGTCAAAAAGCATAGCTCTCTCATCAGGCAGTCTTGTAACTGATGTTCCTCATCCGATCTTTCATCCGAGGTTGTATCTGAGTGTTGCTATGTTGCCGTCTTCAGCTGGAGATCTGTAAAGATAAAATCTTAACATTGCTCAAACAGCGAGCCTAACAGCTAACATTAGGAACTGGCAACATCTACTCGGTTGGGGTCAGTTGGTTTTGGAATTCATCAAAACTCTTACTAATAAATTTCCCAACAATTTCCCCCTTTTTGATGATGCCAAAACCACTTACAACTTGAAACCACTACTGATCTAAACCTCACTAACTTATCTAAAATCTCAGCTGAAATTCTAGACAGTCTATAAGATAAAACATCAAAGGGTTAGCACAGTTATAACATGGTATTTAAAAATACTGCGATTCATGGTTTGGACAATGAGATATTGTGCGTCAAGTTGAATCGTATATATACTTGAAGTTTTCATTACAACTGATGATTACAGTAATAAGTACAAAATATTTAAAGATACATCAGTTGCTCTAAAAACTACATCAGCTCAAAAACTATCAGCTCAAAAACTTCGTCAGCTCAAAAACTATCAGCTCAAAAACTTCGTCAGCTCAAAAATACTGTTGACCATACTTGCTGAAGATACGGTCAAAGATCTCTTTCTTCGCAGCTGACTCGATCCCGGTGTTGACACCATGTTCCTTGCAGACTTGTCTCGCCTCATCCATGATCGCATTTCTGTTCGGAGTGCTTGTGCCCTTGATCATCTAAGGGCGATATCTGAGCTTCTGCGGAACTGGAACGGTGTTGGGATCGAGCTGAGCTTTCAGCATAGCTCGCTGGAACTGTCTGAACATTCCATGGTCTCCAGATCTGAGCTCCCACAAGGCTTCCTTGAAGGCTTGCCTTGGGTCTTCAGTTGAGTAGACCTTCCTGTAGTAAAAATCATTTATGAACTCGTGCTTGAACTGCTCTCAGTCATCGTTCCACTCAGCATTCATCCACTTGTCAATGTGTGGGAACCGAGACGGGAGCGGGGCGTTCTTCTGCAGCTGCTGCGTCTTCTTCCTAGCCTCAGCCTTCATCTGGTGCTTGTTTATTCTTCGCACGCTCCGGCTGGCTTTATTTCTGTCTACATTCTTCTCAATCTTGGCCAGTTCCTTCTCGAACTTAGCCACCTTCTTGGCCTGATCAGCAGCGAACTTCTTAATCCAAGAGGGATTCAAATATTTCTCCTTCGACTCCCCCATAGCTTTTGAAGCTTCGATGCAATCTTCAAAAGAGATCCCGTCAAGATCGTCATCGAGCTCGGCTGTAAGCTCGGCTACGAGGTCGTGGGAGACTTCCAGTTCCTGCTCTTCCGACTTCTTCGACTGAGAACCTTCAGCTTCTTCCCTTTGAGGTTCAGCTGGAATCAATGAAACTTCACCTATTGAAAAGCCTATAAATACCTAGAATCAATGTGTATTTTCTCATCTTTTGCTTCACCAGTTTTATTTGGTCAATTTATTTATTAATCGGCCGAATAAATAACTATATTTTATAGTTTAATTTAATTTAATTTAATCAATTTATTAATTGACCGAATAGATAATTATTTTTTGTAGGATTTTTATTTGGCCAATTTATTTATTAATCGGCCGAATAAATAACTGCTATATTTTTATAGTTTAAGTTATTTTATTTTGGTCAATTTATTAATTGGCCGAATAGATAATTATTTTATTATGGAACCAATTTATTATGGAACCAATTTTTTAATCGCATTTTAAACAAGTACAAGTATATAAATTTCAAACAAGTTTGAATAATTCTAAACACATCATCTCAAATTGTTTTATTAATCATCTCCGTTGGAAAACGTAGAATATGTAGGAAAATTGATAGAAAAATTACTAACGATTTATCAAAGAGTAAATTCCGACCAAGAATTAAGAATCATGCGCGTAGATGGGTCAATTCAGTACATGCGGAACAACTTTTTTTTTAATATATATAATTTTAAACTCATAAAATTAAGGATATTTATGGTCAACTTTTATCTTATATCATTGACTAAATAATTTTATGAATCACAATCATTCTACATAAAATTTTGTAAAAAGGAAAAACTACCGAGTACATAGTGAAACAATTCTTGAAGTTCTATTCTCAGTTAAAAAAGTTATTCTCGAAGCTGGTAAAAAAGAAAACGAATGTCATCATTTATTTTTCTATGAATATATTTGGAAGATGATTATTTATATAATACTATACAATTTATAATTAAATTTATTTATTAAATATTGTGTAAATATTTTTGTAATATAGTTATATATATAACTAAATATTAATTTCAGGTAAAAAGAAAACAAATATCATCATTAATTTTTTTGAGAATATATTTGGAAGATGATTATTTATATAAATTAAAATCAGTATTGTAGTCAATAGGCCTGTTCTAGGTCGGAACCGTCGGGGTAGACGGAATGATTGTGATGCGGTGGTTTAACTTATTTTTTTATCTTAATCTTGTATTGAATTCATAATATGGGATATTTAGGGTCATTTTTATATTATAGACAATCTTAACATCTATAGTATTATTCTCTATCTATATATATCTCTTCTCTCTCTCTCTCACTATCCGCTCCTTCTCGCGCCTCTTTTTTCTTAATAAAAAGCTAAAAAATTCAGCTTAAGAGTCGTTTTCCTTTGAGAGAGAAATATATTTTTGCCCACATCGATTTTGTAGAAGAATTGAGCTTTAACAATTATCGAAAGTAATGAGAATATATTAGTTATAATTTTTAACAAACATAACTATATGGGTTTGAGACGTAACTATGCAGTAAAATTACTTTTTAATTGAATTTGAGATGTATTCAAGGGATATAAATTATAAGCGAGTTTAGTAGATTGCATAATCGAATTATTTAACGCTAAAATAATTAATAAATAATATTTTTTTAGGGGAAAATAATATTTATTTTAATCTATCACATATTAGTACTATTTAATAATTTTATTAATTTTTATAATTTTCCGTTGATTTTCGACGGATTATACGCTAGTTATTTTATAATCAGACTTTTAAAAATTACAAAAAGGGCATGATCATTGCCCTATATGCTCATTTAGGGCACGTGAGCATAACACTAACGACGGAAAGATGACGTAGGCGGTAGGAGTATTACTTATCTATGTGGTATGTAGATTTTTTTTTTTAAATATGAAATTTAAACTAAAAGTATTAAAAAAATCAAATGAAAACCAATAATATTAATGTTTTCATTGCTAGTAATGTGTTCTGCTTCTTCTTTCTGTTCAACTTATTTCAAATTCAACACCAACGATTTGGCTGGCATGCACAAATAGATGTAAATCTGTTGTCCTTATTATCGAAGAAGTTAAAGTTTCAATTTGTTTGTTTCTATCATCTTCAACCATTTCTCACACTACACGAGCACTCAAAAAATAATTAATCAAGTTACGAAATCGCTAGTCTGAGAAGGCGCATAAGAAAGCGGCGGCGGTAGATGAGAAGGCGGCGAAGCTGCTGGCTGAAAGAGGAGGGGATGGAAGAAGAAAAATTTTGGGTAGTTCTGTTTCGCCGTTTAACCACAATCACTACCATCGTCCTCTGCGACGCCATCAATCGCCGCCGCGAGTCGTTTGTCCAAACTCGACTGTCGCCGTCACTTTCCCTTCCTCAACCCACGCCACCTAAACTTTCAGATCCCCTTTCTCTTTCTTTTCTAATTGTATTTTAGCTTCCAATATTCTTTCTGAATTTCTTCAGTTACTACTTATTCCCAAATTGAAATTCTGAAATTGTTGATATGGGAAGTAAGGCTGAGAAAAAGAGTAGAGATTTTGAAATTGTCAATTTGAGATGTCCCACATAGCTCCTGAATGAATATGAATTTGCGTATGGTGTTCAGTTTGGATAAGAAAAAAAAAAAAAAAAAAAAAAATTGAAGATGGAGGAGAAAAACATATCACCAGAGAAAAAGAAGAAATTAATATTATTGATTTTTATTTGATTTTTTAAGTTTTAATTTTTATATTTTGGATAAGATAATTTCCACACAATATTCTCAAGATCCAAGTCATACTCCGGCTGCCTATGTCATCTTTCCGTCACCGATTTTTTCTCCAATGCCATAAATGGACATACGAGGCAAAGGTCAGACCATTTATGTAATTTTTCAAAGATCAACCATAAGATAATTAATGCACAAATGGTCGAGGTATAAAGTAACTATATCCCTTTTATTTTAAATAGAAACAATTTTATGACCTAATGAGAAGGAGACAAGTGTTACCGTTACGTTGGAAAAATATTGAGGGGAGAGGAAGACCAGCGCGTTACTATATTGGGGCAGGTCGAACAAGTTTGGGAAACCACTTTCCATTTTGTAATTTCTTTCTCTATGAATTATCATGTGTAAGGCGGCTAATATTGATAGGGTCGGGTACCCTATCCGATTTTTGCGGGCGTCCGGCCTTAGAAATGTGTCTAAACAGACACCCAGTTCCATCTCACCTAAGCTAACCGGATACTTAAATAATTGGGTTGGGTATACAGGTCGGGTAAATGGGTACGCGTATAATTCGCTTGAGTAAAAAACAAAAAAATCAGCGCTACCTAATAGATTAAAAATTAAAATAAAATTATACAATTAATATGTGAAAGTTCAAAAACCAACTCAAAGCCACAATAATCGTCAATTTATCATTCATCAATAATTCAATACAATTATAAAGTCACATTTACAAACAACAAATTCATCAGCATCATTCATCCTCATCATCAACAATCAAATTATCAAATATCAAATATCAAAATATCAAAGTTCTTATTAGTTTAAATTTAATTCATTTTTAATATTAATTATTAAATATAAAAATATACTCCCTCCGTCCAAACTTAAATGCTCCATTTGAGGTGGGGCACGGAGTTTAAGGAATGCTGAAAAAGTGTAGTTGGTGGAGGAAAAAAGACTTGAGGGTAGTGGGATAGTGTGCACTTAATTTCTTAATTTTTGGATTAACAAAAGCAAGAGAGAGAAAGGTAGTTGGTGGTTTCATTTTTTATTTATCTATCCTTGATGAAATCCTGTTTTTTTTTTTAATTAGTTGTTGGATTTTTTTTTTACTCACACCTCTGTTTTTTTTTTCATCTGATTTTGTAGCCTTTTTTTTTTTCCGTCTCACATGCGATGAAATGAAAAGAAGGAATTTAAACTCTTCAAATTGATTCACCAACTGGACAGTAATGAAATGAGAGGGAAATTGGTCAACTTTGGAGCCAAAACTACACATTTCATTGAATAAATAATTGTAAAAGTACATTGATGATAAGAGTGATTTGATCCAAAACATGGAATGAAATTTGAACCCAAGAAAACTCTCCTATAAATAGAAGAGGAGCAGTCAGCATTCAATGTATTTTCACCCACCCAAAACTACAAAAACTACAAATACAGAAAAACTGCAGAGATGGTAGATGGAAGGAAAACTGGGGAGTTCAACAGTGAGCAGCTCAACACCATTGCGCAGTGGCTTCTCCAACGCAGCAGCCAAGGAAAACTAGAACATGGAGCCAAAAAAGCAGCTGCAGAGAAGTTCCATTGCAATGTCAAGACCGTATGGTCCATCTGGTCCAGGGCCAGCACTCAACTTCAACAAGGGGTTCCTATAAGTCTCCAAAGCAAGAAAATAGGGTCAGTGCACAAGAAAAGCAAGCCCTATGATGCAGAAAAAATCAAAAACCTGTCAGTACTTTACAAGACATCATTCAGGATTATGGCAGAACATTTAGATGTTAGTAAGAGACTGTGTCATCTGTGGTACAAAGATCAAGAGTTGCAGGCTCACACCAATAAAGTAAAGCCATTTCTGACCCCAGAAAATAAGTTATGCAGATTGAATTGGAGCATGAGTCAGCTAGGAAGCATCATTCATGGTGGGAAGATAAAATTTCAGCAGATGCACAATGTAGTTCACATAGATGAGAAATGGTTTTATCTCACCAAAGCAAAGGACAAATACTACCTTGCCAAGGGTGAGAAAAGACCACATAGGCAGCTTCAATCTAAGTCTCACATCTTAAAGATCATGTTCAGTTGTGTCATAGCTAGGCCAATCATAGATAAAGAGGGAACTGTCATCTTTGATGGAAAACTGGGAATATTTCCATTTATCACAGAAGCCTTCTCAAAGGAACAACAAGAACAAAATCAAAGACACGATGGAGCTCAAACCAATGCAGTCAGTTACAAGAGAAGTAGCCAAACAACAACTACTCACTGAGGTAACCAATGCAATCAATTCATCAAGTATGGCATCAGCAGGGGCATAGCATCATTTGCACAATCAGGAATCAAGAGATAGTATCTGCATTCTTATCATACACATACACAGGCAGCAAGCATCAGCAGGGGCATAACATCATTTGCACAATCAGGAATCAAGTATAGCATCTGCATTCTTATCATAGATATACACAGGAAGCAAGCATCAGCATGATCATAGGGTCATAAGCACAATCATGAATCAAGTATAGCATCTGCATTCTTATCATAGACATACACAGGAAGCAAGCATCAACATGATCATAGGATCATAAACACAATCAGGAATCAAGTATAGTATCTGCATTCTTATCATAGCATCATGCATACTTCTCATGAAAGTGAGCATACAGATGGTACCAGCAATCAAAAACAACTAGCCAGAATGCCTAGGCAAAGAAATATGGATACAACAAGATAATGCAGTATCAGTTCGAGCAAATAAGGGCATCACCAACCTCAACCCAACAATAAAAGGCATCACCAGCCTAAAAACACCAATAAAAGGCATCACCAGCCATCACCAACTCGAGTATATAAGAAAGAAATAACCTCAGTGTCCGAATCCGATCCGGACTCAGCATGATCCTTGCCATCACGGCAGTATCGCTGATATGGATCCAAACCACAGTCAGAGTCAGACTCATATGGATCCTTGCCATCCTTGCCATCCAACGCAACGGCAGGCTCCTCTGCCTCAACGGGAAGCACAGGTTCCGGCACCGGGGCAACGGGCAGGCTCCTCCGCCACCTCAGGGAACACAGATTCTGGCACCACCTCAGACCGATGCATCTCCGGATCTTCGGTAATTGGAGAGGGCTCGCAGCCTGGTGGAATCCACAGATCCTCCGGGAAATCCGACGAATCAGAAGGGGGAGGTGGTACCCACGAGGGGGAGGGAGGGGGTGGTATCGACGAATCGGAGGGAGGGGTCGATATCCACCCTCGTGAAGCCTTGAAGTCCTTCATCGACGCTAGGGTTTCAGAAGGGAGGATTCCGTATTCAGACAAAGTCCTTCTGGGTATTGAATACCCAGTTACCCGTCGGGCTATAAGTCGATACTAGATTACCTGAATACCCCGAATCCGTATTAGCAGCCCTAATCATGTGACAATCAATCAAGCTGCCGATAAACATGGTCAAATTAAAACCGTCGTCATCTCCTTTATAAATTTACTATTCAATATGTTTTTCTTTTATTTTTTGATTGTTCAATGTGGTATGTGATCATATCAATGGGTGGTGATATTTATGGTCTAAAATCATGCAGGGGTAGGGGTGTTAATCAAATCAAATATTTTGATTCGATTCGGAACCGTATTCGAATTTTGATATCCCTATTCGTAATTTTACGATTCGATTTCGAATTCAAATATTTGTATAGATTCAATTAGTTTTCAAATACTTATTAGTAGTTATGTTATTCGATTCGATATTCGAGATTCGATTAGATATTTAAATTATAATTTAATATATATTTATATTATATATTTTTTTAATTTAATTATGGATTATATGTTTAAATTTTCAAATATATATTAAACATGTTGATGTTAATTTGGTCCATCTTCAAGGCCATTTCAGGATAAGATCAACATTTCTTTTAATATATATGTGTATTGTACTAAGTCTAATTTTTGAGTGGTGCAAAGGTATGGTCTATCTTTTACCCCTCTATCTCTCGCTACTTTACATTATCTCTCTATTTCATTGTTTTTACTAGTGTTCTTCATCACTTTCCTTCACAAATTTCCAACTAGTCATTTTCAT
Organism: Schizonepeta tenuifolia; assembly: GCA_029490685.1. Taxonomy (NCBI): domain Eukaryota; kingdom Viridiplantae; phylum Streptophyta; class Magnoliopsida; order Lamiales; family Lamiaceae; genus Schizonepeta; species Schizonepeta tenuifolia. The sequence continues at coordinate 47,547,491 of CM055960.1, read as the reverse complement.
CTCATTCATCTATAGATTCAAGTATTCGATTCGAATTCGTAAAATTATTCAAGTATTCAAATTCAAATCAAATTTAAGATTCAACCACAATTCGAATTCGATTCGGTTCGATAAATTGGTTGTATTAATTCGATCCGATTGGAATGATATTCGATTTGATTCGAATGAGTAACTTTATACGGGGGCAAAATTGTTGTGAATGTAAAAGAAGTAAATTCAATTATCAAAGAAGTAAAGGGGCATTATGAAAATACATGAAAAGCTTAAGGTCAATCACGCAAAATAACAAAATCTTAAACCCTAAACCCTAAATCAGATCGCAGCCATTGCAGTCGCCTCCTGCTCTGTATATTTATATCTCAGCGAGTCCTCACTTCTTCCCGACTTCCTTCTCATTTCCTGCCCAATTTTCTGTCAGGTAAATCCTTTGTGTTTTTTCTCTTTTTCTTCTATTCTAATTTTACGTCGTTTTAGGGAGAGTGATTGTGTTTTTCTCTTTTTCTTCTATTCTAATTTTACGTCTTCTATTCTAATTTTACGTCGTTTTAGAGAGAGTGATAGTTAGAGTGAAGCACAGATCGAAGGCTTCATGGGTATAAACTAATTGAAAGCCTATGGAGCTCAAAAATTGTGCGACATTAATTCATCCGTAAAAAAAATAATGTTCTCTTGTCTTGTATCTCATCGGCTAGATGAAATTTTTACTGGATGTACATGTTGATTGTTGTTTTCATTGGATTTCCCTTTCTTTTTCTCGCTGAGAATATTTTTCCGATTGTAGTATACTGTGTTTCGTGATTGACTTGTATACAAATTTAAATTGTTTCTGTATTCTAGAGAACAATGGACGTTAGAATCCTCCGATTAGAACTTCAGATTTGAATTAAGATCGTTGAATTTTAGCATCGATAGCTGTTGTGTTGATATTTGGTAATGCTTTATTTCTAATCTGGAGAAATTATCGGATTACGCTTTTATGCTTTTTCCCTGCTAGAAATTGTGGTTTCGTTCTTTTATATTAGTACTATACTGATTTATGAATCAACAGATTGATTGGTTAATCTCCATTTTTTTAATCAGAATCCTTGCAGAATGAAGAACCCTAAGGTTTTCTTCGACATATTGATTGGCAAGAGCAAAGCTGGGCGTGTTGTGATGGAATTGTTTGCTGATACCACTCCGAAAACTGCCGAGAACTTCCGAGCTCTCTGCACTGGGGAGAAAGGAATCGGATCTTCTGGGAAGCCATTGCATTACAAAGGATCTGAATTCCATCGCATTATTCCTAGTTTCATGTGTCAAGGTGGAGACTTCACTCGTGGTAATGGGACTGGTGGAGAATCGATCTATGGAGCCAAGTTTGCAGATGAAAATTTTATCAAAAAGCACACCAAGCCTGGGCTCTTGTCAATGGCCAATGCGGGTAAAGATACCAATGGTTCTCAATTTTTCATTACCACGGACAAGACGACTTGGCTCGATGGGAAGCACGTCGTGTTTGGGGAAGTTGTGGATGGCTATAGCGTAGTTAAGGAGATGGAGAAGGTTGGGTCTGAGTCTGGAACTACCTCCTCGCCTGTTGTAATTGAAGATTGTGGCCAGATTGATCAAGAATAATTGTATGATTTCTTGATCTGAGTAGAATTTATATGTAAATCATAATAAGGTGGTTTGGTTTAGCATCAGTTGCTCAATTCTGTGTAGAACTTCAATTTCAGTAGTTGCTGGCTTCTCCCTTGGTTATGTTGCCCTGTCTGAGATTATCAATTTTTCATGTTATAAAAAGTAGGTATTATTATTCCAAATTCTTGAGATGATCACATAAAGCCTTGTAGTATGCGAGTGCAAATTCTATATACATTTGAAGTTACAAAAACAAACACTGCAAAAATGTAGGTATAAAAGCGTTGGCTTATGTTGGCTGCATGAGATATTTCCAAATACTTATATTAATTTATTATTATCATATAAAATCTTGCAGTATGGCCAAATACTTATATTATTATTATCATATAAAATCTTGCAGTATGGGGATATTAATACAAGTTTCATATTCTATATCTTGATACATGAATAAAAACAAACACTGCCAACTAAATAAAGATCAAGCCACCAAAATCTAGATCTTTTTTTCTTGCCATTCCAAAAAATACATAGAAGTGAAGCAGTAACTCTTCAAAAATCCATGTTTTGAATCTCTCTAATCGTCATCAACCAATTGATCTTCACCATCATCTCTAGGCGGCCGGACCACGAGCAACACCATCCCAAGACTCTTTTTCACCCCCATCTCCTTCAACTTGACGCTTCTCTCCACCTTCAACGTCTCGTCTCCGCTCCCGTTGCCGCCGCTCACCACCAAATAAAACCCATCCTCCGCTTCCACATCCTTGTGACTCCTATCCACCACCACCAAGATCTCCTCCTCCAAATCCTTCCTCTTATCCTTCCACGGCAGCACCCCCTTCGCCTTGGGAAACTTCACCGCCACTCCCCCTCTATCCAACCCTGTGATCGGCAGCCACCCCGGCAGCACCACCCACCCGCCCCAACTCTTCTCCGACTGCACGATCCCAAACTCCCCTCTCATTCCACACTCCCACGGCGCCTCCTCCACCTCCAACTCCCTCCCCTCCGACCTGCACACAGGCAGCACCACCACTTTGCTCGACTCCGCCACCTCCCCGTATACCAACCTAACCACCGGCACCGGCAACGCCGTGCCGAAATCATCTTCAATTTCAGCCTCAACCTCATTCGACTTGGACTCAAAATCCTCGAGCACTCTCAGCCTCGCCCTCTCCGTCTCCACCACCTCTAGAGCCCTCTCCAAGGCCACCTTGGTCCAATCCGGCGCCGAAGCCGTTTTGTGCTCGTGCGCCTGCCGGAAATACATGAAGGCCAAGCAATCGCCGGGGAGATTCCCGTCGAAAAACTCCCAGCCTCTTTCTTCATACCGGCGCGGGTAATCCTTCATCGACCTCGCCAGTTCCTCCGCTCGCTTCGCATCGAATTCGTGCCTAATAACAAACTGCGCGGCCAAGGCGCGCTGCGGCGTGTTGAGAATCCGGAGTTCGTACAGAATATCCGGCGACTTAGGAGAGTCGAAGTAGGAGATTGTCTCAGGATCGGTGACCTCAAAGAGCGAATCGCGCACCTGGCCGGCGACGACGAGCAGGTTCTGCTCGATGGAGGGGATTCCGGTGATCTCCTCGAGCGTGGAAGAAGTGAAACCCTCGGAAATCAGGGAGGGGATTAGGGAGGAGTACTCGAACCATCGGCCGAGGCGATTGGTGAGGGTCTCGAGGCGAGCGCTGGTGTCGAGGGTGCGGTAGCGGGAGGGGAGGGGCGACGGCGGGGCGCGGTAGGGCTGGTAGACCTGCAGCTGCGGCTGCTTCTGCTGCGGCTGCTTCCGAGAGGGGGAGGAAGAGTAGGGGAGAATGAGGGCGGTGACGGAGAGAGGTTTCGAAGGAGGTTTGCAGAGCGGCGGCGGCGGTTGAAGGTGGAGGTGGGGGAGGAAGGGGGTGGAGAGGAAGGGTTTAGGTGTGGTGTTTGCGGTGAGGGAGGGCATGGTGATTCTGGAAAACGTTATCTTTTTTGGTGATGTAAGATGATAAGTTTGTTTATGGAAGTGAAACTTTGAGTGAGAGAAAGTGGAGAGAGAAAGTGGAGAGAGATTTTATTTGTTGAGTTGGCAAATTTCTATCTCGGTATTGTCACCAAATATCCCACTCTCACACTTGCTTCTCGTGGGAAGCTAGAGAACTAGTAGTACAGTAGTAGTAGTAGTATTTATTTTACTTAATTATTTTTTGCTTTTTTGAGCTAATAGAGAACTAAGATCTTGTACTTTTAACTCTTAAATGTTTGAACATTGGCTAAAAATAATTTAATTTGGTGTTTGATTAACTTAATAGTAATCTTTAATGAGTAGTTAGACAAAGTTTGGACATACTGATTTTTAGGTTGAATATAAATACTCCTTCTCTCAACTAAAAGTGTTCCTCGAAAGGAATGATATGGATTTTGATACTAATTCGTTTACGAAATGATTATCACACAATGAACGACACAAGTTTTAAGAAAATAGTAAATAATAGTGGATAATAGTGGGTATTATTGTGAGTGGAGTAAAGGTACCACAATAAATATGAGTGCAGTAGTGAGAAATATAAGGTTAAATATAATGTATTATGTAGACACTACTACTATAAATGGAAGTGGCAACCACTTCGTGAACAGAGGGGGTAATAGTCAGCAGTGGTGGGCATTGGCAAATAAAATGATAAATTAAGGATAATCGAGGCTGGTTCCGGTACCACTTCAATGCCGGTTCGATTCCGGTTTCATAAATGCGGAACCGAGAACTGCCGGTTTCGGCGGTTCCAATTCCAAACCGCCGATTCCTCTTATTTTTTATTTTATTTTTACGTTTTACCATATTTATATCTAATGTAGCAAAGACCAGTGCACCGATTGCGGTACAATAGAGTTGTAACTCACTGGTTATTCCACATGCTTGCCAAATTTGAAAAAAAATAGAGGTTATTTGTATTCCTCGGAAACTCCCGCTACATCACCATTCAATATTTCTCGGCCCACTATTGACCAAACCACCTAAGCACTCGACCCAATGTGGGTTGGATCACTTAGCCACGCTTCATAATTGGAAAAACGAGCACCGTGGAAATACATGTCACTCAGTCAAAGAAAGATGATGGAGTCTTCTTTTCGCACTACTACGGATATGAAAATTATGTATTGTAATACATATTTATTTCACCTAAATATTACATTAAAAGGTATAAAATTACAATTAAAGAAGAAAAAGTACCAAAAAATAAGAAAATTATAGATAATTGAAACCTTGGTTCCGATGTGAAACCGCAAAACCCGAAAAATTAAACCGAAACTGAACATGACGGTTCCAACCGAAACCAAAGAGATTGATGGTTCGGTTCTGGTTCTCTCAGGGTGAAACTAAGAACCACTGGCACTTCTAGTATGAGTAGTGTACATTTCTAGTATGAGTAGTGTATAAAAATAGAAAGAAAACAAAGAATATAATTTGAATGCAAACATTATCTTTAAAGAAAACAGCCCATTTTTCACTGCTTGGGCTTTATGAAAATAATAGTACGAGATATGCATTGGATATTGCAAAGTGCTAGCTAAGAACAATCCTGATGTGGAACTAGACTTATCCATTGGGACGGGCTATTTTGTGGAAATGGATTCTAAATAGACTTAATTTTATTAGTGGGTCTAGATTGGGCTGGGCCGACCCAATCCATTAAACAACTCTAAGCCACTAGGAGGAGTATGTTGATTAGTTGATATGATATGGGTACTAAACTCGACATTTTCCTGATGATATACAAGTCAATTAGTTTCAATCAGCTTTAAAATTGACACTCTTTTTTGAAGGATGTCATATGTAGAGAACTTGGGTTTTTATTTAGATTTGAGATGTTATTATGAATTGAATTTGAGATGTTATGAATTTGATAAAATGAAAAACAGGGGGAAAACTTCTCTATTTGCCTATTTGGTCAAAACACCACTTTTTGATGATACCATTTTTAATTCACCACCGCACGTGCACTAGCTCACCAAAACTTTGTATTCAACTTTTACGCAAATAAGTTTGGATTAAATGATTATATAAAGCTATCCGGATATATTATGTCCGGGACATAACCTGTTCGATCAAGTAAAAAATTAATTTTACATAATTTTTTAATTAATATTTTTTTCCATTAATTTCGGTTATTTCGGTTATTTGTGAATGTACAATAATACCTTTTTCGAATTTTAATTAAAAGAGAAGAGAAAATATTTATGTCGATAAATATGGTCTTAATTAATACAATTTAATTAGAAGAGATTTCTTTGGGGGATGAGAAGGAAAATTTTGAGAGAGAGTGAATGTGGGAGAATACCGATGATTTTTTTCTTGATCGAACCGTTTATGTCCGAATAGCATCGCCCTATAATTTTATTTCTTGCTTTTTTAATTAGAACTACTTTAAGACCACTTTATTGTTTGATTGATAAGCTCATATGCTTTATGAAGGGCAGACAAAATTAATGAGAAAGTTCCAATCATATTTAGTGGTTCCATTGCCATTCAATTGTCCCACTATTTTATTACTATTATTTTATTTTCTAATTCCTATTTAGAACTTTTGACTACCAAAGCTTCTGAAGACTTTCAAAAACTTCTCGAATATGCTGACCGTCTTTGAAATCGGTCAAAACTTTTCATGAGATAGATAAATTGAAGTGAATAACAATTTACACTAAAACATACTACATACTACTACTAAGTTCTCAATTGGAAATTATCCTTCTCAGTATATTAGTTAACAGAAAAAAAAAGAAAAAAAAAAAGTTAACAGAATATATATCTTTATTAGTTTATCCTTTACTAGAGGCCAAAATTCAGACTGTCCTACAATCTGAATAATTGAATTAAAAAGTTAATAAATGCAAATCGGAAATTAGTAACGATTAAATTACTTATCTATCATATTGCAGTCACATGTTAAATGAATGTGTATTTGGATTTTGGCTCATGCATGCACCCTCCCTATTTGGGCTCTACTTCATAGAGCAAAAAGACTAAATGAGTGAGCTAATTAAATAATAGCTTTTCTTATCCAGTCAAATGTCAGAATTGAATATCAGCCACTTGTAACACCACATATTTCATATTCCATTTCTCTGTTACATACGTTACCAGTTCTATTGATGTTCTTAGCATATCGAGAAATAAACTCTCTTTTTTCTTTTTCTTTTTTCACTTGACAGGAACTAATTTGAACAATTAATTTTTGTATGATATGCGATGATCATGCATTGATGTGTGTGTATATAAATAAGTAGCATGGTAAGATGTTTTTCCTTCAATCAAGAAGTCGGGAGTTTGAGTTATTTGTGCAAATGTAAACTAAAAAAAAATGAAATATAAGCATATGTGTATATAAATGAACATGAATGCTTACTAAGTTAACTCTGACTTACTTAGATAGATAATTAATAAATTTAAATAAGTTTGGATAACTAATGGGTACACTGATTACAGATTAAAGTTGTACTGTTTCAATATCCCCTTGAATATGATTCTAAATTTGTAGAACCGTGATTAACCAATTTTAATTATTTTTTGTGATGGCTAAGATTGGAACAATTGCACATATAACTTTACTATGAGGATGATCTTCATATTTTGTGTCTTTGTTATTATATTCAAACACGCAACGATGTCAAGTGGGTGGCCTCTTGAAACTTTGTTAGGATTAAATTCCTTTTGGACAAAAACACCACAAGGAAATATAGTGTCTACCTAATCAAAAGAAAGTACTCTAAAAAAAAAAACTCAAACAAACATCAACAACAAATGAAAATCTCAATGCCATGAAAATAGTAAAGTTGGAAAATATTGAATGGGTATCACACCCAATCCATTATCATTCATAACTGAGTCCGATAGGTAGGGATATCAATTTAACTTAAGCCGATGAGTATGTTTGAATGGATTGAAAAAAGGGTTATTATCGAGACTTTCTACCCACCACCCCCCACTCCAAAAAAAAAAACCCAATTAACCGAGTGGATTGATAATTAGAAGATATTACGAATGAAATTGGGACGGGTTAGGATGATAAAACAACTTTTTTGATCGGGTTTGAAAAGGGTATGAATATAGACGTTGTAATCCAGATTGAAGTATTTAATGAGTGGGTACCCAATCCTTTCATTCCTAAACGCTTCAATAGTTAGGAATGTCAATTTATCATGAAATCGATAGACTGGTCTAAATAGACCGATAATTAAAGTAGGATAATTATTTGTTTAACTCTATTGTCCTAAACCAAACATAGAGACACAAAACCAATAAGTATAGCAACTTATATTTGATTATTTGGATATTTTATATATTTAAATTGATTTGGATAATTAGCATGTTTTACTATACAGATTCGCGGCGAAAATGTGTAGTAAAATCATTTTTTAATTAAATTTGGAATGTGCATATAAATTTGACAAAAAAATAAACGAGCGAGTTCTCTCATTGACCTATTTTTATATTGTATATAATTGCATCCGTCATCTAATACTTTTTTAATGAATGGCAACAAAATCATAACTTCCAAATAAGATACAAGAAAAATTTTAAAATTAATACATAGTACATGGTACTTAACTTTAACTTATGTCGAAATTCGATGGATTACTAACTAAATAAAATTGATTTAGACTAAACGTCCATAGTATCGAAGAAAGTTGCTCATAAATTAATGAAGAGCAACTATTAATTATCTACGATATATATACCCAGATGCATAGATACGTGAATTTTTAACCCGGAACTTGACAAAAAAGAGAGTAAAATCACACTCAATAAGAAAGTCATAATTCCATGATTGCTTTCGCAAACATTGAGTTATTACGTGGAATTAAATAATTTAATAAAAGTAGCATTAAAAACTTTTCTGGTTCACACTGAGTAAGTAGCTTTGGGTTAATCCAATCAAATGTGAAAGGGAAATATAAGATAATTATAAAATGAATGTAAAGTTTTAGCGATTATGCACCTTAATTATCATCACCCCAAAACTTTTGACCACAAATAATAATAGGCGATTTGCTAAATTGTGGCCATCAGATGGTCAAACGAACACAAATTCACAAATGAAATCACGCCAACTCCCTGGAAGAACATTTCTTTTCACTGTGAAACATATCTTTTATGAGGAGCATAACCAACATTTATTACTTGGACAAAAACTTTGGTGCATGTTCTCTATCATGCAACATCCGACCCAGACCCGCCCGATCTGCCCCGACCTGGTTCGTGAGACGCACGCGCGCGCCTCCACGCACCGCGCGTGTATCTCATACGCTATAATATTTTTTTTTCAGATTTTTTTTCCACAATTTTTCCCCCCTTTTTTTGTTGTTTGCCTCTTCAATTTTTGTTTGTCGCTTTTTCTTTGGTCAAGATTGGAGCGAGGGGAGCCGAAGGCCTCGGAGCGAGCCGAAAAAATCCAAATTGTTGCCCGCCAATTATCCTTATATTAATAATCGGAGAGAAGACGGAGCCGTAAAATCGGAGCCGAATGCTCAGTCAGAAAAAAACTAAAATTAAAAAAAAAATGATCAAAGGGGGTTGACCCGGATCAAACTCGGGTCAACTGAGTCGGGTCGGGTCGGACACATGGGTGTTGCACGGTGCAAATCTGCACCCAAGTCCTACTCATATTACTTGATATATATTTTTATGCCCATGCCAGCATTTAAATACTATGAAATGCACAATGAGCTAAAATACTTGTTAATATACAACAACCTATAAACATACAAGAAACATGATCAATAAAATAAAATCAAATGAAACAGACTCAACTTATTAAATATTAGTATATTTAAACTTAATATTTAGTAAGGAAAAAAATGATCCCCTTGCTCGTAGTCATCCTAAGCTAAGACTTATAGCAGCGGCGAGTATTTGAGCGAGCTCGTTGGCCACTTTGATCGCCACGTGGTGGCGAACTCGCAGTAGTCACATTAGCGAGCTCGAGCTTGCCATTTTTTTTTAAATGAAAATAAATATTTTATTCATTTAAATTAAAAACATACATGAAAAAAATACGAAAAATTACATGCCATCTCCGAAGCGTTTCCAAATTTCTTCGATCAAATCATTCTCGAGTTTTGCGTGTCCTCTTTGATCTCGAAGGCTTTCTTTCCGCTTAAGGTAGTCTTGAAAGCTATTCAAGGCTCCTTGTCTCGTTCTCGAACTCGCTTGGACTGTAGAGATTGTTTCTTTGTCCGGGCTCCAATTGGTTTCAGAAACGCCCTCATCTTCAACTATCATGTTATGCAAAATAATACAAGCATACATGATGTCTGATTAAGTCTCTCGGAACCAGGAATGCGTCGGCCTACTAATTATTGCCCAACAAGGTTTGAGAACGCCGAAAGCTATTTCCATGTCCTTGCGTACGACTTCTTGTTTCTTCGCAAATAAACATCTATTCGGCTCAGTCGGGCACGAGAGAGTCTTCACAAAGGTCGGCCAACATGGATAAACGTCGTCAGCTAGATAGTAGCCCATCTTGTGCTGAGTGCCGTTTGTGAAGAAAGTTACCGCCGGGCTCTTTCCCTGCAGAAGATCTTGTGATGGTCCCGATAGGAGTTCTAGTGTATGGTGGGGGGGGGGGGGGAATACACCAGATAGGAATTTTAAAAACAACTCCCGAAAAAATACCACAACTGAGTAAGAAGACTCAGCTGGAATCACAACTGAGTAAGAAAACTCAGCTGGAAGAGTGGTGTTATGCGGAATGTGGTGGATACAGAAACAACTCGTATAAAAAAACTCACGCTCAGATGCAAGGTCGGTCAACAACCAAATCAGTTGAAATGTAAAGATGCAGTTTTGAGTGCTGGTTAGTTGGACAGTTAGATATGCAGAAAGTAACTGAACGGAAAACACAAAAGCACAAAGCAATTACGTGGTTCGGAGAGAACTCCTACGTCCACGGGGAGTTATGAGTCCACACAACTCAGTCCAAATTCTTTAGGACAGCTACCACAAAGCTTACGCGGGCTTTGCAACCGTACAGATAAGTTTGCGGGTACTTATCAACCTTTCTACTCAATTTCGGGAAGAGCAGGATCCTAACAACCTTTTTAGGGGATGTGTATAAGGGTGGGTTTTCCAACTACTAGCTCTAACAAAGAAGTGAGCTAGGATCTAAACTTGAACGAATGAAGACTCAAACTAAGATCGAAAACACCAAGACAGATTCTAACTCTCTATGAACTCTCAGCTGGTGATGTTCTTAGAAAGAGAATAATTGCAGTTTAGCTTGTGCGCAGTATATCGTCGTTCTTTCGCTCTTCTGTCTCTTGTCTTGATGAATGAATGAATGCCTCTATTTATAGGCGGTGATGATCAATTAGCCGTTGGAAGAGCCGTTGATCTCTGTTCTGTGAAAGCGATGGCTTGTCTCTCATCTCTGCAGATTTTCCCGATTTGGAAACTGTGAACTTCTGCTTTCCTTCTGAGACAACCTTGTGTTGGGCCAAATGAGGTAATGACAGAACATCAAACCTTCACCCGACTTCCTATTTGAAATTCGAATTTCAACCCTTGTCTTTCAACATTGGTTAGTCGGTTGAGACGTTTGATCTTCATCCGAGTGGTCTTCAGTTGATGTTCCATCTGATCGCTACCTTCATCTGACATTCTGTCTGAAGAGGAACAGTTGAACCCTCAGCTGCCTTGAACTTCATGTTGTCGATTTATCAGATTGAGTCCTGCAACTGATGTTCCACATCCGAGTTTTCATCTGTAGTTCTATCCAAGTATAGCTATGTTGTCGTCTTCAGCTGGAGTCCTGTAAAGATAAAATCTGAACATTGCTCAAACAGCGAGCCTAAATACTAGCATTAGGATATGGCAACATCTACTCGGTTGGGGTCAGTTGGTTTTGGAATCAATCAAAACTTTACTAAATTTCCCAACAATTTCCCCCTTTTTGATGATGCCAAAACACTACTGATCTAAACCCCACTGACCTATCTATAATCTCAGCTGAAATTCTAGACAGTCTATAAGGTTAAACATCAAAGGGTTAGCACAGTTATAACATGGTATTGAAATAACTTTGCGATTCAGAGCTTGGACAACTGGAAAATTGTACGTCAAGATGAATCGGATATATGATGAATGTTTTCATTACAACTGATGTGTTTACTCAGATATGCATAGAAATTAATTACATCAGTGGCTCAAAAACTCTATCTCTGCTAATACTTCAGCCCATACTTGCCGAAAATCCTGACAAAAAATTTCTCGCTTGGCATCTGATTCCTTCGAGATATCCACTCCATGTTCCTGATAGACTTTTCTGGCTTCAGCTGTGATCTTCTGCCTGTTAGGATTTCTTGTATCTGGAATGAATGGAGGAAGATATGTAACCTTCTGAGGGACAGGGACGGTATTCATGTCCAGCTTTGCATCAATCATAGCTCGTCTGAACTGGTTGAACATGCCCGGATCCCCAGAGTGAAGCTCGGTTAGGGCTTCTTTGAATGCTCATCTTGAATCCTCAGTTGCGAACACCTTCCTGTAGTAGAAATCATTCAAAAATTCTTATTTGAATGATTCCCAATCATCATTCCATTCTTCCGGCATCCATTTATCAACATGCTTGAAGCGTCCCTGGAGCTTGATCTTTCCCGGCAGTCTTTGCTGCTTCATTTTTGCTTCATCCTTCACTTGATGTTTCTCAATGCATCGTCGGCTTCGGGAGGCAACATTTCTATCCAAGTTATTGGTAATCTTGGCAAGCTCTTCCTCGAACTTGTTAACTCTTGTTGCTTGGTTGGCCGCGAATCTCTTCACCCATTCATGTAATCCTTCACTGGGACATCCATAGCTTTAGCAGCAGCAATACACTCTTCGGTTGTAATACCGTCGAGTTCAGCATCGATCTCGGCTACAATCTCGGCTATGGAGTTGTAGGAGACTCCATACTTCTTCGCCTGCTCCATGTCCTTAGCCATTTCTTCTCTTCCGACAACAATAGATTTCAGCTGTTCTTGTTTCTTGTCGGTTTGCTTCTTCGGAGCGGACTTCTTCGGAGCTGTCTTCTTCAGCTCGGTCTTCTTCAGCTGAGATTCCTTTCCGGCTGGCATATCTTCTTCAGCTTGCGTCTCATCTTCCCCCTTTTTGGCATCAGCAATAAGGCTTGCGACTGAGCCATCCAGAGAAGTGAGGTTTTGTTCAGCCTGTTGGATCCGGTTGAAGAGTTCATCTACAGCACATTCCACATCAACCTTCTTCGCCAGTTCCTTATCACGACGCTCTTGATCAACTTTCTTCATCGCAGCGAAGGTTTCAATGACTTCTATTTTAAAAGCGACGAACTCAGCCCATTTTTGTTCGAACCGAGAATCTCATTCTTTGTCTTGCGTCTGTTGAGATTTTGCAAGATTGGATTCTGAGATGGACTTGAACACGTTCAGGTCTGATCTGATTCCAAGAACTGTTGTCTTCAGGTCATTGATGTCTTTGCTGGTGGATGTTGAGAAGTCATCCAGCTTCATCTTTATCGCATCATGTTCTTCCAGCAGCTTCCTATGTTTCTCATCCTGAGCTTCTATCATCCTCTGATGTCCTTCGCGGTTGAGCTGGATGTTGGCTATCATCTCCTTCCTCAGCTGATTGACTCTCTCAGCGATTAGCTCGCATATTTCATCCGAGGAGGGTGCTGGCTGATCAGATGGTGCTGGCTGTTCAACAACAACCATGACTTGGCGATTGGTCAGGTACTGTTGAAGTTCTTCTTCCTCCTGCTTTACTGCTGCTGCAGCTGCGTCAATATCATCCATGAATTCTGCAGACTTGGTCAGCATGTTGTCAAGGAAGGTGACACATTCTCGATCTGCTGTCAACTCCCTTGTGTCTCTTCCTGCTGCCTTGTTGATATCTAGACGGCGAGTCAGTAGTGCGATCTTGTTGTTGTACGCAACTTCGAGGCTGGTATAATTGAAGTATTCCCTCAGATGGGACTCATCTGCCTTGAGCTGGTTCCAGCTGTGTATCCGGACGGTATCTTCCTTGACATACCAATGGTTAACAATGATGTTGAATTGATACAACAGCTCAGTTCCGAGCGTGGCAAATGTGGGCATGTCGCGCGCCTCGGGGAACATACCAATCAGCTTTTGAAAGTAATATACCAACTTGCCTTCATGTTCCAGCGTGACAACTCGACGATCAGCTTCTTCGTCAATGGGGAAAGGAGAGAGATTTTCAAAGGGAATAGGTTCAAGAGTTTCCTCAACATTGGGTTCAAGAGTTTCCTCAACATTGGCCAAAGAAGAGGTCGTAATGTTGGCATCGAGTGGGGAGCTCGGAATTTCTGACTGAAGATTAGTTGTGAGAACCTCTCTGTGTTGTACGGCATCAGCTCTTGCCGTGGAGGAGGATAGAACATTTTCGGATTCCTCGGATGAAGAGGCTGCATCCGAGGACATGTTCGGCTCATCTTCCGAATCGGTTTCCAGCCCTCCTATCCCATCTTGATGGGGAAACCTCACCTTCCTTGTTCCACTTACGCGAGGAACAATTTCGAAAGCAGCCTCGTCAACTGAGTGACTCGACTCAGATGGTACCTCCTCAGCTGGTTTTGCAACTGACAGTTTGATACGAACCTTCAACTTTTTCTTAAGCGGCTCTTCCTCTGTATCCTTATCTGGCTCATCTCTGAATCGGCGTGCAGCTGTCGATTTTGAAGAGTGGCCGACAGCTGGAAGCAGCTGAGATTCCATCTGCTCCTCAGCTGTATCTTTCTCCACAGGTGATTTCACAGCTTCCCTTTTGTCTTTTGGAGTGTAGACACTTCGAATCACATCAAGAGCTTTCTTGGCTGTTGGGAACAACATCTGCTAACTGGTGTTTCCTCACAGTCTTCCCACACCATGTTTTGATCCTTCGTGGCGAGAAGTATCAGGGCAGAGATTTTGACTCCAAAATTAAGAGTTCCCTTAACACTCAACAATTTTTCCCGGGAATCATTTGTAGTTTCTGAAATCTTCTGCTTCTCCATCGTCAACTGGTGTTCGAAGTACTTGAACAAGTCGATGTTGTGCTTGTGCTCCAAAGCTATCTGTTGCTTGAGCTTGGGTCAGCTGATATCTCCAAAAGCTCCGCTGTATCCAAAGATAACCTTGGATATAACATCGAACAGAAGTCGATGCTCGGATTTCAACTTTGTTCGCTGCAGGTTGCTCCTCAATCTTTTTGAGGTGATAAGAGCATTCTCAAGAAATAGATCTGCATCTGCATCTGTGATGTTCTCGACGGTGTCCGTGGCAGTCAGATTCGGTGAAATGATGGAGCTTAGTATCTCGGAAACCTGTAGCGGGATAGTGACACGGCGGATAGTTCTGGCAGGGACGTCGCACTGTCGACAGGAGATTTCTGAAACGAGGCCTACTCGGCTGTCGATAGGAGATTTCAGGTTCATGTAAAATTCTTCGACCTGTCGCCTAAATAAGTGGGTGGGAAAGAGCGTTGCTCACTCAAGAAGACGATTATCCCTGAGAAGATCAGCGAGAGGGGATAACACCGGTGAGTCCAGTGCTTCTTTTGACAGGATCTGCTCAAAGTGGATTTTGGATATCATCATATCATAAGATTCTTCGTACGACGAAGGGACAAGTGCTGGTCCTGATGATGCCATCTTCTTTCCTTGCGATGAAGCTTTCGGTGCCATTTTGTATTCCAGTGAAGTTTATATATAGAGAGAAAAAAAAAAGAACTTAGCAGAAAATGGTGAAACAAAATCAGAGACGAAGATGAACAGTTACTCAGATAAACACAAGTATAGAAGGTAAGAAATCACTTCCTGATTTTCCGCCTTTTATAGGTTCGTGGGTCGTTTGAAATAGATGGCCAAGATTGAATGGCACGAATCCATCAACGGCTGAGATCTCGCGATTGTTGACTAACTCTGACTAACGTCACATTCCGAGTTCCAATACACGCGCGTGAGAAGGTGAACTGTTTTTGTGTCAGCCCACTCGCACTATAAAGTAAGGCTATTGATGTTCAGCCATACTTTACATTAAATGCGCTATGAAGGCTATTTTAATCTATCTGACATGCTCAGGAATGTTTGAATTTATTTCAAACATTCACATTTAAGACCTAAACACCTGCAGACATAAATGATACCTGCCAGCTGATGTCGGAATCAGCTGTGTTCCAATGTTGCGGCATGCCATCAGCTGACTCGAGTTCATCTGTTCAGCTGACGTCTGATGTCTTCGGATAGCGATTCGCATCTGAGATTCCCCCTTCATTTGAGCTTCCCCTTCAGATGGATATCTATCTCTTCGCCTTGGCTGATTCCTCATCTGATGGATCCAACAATCCAAGAAGATCACATAACATCTTGAATCGTGCTTCGGCTAGAGGTTTGGTGAAGATATCAGCTCTCTGAATCTCAGTTGGAATCTTCTCCACAGATACATCCTTCTTCTCAATATGATTTCGGATAAAATGATGTCGGATGTCAATGTGCTTCGTCCGAGAATGGTGAACATGATTCAAAGAGATAGCAATGGCACTTGAGCTATCACAATGGATGGGAACCTGTCCAGTTGCTACTTCATAATCTCTCAGCTGTTGCTTGAGCCACAACACTTGCATGCAACAACTACCGCCAACCATATACTCTGACTCGGTTGTAGAAGTGGCAACACATGCTTGTTTCTTGGAAAACCATGAAGCTTGCTTCCCATGAACTGACAATGTCAAGATGTGGACTTCCTGTCCAACCGATCTCCGGCTAGATCCGCATCTGAGTATCCGGACAGTTGGATATTTTCGTCAGTTGGGTACCACAACCCAACATTAACAGTACCCTTCAGATACTTAATGATGTTCTTTGCTGCCAACATGTGTGCTTCCCTCGGCTGAACTTGGAACCGAGCACACACTCCAACCGCGTATGATATATCTGGCCGACTGGCGGTTAGATATAGCAAAGAACCAATAATCTCTCTATACTTACTGGCATCCACGGGTTTTCCCTCAAATCCGGGCTCAATCTTCCAGTTAGTATTCATCGGGATCCTTGTGGTTTTACTTGTCTGCAAACCGAACTTTGCGATGAGCTCCTTTGTATATTTGGACTGATTAATAAAAATCCCTTTTGGTGACTGCTTCACTTGTAGCCCAAGAAAATAATTCATCTCACCCATCATCGACATCTCGAATTTCTCCTTCATGAGAGTTGAGAATTTCTTGCACAGCTCATCCGACTTAGAACCAAATATGATGTCGTCGACATAGATTTGCACAACAAGTATGTCTTCTCCAACTTTTATGGTGAACAGTGTTTTGTTAACTGACCCTCGTTTGAACCCCGAGTTCAGAAGAAAACCACAGAGAGTGTCATACCAAGCCCTAGGTGCTTGCTTCAATCCATAGATTGCTTTTTTCAACTTATACACTCTTCCATCACCAGTCTCAAAACCGGGAGGCTGTTCAACATAAACATCTTCCTTAATATCACCGTTGAGGAAAGCACACTTCACATCCATCTGATAAACCTTGAATTTGTGAAATGCGGCATAGGCTAGAAATATTCGGATGGCTTCCAACCATGCAACAGGCGCGAAGGAATCCTCGAAATCAATTCCTTCTTGTTGGCAATATCCCTGAGCTACCAACCTTGCCTTGTTTCTCACGATGAATCCAATGGCGTCTCTCTTGTTCTTGAAAATCCACTTTAATCCAATGACTTTAAAACCATTTGGTCTTTCTACCAACTTCCATACACAGTTGCGTAGAAATTCATTCAACTCTACTTGTATGGCTGTTGTCCAATGAACACAGTTGAGAGCTTCCATAACATGCTTCGGCTCTGGCACATCAGCTATGAAACATGAAATCATGGCAACATCTCCGGCTTGCTCGAACTCCTCAAGAACTGCCAACTCCTCAGCATATTGGGCGTAAGTGCTGGAATTTTTCTCGGCTGAATCTGGATTTGCAACTCTGCTCCTAGTACGCACACCTTTGGCTGGATCTCCGATGATGTTGTCTTTGGAATTATCTTCATACCATCTTTTGTTGCGTCTTCCTTCTTCTTCATAACATCAGTTGAAGTTCCCCCTTGAGATGAGCTGAGGTCCTCACATTCATCTTCAGAGGAACAAGGATCATCATCCTCAGTTGCCCATACCAATGGTTCAGCCAGATTCTTCTGCCTTAGAACCTGCGATCTGGTGAGAACTGGTGGAACATGTGGATCTACTTGTTGTCCTTTAGCCTGTTCCCTGCACTCAAAAGTAGATTCATCAAAACTAACATGAGGTGTTATCTCCACAACACGAGAACTGTTATTAAAAACTCTATAAGCCTTGATCCGAGCGGCATATCCGAGAAATATGCCCTTCGAAGCCTTGGCGTCAAAAGTTTTTAACTGAGTCTTCCCATTGTTGTGAATATAACATTTAGAACCAAAAACGCGAAAATATGAAATATCAGGCTTCCTGCGTCTCCATAGTTCATATGGAGTCTTTCCCAACCGCTTGGTCAGAAGAGACCGGTTCTTGGTGTAGCATACTGTATTGATTGCCTCGGCCCAAAATCTCTTTGGCAGAGCTAAGTTTGTCAACATGGATGTAGCAGCATCCTTCAGCGTTCTGTTTCTTCGCTCGGCTACTCCATTCTGTTGTGGAGTACGAGCAGCCGATGTTTGATGAGTGATTCCGTGCTTCTCGCAGTATTCGATGATGGTTTTATTGAGGAACTCGGTTCTACGGTCTGATCGGATAGAAATGATTTTCATCTCTTGTTGGTTAGATATCCGATCCATCAGCTTGGGTAGCTCATCTCAGGTTTCACTCTTGTGACGCATGAAAATGGTCCACGTGTATCTAGAGAAATCATCAGTAACAACAAGTGTATATTCGTTACCATTCATGCTCTTGGGAGTAACAGGCCCGAAGAGATCCATATGGATCAGCTGCAATACTCGGTCGGTTGATGGAATCATTTTCAACCGAAAGGAGGATCTAGCGAGCTTTCCCAGCTGACACGCACTGCAGATATGTGTTGGTGAAAACACACGGTTAGAAATACCCTTTGCATGTTCCTGTCTCGCAAGGCGGTTCATTGTCTTGAAATTCAGATGGTTGAGCCTTTTGTACCACAGCCAGCTCACATCTGAACTGCTCTTCGATAATAGACAGGTCTCAGGAGGACTACTATTCCAATCTGCATAGTAGACATTCCCGGTTGGAGATCGATTTCCCAACAATATTACTTGCTTTGTTCTGACATTTTTGACCCTGCAGCCCTGTGCATCAAACTTGACAGAGAAACTATTATCACAGAATTGGCTGATGGAGAGCAAGTTATGCTTCAATCCATCAACATATGAAACATTGGAAATAGACACGTGATTGGTTTCAAGGGTACCGTAGCTTTTGGTGTGATCTTTTGAGTTGTCACCAAAGGTAACAGATGGTCCTTCCTTCTCCACGAAACTCCTAAGCAAATCCCTCAGATTTGTCATGTGTTTCGAGCATCCACTGTCCATCACCCACATGGTATGTGATGTTTTATTCTTCCTCAGCTGTTCCTCCTGCTCCTGCACAGAGAAACACGCTTAGGTCCCCAATTTTAGTTGGGTCCTGGAGAGTTAGAACCAGTTCCCCTTTGAATTGTGGGTCGTTTTTCCCTGTAGATTCGAATAGATTTGTCATTCCAAATTATCTTTCCTTCTTCATCAACTATAACAACACCTCGGTCATCCTTAGGCTTGTTGTTATTATTGACGTTCTGTTGACAACAGCTGTTCATGCCTGGTTGTTCATTCATGTTCTGGCATGAATATCCACAATTGTTGGAACTGTTCCACATTGGTTGACTCTAATGGAACCTCTGGTTGTTCTGATGATGGAACCGATGTTGATTCTGATGGTTGAATCCCTGTCGGTTCTGTTGATTCCATCCCTTCTGAGGTCGGTTCTGATTGTATCTCCGATGTCTCTGGTTCCTCTTCTGAGTCCTGGAACATTCCCCCTCGGTTGTTATCCCAACCGATGGATTCTTCAGTTCTCCAACCACAGATCCTTTTCCTTTCTCAGTTGCAGTTCCCTTAGCAGGTTGTACTGTAGGTACCTGCTGTGACGTGAAGGTTGGATTAAGTTGGGGAGTTGCAGACTCAACAGTATTTGGTTTGGCAATCATGACATCCACAGCCTTGATAAAGGTTGCGGGTGGAATTCCAGTGTTCTTGACCATGTCGTAGCCGAGTCTAGACACGTCATCTATTTGTCGTCGGTAACTAATGAGAGTCTCGATGATTTTGGATGATTGATATAGCTTTATTAGGTTGTCCTTCTCAGTTTGTAGATCCTTGAGAAGAAAAGCTATATGCTCGGTCTGTGCGTCTGACATCTTCATCAGCTAGTCGATCTGTGCCTCTTGCTTGTTCAACTGCTCATGTTGCTCCTTGATCTGCTCCTTCAAATCCTCATCGGTTGGAGCCTTAGTTTGGTTGACCACATTCAGTTGACTTTTGAAATCATCAATCTCTTCGATTTGATTTTTGATCAGATCATCCTTTTCGGTTAAGGATTCTTCAAGTCTGGCAAACTGTTCTTGAAGATTCTTAAACTCAACCGATTGCTGACGCAATTCCTCACTGAGTTCTAGGAAGTCACCCCAAGAGGATTCCAACTCTTCATCGAATGTTTCCTGCATGTTAGTAGCATTGGAAGAATTTAAATTGACTGGACTAGAATGTACCTCATCATCATCCTGGTCGGTTCCAAATTCCATGAGACATTGATCCTATTCGATAGCATTGTTGGTGGAAGTCAGCTCGTCCTCATCTTCGGTGTCGGTGAAGATGTCCATGTCATCAGTTGCTTCTTCTGCAACCATGGCCTTGTTCTTTGCATTTTGCTTGGCCCTCAACGCATCTCTATCTTTCTTCGAAAGATTTGGACAATCAACTTTGAAGTGTCCCTCTTTGCCGCATTCAAAGCAACCGTTGTTCACAGGCTTTGAGTTATCTCGAGTTCGGTTGGATTTATAGAACCGCTTGTATTTTCTGAACCGAGTTTCCATGTCAGCCAGCTTCTTTGACATGGCGGTAATACTCTGTTGCAGCTCTTCTCTGCTTGGCTCCTTCGAAGCTGTGTCCGCAGATCTTATTGCCCTTGATGTTCGCGGCTTGGAATAGTTGGCTCGAAGTGCTACTGTCTTTGTTCCGAAACCAACATCCTCATGTCGACTCGTCTGCACCGAGGACTGAGTTGATCTTCTTCGGTTCACCTTGTACTCGTTTCCTTTCAGAATTGAGAACAGTCTGTCCGTTCCCATCTCTCCAAGATCAGCTCGGCTTTCATGAATGTTGGTGAAGGTGTCCCACTCAGCTGGTAGGGCTTGTAATACTTTAAGATTGATCTCTCTCAAAGTATATTTTCCTCGTCGGATAGACTGAATCCTTTTGATGATATCCATGAACCGAAGCTCCAACTGATCAATGGTTTCATCGACTTTTAGACAGAAATTATCAAAATCTTGACAAGCATGGGAGAACTTGTTCTCCTTAGTTTCGTCACTCCATTCACTAAGAGATGCCAAAATGTCCCACATTTCCTTAGCTATGTTGCACTCTTCTATCCATGGAAAATAGTCTTGTCCAACTGTGGACATGATAGTGCTCTGAGCCCAGATATCCAACTGGCTCACTTTTGCTTCCTCAGGAGTAAAATCTTCTGGCTTCTTCTCGACTATCACCTCAGTTGCATCCCCATCATTGGGATTTGTAGGAGTGCGAATGACTTTTTCCATGATGGTGATCGGTTCGAATGTAATCACTTGTTGCATTCGATGATGCTTGGACAGTAGAATTTTCTTCATCCGAGTTTTCCAGGATGTATAGTTCACTACCGAGAACATGACAACAATCTTGTCTTTAACATCCATCTGCACACAACAAACAGACGACAAATGCAAGCAGAAATGCACTAGCGTGAAAAAGATCTATTCAGTTGACCACTGAAGAAAAACACCTCGATTCACACCTCGTGAAACAGAGACAGCGGTCTTGTGAACCACTGCTCTGATACCACTTGATGGTCCCGATACGAGTTCTGGTGTATGGGGGGAGGGGAGGAATACACCAGATAGGAATTTTAAAAACAACTCCCGAAAAAATACCACAACTGAGTAAGAAGACTCAGCTGGAATCACAACTGAGTAAAAAAACTCAGCTGGAAGAGTGGTGCTGTGCGGAATGTGGTGGATACAGAAACAACTCGTATAAAACAACTCACGCTCAGATGCAAGGTCGGTCAACAACCAAATCAGTTGAAATGTAAAGATGCAGTTTTGAGTGCTGGTTAGTTGGACAGTTAGATATGCAGAAAGTAACTGAACGGAAAACACAAAAGCACAAAGCAATTACGTGGTTAGGAGAGAACTCCTACGTCCACGGGGAGTTGTGAGTCCACACAACTCAGTCCAAATTCTTTAGGACAGCTATCACAAAGATTACGCGGGCTTTGCAACCGTACAGATAAGTTTGCGGGTACTTATCAACCTTTCTACTCAATTTCGGGAAGAGCAGGATCCTAACAACCTTTTTAGGGGATGTGTATAAGGGTGGGTTTTCCAACTACTAGCTCTAACAAAGAAGTGAGCTAGGATCTAAGCTTGAACGAATGAAAACTCAACCTAAGATCGAAAACACCAAGACAAATTCTAACTCTCTATGAACTCTCAGTTGGTGATGTTCTTAGAAAGAGAATAATTGCAGTTTAGCTTGTGCGCAGTATATCGTCGTTCTTTCGCTCTTTTGTCTCTTGTCTTGATGAATGAATGAATGCCTCTATTTATAGGAGGTGAGGATCAACTAGCCGTTGGAAGAGCCGTTGATCTCTGTTCTGTGAAAGCGGTGGCTTGTCTCTCATCTCTGCAGATTTTCCCGATTTGGCAACTGTGAACTTCTGCTTTCCTTCTGAGACAACCTTGTGTTGGGCCAAATGAGGTAATGACAGAACGTCAAACCTTCACGTGACTTCCTATTTGAAATTCAAATTTCAACCTTTGTCTTTTAACATTGGTTAGTCGGTTGAGACGTTTGATCTTCATCCGAGTGGTCTTCAGCTGATGTTCCATCTGATCGCTACCTTCATCTGACATTCTGTCTGAAGAGGAACAGTTGAACCCTCAACTGCCTTGAACTTCATGTTGTCGATTTATCAGATTGAGTCCTGCAACTGATGTTCCACATCCGAGTTTCCATCTATAGTTCTATCCGAGTATAGCTATGTTGCCGTCTTCAGCTGGAGTCCTGTAAAGATAAAATCTGAACATTGCTCAAACAGCGAGCCTAAATACTAGCATTAGGATATGGCAACATCTACTCGGTTGGGGTCAGTTGGTTTTGAAATCAATCAAAACTTTACTAAATTTCCCAACATCTTGGAACACGTCAGATTGGTTGAGCACATTGATATGTCGTTGTTTGAGCCGGCAACTCCAAAAAATGCGTGCCAAATTCATAAATCTTGAGAAGCAACAACTTCAAGCACGACCGTTGGGTGCCCCTTCTTCTAATTCGTGTACGCCCCTCTCCACCCATTCGGACAGTTCCTCCACTGCCAATGCATGCAGTCGATGCTACCAAGCATGTCGGGGAAGCCGTGCTTCGATTCGTGCATTTGCAAAAGCCGGTTGCAGTCAGCCGTTTTTGGTGGCCGCAAATACTCGCCGCCGAATGCAGATATGATCGCTCGACAAAAATAATCAAGTGATTGCCGACCAGTGTTGTCTCCCATCCGTAGATACTCGTCGTATTGATCATCGCATCCGCCATTTGCGAGTTGCCACAATGCCATAGTGCATTTTTGGAGTGACGTGAACCCCAGTTTCCCCGTTGCATCCGCGCGCTGCTGAAAATAAGGCTCTCGAGCCTCAACCGCCCTGAAGATTGTGTTGAACAATTTTTTGCTCATACGAAATCGGCGCTGGAATACATCTTCGCCCCACGTTGGAAACTCAGAGAAGTAATCCGCATTAAGACGGATCTCGGCATCAAGGCAGTCTCGAGGCACCACCGTACTTTTCCTCTTTGAACTTTGGGCGCCAGCGGCGGCGGCCACCGCCTCCTCCTCCTCTTCCTCGACGATTGCGCCGGCGGCCTTTGCCATGAGATTGCCGAACATGACGGGAATTTGAGCACTAAATTGTCGAAATTCTTCCATTCTAGCTTTGAAATAATCGTCGTCGCCCGACATGATTTTTTAAATAAATGAAATAAACAAAAATATGAAGGTGTTGAGGAGATTTTAGAGAGAATTGAAGAGATTGGTGTATGAAATAAGGGAGAAAAATGATGTATTTATAGGTGTATTCAAACTCGATGGTGACCGTTGGCGATCGCAATGGCTAGCGATCGCGCCAACCAGCGATCGCCAAGTATCCTCCCACGTCAGCGAGCTCACCAGCGCACAAACTCAGCGTAGAGAGCACGCTTGCACACGCGCCGAGCTTGCCAACGAGGTGCGAGCGTGATGGCGAAGCTCGCTGAGGCAGCTCGCGCGCGAGCGCACCGCTGCCCACAGTCTAAGGGAACCTAGAACATCATTACTTCATACTAGGATCCAGTTATGAGAATATGTATATTAATCAATTAAACTGATATGTGAAATTACCGCTAAATTTTAAATTTGAATATTAATTCATTAATGTGATGGCATTATATTTTTCCCCCATTTCAATTGGTTACAAGTAATGAACAAATCCTAGCTAGTTCTAAATGCAGGATAAATTTTAGCAGAGTTTAAAAAAAAAAATTGTTTTCTAGATTACAAATCAAATGAATGGGTAGATGATTAGGTGAATACTTGCAACTGATTTAGTCCTTGTGATGATTATCTTGAAACCTCTTTTTTCCAATGTCTTAAATTAAATTAAACCTCGCTTAAATGTATGCTCTTTTTTTCCCTCATAAACATATTTGGAGTGCTTAATACTGTACTCAATGTTGCTACAAGGGGTGTGTATATATCTCAAACAACTCCGTCAATTTGTCTTTATTTATTGATTACCAATTTAATCAACTACAGTTAACTCTTACTAAAATGATAACGACCACCTGAAATAAAATAATGGTAAAACGTTGGTGACGTTAGTAAAAAAAATGCCAAAAGATTAATTAAATACTTCTTCAGGGATGAGATGATCAGTATGAAAATTGTACAATTCAGACCAAAACAAAAAATGGACTATTTAATTCGAATTTAATGGGTAGCTTTGGATTTTAAACTACCCAAACTGTCTCGAAGCAGCTCCCCAAACTGAAGTGTGTATATTTATAGATATTTCATCCGTTCCACTTCAATAGTCCACCTTATTTCATTTGAACATCTCTTTTCAATTAATCATTAATCGAAAATAAAAATTCAACACATAAACAAACATCCTAAATATTCTTAAATAAGAATTAATTTTATTTCTGATTTTATCATAAAACAATTATTACAGTCGTATTCGCTAATTAAATTGTAGTACTACTATTTTGAAAATCTATTTAGTGCTAAGCGGGCCATATAATGACATCAGCAAATGACTTCACTCTCCAAGCATTCACGCCGCCGTATGGTTTGACCCACGTGCACTCAATTTCAGAGATCTAAAAACTTTACTAAAATGCTTACAAATACAATATAGGAGTAGTACAAATATTAATACAAATAATTGTTTTAAAATTAAAGTATTAATTCATTTAAATAATAATCTATAGCTATGATTACCAGATCTTCCCGCCTCTATATAAATCTTCCTTCCACTACCTTAAAAACTAACACGACCAAATTAAACCCACTTGTCTTAACAAGAACTCATCAAACCTAGGACTCACAAATTCAAACTCCCTTCCTACATCCTATCATATTCGATTCTATAGATCTATCTCTATTTAATTGTACATATCTCACAATATACATTTCTCAAAACTCTGAGCTAATTAATTAAGCTGCTTTGATGGATTCTTCAGCTTCTTATTACCATTCCTCTTCCTCCTCCACATTTTCACCGGAATCTTCGACGACGTCGTTCAACGGTTATTCTGATTCTCACAGCAGTCTGCCTTTCAACGAAAACGATTCTCAAGAAATGCTTCTCTACGGAGTTCTCGCGGAAGGAGCCACCGCGAACGGGAGTGGCTACTCGGCGGCAGCGGCGGCGGAGGTGATGTACAGGGGGGTGCGGAGGCGGCCATGGGGGAAGTACGCGGCGGAGATAAGGGACTCGACGAGGAACAGCGTGAGGGTGTGGCTGGGGACGTTCGACACGGCGGAGGAGGCGGCGCTGGCCTACGATCAGGCGGCGTTCGCGATGCGCGGGACAGCGGCGGTGCTCAACTATCCGGCGGAGGTGGTGTGGGAGTCGCTGCGGGAGATGGGGTACGGCGGCGGAGTGGAAGAAGGGTGCTCGCCGGTGCTGGCCCTGAAGAAGAGGCACTCCATGCAGAGGAAAAAGTCGGTTTGTCGGCAGAAGAAGGAGGAGCGACAAACGGAGGTGGTGGTTTTGGAGGATTTGGGGTCCGATTATTTGGAAGAGTTGCTCATGTTGTCGGAAAATTCGGCTTTTCGGTAGGGTTGTGCATTACTTTGATCTAATCCAACTGAGTCGAGTTGAAAAAATGATATTGCATTTTTTTCCTTAAATTTTGATATTGGATCAGTTTTGCGAAAAGGATAGTAATAGATTTTTGCCTTTTTTTCCCCCTTTTCTTCCTTAATTAGATTGTTTATTTATTAGGAGATGTTGTACTACGTAATTAAATGTAATTTATAAATTTCCCTCCATTTTCTTCTCGTCTAATTTGCACTTAATTTTCTCTGATTTAAATTTTTTACTTTTGTAATGTGCATAATTGTATATAGAATTGTAGGCTGTGCATGGAGTGGATGGTGTCATGCAAGAATCTCTACTAATCATTTTTTTTTACGTAGAAAATTAATTTTAATTTTTTGAAACAGCACCTTACCGCTGTATATTTATTGATATCATCGCTGTTACACATATACTAAACGCTAAGATACAAAATAAAATAGAATTAAAATTTAGAAACAATATCCAAGCTTATTTAATTCATAATTGGTTAACAATAAGATTTGTATATATTGACTCGATTTTATGGGTGTTGATGTGACGGGATGATTTAAGTAGAATGGAAGGTTGATTAATTCAATTATTAGGTGGGACATGGATTTCATGAATTTTGTTGGTCAAAGTGACCAGAATTGTGAACCATAATGTCCGATTTGACTTTTGGAAAAATTCATGTTATTTAGTGGAGTGATATGTATAACCATTGGTCGGATTATGAATGTCTGGATGTCATCAATCTTCGCTTCTTTTAACTGCTTCATTAATTCGGTGTAGTATCAATATTATTTATTGCATTATTATTTTGGAATGATAAAGACAAAGCTCTTTGCCATTATTTAAGTTGAATTCTACACAAATTCAGCTTTCCTACGTCCAATAAAGTCGATGAAATAAATGAAGTTAGAATTAATTCTAAGATTAGTTACTCTTTCTTTGACGATCAAATCTGAAATTCTACTATACATAAAGGAGAACATGTGTATATCTAATAATAGAAAGAAGAGTATGTACATATAAGAGAACCACCGAACTCGATCAAGTTTTTATTTATTAAGCAAAAATATTGTAATCAGTGATCATCTTATATTTCCCTCAAAAATTAAATAGAAAAAAAGATCATGTTAAATTCAACAATTTTCAAATTTCAAATATTTCGAGAATTCTAACTTTTCAATTTAGTGGGACTGAAATTCTTGAAAACTCTACATCGATCTAATGATGATGTGGTACTACAAGTTTTAAGGATAATGATTCTAGAAATACAATAAAATAAAGAAAAAAGCTTCATGTTTGGAAATGTAAGACTAAACTACATCTATACAAAATTTCTACAGTAATTATTGTGTCTATTTTTTTCTTTATTGATTTAATTTCAAGTCATGCATAATTGCATTTAAATGTGTAATCTAAAATGCCCACACATTTGTCTTAAAAATTGCATAAACTCAGTTTACTAGTTTAGATAATTAATTATAAATATAAATGTCAACTAATTTACTGATGATTGAACTTGCCAAATTTCTAATATAGTTGAAGGCCTCTGCAAACCTTTACAAATTACAAGTAAAATTAAGTGACATAACAATCCAAAGTTTAGTGATTTCTTGCACTTGGTATAGAAATTGAGGTTCGTTTTACAAACTTATTGTATCGTTTTCGATTGAGAGTTAAAAGATTTTGGGCCATGGCCCATTATTTCTTTTCTTTGACTATTTATGTGTAACAACTAACAACCCCAAAATAAAGACATCCAAAAGCCTCTGCAATATTTTTATTAGTCTATGTAAAAAGCTAATCCCTAACTACGAGTAATGAACAAATATCATTATTAATTAATTACTAACATTTTAAGGAATATAAGCAATAAAACTGTCTCGAAATATTTAAAAATAATAATTTACCAACATTTTAGTTTTAGCCGAATAATTTTTTGTTAGAATAGCATTTGGGGTATTAACAGTCAACACGAATAAAATCGCATTGCCTTGTGTTTGTGTCGAATCAACCATTTTTTTTAAGATTGGTAAAAGTTACATTTACACTTGAACCATAATCCTCTAGTTTAAGGAGAGATATATGGGCCGCAGCCTTTACCACTTGGGCTAAGTTTCATCCACTGTATAAACCAACTATTACCCTTAATTTCAAGGCAATAAATTTGGATGCCATACACATTTAAATATGAAAAAAGAAAAATGAATAAGAAATTAGTTACTTATCTAGTCATATGAAGTATAATAAATCAACTCTTTCATAATACATTAGTTGACCAGATAATTAACTTGAATTTCCCATGATAACTCAACTTTGACTTTATTTTCCACCAAGTTGATTATTTTAACGCATTTCAGTCAAAGTTAGAGCACTCACAAAGATGATAGCGAGCCGTTGGCGGTCGCTAACTTGCTGTGGACGCCTATTTTGAGGTTGGCATTTTCATTGCTGCCAGTAGGCTGGCAGAGCAAATGGTTCACCTCCACCATTTTGGTGCGCTAGTAGACTTATGATGTGGCAACTCTTCAGTGGTCGTCGATGTAGCAGTTGCACTTTTCAAACGGCTATTTAAATTTAGCTTTTTTTTAATGTTATCGTAATTTTCCTACTAATCTACTAAACTATATTCTTAAAACCACTTGCTTATATGTGCTCTTACCTCAAGAATAAATATAACTTGGAATAGAGTATTGTTTTAATTTGTTTTCCTTAACTTGTAGTTTTTTTAATTAATATAATATTCTATAATTTCCTTAATCAAATAGAATTTATTTTTATTTAAATTGAGATGTTTAAAATAAAGAAAAAATAAAAATAAAATAAAATTGAAGAGCGTCAACAGCAAGCGCTATTATGAGAATTCAAGAGCCTACTTGCGGAGGAGAATTTTTCAACGACGCCGCTCTTAATAACTACCATTTCCCGAAAACCTTTTGTAGAATATAATTAGGCTTGCTTATCAAGACTGAATTCAGTATTCGGCAACACTACATTTCCATCTTTATTCAAAGTCAAAAGTTGGAAACATTGAGGAATATATGAATAATAATCACTCATTTCATTAATGAGGCTTTAGCATCGAATCTACCCTGTTAAAAAAGGATATACCAATAATATACGTGCATAATTTTCTTTGAAAAAGTAGATTCTCGGAATCTCGTTCGCATCTTAATTTTTTTCTCCTTTTGCATGCTTGCCGTATTTTGGAGAGTTCGTGATCCTCCTGCCAATTGTTAATTTCCTACCGACTTTTCACTATTAGGCGTAAGATATACCCCTCTAAATCTTTTCATTAATACCATTTGATCGAATACGTATGTTAAGAAAATGAGTTGTTCATAACAAAATTTAAAGATAAAATAGCTTTTGGGGATTTTTTTTATCACATCAAGTAGGAGAGAACGAAATTAGTAGTTTTTTAGTGACATATATGATAATTTTTGAATTATTATGGGGTATTTACCATATGGTGCATTTCTATTTTAAGAAATGAACTTAATGAAATGATACCTCCAAACAAGGTAAGATGAGCTTAATCAAAAGATACAGAGGATTTGGTACTTTCTCTGTTCACAATATCATTATCATATATGAACAGTATGAGTTTAAAAAATGTAGTGAGTAGTAATATATAATAGTGGATATTATGTGGTATATACTATAATAAATGAAATTGAAAAGAATATTATGGACAAATCAAAATGAAACAAGAATATTATGGATAGAGAGAATACCATAGATGGGGTTAATTTTAGGACACACACTCCCATGCGACCTGTCCGCAAGCTGTACGACCGTGTGTAGCGCGTGCATTGTACGAGCCTGCTTCTCACGTGCAACGCGTGTTGTGAAATCGCATGTACATTTTTTATTATGATGATTTCCAAAAAAAAAAATTGCCTTTTTTTTGTTTGCTCTTATTTTTTTATTTGTATTTTTTTCTTCAGTTAAGAGATTCGAACAAGGGGAGTTGAATGTCTTGGAGCGAGTCGAACGATCCAAATTGTTGCCACAATGATTATTTATAGATTAAATCGGAGCCGAAGACGAAACTGGACAAAAAATTTGAAAATTAAAATATATAAATCGGACGTGTGTATAACACGCACCGTGCGTGGGAAGCGGGCGTTGTGCACGCGCCATGCGCAGTCATAATCGCATGGGAGAGTGTCTCTAGTTTAGACTAGATACCTAGGAAATATTTTATGTTAGTTAAATTTATATGAATTCATAAATAAATGTCGGGTATAAATACATGAACTTTATTTTCTTCCAAAATTTTTCACACATTGAAATTATTTCCAAATCGGAACTGATGTGGTGAAATAAGAACTCGCCAGGCCATCAAATTTTGGTGCCACGTCGATTTTGATGGGATTATTAATCCTTGTGAAATTTTGAAAAGTTATGAAGTTTATATCTATATTTAAATCATTTTTTTTAGTTTATAAGTATATGTTGGGAACCAAAATTAGAATTTAGACCGGATTAATTCTTTTTATCTATAATCGTCCTCGATTATAGTGATTTAATATAATCTTGTAAACTTCTCTCTCTGTGTTTCTTTTTGCCCCCTTAGCTCTCTTACTTATCAATTTCGATAAGGACTGGATACAACGTAATTCTTGTTCGACATACATCTCATAAATATTGGATACAGCATATTTCTTGTTTTTGAGATCATCGATTCGGCATTTCAAATACTTTACTTGCCTATTAAAAACAAAATTTATCTTACAATTTTTTTAATAAGCGGGAAACCGCAACTGTTATATATATATATAAAATCAATCCTTATATGTTAACTAGTAACTAATTATTAAGCATAGATTAAATTAACATAAATGGATCAGATTTCATCTTAATATTAATGGTAAAATTGTAATTACGGATTAAAACTATCCTATTATGATGGAATCAGGGTATGAAAGTAAAATTATGTTGGCAACAAACCTTCCGTATCAGAATCGCGTGATTTAAGGGAGCAAAAACAACAAAGTTCATCATATTCATATCTAATCTAACACGCTTACTATACACTCTACTCTATACGTGGCATCAAATCTCGATGTGGATGCCTGTCACTATATCATTATTTTGTACTGTATCATTTGCGGTGGCTTCGTGATTCCACGTGTCCCGATTCCTTGTTTTTTTTTTTGATTTGAACTTACGTATTTATTACTACCTCCGTCCGTTTCAACTTGTTCCATTTGGGATCGTCACGGATATTAAGAAAAATAGTGTTAATGGGTTAATGGTGTGATTAGTGTAGTGAATAAAGTAATATAAAATATTTTTTAATTGATAAAGTGATATAAAGTAGTGTTGAAGTGACATAAAATGGTGCTAAAGTGATATAAAGTGAATAAAGTGATTTCTTAATTATTTCCTTAAAAGAAAATTAAACAAGTTGAAACGGACACCCAAAATGGCAAAATTAGACAAGTTGAAACGAAAGGAGGTAGTACATATTACTGGAATAACAATATCCGTTTCGGATATTATTATACAAAGATTGTTTCAGATGGCTTGTCGGGAATTGAGAAGAGATGAGATAAATGGTGGAGTCTAATTTGCATTAGCAGCGTGGGAGTATTATGGTTTATGAAAACATTAAGTAATTAACATCCAATAAAAACAAATTTATTTATGTTATTTAAAACGGAAAGCAGTGCGAAAATTGTGAATTCAGACATCATCTTATTATACTCTCTCCGACCTACTCATGTTATCATGTTTTTCTTATTTAGGTGTACTACATATTGTCATCTTACAAATAAGGAAAATTTTTAATCCTTTAAAATTCTCCAAAAGCAATGAAACTTACCTACTTTCTAAATTTTTACCCTCATTCTTAATTTCCATGTCGAACAGTAACATGACAATTTCAATAAATCGGAGTGAATAATTGGAGAAAATTCAAATATAAAAAAGTCCGTGTTCCATCGAAAAGATTTTTGGCAAAAACTGTACGACTGGGTATTAAGAATACCTGAAATATTTAGAGATAAAAAAATTAAAATTAAATTTAATAATCCCTAATTAAATTGCCACCAAATGTTTTCCAATCAAAACGTTCTTGCATACATGTTATCAGCTGTCGAAATTGCAATATGACATATAAAATGCATCCCCAATATGTGTCTAAATAAAACGAAATCTCCCAAAAATGTTAATTTGTTCAAGAATTAAGTAGGAGTATTAATTAATTGAGAATGAGAATTTGAAATCATTAAAGCAACAAAAACGTACTGCACCGAAATCAATAACATGAAAGTTATAATTATAAATATAAATGTACAACATACATACACATTTGAGTTATTGGCTCAAAAGAGAAGAAGATGGCATTGGCAATAATGCAAACCCTCTCCTTCACCCATCCTTATGCTATTCTACATACAAAGTGAACACCTAATTTAGGTAATTTGATTAATTTGGGTAATTCGATTCATGATTTTTGTAATCGTATTTAAAAATACGACAGAAAAACCAAA
This sequence comes from Schizonepeta tenuifolia, assembly GCA_029490685.1. NCBI lineage: Eukaryota > Viridiplantae > Streptophyta > Magnoliopsida > Lamiales > Lamiaceae > Schizonepeta > Schizonepeta tenuifolia. The sequence goes on along the minus strand of CM055960.1, from coordinate 47,514,761 downwards.
ATCAGCCCGAAATTCAAATACCATTTCCTTCATATACATATCATTTTCTCAATCTCTCTCTCTATATATATTGGAGGAGAAATCAGCTACCTATCTGTAAACGTTGCGTATGATTTGCAACATCAGATCTAACGGTCCAGATTAACGGACCATGATTCGTAAGTAGACAACCTTTCCCTTTTCTCCATTTCCAGACCGGCCCGCCGTCCTCTGCGATTCACTTTCCTGCTCTTCGTGCAGTGAACTACTGATACCGATTAGTGATTACATCAGATTTGAGGTTAAGTTAATCCGACATTAATGCGGTCTCTCCTTCATTTATCATCCATGGATGCCCTGAAAATATTCCAAAATACATAATTCGATGTTAGATCGAAAATTGAAATATCCATCAAAATCGAGATCAAATAATTAAGAATACTTACTGAGAACTTGCTCCGCGGAGAGCCTCCTGTAGGCGTCTCTGCAGATCATCTTCCTCAGGAGATCTTTCCCCTCCGGCGAAACTGACCGGAAAAGTTTGGTCGGAAACCTCAGCCTCCCACGCAGAACCGCCTCGAAAGTCTCCGCCGGCCCGTCGCCGTAGAATGGGGGCACGCCGGCGAGCATCATGTAGAGAATCACGCCGGCGCTCCAAACATCCACCTTCTCGTCGTAATTTCCCCCCACCAGAACCTCCGGCGCCACGTAGTAGGGCGTCCCGACCACCCCGCTCATCTCCGACTCCGACGCCCCGAATACCTCCGCCGAGCCGAAGTCGGCGAGGCGCAGCCGGCCGCGCGAGTCGAAGAGGATATTGTCGGGCTTGATGTCGCGGTGCGCGACGCCGGCGCGGTGGCAGAATGCGACGGCGACCATCAATTGCTTGAGGATCGCGGCGGCCTCCTTCTCGGAGAAGCGATCGCCGGAGGCGAGGCGGTCGTAGAGGTCGCCGCCGTCGCAGAGGTCGGTGACGAGGTGGAGGTAGTCGTCGTTGTCGTAGACGTCGTGGAGGCGGAGGACGTTGGGGCAGGCGGAGAGGAGGCGGAGGACGTGGGGCTCGACGTCGAGGCAGCGGCGGTCGGTGGGGTCGGAGGAGAGGGAGCGCTTGGCGATGGATTTGCAGGCGAAGGAGGCGGAGGAATTGGGGGAGTAGCAGCGATGGACGACGCCGAAGCGGCCGCGGCCAAGCTCTTCGCAGAGGTGGTAGTCGGTCTGGAGGGTGTCGCACATGATATGTTGATGCTGCTTTTTGTTTCGTGTGTTCGTTTTACTTAATTTTAGAGGGAGCCACACATTTTGGGGGTCTATTTATATATACACACACACAGAAAGAGAAAGAGAAAGAGAAACAGAAACAGAAACAGAAAGAGAGAAGAATATTCGAATCGGAGGATGGTATTGGTGGTAGATTCATTAAATTACTACTATTCAATGGGCCGGACAGTTGCACTTGTTTTCTTGGGTGGTGGTCGTACGACAAGCTAGAGCTGCCAAATGTTTTTGGCCTACAAAAATAATTGTCTCTTCTTCAAGTAATTTTTTAAAATTTATGGAAAGAAAAAAACAAAAATAAAAACCTTTTTTTCAAGTATTATTGTACTCCATATTTTTTTCGTTAAAAGCAATAATACTCAAAAGAATTGAAACGTCAGCCTTGAGTTTCAATAACTGAAGACCTATAGTAGTGGGAAATTTGAAAATGGGAAATAAAGAACAAAACCGATTTTTCAATTTGGAGTCCAAATAATATACTCCCTTGGTCCGCATCTCTTTCAGGTTATCCCGTTATTCTTGTTTTGTATTTTATTGGACAGAATTACGAAATAATTAGGGTCCAATTAATTTATTAAATAACATACTTTACATCTTTCATCTTATTTTTTCACCTTTTTTTTTTCTGTATCATTCACTATTCCCTTCTCTCACTACCCATTTTATTTCACTATCCATTCTCTCTGCCAATTTTGTTTCACTTTAAAAATCATTATATTATTAAAAGGAAAACGATTCTTGCTTTGAAAAAATCCTACGCGGCACTCCTTATATTCCTCCATTCATATTTATCTAAATTCTCAAATTTTTGAATTTTTAAATGTAAAATAATAGATTTTAAATATTTATACTAAAATCTTGTGTCCCACATCGATTTTTCAATAAAACTTCATCTATTGAAAAACCTATAAATACCTAGAATCACTGTGTATTTTCTTATCTTTTGTTCCACCAGTTTTATTTGGCCAATTTATTTATTAATCGCCCGAATAAATAACTATATTTTTATAGTTTAATTTTAATTTGGTCAATTTATTAATTAACCGAATAGATAATTATTTTTCGTAGGAATTTTATTTGGCCAATTTATTTATTAATAGGCGAATAAATAACTGTTATATTTTTTAGTTTAATTTAATTTAATTTTATTAATTAATTAATTGATCGAATAGATAATTATTTTTATTAGGAAACCAATTTATTAGTTGATAGAATAAATGGTTCCAAAATAGTTTGGATAATTTATTGGTTGACCGAATTAAATTTGGAAATAGTCTAATATTTTTTATTTAATTTGATAAAAATTAATAATTTCTAATTTGTCAATTAATTAGGTAGATAGGTCAATTGCCAACTGACGGATACCTCAACTCGGGATCTCACGTGACACATTCAAAAATTTTTAAATGTAAAATAATAGATTTTAAATATCTATACTAAAATTTTGTGTCCCACATCGGTTTTTCAATGAAACTTCACCTATTGAAAACCTATAAATACCTAGAATCAATGTGTATTTTCACATCTTTTGCTCCACCAGTTTTATTTGGTCAATTTATTTATTAATCGGCCGAATAAATAACTATATTTTTATAATTTAATTTAATTTGATCAATTTATTAATTGGCTAAATAGATAATTATTTTTTGTAGGAGTTTTATTTGGTCAATTTATTTATTAATCAGCCGAATAAATAACTGTTATAGTTTAATTTAATTTAATTTGGTCAATTTATTAATTGGTCGAATAGATAATTATTTATTAGAACCCAATTTATTAGTTGATAGAATAAATGGTTCCAAAATAGTTTGGATAATTTATTGATTGACCGAATTAAATTTGAAAATAGTTTAATATTTTTTTATTTAATTTGATAAAAAATAAGTAATTTCTAATTTGTCAATTACTCTCTCCGTATTAGTTATAAAGTCCCAATTTAAATGGGCACGTGTATTAAGAAAATTTGTAAAGTGTTTTTTAGTGGGGTAAAAGTTAGAAAGTAGGGGTAGTGGTATGACAAAAGGTAGTGGTATTAACATAAGGTAGTGATAAAGTTGTTGGAAGGTGGGCCCATCAATGACAAATGAGTGTAAATAAGAGAGATTCTTGAGTGTGTATGAGTCCATAAAGTGAAATGAGACTTTTTAAAAAATACATGTGAAATGTGTGAAATGGGACTTTATATGTAATACGGAAGGAGTAATTAGGTAGATGGGCCAATTTTCAACTGACGGATACCTCAACTCGGGATCTCACGTGACACATTTTCATTCTTTATTCTTTTTAATTTTAAAATTTTCATTATATTTATTTTTTTCATGTATTTTCTAAAATCTAGAATCATCATCTATAAATTGATTTTTACATTATTTGTAGTTGGGTTTTCAACTTTGCATAATTTATAATTGTAATTAGTAAATATTACTACTATGTAGTTAAGATGAGTGAATAGTAAAATCAATTTTTTTTTAAGTTTTGAGTCTATATATACAAATTCTAAACGAGTTTCATAAATTTTGCATTTATAAATCAAAATCATGGTCAACGGGCCAATTCTGACCCGGAACCGTGGCGGTAAACGAGCCAATTTCCAACCAACGGTTACCTTAACTCAAGAAATTTTTCATTTTATGCTTTTTTTCAATGTATTTTCTAATTATTTTTTTCATTTTATACTTTTATTTCCATGTATTTTCTAAAATTTATAATCGTCATTCATGAATAATTTTTACGTTATTCGTAGTTGGGTTTCCAACTTTGCATAATCTATATATAATTTTTAATTAACGAATATTACTATACGATTAAGGTCGATAACAAATAGTACAATCATTATTTTTATTAAATTTTTGGATCTATATAAATTCTAAATAAATTTTATAAATTACGCATTTATAAATCAGAGTCGTGGTCAACGGGCCAGTTCCAACGCAGAACTGTAGCGGTAGACTAATATACGGATTTTTTTCAGAGAGGAACACAAATGACTAATTTTTTAATCGGATTTTAAACAAGTACGAGTATATAAATTTCAAACAATCATCATCTCAAATTGTTTGATTAATCGTCTTCGTTGGAAAACGTAGAATATGTAGGAAAATTGGTAGAAAAATTACTAACGATTTATCAACGAACCAATTCCGACCAAGAATCGTGCGCATAGAGGGGTCAATTCAGTACTTGCGGAACAACTTTTTTTTTTAAATATATTATATACTTTTGAACTCATAAACTTAAGGATATTTATGGTCAACTTTTATCTTATATAGTTAACTAAATAATTTTATGAATCACAATCATTCCATATAAAGTTTTGTAAAAAGGAAAAACTACCAAGTACATAGTGAAACAATTCTTGAAGTTCTATTCTTAGTTAAAAAAAGTTATTCTCGAAGCTGGTAAAAAAGAAAACGAATGTCATTATTTATTTCTCTATGAATATATTTGGGAGATGATTATTTATATAATACTACAATTTATAATTAAATTTTATTTATTAAGTATTGTTTGAATATTTTTGGAATATAGTTATGTATATAATTAAATATTAATTTCAGGTAAAAAGAAAACAAATGTCATCATTAATTGTTTTATGAATATTTGAAAGATGATTATTTATATGATTTAAAATCAGTATTGTAGTCAATAGGCCGGTTCCAGGTCGAAATTGTCGGGGTAGACGGGATGATTGTGAAGCGGTGGTTTAACTTAATTTTTTTTTTCTTAATCTTGTGTTGAATTCATAATGTGGGGTATTTAAGGTCACTTTCATCTTATAGATAATCTTAACATTTATAGTATTATTTGTTATCTATATATCTCTTCTCTCTCTCTCACTACCCGCTCCTTCTCTTGCCTCTTTTTCTTCATAAAAAGCTAAAAGATTCAGCTTAAGAGTCGCTTTCCTTTGAGAGAGAAATATATTTTTGCCCACATCGATTTTGTAGAAGAATAGAGCTTTAAATATTATCGAAAATAATGATAATATATTAGTTATAATTTTTAACAAACATAAATATATGGGTTTGAGACGTTAACATGTGGTAAAATTACTTTTGAATTGAATTTAAGATGTATTCAAGGGATATAAATTTTAAGCGAGTTTAGTAAATTGCATAATCGAATTATTTAACCTTAAAATAATTAACAAATAATATTTTTTTTAATCTATCACATATTAGTACTATTTAATAATTTTATTAAATTTTATAATTTTCCGTCGATTTTCGACGGGTTATATGCTAGTTCTACTAAACATATCTTATACTCTTAATTATTTTTTCCTCTAATCTCATGCCCAAAAAAATAGGTCAAGTCTTGTGTGACGGAGTATTATTTATTTTCTTAATTTACTTATACTTGTATATATAGTAGTATACTATTTCCTCCATCTCATTGTAAGTGACGTATTTCAGCTTGAATTATCTCAATATAAGTGTCATTCGAAAATGATAAAAAAAATAACTCTAAAAAAATGTGAAAACTACTGCTTTTCTATTTTCTACACATTCTTCTTAATTTTCGTGCTCAAAATTAATATATCATTTATAATGAGACAACAGAAACAATATTATTTGTAAATCACAATATAGTATCTTTCAACAAATACGGACAGAATACAAATATTAGCTCACCATTTTGGCACCCCTTTTATATACTACATGGTTAAAGAATTAATACATATTAATTCAAGAACATTTGTTTTTTTTTTTTTTTATATGGTATCGAACGCCATTTTGAAGTGGCCATAGAAATGAGCAAAACAAACATTAATTTAAGTGTATACTATATGCAAACAATACCTACCTACTCTAAATATCAATTGTAGTATAATTGATGGTTGTTTTATTATACAGGTTGTAGTACTACAGTAGAACCTTCATAAAGGAATACTCTATTTAATAATAAATTCTCATTTTGTTATCATGTATTTTCATGATCCCAACTCGAAATCAATTATAAATAGAAATAAACTCTATATTTGTTATAATTCATATTTTTTTCGGTCCCATATTAAGGAAATACACCTCTATTTAGGAATAAATCATACTAAATAAATAATATATATATATATATATATATATATATATATATATCATTACAATAGATTTAGGTTGATTTAAAATAATTTTCTAAAGTTGTTTGTGATCATGGTTTCATCTTTCTTTTTGTAACAATATCCTTTTAACTTGCGTGTGTTCAATAGCTCGTCCATATGACCACCTTCTTGTTGGCCCAAAATATTTTCAACTTGTCGAGCAAGTTAAATGCATATTTTTAAGTCATAAACTCTACATATTCTAGGTGAAATAAATCAATACATGTATTTACACATAATATATTATACAATACCTTCTATTTTATCATATTTTTTTATAGTCCCAAAAATATTCTTTAATAGAAGTTTTGCTGTATGTAATCAGGACGGTTGGCCCTTGCCGACCTTGCGTTTGCCACCGAGGCGAGAGGTGCTTATGGACGCATATTTAAATTGGTATTTATTTGATCACAAGACATTACGTAATCAAATTTAGCTTTTGTATTAGTTATATTTTTCATAAAGTCACATTTATCACGTTACTATGCATCCTCAAGTTTCGTGGTAACATCAGGGTATTGTTAACTGCTTCTTACGTTCAGAAAGAGTGTACTCAGAATTTTTTTTGATCCGTTCATTAAGAGTGTAATTTTTATATTATACAATATGATTCACACACTCTTACATTTTCAATTTAAAACAAATTTAATATGGTATATCATCTTCTTCACTCAAATAATATCTAGTATCATATTTTTCTTAAATTTCGTACCACCCACTAAAAATCACCCTCTTGATGAATGAAGGGAATATAGTTTTAAATGTCAACATAGTTAGGCTTTATCTAGGCATGTCAATTAATTGATTAGTTTTCTCTATTGGTGATTAATTCCCAAAGGACTGACAAATAATTATATGCACAATACATATATATGCCATATACTTTGTATTCATGTAGCTAGGAGTGACACATGACGTAAACTTCTAGCTAGGCATTTTAACTTTATTTCTTTCTATATTAAAAATTTAATGTACATGCAAGCTAATGTTGACCCGTTAAATTTTATTCAAATTCAAAACTTTTTAATTTTTTTGCCAAAAAATTTAAAACTTCAATTATTAGCATTATGATAATAAGTGAGGGAGGAAAGATGTCCATCCCACGACTTGCATTAGTTGACACTTGACACCCATTTCTTTTGTCAAAACTTATATTAGAAGATAAAAAGTCATACTACACTTGTCAACCAATAATAGTTACTACTATATTAAAGGATACAAAATGCGTGAAGTTGGCAAAAGAAAGAATACACACAAGAAAAATGCTGCTTTTTTTTTTTTTTTTTTTGAAAGATCACCGCGGAGAAATGTACATGTTCAAAAATGATGTTGGAAAAATTTAACGATTTAAAATAAAATCATAATTTTTTAAAGCATTTGAATATTTTATACTAAAAGGTATATTTAGAAATTTATAATACTCCGTCAAAATAAATTTCTTTTACTTATAGCTGAAGAATGAAATTTCACTTACTCTATTGAAGCAGCAGAAAGATGTGCATATACTACAAGTCATTTACAATTAGATCGATTTATTATTACGAGAAATGGGTCGATTCAATTTTTAAATTTTATACAATATTGATTTGTTTCGGTTTGATCATCGTTATAGATAGATAACCAAATTATTATTACTGTTAAAAATATTAAATAGCCAGAAAATAGAAATCATCATACATTATTATCTCACTATATAAAATCCTTATTTTTTTTATCAGAACTACAGAATTGATTGGTTACCTAAAGCTATTTATTAAATACAATTCAACTGAAATATTAATTCTAAATTCAATTTATTCAATCCGATTGAAGTAACTGCTAAACCAAATAATAAACTCAATACTCACCCTCCCACATGCCACATGTAACCAATAATAGAGCTACTAGTAGAAGCTTAGCCGACGAAATTAGAATACGTCATGAAATATAATATTATATATATATATATATATATATATATATATGTATATACTAGTAAGTAGACCATTAAAAATTGCTGTGAAATTATTTTATGTTATAATTTATTTGTATATACTCAAAAGGTAATTAAACAAAATATATTTATAAAAAAACAAACTATACTTTATATTAAACCTTCACAAATATTATTTAGTGACTTTATAATTTATTTTATATATATATATATATATATATATATATATATATAAGGGTCCAATATTCTCATTTTAAATCACACTCTTTTATATACCAAAATATTTTTAAAGACTAATATATCCTTAACTTAAAAAAACAAACAAAATATAAAATAAATAAAAACAACAAAAAAACAAAATCTAACCCTACCCAACTCCAACTGCCGTCCCACTCTCTCTCTCCCCCCAATTTTGTGTCGGCGGTCTCCCCCTCCACTCTCTCCCTTCCTCACGACCTCACGTCCCTGTTGTCGCGTCTCCCTCCCTTCCTTACGACCTCACGACAGCTCGTCCTCACGATCGATTGATCGTCGTGAACGGAAGAATATGAGCAACCGCTGCCACAACCGCCGCCGCAATGAGTCGCCATCGACGTCCTCCGGCGAAGAGGAGGAAATTCGAATTTTCGAGTCTCAAATCCACCGGTTAGTGCCCTTTTTTTTTTCGAAATTCATGCTTAAATCTTCGATTGAATGCATGTTTTTTAGTTTTACATGTTAGAAATTGTTATATGTTAGAGTTAAGATTTTCATGTGGAAGATTTTGACATTGTTTTTGGTGTAATAGAGTTCGAGATTTTTGAATTTGTTGGTGTTGGGTAGTTCGACATTTGTTATATTGGTTTGGTGTTCTTACGGGGTCGATGGAGGTGGGGAAGACGACGGCGAAGGGGCTCTGTCGTACTCACGATGGGCTTCCCATCGTGAGGTCACGGTGAGGTTACCATCGTGAGACCACGATGACACTCAATCGTGAGCAGAGCGTTTTCATTACCTTTGCAGCTTCAGGTATTGAAAAGTTTTGAAGCTACGGAAGCAGAGCGTTATGAGTATTACATGCTGAGCTTCGAAAATGGAGACCCTTTTGATGTTCGATATATACCTCCCAAACAAATTGCTTCCAGAAATAACCCGACTACAAAGAATGCAAAGCAGAAGACTATGGGAAAGTTGAAGCAGTTAGAAGCAAGGGTGGTCCGTGGTGACCCGACACGACAGATGTCGAAGCGTCGTCGGGAGGGTACCCCACCACCTCGCAGTTCACCACCTCGTAGTTCACCACCTCGCAGTTCACCACCTCATACATCACAGTGGAGGCCCTCGGGAGAGCCAGACATGGTCTGTTGTTTGCACGGACGACCATGCCCCCTCCATGATGAGGGTACGAGCAGCAGGGGGGACGAGATTGAGCGCCGGTTGAGGAGCGTTTTGGACGATGAATCTGACAACGGCTTCCTTGCTAAAATGACTCGGAGAATGAGTCATTTTTTTGTTATGAGACGCCCAGACAGTCCTCCACAACAGTCACATAGGGGTCGTAGGACAGCATTGGATTGCCCGTCACTCTACCTCGGCATTCGATGCTCAAATGCGGACTGGTAGGATCGACCAGGACTTGGATCCGGCCTGTCACTTTTGTGCTGCTGGTTTTAGTCACATGCAGACTTCTCCAGTTCGGCCCCAGCACTCTTCAGTTCAGCCCCAGCACTCTCCAGTTCGGTCACACCATTCTGCAGTTGGGTCCCACCACGACGAGAGGCAGACTTCTCACCACTCTGAGCAGGTGCCTTCCCGCCGCTCTCACAGGCAGACTTCCCACCACTCGGATCCGGTGCCTTCCCGTCACTCTCACCGACAGATTTCCCGCCACTCAGATCCGGTGCCTTCCCATTACTCTCACCGGAAGACTTTCCACCACTCTGAGCCAGCCCCTCCTCACGACTTTGCAACTCTTTCTCAGCAACTTCAAATCGGTGTTACAGTCCGTGATGAGCCGTTTCAGCAGTTTGGGCCGTTCCAAGCCGATCAGGAGGTGCAGTCCTCACAGCAGATTGGTCAGGACTTGTTTGCCCAGATCTTTCGGCTGATGCCGATGTCGGCCCCTAACGAGACAGTGCATCAACCCATTATAGAGACGCCGCAGCAGCCCATTCACCAGACGTCGCAGCTGCTCCCTTACCATACACCTTTGGAGCTGACCTATGTTCCGAGTGAGCATCAAGGTTCTAGCTCACACACTCTCCAACAGTGCGTTGTAGATGATCCGGTTAACGAGGATGATGTTCAATATGAGGAGCCGGATGAGGGGGGTGGTGAGGAGGTAGGTGATGTTGCCTTCGGTCCTCGGCAACGTAGACCGTCTGCTGCTGTCCGCACTCCTTTTCAGGGTGCAACTCCAAGTAGAACAAAGAAGTTGAGGATGATGTATACTGACTTTAGGAAGCAGGGATATGAGTGTTATGTGCCTGTGATTGAGACGGGTCATCGTCTAACAAACAAATATTTGATATGGTGGAGGATCCGAAGGAAGACTTCCGTCAAGAAGTAAGTTAGTAATTTTATACAGCAAGTTTATACTTATATTGAAATTAATTTGAAATTTATACTGTCTCAGGTAATGGACCTCTACGTGCTTTCGGTTCGCACGAGGATCCGAATGCATAACAGGACTGCTCCAAATATTGGGCCAACTAACACGATCATCATCGACACTCAGTTACTTGTAAGTTTTTAATATATTTTCTTTATATTTTATTATAAATATTGAAAAATGATATTAATCTTGTATGTTGTCAATTTGATAGCAAGTTTTGCGCGCCGAGCTGCAACTCCTACATTCGGATGATACAAAATTCATGCATATAAAGGGAAAGCCCTCGTATAAGCTTTGGAAGATGCATTGGGATTAGAGGACATTGTGTACGGGCTAGACTATCCAAATGCTGTTCCATGGTCGAATTGCAAACATGTAAGTGTTTATGGTGAGATATATTTCAAATTTCTTACCATTAATTGATTTAAATTATTTAATTTTTTTATTGAAACAGATCTGCGCTGGGTGTAATGTCTTTGAAAATCATTGGGTCACGATTCGGATAAGTATTGCTGATTGGACGGTTGAGTTGTACGACTCAATGTCACACGAATATGATCAGGAAAGGGTCGCACCTATTGATTATGAGCTCAAGCCCATTACTCGTCTCGTTCCTCATCTACTAGCTCTCTCAGGCTATTGAAAAAACAATTCAACAATGACGAAGCAAGATGGTGAAATGAAGCTTTTGAAGATGTCGATCAAAGACCAGTTTTCCCAAACAGACAGTCACAGTTACGGCCCCTTTGCATGCATGTATTTGGATCGTTTGATTAGTAGTAAGCCGAGACACTGGGGGAGCATCACCGAACGCTACATTCAAAGATATCGGTGGCTCGTAGCGACTAGGATTTATTGGCTTGCTGTACTTAACAACCTCTAGTTTTATGTATATGTATGGTGTTTGAAACATAACTTTTGAATCTTATTTTTATATTTTGTATTTCAATATTATTTTATGGGGTAGTTTTATTAGTTTATCGAATTTATGGTGTTTGAAACATGTATTTGGATCTTATTTTTATGGTATAGTTTCTTAGTTTATCGACTACATGAATGAAATATTTTTGAGCAGGTAAACCCTAAACTCTCGGGTCTGGTCACGACAGGCCAACCATCGTGACCTCACAATGACGATGCCATCGTGAGAATGTCACCGTGAGGTTACGATGGTAGGGCAATCGTGAGGTCACGATAAATACAATCGTGAGCTCACGATGAGGACGCTGAACCCCATCGTGACTTTAGGATTTTTGACTAATTATGGTGTTTTAACCGGTTATATTATTTTGGTACGTGTTAAATATGTTTTACTTAACATTGAAATACATCAACAAATGAAAAGATACACATTTAAACACACAATTATAGTGTTGGCGAGATGTGTGACACAACAATGAATACATTACTATATGTTACATATACAATGACTCTTGTATTTGATAAACAATACACCTCTAACAATAACCCATTTAGTGTTTCTTTGATATAAGACCGCAAAATATGATGTGCAAATATTTCTTAAGACATAATATAACATTACAACACTAATTAATCATTGTTTTCGACGTAATTGATCCGGTTTATTAGTTCACGACGGGATAAAAATATCATCGTGAACCTGGTCATGAGAATGTCATCGTGATCACGATGACCTTCGCTAAACGTGATCACACGGTGACTTCTTTATCGTGAGGTCACGTTGGCGTGGTCATCGTGACCGGTCCAGAAACTCGAAAAAAAATAACATTGGTTTCAAATTAGCATCGCATAAAATGAAATATCAAATTCAACACAAATTTTAGTACAAATTTATACAGAACCCTTAAACAAATCACCAAATAGGTCTAGTAGTTTAATACGAATAAAGTTCAAACATAACTTTTAAACAAATCTAAACTACAACCAACACGCTAGTCGACATCTAGAGCCGTGAAGGGTGACGCACCATCGTGCGCTGCTTTATTTCGGGCCTCAAGTTCCAGTGGCAACCAAGCAGTGTCCCTCAGGATCAGCACTCGGCATCTAATAATTTGTTGTGTCGACTCCATCACCTCAAAGATCACGACATCATCTACTTTGAGGTCTAAAGTGCGTGTGAATTGTTTCAATCCTGCATACTCAAACTTCGGTTTCTTCAAAGATCCAAGGTACATCAACTGACATTCGGTTCCATTATGATTGGCAACCAGTGGCTCATCCGCACGAGGAAGTTTACAAACAATATGTGCTGGTATATGCTATATTGTACACAAAGCATTGATTAAAAGTCATACAAAACAAATTAATTGTTTGTTTAGTGGTAGAAATTCTTACCAAATGCCAAGGGGCCGAAACACGTGACTTGGCTAGGATAACATCGAAAAAAGGCTTGTCTCCTGATAGACAACACAAGTTTGAACCGGATGGGTTGGTCGACATCTACAACCATCCAAATGAGACAAAACATAAAGCGAACACAAACATCAACATCAACCAATTAAATTCAATAATTTGCCACATTTTATGTTCAACCAATCACTTTAATTCATACATATGCAGAAAACATAAATCGAACACCATTATTAACATCAACATCTCCAACCAACTTCAACAATTGACACATAAATTTTACATATCAACAACATCAACATATTCTTCTAAATTCAACATAGCAAACCAAATTAAAAAACAACAACATATATCGAACATTTGTTATAAAACAACAACAACAATATCAACATATCAAACAAAATTTTAGAATTCTTGCAAAAGAATACTAGATAATCAATTCATCAAAACATAAAATCAAAGATAATTTCGTAACTCCTATAATTGGGTAACATTGAGGTCGAAGAAACGTACCTCCAATCGAAAACAAGCGGTGGGGGCGGCGGCGGCAGCGGTGGATAAGAGAAGCGGAGGTATTGAAAAGAGAGAAGAAGGAGATAGGAATGAGATAATAATGATATATGTTGGGTATTGGGGAAAAAGAAGGTAATGTGCGTATGGTTTAAATAAAAAGTTTGAGATTCTATCCCACTTTATCGGGAAATCTGACTTCATCACGATGGGATCACCATCGTGAGGTCACGATTGGAGTGATCATCATAAGGTCACAGTTGTTCCTTCATCGTGAGGTCACGATGGTTTTGTCATCGTGATCAAGGCAGGGACTCACCAAAAATAATTCATGTATGCAGATAATACTTGTCTCAGAAATTCTGAACATAAAAACAGATATTAAAGGTTTAAAAAGGTCAATACAATGCCATAAACTCAACAAGTTCTGTTACTCCTATATTTCATCTTCAATTGGATCAGGACATGCCCTAATATCATGACCCTCACGACGATAATTGGTACATCTTTTTTTCCTCTGGCGTCGTTGACTTGATTCTACTCCCCCAAAATCATGAAAATTTTGTTCATCCTCTATTTGTTGGAGAGGGATATTCAAATCGACTCCACCAGGGGGAATAGATGTCATGCATTTTTTTCTGTTGTGCCCAGATCCACCACACCTTGAGCAAACTTGAGGACGTCGTGCTCTCGTGCCTTCAACTGCTGTCCGAGCACGACTCGTTCTTGGACGACCGGCCTGATGTACATCTTCTGGAGGATAAACCCTAATTGATTTGATCTCCGGCGGCACATTCCACTCATCGGGGTGTGGTATTTGATTGATATGCTCAGCATAAGTCTGTCTTAGGCCGTCTTGTTTGAAATGTCTATGTACGAAATCGTACACGTTCAAACCAATGCCGGCCCGCCTGTTAAAATAGAAAAAATGGAATTACTTACATACAAAATGAATATAAAAATAGTAGAAAATTATAACAAATAATGTAAATTTTACCTTATAGCGGCAGCAGCATGCTTACATGGAATCCTATCCTCATCGAAGACACGACAATCACACGTCCAATTTTGAAGATCGACTTGATATTGTTGATTATCTTCATCTACTTTATAAACATGGTCGGTGATTGCTCGAACAGGAAGAGGGAGACTCGCTTGCACGGATAGAGAAAGCTTGTTGAATGTAGTCACAGTCAACACATGATTTCTTGATTCAGCATCGGTACGCCGCTCGTCAAACCAATCCTCCAATATGTGGCGAAATGTTTCAAGTAATGAGCACACTGGTAAACGCCTACCCCACCACAAAACACTGTTCACAGATTCGACAACATTGGATGTCAGTAATCCATAGCGCCGCACCGGACACTTTGGCCTAGCCCACCTCTCTGGTCCAATTTGAGAAAGTCGTCTGTGAGCACCATTAGGACTTACATTGTACAACAATTCGAAAAAGTTTTGAAAAACACTTCGTGGCGATAACTAAATGCTGCTTCATAAAAGAGTGTGGCCACAGTTTTTTCGTATGGGGTCAAATTTTTCTGCAGATGGTGATAGCACAATCCGTGGAGTGCATTTGGATAGACGGTTCGAACTGCATTCCTAGTGCTCTTATGTTGGTCGCTCACTATCAACAAATCTTGGGGTGGATTGAAGCATTTGCTAGGTTATAGAGAAAATAAGTCCACGAGTCATCGTTCTCTATCGTACCAAGGCCAATTGCAAGCGGAAACACTTGCTCGTTCTCATCCTTCGTGCAGACAACAAATAAGGTTTCTTTGTTTCTACCCTTAAGATGAGTTCCGTCTACTATGAGCACAGGTCGAGACACTGCTCAAATGCTCTAATACACTGTCCAAGGGCAAGGAACGTGTGATAAAATACTCCTTCACTAGTCGTCTGCAAGTCGTATACAGTTCCAGGATTACGTTGTTTCAACAAATACAAATACGGCGGAATCTTCTGACATGACGAGGGGAAGTCACCGTACATTCTCTCTATCGCTAGCTGCCTTGTTCGGACGGCAAAGTTGTATAACATTTGAACGCCGTATCGCATGCGCATCTCTGCCATCATCTCCTTTGGCCTCAGAACGACCTTCTCATCTATCAATTTCTTAGGAAAATAAAATGCGGCACCTCGCTACTCACCGACCTTGCACGTGCAACACGGTTCAAATCTGATCGGCAACTGTGATCCAATGTCAACTTAGTAATCCGAAAAGAGTTGCACATTTCACAGCACACAACCTAAACGTGCAATTCTTTCTACCACTCCTACATAGGTACACTGCACGGTTCGAAGCGGAGCGATCGGTCTTACACTCTACAAAGTGCTCCAAATGATACATTCCTACAACTATCCTCAACTCTTGCATTGATCGAAATATCGATCCTACCTCGAGACTACCATTGATGATGATAGGCCGCTCAACCCACGCCAACGGTATTGCGCTTTCAATGTCAGGATGTGGAATGATCCAATTGCGCTGTGTATGCTCATGCTCAACCTTTTTTTCTGATTGACGGTCCGATGAAAAGTGTCGCTGCCCCATGAGCCTATCCATTTGTGCCAGCTGTCCAATCCAAGCATAAAACTCTTCTTTCAATGATTCAAGCAAATCTTTACGACGATCTTCCTGTAGACACTGCTTCATCCTCCTCATAATCTTCATCATATTCATCATCATCATCATCATCATCGTCACTATCATCTTGTGCACCCGAGGTGCTACCTCTCACATTAACTTCGGGGGCGGAGTTCCTGCGGTTTTCAATCACATAAACCTTCGGGTCCTCTTTAGGGTCTGCTAACCATCGAAGTAATTCTAAATCGCCCTGCAATAGCACTTTTGCTTTCATGCCGTTAATGTTTGTGAGGTACCATAACACATATTCGGTCTCCTTCCCACCATTCAAATCCTCTCTAATGAGTTCCACAAGTTTAGCACGATTAATCGTGCCGGGGTCGATGTAGACAACAAATAAATCCCCGTCCATATATGTCGATCGCTCCCAATGACCGCCGTGATATATAATAATACGGCGTAAAGACATCTGAAATTAAGAAAATATACAAAAATGAAGTGTAAACAATCAATGAAAATACTTGTTTAGCACACATCTTTGGTGGTCACGATGGTGATCACCATCGTGAGGTCACGATTCGTGAGCTCACGATGGCAATTGTCAACGTGACCTCACGATGGTGAGGTCACGATTCGTGAGCTCACGATGGCAATTGTCAACGTGACCTCACGATGGTGATCACCATCGTGAACACGGTGAACTTCTGCATCGTGACCATAGCAGAATTTGTGGTTAGCTTAGAACTAGGTATTTCAACTTCTTTTAATCCCCCGATACCATAAAGTTTTTAATTTAAGACACCATTATATGAACAAAATAACATATTTCATGACATAAGATGAAGCATATCTTGTATTATACTTTGAAAACCCTAATTTCACCATAACAATACCCTAATTTCAGCATCAACTTATATCAAATGAACAAACATTATGCATATTATGCTTACCTTTGTATGAAGTAAGGAACGCCACGGAGCCCCCGTTGATGCTTTCGTTCTTCTTGGACGAGATCTTGAATGCTTGGAATGATGATTCGTTTTGATGGTCCCGATACGAGTTCTGGTGTATGGGGGGGGGGATACACCAGATAAAAACTTTTTAAAACAACTCTTGAAGAATCAACAACCGAGTAATAAGACTCAGCTGGATTCACAACCGAGTAAGCAAGCTCAGTTGGAAGAGTGGTGCTGTGCGGAATGTGGTGGAAAATAACAACTTATATAAATAAAACTCACGCTCAGATGCAATGGTTGGTAAAAAATCAAGACAGTTGATATGGAAAGATGCAGTTTGTATGCTGGTTAGTCGGTCAGTTGAATATGCAATAAGTTAACTGAATAGTAAACACAACACACAAAGATTTACGTGGTTCGGAGAGAACTCCTACGTCCACGGGGAGTTGTGAGTCCACACAACTCAGTCAAAGTTCTTCTGGACAAAACCACAAAGCTTACGCGGGCTTTGCAACCGTTAAGATAAGTTTACGGGTACTTATCAACCTTACAGATAAGTTTATGGGTACTTATCAACCTATCTACTCAATTCCGGGAAGAGTAGGGTCCTAACAATCCTTTTGAGAGGATGTGTGAAAGGTGGGTTTCCAACTAATAGCTCGAACAAGAAGTGAGCTAGGATCTAACACTCTACGAACTCTCAACTAGTGATGTTCTCAAGGTTGGATCGAAAAACACAGAGACAGAATCTAACACTCTAGAACTCTCAACTAGTGATGTTCTTAGAGGATAACAGCAGTTTTGCTTGAGTGCAGAATAAAGTCGTTCTTTCGCTCGTATAACTCTTCTTGCACTTGTCTGTCTCGTTAGTCTTCTCTATCATGGTGAATGAATGAAGGCCTCTATTTATAGGCGGAGAGAATCAACTAGCCGTTGGATGAGCCGTTGATCTCTGTTCTTTAAAAGCGATGGCTTGTCTCTCATCTCTCCAGACTTTTCGGATTTGGCAACTGAGTGCTTTTGCTTTCCATCTGAGACAGCCTTGTGTTGGGCCAAATGAGGTAATGACAGAGAGTCAAACCTTCACGTGACTTCCTTATTTGAAATTCAAATCTTAACCTTTGACCTCCAACATTTGATAGTCGGTTGAGTCGTTTGATCTTCATCTGATTGGTCTTCAGCTGATGTTCTATCTGAATGCTTCTGTCTGAGTAGGAACAGTTGAACTCTCACCTGACTTTGAACTTCAAGTTGTCGATCTTCTCAGTTCGAGTCCTTCAACTGATGTTCTGAATCTTGAACGCTCAGTTGGCTCGAACGCTCAGATGACTTTCTTCCATCTGATGTTTTCTTACAACTTCTCCCTTTTTAATTCTCATCTGATGAACGCTCAGTTGTCTTCCTTACAACTGATGTTCTATCTCTTGAACGCTCAGGTGTTTTTCTTACACCTGATGTTCTATCCGAGTAAAGCCTTGTTGCCGTCTTCAGCTGGAGTCCTGTAAAGATAAAATCTTAACATTGCTCAAACAGCGAGCCTAACTACTAACATTAGGATCTGGCAACATCTACTCGGTTGTGGTAAGTTGGTTTTGGAATCAATCAAAACTTTAATAAATTTCCCAACACGTTTTTTTTTTGGGTGTATGTTTGTTGATTGTGTATATGTTTGAATGTGAGGTTATGAGTTCGAATGAGGATTATTCTTCCCCATTACTACCACCACCAACCTCAGTGTCTTCATTTATTACCTAGTACACCCGAAAATATTCACCAAATCGAATGTGCAGATACATTAATGAGTTTCGCATGCATCAGTCTTGGTCACGATGGAAGTGTCATCGTGACCACACGATGGGACTGCCACCGTGACCTTACGATGGGGTTTCCATCGTGAACACCCCATCGTGACCACTCCCATCATGACCACGTGCGGAGTCAAAAATCTGATACGGTTGACTTTGAAAATTAAGAATATTTTAGTACTTTTACATGATTTTAGTATGCAAAAGAGTGTGTTTTAAAGAGATGCAATAAAAGAAGTTTGATTTATATTTTGATATTTTTTTGTTAATCTCCTCATATATATATATATATATATATATATATATATATATATATCTTTTAAATTGAAAAAGAATTCCACATGACATTTGAAAATCCCTGGAACTAAGCTCTAAGCCAACCGCCACATTTATAATACTTGTCTATGGCCTCATTTTAAACATATATTCTCTTTAATAGACCGCTTTGCTAAAAAACTTAATAGTTAGAGGAATCTTTGATAAAGTTAAATATATATGTCGCAATGACAATATTAGTACATAAAAAATAAGCTTATTATTGTATCATGTGTGTGTGTTTTATTTAATAAAAAAACTGCAAATGATTTTTGTTTTTTTATGTTATTACTTCTGATGGTGAGAGTTTTGTTTCGGACGTATGCATGAATGAACTTAAAAATTACTATAAAAAATGCACGGGTTCTTTTTATTTTTATTAAATCTAGTATCTTATTATTTTTATTGATAGTAATATCTTACCTATGTAACAAATTTATATAAAATTGAATGATTGAACCGCTCCAAATTAAAGGATGGCGCTTAATTGATGTCCACCGAATTAACATATAATTAAGTTGTTATTTTTTGAAACACATATAAGCTCTTCTGAGACATTGATTTAATTAACCAAAATCCGTCGCGTTTAAATCATAGAATTTCAAAACCTTTGTTGACCAATATAAGTAAAATATGCTAAACAACATGAGGTTATAATAAACAAATGGTTTGAAGAGTTTTTACGACAGACGAGTGTAGGAAAACTTGAGCGGTATATACGAACGATTAATGAAACTAAACCAATTTAGCTTTACTATTCTGAAGTAGTAGTATATTCATTATAATTAGTCCGACCGACCACCCAAATGTTTTACTACTCTCGTGACACTTGTGTGGCAGCTAATGCTTTTAATAAAAGAATTAGTAGGTAGCCCGTCGAGACTCGACGGGAAATAATTTTATGATTTCATCTATATATTTATAGGATAATGATTTCTGGCCACACTGTGGCTGACCACACAAGCTAAAAATGGTAATATATGTTTTGAAAATGGAAATATACCCTAATTGGGAAGCATAAACCCTAAGGGGGAAATGTAATTATTTCCATTTTTACAGTCAACTTTCCTTTTTTTACCGTGTGGCTGGCCATAGTGTGACCGAATATCATTACCCATGTTTATATACTTTAAAAATGGATTTCTTTGATTTTTTATTTCACCAAAGTAAGTAATAATGTAAAAAAAATATAAATATCTTATACGATAAAACAACAAATCAACAAACCACACTATTATAACTTTTTAAAAACTTGTCTTTGTCTTTCAACGCTACTCCCTCACTCTCTCTAGAATTACTCTCCAAAGATTGACTGATATTTAAAAATAATTGTACTATAACTTATTTAGAAGTTATTATATTGTTTGCGTTAATTGTAAATTAAAATTAGGAAATTAATTTTATTTCATGTATGTAAAAATTTATAATTATAAATGACAATAAATCACATACTCATTTATTAGGTATTTTTCTAATTTAAATTTATTTAGAATTTTTCTACATGTTCTCCTCCTAATCTTGATCAAAACAGTGACTTTATTGTATAACCCGTCGCAAATTTGTTGGGTAATACTCGATAAAAATATGAACACTACAAAGTGAATATTAGCTAAAATTGGTAAAAAAATATTCTTTTTATGTCTATTTGAATTGTCTTGTTGGGTTTTGAATCGTCTCGTTGGTTTAATTATTCTTTTTATGTCTATTTGAATAGTTTCGTTGGTTTTTGAATCGTCTCGTTGGTTTTGAATTGTCTCGTTGGTTTAATTATTTTTTTATGTCTATTTGAATCGTATCGTTGGTTTTTGAATAGTCTCGTTGGTTTGATTATTCTTTTTATGTCTATTTGAATTGTCTCGTTGGTTTTTGAATCGTCTCGTTGGTTTATGCTAAATTGATATCTCTAATCTTAGCCAAAAGACTGAGAAAGATGTATTTATATTTTCAAGATTTTTTCTTTCTTACTCTTTTTAACTATCTATTCATACATTAGATCCAGTGTGATATAAGATTTTTATTTGTTTTCATAAGGATTTTTTTATTACAAATTTTCTATTGGCCTCTTAAATGCTAATTTATTTATTTTTTCTTTTTATTGCTTTAAATTTAATTATTAGCACTACTTATAGACTAACTTAAAGAATAATTTATTTTTCATAACTATTAAACATATAATTAAGGATGAAAATGGTTATATAATTCATATTAAGAATTTGAGAATATATGCATATTAAGAATTAATAACACACAAAAATTTAAAGAAGTGTGAAGAATAGAGATAAAGATGGTAATAATAGATATATATGTGAGGTATGAGAAATTATAATATGAATATAATAAGTAATATATGTGTATTATGAATTAATAATGGAGAATATACGAGAATAAAGGAAAATTGGAATGGAGCACCGTGGAAGAAGAACAGTTTTTTCTATTATTAATAAATAAAAAAGATAGACAAATTTTTAGCTAATGCTTTTAATAAAAGAATGTTAGACAAAATGTCTAATAATGTTTCAAATGCCAAATTAATGAAAGAGATATAGTATCTATTAATAATCAAACTTCCCAAAATGAGAGTAGTACATCAAATTAATTTGGATATCATATCATATCGCTATTTTAATCAAACTTTCCAAAATGAGAGTAGTACATCAAATTAATTTGAATATCATATCATATCGCTATTTCAACCACAGCTCGACTTCTCAAATCACATTTATCAATTTATGGCACCAAAAATTGAAAATAATAAATAAATTTTACGATACTTTTTAAAATGCGAAAGATGAGGCCGTAGAATATAAAATTAAAACCAAACACAATGAAATATACAGTTTAAAAAAAAAATGAGAAAAAGTAAAAAAATAGAGTGCATTTTTTTATAGTAGTATAACGTACATGTACCAAATTGAACTCAATTATTGTACACAACACAAAATCACAAACACAAACTTTAGTCTATCAACCATTCAATTTCTGTTTTAGGCGGGCCCAACTTATTGCTTCTTTCCATAACTTTTGCCAAACTTATCGGATAATGAATGATGTCTTTCTTCATTTTTTACTTTTTGATATATAGAGTATAATAGTCCACCTGTGCAGAAATGCAATTATACTCAACGATTTTATGGGGGTGTATTCAATAGTTACTTTCATTGGATTTTAAAGACTCCTAAACTCTAAAGATTTTAAAAGTCAATGTATTTTTGTTGGAGTTGAGGATATATTTCGTTTGGAGTTTTGGAGGAGTCTGAAGAGTTACTTTCGACTTTTGTTTGAGTTGTGAATTCCAACATCCAAGCGATCGCTCACACTAAGCGCTCGCTCGCAGTGCCGAGTGTTCACTCGGAGCCAGTGATCGCTCGCGCCACGTTAGTTGGTGTTTATAATATCCAATTCCCCGCTCCTAATTCCACCAAATCCTAACCCTACCCTTTCCGCTCTCACAACTCTCTCCATCATCGCCCCATCTCCGCCGCCACGCTCCATCACCGCCCTACCTCCGCCGCCACGCTCCATCACCGCCCCACTTCCGCCGCGCTCCACTGCCGCCGCCCTCTCGTCCTCCACCGCCGCCCTCTGACCCACCTCCGCCTCCGATCCATTTCCGGCAGCAGCGGTCACTGACATCGAGCGCTCGCTCACTTTGTCGCGCGTTCGCTCCCACCCAGTGAACGCTCGAAATCATACCACGAACAAAGAACGCCGAGCAGACAGAGGAAGACTTCACGGCGAGGTATGGTTCTCCGTTCCATTTAGAATCTGCAACTGAGGGAGAGATATTCACTAAGCTCATTGAGTATGATATTACTCGTCCCCATTATCTAGATTGGGATTTGCTTAAGACTCTAAAAATTAAAGCAAGAGTATTGCAGTATTTGAAGAATTTAGGACTCGACACTTTTGCTAGACCAACTGTTCATGCTTCTGCTTATGATGTCTTAACTGTTGAGTTTCTATCTACTATGTGTTTGAGTGCGGATAAGAAGAAGATTACTGTTAGAATGAGAAACAAGAAATATCTTATAAGCTTACAGAGAATGAAAAGTATTTTTGGATTTCCAACTGGTGGGGAAAGAGAGAAACCTGCGGGGTATAATGCTAATGTTGATTGGATGGAGTTGACTGGGTTTACAAATTGGGATACTACGGGTGTGTCGAATGGATTTATTACGGACCCGGCATTGTCCACTGTTCATAAATTTATTGCGTATAATATTTCTGGGAAGGAGCAGGCCAACAAGGTCAACACAACCGAGGTCTATCTATTGACATGTGCCAAAAATAATGTGAAGGTGTGCCCCTCAAATTTTATTTGGAATGCTATGATTCAGAGTCAGACTCGTGCTGGATCTCATGCTTCTTGGGGTGGCATTATTACGGTTTTAGCGCATAGTTTAGGTGTTCTGAGTAATTTAAAGGGCCCCTAGAATGATTACCAGGAACTTGAGGGGGATATCATTGATTACAGCGAGCTTGTGCGGTCTCAGATCATTGCTGATGCTTTCACTCTAGTTCCTCCAGCAAAAAGGTTGTGTGTGAAGAAGTACGTGAACAAAGAAATTGCCGAAGGGAGACAAGTACCTGTGGTTCGTACTCTTGAAGTCGGCGGTCCATCGAATGAAGAAGAGGAAGTGCCAGTGACCCCCCCACAAGATACAACCTCGGGAGTTGGCTACGAACAATTTCTAAATCATTTTGACACTACTTTTTCTTCATTCCGGCAGGAGGTGAACGATCAATTCCACGGAATCCGGCATGATGTGCAATCGAGGTTTGATGCGCAGAACCAACAATTTGCGCTATGGCAACAAGATGTTAACTCAAGATTTGTCAACCATAACCAACAGATTGCATCTTTGCAAGCGCAATGGTCCGCGTTCTACCCGCCGCAACCACCACCACCGACTGAGGACGATGAGGAGCATTGACTTTTGGTATGTTATCTGTATCGTTTGTCTATGATTAATCAGTTCATGAATAATAGTCAATAATGTTGATGGATTTGATGATTATATTGATGAATTTGTCTTGTACAGGAGAGGAGATCATCAATCCAGTAAGTTCTGAAGAAGATGTGCACCGACCGCTGGGTTCGAGCGAACGCTCGAATTCAGTCCAGTAACACATTCGAGCCGGCGTTGAGGCGCAGCGCTCGCTCGAATTAGTTTTCTAATTTCAGTTTATTTCGTTTTTTATTTCTGGTAATGTAGTTGAACAATGAACTCGATCTTCTTCATTTCTGTATTTGTAGCCGAACAATTTGTTGTTTTATTTTCGTTTGTGTCGTCAAACAATGTAATGTTAATTTTGTTTATGTCGTTGAACCGGTGCATTTGTGTATATTTCATGAAAATGTTTTTATTTGTTGTTTTTATGTTTTTAATTCCGTGTGTAAGATCGCTATTGATATCCAATGAGCCATGAAAATGGTAAAATATGAAAAACAACAACAATAACAAGTCTTATACGTTGCAACAAGACAAAGAAATAGCTCCTATGAAGTCCCATCAGTTCAAACAACATAACACAATATCATTCCACCAACATTCGTTCCAAAAAACGCAGTACTAGGCATTGTCATCTTCATTCCCAGCGTCTTCATTTTCATCACCGTTTTGTGGCGGCCTATTCTCCCACATAGCATTAGCAATGTTCATTCTCCATGCATTAGCTTCCGTTCTTTGTTGTAGTTGACTTTGAGAAAGCCACTCAGGATTTTCATCTTCCATGTCGTCACGTTCTTCTGTTTGATCTTCTTCATTCTCGACTGGAAATTCATCAGAACGACACTCTTTCCGAAGAAAGTTGTGTAATCCAGCACAAGCCAATACTAATTCTGCTTTTGTTTGAAATGGGAAGGGAGGTGTGGTTTTGAAGATTGTGAAACGAGATTTGAATATTCCAAAAATTCTCTCAACAACGTTTCTCAATGATGCATGCCGAAGATTGAATAACTCACTTGCATTTCTCAGGTGACGACCTTGACCCCCAAAATCTTTTAAGTGATACCGAACCCCACGTAATGGTGCTAAAAATTGACGTCGATTCGCAAAGCCACAATCGACGAGAAAATATTTACCTACAAATGTTTTCAGATTTATAAATTAACAAACTTGATGTAAAAATAAAATTATGTGAAGATTGAAAATATTACCTTGAGGCATGTGAAGTCCATTTTGTCTGGATAGTGCATCATTCAAAAGCTTCGAATCATGTGCCGAACCTTCCCATCCGCTAAGCACATACATGAACTGCAAATCAAAGTTGCAAGCCGCCAAAACATTCTGTGATTGAATACCGTGACGGTTACGGTAACTGCTTACGTCTCGGCCTATTACCGTTGCTGGTATGTGCGTGCCATCAATAGCTCCGACGCAATCCTAAGTAAAACATGAACTAGACAATCAAAATACAATAATCAAACCCATTCGAGCGAATCGTAGTAGCAAAATGCATACCTTAAAGTATGGGTTAAACCGTGTACTTTCCCTAATTTTAGGGGGCATCACAGTAGAAGCCTATTCGAGCGAACGCGGGGTTCCAGTGAACGCTCGAAAAGCTACTGTAATGTACATAAATCAATAATATCCAAAATCCAAAATCCAAAAACATAAGTTCAACATATCCAAAATCCAAAACATAAGTTCAACATATCCAAAATCCAAAACATAAGTTCAATATATCCAAATTCCAAAACATAAAAACATAAGTTCAACATATGGAAATTCTAAAACATAAGTTCAACTTATCCAAATTCCAAAATATAAAGGCAACATGTCCAAAATCCAAAACACAAGTGCAACGGCCAAGTTATCCTTGAAGCTTATATGCTATCCAACTTGCTCTCTCCTCAACGGTCATCTTAAAAAAACTATCCTTCTTTGACTTGGTGTCAAGCATATCAAGTGCTTTGAGACAGGTGTCTTCATCCAAATCTGGGATCTCTTTAATAGCATCCCAAGTTGTATACGACCTTTCTCTTTCTCTTTTCTCTAGCATGCTCTCTCTTTTCTCTAGAAGACTATGAACTCCATGAAATGTGTTGGTTAATTTTCTAATCTCTTCCACAAACACATTTTCAGTAGAGCTAGAATTTGCTTCATATTGCGTTCTAGTTCTCTTCGGTTGAGTCTTTTTTTGACTAGAGACCTCGGGCACTTCATGAGTTACAAGAGGTGGTGTGGAACCGGATAGTGGGTCATTTTGAGAGAGTCCTACAAACATCTCATTTTCAGTATCATAAATAAAATCTTCTACGCGTGGAGACCTATTTTCATCATCTTGCAATGTTCTTGCAGCAGTACCACTACCCAAACCAATTGAATTTCTCCCTACCGCAACACCATTTCCTATGACAATTTGAAGATCCTCATAATCTGGACATTTCGAATAGCGAAAGTTGGCATCTTTTGGATGACCCTATCATTAATAAAGAAAAATTAATTATTAACTATAAAAATGAAACTATTCTATTACTTTATTACAATATTTATGCTTAAAAAATGTACCGCTAAGTAATCGTCCCATACTTCTTCCGGAGCTGTGAACTTCTTAGTAATTGAATCATACCTAAAACCGGAGCTAAATTTCATAAGATTAGAATAAGCTGTCCAACGAAGTTTAAACCATTTAAGGCGACTTTGATAATTGCTATAATTCTTATTACACCAAAGTCTTTGATTAAGAGCATGAAGTATTCTTTCTTCCACCGTTGATTTGCTAAAAATACCACTATTATCACGCCATCCCCGACGCGCAGCATCCGCCATAAGTTCTAATAATACGTCACTTTGTGTCTTACTCCATGCTTCATAGAATGTCTTTCTTTTGATATCATGTTGTGTATCATGTGGTTGTGAATCCCCCATGCTTATATTACTATATTAATACACAAATATATATCTATATATATTAGTTACTGAAAATATAATTAACTGACAAACAGCAGAAACAGAACATAGCTCTCCAGCGATCACTCGGAGTCAGCGATCGCTGGCCTCAAGACAGAAATACATGCACGAGTACAATGAACAATGCATCTGACGTTAGCAAAGTGTATATGAAAAATCATACTCTATATCCAAAATATATCCAAAATGTATATAAAAACTTCAAGATTACTTCTAATAGCATTACACATTGGACAAATATTTCTATTTTTCAATCTATCCACATGCAAAGAGAATCATAACAATAGCTTCTTAGCTTACAAAGAATAACTTACAAGAACAAATAAAAGATTTTTGAATGCATACCTTGTAGAGAAGAAACTTGTGAGTGAGATTTGAGTATGCTCCAATGTCCAGCTCCAGCTCCAGGAAGAAAAGAACAAAGAAATGGTAAAGTTTTTATGAGTGAAGCTAATAAAGGTACGGACGACGTTTCACCTTTCCCGCATTCCCAGCGACCATTGGACCCCAGTATATTTTTGTCCTCAAAATCAAATGAAAATCAAATAGAAATCAGACTTTGCAAAGTCCATAAAGTATTAAATACAACAAGAATTCAGGAATCTAAATAAAATCGTAATT
The DNA here is from genome assembly GCA_029490685.1 of Schizonepeta tenuifolia. Classification (NCBI taxonomy): domain Eukaryota; kingdom Viridiplantae; phylum Streptophyta; class Magnoliopsida; order Lamiales; family Lamiaceae; genus Schizonepeta; species Schizonepeta tenuifolia. Next base: position 47,486,842 of record CM055960.1, on the reverse strand, counting down.
AAATACACCTAGACTTTTTTAAGATTTCTGAAATCAAACAAAAGTATAAATTGAATACACCCGAATTTCAGAAATACAACAAAAGTCTGGATTAAATATACCCAGACTTCTGAAATCTTTAAAATCTAATGGAACTCTACATTGAATACACCCTCCTAAATTACTATTTCTGACGTCATGCGACTAACTATGAATGTGCCCTCAGAAATTGATGTTTTCATTGCATTATTATTTTTACAACATATTTTTATATGTCAATATGCATGCAATTTTCTTCTTTCTTCCTCTCAAATGAAAAAAAATAAAAAAAAATCTTTCTTTCTTTTTGGTTGCTAATTACCATTTGGCTAAGGGTTTAAGGCCCATAGGCCATATCCAATAAGAAGTGCACACTCGTCGGAAATGCTTGAACATAGTGCTCGAGGAATCTCATTAATTAATTACTAGTAGTATTTCTTTACTAAGTTATGGAAATATAATATATGTCGAGATTTACTTTTACTTGATTTGTTTTAATTTCATATATTGGCCTCTTGTATAATTAATGTCATCATAACTAGATCACAATATAATAATAAATTAAGTGATCAAATTAGATGCTCTATCTTCGCGTGTGATGCCTTTTTGTTTATTTTATTATGAACTTAAAGAGATATTTTTGGAAAAATGAAATTTAGATATTACAACTTCTTATTTTGCTACCATCTTATAAAAACTTATGTAAAAACTCGCTGAATTTACAGAAAGAAATTAAACTCCGAGATATATATAAGCTCTAAAATTACGTTATAAAGTGTAAATAAATAGTAGTAACTCCTTAAAATAAGTTTAGCAAAACACCCATGATGAAAATTATTAAACAACAATAAAATTCGAGGAGTGCATGTAAGAATATAATGCAAAGTAGATTAATTTTGAGACTCATTATCGACGCAATTTTTTATATTATCATCATCAGCACGACTTAATTATAACTTCCAAGTATAGATTGATGTTACATTTTAGAGATAAGACTGAATGCGCCAAATAAATAAGTTAATAGTATTTTTTATTCATCTCGTGATGGAAAACTGTACTTTTGGATTAAAGATATGGTTGATTAGTGTGGAGGAATTTGAGATTGAATTGCTAACACTCATTAATTTATAGTACAAAAGTGAGATTTATAATTGAAACTCTATATTGGATCATCAACTTTTTATTGCTGAAAAAGAAGGGAAAAAGTTATAGGAAGTGTGGTAGTATTGCATATTGGAGAAGAAACGACAATTTTTAGAAATTCTTAAATCATACTATTTCGCCTAAAAAATAGCTCCCATTTATATATCTGATGTAAATATTTATTGTAATTAGTAAATAATAGAGCAAAAATAATATTAGGCTCTACATGTGCATGCTTATTGTATATTGTATCTGTATACTGGTTATTCCATAAATTTGTAACGAAATTTAAATAGATATAGTACATTAGTAGTATCATTCTTAGAAATAGCATGAAATTAAACATACAAGGGAGAAACTCAAGATCCATCATCCACGTGTCCTACGCCTGTCCTTACATTCGTACGGTACGGTCATTACATGACAACTTTCTACTAGCGGACGTGTGGCCCGCTATCCACTCAAGTACGATTATGGTGTGTTTTGCATCATACACCTAAAATTTTGGCATCTTAATTATCTCTTTTTTACTTTTCCTCTCTCTGCATAAATTATTATTATTATTATTATTATTATTATTATTATTTGAAAGGAATCAAAGGATAGATTTAAAAGGTCATAAAACGAGAAAAATCTTTGATAATCATAAAAGTAGTCTTGTCGGCAAAAAAAAATGAGTAAATGTTTATTTAAATTATATGTACCTTTTCACTATGTCGTCCAGTTAAAGTTAGTTAATTTCGTATTCTCAAAAAAAAAAAAAAAAAAAAAAGTTAGTTAATTTCGCAAGTGTCTTTTTTTTTTTTTTGGCATTTTTTTTTGTCATTTCAACGTATGAATTAACAACTTTTCTCCAATTCCCATTCCAGAATACAACATTAGTCGAAATTATATTGAAGTCAAGTCATGTATAACAAACTTTAATCTGATCACATTTTAAGGAAATCTTTACTATCTAAACTACGCATACACGGTCTATACTTCAGATTCTTACTTTCAATTTCGTATAGGCTATCCAATTATTTTGAAAAAAAAAAATTACGATTTTTTAATTTGAGCATGTCGTAAAAATATACTAGTACCATATTTTTATCTCATCATTCAAATTGTTGTTTTAAAAAATGTCCTTAACATATGAGCATTCGTATTAATTTTCAATATTAAATATATTGATCCCCTAAAATACTGATATGAGACTATTAGTAGTTAGGTAGGGTATGATATTTCTAATTAGGGATGATCTCCCATGCGACCTGCTGCTGAGCATGCGATCGGGTCCGGGCCGGATCTACCCGGTCAACCCGAGTTTGACTCGTTGATCCGGTCAAAGTTTTTTTTTTTTTTTTATAAATTTTAGTTTTTTTTTTAAATTTCAGTTTTTTTTCGTCTCGACCTTCGGCTCCGATTTTACGGCTCCGCCTTCGCTCCGATTACAAATATAAGGATAATCAGCGGGCAACATTTTGGACTTTTTCGGCTCGCTCCGAGGCCTTCGGCTCCCCTCGCTCGAATCTTGACCAAAGAAGAAGCGGCAAACAAAAAAACGAAGAGGCAAATAAAAAAAAAGTGGAAAAAAGTAGAATTAAAAAGAAAAATTAAATTAAAATCTGAAAATTAGGACAAAAAAAAAACAGAAAACCCTAAAGCAGAAAAACAAAAAACAGGAAATTAAAAAAAAATTCGAAAAATTAAAAAAAAATAAAAGAAAATTGGGCACGTCGACTTCACGCGCCGCGCGTGGATAAGGCGCGTGCACCCCACGTGCCCCACGCGCGGTCGCATGAGGTGCGACCGGTCGCACGCGAGTTTTTGTATTCTAATTAGTATTAAACATTCGGGTACGTACTGAACGAAAGGATGGCTGGTTTAATTATAATTCATGATAGACTCCTTTCTCCTATAAATTTATATTTAATTTCATACTCCATATTATTATTATTATTATTATTAAAATTATAAATGTAAGATGTTGCTTCGTCCGGAGTTTGCAATTAAACAAAGTAATTGATTATTAAATGTTCAATCAATACATAAAGACAAAAATAATTGGCTAGCTGTAAACTATATGTTAACTCAGTTGTCATTAACCGAACATATAATGTATTTCTCCGCCACTAAGCATTCCCACTTACATGTGAGTGACGATATTCTACTACTAGTTAATTACTATTATTCTCTAGGGTAGTGCTATTTGAACATATTATGTTCAGATATACGATGGTAAAATACGAATTTAACGGAAAATTTTAACTAATAATTTAATTTCATAGTTTCAACGGTTTGATTATTAATAAACATACACTTTTTAAATTTTAATTATAAAGTTTCATCCCAATTTAAATTCACAAATTTAGGACTTGGGTGTGGATGAGAGTAAAATTTAGGAGCAGGTGTGTGTGAGACGATATTATGGAAGGGGGTCTTAGTAGGAAAGAAATTTTGAAGACAATCAGACAATGTTTTTTTTATTTCAAGCACGTATGTCCAGACATATTATGTCCAAATAAAATTATTGTATTCGCTAAAAACAAGGGAATTACTATTATATTAATTAAATACACTAATTATATATATATCCTTAAAAATACAAGGAGAATTGTACATAAAATAGGTTTCTAAATGTACATCTTATTGTGAGTAGACCCCGAAAAGCTTGATTAAATTGAGTCATTTATACTTTTATTTGCATTAGGATAGGCCCTTGTAACTTTCAAAATTTTTAATACGGATGATATGGAAATTATTTTAAGGATAATGATAACGACCCCAAGAAATTTGCCGTCCTCACGCTTAATATATTTTGTGGTGTATCTGTTTATTGTAGCATTTCCCCAATTATTTTAATGGTAGCTTGAAGAATCTGATTAAAATGATTATCTTTCTAACACACAATTATAATAACTATATTCTTCATTTGAGATTTTCTTTTTTAGTTACCTATTGTGTTTTGAGATAACTTTTCATTTAGAAGGTGTATCTAGAATTCGAACTTATAACTTTTTAATATTATAGTATTGCTCTTTTCCTAACTAGCCATCATGGGAAGGTATAGTATTATCTGAAAATCATTTGGGTTGGACATGAGACATAGAATGAATGTTGATAAATTATATACCAGCTACCAATATAATTATAAAAAATCATTGATACCTATATTTGAATTGATGAGAGACCGAAACTGGTAAGACGACTTGAACTTTTTTTATTAGAATGAAGGTGGAGTATTTTGATGTTGAGTCTTGACGGTTGCTCAATTATGGAGTATAGGTGAGGTTGTGACGGAAAATTATGAATCGACTCAGACCTATGTCTTTTGGATCAACTCAAGCATATGCACATTTCTTCTATGTAGTTGCAGGCTATTCAATAGTCAAACGTGCACTTTCACACAACAAACTCGAGTCCCTTTTGAAATATGTTCACTTAAAACATATTTTATTCCTTATTGTAAATAAATTTTACATTTTTCTTTTATCAATACATCAATATATATAGTAAAACCAACTTAACTTTTTTTTTCCCGCTTAAATCATCACCACTAACTTGCAATATTATTTTATTAACTAGTATTGTTTATATGATGTGTCATATAATGTACACTAAAAGTAAAAACGAAAAATTGAAGAATTATGTACTTATAAGATAGAATAGACTTATTCTACCTTTGGAATAGAATCAGACGCACAATAGTCCCACATCTATAAAGAAATTAATTCAGAATCTAAAGGTTATACAAATTAAAGTAATCATCAATCACTCAAATATTTAGTCCAAAAAGTGATGATTTTTTAGGATAAACGCAAGAGACAGGGTGATATGGTGTGCTGTCACCAGAATCAAATAAAAATGTACTATTCCTCACTCATTCGACACGTTTCTATATACCATTTGCAAATTTTTTGATTTAATGGATTAACAACGATTTTTCGTTCTTACCTCAAAGAAAAAAAAAGAAAGATTTTTTGACCCAAATAAAAAATGGGAATTTTTTTTTTGACATAATGTGTAAGGACATAATGGGGCTTATTAGTCAATTACTAATTTTCGTTTTTTTTTTTAAATTTAATAATGAATTAATTTATTATATTATTGCCCTTATAACTAAATAAGGGATATATTACATGATTGATTGAAATCTAATTATTCTATAATTAAATTACAATTAAATACATAATTATTTCACAAAATTATGGTATAACTAAGAAACTAATACAAATCAAATTGTTGGGAAATTCAAGTAAAGTTTTGATTGATTCCAAAACCAACTGACCCCAACCGAGTAGATGTTGCTATTTCCTAATGTTAGTATTTAGGCTCGCTGTTTGAGCAATGTTGAGATTTTATCTTTACAGGACTCCAGCTGAAGACGGCAACATGGCCTTACTCGGATAGAGCATCAGATGGAAGAAAAACAACTGAACATTCAAGCCAACTGTTCTGATATGTAACATCAGTTGTAAGAAAGACAACTGAGCGTTCAAGATACAGAACATCAGATGTGAGAAAGACAACTGAGCGTTCAAGCCACCTGTTCAGATGGAACATCAGATGTGAGAAAGACAACTGAGCGTTCAAGATACAGAACATCAGATGTAAGAAAGACAACTAAGTGTTCAAGCCAACTGTTCAGATGGAACATCAGTAGCAAGACTCAATCCGATAGATCGACAACATGAAGTTCAAGGCAGCTAAGAGTTCAACTGTTCCTTTTCAGACAGAATGTCAGATGAAGGTAGAGATCAGATGGAACATCAGCTGAAAACCACTCAGATGAAGATCAAACGACTCAACCGACTACCAATGTTGAAAGTCAAAGGTTGAAATTTGAATTTCAAATAGGAAGTCACGTGAAGGTTTGACGTTCTGTCATTACCTCATTTGGCCCAACACAAGGCTGTCTCAGATGGAAAGCAGAAGTTCACAGTTGCCAAATCGGGAAAATCTGCAGAGATGAGAGACAAGCCATCGCTTTCACAGAACTGAGATCAAAGGCTCATCCAACGGCTAGTTGATTCTCTCCGCCTATAAATAGAGGCCTTCATTCATTCATCAAGATAGAACACACAGAAGAGAGTGTAGAACACAAGGAGACAAGACAAGTGCGAGAAAAGACTAAAAAGCAAAAGAACGACAATATCCTGCACACGAGCTAAACTGAGATTAATCTCTAAGAACATCACTAGTTGAGAGTTCATAGAGTGTTAGAATCTGTCTTGGTGTTTTCGATCTTAGTTTGAGTCTTCATTTGTTCAAGTTTAGATCTTAACTCACTCCTTAGTTCGAGCTAGTAGTTGGAAAACCCACCCTTTTACACATCCCCTAAAAAGGTTGTTAGGATCCTGCTCTTCCCGAAATTGAGTAGAAAGGTTGATAAGTACCCGTAAACTTATCTGTAAGGTTGATAAGTACCCGCAAACTTATCTGAACGGTTGCAAAGCCCGCGTAAGCTTTGTGGTTACTGTCCCAAAGAACTTGGACTAAGTTGGGTGGATTCACAACTCCCCGTGGACGTAGGAGTTCTCTCCGAACCACGTAAATCCTTTATGTGTTTGTATTTTCTGTTCAGTTACTTATTGCATTTCCAACTGACCAACTAACCAGCACTCAAAACTGCATTTTTACATTTTCAACTGATTTGGTTATTGACCGACCTTGCATCTGAGCGTGAGTTATTTTACGAGTTATTATTGTTTCCACCACATTCCGCACAGCACCACTCTTCCAGCTGAGTTTTCTTACTCAGTTGTGATTCCAGCTGAGTCGTCTTACTCAGTTGTGATAATTTTTTGGGGGTTGTTTTTAAAATTCTTAACTGGTGTATTCCCCCCCCCCATACACCAGAACTCGTATCGGGACCATCACAAAACAATCATAGTTTACATCTTTTAATTAATTTTCGACTTAATATTTCGTTATATAAAAGAGGGATAATTGTCTGTAAATCCTCAACCTTTCCTCAAATTCGGGAATTGTATATGACTTTTTAATTTTCGCACAGATAACCTTAATCGGCCATTTTCTTCTGATTTTGCAACTCCGATCGAATTCCCCCAATTTTTTTCTGACGTGGCTTCTCGGAATTCCACGCTGGAGGCCGAAAATGACACGTTGGACACCGGAGTAGACAAAACGACGTCGTTTTGATAACTTCAACTTAAAATAAAAAAAAAAAACTATGCCAACTCATTTTATAAAAAAAAAAAACAAAAAACAAAAAACAAAAAACAAAAAAAAAGCTTCTTCTCTCTCTCCCTATCTCTCTCTCCTGTTCTTCTTCTATCTCTCCTTCTGCCGCCGTCGCCACCGGTTGCCGCCGCCGCCAATGGTGGTGCAGCGCATCTCTCCTTCTTCCTCCCCTTTTCTGCACAACAACCACCACTGAAAAGAATGAGTAACCCAGTCCCTCACGATGCTCATCACAATCGCTCCAATCATCCCTCCAACTTCTCCGACCATCACCAAAATTAAAGCTCATCAAAACCCCTCTCATCGACACTCTCTTCTACCGACCACCACCACGTCACCGCCTCTCCTCCCCCACCCCTCTCTTACTCACCCACTCCACCATCTCCGACCGGACATATCGAAATCGAACACGACCACTTCCTTCCCCGCCCCCAACAACTTCTCCTTCTCTTTCGCCGCCGCCTGTTCAACGCCTCTCCTCTCCAGCTCCGTCATAATCGATAAAGGGGTCGTCGCAGCAGCGCCTCTCTTCTTCTTCCTCCCTTTTTCTGCAACAGAAACCACCGCCTCTCCCCCACCCTATTTCCGACTTCAACGGCGCCATCCCTTTCATCGACCGCGACCCCGACCTCTTCTCTCTCTTCCTCTCTCTCCTCCGCACCAGAAACCTCCCCTCCAAAGCCAAATCCTTCGATATACAAGACCTAATCTTCTACGGCGTCGAGAATCTCCTCTCAACTCCCAATCAAACCATACCCAATTCGACGCCTTCAACCTCGACAAATCCCTAATCCTCCCCCTCAACGGCCGCGATTCGCCGTCGGCGATCTCCACCATGCCCTACGGCTCGCTCCACGTCGCCCACGACAGCAAAATCACCTCCTTCGACTGGGGATGGAGAGAACGAGAAGATGGGTTGTGGATTGAATCTGTGTACTTGCGAGAGAGAGAGAAAAGTGTGGATTTTTTTTTTTTTTTTTTAAATGGGTGTAAAACGACGTCATTTTATGTTAAGGGGACGACGTCGTTTAGTTTGCCGGCACGGTGTGTCCAGCGTGGAATTCTGAGAAGCCACGTCAGAAAAAAATTGGGGGAATTCGATCGGAGTTGCAAAATCAGAAGAAAATAGCCGATTAAGGTTATCTGTGCGAAAATTAAAAAGTCATATACAATTCCCGAATTTGAGGAAAGGTTGAGGATTTACAGACAATTATCCCTATAAAATATGCCTTTTGAGAAGTAGCAAATCAGATCCGCCAAGTGTTTGCAGAAATGTCCATGAAAATAAAGGAATGAAAATCCACCCTAAGTGACGAAAAAAAAAATCCATAATTATTTGACATACTCATGGTACAATGAAGAAACTAATTCAAATCAAATCAATCATTTTGTTTAGACTAAACAATTTCTTACTCCTATTCAGACTACTGCACACAAAATCTTGATATCAATTGGGTTATGGAATCTTTGAAATCTTTCTAAAATGAACAAAAGGATAAATTAGAGAAATTTAAAAATCAGAAAACCGGAAATTAATGAACCGGATTAGAGAAAATCAGTTTTTGAATTGTATGAGTAAAAAAACCGTTTATGTTCTAGACATTATGTCTCAATATCATTACCCAAAAAAATTTATCATACCAGCCTGTATCTGTTTGCGTATGACTAATCATAGCAAGCCATGATATGAATCAATTTTTCATTTTCGTATCTAAATAATTAAACTGTTGCTAAACAAAAGGTTAAGAAAGACTTAATTAACTACTAAACGGCATGAAAAAGAATAGAATGGAGAAATTCATTTAGAAAATATAGTAATATAATGATCATAAAAACATTGTTAGATTAAAGGCCATTACGAGAAAAGATCAATATCAAGTATTATAGGGTTCCCAATTTTGAGTCACCGGATATCAACAGAAACTATTTCAGGTTGGCATAATAACGATATCATAAAATAGAAACAATTTACTAAACCCAAATCTTCCTCAAACAACATTATCATGGGAAATAGGAAGCTGCTTTCCTCTATTCAGATCTATCCATTTGGAAAATGGTTTTACTTTTTTTTTTTTTTTTGTATACAGTATTACGTTAAACTTGGGTAGAGTTAAAAAAAAACCCCACTTCTTTCCCCTAATTTATCATACGGAATCTCTCTTCTTCCCCTAATTTATCAAACGTAACTTCACTTCTCTCTTCTGCGCGAGATATCCATGGCTCTCTTTTCCTTTCATTTTGTCAATCCTTCTTTAAATCTTCCTCCAGACGTATTGTTTTTCATTGTTTAGATCAAATCTATATTCAGAAGTTATGATTATACGAGCGTTTGCCTCCACGAACGCGGCTGAACTGCAGACATCTTAGGAGCTATCTAGTTTTCGTCGTCACGAAAGCTACTATTGCTAATGTAATTGACAATATAGTAATAATCGGTAAGCTTCTCTGTAACTGTACTTCCTGGATTTATACCCAATTTACCTAAGAGTGAATTCCAGGGAACGGGTATTCATATTCCTAGTTTAGAGACCTATTAGGGATTAGTGTTTAGCTGTTCATCCTTCTACCCAACCGCCATTTGCCCAAGTTAATTTTCTTACTTGTTTGTTTAATTTCGTTCCCCTAATTTAGTGTATTGTTAGAAGTGATGTTGAGATTCATATGGTCAGCGTTGTCAATTACTTTATTAGTTTGAAATTTTGTATCTTAGATGTTTCATAAGCTGGAAACTATTATCATTTTTTGATATAAAACTATACTTTTTATGATTTAATCATGTGACGTGTAATTGTCGTTGATCTTATATGATGCGGTTAGTGTAGTGTGCATATCTATGGGTTGAATATTGCACGTTGATAAATTTTAGCGCTAACCAGAACAAAGTTTGGTAGGATGATGTTTCTTGTAGCAAGCAAACTGACTTAATAATTTATTATAGATAACTTAGATTCCACTTACTTATTGCATGCAAATTTGGTTTATTGACAGTGAGCAAGTTTGGTTTTGAGCTATCTTCTGCCCCTGTTTCATCATCTGGGGGAGATGATTTAAAATTTGGCAGAGATGTTACTCCATTTTTAATTATATGTTACCAATGTCATTATTTGATCCTTGTTGTCGTGTCTTCTTTCATTTGGGGAATATTACTTGGGTGCATTTTAAATGGAATGGTGTTTCATTGTACTCCTTGTATTTGTGTATGTACATTTTTATCTGTTTAGACCGAGTGCTTGATGGCCACTTTATTTTTATACTGATCATTTTCTTAGTCTTATCCTCTTCACCAAACTAATTGTTCGATCCGATAATAATGATCATATAGTTGTTAAATGCTTGTCGTCGAAATGAAGCCGAGCTCCAATCAAGGCTCTACTAGAGTGGCACCGGATATGCAACTGCCTCATACGCCACCACCAATGCGTTTGAGGATCAATATTGAGGTGCAAGTGGTGTGCATTTTTTTAGCTGTAGTGTTGGTTTTGTTTGGAGGAGGATGGTGCTATTTCCAAGTGGTGTAATACGATAATGAACCTTTTTAATTCGCAAGTGCTATTTAACCTTTGTTTGATATATATATATATATATATATATATATATATATATATTTTTGGACCTACTGATGATATCTATGACCACCAACAATCTGATTCATTGCTTTTACAATATGTATGTATTTGGACCTATTTATGATAGCTAAGTTCTTTTACATAGCAACTTTTATTCTACATCACTAGGTATGTTGTTTTGGTGAGACAAGATTTCCGAATCAAAATCGAGAAATCAACCTACAACCAACTCAAGGCAAAACAATTCAAGGCTAAACAGTGTTGCATGTCCCATAATAACAAAGCTTGCATTCATTTTGTTTTCTCATTCCAACTTGCAGCAATGGTCTATTTATGGTTACGTAAAAGGAATCGAATTTTATATTTAAGTTTCAACATCACAATAATATTCTACATAAAAGTAATTGGTAAGGTATGTAAGTACTCCGAAACAGATAGTTCTTCGCCCAATTCCGTATCCTAATTTCGTCAATTAATCATGACTCAAAAAATCTTCGAAAATTAATCATTATCAAATAAACACTCCGCATAATCAAAGCATATTTTTAAGAAAATTAACATAATCGAATGTACTGATTAATAAAAAGCAAGATTCAATGTGAAAAGTTTCAGGTAGGAAAGTTTACAAGAACCATACAAGTATAGCAGGTCAAAAGATGAAAACGAACTTCACAAGCATTTAAGCCTCTCTCTTCTCCTGCTACTGATGAAACACAATTTCCTCTCCTAAAACTATTAAGATTGCATTTACACATGCTCATAGGTGGCGAAGTTAACTGCAAGATCCCAGTAATGGCCAACCCTGCCTGCTTCACTTCTACATTCTTTCTTCAACCATAAACTTATTAACACTCTTAACGACGCTCCTCTGCCAAACAAGCACGGATTTGTTGGAATGAGTAATATAGCAACCATATGAGTGAAAACTCCATGACCGTAGAATTTGCCTCCGCCCAATACTAGAAGCAAGGCACAATAGAAGCTCTGTCAAACCGATACCAATACCATAAACTCAACCTCAAATCATGCATCTATATCAAAAAATTCTGGCATTAAACTTCAGACTCCATTTAATTCAACAAACACAAAATATACGACTTCGCGACTTCTTGGTTCTTTATCCACCCAACTTCATGCCCAATGTTTACTTCTCTCTCTATCTTCTGCCTCTGTTTCATCATCTGCTTGCATCCAAGAAGAAATCAGAGTTACATGCTGCTTGCTATACTAAATGCATATATAAGATTGTAAAACTCAAATCAATATAACTATAGACAGAATTCCTCAGATACAGAGCAAACACCTCAATCTAATCATCAACCATCAAATTTGTTACATATTTTTCATAAATATGAACAAACTGGAGTCTTAGACATAATTCCTCACATACAGAGCAAACACAGAGATGCACAATTAGTTATTTCCTAAGGCAGAAGATAATAATTAGATCATTTGACAAGCAGTCATTCAAATATGCCTTACAAATCTACCGCTACTATGAACAATTCTTAATAGAGCGCAGCAGTGCATTAATTGAGAGTAAATCCTTGTTGCTAACTAACAAATTCAAACATATTGCTAAAAATAACATGAATAAACAATGATCAGCCGATCAATTGACTCATTTCATATAAAATATAAAAGAAAAAGGCAAAATAAAAAAAGGAGATAATTACTTGAACATGATGATGCCGCCGGTGAAGGTAACCCAGAGAGCGGCGCCCCAGGCGTTGGAGAAGCAGAGAAGGTGCGCCAATTTCAGAGAGGATACGAGCAGCCGGGAATTCTGGCCGTCCGATTTAGATCCGAAGGTTTCCGGCAAGAAAACTACCTATATAGTCTCAGCGGCTTCAGTATAACCTAGGGCCATCATTCTTCCTCTCACTCGCCTCAATCGATCGCGCCGCCGTTATTGTTTGACAGAGCCAACATGGTCGCGCCACAATTTACAATTTCTTCGACATGGAAAGAGAAGGAACCAGACATTTTTTCTTCGAGAGAAAAAGAGGAGAAACCGACTGTTTTAGAGAGGGAAGAGAACCAAACCAAACCAGAGCTATACAATTAAAATGTACATTTAATTTTATTAACTTGCTACAGTAGTACACGTGTCCTCAGATCTCAAAAGAAGGAAGCACCCTATGTGAATCCAACATCTAGGTTCCCCATTATCATATACATAAACAGACAACAAAAGTTTTTAGCCAACTTTTTTTTATTAACTGCAAAACATAAACATGTCATCAATCAACTGTCTAGTGGGTAGATTAGATGCACTTCATTTTTTCCTTATTACAGCCTCAAGTAGTAAAAGAAATAGAAACTTATATTTTCCTTAATTACTTCAAATTAAACTATAATGAATCTCGATCATAATTTTTTAGTCATCTACTTTAGTTCATAATTTTACTTAATTAATCTAACCAAAACTTAATAAACTCTAATTATAAATTAATAGATTGGAATTAATTAATTATATTAAAAAATAATAAATCGTAATTGAGGATGGGTTGTAATAAATATGACCGTAAAGGCTAAGCCAAAATGGGGATATTTTGGTAAAATTAACCCATTTGAAATTTGCATTAAATAATTAATTTTCCTTAATTAATTATGTATGCAATTTTACCCACACACAATTTTAGGGTGAAAATTAAAGAAATATTGATTTTAAAATTCAAAACTTCAATCATATCTATTCTATTAATTTATTTGTATCAATCGTGTCCTAAAATAAATAACCTATTTAGTCTAGTATAATAGTGAAGATTTGCATTTGCACCACGTGGCTACACACGGTTCTCTCTTATTCTCATATTTTTTACATTATTAATTCATATATAAATAATCCCTCCGATTCATTGATATTGTTATGTTACTGTTCGACACAGAGATTAAGAATAAGGGTGAAAAGATTGAAAGTGAGTAGGCCCCATCGCTTTTTGAGGATTTTGAAGGGTTAAAACTTTCTTTATTTCGAAAATGACAATATGAATATGACATCCAAATAAGGAAAGGATGACAATATGAATGGATCAGAGTGAGTATCAACTATTGAATTTGTCCAACAAAAGTGTGCTTTTTGGTGGATGACATGGGTTTAAGTGGAGAAATAAACCAACATTTTGAAGTTACGTGAGAATTAAAATATAAGAGTGTTGGGTGGATATTTAAAGAAAATTTGACTACACTATTTGTGGATAGAGAGAATATAATATAGTACTATATAATAATACCACGTATTTATCTTATGCAATTTTTTTTAATATTTAATTTAATGATTTTATGCATACAGTAACAACAAATTGCGATGAAAAAAAAACTTTTTGGGCTTGTATTGGGGCAGGGTGGAGAATACAATTAGGGTGCATTTGGTTTGAGTGATTAAGAATGACTGATAAAGAATCATGCATAATCATATGTTTGATTTGCATGATTGGGTCAGTAATAGATAACCAGACCCTTGATCATATCAATTAAGTGAGTGATAAATTATCCTTCCTATTTTGAATTGATTATTAATCACTCATCCAAATTATTTGAAAATTTCCAACTTTGCTCTCAAACTTTCCCGAATTTTCAATATCAATATTCAAACTCTTATCTCTCTTTTACTCTCTCTCTCTCTCTCTCTCCAACTTTGTGGTGCCACTCACTCTCTATTTATCGTAGAATAATTAAAATGATAATCAATCTAACCAATCGTATAATAAATAATCCAAATACTATAATTTTATCCTACCTATCAATGTAAACTATCATATCTTTGGAACCAAACATGCCCTTAGTGGAGTGTGGGAGTATCAATAGCAGCCGCCACGAGTGAAGCATCTCTTTCAATATGTGAGATGTGGCGCAAGATTAAAGATACATGCAGTGAATGAGGTTTTAGCATCGAATCTAAATCTACCCTGTCTAGTGTCTTTATCATGTCACGCAATTAATAACACGACGACACTACACAAGAACTTTGGTGTCCCCGTATCAACATGATAACAATAACAACACACTAAGTCTACACACCGACCCACTATTTTCGTGTTGTGTCCGTGTAGTGCAAATTTGCATTCATCCATCTCTACTTTAGTATGACTCGCGTTAAACTACAGCCCTTGTCCAATGCAAAAAGATTGTGCAATATACTACAATTCAAAGAATGTTTTAGCCATAGATTACAGGGGATTATAAAAAAAAAAAAAAAAAAAAAAAAAAAAAAAAAAAAAAAAAGACTACCTATTTTTTTTATTTTTTATTTTTTTAATTAGCTTACACAAAAATTGGTGGTTGGAACTAGCACATATAACAAAAGTTCCGACTCCTTGGAGTAGAATCCCTGTCTTCAAAACCCCCCACGAATGCTCTTATTGAGAGTTTTTCTGAAGCACATGTCATAAACGAAGCCAACACAATGCCTGCTGCTACCATCAATCCTAACCTGTACAAGGTATGCAAATATTACGAAATGGACGACAATCACCCGCCATATTCTCAAATAATTGGAAATGTGCAGTAAGTCAGAAAAGATCAGGTGTTTCTTGAACATTGGCTGAATTGACTAAAGTCACAAGCCACACTAACAATCTTGCATGATATATCTCTTAACACCAAAGTAATCATAGTTGAGTCTGTCCGTCAGGGATGAATTATTCGTAGCTTTTCGTAGTTAATTGCTTGTTCTAAATTTTAATAATAGCTGAATTCTTGCAAAATCATTATTAGTTTGATTAATTCACATTCACCATCTGTTGGCACTTGTAAAAATTGGTCGAAGTTTAAACAAAGAAACATAGCAAGTTTGTGGAACTTCTAAAGAGTACTAAGGAGATCCTTTCAACCAACATTTATAGAGACCATTAGTCGGCTCTCAGATGTATATCGGGTGTATATATATCCTAAACAAATATCCCACTATTATCATTATAATTGCATAATTAATCCATAATGCAAGAATCAGTTTCTAGTTATTTCTTTAATCTCCAATCTCAGCAATTTCTCCAAGACTCCAAGCATACTAACAATCATGAACTTACAATGATCACTGTCACAAGTGTCAGTATGTAAATTTTATATTTGGCCTTCATTATCAATTTTGTAAAGTGCTAATATTTCTTTAAGAATATGTCCGTAGTGATCTTCTCCTATATTAATGATAAGTTATATGCATACAAACAAAATGCTCAAATCAAAATCCCATTAGATGCCATTAAAAACTAAGGCCCAAAACACATTTTTGCAAACGTATACGATGCTCAGTCTTCATATTATGGAGTAGTATAGTGAAAAATATCTGCAAATATATCAAAAGGAACAAGTTGGAGACAATATAATGAAATACCTCAAAAATAGAGCAGTAATTCCGAGGAGACAAGGTAACAGAGGAATCGCCAGAGCAAGAGATGCCATCCCAAACCCATAGTAACAAGTAGCAACATCGCAAGAAGACAATTGTCGCACATGGCCTAATAACAAACCAAACATCAACAATTCTTATAGTATGAACATGCAAGATGCGAACAACATGAACTATGTAATATTCCTGAAGTAAAACATACCTTTTGCAGAATCATAATCTGAAGATTCAGGATCTGAGAGGAAAGATGATGACTGATGGGCCACATGCTTTCCCCATTGATGGACTATATACAGATAGCCTCCATACAGTAAGAAGAATAGCGTGAATGTCCACTCATACACGAGGAACAAACCAGTCCATGGCATAACTTGTCGAGGCACAATTGAAAAGGAAAATGCAAGGGAAACTAGAGCTGCCATAAAGCAAACAACCACCGAGAGTGCACCCAGAAAAATAGGAACTTTGCTCAGAGCTGCATTAAGAAGCTGTGTTTCCATTCATCAGAGTAGTAAATATATGATATATCAGATCATTCAAGATTAAAAGGTTGAATGCCATGCTTAAATGCATAAACCAGGATCAGATCTAAAACGAAAAACAGAACAAAACCAACAGCTTCTATCACATAGATAAATGTAATCATAAATTCTACGTGTAACCTTTTTTTTTTTTTTTTTTTGCATAAATGGGAATATGCATCTTGACTGATCTGTATATAATATATATTACAAAATCCTAAATAACAAAAATAATAATCAATCAAACAATAATTTAAATAAAAATAGCACTTGCTTAAGAACATATTGAACCCCCGCCGCCAAGTGATTGGTAGGCTTGGAGCTCAGTCTGAATTCCTATAATAATTCTCCCACCACATATGTATTTCAGAGAATGATACCAACAAATAACAGTAATCCTGGTTGTGTACCAAGTGTGTCCTTTTCTTTTGCCCTATGTGGCTTGCACAAAATAAATAGGACAAGAATACAATGAAGACACATATTCTGATCCAACAGTTTATCCACTTAATCTGAAGAAAATAATTCATAAGCAAAAGTTGCTTAAAAAGGTGGCAAACTCAGCATACCTGTTGGTTTGAGCTGATGGTGGAGGAAGTAACAGAAGAGTACCCAAGTACACCTCCAGATCTTAACTTATAGTACAAGTGTCTGATATGATCAAGCAGTGATCGTGTCTGTAATAAGATATCATAGTTAGTGCGTCGACGATCTGATAATAAAGATTTACACAGAAACACACACACACACACACACACACACACACACATATATATATATATATATATGTATATGTATCACAGGTGCTAACCTGTAAGGAAGAGCGATAGTAACAGAAAACAAAGAACAACAGGGGAAGCAGAATAAGAAATTTGACTAGAAGATCATCGTTTGGATTTTGACCCCCTCCAGTCCCTGGAAGAGTTTCTTTAAGCTCTATTCTGGTTTTCTGCAGTATAAAAATAAAATATCTTGTCACTAATTACTGGAAACAATGAAAATAACATCTCACAAGCACCAAATGCACATAAGACAGTCGATGATGTACAGTATTGAAAACAGAAATAGTACCTGCCAGACATCAACAGGTTTAACAAGCCAATGAGTCCACCAGTCCCAAGGTTTAAGAGGACCAAGCGTATAATGAATTACACGAAGTTCTTTCTCATCAACCATCCACTAGAAAGAAGAGCACGTGGAAATTAAAATAAGAAAGTGTTCATAGTCTTCAGCTTCACAAAAGTTTAACATGCATCCTTCAGCTATGCATTCCTTCTAGAATCTAGATAAGCATTTTAAATTTTATTCAATTTAAAACTCCAAATGTCACAATCCAGCCTAATTATATGTTCCACATACTGTCTTTTTCTGCTATAAACATGTAATCACTCCAGAAAACATAGATATACTTATTGTACCGTCCATATATTCTAAAAGCTGCACAATCTTTTAATTAAATTTTCTGAAAACAACCATGGAAAAAGAAGAAAATGGTCAAGGAAACCATGCAATATTTTTGCGCTTCTCCCTTAACCTTGCCCCGCCTTGATTAAATGGAGTTAGCTGCGGTTTAAAATCTACAATTGGTGCAACAATAGCACCTTCAACAAAACCATCCCTGCAACTATATATAACTGCTCTTAGTCAAAAAAATTCTTTGATTACACTGTTTCACTTAATCTCTTCCTCACATACAGTATAAAATTTTAGTATCCCCTCAACATTTCCAGTCTAAATACACATACTTAACTCTCCTCCAGTTGCAAATGTAAAAAAGTAGATCTCAACTATATATAAACTCCAACAAATGCCACAAAGAACTCATCGAATATTATATTTTTCTCAATGTATAGTCTTATGCAAGCAATAGTTACAAATTCAAAAGCACATAAGGGACTATAACATACTAAGAATCCATGATTGTAAATAAGTAGCCATCTCCATGAAGCTTATTTTTCATATTCAATAGCATCTGCAGAAGTAGTTAAACATGGAATAACTTTCCATCCCCCTAAAACAAAGAAGTAATTATTAATTTTATTTTATTCTTTGAGTTAGACTTGGGGGAGGGGATATCCATGGGAATGGAACCTCAAACCTCTCCCTTTAACAGGGAGTCTACTGTTTAGGTGTCCCCAAAGAGGCCACAAATAGATACTTAAGAAAAAGGAGAAACACTTAAAACCTAGAGAACAGTCACTCTCCTCGAGCAAGCGCTGAAGCAGCAGCTAGTGCGATAAGCATTAATAGTATTTTAAAGTTACTTAACCCTGTTTTAGACTCTTATAAAATTAAAAACAAAATTAAAATAATTTAAGAATTACAGTAAGAGGAGCCAAAGAATAAAAGTATAAGGTGACAAACTTACAGGTAGACATATAAAAGCATAATATGTATCTTATTACAGGTAAAGAGATGCTACCTTGTTGGCAAGCATGTAAAGACCAACATCTGCATTATATAAAGTAGAAAGTCTCTCCATTTGAGGGATGGGTCTAGACTTCAATTCCTCCTCAGATGCATGAGGGTCAAAAAGGCGTGCATTTGCAAAGTCGGGGAAATATGAGTTCAGAAACCCTTGGTCACCTGTTAGCCACAGGAAAGATGAATCAAATTATCCAGAAGAATATTGAAATTAGCATTACCAAAAAACTTTAACCAAGGAAAAAGGTGATATTATAGCTAATAGATCCACCCATCTGAAGTAAGTCGTTTGAGTTTAATATCTTTCATATGGATGTACACAACGAAATTACAAGCATAATTTGTGGTATCATATTCCATTTGAATAATGGGAAAAAAGATGATGCCTAACATGCTATAACAATCCCGTAACAACAACTAAGAGGCCTCTTTTAAAAAACAGTACAAGCATATAAAAAGATTGGGTCATACCTCCCGTGTAAGAGTGCATAGTGTTTGTTTTGCTCATCATGTCCTTGAATACTTTTTCTGATGGTTCAACAACCATTACTCCAGAATTCAACCTTTCTGAATGCTTTAAGTTGGCACAAAATTTCTGACACTTGAAAAGATCTTCAATGTTCTTTACTACAATGGTATCAGCATCAAGATACACCACTGCCAAAACGTAAGAGAAAAGGACAAGATGGACAGAAATTGTATCAGATTCTCTGCATCAACAAATTGAATTTCAACATCAACACACAACAGTCAACTCCAGCATATTTCATTAACTATGAGACTAGCTAAAATTCCCCTACCTGCTCTACTAAACCTTTTACTAGATAGAAATATCACCTTTTTTGTAGTTGGTCATATTAAAAATTTTGAGCTTCGTATAGACACCCCAAAACCTCGTTGGGCGTATTTGATTGGGATTTTCAAGTAAACTAATTGTTTTCACAATCCAGCCATCAGCCTGCATGAGCAAACAAGAACCACACATGAGATTCTCCAGAATAAGAAAAGCATTCTACAACAGAATTTTCAGTTAGCATCATGCTGCATAGCCACTATCCCAGATAAAACTCAGTAATCTTAGAGGTTGATCAATGTAAAGAATTGAAGTTAGATAACTGCAGCTTAAGCTTTGTAAATAACAAAAATCATCTTCAACTGCTATCCTGTTCTTCACGATAATCACAATCATCAGTCTCCAAGTGGGGATACCATCTCAGAACTCAAACAAGTAAATTGATTGAGGCCCAATATACATATTCATTTCTTTTTGTTAAATAGGAAAGAGAGGCAAAGAAAGAAAGTTTCAACTTTGAACAAGTTGCTCACAAATCAAATACCTTAATCAGGTTATCAATTCAAAAAGCTCCAATCTTTTACACGATAATTAAGCAAGTAAGAACTGAAAAAGGACAACCGATCATCCAGAACACATAAACCTTCCCCTCCTAAGTCACCAGAAAATCTACACACAGAAACACACACCTGAAGCAGGTTCTTAGCATAATCAGAAACTCCATCAGAGACCAAGGCAACCATATCTTTGGAAGAACCGGTGTCTCGAATCGACTTCCCCAATACTCGGACGCCGAGCAGGAATTCATCACCGTAGAGAAGCGTGACGTATGCAACTTCCGAATTCTGAGATCCCAAAGCTCCATTAAATCCAATCGTGGATACAACTAACACCCAGCAAATAAACCCTAATCTCCACATACTCGACATACTAGTCCTGCACATTTGGGATGCAGAGTATGAAGGAAGATCTGACGAAAATTTTGGGACTTCCGATTTGAAATCAGTAGTTTATTTTATTTTACTCTAAACAAAACATATGCTTTATGTAATGATTTTTAACAGTAATTCATGTGATGATAATATAGTACTAGTATCATGGTCTCGGTTGTCGTCTATGCGTGTGCGCTGTATCTATCTGTATATATTCAAAGTTTGAGAATTATTCTCGTCAACTCTCTCCTATTTACATATGATATGGAGTTATAATTATTTTAGATTTTACTTTTAGCTTGTTATTGAATTTGAGAGGATTCGTATTTTATTGTTTTTTTTAGCAGAAGGATTCGTATTTTAATTGATTAAGGTTAAGGACGACAATAATAAAAAGTAACAAAAACAGTATAATATAATAATTTCAAGCTTGTCAATCAATAATTCAGTTTGTTAACAAAAAATTTCAAACGGGTATAAAGGTATTTTATTTATAGAAATTTTTAAAGATCATGTTAAATTTTAAAATTCGGAAAAGGTTGTTGGATTTGAGGCGTTGTTGCTCAAGAGGTGATGTTGCTCAAATATATCTTGGCAAAATTTATGTAATCAAAAGTACAGCTAAAATATCGAAACCTTTGCGTAGAACAAACTTCGTGAAGTGTGTTTCAGTCTGTGCCAGTCTGACATAGACTTTCCTTATCTGCACGGATTTTGTGGGATCTTTTCCATATTTATCATAGATGCAGAGAAGATGTTTACCAAACACATATCAGACATGTTCCCCAAGCCTTATCCTCGCAAGAAAAGAAGTTCGAAGAAGATATACATGATGGCGAAGAGATCTAGAGTTTCAAACCTATATATATTCGACATCATCGTTGTGAGGAGGTTGCCGATAGTTTTATTGTTTGACTGAATATAATTTTTTGAGAGTATTGTAATTGAGTGCACGAGTTAGTGAGAGTTTATTTCGATAAATTCAGTTTGTAAAGAGAGTTAAGGGTTGGACTGGCGGTTCAAACTTAAATTGTGTGATTGCAGATCTAGCAACCACTAATTTACGTGAAGTTAGGAAGAGGGTGAGCAAAAGGGTAGCATAAGGTGTCGACCTGTATGTGTAAGATCCTCTGTAGCCGTTTCTTCTAATAGTGGATTGGTTTTCTCTTGGGCAAAGGCCCCCAGATGTAGGTTGCAAAACCGAACTGGGTTACCATATCGCGTGTCTTTTTATTCTGTATAGTTTATTGTTTCTGTTATATTAAGTGTGCTACGATTTACAATAACACAACATCTTTTTATGCTTAAAGTGTTCATTTAGATCTAACAAAGGTAGTGTATTTTAGACAAATTAATCCATAATTTTAAGTTTGTTAAGCAATAATTCAGTTTGTTGCCACCAATCAAAGTAATTAACTTAACGAGTTTTGTAGTAGAACTAACTTCACATAATTCATAAGTAAATTAGGTTACAATTTAATGTTGGAATATCACATGGGAGTTATCTATATTTCCATAAAGATGGAATCGAGATGAGAACGATTCAGTCTAAAAAAAAGAATTGATTATCTCAATCAAGAGATCAACAAGATTCTGCATTTGTTCCTTTCTTGTCAAAACTGTAAATTTTGCTGAACTATTTTGTTGTTAAGACGTTCCGAGTTCAGACTGTGTGGTGAAAAATCTTTATTTATTTTTAAGATATTTATATGGTTTGTATCTGAATGTTGTATTTGAGTATTTTAACTAATGTGCGCACGCGTGTGATGAAGATGCATGTAAGTAAAATTGAAAATTTTTCAAAGAGTTCAAATCATTGACACGAGATATATTTGAGTTTCTCCATACTTTATTGTTAATTAACTTTTGATTAGTCCTTAATTTAATCAAGCCATGACAATTGGTTGTCCAAATTTTTTTTTTTTTTTTTTTGTGTATAAATCAAGCTAAGTTAATACATACACATACGCAGATACATGCAAGCAATTTGTATATATGATCTTATCATACGAGCATTATCACATAAGCCCAAATATTTTTTCAATTATCGTCGCCCATATCATCTTCTTGGTCGGGATCAATATCGACATCAAGGACAACAACACCTTCTTGGTTGAGGTGGATATCAACATAAAGACCATCACTTTCGACATCAAACCAAAGACAACATAAGTCTCATTGTTGTGAACCATCACACCACGTATCTTGGTGCCATTTAGCACTTGGGCTCCGACCCTAAATGCAATAGCATTGTGTTAAAAGTTAATTATTACAAGGTTCCCATGCAGGAGGGGCACTTCAACATCAACATTCTTACCTTGGGGTTGACGTTGACTTCAAGACCAAAGACAATATAATTCATATTGTTGTGATCCTACACACCAATCCTAAGTGCGATAATCGTTATTGAGTACAAGGTCTCCATGGAAGAAAGGCACTTGAACATCCATCTCGATTCTTGTGTGCAAGAGAAAATAACAACTTGTGCGAGAGTCATAGTCAATTTCATTTGTATTAAATCGATATGCTGCAAACTAATGTTGGAAATGGAGTAACATGTTATATAAAAAGAGTCTGGCTAAGGTACCTGATTTAATTTGTGCCTACAAAATGGAGAGCCTGATCAAGGCCAATGTGACATAGATGGTGTTGAATAACTCGTTTTACAAACATTTTTTTTATACTAGCAAAAAAAGAAAAATGAGCACTTCCACATTAAACCTAATAATTTTAATTCATAACTTTTAGAAAGTATATTTTTCATTAAGACTTCGATTTAATTTTAATATTTTCAATGCATTACAAAGTTAGGCCACACACCTTTATTTATACAGGGGACAATTCAAATCAGTAGGTTGGATATTTTAAACACACATTTTTTCAGCAATTACTAATTTAACTATAAAATTGTATAAACTACTTTACATATTTGTAAAAACTTAGATACAACCAACCCTACGATAAGATTGTGGTATCTAGGGGTAATTAATCCAAACTCTTTGGTGGCTCGAGTTTTTAAGGCTCAATATTATGCAGGCCGAGGTAAAATCATCGGCGTCTTATGTTTGGCGATCTTTAGCGTCGAGCACACCATTAATTGAGAAAGGACTTATATGGTGTGTGGGTGATGGACAGAATATTGATATTTTTTGGATTGATGGATTCCTAATTGTCTGATGGACGCTTAATCGGTCGGCCGAAAAAAGGTAGAGATGCTCTGAAAGTTGCTGACCTTATTAACCATGATGGCTCTTGGGATGTAGAGCTTATTGCAGCTGTTTGTTTACCGTTTGAGGAGGCGAGCATTCTAAAAATTCCTATCAGCGAAAATGGGCAAGAAGATGATATACATTGGAGATATGACGATGAAGGAAAGTATTCTGAGAAGAATGTGTATCTTTCTGAGATTGAATATTATGATCCAAAGTCGCATTCTTCAGATGTTGATCGAAAGATATGGAGTAAGATGGTATGGTCGATTTCGGTGCCGTCTAAAGTGAGAGTGTTTATGTGGCGAGTTTTGAATAATTTGATTTCAACTGGCTTAAATCTTAAAAACCAAACTGTGCCAACAAATGGAATATGTTCAATGTGTGATCAACACTTAACCGCTACTGAGCACAGTTTAATTTACTGTGACAAAATTCGGCATATATGGAAAGGAAGTCAATACTGGGAAATTATGTGTCGTGGCAAGGGATTTACTCTTTTGGATTTATCCATTATCTGTGGGAAGGAGTTTTCTAACTCCGATTATGAAGTGTGGGTGGTGATGTTGTGAATGGTGTGGAGCTTTATCTGCAAATGTTTGCATGGACAAGATAGTGAGAAGGAGGTGTCGTTGATTGAAGGTGGACTACTCTATTGGAAGGCTTATCAAGGTGCGAAACCATCTCAAGCCGAGGTTGAATTCTTGGAAATTTCTCTTGGGTGGAAAGAATGGAAGCGGCCAAATAGAGGGATGCTCCGTGTTGATGTAAATGCCTCTTTGATAAGGAAAATAGAAGGTTCGGCGTTGCAGTGATTGTAAGGGACCACTAGAATAAAATCAGGTTGGCAAGGGTGAGAAAGATTGCTCCTTCGAGTTCAAGTGTGATGGTGGAGCTAAAAGCGGTTATTCAGATATTCTTTTGTGTCTTGAGTATGACACTGGACCAATTGAGATATACACAGATTCCATCATTGTTGTTCGATTATTGGCCAATCCAGAAGAGTATAGTGAACTTTTGCCGGATGAAATTTGCGAAATCATTACTACAGCTAGAAAAGGGCTCTTGTTAGACGTCCACCATGCTCATCACTCAGCGATGCGAGCTGCACATATGCTAGAGAAAGCTTGCTCCTTCGAGTTCAAGTGTGATGGCGGAGCTAAAAGCGGTTATTCAGCTAGAGAATGATTGTTCCTTCGAGTTCAAGTGTGATGGCGGAGCTAAAAGCGGTTATTCAGATATTCTTTTGTGTCTTGAGTATGACACTGGACCAATTGAGATATACACAGATTCCATCACTGTTGTTCGATTATTGGCCAATCCAGAAGAGTATAGTGAACTTTTGCCGGATGAAATTTGCGAAATCATTACTGCAGCTAGAAAAGGGCTCTTGTTAGACGTCCACCATGCTTATCACTCAGTGATGCGAGCTGCACATATGCTAGCACAATTTTCTTCTCAGATTGCTAGTCCTATTACTTGGACTTGTAATTTTCCAACTTGGCTTGGAAACATTGTTGATTCTGATAAGATTGTTAGTCCTATTATTTGGACTTGTAATTTTTCAACTTAGCTTGAAAACATTGTTGATTCTGATATGAGTTGATGAATGAGTACTTTTGATTTCCAAAAAAAAAAAAGATTAGAATGAACTAAGGAGATTACGGGCAGTTAGAAAATAATTAAATGGGTAATTGGGGTTATTAATACAAATTAGAATTTATTAATCTCAGGGTTTTTTAATCACTATTTGGGTGAATTATTTTTAATTATGATTTATTAATTGTCAATTAGTATTTACTAATATACAATTAGAATTTCTTCGAAAAAGAGTATTGATAATGGAACATAATGTATAGAACATAATCGGTTTATTTTGCCAATATAATTCAAAAATCGATTTTTTCAAACTGGTTCCTTGATTTTATGGTTTACAAAATTATCTAAGTTACCCTTATGATATTTTGGAATGTTTTAATTTACCTTTAATTAGGTGTATATAACTTGATCCTTTAAATTAAATTAGGTAACCAAATAATCTCTCAAAAGGAACATATATTTTGTTAATATTTGTAGCTTTTATTTTAATTCAATTTTTTGAAGATAATATGTTTTTATTATTTTCGTTTAATAATTTATATCTTATCTTTTTAATTCTTTAACATTTTCCTTTTAGTTTGATTTCATATTATATTTAGAGATTTAAAATAATCCTAGAATAATATTTTGAGATTGTAGGTATTTGATAGGAAATGGAGTAATATTTTCGACCAATAAAATTAATTAATTAAAAAGTAGCTTCATGTTCAGAATTGATTTTAAAGATTAATATTTATGATTTTATTCTTGGATTATTAAGGCCCTATTCTTTAAACGGGTATCTCACTCATCTTGTCTATGTTTAAATAAGGAATGATTTAATAATATATATATATATATATATATATATATATATTAGGGCCTTGGGTCCACATTAAATTAAAAAACACAAAAATCTCTACCCATTCACATCTAAATAAAGTGGTTTCCAGAGATGTTTGCATGTTCTCCTCCCAATGGTAACATTGAAACAATTCCAAGAGAAGGACAAACTTATTTTCGGATTGAAGATCAAATTTGAAGAAGAATTTTATAACCAGTCTTAGAAAATCATCACCTTATTTTCAAAAAAACTAGCGTGCTACCCGTCGAAAATCGATGGGGATTGACACTATGTTATTAAATGTA
The DNA here is from genome assembly GCA_029490685.1 of Schizonepeta tenuifolia. Classification (NCBI taxonomy): domain Eukaryota; kingdom Viridiplantae; phylum Streptophyta; class Magnoliopsida; order Lamiales; family Lamiaceae; genus Schizonepeta; species Schizonepeta tenuifolia. Next base: position 47,459,973 of record CM055960.1, on the reverse strand, counting down.
CCAATTTTTTAAAAGAAAAAGTTTTGGAAGTTCATTGATTATTGAAAAGTTGAATTGATGCTGTTGAGAAGTGTTTTCGACAATGATATCTTCATTCATTGGTACATCAAAATACGTAACTGTCATTTTAAAATTAGTCATGCATAAGTAAGTCCAAAAGAAATCTTTTCTAAAACAATACCATATTAACCAAAATAACGCATGCATACTCTACCTAAAAAAAATCCTATATGACACCCTCCAAATTGCTCTATTCATATTTATCTAAATTCTCAAATTTTCTGAATTAAAAATCAATATTTACCATATTTGATATTATATATATATAACATTAAATTAGATTGATTTCATCAAAATTTAAACAAACAAGAGATGATTGAGAAATAAATTAATGTTTGCGGACAAATAACAGAACATTCTTCACATCAAACTACCTAACCTAAACCATATCCATTTCTCCGTCTTTTTTGGATGATGCCAAAACACAGTATATATCTCCACATGAATTCACTCACTTGAAAACTATATTATATAGACACAGAAGCACAAGTCAAGTCCACATTCAACACACACACACACACACACACGCAACATCCAGTTAGTTTTCTTTTAATTTTCTAGCTCAAAACATGGAAACAACACTCGTTTCGTCCTACTTAAACGAAGTCTCCTTCGATTTCTCAGCATTAGTGTTTCTGGCGGGGACACTGCTAACGATCTATGCAACTCACTGGATGTACAGATGGAGGAATCCCAAATGCAGCAACGGAGTCCTCCCTCCCGGCTCCATGGGCCTTCCTCTCATCGGAGAAACTATACAGCTAGTTCTTCCTAGTCCCTCTCTAGACCTCCCTCACTTCATCAAGAAGAGAATGAAAAAGTAGTAAATTACGTACATAACACGTCACATTTGTTGAAGTTAAAAGATTAAAAGAATAGTTGTTTTAATTTGTTTTGCGTGGTTAGGTACGGGCCTATCTTCAAAACCAACGTGGCGGGGAGGCCGGTGATCATCACTGCAGACGCGGAGTTCAACCACTTTCTCCTCCGACAGGACGGGAAACTGGTTGACACTTGGTCCATGGACACTTTTGCTGAGGTCTTCGATCAAGCTAGCCAGTCTTCTAGAAAGTATACGAGAAACTTGACATTGAATCATTTTGGGGTCGAGGCGCTAAAGGGGAAGCTCCTCCCTCAGATGGAGGCCATGGCTAGGAACACTCTTGCCTCTTGGTCTACTTGTGATTCTGTTGAAGTCAAGAGTGAATCTGTAACGGTATGCACTTCAGATCTTCTATATATATATTGTCAATTTGTGTTGTTTCACTTGGATTAATAATGACACGTGTCGATTTGGAAGATTCTGTGTGGTTTGTATGAAACTGAAACTGCTGATGATCAAGAATTTTTTGACTAATATTATTGTTTGTTTTTTGTTTCTGGGCAGATGTCAATTGATTTTGCTGCTGGCCAGATCTTCAGCGGCGATTTGGAGAATGCGCCGCTGAAGATGAGCCACATGTTTAGGGATTTGGTTGAAGGTCTAATGTCGTTTCCCATCAACATTCCTGGCACATCGCATCACAAATGTCTGCAGGTAGACGACGAGCTAGCTGTGTAATTTATACGTAAGTGGCATGTTTTTTATGATGAGAAATAAAAATTTATTTTGCAGATTCACAAGAAAGTGAGGGAGATGATGAGAGGCGTGGTGACAAAGAGGTTGGCGGCGACAGAGAGGCGCCACGGGGATCTTCTCGATCACATCATTCAAGACAAAAACACGGACTCTTTCATCAACGATGATTTCATAGTTCAGCTCATGTTTGGCCTTCTGTTTGTTACTTCTGATTCGGTCTCCACCACGTTGGCCTTAGCATTCAAGCTACTAGCTGATCATCCCTTAGTTCTGGAGGAACTAACTGTGAGTCATTAATTAATTACTATCATCATAATTCTGATTTCTGGAGCTGGAATTTATGTATGAATCCTATAGTATTAATTAATCTGTGGCTTCATTAGGCTGAGCATGAGGCAATCTTGAAGAAGAGAGAGAATTCGGACACCGGACTAACGTGGGATGAGTACAAATCAATGACATTCACACTTCAGGTCTGACAAACAACAGCACTTTAGTAACCAACTTAGTCTGTCTGATTTTAACAAACTAATTAACTAAATTTGTTAAAACAAATTGAAGGTGATCAATGAGGTTTTGAGGCTGGGGAATATAGCCCCGGGGTTCTTTCGTCGCGCTCTCAAAGATATTCCAGTCAACGGTATTGTCATCAGATATATAATTGTACATATATGAAGTATTTGAAAAGAATAGAATGATGATCATTGTTTATAAATGATGCAGGATACATAATTCCACAAGGATGGGTGATCATGATTGCTACGGCTGGTCTTCATCTGAACCCGAACCAATTCGAAGAGCCACTTAAGTTCAATCCTTGGAGATGGAAGGTGACATTTTCTGTCTAGTGAAATTGCAAGATTAATATTGCTTCATCCAAAACTTGTGGTAAATTAAGCTGGATTGCAGGAGATCCAACCGAGTGTCGTGGCTAAATGTTTCATGCCATTTGGATCTGGTTTGAAGCAATGTGCTGGTGCAGAATACAGCAGAGTTCTTATTGCAACGTTTCTGCATCTTTTGGTCACAAACTATAGGTAACTAACTCACATTGAAAAAGGAGCATATTAATTGGTCTTCAAGATTGATCAGAAATACATTATGAAATCAATTTTAATTTGTTTTGTATTTCTGTTTTTCTTAGGTGGGCTTTGGTTAAGGGAGGAAAGATTGTACGGTCGCCGATAATCAGATTCCCAGATGGATTTCACTACAAGATATCAGAGAAACACAAGTGAATATATAGGGTGGGTGTGGGTGTCACTAGTTAATAATTGTCTGTATGTTTGATCAAATAAATGAAGTTATTGTGTTGGGAATTTAATTTTTGTAAGCTCCATATCCTGTAATGGTTATTAGATTAGAAATGTGGGAGTTTTTTATGTAATAAGTTTGTTTGTGGCTGTGGGGATTTGGAGAGCTTCCTTGTTAGGAATGTCCAAATAAATGTACCCTTCTTTGTTTAATTTTGTGTGTTTGAATCATGACAGCTGTCATTTTCCTCGATAAGTATCCTTTGATTTGGCCTTATTTTGGAATAATTTGGGGTGTTTTGTAATGGAAAATAATTGATATTGCATTTGAACTAACAAACTACAAGTCTATATAACTATATCAGCTGGAGAGTTGTTATGGAATCTATGGATTCCCCAAATTTTATACAAGGTCGTCTATAGTTATAAATTAATTACATGACAATTTTAGTAAAGTACCACATATAGAATCTCATAATTACCTAACTAAAAAAAAATTTTTTCGAAAGCAACAAACAAAATAATCTTGAATATACAACTTTTGCTAAGGAAAATATATACTATGAAAAACAAATAAAAACAAAAATGGAAAGGAATTAAATAATCTGAATACACAGTTTTTGCCAAAAATATACGAAAAACAAAAATGGAAAAAAGAAATAATCGTTCACGATGGGACTCGAACCCACAATCTCCCGCTCCGGAGGCGAGCGCCTTATCCATTAGGCCACGCGAACATCTTGTCTTCAGATCTGAACAAAATTAATTTACCCAATACTTCATGAGTCAGTCGTCACTGCCAAAACCCACCAACAAAACCCTAACCAAATCTCTCCTGAGTCCTGATCCATTGATTGTTGTTGTTTCCGCTCAAATCAATGGCCTTGTCCTTAATCCAATGCCCCAAAACCCCAAAATTTCTACCCAATAATCATTTTCTGAAATCTCGGTCGCTTCCGCTGCACCCTACTTGTCTGAGGTGATGACTATCTTTTAATTTTTCCTGTTTTAATGATTCATTTTCCTTCTTTTTTTTTTTGTTTCCTTATCTTCTTTATTTCAATATGAAATTGGGGGGTTTATGATTGATTCTTCAGGTTTTCCACATTGCAGCCACGGAGCTGCAAAAGATTGACTTGCGCGGCATTTTCCGCTGCCGGAAGTTCTGGTGCAAACAGCGATGTAAACCCATATGAGGTAACTTTTATTCATCTTTTTTTTTTTTTTTTTTTTTCTAATTCCCTCAAATTTGAATTTTTTTATTTTCTGAAATTTTACTGTTCTTCCTAAATGTGATTTTCGATACAACCCTGACACTATGGCTTACGCCTCAGTAAAAGCTATGGCTTTATGCAATCAACTTCATCAATTTTTGTAGGTTCTTGGTGTAAACCCTCTTGCTGGTTTTGAGATGGTCAAGGCAGCTTACTCGCAAAAGCGCAAAGATGCCGAGAGGAGAGGTGATGAAGCAGCTGCAGCTGAAGTATGCATGACTAATTACGCTCTAGTTAGCATCTTTGGTAGCTTGCTTTATGTGTTCATTGTATGCTGCTGAGGTTTGGTACTCATCGCTGTTGCATGTGCTATTTGTAGTTGGAAAAAGCGTACGACAAAATCATGATGTCTCAGTTGAAGAAACGGAAGCATGGCGAAACATTTGGTTCATTTAAGGTATGCTAGGGTCGTTTTGTTTCTGTTTTCATAATTGCATTGAAAGATAAGTAGCTTTATTACTGCTTTGGACAAGAACTCAAGGTTATAGTTTCTAATAATTTTCATTGGAAGAGCAAAATAAAAGACAGATGAACTGCTGAAGTAACGAGTTTTTGCCTCTTTCATTGGATTGAAAATGTTGACAAACTAAAAGAATGCAGAAAGATCGAGAAAATTGCAGATTACACACAAGTTATATGAATCATCTTAAAATTAACGATATTATATTCCTGGTTACTGATATTTGATTCCTTTCTTGTTTTCATTATTTCTTACATTATTAACCTTCTTCCTTTCAACAGTCTTTCTTATTGTTTTTGACTGCCGCAATAATGAAGTTTCTTTTATTTCTTATACTTCTTGTAGGTCTGTTTCTCCTGTTGTATAATCATTTGCTTTTCAGCCTCTTGGTAGTTTATGAATAGCTCAGTTGCCCAGGGCTGATTTAAAATAGACTCTCCTCTTTTTTTTCATTAAAAAAGAATCAGACTTTGTTCATTTGAAAACAGACGATTCTTTATTTTGAGCTAAGTGACTAACTTACACAACAATGTGCTTCAAGTGTGTCCGGTATCAAAAAGGTAATATTTTCATCATCAATAGTGTTTTTTGTGGTGGTAGATGTTTGATGTTTCCGTATCATAATTATATTTGTTTATTACTGCGAGAAAATAGCATGTACCCTTGGTCTTATCACCTATGAAAATGCATCTTCATTTGATCTTCATTCTTCTATTCGTTTGACTCTCAGGTTTCAAAAGATATAAGGTACGCTGATAAGCTGCCAGTCATTCCATGGGGACCAAGGTATGTGTTTCTTTTAATTGCCAGTGAGTACTTATATAAATTAATTCTGCCATGATGTTAGTTCTTTTGCTTCATATATGCTCATTATCGTGATATGCAGCAATTCTGGTGACCTATGTATGTACTAATAAAAAAATTCAGTTATTTGAAACTTCATACTCCCTCCGTCTTGCTTATTATGTCTACCTTTCCTTAAATGGGCGTCCCACTCATTTTGTCTATGTTCAAATAAGGAAAGAATTCACCCTTCAAAACACTTTAAAATAGGTAGGACCTACCCACTTTCTATCTTTTTATCCTTTGTTCTTAATCTCCGTGCCCAACACTACATAGACGCAATGAGTGTGACGGAGGGAGTATCATTCTACATGTATATACATAAAACCCGTCTACAGATTTCTATGGATCATCTATTGCGTTTTATGCCTTTGATGGAACAGTTTTGTGAACTCTTTTTATTTGTTTTTTTTTTTTTTTTCCACTGCTTCTGGGATGAAAGTCTTATACGGTACATTTTCAGGTTTACCAAATCTGAGGCCAAAGATATTAAAATCAACGCGGCAATATCAGCTGTCTTTGTAAGTAGAAAATTCATTTCACCTTTTTTCCCCATAGTAATATCATTGTTTTCTGTGGCGTATTCAAGTAGGTTGATGAGAAGAAACATGTGTCAATAATCATGAATTCAGCCCTGCTCCAGTTATGAAGTTGTTGAGCTCAATATAGCTCAAAATCATATAGTGATGGAATTTATATGGCCAGCATATATATATGCATTAATATGAAGAAACTGAGTCCCATCATTTGTTTGCTTATAACTTGTCTGTGAGATCTACTAAAAAAACTTGTTTGTGAGATAAGATTGCCATCAAAGCCTTAGTATAAGAACCCTTAACATGTGCTTTAGAATTTTCATTCCTTTATAAAAATTAAAACCTAAAGTGTCAGGTGCTGTACTTCTGTGCAATATTTAACATCGATACTCAAGCATATAAAATCTCATTGATATTTCTTGCCTTTGAAAAGCGTGAATAACATAGATCACTTGCCTTGCTCATTTTGCAGACAGCTTGGATTTTTATCAAACGATATGCTGAATACAAACCTCTGCAGTTTTTAGCATTTGTATTTGTCTATCGAATATTTGACAAGTTGAAAGCAATTGATCCTCCAGCGTCTCCTACATTTACAGTAAGTTATGATTATAAATTGGTGATTCTTTTTAGTATTTAGTGCTTTCTTTAAGAAAGATAACTGTAAATGCTCAGTATCAGTTTCTATTAGTGATCTCTTTGTGCTTATTTTTACTGCAGGAAGAAGGTGGTGAGGATGAAGGGCGGATGTTCAAAATGGGTAAAAGGCTGCTCCGATCTCTTTCACTGGTTTTTGGCTGTTTAGCTTTTGCCTCTTTGGTAAGTGGAACAATCCAAGTTTTGTTCATTTAGATTACGTTGTCAAAGCGGATCACTGAAAATTATGACATCTTCTATTCATTTCTGACCAATAGAAACTTAGTTGTCTTTTTATTTATCTTGCACTCACATTTATCTTGTTCAGTTTCATAGTTTAGTTCTTATTTCAACTGTATTCATGTGGCGTAGTTTACTGTATGATGTCTCTGTCATAAACATGCAGGGGTACACTGGTGTTCTAAATGTGATTGAATATGCATCTGGCTTTGTACCTGTTTTCTTGTACAACAACCAGGTAACTGTCACTCCCATGTTATCTGAGGGCTATGATGGGTATACTTGTGATTGAATTCCTTTGAACTTCTTAATTGTCATGATAATATTTTGTAATGTAGTCTAGTTAATCATTGTGCGAGATTTAGATTTGTCATTCTAAAATGCAAAGTGGCGTCAGAGAGCAGTCGGCCTATAATCAAATGCTTACGAGAAATCATATAAGCTTTTTTAGCTTAAGGGGATGTTTACTAAGTGGGATAGGGATTGACTATTCTTATCATCATCCTAAAGATTCCTTGAATCCCACCCAGTTGGGTGGGATACATATCAATGCAATAGTCCCAAAATGAGCAATAATCACGGGCTATGGGATATCCTTTGAGTCTAATACTTAAAAGTAAACACTAGATTAACATATATTATTTTTATCTATCCAGGCTTATCATGCTTAGTAAACACCCCCTAAGAGGAAGATTAATGAATTTCTCTGTGCTAAGATTTTGTTACAAAACCGTATAATGGATTGCTTGGATCGTAGGATATCTGAAAAATGTGCTTAAAATGTTCTTCTGCTAAGTCCAGCATAGAATTACCAACATTATCTATTATATTGAATTAACACAATTAAACTTTCAAAGAAACCATATCCAACATTTTCTCAATATATCTATGTAGATAAACTAATTACCTTGGTCTTTATCTATCTACTTTCATTCATGTCTAAAATAATTTCAATACAATTAGGCTGATGTTATCTGCATATGTTTTTCCTTTAGTGCATGTAAGAGTTCTCTCGGATTTATGTCCTGAAAAATTTTCATTACTAAATATGCTTTCTCTTGCAGTCTACGATTCTTTTTCTACACTTTAGATGATAACTCATGCTACTCAGAGAAAATTATAATCACCTGTTTATCATCTTTCAGGAATTGCTTGTAACTGCATCATCAGCGCTCATGCTCTACATTCTAGCTTCTTACTACCGATGAGCTTCCACACTTGAGTGAAGGTGATGCAGATTCGTGGTTGATGGATGTGCTTCACTTGGCATTCACTAGAGCACCAAATTTTGTGATAGGTGAAGCTAAATGTATTAGTGCCAACTAATTGAGGTAAACAACAGATTTCAGTATCCTGTATAGGATTTCAAATTTTGGGGCCCAACGGTTCTTTAACTCGAGTGATATCTTTTTTGGCCATAAATCCTAGTCGAGAAAATCCAGTTACAAAATATAAAGGAAATCATAATAATTTTCTGGCAAATTTAATCCTGAAATGAAAATCATGACGAGTCTGGTGAGACATAAATTTAGAATTTGTTATTTTCTTGATTATGTGTAATGTGTTTTCGGTTATGTATGAATTATACGTGTGCTCTATACTTACTTTCACACTTTTTCATTAATGCATGCTAGAAAATTAATTCTAGTTACATGCATGAAATACTTTTTCTACCCTTTTCTTCCTTCTTACATGCGGTGATGAAAAATCTATTGTCGACGAGTGTTATCTAAGACAAATGTGCAATAGTCTGCAAATTACATGCCATCCACAATTTTTATATGACGAGTTGAGTCTTGACCCAGAAAATGTTGGTAGAATTTAAATTTGTGATGTTTTGGACGATGAGCCTACCCCCACCCCACCAAATGAATCATTTCAAAACTACTAATCAAAAGTATAAAAGGTATTTCATTTGATATTATTGGTTAATGGTTAATTCGTCCTAGAACAAGAGTCGTGGCAGCCTCATCATCTTACGGCTGATGGAATGGATTAGATACTCATCCACACTTGCTATTATGTATCAGCTTCGTCGACAATCTTGACCGTTGATGCGCATACCTTATGTTTGTCGCATGTGACTACCTATAAATAAACAAAATCGATTTTGTATCTTTATTTGTTTATTTATTTATATAAATGTGCAAGCAAATTTACAAATCTATCCAATTAATTTACGGAGATTGATTAATAGTAGTAGTTGCCTAACTTTCTATTTCGATTTCTGTCTTAACGTTCATTCTTTCCTTCATTACCTCCTCGAATCTATCATTGATTTGTTTCACGAGCGACCTCATGATTACAAATTAAATTCATAACTTTTATGTTTAAAGTTTCTTTTCGTTACAGGTGATTATTTATTTGTTGAATGCAATGATTTAAATAAGATGTTTACATTATTATGACTAAAAAAGTAAAAGAAAGTGACTACTTATTTCTAGTCGAAGCTAAAGTAAAATTTATCAAATTACCTTTATAATTTAATCAATGATAGGTAGCATTCAAGCTCGTGAACAATGACGGTGATATAGCACAAGTGGCGATATCAATCGTATCACAACCCTCAAAATTCTTTTGTTATAAGAATGGAGTTTTATTTTTAAATATGACTCTCATAAATTTTGATGATGGATTGGAGAACTATGTTTTAAAGGTTTTTTACTCATAATTTGAAGTCATAAATAAATTCATGGCTCACCGCTAATCCAACCCTTGGGACTCGAAATAAAATTAAACTCATAGTAACTTTTGAGAAAAAATTACTCCGTAACAAGTTAGGCAAATTCCAACCAACTTAGCCAGCCTTCCTCTGTTCCTCAACTAAACACTTCTCTCTCTCTCTCTCTCTCTCTCTCTCTGTCTATCTTTCCACCTCAGATTACATTCATCACTTCATGCAGACTTCGCAAAATCCAAAACCACTTTCCTTCGTATTAATTACAATAAAACCCCCATTTATTTCTCTTTTAAGCACATAAATAATCTCAAGTTCCGCTCTCATAGATTGCCATTTATCGCCTCAAACATCAACAGCCAAATAGTCGAAGCATTTGGGCAGAAAGAAAGGTTTCGAAGCAAAGTGAGTTGATCCAGCTTAACTCCCCCAATTTTTTAATTTATGATTTAATTGATGCAGTGGATTTCGACGTGTCTCTTTAAACTCCCGTGAATTTGCCCCATGCATGTATTTGTACAGATTTATTTGGACATTTTTGTTTGATGCCAAAGTTATCGATGTATTGCATGACATAATATTTCACTGCCAAAGAAAAAGATGCCCACTTTTCTGCTGTTGTGGTGGGGCAAACTATGCTCTGGTGGGGATTCATTTAGAGAGTTACAAGTTTGATTTTTTCTGGTGTTTTCTGTGTGTGCGTGACTACACGTGTAACGTATATGTATCGAAATAATTTTATTACTACGAATGTGTTCACAATTTTATAATCTTGGTTTGAGGGTTGATTTATTTCTTTATGGGTTGTTTTCATGTTCTTGAATGCTATACTTTTTCAGTATAATTTCTTATGCCTTTTTATTTGTGAATCGAGAATCTTCAGTTGGATTTCCTGTTTTCGTTGATTTTTTCTTTTTTTTTTAAAGAAAGTAAGAATCTTTGAGAATTGCGTTATTCATTGGGAGGCTGAAAGAAGTGCTGCAGCATCTCTCTTCATAACTGAGAATCTTGAATTTCAAGAGGTGGGATAATCTGTATAATTTGTTTCGGATTATGGTAACATTTGGCTCACAATCATTGAGATTGATATTTCAAGTAAAAACAGGGGCACTTGTTTTAGTTAAATATGTTTATGCATATCTTTTAACACAAAGTCGTTGAGGTAATACATTTTGATTTTTGTGTCTAATTCCAGTTGTGGTAAACTTTTGGTTTGGTTGTGTGCTGATTAGTGACAATGGTGACAAGAAGAGTGGATCTGCGATCTGACACTGTCACTAAGCCGACTGAAGCCATGCGGGCTGCAATGGCGAATGCTGAAGTTGATGACGATGTACTAGGCTATGACCCGACTGCTGCTTGCCTCGAACGAGAGATGGCGAAGATGATGGGGAAGGAAGCAGCATTGTTTGTCCCTTCAGGCACCATGGCCAACCTAATCTGTGTGCTCACTCACTGTCAGATCAGGGGCAGTGAAGTCATTCTTGGAGACTATTCCCATATCCACATTTATGAAAATGGAGGTATTTCCACAATTGGAGGTGTTCATCCTAGGACGGTGAGGAACAGCCAAGATGGAACGATGGATATTGACCGAATTGAAGAAGCTATCCGCGATCCGAGCTTTGAAATATGTTATCCAACAACTAGGCTCATCTGCTTGGAAAATTCACATGCTCAGTAAGTTTTAGTTCAAGATATTCATATGAGCATTTTTAGAGTTTTGTTTTTGTAAGTGTTTGTCCAATCCCTTATCCATGATCGCCATATTACAACTGGATTGACATTTATAGAATGTTTGTTGTGAACTCAAAGAAGGAATATGCATATTGGAATTAGTTGTTTAAGAAACTCTTTATTGATTGGCTAAAGAACAGAAAGGTGCTGATCGATAATTTGTTCAATCTGATTCTTGGTAACTCAAAAACGTAAATTCCTTATGATAAAATGTTTGTTGATATGCAGCTCTGGTGGTAGATGTCTTTCTGCTGAATACACAGACAAAGTTGGGGAGCTGGCAAAGAAATATGGATTAAAGCTCCACATTGATGGGGCTCGTATTTTTAATGCATCTGTGGTGAGTTAAATAAAGTCCTTGCCTATACATATGTATATGACTCTAAATTCAATTGAAGCTATGGCTCACAGAGAAAATATGAATGAGAAAGGTTTAAGTTTAGAATTTCACTTGTGCTATATATAGTGGAAGAAAGAGAATCTTACTTATTGAAGTATAGAAAAAGATATGTAAACATTTAACTTTTTTTGCTGTTCAACATAAACATAATGTCTTTGTTAAGTTATTTTGTGCTTGCTTCACGAAACCAATGAGCAGTTATACCAAGGTTTCAGCCAACAAAATCTCCTTTCTACTTCCTTTCTACATGCTACTTCTGGTAGCTAATGATTGGATATGTCTTGTTTTCCAGGCTCTCGGAGTTCCCGTGCATAGACTTGTGCAGGCTGCTGATTCAGTAACGGTAACAACTTCTATCAAAGCCTTTAACTAAAAATAAATAAATCATACTTCATTAGTTCATTAGTGTGCATAGTTGAGATCCGCCCCCACCCACCACACTCACTTTGGCACCAAAACTAATGTGTTATGTATAGGCTTGCCTATCAAAAGGGCTCGGTGCTCCAGCTGGAACGATTATTGCAGGTTCAAAGGCCTTCATTGCCAAGGTGAACTATCTCTAGGTTATCTTTCCTTACATTTCAAATTTGTGCTTCCCACGTAACTTTCCACCAACCTCCTTCGTCTTTGTTCTGAATAAAAGGCGAAGGTTCTTAGAAAGACACTGGGAGGTGGTATGAGACAAGTCGGTGTCCTATGTGCTGCTGCTTTAGTTGCAGTTAAAGAAAATGTCGGAAAGCTTGAAGGCGATCATAAGAAAGCTAAGGTTTTGGCAGGTACCATTTTCCATCACGGTGTTTTGCCATGCAGTCTCACAAGTACTGATCATACTCATCTCTAGTTTTGTGACGCGTATTTTTCGTCCTCTGTCAGAGGGGATTAACAATATTAAAGGACTGCAAGTTGACCTGGCTTCTGTCGAGACCAATATTGTAAGTATTCTTACTGACTATGCTTATATGACTTGATTGCAATGACAAATTCTTGGAGAGAGTCCTATTTCAGGTCTACTGTGACATTCTAAAGGAGTCGGGCACAACTGAAGATGAACTAATCGAAAACCTAGAAAAACATGGTGTACTTGCAATGCCTGAAGGTCCACGCAAGTATGTCTCTTTCATTACATTCTCAACTTTACCATGTTCCTTACCAATACAAATCAATTCTTCTTACGAAACTTCAACCTTTACGTTTATGTCAGAATTAGGCTTGTCCTTCACCATCAGATCTCTGAAAACGACGTGCAATACACCATAAATTGCATCCAGGTAATCTTTTGGTGTCGGCTTAAGCCTCTCATATCTGTAATCACATGGACAACTTTGTTGATCATGTTGTGATGTTTCTCTTCTTGCAGAAAATTGTGACTGGCCTCCCTGATCAAAATGGCGCCAAGTGATGCTTATGAAGCCATTATTTAAGCCTGGGTTTTAATAATGTCTATCAGATTATGTTGTAATAAAGACTTGTTATGGAACTCCCCCACTATCAAAAATGAAATTTTTCTTCTTAAATTATGTTGTCCATTTCTGGCATAAACTTAGTTATGGTAGATTGAAGTTTTATTCTTAAAGAGGTGCTACTATAACTGCTGGGTTCGATGAAATCGATGAAAAAATTAGTTTGTGAGGAGTTGCGATTAAAAAAACATGGAAAGCTGACACTGAAAGAATGGAATTTCTATTATTGGTACAGGAATGAATGAGAGTGAGATTAATTATTCAAAATTAATCGCCCCAGCAAGAATAATATCATGCTCTTGGGCGACCTAAAATGGAGCACAGCATTTACAAATACAACAGGCAGCACGGGAAAGTAGAGTCTACAAGGGGTGCTTGTGAATGGCCTCGTCGAGAAGCCGGGTCAATAAGCTTTGCTCCTCATTAGGGGGATTCTTGTTATGCGTGATACTGTACAATGTTTTAAGTTCCTCCGAGCTCGCCTTCTTTAGTAGGCCATCGAGTATTAACTCATGCCTTTTCCTGCCTTCATCGCCGTCTGTCACTTCACTCTTCATGTTGAAGTTACTGCTATTTCCTGCATATTGAGATTGCTGAGGGATCTGCATTAGTGGCCGTGATCTCCAGTACTCTGAGCACACGCGATTGTGGTCTACAGCCTGAATTCCCTGCACAAGTAATGACACAATGCAGGCATGAGAGAGAGAGAGAGAGAGAGAGAGAGAGAGAGTTGCTGGTAGCCTGGTACTGGTAGCAATGTGAAAATTCGAAGTATTTTCAAGAAATACCATGAACTCATCGCACAATATGATCAACACTAATGGGTTTTTTTTTTTTTTAAGTAAAAAAGAATTATTCAATCACGGACGAGGGATGCAACCATGAACGACATAATTCAAGGAAAACAAGGCAAACAACAATTCGAAGTTGAGCATTATATTCTTGAAGCGCTAGGTTAGAAAAGAAGCAATTTAAAGGGCTTGCCTGCACAATTGCTGGAGACGAAAAGCCAAACATTTCCATTCCATCCAGACTCCCTGGAGGCTGCAAAGGAGGAAGATTCTGTCTTCCCAACTTATGTTGTTTTGCAATCTCCTGATTTACTCTCTCCCGAACTAACTCCCAGCATCTGGCAGCCGAGACGTGAAAAAACACTTCACTAGGACAATGCTCCACAGAAACCTACAAGTCCAACAAATTAAAACCCACCAAAATCAGAATTGAACTCAAACCAACAGGCAGTGAAGGAGAAAAGGGGGAGGGGGTGACATATATATGCGAACAATGAACTCCAAATTTTAAATAAAATCCGACTACCATAAATAGAGGTCCACTTTGGCCAGCATCGAGAATTTGAGAGACATAGTAGCACGTGTTAGATGGCTCTGTAACATCTATGTACTTGACTCGACTCCTAAATCCTGCATTTAACAGAGAAATAGTCCATCACGATTCGTTCAAATAAAATCTGTGTAGGGAGTCATTTTTACAATACTTACCCTTTGGATAAATAGCCCGAGTGTCACACCACAATTTTCCATCACAAACAGCCCCAAAGTTCAAGGGTTCAACATTGCAATTGATCCTTCTAACTACCTTTGCAATACGAGGTCCCTTCTGGCGATAATATCTATCCAAGATGTTTGGGGAGACGGACTGATTACTTGACACAGTTGGTCTGCTGTCAACTGGTCCTGAATCAACAATTAATTTATGACTATCTCCATTACATGATTTTTCTTCATCAAATTGTTGTGCTTTATGGTCACCATCAGCTTTAGCCTCGTTACAGCAGGGGGTTCCCTTTTCTGGGACATCTCCACTAGAGTCTGTATCTTTCATGGAGATTTTAAAGCAAGAGCTGCTGCCAGGACTGGTACCAGGGCACGTTTCACCTTCCGTGTGGTTTTCAACTTTTACACCATCTGAACTAGAACCATTCTTCATTCTTTCGAGCATTACAGAAGGGCTAGCAACGGAAGTTATTGAGGCCATTTTGTCAACACAATGACCTGAACCAGTCATATTTTCAGCGCAAACTGGCTTCTGAATTTCTACTGCGTGCTTGTTAGATGTCTCCTTTTTAACACAAGGTTCTTTGCTTAGTACATCTCCCTCATCATCACTGAGGAGCACAACATCTTTATTGCCATGATATGAAAATTGATTCCCTTCATCTTTCTCCGAAGCTAAGTTTTCCTTTGTGGATGGATCCCTTCGATTGTTGACTTGGGAGAGTTGGCATGATGAAGACTTATATCTGGAAGCTAACTTCAAAAAGTTCTCTCTTTTGATACGCAGAGAAAGTTTGGGTACCTCAGCTTTCTGGGAAGATGAGTTTGTTGCCTTCATATTTTCCAGGGCCAAAACCACCACTGGCGGCTTCGAATTTGGGGAAGAGTTTGGGCTGCCAACATACCTTGTAGGATTCAGAACACCTTCATCTGCTTTGCCTTTCTGCTCTTTCAAGGAGACGACGGTGAGTTGGGAATTCATCTCTTTCGGAGCCAATCCTTGAGAGACATTCAATAATTTACCAGTGACCCCAGGTATTTGCTTATTCTCTTTGGAGACATAAGAACTCAGAGCAAGTCCAAGATCAAGTCTTGCCCACCGATATACTGCACTCAGTTTCCCCTCTAGAGCTTCAACCAAGATATTTAATTCATTTATGTCATAACGGAAAAGGAAAAACTTAGCACCCCATGAACACGAACATAACTGTTTTGCATGATTCAAGCATGCATATTTATCGGGCGAACAATGGTGGCAACCTGCAGCAGATAGATGCAAATCAAATAGGCACACACTGCATTCCCTCTCACTAGTAGCATCAAAAGTGCTCTCCATCTTCAGCGCCTGTGAGGATTTGCAGAGGAATTCCCTCCGGACCCTCTCTGTCTCAACACGAGCCTAGCCATAATATGGAAACAAATTCAGTTCTTTGAAAATCAAAATAGATAATAACAGAACAAAAACCCCTTGCATATAGTTTAAATTCTATTTATGACCTGTTTCTGCAATTATTTGAAACTACTGGAATAATTATTGCTAAGACGAATGCCCAGGTTACTCCTAGAGAACATTCGTGTTCAAGGCTCAGTAGAGTAGCAACAGCAACGATCACAAAGAAATTAATTTCTCTTCAGCATATCAGAAGAATCAATCCTACATTATCTCCTTGGCAAAGAGAACTTAAGGTTTGTAAACGCCGATAATTCTTTGATCATTACTATTTTGAAAATTGCACTTTTTAGTTATTTGCAGAACCTTCAATTGTTATTTAAGAACATAGAGGGGTCTTTTGAAAATTGGCCAAACTCCGGGATATTATTTGATATACAACAATGATTTTACATGAATAAAGGCAATATCTACTACTTCAACCCAACTTAATGAAACTTTGGTTATATTGACGGGGCCATGCTAACAAATAAAACAAATACTAGCAATCAAATTTTCTTCAATCTTTAGTATGTTTCAATATTTACCAATGCAGCTCACAACAAACTCCAAAATTTTAAATTTTGAGCGTGCACAAAAAAACCAAGGGTAATCAAGTGATTAAACATACCTTCAGCGCTTTAGATAAAACCCCATCCTTTCCACAAACATCCTTCCATCGTAAATTATTTACAGTAGACTTTCTCAGTAAATTATATTCCCAATTTGCTTTCACAGCTTCTCTAGCAGCACCAAGCAAAAGTTTATCATGTGAAATGGACGTTTTTCGGCCATGCTCACGATAGAGTTCAATAGCATTATGCCCATGAGGCAACCAATCAACAGGAGCAACGTTTACTGCTTCAGCACAATTAAAGCCACAGTTGAATCCAGCATGATATGCTCGAGGGAAAGTCAGAATAAATTCCCCAGCATTTTGGACACACCGATAAACAGGCACTCCCTCAGACTTTAGGATAGAGGGGGAAAGCTGAGTGACCTGCAATTTTTTTAAAATTTGAGTTGAACTTTAACCTTCTTCAAATCAATCATGATTACTGGCTAGCAAGGGGGAATATTACTTAAGCTTGATCCAAAGAAAAACAAAATTTTAACTATAAGAGCTCAACTATCATCACCCAACCCTAAGATTGCATTTTTTTATAAATGAAATATTACTGTGTTCAGTTTTGTCTCATTCTATGATTAGAACGTGGCAAGTCTTTTGCAATACATTCGCTCAGGAACACTGAAATCAGTGGATGCAGGAACGTAAGGTGTTAAAACAGTAAGCCAGTAAAAATAATAAATTGTAACCAGTCCTGATCACAGCTCTGTTAAACTATTTTATATCGATGAGTAGTTGTCAAACTACGGGATAGCCATGTATCAATTAAAACATAACTATTAAAGAGAAACCAATCTTTAATGATGACAATTGCAGAATCTTAGTACAACAATTTGTTCCCAGCAAATTAATTTCCAGTGACCGGATAAATCATAGTTGGACAAATGAATTTTAGACCCAAACTTTCTCCAAATGCGGAACACCTCCTAATGTTAATAACATATTCCAAATTTAATTAATTCATCATGCAGGACCCTTTCATGATTTTAACAACTTGAAGTCCAGCATATTCAACTTATATATCAATTGAAAACAGAGCAATCTAGAAACTATTGTATGTCGAACTTATTGATTCAGAAACAAGCCTTGCCAACTAGTGAAAGCAAACACAGATGGACACCAAGACAACAAGTGATATGCACGGCGTGTCTTTAGGTCATGTTCAGTTTTTATATTCTTTATTATGCTTGGTATGACCAGACAATTCTTTAATTACACAAAACAGGAAAATATAAGGAATGGGAGACAAAAGATAAAATGTATAAATTAAACAAATAGAAACAAAAGACCTCCAGTTGTTCATATCTTGCCAGGTTAGCAATTTTAACATTGTTGAAGTGAGAGTAAATGGATATACGGTACTCAAGGAAAATCTCATACAATATATCTGTGTAACAACATGTACTGACAGGTTACAATCATAGCTCAGATTATTGCATTGCAATGCTTAACTATGTATCTTATAGAGCAATTATAGTTCATACCAGCTTATGAAGCAAGTCAGGCTGCTCATCAAAGAGGTCAGGCAAATGTTTCTTCATGGCTGCCTCCAGTTTCAAGGCATCTGATCCTGGAACACCATACCACATTTTTGAAGCCCCCCAATGCATGTAATTCATTGAATACAGGTGGTGATCCTCAACATGCTGGCAACAATTAACAATACATGAGTAATGAATAGAAGAAAACCAGAATCACAATCAAACATAGACTTTGGACTAATAATACTGGCCAACAAGAACTTGGATACAGCCAGATTGGTTCAAAACGATTTAAAGTTTCATAATGCTGAAGCCGAATTTAGGCTAGCATTGAAAATTTTTAGGAGAGGGTTGTAAGTGAGAAGAGCCAATCAGCCAACAAAAAACAACAATACAAATACTCCAAACTTAGCCAAAAAATATCTAGAGGAAGTACAGCAAAAGTGAGAAATCTCTATAATGTGAAGCAAAAATATGTCTTTATTTCGAATTCGATTTTCAGCTGAGTTACTATGCCAACAAGTTGTCAGTAAGAGATTATCTTTTCGAGAAAAGCTTCGTCCAGAGTGAACGATAATTTCAGAGATTGTTCGACATAATTATATTTGTAAGTCAAACAAAGAGACATCCAGCATACTAGACCAGGTTGATAAAAAGAAGGCAGTCCTTACCCAACAAAATGACGAAAAGCACATCCCTATATACAGCCAAGGAACTAGAACACCAGATATATCGCTGCTTTCAAATGAGAGAACAGAACCAGAAAGCCTAGGGAAGTTATTTAAGTTCCATCCTGAGTTTATATACTTGATATCAGAAGCTGAACTAACTTGCTGAGCATTTTTAGGAAATCCACTGCCAAATACTCCTGTTTCAAGATCAGCCCCATAAAGTACCTAAAAAGGAAGTCAGTGATCAGACTTAAAAGCATAGTTACACTCTAAGAGATAAATTCACTCTAAAACAGTAAAAGCAGCAGATGAAAAATGTTATCATATTACCTCAATTTCTTCAGTTGGTTTCTCCACCATCCGCCAATATTCTCCCTCAATATTCTCTAATGAAGGCTGCCAGTCCTGCTCCTGAAGCATTGAGCCATTACCTCCTGAGTCTGAACCATTATTATCTTTACGGAAGTACTGGGCCTTGAAATCATTGGCATATTTCTGGAATGCATCAAGGGTAAATTCTGAACCAGGTTCAAAGCCAAACCTATCAGCCTCAAGTAATCCAAGTTCATCTGGGGTTTTGATTTCCTCACTATTATTTTCATTATCAACTCCATTTTTCATGAATCTTCTCTTTTTCTTCTTTTTATTAAGATTAACTTGCAATATCTTTCTCATCGAATTCCGATTTTGAAGCTTGTCGATCCTTTGGACTCGAGTAGCAAACTTGGCTTTCTCCCATGTATCCCTCTCCTTTAGAGGACAAGGAGGCTTCCATGAAGGAGGTGGTACTATGCGGCAAATCCCATAGGCTTCTGCTTTGACACGTATACTAGAAATGTACTTTAAGGTGTCCTCAAACTCCTATTTGGAAGAAACAATAAAAACAATAATGAAACTAACATATGTAAAATAAGTTTAAAAAGAAAACTCAGCATACTGAGGTTTAGAAAATGTGGATAACAAGCAGTTCGGGGGGACAATAAGCACCTCTTCAGAAGGATAAAACACGGGAGCCTCCTCAAGATCAGGCCTGCGAGCTTCTTCTGGATGCCATTTTGCAGTTACCTGTTCCAAATTCATGCAAACATGTTCAAGGTTGTAGCATGCAAAGTTAAAAGGGAGTGGAAATGTCTATTTAGGTCAGCAACTATAAAACTAGAACCATCACCAACACCTAGCGATCAACTAAATAGCACTTGAGACCACAGTCTGCTAGCAAATTAGGTCTAGAAAATAAGGGCAAGTTTGTTTGCATTTTCATTCTTCCCTTTTCAATTCTCTACTATGCAAACCACTGAAAACAAAACATTTGTTTTACTTGTTACCAATTTCTACTCACACTTTTTCCATTTCTATATCTAACCAAAAAAATATGCATCATTTTATTTCATATCAACCACAAATTTAAAGTGGAAACAGAATCAAACAAACATATTTTCATTTTCTGAACCTATAACTCTAAATATCAAATCATTCACCGTACCAAAAACATTACCTATTACAAAAACCAATACAGTTTATTAACTGCATTGATAAACTGAAAATTGCAAAATGTAACTGGAAATAAAATCAAGCATCCCCTAACATTCATATAATAAATAGTAATAAGATATAAAATCTTACTAGATTAAAGATGATATTAGAGAAAAATGTTTCACAATGTAGTTGCATAATAAGTATTTGCATGATTGCATCTTAATGGCTTCAGAGACTTGCCTTTTGGCAGTTCTTACAAGATTCACACCCACGAATGATCCCTTTTGGGAGTTGGCGCCTCAAGATATGCTGCAACTTTAGAAAGTATAAGAAATAATGAGCTAAATATAGATTCGTGGAAGAAAAAAGTGCACATCACATTTAACTACACTAGATCAACCTGCTCAGATTCGTGTTCATCACCCGAACTATTACCAAACTGGTTATACTTCATCCCAACCTTACGCCTAAGTGACTTTATAGCTTTTGAGTCATCATTACCATCAAAGTCAACCTCTGTCTTGACTGTTTGTGGTTCAAAAGCACCAGAGCTTGAGAAACTGCCAACTCGGTTATCCCCTGACCTCTTTAAAGTGAAGGGCACAAGTGACTCAAAACCAGGGGGAATTGAGGGAATCTCCATGTTATCGTCTTTGATGCAAGGTCCAACAAGTTCAGTGCCCATAATGCTGATAAACAGGGACAAATTTTATATGAAACTCCATTGTTCTCAAAGCTTATTTGACTTGAGAAATGTACTGAACAAATGTCTAAAAGCAAATTATCTCAGGGCAAAGATATTTCACTTAAGAAGCTGAGAAACTATGACAAATTTCAAGTGTCATAAAATCTGTGGACGTGAGTTTATAAATCTATTAAATGATTTCAAATAACTTATTCAACACCATTATCTTTTTGAATCATTGCTCAAAACTTCCACTAACAAATCACTAATATATGGAAAGCATATACAGCTTCATAAATCAAGAAAGTTACACCGAAACGTTCCAAAAAGTCAAAATGCAAATAATGTATCATTCTGGGTAGAAATATAAGCAAGTCCGTCACATTCTCTCAGTGAAACCATCAATGGTCTGACTTTAACTTCATAATCAGTCTGTAATTAGATTATGCAGCTGATGAAAATATATAGATGTTGCAAACTGATTCCTGATATTTGCTTTTCTCAATCAAAGCAAAAAGGCAGATGAAAAGGGAAAACAATTCTATTTCGAGATAATGATTTTAGACTTTATAATAGCATCTATATAAATTACTATATTATTCCAAAAACATTGGTTCCTGTCAGAGTAATGTAAATTCATATGTGCATTTCAGGTGTCAAACTCAAAATCTATCGACGACGAAAGAGCAAAGTCACAACTGATAATTTAGATATATGAATGAAGAAGATAGACTTACATATCTGACTGAAAATATGATACTTAGCTACTCAGATTGGCAACCCCTGCAGCCAGAAACAGAAGGACAATTCAGAAACAGTTAATTCACTAAAATTAAATCGTACTAATCATGTCAAATTAACACACAAACACGGCCTCAAATAAGCAGAAACACGAACAGTTAGAGAAAGAGGGGGAAATCGAGATA
Organism: Schizonepeta tenuifolia; assembly: GCA_029490685.1. Lineage (NCBI taxonomy): Eukaryota > Viridiplantae > Streptophyta > Magnoliopsida > Lamiales > Lamiaceae > Schizonepeta > Schizonepeta tenuifolia. The sequence continues at coordinate 47,438,008 of CM055960.1, read as the reverse complement.
CTTCAGCAGATCTAACCCTAACCCTAACACTAATTCAACCACCAATTGACTTGTAGACACGCAACCAGCAAAAAAGTTTACAGATTATTATACCCAGATAACCTTTTATGCACAAATTGTTTCATCACGTAATAATACCAGTTCGATTAAATCATTACTACTGTACCCAGATTTAATTTAGCTCAACTTAGTTCTCAATTTTGATAAAGGTAAATAAGGGTACATACCATATCAAATTTACATGGAAAGAATTAAGTTCCAGACTTCCACTATCTTGATGAAAACAATTCATTGGTCCCTTCAACAATACAACTGAATCAAACTGAAAAATGGGGGAAAGTAAAACCCTAATTTCCTACAAAAAAAAAAAAACAAAAACAAAAAAAAAAAATGAATGCAACAAATGCGTAGATAGTAGCAGTGTACCGGAATTTGCTTTGTTATGATGAAAGCATGTGCCCATCACCAATTCTTGGGTTACAATTATCTTTGTTGCATTTTATTGCTTAAGATCAAAACTAAGTTTGTATTTGTTAGCTAAGCTTATAAGTTCAGGGCCATTTCACGTTTATAATATGGTTTTCAATAGATTTATTCGAGCCTGACTCATAAAAAATAAAAAATAAAAAATAAAAAACAAATTCTTCTAAATTAAATATTCAAGAACGAGACCAAAAGTTCGTCCGACCTAAATTTATATCTAAAAATTAAATTTACTTAGTGCGCATCAAAAATAGAATATGTAAGTTTAAATGATATCAAAAAAATTAAATAAATAAATTAAACTGTAAAGCTATGTTATTTTTAAATAACTACAGATCAAATTTATTGGAGATAAAAAGTATAATGATGTTCTCGAAAAAAAAAATACTTGATGTTGGGGTTAGATGCATTAAATTCCATATCTAATTCCACTATTAGAGAGAAGTGTCAAATTCTCTCGCTTCTAATTTTGTTACATCTTAACTTTTGGAACTATAAGTAATAGGAATTTAGAGTCGTCTTTTGTTTTTCTTTTAAACTATGATTTTTTGCTAAAGTAGTATGTGGCTCATTTCAAAAGAAATTTATAATCATTCATCATAAAAAAATGGTACTATTATTCACGAGAAGGTCTCCCCTGTGATCTGTTGCAGCTGATATGTGACCGGGTCAACGGATCAATTGACCCGATCAATCCCGGTTGACCCGGTAAAAATTATTATTATTATTATTATTTTGAATTTGTTTTTTATTTTCAGATTTTTTTCGGCTCTGATTTCGGCTCCGCCTTCGCTCCATTTACTAATATAAGGATAATCGTCGAGTAACAATTTGGATTTTTTCAGCTCTCTCCAAGGCCTTCGGTTACCCTTGCTCCAATTTTGACCAAAGAAGAAGTGGCAACCAAAAAAATGAGGAGGCAAATAAAAAATGTGAAATTTTTAAAAACAAAAATTGAAATAAAAAATGGAATAAAAAACTGAAAAAAAAATTGAAATTCTAAAAAAAACGAAATTAAAGAAAACTTAGATTAAAATTAAAAAATTTGGTGCGAGTAATATACGCGCCGCGCGTGGGCGACTGGCGCGTATATTACACGCGCCACATGCGATCACATACAAATTTTTGCCATTATTCAGTGTTCATTCTTCCTATCAAACTCATAAACCAAACCCTATCCCTATAGGTTGTATTATATTACTACTTCATACATTTTTTTTTTTTTTAAGAAACTTTATTATCAATTTATCATACATACGACAGCAGTGCAGCATCTGAGAAAACCGCATTGTGTTACATTATTAGTGCTCCCCCCTCCCCCCAAAAGAAGTTGAGATATTGAAGTGTAATACTGAATTTTTATTTCCATGTTGAACACAAATATCGTGAGATCAATAGTGTAGCACGAGAAATTCTTAGAGGGGCATAAGTATATCACACTCACCCCTTATATGATATTATTTTTTATCACGTTCCCTTTAAGAATTTCTGGTGTAGCACACATATTGTTAGGATTGCTACGGATTTTTAAAGTTCTTACCAGTGGCATGAGCCTAACTTTTATGAAGGGTCTTCTCTCTCTCTTTTTGTTTTTTGGGTTAATTATCATTTATAGATCGACCTTTCATTCTCTAGTGATTTTATGGTCTAACCTTTTGAAATATTCAAAAATGCCCCAACCTTTGTCCCTTTATTTATGGCATGAGACCGAAATTCCAACAACGAAAAACTGATTGGGACGTCGGATGATGATATATGAATATTCTCTCCCCTTTTTTTAAATGACATGGAATTTGCATGTTCTCTCCCCTTTAGTATTTGTTTGATTAAGTAGAAGAATATTTAGTAATATTATAAGTGAAGGTAATTAGCAACTCACTATCTAACCAAACAGGAGCTTATAGTGTGTCTATTAAGCGTTATCGTTATCTTTTCCATATAGTCCGTATATTGAGACTTCACATAAAATTGATTGGGTTATCAATTATCACATCTTTTCCTAGTCGGAAAAAAAAAAGAGAACATGTGGCATATCACAACAGGGCGGAATGTACATAATATACACAAAGCGCTTGGTTGGCTAGGTATACTAATAATATTGACATAAATAATATGAATATAAATAATATAAATGTGGTATGATAGATTAATGTATTTGTGTGTTTGGTAGAAAATTTATAAATTCTTTTTATCAAAGTTTGTTGTTTGGTACAATATGTTAAAATCAATATTAATTTATGTGCTTTCCATTTTATTCCTACCTTACTTTAGAAATTACACAAAAGCCCGTCATATATTTTGCGTAGAATTAGTATTCCATCGCAGATGATGAATAAGATTTCCATCGCACACTTCTTGCAGACAACATAGATCAATACTACTTGCTCGAGGGATCAATTCCATCGATTTACATGAGGGATCGAAGCGGCAGTAACTTCACGAAGCTCCGCCGCCTCTGACTTTCCAGATCCCGCCGCCGTCACCACCTCATCCGCCGCCGTCTCCACCACCTCTGTCGTCAGTGTTCCATACTCTATTCTCAACCAAGAAGCAAAAAATAAAAGGATCTATAACGGTCACACTAGAGCCCCTCCCACAAGCAACACCACCTCCAGCAGCGACGCTGCATGCATGAGCCAGAACCCACTTCTCAGGCTGCGTCGCTGCCCACTCACAAGCCACCAAAGCCAGTAAAGAGACGAACCTACTTCCTTTTCCAAATCATTACAGAAATAAAATAAAATTTGCCTAGTTTTGCTAGCAGCCAGCAATCAGTACAAATATACAACGTCAGAATAAAGATTAGTTCTGACTTCTGAGTTGAGATAACAAACTTCTACTTTTTCCCAAGTTCATCACTGGTTATGCAACTGAATTTGCCTAGTTCTGCTACTTCCAGGTAAACAATCAACCCCAATAAATCACAATCTCAAAAATCAAATACGAGCTCCAATTGTACCGAACTTCTGCCAATTCCCCCAAAAAGCATGCCACATTACGAACTTATTTGCAGAAAAGTCAGCTTTGAGCTACAGAAAAAACGAAAACGGTAAAAACAACCAGAACAAAGATAAAATAAAACAAAACTGGGAGAAATCGACAGAGAGAAACAGGAAAAAATGGGACGGCGGCGAGAAATCAGGATCGGGAGCGATCGACGACGACTACCATGGAGTTGACAAGGAGATGCATAAGAGAATGAAGATGATGAATTGGGGCGGCGACGGGAATGGCGGTGAGAAAGAGAGACAGAAGAGAGAAAAGAGAGGAAGAAGACAAATTGGGCTACTGTGGGAATGGCGGTGAGAGGAGAGGTAGAAGAGAGAGATGGGGAAGAAGGGTAGACAATTTTGTCATTTTGACATTTAGTATGAGTTACTATAGAACTCAACATAAATAATATACCGGGGGTGGTGGTTTTATTAGTATGCCTACCTTTATATTATTATAAGTTTTTTAACTGAACATAATTTTTCTGAGTCTCTCTGACTAGTCAGTGCTCGTCGATATATTTCACTTGTCATTTTCATTTCCTTTTTCTTATAATTTCCCTATTATGTTCGACAAGATACAAAGTGGACGATTGACTCATTCCATATACTAACAAATAATCTCAAAATAATTTTTGATATCACCGAAAGTAGCACTTGCGCACTCCCATGACACCCCACAGAAAATGAAAAGAAAATTCTTTGATATCGTGGAGTACTTTTTGTCCACATAAAAAGCAATTGCGACTTTTCTTTTTATGGTATTTCTAAATTGAAAATCTAAAATCTATTTATCTGATTTTATATTTTTGAACTCTATACTCGTGATATCTAACTTAAACGGAACACATGTAATGTATCTGACTTATCACACGCACATTTTCCCATTTTCATTAGCAAAATTCATGGCCTGCTGCATTTCCCTTCTACACAAACTGCACCAATAAGAATTTTAAATGTAACACAATCTGCACCAATAAGAATTCTAAATTCATGGCCTGCTGCATTTCCCCTTCTACACAAAATTCATTGATTTTTTTAAGCTGTGTTGAGGTCTTTTTATCTCTGCCCATCGTAAAGTTCAGAACAAGATGCCGAGCTTAATTTCCTCGTGCAAAACCTGTTCCTTGAGGCTGGATTCTACAGCGGAATCGCAAAAATCTTCCGGTTTCAGCCATAATTCTTCTTTCAAGGTATTGTACTTGACTATTGGGTTCAACATTCCATCCTTGCAACGAGCATCCACGAGAATGGAACAAGTGACACATCCGGGGACATCTTATGAGCCACTATCTTATTTATCAAGTCTTCAACTAGCCCCAAATCATTGAGTTGAATGACTGCCTAAAACTGCAAACCCAGAATCAACTTGATTCAGCAGGCAAAAACAATCACCTGTTATATTAAAGGTGTATAGGTAGTCACTTGCAGGAACTCATCCAGCATACACTTCCATAAACACGACACAATCATTAGGTATTGTACATGGTTTAGACAGTGAGGCACAATGCAGTTGCAGCTAAAATTCAGACATTGAATCCATCTTGACTGATATGTGCATTCCTGTAAGACTCTTAAAAGGGCCACTTCAATTGAGTGTTTCTAACCTATTATCGTATACTTCCACAACTTGCATTCACAGAATCCCAAAGGCAGCTCTTCTCAGCTTGGATGAGTAATAGTTTGAGGACCTCAAACTGTGAACTTTCTTGAAGCACCACACCAAAAGACATGGGCAATTGCTACACAAACAGAAATTTACATGAGCGCGAATAAGTATATAGGGTCACGATGGGAGAAAGAGGGTCAAACCATAAACAGTAGGAATCACTCTACCTTTGCAAGCCAAGTAATGTAGGTAGCTGAAAAGGTTGATTGTGCTTGATAGTCCCCAAATTCATTATCAGAGATGATTGTGCAGGAATGGAATAGCATTATTTCCTCTTTGACAAACATGCTAAGGTCACTACTATTAGAACTTCTGCTGCATGAATGGGTCTGATCATCAATCGCTAAATGTTTCATCCATAAAAGTGAGAGGAAGCGACGATGAAGCCATAGAGACTAGAGAAAATCAGTACCCACAAAGAAAGAATCAATCACTTTATACAGAAAATTCAAGATGGAATACATGTTGATATCTATTAAATAATATCAAGATAAGATTAGACCACCTGATGTTTTGTCTATTATGAAATAACTAGTTTGTTGATTGATACTCACTAAGAACCAACATGATTTGATATCGAGACACACAAAACTGGAAGGAAAGCAGAAATTGAGATTTATTAGTATCTTGTTTAAGCCATATTTATTCAGGTTTTTTAGGTTCATAATATTCTGAAAATGCACAAACCTAGGAATATAACAATTAGGATTTCTTAGTGTCTTATGTAAGGCGTATTATTCAGAAATCAGAATTGTAAGTTCTTGAATTTTATGATGTGCTTTATGTCAGAATAGTGTAGTGACTGCATACCTCTCTTCCCACATATTGCCTTATCAATGTGGCATCCCAGTCTAGCTCCTCCTGATACATCCATTGCTCAATATTAGAGGACATCGGGCTATCGGGATAACACAATATAAACAGAAGATAATCCTAAGTTAACACCTAGGAGTCTAGGACTAAACATGGCTATTCTGGGTCTGTTGATCTAATTATTCCACGTAACAATTTTCAGTTAACATATCATAATATCAATTACTTGAGATTATTAAATATTATATATATCTATATATATATTATATTTCTTATCACTAACTAAACAAATTTTGCTCGGAAATTCTTTCACAATTCACATGATTAAAACAAATGCAGGACCGGACCTTCCATACTCGACAAAGTTCTCCACTTGAAGAAACATCTGAATCCTTGTTAGACTGTGAATTCTCGATCATGTGAAGCAGTAACCGCTACATAACAGAAAAAATATTAATGTGTTTGTACAGGCCATATCCATTGTATTTTGCAAATATTATCACAATAGTACATGCTGTTTTTGTAACATCACTTCTTTTACGAGGAGTGCATGCAAGGGACAGACCAGGAGGCATAGTTCAAGTCTCAATCAACTAGATGCAAGTAGACAAACTCTTACCTTGATGGATCTACCGCCTGTACCAGATATGAAATGAGGGAAAGTATGATATGTTAAGGCTCCTATGAGATGTGCATGACTTGGCAGTACTCATTATGAAACCCAAAGATATACTTTATCCATCAAAACAATCCAGGGCACATGCAACTTCATTAAACTGAAGTCAAGGAGATATCAAGGTCACCACTCTAGTACTCTTTAATCACTATGCCGTCACTTAATAATATATTAGCATGCCGCCATCATAATAAAAGTGCTGGCAACTGTTTGTAATCATGAAACATGTTAGGTTTGGGAAATCAAATCACGGGGAACTTTGCTAAAAATACCTCAAATCCAATATTTTCTTGCATTTGAGAAGCCTTTCAATTAAAAAAAAGTGTTGTGTTATTCACTACATCAATGATATTTTTAACATGGGGTAGCAAGAGGATTCAGAATCCTGAACCAAGCAAGCATGAGGGTTCAGGTGAACTCTTGCACAGCATAACCCAACCAGCCTAGCTCCCAAAGAAATGAACATCAATCATCATAAACCTGCTCTCAGGTGGAGTTTAAAATGATACGCACACCTAGCATGGAGTTTCAAACTTACAGCTCGGAAGTGGAAACAAGAGTTATCAGCGACATGAAGCGCAGCCCAATCCCTAGAACTCTGCAGCTCAAGTAGTACCTGGACAAAGCACAAAAAATCATCAAGAGAAACCAAATGTGTGCTTGCATAAGCCAACTTCAAAAATCATACATGTCAAATGATACGGCCAACTAGACTAAAATTGCGAAAAATGCAAATAAATATAAATTATTCTCTAGAAAAAACATGATACTAGAAATAATATTATTGCAAGCCAAAATGGTGCACATCAATGCTATTCCTCCACACTAGTATAAAGGAATTGGTTTTTTTTGTTTTTTTTTTTGTGGCCGGTGGGGCGGGGGGGGAGGAATCGAGGCAAGTAATAGGGACCTGACCTGTGACTTTGACATGTAGGAAACCAACCAGCAGTGGTGATTCCAAGCACGGTAGTTCATCTTAGAGTTCTATAACAAAATAAAATAAAAATTATAAATGTATATAGTTACATCCATGCATGCTCATTATGCCAGGATTATGTGAAAAATAAAGTGCTCAAGTTGTATGATTATCAGATGATTCTGTTCTGGTTAAAAAGGTAACTCCAGCTAAGCATGGGGCAGTAATAAGTGACTTCGTATATGAAGGAACTCACATGCATACTGCATGCAGATCAAACAGTGTAGCAAATTACCAAACCAAATTACAGTTTTATTTTAAAATTACAGAAAGTGCAGTTGGTTAGTCATATTTAAAATTTTTGAGCAGATATAAGTAGAAGAAGAGAGAGAAACACAGAAGGAAAACAATAAATACTCTACGAGTTCGCAAAAAAACTTTCTTGAAAGCTCAAAGATCGAACAAGATATGAGGTATTCATTAGAAAAACACAAGCAGGAAGAGTACTACAAGTCAATGACTGGAGCCATTACAAAGTGGCCTTCAATGCAGCAAATGCATCAATAGATTTTGATAATGATCCAAAAGTTGTATATACATGGCTTCACAATCGTGGAACAGAATTAAACCTCTACTATTTTTTTCACCAACTCAGATTCTCTTTCCACAATCTCTGGTAGATTTGCACACTTTCCAGCTATCATCTTGATCACCCATCTCCTATCAGTGAGGACACCATAAAGAAGCAATGTTCACAAAAATATGATACAAGTGCAATTAGTTTGGGGAGCACCAGTCATGCATGCATTTCATATCTATTTATGGATGTAAGTGTGGGTGCTTGTAACAGAAAAATGATTGTGGACATTGCATATCATGAGGTAAGGACGTGAGCACGTCCTATTTTCTGATTAAGTGAACGAAAAAACAAAAAAACAAAGCCATACAAGCAGTCATCCGACTAATAAGAGTACAGATAAAAGATAAAGTACACTACCTGTGGCTCCAAGCACGTTCACTTTTTGGTGAATAGGATAGAACCAAAGCTGATAGTAGCAGTTCATCCATAAACATCGGCAAGAGCTGCTTCTTTGACACAATTAACTTTCTAGGAGAAGAAAACATAACATAAAGTTTTAATAAATCGGCAAGAGCTGCTTCTTTGACACAATTAACTTTCTAGGAGAAGAAAACATAACATAAAGTTTTAATAAGTGGCAGTTGATCAATAGGACCTTCTACAAAATGAAGCTAACATCAAACTTTAAAATCTGCAATTAAGAACTAGAGCTCCAAGAAGCATGAAAGAAAAAGTATTTTCAGAATGAGGTTTATATTTACTTAATACTTCAACTGAGCAAATTTATGAAATATGGAGACGCCAAAGAGATCAGGTCCCTGACAGTTTAACTTAGAAGAACCATCCAAAAGAAAAATCCCAGCACTGTGCACAAAGCTTGGAAAAAGTCTATGAGATAAATTCCAAAACTCAAAAGTTTCTACTGTGTGGATTTGTAATGGCAATCAGAATCGCAATTTCATATAGTATAGTAGTTTGGATAGCTAAAGTTAGCCACATATTTTATTCTGAATGGCTCTAAATTATTCTATTATCCTGGTGTCCATCAAATATCAATATTTTTTATACATAATAAGCTTTAGAAGGTTAGTTTAAGAACAATACAATTTCCCTAGTCCAAGTTTAGAGTAAGACAGACCTGAATATCTTTTACCCCTCCTGAAGATCATATTCAGGGCTTCAGCCTGCTTACTAGAAGTCAGAAATATGTTCGGAGCAAATGAGTAATGTCCATCACTAGTACAGGGTTTTGCTACCCGACGGACATAGGTACGCATATGCCAAAAAAGTGGGGGGAGAATGTACCTGGAATTCCATGCAGTGCCAAAATCACAGCTTAGTAGAAGCAGTGCCCTGCTATGTCTCATAACTTCAATTTCAGCAATGTCTAGAAAAGACATTGAATATATTAATGCATTGTCATCCTTCTTAACTTGAGAATTGCTCAACATTCTGTATCGTCTATAAGAATCCATGAATGCATCTTTAGCAGCTCGATATAGTTGAACAAGAACAAGCGTAGAGATACCCAGCTTATGCTCATTATGCCAAAAGCAAGTATAAGAACTACTATGTCGTGCTGGTTCTGATTTACTGGTTTCCTCCTCTAGCTTAGACCCAGCAGCCTGAGACGACAAGGAAGGAGAGCTATGGACCTCCTCACTGAAAGCAGCAAACTGTGTCGGATGAATAAACCCAACTTCATCACTGGCACCAGAGAGATAGAGATAGAGATAGAGATTAATCACATTACAGTTAGTGTTGAATCTGTCTCTAATGATTACTCACATTACATGGTAACGTGAAACAGTATCTGCCAATCTCCTAATGACATAAGAATACTCATGGAATATCATCATATCTACGTCACCAAATTTTGCATCAGATAACCATCAAGTCGTTGAACCACAAAATAGGAGAATTTCCCACACTCAGACAAAGTAAAAGAGTTCCTAGATCAAAATATCATCACTTAGCCGGTTCAATCATATGAAGACATTATGAAAATGACTATCATCTGCAATAGCTTACATGTGAGGGTCAGATTCCAAAATACCCTCCAGCTGGATAAGGAGATGAGATGGATCCACAGTACATACGCTCATGTTGTTGCCAGCATTCGATTCCATTCTACAACTACACATACGAAAGAGCTATTATACTCTATACATTAGAATGTAAAGAGGCGGCGGTGTGGATAATTTAGGAGATAGACAAAGATCTGGTATGAGAGAAAGTGAGCGGTGGCGGGTGCTGTTCACCGTGAAGGAAAATGAAGAGGAAGGCGTCGTGACGGCGGCACTACTAGCGGCGATGGTGGGGTGGAATTACGGCGAGTCTATGCCGAAAATAGAGAGATTGAGAAGAGAGATTTTAATTTTTGGGATATTGATTTGGGAATTTCTTGGTGGTTTATGTAGACTGACGAGGGTGTATGTGATGAGACGCGGCGGCGATGAGCGAGCTATCGCTGGAAATTAGACAAGCAGGTGATAACGATAACGAGAGTGAGAGAAGCATGAGGATTCAAAATTGGGCTTTTATTTTTCATTAAAATTGAGCATTAAAAAATCATAAATTTCTGAATTTTTATTTCCAGAATTATATTACTATAAAATCATCATTATATAATATTACTTCCGTCCGTTTCAACTTGTCCCATTTTACCATTTCGAGTGTTCGTTTCAATTTGTCTCATTTCCTTTTAAGAAAACTAGCGTATAACCCGTCGAAAATCGACAGAAAATTATAAAAATTAATAAAATTACTAAATAGTACTAATATGTGATAGATTAAAAAATATATTATTTATTAATTATTTTGGCGTTAAATAATTCGATTATGCAATCTACTAAACTCGCTTAGAATTTATATCTCTTGAACACATCTCAAATTCAATTAAAAAATAATTTTACCACATGTTTACGTCTTAAACCCATATAGTTATGTTTGTTAAAAATTATAATTAATATATTCTCATTACTTTCGATAATTATTAAAGCTCTGTTTTTGTACAAAACCGATGTGGGCAAAAATATATTTCTCTCTCAAAGGAAAACGACTCTTAAGCTGAATTTTTTATCTTTTTATGAAGAAAAAGAGGCAAGGGAAAGAGCGGGTTAAAAAAAAAGAGAAGAGATATATAGATAGCGAATAATACTATAGATGTTAAGATTGTCTATAAGATGAAAGTGACCCTAAATACCCACATTATGAAACAACACAAGATTAAGAAAAAAATAATAAGTTAAACTACCGCTTCACAATCATCCCGTCTACCCCGACGGTTCCGACCTGGTACCGGCCTATTGACTACAATACTGATTTTAAATTATATAAATAATCATCTTCCAACTATTTTCACAAAAAAATTAATGATGGTATTTGTTTTCTTTTTACCTGAAATTAATATTTAATTATATACATAACTATATTCCAGAAATATTCACACAATATTTAATAAATACAAATTTAATTATAAATTATAGTATTATATAAATAATCATCTTCCAAATATATTCATAGAAAATAAAAGGCAAAAATGCATAAAAAATCTCGACCTTTTTTCCAAATTCTTGTTTAAAACTAATCTTTTTTAAATTCTCAAATATAACTATCACATTTAGATTTAACGCAATTGACTCTCGCGATTGATTTTCCCCCAATTTTTTGCTGATTTGGAAGCCAGAAATTCCTATATACACACATGGAATGCCCATCCATTCTCATATTCTATATGTCCAAGTGCGCCGTGTAGGAATTTTCGGCTTCGAAGTCAGCAAAAATTTGAGGGAAAATCAATCTTGAGAGTCAATTGCGTCAAATTGAAATGTGATAGTTATATTTGAGAATTTGAAAAAGATTGGTTTTAAACCAGAATTTAGGAAAAAGTCAGGGTTTTTTAGGCATTTTCCCCAAAAATAAATGATAATATTTGTTTTCTTTTTTACCAGCTTCGAGAATAACTTTTTTAATTGAGAATTGAACTTCAAGAATTGTTTCACTATGTATTTGGTAGTTTTTCTTTTTTACAAAACTTTATGTGGAATAATTGTGATTCATAAAATTCTTTAGTCAATGATATAAGATAAAAGTTGACCATAAATATTTTTAATTTTATGAGTTCAAAATTATATAATATATTAAAAAAAAGTTGTCCCGCAAGTATTGAATTGGCCCATCTACGCGCACGATTATTGGTCGGAATTGATTCGTTGATAAATCGTTAGTAATTTTTCTGCTAATTTTTCTACATATTCTACGTTTTTCAACGGAGACGATTAATCAAACAATTTGATATGATGTGTTTAGGATTATTCAAAATTGTTTAAAATTTATATACTCGTACTTGTTTAAAATTCAATTAAAAAATTAGTCATTTGTGTTTCTTTCTAAAAAAAATCCATATATTAGTCTACCGTCACATTTCTGCGTGGGAACTGGCCCATTGACCACGACTCTGATATATAAGTGTGTAATCTATAAAATTTATTTAGAATTTATATATATCCAAAAATTTAATAAAAATAATGATTGTACTATTCGTTATTGTCCTTAAATCGTATAGTAATATTCGTTAATTAAAATAATAAATTATGCAAAGCTAGAAACTCAACTACAAATAACGTAAAAATTATTTCATGGAGGACGATTATAGATTTTAGAAAATACATGGAAAAAAAAAGCATAAAATGAAAAATTTATCGAGTGTCGGTTGGGAATTGACTCGTCTACCGCCACGGTTCCGGATCAGAATTGACCACAGTTTTAATTTATAAATGCACAATTTATGACGATTCTAGATTTTAGAAAATACATGAAAAAAATGAAAAAAATGAAAATTTTAAAATTAATAAGAATAAAGAATGAAAATGTATCACGTGGGATCCCGAGTTGAGGCCCGTCAGTTGGAAATTGGCCCGTCTACCTAATTAATTGACAAATTAGAAATTATTTATTTTTTATCAAATTAAATAAAAAAATATTAGACTATTTCCAAATTTAATTCGGTCAATCAATAAATTATCCAAACTATTTTGGAACCATTTATTCTATCAACTAATAAATTGGTTCCCTAATAAAAATAATTAACTATTCGGCCAATTAATAAATTGACCAAATTAAATTAAATTAAACTATAAAACTATAGCAGTTATTTATTCGGCCGATTAATAAATAAATTAGCCAAATAAAACACTTACAAAAAATAATTATCTATTCGGCCAATTAATAAATTGACCAAATTAAATTAAATTAAACTATAAAAAGGCTTTTCTATAGGTGAAGTTTTATTGAGAAACCGATGTGGGACACAAGATTTTAGTACAGATATTTAAAATCTATTATTTTATATTTAAAAATTCAAAAATTTAAGAATTTAGATAAATTTGAATGGAGGATTGAGAGGGTGCCACTTGGAATATTTTCAAAGTAAGAATCATTTTCCTTTTAGTAATATAATGATAATTAAGAAATCACTTTATTCATTTTATATCACTTCAGCACCAATTTATATTACTTTATGTCACTTCAACACCACTTTATATCACTTTATCAAATTAAAAAATATTTTATATCACTTTATTCACTACACTAATCACACCATCAACACATTAACACTATTTTTCTTAATCTCCGTGCCGATCCAAATGAGACAAATTGAAACGGACGAAGGTAGTATTACTTTACTGAAAGGAAAACGATTCTTACTTTGAAAAAAATTCTAAGTGGCACCCTTTTAATCCTTCATTCTTATTAATCTAAATTCTCAAATTTTTTAATTTTTAAATATAAATTATAGATTTTAAATATCTATACTAAAATCTTTTGTCCCGTTTCTCAATGAAACTTCACCTATTGAAAAGCCTATAAATACCTAGAATTAATGTATATTTTCTCATTTTTTACTCCACCAGTTTTATTTGGCCAATTTATTTATCAATCGGCCGAATAAATAAATTTTTTTATAGTTTATAATTTAATTTAATTTGATCAATTTATTAATTGGCCGAATAGATAATTCATTTTTTGTAGGAAATCAATTTATTGTATGATATAATAAATGGTTCCAAAATAATTTGGCTAATTTATTGTTTGGCCGAATTAAATTTTGAAATAGTCTAATAATTTTGTATTTAATTTAATAAAAAAATAATTAATTTGTAATTTGTCAATTAATTAGTCAGACGGGCCAATTCCCAGATGGCAGGTACCTCAACTCAGAATCCCACATGGCATATTTCAAATCCTCTTATTTATAATCGCAATTAGTAAATATTACTATACAGTTAAGATGAGAATGAACAGTACAATCATTTTTTTTAATTTGTGGGTCTATATAAATTCTAACGAGTTTTATAAATTGGGTACCTCGACTCGAGAAATTTTGCATTTTATGCATTTTTTCATGTATTTTCTAAAATCTAAAATCGTCATCCATTAATTAATTTTTATGTTATTTGTAGTTGGGCAATCATGACGGTAGACGGGTCAATTCCCAACAGACGGATACCTCAACTCGAGAAATTTTTCATTTTATGTATTTTTTCATGTATTTTCCAACATCTAAAATTGTCATCCATGAAAAAAAATACTCCCTCCACCCCAATAGCAAGGTCTCACTTTCCTTTTTCTTATGTTCCATTAGCATAGTTGCATACAAAAAATGAAAATAATTAACCCTTGAAAACCAATAGGACCCATCACTTTTTATTTTTTTACTCTTGTTTGTTAATAATCGTTGTCAATTAATTAGTCAGACGGACCAATTCCCAAGTGACAGGTACCTCAACTCAGGATCCCACGTGGCACATTTACATTCTTTATTCTTGTTTATAATAACAATTAGTAAATATTACTATATACTAAGATGAGAACGAATATTACAATCTTTTAGGTATCTGTTATGAAAAAGAACCATCTCAATTCTCACACAAAATCAACACAAGACAATCTCTTTGAGAAGTAAATAGTTTTTATCTCACAACAGTTTTGACAAGAAAGAGGGCTCTAAAAATTATCTATAAAAATAATAGTTGTAAATTAGATTTGAATTTTTAATGGGGTATTATTGAAATAAAGAAAAAATGATTAACAAATAATACTTTCCTTATATTATTACATATTAAATTTTATTAAATAATAATTTTCTATCGATTTTCGACGGGCTACACACTAGTTTAATTAAAACACTCTAGAGATAAAGTATAATTCTTGTGTGGAGCCAGATGAGATGATTGCGAAGTATTGGATCAACTTAATGTTTTCTTTCGAAATCGTGGGAGTAGACGAGATGATCATACAAAGTGGTGATTCAGCTTAATTTTTTTCTTTAATCTTATATTGAACCCATAATGTAGTGTATTTTGAGTCACTTTCATTCTTATAGACAATCTTCAAAATTATTTTTATTTTCTAAATCAACGTGAGATAAGCAGTATTTGCTATGAAAATGATCCAAAATATGATTTTGCCTACATCGATTTCGGGGAAGAATATAGTTTTATTTATATTTAAATTTTATTTTTATCTTTTACTATTATTTTCTAGAAAATAAGTATTGTGGTCAACGGGCCGGTTCCGTATTGAAACTGTCGAGATAGACGGGATGATTGCGAAGTGATGGATCAATTTTTTTTTTTTCTTTTGAAACCATGGTAGTAAATGGGAATATGGGATAGTTGCGAGGTGACGGTTCAACATATTTTTGTAACTTTAATCTTATGTTGAACTCAAAATATAGGGTATTTAGAGTAACCTTTATTTTTATAGACAATCTTCAAAACTATTTTTCTTTTCTAAATCAATGAGGGACAAAAAGTATTTGCAATGAAAATGATTCATCTCAATTTTCATACAAAATCAACGTGAGACAATCTCAATGATACTCAAATATATGCTTTTGCCCACATCAATTTTTTAAAGGAATAGAGCTTTGAAAATTATTGAAAGAAATGAGGGTAGATTACATTCGAATTTTTAACAGATATTGTGTATGGATTTGGGACGTAAATATGTGGTAAAATTACTTTTAAATGAATTTTGACATATGTTCAAGTATATATAAATTCTACTTAAAAGAATTTACTAATAGATTGTATAATTGAATGATTGAATTCTAAAATAATTAACAAATACTAATATTTTTCTTCATCTATCACATATTACTATCTAATAATTTAATTAATTGTATTAATTTTATCAAATATAATTCCCCGTCGATTTTCGACGAGTTTTACGCTAGTTATAATTTTATACTCCGTATTAATAAATATCACAAGGTAAAATTGTAGCAGTTGTTTGTATGGTTTAATGGCCAATTATAAACACCATAATTTAACTAAAAATATTCTCATGCAATAATTAAAAAAAAAATTCACATGGGTTGGGTTGGACCGGACCCGGAACAACGGGTCGGTTCGGGTATTGTACATATGCGGTTTTGGGTTTGAACAGATTTGGAAATGAAACTGGACCATAATTGGAACTTTGTAAAGCTTGGTTGTCAACGATTTCGGATCGGTACGGGCATTACCCATCCACTGACATGCCTAGACTCTACAAGCTTGTGGTCAACCCGTTCAAATTTTGTAGGAGATGAAGCACGGTCATAGCCGGACTTGAACAAAGGCCAACAAGGCAGCTGCCCTGGGCCCAAAATTTTTGGGGGCCCAATTTATATAGCATACATAAAAAAATAAATAAGAAAGGGATAGATGTGGGATACGAGAGTCTGCGAGAGAGAGAGAGAGAGAGTCGGCAAGCCCCATCCCATGTTCCTTGGGCTGGAAATTTTGGGGCCCAAATATAATTCTTATTTTTTTTTATATAGCCTACATAAAAAAAAAAATTAAGAAAAGGGATAGGTTATAGGCAGACTCGCTCGGGAGTCTGAGAGAGAAGCGAGGAGGTGTGCGGTGAAGCGATGAAGTGAACGCCGTCAAGAATTCAATTTTGCGACGTGGTAGAAGTACAATTTTCTCTAAGTTTTCTTTTGATTTTCTCCTTGTTTCAACTTTCAATGCTATAATTCTATATTTCTAATTCTATTTCTATTGTGTATATATTTCTAATTTCTGAATTTACAGTAGATATACGTTAATTTAGGGTCAAAAATCGATTGTGTTGATTATTGAAAACAAAGAAAAATAATGTTTTGATTTTTTTCTTTTGTGATATATCAAGATGGCTCCTAAGCAATATTCTGGTGCTAAAAAGTTGAAAAAAAAGGAAAAGGGTGGATTGACTTATTTTAAGTCAAGCAGGAGATATCAATAAATATTTCAAGTGTAGTCGCGAAAAAAGAAACACATGAAGAAGAAACGTTAACAGAAGTGGAACACCAAACCGAAGAGGAACTGGAACAACAGAAAGTGGTTGAACTTGAACATCTTTAGTCACGACCAATTGAGACTTTTTTTGATGGTTTTTACTTGATGATATTGTTGTTTTGGAAGAAACTTTGATTATAATTTTTGATAAATGGTAAAAAGTATTTTAAATTCAATTTTTAAGACTTTATCAAATATATATAAGGGTCATTTTTTTCTTTCGCCTAGGGCATTGTCAAACACAGGACCGGCCCTGAGCACGGTTTGAACTTCTTAACTTGAGCTCGAGCTCTACTCCTTGTGATCAGCTCGGCCTGTTAGATCTCGTCTGATCAAAAAAGGCTAAATTAAGAAAATGTAAGAGATTGACTCGAAACAAAAGTATGTTATTTCATAATGTGGACAGTGCCGATTACATGTTATGCAATAAATATACATAAAGGTTTGTGTTTTGATTGCCAATTACATCAAATCATTACTAAAAATTAAAATAAGCAATTATAGATGGGGTTGCCGACTTACAAAATTGGGAACCAATACAGACGGCCGAAATAATTTAATTAATAATAACTCTAATATTAAATAAATAATAATAAATTATTATTTTAATATTATTTATTATTTAATACTCCCTCCGTCCCGTTATTCTTGACCTCTATTCCTTTTCGGGCTATCCCATTATTCTTGTCCTTTATTTGGAAATAATTTGGAGATGGTTAAAGTTCAATTAATTTGTTAAACAACCTACTTTAAAGTCTCATTTCATATCTTCTAAATATATCTTCTAATCTTACTCCCTCCCTATTACATATAAAGTCTCATTTCACATATTTCACATGTATTTTTTAAAAAGTCCTACTCTACTTTTTGTACCATTATACCCTCTTTGCTTTTTAAAATTACTACCCTTATACCTCTTTATCACTTCCTTTGTGTACTTTCTAACTCTTACCCCACTCAAAAACACTTTACCAATTTTCTTAATATCCGTGCTCATTTAAATTGAGACTTTATAACTAATACGGATGGAGTAATTATTTTCTCCTTAAACCCTGTGCCAAAAGAAACAGGTCAAACCTTGTGGAACGGAGGGAGTTATTGATATGTATAATATTATTAATTATAATAATATTAATAATAGTAATATTAGTAATAATTTTTATACTAACTACAATAATAACAATAATAATATATAATAATAAAAATAATAAATATTATTTATTATTGATTTAATATTATTATAATACCCTTAATAGTTAATTAATATAACAATATTAAAATATAATTAAATATATTTTTATTTAATATATTATTTAATTAAATTATTAGAATTATTTTGTAATAATAATAATAATAATAATAATAATAATAATAATGTTTATTCCTGAAAATGTGGAATAGCTAATACTAGGGGAGGGAAAGAATGGCTAAACCCATATTCATGTGATTATGTTGGGAAAATTATAAAGGTTTCGAAAGATGCCTAAAACTCAACTGACCCTGACCGAGTAGATAATTGCCTTTAGTCTGTTTAGCTAGAGCTCACTGTTTGAGCGTAAGGATTTTACCTTTACAAGAGTCAAGCACAAAATGTCAGCCGGACTAGAGAAGGATGTTCATGAAGAACTCAGTTGAGGCTCAAACTCAGTTGAGGACCAAACTCAGCTGAGGGATCACACTCAGTTGAGACTCCAAGTCAGTTGGGACATCAACCCCAACTTAAGCACGAACTCAGTTGGACAGCACCTCAGTTGACTCCACAACTGAAACCATGCAACTGAAGGCATACAGTTAGCATGAAGAGAAGCTGTGTCTGATAGGGTCGAGATTTGTGATCCTCGAACACACAAATGTTCAAGAATCGTAAACACATAATGAGTACATTGTGTCGACGATGTTGTGTTGAGAAGAGCTTCTTCACGTGGATTTGAGTCTTGAATTCCGACCTACAAAGCGTAACGTCGGGTTGTGTATTGGCGTCGCGTCTCCGACGATCAAGTTAGTGTATATTCAACACGAGACTTGAGAGAAATCAACGAGTTCTATCGTAATCAGATGTAAAATGAACGTGATACCTGATATTTGCTGTAAAATCTGTATATATACCTGTAATGATATGGGTATTTCAATCATTTCGGGGAGACTTGGAAAGTCTCCAAGCCGACTTAGGTAGGGGAAGCTTCCCTACTTTAAGTGATGTGATAGGTCGGTACCGACGTCTGACACAGGATATTTATGCCTCAATAAGGCAAATCCGTACTGTACTTCAAACTAACTGTTGATAAAGTATAAGCGCTGAAGCATGATTCCATGATTCAGGACATACTTCTCCCACTATTCCGAGTATTGGGACAAGGTTGTGATTCAAGTAAGAGAATACTGAGCATTAGTGGAAGGTTGCGTTTTTGGCAACCTTGACGTACCGAAGGTGTCCCATCAACTCCTCCCCCTCAAGTCTGAAAAGAGGAAACTTGTTTTTCAGTAATAACATTCCTTCTAGGCAATCTTGCCTATTCGGATAAGGTAAGGCCCACTACAACAAAAATGGGATATCTGGACACCAAACTCCAATATGTGCTCTTTTGGGGCACTTTGAATTTTCGAGGCACTTATTACATGTGCCTCCAAGTATCGTGTCCCAATAGAGTTAGAGACACTTTTTAAGTGTCTCTATACTTATATCTTTCCAGACATTTTAATATGCCTCGAGATTGATTTCTCGAGGCACATACAAATGCCCTTTAAAAGGTTTAAAGATATAATGATAAGTCTCTAGAGATATTTATTTGTGTCTCCAAATGACACATTGGGACACTTATTTGTGTCTTTTACTTATGTATCGGGACACAAAATGTGTAGCATCAAAATTCGTTTTATGTCGCCATATTAAAGTTTTGGGGCACTTACTTAGGCCTTAGCTATGACAGATGTACATGCCTCGTAAATGAATATTTTGATGACCTATTTTATTCACAATTACAACCATATATTCTTGTTGTATATCAATAAATAAAAATAAAAATGCATTTGCAAATTTATATTGAACGTAAATTTACTTCAAATCAGTAATGTAATCAACATTCAATAACTAATCAATTCAAATGACAATTACGTACATCTCTTATCTTATCATTCATGTCCAATGTAGGCAAAAAAAATAAAACTTAGTCACTAAGTGTATTCTACAAAATACAAAATTCAAAAACACCACCATTACGAAGGGTACTTGAGGTTGAGCAATCTTGTTCCAAACAAATTCCTGCATCAATTTTTAACTTCGTACAAGACAATCTGCATATTGGATAGAGAAGAGATTACACTAACACAAAATTAAAAAGTTATAATAACAAAATAAAAATAATGTTCAACTTGCGACAAATAATCTAAGTTAGCTTAATGATGTAATAGAGGATGAACAGAATAAACAAAATAATCTCAATCCATAAAATTGGTGTTATTCTACCTCATTTCAATCTATAGATTGGCCTGTTATTCTACCCTCAAGCTCATCTCAGCCCAATTTAAGCTCTATAAAGACACTGATAACATAAACAAATTTGTTCTTTGCGATATTAAAAATAATAAAAACATTTTCTAAGATATAGAAACAGAAGTATATAATATTAGACATTTTCTCTCTCCGTCTCTGCGAATTCCGTTTTTTCAGAGATGGGACATCCCACGTCCCATCAGTTATACACGTGGAGCATTTTCAAGGGAGAACCACCTCTGCACGGTTATAATTCAAATTATTACCGTTTTCTTCATTTATTTTACTTAATTTTGTTTCGCGCTCCATCTCTTTCTCACTCTACTTCTTCGATATTTTCTCTTCGCCGGAATTCTTCGCCGTCGCTCCAGATTTTCCGTTCATCTTTTCAGGTACTTCGCTGCTACTCTCCTTGTAGGCTTTACTTCTTTTAGTACGTTGTAGTTGTAATGTCATTCTTGTCTGACTTGGGGGGAGGGTTTGACCTAAACCCTTCCGAATCATCTACTCGCCGGACTACTTCTGCCGGTGAAGAAGCTTCTTCCCCCTCTGCTCCTATTTACGTACCCTCTATATCTCCTAAGAAAAAAGGGTCGGGATCTGTTTCTGTTTCTTTACCCATAGAACCCGATTATTCTTCAAGTAGGGATAATTGGAATTTGGTTACTAAATCTACATCCCTCGTTAAGCAAGCCGAAGTCCAGGCCTTAGTTACAGATTTGAGGATAGAGGGATTCCAACTTAGGGTTCCCAGCCCTAGCGAACGGCCAAACTATACAACTCCCCTTACCTTGTCCTTCTGGAAAAAGCATTTTGAGGCGGGGCTTAGGCTTCCGATATGCTCCTATCTTGCTCGCATTTGTGATCTTTTCCGAGTTTGCCCTAGTTAAATTATCCTCAATTCCGTTAGGACTGCTCTGTCTTTCTATATAGTCTTGAAAGCCAACGGAGGCAATCTTACCCCAGAATTCTTCCATGCTTGCTACCAAATGAAATACCAAAAGGGGATGGTTATGTTCAGTTCTCGAACCAACAGTCCCGCTCACTTTCTGGGTAAGAGTACCAGAAATGAAAACTTGGTAGCCCCACTATATCTTTGTCACTCATGTGGATAATTTCTGGTCTTTCACCGTGCAACATTGGCGGTACTCTTTTGAGAAACCCTCTCAAGTAGAGGTGCAACCCATTCCTCATTCGGATGAGGAGCTTATGAGAGCATTGAATACTCGTCTTAATGTTGATAATGATTTCAATATTCGAGACCTTCTCACGGATTCTTCCGCATTGGCCTACTTTGGTTTGGCTCCTCCTCGTCGACCTTCCACTCCAGGGATGAGTAGGTGTTCGCTCCAGTGTTTGGTTGAATTCAAACACTTGGTAAATCTTGCAAAATGTAATAATTTTTATCTCTCTGACTATTGCAGTTATGGACTGGTTGAAGACTGCTCAAGGCGTTCAGGAGGAGGATGATGTTATCGTGGTGGGATCCACCTCAGGCTCTGTTCCTCTGCCTTTGTTCCCCAAACTTGAGGTCAACTTTCCCCTCAGCAAAGTGGTTGAGGAGCAAACTTCCCGAGGAGCATCCTCCAAGGGCAAGTCTACTCCTGCTTCTCCTGTGCATCCTTCTTCGGGAGGAGTGCGTACTAGGACTCGCAGTCGAGCAATGACTGATCTGCCTCCTCCTCCAGCCAAGAAGGGGAAGGGTGACAAGACATCTGGGAGTAAGGTTTCTGCTATGTCTGTCCAGCAATTCTCCAATCAACTCGAAGTTCATCTCCTTGTACCACTAGTTTCTATGGAATGTTCCCATTTCATAGCTCTATTCCGCCATATGACCAACTCTCTCGAGAGGCATCAAGCCTCAAAATTCTCTACTGAGGCTCTTCACAACGCCATAGGGTTTACCTTGATTCAGGTTTGAATACTCTCCCTTTATAACACAAATTTTCGTCATTTTTGTGGCAAGATAACTTATTCATTTTCTTATCAGGCCGGTGCTTTCTTGGCTGAGTTCGAAGAAAGGAGGAAAGAAGATTCCACCGCTTCCTCCCAAACAAAGAACGAGGAGATTGCCAAACGTCTGCCAAATCCGTACCGATGTCTGACACAGGATATTTATGCCTCGAGAAGGCAAATCCGTACTGTACTTCAAACTAAATGTTGATAAAGTATAATCGGGGAAGGTTACCACGAGGTAACCTCCCTCTAAAGCATGATTCCATGATTCAGGGCATACTTCCCCCACTATTCCGAGTATTGGGGCAAGGTTGTCATTAAAGTAAGAGAATACTAACATTAGTGGAAGGTTGCCTTTTTGGCAACCTTGACGTACCGAAGGTGTCCCATTAGTGTCCAAAATCAAGACGTCTTGAAACGGAGAAGAGAAGACGCCGAAGACGGAGGAGCTGCAGTCCAGTTTATGAATCTAATTGGGAGCACAAGTCAGCTGGAAAACTTACCATAAATGGACCGACAACAGCGACGTGCAAAAAGCATGGTTGTAGGTACCATTTATGGAAAAGTTACCAGTAAAGCACATGGAGAGCCATGCCTTTTGCAGAGGGTCAATAGCTTTTTCCAACAGCTAGTTTGACCTATAAATATAGGTCTCCACAACAAAGCTAAAATGAGGGTTTTGGATACAAATAGAGAAAAAGCACTCCAGAGTGCCGAGAGACATCACAAAGAGTAAAACGGCGCAAACAACTTTTCATCTCTTTCTCTTTCCAAGCAAGAAGACCATGAAGAAGGAGTAGAGTTATTTCTCTCTTCTTCCCCCTAGTCTCTCAAAAGTTCCCCTTCTTAATTGAGGTTAGCGTCCTTGTCCTTGCTTGCTTTGTATCTCTTCAGGACTCGCTCTCAAAGAGATTGAGTTCTTAGCCTTGGGTTGAAGCCTCCACTCTCCTAAAGTGTTGAGGCTTCCTTGTTGGATTCTCCCCCCTAAAATCCAAAGCCAGGTCTGACTTTGAACCCAGAATCAAAGTCCAGAGGTCCCTTGAAACCTAAAATGCAAGAGTTGGTTCCTTAGTTACAGGAATCTAAGACACGCTGAACACTTGCCCGGAAAAGTGTTGAGGGGTATTATTCGAACCCGGAATCGAACTGGTAGGGTCCCTTAGAACCACGAATCTAAGACAGGGTGAACACTTACCTGGAAAAGTGTTGAGGCGTCTTGTTCAAACCCGAATCGAACTGGTTAGGTTTGCTTGGAACCCGGAATCCAAGTGGGCGTTTGGTGAAGCACGCGTAAGCTTACCTAGTGGATTGCTTCCCCAAAAAGAAAGTTGTGGATGTAGAAGGTTGATCTCCAAACCACGTTAAAATATTGTGTGCTTACTTTCTGTACTTTACATTCAGTATTTTAATTTCACTACCTAACCAACTGACCCTAACATATGCACTGCACTAACTTGGGAATTGAACCTTCCCCTTTTCACTAAGGTTTCAGTTATTGTAACGAGTTTATCTTCCACCATTTTCCGCATTACATAACTGTTTAAAACATCAGTTGGTGCAAGCAGCTGAACTTCAGGCATAGGAGTCAGCTGAGCTACCAACTGTGTGATTGGCTCCAATTGAGCAACTCAGTTGTAGAGCTACTCCAACTGTCTCTTCCAGTTGTGAGTAAACTGTCATGAGCAGTATATCTCAGTGAAAAGACGTTAAGTAAAACGAAAATTGCTACTGGTGTATTCCCCCCCCAATCAGATTAGTCATTCCTTAAGGAATGATCATTGCCTACGAAAAAAATATACCAGTCGTGGGATTAGGAATAGATGCGGTAATGACCATTCCATTCTTATTCCATTTGAACGTACCAGCCATCAGCTTAGGGTTATGTGAGTGTATAAGATGAAAGAAATGGTGGCAAATCGGGATCGAGAAACAACTTGAACAGTGGCAATTGAAATTTAAGAGTACGAAATGATTCTGCTACAATGGCGGAGGGAGCATGGGGCATGGGGATCCTTGGACCCCCACCAATTTGTAACATTAGTGGGGTATATATCCAATTTTAATTGAATTATTAAAGAACAATATTACTCCTTCCGTCCCGTGAAAAGATGACTTCTTTTCCTTTTCGGGACGTCCCACGAAAGATGACCTCTTTCCATATCATGAAATAATTATTTACATTCACATCGCTTTTACATTTGCATTCACGCTACTTTTACATTTTATTATTTATTCACACTACTTTTACATTATTTATCAATAAAATACTCCACTAAATACACTCACTATTCTTAATCCATTTATTTTTAATCTCCGTGCTGGAATGAAAGATGTCATCTTTCGTGGGACGAAGGGAGTATTATGGAGTAAATTTGTGATTTTGATTTAAATCATCTTGTTTATGAGAAGCTTGAGTGTATATTGCGGGAAATAAATTCTAATATATTCGATACTATTTTGCAAGGATCAACACACATTGTTAGTGTTTTATAATTTGTTCGATATTTTGAGTAATTGGTTTGGATTTCTAAGTATCGTGGAATTCATTTCTATTTTAACTGATTGATTTCTACTTTTAAAGGTTGTAATTAACTTGTAATTATCGAAGCTAACATGTTATTTGAAGGTTATAATTTAATAATTTTAATTACATTTATTCATTTCTATTTTTTTATTTCTTTTACATATTATAAGATTATGATATGATAAGTTGGACCTCCCACTAGAAAAAGTCTGGCTCCGCACTACTGCTATTTCAACCACTTCGACGAGGACCTGGGAATAGATACCTAACCCTGGAAATTTTTTTATTCAATACTTCACCGCGAAGGTGGTGGTGGCGGCAGCGGCTGCGGTGGGTGGCAGATTGCTGGTAGAG
This sequence comes from Schizonepeta tenuifolia, assembly GCA_029490685.1. Lineage (NCBI taxonomy): Eukaryota > Viridiplantae > Streptophyta > Magnoliopsida > Lamiales > Lamiaceae > Schizonepeta > Schizonepeta tenuifolia. The sequence continues at coordinate 47,412,228 of CM055960.1, read as the reverse complement.
GTAGGAGGATTAAAGAAGAAGGCGGCGGATGCCGCCGGTTTGGCCTTCGGTGTTGCCGTTAGTAATGAACTGATTAAAATGATATAAATACTTTCCTATGGGATGGTAATACGTTGTAGTAGTAGTCAATAAAATAAAATAAAAATACGTTGTAGTAGTAGTAATTATTAATTTAGTTTATATTTATCAAATTAAATGCAGTAATTATTGTTTTTCCAAATAAATCATATAATAAATTCAATAAATATTTGCCGATATGTTCTTTCGTTTTGTTTAAAAATTATAAAGATAATAATAATGTACTATATGAATTCAGAAAAGATGATTAGTAGCTAATTATGTACGCATCAATTCATGCAGAGGTGATGGTAGTCAATAGGAATTATATTGCACGTTTAAAATCTCGACTCGCATGAACACTTACTTTTAGTGGGAATATGTTTGCTGAGAAGACTTTTTGAATGGACTCTTTTTATCTAGTTTGATGTGTTGCACTTGATGGTATTTGTGATATTCACTTGCCAAAGGTATAGTGAAAATCAATCTCATAAAGTATATTTTATTTGGAAATTGTTCCAAAAAAGGTTTCCCATCAAAGAAAACTTGAACAAAAACAATATTTTACATGACAATAAAATTTTATCCCGTGTATTATGTTCATAAAATTTCAAATCAATTTCCCACTTGATGATCGAGTCACTTTGTGACTGAAATTTGATTTCTAGCGAGTTTGTGACTGAATTGTGTTCAAAATACCTTTTATCGACATTTTATATTGGAAGACAAAGAAAATAGGGGGAAATGTTAAATTTTAGTTGGTGTTGTACTATTTGGATAATTTGGAATGTGCCGACCAATTTTACTTTTAATGGAATTAATCCAGGCTTCACAAAGATTACGGAAGGCATGCATAATAGTTTCTTGAAGTAGCTTTGCACACATTTTTCATGTTCTTCTTGCTTTTCATTTACCAATTGGTGTCTTTGATGGATAGATTGTATTAATTACAGTTCCTTTACATTGTGTATAGGTTGAGTACCCTTGTACTCATTTATGTTGGAAATGGTTTAAATATTAACCATTATTGAGGATAAATATTGTTGATTAAATACTTATTATTTAATTAAAATATTTATTGGATGTTAATCTACGCCGTAAGTAGATGAACGTGGTATATTTAATATCTCTAAACCGATTTCTGGTGAGTGAGATATTGTATGCTAAAGGTTGGATGTTGAAGTAGTAATTAACATGTTGTTAATTATAATAAATGTTAGTTGTCCCACATCGGTTATATGTGGATGATTTGACTAGTATTTAAGGCTATGTCTGTATGGGCTTAATAACTTGTTGGGTTGGTGTGTATGGGTGCCTACGCGCGCGCCGACGACGCAGCCGCCGCCGCCGCCGTCCGTCCGGACGGGCGGGCTCGGGCTCGGGCTCGGGCTCGGACTCGGATCTTGGATCTTGGCAATTGGTGTTTGGGCCTTATCTTTTTGGACCAACCCCACAAGCCCAATCCGGAAGCCCAGTGTGTGAAGCCCATCGGCAGAGAGACTCTTGGCTGCTGTAACCGCCGGAGACTCTTCACATCCGGCAACCTTTGGTGTCTGAAACCGCCGGCCATCATGGCTGAATTGATGGCGACGAGTCCCTTCACTTGATCGAGAGCTGCTATATAGGAGCATCCTCATTTGCAGTTTTTACTCATTCCAAGCAATCTGCACTCCTCTAAAGCATTTCATAGCATATCATACACTAGTTCAGTCTTCGTTCCTGTTCAGTTCGCCAGAGCTCGGTTCTGTTTGTGGTGCTACTACAACCGAGACGTCAATATCGTTTTAACCTTTGGAGACGAGCCGCCTTACCGTGAGCACTACCGGGGCGTATTCTCGTCTTGCGGGCAGAAGTTTTACTTCGGACGATCTTTGGTTTATTTTAAACTTAGTTCTTCAGTTTCATTGTAATACTATAAGTTTGTTCGTATTCAAGTCAATCAATAAAGAAGTATTGTCCATTACTATCTACACGAGCAAGTACCCGAATTCCTAACAATCGCAAGACGAGAATATCAAAGTTACTTGTTCTTGTGCTTCCTCAAAATTGAAGTTCACCTGAATCACTGCTGGAAAAAAATGTCTACCAATTCGAGCACTGGCGCTTCCACTCTTCCTTCCACCAATTCTGGAACCATTGGCTCCTCGAGCTCAACTATGGCTCCTGTTCAACCTGCTGCTCGGCTAATGCCTATCGCCGAGAAACCTCCCAGTTTTTCGGAAATTGATTTCAAAAGATGGTCCCAAAAGATGATGTTTTACATCACCACAATGGGGCTTGCTAGCTTCCTGCGTGACGAAAGACCTCCTGTCCCAGCCGAGGACGAGGCAAATGTGCAAGTTCGTTTTGACTACGATACTTGGGTGCATTCTGACTATCTGTGTCGGAATATGTTGTTGAACGGGCTTGATGATGGCATGTTCAATGTGTTCAGCATCAAGGAGACAGCCAAAGAAATTTGGGATGCTCTTGAGTTGAAGTACCGTGTTAATCCTGCTAGCACGAAGAAGTTCGTAGTGACGAGGCTCACCGAATTCCAAATGGTGGACAATCGTCCTATGATGCCCCAAGTACAAGAGTTCCAAACTCTTATACACGATGTTCATTCCGAGGGGATGCCTCTTCCCGAGGCGTATACTGTGGCGCTCTTGGTTGACAAGTTGCCGCCAAATTGGAAGGAGTTCAAGGGATATCTTAAGCACAAGCGAAAGGAGATGACCCTTGAGACGTTGGTGGCTAAGCTTCAAACCGAAGCTCAAGTCCGTGATCAAGACATGAAGGCCAAGGCTCCAATGGAGGCTAAGGCAAACTTGACCGATGGTAGGGGCAGACCTTCAAAGAAGCGTCCGTATCCTGCCAAAGGCAAAGGAAAAGAAGTGGCACCTCCGACTAAGTTCACCGGAACGTGCTACAATTGTGATAAGCCCGGACATATGGCGAAGAACTGCCGTCTGCCGAAGAAGAAAGGAAAGAACAAGGTCAACCATGTCCAAAAGGACTTCGACACTTGGGATAAAAACGACCTTGTTGCCATGATCACCGAGGTAAACCATGTCTCGGACCCTAATCCTGTTACTTGGTTTCTTGACACAGGTGCGACCGTTCATATCTGCATGAACCGGGACTTGTTCTATACCTACAAGGAAGTTCAAGACCGTTTTGTCACCGAGGCGAGTGACCGTACCTCACCTGTTCTTGGAGTTGGGACTGTTGTACTCCAATTCACTTCCGGTGTGGAGATAACTTTGAAGGATGTGCTGCATGCTCCGACAATCCGCAAGAATTTGGTGTCAGGCGTCAAACTAGTTAGGGCTAAGTTTGATATAGATCTTCGTAGTGATTTTATAATCATACGTAAGTTTGATAAGACTCTTGGAAAAGGTCACATTGTTGATGATATGTTCAAGTTATGTGTTCGTACTTGTAAGCCTTCTAAGGCAGTTGCTAATGATAATAAAGCTACTACTTCTGCTTACTTGCTTGAGTGTTGTGATTTATGGCATTGTAGACTTGGTCACGTAAATCTAAATGCTATAAAAAGACTTGTGAACATGGACATGTTAAAAATTGATTTATCTAAGACACAAGACAAGTGTAAAGTTTATGTTGAAGCAAAAATGGCTAAATTACCGTTTAAGTCGGTAGAACGAAGCACTAAACCTCTAGAACTTGTTCACACCGATGTGTGTGACTTAAAGTTTGTGCAAACTAGAAGTGGTAAAAGGTATTTTATTACCTTTATTGACGATTGCACAAGGTATTGTTACCTTTACTTGTTAAGAAGTAAAGATGAGGCTATTGAAGCTTTTAGAAACTTCAAGAATGAAGCCGAAAATCAACTTGGTTGCCGAATCAAAATGGTTCGAAGTGATAGAGGTGGAGAGTATGTTGCTCCGTTTGCTGAATTATGCAACGAAAGTAGTATAATCCATCAAACGACTGCTCCTTATTCACCACAATCAAATAGCGTTGCTGAACGTAAGAATCGTACTCTTAAAGAGATGATGAACGCCTTGTTGTTTAGTTCAGGATTACCCCAGAACATGTAGGGGGAAGCTGTTTTGACAGCTAACTATATCTTGAACAAGATTCCACTCAAAGGGAAGGACGTGACTCCTTATGAACTTTGGAAAGGGAGGAAACCTTCTTATAAATACCTCAAAGTGTGGGGGTGTTTAGCTAAGGTTGAAGTGCCTTTACCAAAACAAGTTACAATTGGACCTAAAACGGTAGATTGTATCTTTATTGGTTATGCACTTAACAGCAGCGCGTATCGGTTTGTTGTACACAAATCCGATATACCCGACATTCATGTGGGAACGACGATGGAATCAAGGAATACTGTATTCTTTGAGAACATCTATCCTAATAAGGATAAGGTTGATCCTAACTCTAGGAAGAGAGTTGAGGATGAAGCTACGAGCTCTAAACTTGTAGATGAGTCTATGATTTCTGAACCCACAGATGAAAATGTTGCATCGAGTTCTAATCCGGTGTTTTATGGACCGCCGAATAGAAAGCGACTTAGGTCTATGCCTGTAAATGAGCCTAGACGTGGTATTAGAGTACGGAAAGCAAAAATTTATGGACCGGATTACGTCATTTTAATGCTAAACGGTGAACTGGTATCCGTAAAAGAAGCCTTATCTGGTTCGAATGCGGCTTTGTGGAAAGAAGCTATAGACATCGAGATTGAGTCTATTATGCTTAATCACACTTGGGTGTTAGTTGAACTACCACTAGGCTGTAAGGCATTAAGATGCAAGTGGATCCTAAAGAAGAAGTACAAGTCTGACGGTACTATTGATAAATATAAGGCCAGACTTGTAGTTCAAGGCTTTAGACAAAAAGCCGGTTATGATTTCTTAGATACCTATTCGCCCGTGACGAGACTTACTTCTATTAGGGTGCTTCTCGCTATTGCTGCTTTGCGCAATCTTGAGATTCATCATATGGATGTTAAGACTGCATTCTTGTATGGGGAGTTAGACGGTGAAATCTATATGAAGCAACCAGAAGGGTTTGTTGTACCTGGAAAAGAGCACATGGTATGCAAACTACAACGGTCTTTATATGGATTGAAACAAGCGCCTTTGCGTTGGCACTTGAAGTTTGACGAAGTGATGTTGTCAAATGGTTTCAAGATCAACGAGAGTGACAAATGTGTCTATATTAAGAAAACGGGTGACGATTATGTTATCGTTTGTCTTTATGTAGATGACATGTTAATCATGGGTAGTAATTCTCGTGTGATTGGTGAAACCAAGAGGATGCTAAGTATGAATTTTAGCATGAAAGATATGGGCTTAGCTGACGTTATTCTTGGAATTAAGATTCTAAGAACGCCCAATGGAATTGCATTGTCGCAATCTCACTATGTTGAGAAAGTGTTGAGGAGATTCAACGCTTATGAGAAACCTATTGCTAAGACTCCTTGGGAACTGAATGTTCATCTAAGTGAGCACAAGGGGGAACCTGTGGGTCAAGATGAATATGCTAAGATCATTGGGAGTTTGATGTATTTGTCAAACTGTACCCGACCTGATATAGCATGCTCGGTTCACAAGTTGAGTAGTTATACTGCTAATCCAAGTAAAGAACATTGGAGAGCCCTAGAGCGCGTACTGGGTTATTTGAAATATACTCAAAACTTTGCGATTCACTATTCAAGAGAGGCTGCTGTACTTGAAGGGTATAGTGATGCTAATTGGATATCTGACTCCAAAGACTCGTTTTCTACGAGTGGATACATGTTCACTATTGGGGGTGGTGCAGTATCTTGGAAGTCTAAGAAACAAACTTGTATTGCCAGGTCTACCATAGAATCTGAATTCATAGCTTTGGATAAAGCTGGTGAAGAAGCCGAATGGCTTAAAAATTTCCTCGAGGATATTCCATGTTGGACGAGGCCGGTGTCGTCTGTGTTGATACACTGTGATAGCCAATCGGCTATTGGACGAGCACAAAATATGTTTTATAACGGTAAGTCTCGACATATTCGTCGACGACATAATACCGTAAGACATTTGATCTTGAGTGGGGTTATCTCAATTGACTATGTGAGGTCAATAGATAATCTAGCGGATCCGCTGACTAAGAACATTAATCGAGATCAAATGTATAAACTGTTAGAGGGAATGAGTGTTAAATCCACATCTTAAGGATGATTATAGCGGATACCCAACCTTGCATATTGGAGGATCCCAAGAGCTTGGTTCAATGGGACAACGAAGTTATAAGAATCCGTGTGTTAAACACTCGAACATACCTATTCTTTGAGAACAGTGAGTGTTTGTTTACCTACAAGTGGTGAGGTTAAGTCTTATGACTTTTAATGATTCTTGGATATCTCGGAGAGGTCAAGTATAGTAGGATACTTGGAAATAAGAATCACCTATATAAGTGTGAAGTGAGGGCCGCTTCAATTGATACACTTATGAATCCAAAGGGGTGTCTAAGGCCGAAAAGGACACAAAACGTTAGAACGAACGGAATTGAGATGATATTGTGTCAATATTGTTGTCTCGGTATACACCATGGAGGACTAGTTCAAGGTTTTCATAACCACTATGCCGCCGGTATACTCGATAATATTGACTATGGATAAGTTCAAGGTCACAAGCTACCTAGCCAAATGCAGTATTGTCTCTTGAGGACTGAACTTTGCATTTGCATTCATTTTGCATTGGCATTCTCACTTATGTGGGGGATTGTTGGAAATGGTTTAAATATTAACCATTATTGAGGATAAATATTGTTGATTAAATACTTATTATTTAATTAAAATATTTATTGGATGTTAATCTACGCCGTGAGTAGATGAACGTGGTATATTTAATATCTCTAAACCGATTTCTGGTAAGTGAGATATTGTATGCTAAAGGTTGGATGTTGAAGTAGTAATTAACATGTTATTAATTATAATAAATAGTTGTCCCACATCGGTTATATGTGGATGATTTGACTAGTATTTAAGGCTATGTCTGTATGGGCTTAATAACTTGTTGGGTTGGTGTGTATGGGTGCCTACGTGCGCACACACACATACGCGCGCGCCGCCGCCGTCCGTCCGTCCGGACGGGCGGGCGGGCTCGGGCCTGGGCCTGGGACTGGGACTGGGATCTTGGCAATTGGTGCTTTGGGCTGGTGTTTGGGCCTTATCTTTTTGGACCAACCCCACAAGCCCAATTCGATTAATTGTTGAGCCCAATCCGGAAGCCCAGTGTGTGAAGCCCATCGGCAGAGAGACTCTTGGCTGCTGTAACCGCCGGAGACTCTTCACATCCGGCAACCTTTGGTGTCTGAAACCGCCGGCCATCATGGCTGAATTGATGGCGACGAGTCCCTTCACTTGATCGAGAGCTGCTATATAGGAGCATCCTTATTTGCAGTTTTTACTCATTCCAAGCAATCTGCACTCCTCTAAAGCATTTCATAGCATATCATACACTAGTTCAGTCTTCGTTCCTGTTCAGTTCGCCAGAGCTCGGTTCTGTTTGTGGTGCTACTACAACCGAGACGTCAAGATCGTTTTAACCTTTGGAGACGAGCCGCCTTACCATGAGCACTACCGGGGCGTATTCTCGTCTTGCGGGCATAAGTTTTACTTCGGACGATCTTTGGTTTATTCTAAACTTAGTTCTTCAGTTTCATTGTAATACTATAAGTTTGTTCGTATTCAAGTCAATCAATAAAGAAGTATTGTCCATTGCTATCTACACGAACAAGTACCCGAATTCCTAACAATTTATTTATAAATGAATTATGCTGACATTATTTAATCAAACCAATTATATTAACAATAGTATATTCAATTTCATGAATTAAATTAGATGTTTGTATTGCAATTATGGATCGATAAGACGAATGTGGTTTTTATTGTAGTATTATTATCATATTCTAGCTTAAAATTTAATTTTCTGAGTATGACATTTTGATTGCAGTTTTCAAATTTTGTGAAAAACGCAATGCTAAAAAATAACTCAAATAGATGTTCATGTTTCAAAATGAAATAAATTTAAGATTTATAACTTGTATACTTTTTATCAGTAGTGTATATTTTTCTACCTGTCGCTTAATAAATATTCTAAACATATATGGACCAATTTTATCCTTTTGTGCTTATGTCGTGGAAATTTGTAGTAATTGTTAGTTTAGTTGTGTTCTAACTAAAACAATATTAGTGATGCTATATTTCAAGTTTGATATTCCTTAGTATATATTTATTTTCAAAATATAACCAATAATCAATATTTATACATAACACAAATTTCAAGTTTTTTTTAAATCGGATTCATACATTTTAGTTGGTTAAATCAAATTTATATAACAACACGTTAGCGTATCATAACATATTAAAATAACAAGTATGAAGAAAATAGAGACATATTTTGAAATAGTCATAATGATCATTAAAATATAAATTTTGGCCCACCTTCTTAAAAAATATAAATTTTGGCCATTTTTTTCAATTTGGGACGAAAATACCCTTAATGAAATGCGGAGCGGGTCGGGTTTGACGCGGGCGGACGCGGGTCGGGTCGGGCGGGTATGAAGCATTTGGTACTTTTGGTACAAATTTAGTCTTATTAGTACCAATTGTTCTAGTACATCTGGTACGAATTTAGCCTTATTAGTACCAATTGTTCCAGATTTGGTACAACTGAGACGAATTGTCAAATTAGTTCCAGATGTTCCAAGTTATGATATGGTACTCTTGGGACGAACATCCCAATTATTTCAAGTTATACTACTCCGATTTTGCGGCTCCGCCTTCGCTCCGATTACTAATATAAAGATAATCGTCGGGCAACAATTTAGATTTTTTCGGCTCGCTCCGAGGCTTTCGGCTCCCCTCGCTCGAATCTTGACCAAAGAAGAAGCGGCAAACAAAAAAACGAAGAGGCAAACAAAAATTTGGAAATTAAAAAAAAATTGAAAAAAAAAAAAAAAAACAGAAAAAAGGAAAAACATCTGGAAAATAAAAAAAACAGAAAAAAGAAAAAGAAATCTGGAAAATAAGAAAAAAAAATCTGAAAAATAAAAAATAAAAAATAAAAAAAAAAAAAGAAAAAAAAAGAAAAAAAAAAAAGAAAAAGTTATGGAAAATAAGAAAAAAAATAGAAAAAGAAAAGAAAAAAAACTGGAAAATAAAAAAAAACAGTAAAAAAAAATTGAAAAGGAAATTAAGTGTCAATAAAATGGATTAAAGAGTGATGGATCACAAATAAAAAAGGGAAAGAGGTATTTAGGTCCTAAGTTAAAAAAATGGCTATAATTTATATTTATGAAGAGGGTGAGCCATAATTTATATTTCAATACTCATATTGGCTATATCACATGATATTCTCAAAAACATATTCGACTTCCTATACTTGCAATTTCCCAGATTAATTTGCGACCAAGTAAACTAGATTTATTCACACACGTTGCGCTCTGTCTGATTGAATTTTAATTCTACATTTTTAGAGTTAAAAGAGTATCATTTTGGTATTATTATGTCTATATTACAATTAAATATTTCAAAATAATAAAACTCATCAAAGTGAACCTTCTTGCTGCATATAATAATATATTTAGCAAACACAATAATTAAATTAACGTTACTACTATATTAATTTGGTACTATTAATTCAATATATACACATTATTATATAGTGAACTACATTTGTCAAACTCCAAAACTTAATATTTGAATTTGAAATAATTGATATGACATGGGAAGATGAAAACATATAAAGTCATGACTTTATATTGGAAAGTATACAGTTATTTGCATGTGACATGCAAAATAGAAGGGAAAATGAATCCCAAATTATTTTGCTTTAATATAGTATAGATGTATTGATCGACATAAAGTAATTACGTAACTTGTGGTCTTAGTAATTACCATTTCGAATGCTATTGCGTTTATTTGCGTGTAAATGTGCACTTGTTCAATTCTAATTAAAATGTTTGTACACAGCATCAATACTTCCAACGTTTAAGTAATTTGAAACTTTTAAGACAGCAATTAGTTTAACCCGTTTCTTTTTTTCTTGGGGATGCAAATGAAATGAATGAACTTGTATAAAGCAAAGCTATTTATGACACACTTGTAATTTGTTCGGCTCATGGACTTTAGTAGAAACATTTTTAGTTAACCACGACTCTCTTAAATTTGTTGGAGGGTAGACTATTATAATTTCAATTATACTACTTAATAACAACAGTAATAAGGTTCAAAATAAAATAAAAACAACAATAATAATTCTTGACTTCTCGCTTGCTCGTCGGGAGGCCAATTTAGCGGCTCATAGCTTCGCTAATTTCGCTTTTGAACATCGATGTGTACTTATTTGGAAGTCGAACTTTCCGTCTTGACTTCTAACAATCGTCAAAGCCGATTTGACTTAGTAATGAAATTTTTCTTTATTTAAAAAAAATATTAGTAAATAATGATGATGAGATTAATGAGTGGCACGTGAGAGACACGTGGGGATTCGCAATCACCCAGATTTGGGTTACATTTCTTTCAAGTGATATTATTTTGGTTTGGATGGAGTTTTGATATCTCAGGTGGTATGTATACAATGATAATTATAATCTTATTATTGCTAGTTACTATAATTGTCATCACTACTACTCCTTCCTTCTCTCGCTCTCTCTCTCTCTCTTGCGCGCATACACCTCTTTTCTGCTCCAAGGGTTTGTAATATCAGCACCAATTCCGTGGCTCCGATCTCAGTTTCATCCGGATTCTAGGTTTTGTTGGTTGTATACATCTGCAATAAATTTCACGATTCGCAGATTCTGAATCTACGAAGATCCGTCAGGGAAAGATACCTCCGGCATTTCCTGCGTTCCGCTGCTCGTTTCAGGGTTCTGATTGATGAGGGCCGTCACCGATATCATTATTTGAGGAATCTGAGATATGGATTTGGATTTCAATGGCGACATGGCGAGCCTCGATGCCGAGCTATTGCAGCTTGCGGAGGTGTCTTCTTTGGCCATCAAGGCCAATCCTTATGTCACGGTGAAGCTATTCGACCAGTGGTTATCGCTTCCTGAAACCAATTCTTTGGTAATTTATTTTTTTCATTAGTTCTTGTATTACAATTTGGCGGTGATTGTCGTCGATTGGGGTAGTCTATTATATGCTCAATTCGTTGGATACATCAACGTTGTTGCCGAATGTGAGGATTGACGTCTGAAAGAAAGATGATTGTTATACGTGTAATTCATGTGTAATTCATATTTTCAACGTAGTTGTAGTCATAGTTTATGTAGGGAAGATGGCAAACAAGAGGATTGAAGTATATTATGGTGTTTGCAATATGCATAGAAACAATATAAATACATGGCATGCTGCAAGGAGATGGAAATGTGAATGTTGGTAGCCTAAGTCTAAGATGAATGAAGTTTGCAATGTAGTGGTTGCATCCCTTTATCAATAATGTTCAATGAAAAATCTTAGCTTAGATGGATCTAATGAGAACAATAATGATTATTTCAGTGCTCTTAAATCTATACTGAGGGCCAACTAATTACTCTGGCCAGATTACAGACTTTTTTTTTTTTTTTTTTTTTGAGCAATTGGTTTGCTGGACTAAATTGGTTTGCTGTTGCTCTTAGCTCTTGATGTGTATGTGCCTGTGTGATTAATAGTGTCAAGAGGTTGCACATTTACTGACTGGACCTATATAATCATGATATTTAGAAAATCTTAGGGTGCTTAAATAATCTTATTAAAAAATGGCCTTTTATTGCAATATGAATATCACAAATGTGACTGATGAACTTCTGAGTTTAAATATTGACCATGCATGCAATCAATTTTTTCTTCTTTCATAAGCTATATAGTGAACCTGACTGCCTTGCAATACCTTTATGAAAATTTTAAAACCTATGTTTCTCTGATTGTTTCCATGTCAACTTTCCTAACACTTTATCAACTGACACTTGTATTTCTGGTCATTTTGCTGCATTAATATTTTGGTCCTTTAAAATATGCAAATTGCCAATGGAAGCAAGTTAGTTTGATGGTTTCTTGCAGTGTTTCCTATGTATATGTATTTGGCTTTTAATTATCTTATAGTTGCAACGAAAATCAAGTTTTATGTAAGAAGGTCCTCCAATTTACAGGTAAAATCATTGCTTAAGAATGCCAAAGGAGCAGGTCCTTTGAATGTCTCTGGAACATCCTCTGGCACAAATGCCGCAACAAGCAATACATTGCCTTCAATGTTTTCTGCTGGCAGCACGCCGCCACTCTCACCAAGAAGTTCATCAGGTTCACCTCGGCTCACGAAACACAGGGTAGGTCCATCTGTGTTAGGGTCACCCCTGAAGTTAATAAATGAGCCAGTAAAGGAGCATATACCGCAGGTTCATTTAGTTGGTTTTTGATATGTTAGTGGTTATTTATTCAACTTATTTTCATCTATTGGCTGCTGATTCTCTTTGTTTTGGTAATAGTTTTTGATCCGTGACAATACTTGTAATAAATGCAGTTCTATTTTCTTAATGGCCGTCCACCACCAAATGAATTGAAAGAACGATGCTTGTTTAGAATCAATCAGTTTTTCTATGGTCACGTGGATGGGCTCCAAATGCATGGTGAGATTTGCCATATTTGTTGCATGTTCTTTTCTGTTAGTTTTATTAATTACTTTGTTATCTACTGATACAAGTGGAACTTGCAATTCAGATATGAACATATAATCCATTGATGGCTGTCATAAATATGCTTATAATTCCCTATTCTATTCTGCCATCTGGAACTTCCAATATTTGTTTCAAATAAATCTGGAACTTTCAATATGAGATAAAACATCTCTCCTACCAATAGTGGCTGTTCATAAGCTGACATTTTTCTTGGGGATCAGAATTCAAACCAGTGACGAAGGAAATTTGCAAGCTTCCGTCATTCTTCTCGCCCGCACTTTTTAGAAAGATTGATACTGATAGCACTGGAATTGTGACCAGGTAGTCACTGTGTTACTTTCTCTTCCTTTTCTTGACTTATTGTCTTCTTGTTTTGGATATTTTCTCTCCTTTGATTCATGTGTAAGAATGATAATAAACTAGTTTAATCCATAGAAACAATAATTAAATTACATGTGATTGTTATATCCAATAATCCAAGTCATCACTTCTCTAGTTTTTAATTATATAAGGAAATCCAGCAAAGATGATTATGGTAGTGAATTAGTGACCCCTATCAGCATAATACAATAACCTGTGAGGCTGATATTTTTTTAATAGTGCTCGAGATTGATCTGGACTTGAATTTTTGTAGCTAACACTAACTTCACGTTGACGTTATTTATTTGCTTTACTCAACCTTTGTATATGACTGTAGACTAAGTTCGATAACATGTGTTTTTCTGATTTTGATGTTGTAGGCCACAATGTAGAATTTCACAAGAGAACTTAAAATAACAAGGTTCCTGATCAGGAAAATAACCGAAGTACCATCTGTCGACTCTGACACTTAACTTTTAAGCAAAAGTTCAAAACTCAGATAAACAATAGCAAAAACTCTGATTACACAGCACAATATGTGTATACATGAAGCTTTTTTAAGCTGTTTTTATCATTGTGAATTAAGACTTTGACGTTGGCTACAGTCCCAAATTTGGCTTGTTATCACTATAGGTATGCAGGCCAAGTTGCTGTGGCCTGGGATTAATTTGTCTCTAAGGCAGTTGGGACAAAAGGGTATTCATTCTAGTGTTTTGCATACAGACTAATCTACTAAGTGCTTGGTCTGATTCTCAAGCACCACGTAGAGATGAAGTCTGGAAGTTGTCTTTGGACTTCTTATCCTTAATTAGAAGTTAACTGTAGGATTGTACTTGGCCTTGTTGTTGCAGCCAAGTGCCAGCTAGAGAAGCATACCTAACACGGAGCATAACTGAAAAATTGGATAAAAAAAAGTGGTTGCGTACCCCAACTACAACTGATAATTTAATTTGAAGTACATTTTCATTAAATAATCCTCATCTCAGCATGTATGTGTGCACCGTTAATGGTTGTTTATCTGTACACAATATCTGATTCATTTTCTTGTCATGCCTTCTTTGTTATTGATGTATGTACTCTTACTGTATCAATGAGATGCCAACAGGGAAGCATTTGTTGATTATTGGATTAACGGAAACATGTTGACAAAAGATTTAGCAACCCAAATTTACACAATCTTGAAGCAGCCAAATGTCAGGCACATGGCTCAGGTTACATGACTGCCTTTGAGGCTTTGCTTTTCAGTGTTTGGTGAATTGTTGAGTTTGCTGATTGTTGCTGTTATCTTTCTGTGAACTTGATGTAGGATGACTTCAAACCTGTGCTTCGGGAACTTTTAACTACTCATCCAGGGTTGGAGTTCTTACAGAGTACACCTGAATTTCAAGAAAGATATGGTATGTTTCGAATTTGAGAACTTCCTTTCTTCTTTATCCTTGTTTGTTTGGCTTATTTAATATTATGTGGTTTATTCTAGTTGCTACTTCTAGATATATTTTTGGTAAAATTAGGCATGGATAGTTCTGCTTTAAATGTTGTAGAAGAGGAATAAGAAATTGACCTAGATATGAAGAAGGGAACTTATATATGTATAATCAACTTTTGGGGAACATATGAATGTCAGTGTATATTGGGTTACAACTTAATGTTCTATTTTATGTTTTCATATAACTCATAAATAATATTGGGTTTATAGTGCAAGTGCAGCTTCTCTTAGTGCCCAATGTTATTTCCCATATGACTTTAAATAAATTCCTATCTCTAAATTTGTTTATCTAACTTCAAGAAAAAAATGGGTCAACTTTTGTTGGTTTTGCAATCATAACTTGAATTTTGAATTGTAGCTCGAGCAACATTAAATTTTGTTCTTTTTTCAATTAAAACCTTTTATTTTGGTAAAATAGACCCATTATGTATGACAAAACAGTGTCATTTTAGCTAT
The DNA here is from genome assembly GCA_029490685.1 of Schizonepeta tenuifolia. NCBI lineage: Eukaryota > Viridiplantae > Streptophyta > Magnoliopsida > Lamiales > Lamiaceae > Schizonepeta > Schizonepeta tenuifolia. The sequence continues at coordinate 47,397,224 of CM055960.1, read as the reverse complement.
GTTCATCACAACAATGTTAAGTTTGCCAGCACGTTGAATTCGTTCTACTTAAATTTTGATTGATGTTTTAATTGCAAAAATTAACAAGTTATTGCTGCAAAACTAAATCATGATTTTCTAGGGAATTAAGTCCCAAAGCACAGTTAATGTAATTTATCAATGAATTTGAAAGCATATACAATATTATGATTAAGATCTAATAAATTGCTAGTTATTTTTTTTTTTTTGAAATCTCTTGCACATAGGAACTTTATTGTTCTTGCAGTTTATTATAAAGTAGAATTTCTTAAGTACTTAAAATTACCGAAAATATGAAAAATGAGTATCAGTCAATGTTGCCTCTAAATATTAATCCTAAAAGCCTTCTGGTTTAGTAAGCTTTTGTTCTTGATTTTATATCTTCAAAATTTGCATTAATTGTCAATAGGTCTACCAGATTGATAGTCAAGCTCAAAATTATTAATGACCAATCCACTTGCAAACGCCTACTTTTGAGGTACTTACATCTTAGGTTTTACCTATTACACACTTCCCCTTCCCCAACCCCAACCCCAATTTCTAAAGGACATTGCCTTACACGTTGAGCAGTAAATGATGCTACCTTCTATATTTTCTGAATGCTATTTGTGGATTACTTGTAAAGGAAGCATCTCTGGTGATGGTGCTGAACATAGCAATCTTAGTGATATGCTGATAGTTTGTACAGTCTCTCTTAATACTTGAGTGTTTTCTTGTGGAAATGCTCTGTACTATTCAACAAAGAGCCCCAATATGGTTTGCTGGTCTTAACTTTATATGAATTTTTACTTTTAACTCGGTTTTCTTGACATTAAAAACCCCATTTTTATTTGATTAACAATTTAATTTGTTGCTATCTCCAGCTGAAACTGTAATATACAGAATTTTTTACTACGTGAATAGAGCGGGTAATGGTCGTCTTACCCTCAGGGAGCTGAAACGGTCAAATTTGATTGCTGCAATGCAACATGCCGACGAAGAAGAGGATATTAACAAAGTGTTGAGGTAGTTGGAGAAATTACTTACTTTCATCTTACATTGGAAGAGCTTTTCTCTATTTTTCGGTTATAAATATAATTAAAGATAGAATGTGAACAAATTCTTATGCTATTGGTTATGCACAAACTGTCCTGACAAAATGGATCTTGAAATGTGGCATAGGAGAGGAACAGAGTGATGGCCTATTGCCTAAGTTGAAAGCATAATTTCACTTGGTTGAGATTATGTATAGGAAAATAGCATAATCTCATTTCTTGCTAGGGAGAAAGGATTCTAAGTGCACCAAAGGAATTGTTGAGTTACCGCTCATAGCCTCATATGTTTGTCCAGAACTTGTATTATATCTGCTACCACATCTTATAGAGTTGGGGGTTCTCATATTATGAAACAAGATATTAACACCAGAAAAATACTTGGACTGGAAAAACAAAAACAAATACAAGAAACAAAAAAGTTCCACAGATTTCCAGGCCTAGCACCAATTTCTCAGGAATTTCTTCGTACCCAAGTTAATTGCAGCTAACTAACAATTATTCTTCCTGGCGTAACTAATACCTCACCATATTTAGTTATTAACTAACCCTACCGACCTAAGTCAGTTCAATGCAAGAGTGGTCCAAAAGGAACCTTCAATGAATAAAACTCGAAACGTGATTAAATAAATTAGAAACTAATAAAATTACTCCAACTAACTGTTGTCCATCTTCTACGCTGATTCATATCAGTTACCAACAGCCTTATCCTCCAGGTCGTAAATTTGAAACAACCGGTCGATGTTATCCGTGTTCCATTTCACAAGCTAGTTACATGGTCTTAATGTCCTCTTGTGTCCATGTTCAATTTCACAAGCCAGTTACATGGTCTTGATGTCCTCATGTAATCAATTAAGAAACAACCCTAGGCAAAGGGAGCTGGACAAACCGCAAACGTCATACATGAGTCATCCGTGAGACAGGAGTGTTGACATAGTCATCCATCAAGCGAGTGTTTGTAGTCATAGCCTCAGCTTCAAAGGCTAGTACATGGTTTCATCCTTGAATTGGTGCATGAGCTTAGCAGTGAAGTATTGCCAAGTCAATTATGAAAATGGCATAACACCCTCTGAACCCAACAAAGGCTGTTCTTTCCATGGCCACGGGGGCCATGCCCACCTTTGCTGCATCATGTGTATTATTCAAACAAAAGTACCCTTCTTCCTGGGAAATCCGTGGCTGACAGTTTGTCAGTGTGAATGTTGGGACTTGGGAAACTCAAGTTTATTCGTCCTGGAGGAATATCATACGCAGGAAATGGGGCACTGGAGGGTCGTGCTGCTAGAGTAACTTCAGCAGTAGATAAGCAAGCCAGCAGGGGCATACAATCATGCCTAGGAAGCTATGATGATTAGATTTTTATCCTTAAGCAATAGCTGAATATTAGCTTCTCCTCAACACGTTGAGGCAATCCAATTCCCCTAATTAGTGAACTCGACATGTAGTGACTAGAGACCCTTGTCTATTGCTACCAAGCATGTCTCTATCAATATTGCTGCTGTGAATCGAAATTGAGGGCGGTTGATCCAGAAGATTTGACCAATTGATAGAGTCTAGGGCACTCATACCATGAAACAAGAAAATGACACTAGAAACTTATTACTAGTTGGATTGAAAAAAAAAAAAAAAAAAAAAAAAAACAACAAATACAATAGACAAAAGAGTGCCATAGGATTTCTCTTGTTCAGTGCTTGTGCTAATTTCTGATTTCTGAAGAATTTCTTCCTACCCAACAAGTTGGAGCTAACTCAGAATTTTTCTCATAATGATAACTAATGTCTTCGCCATATTTACATACTAACTAACACTACTGGCCTAGGCCAGTCCAGTCAATTACAATCCAACACAAGCCTAGCCTAAAAGGACCCATAAATAAATAAAACTAGTATGTTATCAAAAAAATTACAGCAAATAAAATAACTCCAACTCCATCTCCTACGGCCAATTCATATTAATATCTTTTTTTCTTTTCGGTAATTGTAATATTAAATTTAAAGATCGGAGCACAGTGGACTAGAACCCAAAGCCTTCTTTTAGCCTTAGGCATTAACCACACTACCGCTAGTCCAACACATGCACACTCATACTAACATCTTTGCCACTACTAATTGCCGTTCATTTTAATTTGCTACCTCATCTACTTTTTACTGCAGGTACTTCTCTTACGAACATTTTTATGTGATATACTGCAAGTTTTGGGAACTGGATACAGATCACGATTTTTTGATCGACAAAGAGAACCTTATCAGATATGGTAACCACGCACTTACCTACAGGATTGTTGATAGAATATTTTCTCAGGTTTGTTTTTTATTCCTCTGCCTCTTATTGAAGCCTTATTATCTTTTTTCTGTTGAGGAGAGATTGATCTTTAGTTATTAAGATGCTTCACTCAGCTCTCTAAATATTTCTTATTTGAAATTTGTTAAGGTTCCCAGAAAGTTCACCAGTAAGGTTGAAGGAAAAATGGGATATGAAGATTTCGTTTACTTCATATTGTCAGAGGAGGATAAATCATCTGAGCCTAGTCTTGAATACTGGTTTGTATCTATCTAGTATCTCATTAGCAAAATGTTTTCTGTAATTCCACAATACTGAACTTGTATGTTAGTTATTTTTGTTTTATGAAGAATTTACATTTATTTTAATTGTTGAAATGCATATAGGGACGTTGAAGTCTTAAATAGGTTTGGTGATTATCATTTTCTTCAAAGAATCCTCCTGTGTCAGCTAGTTTGTTAGATTTTGACACTATGCACTGCGGGTTCTGTTATGTACTGTCCTCCCTGAATAACTCTGAAAATGCTCGACTTCTTTTGTCATGACTCATGACATGCTAATTAGAGGGTACTGAACCTAAGGAAAAATGATATGGTTTCTGTAAGCATTACTGCACAGACCTATCTTTAAGTTCCTTTTTAGGGGATGATCAGTACATCAAGAATTGAGTTACTTGATGCTGAGCTTGTAATGTGCGCTAGTGTATGATAATTGAGATTTTCAATGGATTTGGTAAGTTGTGATTGGTTGCCGCTGAAATCAAGCTACAAGGGCATTGCACCTTACTACTGGGAGGCCTTTTCTTGGATGCTTATTAATTGTTATTTGTATTCATTTCTTGATTAAGCCAAATTGGAGTAGTTGGAAGGTCAATGAACCATCCCCTGTGCTCCATATGAGACAATATCTTGCTGTTTGGTTTCCCTCAGGTTCAAATGCATAGATTTAGATGGAAACGGGATTATCACGAGGAATGAGATGCAATTCTTTTACGAGGAACAGCTGCACAGAATGGAATGCATGGCCCAAGAGCCCGTGCTTTTTGAGGATATTTTGTGTCAGATAGTTGACATGGTTTCTCCAGAGGTAAATTCCTACAAGATTTTATGTGTTATGATCCTTTTATTTTCTGTTTCTGTGTTCTCTATTTCAATATATGCATTGTGCTTACTGTATGAGGGAGTTGTCACCTAGTGCCTAGTGGAATCAATTGTGCCCCTCTAAGACCTTGTAATGTGTTTGGTCCTGCTCTTCAGCTTTTCTATAGAAATTTAGGATGTTATCCCAATTTTTTTTCTGTATTTGTTTATTTTAACTAATTTGTTTCCCTCATCTTTGGTTGTGTGTGATGGTGGTCATATCGTTGTTAGCTGCAATGACGCTGCCATTCTACAGATTATAAAGTTAATGGAAGAACTTCACAAACATTGAGTTCGAACAAATAATTGAAGTTTAAAAGACTGAATCATGAAATGTCTGGTTAACTTTATTACTTAACTTGGTTGACAAGTTTTCAAATGTTGAAAGACCTGCTTTTGGAGTGCTGGCAAAGAATTTTCTTTTCAAAATTGTTCAGAGATTGGATATTAGCTCTTTATTGAGTTTTTGTTCAGCCTTTGGCAGGTTTTGATGGATATCTTGTACACTTGTTGACTTTCATGTATCATCTAATAATATAATTTATTTCTTATTAGAACATGTTACTGGGGTTGGGTTCACGGTTAGATATTGGCTGTGTAAAAAGTGCCTACCTACTATGTCATCTCATGAGATTCAACCTTGTCTCATATGCAGGATGATAGCTATTTTACATTACACGATTTGAAAGGAAGCAAACTCTCTGGCAGTGTTTTCAATATCCTCTTTAACCTTAATAAGTTCATGGCTTTTGAGACTCGTGATCCTTTCCTAATTCGGCAGGTATAATTCGCACTTCATTGTCCTAATAGAAAGGATTTTCAATATGTTCCGAGTACTAAGTTGAGGTCCAAGGTTCTTTTTCCCTCCTTTCTATTCTCACCATTTAATTACTGGACAGGAGCGTGAAAATCCAACTTTGACAGAGTGGGACCGCTTTGCACATAGAGAATATATTAGGCTTTCAATGGAGGAAGATGCTGAAGATGCCTCTAACGGAAGTGCAGATGTTTGGGATGAATCTCTTGAGGCTCCTTTCTGAGTTCTGCTTGGTAAGATCTCATTGATGTCAAATGAGATTTCTCTTTGGTTCCGTGACTATTGCAGTAGTAAATTTCATATGGAATTTGTGCATCGGCATAGCGTATTTTTATAGTCACCTAATTCAGACCTGAGTTCTAGCAGTCTAATATTATATCTCCTCAACTGATCTCCAGTATTTCTGGATATGCTGGAAAGGAGGTAATGACTAGAAATTTAGCAGTAACTGCTATTTTTTATGAACTACAGCATCCTTTTAAGACCACATATAATGCACATCCTGATATTCTTTCAGCTTGAACATTTTCTGATAATTTTCAGTGATAATATCAAGTTTCTAGTTGCCACTGTGACATTGTGAATTTGTTCTAAGACTTCCGTGCAAGAATGATTCTGTTGCATAAAAGATCTTATAACCTTCTTTCAGTCAGCCTGAAAAAATGCTGAATAGACAAAGATTGTGTGACCAAGCAACTGGTCTTTTGTGGTTAAATCAAACTTCTATCAAGGCATATGAATTTTTTTATTACCTTAACGTGTGAATCAGAAGCAATTCGGATGTTTGAACAATGACTGGTGTTCTGCTGCTTGGGTTTGAGGTGGGAGAATGGGAAGAAATAATTGTAATATAGAGGAAAGACATTATTCATTAGTTTAAGAGTGAAAAGATGGGAAATACAAGAAAATGAAAGGAGAAATTGACTTTAATTCAGATTAGTTCCTCCATTATGCAATTATAATCCTTTTGTGAAGCATACATGCGAAAAAAATAGATAAATTGTTAGCTAGAGTGTCTTGGGCCAAAATCAGAGAATTTTTCTGATGAATGTCACTTGCGCTTCTTTCCAGTGATGAGATTTCTGATTTACTTTGCTTTAGATACAATTTCTGAGTCCAAGATGAAAATTAAATGAAACATGTCAATGGTTATTTACTTATTTACATAATACAGCCCATGTACCTTCATTGCTCGTAGTTTTTTCATGACATGTTGATAAGTTCTTAACCTACTTTGCATTCAGGTGTCTAATAGTGAATTCTTTGTATCAAAATGGCATAAAGCATAAAGCATAAAGCGAGAACTTTAATGAGGCCACCCGTCTAATGGGCTTCAGCAATCGTCTCAGTGCAATCAGTGAATATGTTTAAAGGTTGTCTGGAAATATTGAGCTTATGTGCAATGCAGCATGCTTGCCAAGCAGAAGAATTGTTGATTCCATGTGATGGGGCTCTGCAAAGGCTTGGCGGGAGTGCACCAATTGTTGACTCGCGACTAACTGGCAATGGATTATGTTAGTTCACAACCTTTAGGAGTTCTCTTTGCATAGTTGTAAGAAAATGTTTGTTTATTATTTCTCTTTTGAGCAAATGTCTAGTATTTGTGCTGGTACATTTTTTCGGGTGGGGTTAGTTTGGTAAAATCCGCGGTGTCTGTTTCTTGTTTGTTTGTTTGTTTGGTTACCTATATCTTGAATTCTTTGGAATTCTGACTCTTAGTTGTATGTGCATCTTATTGGTTTTCCTGTCTTATAAATGAAAAACAGTTTTCTCGCAACTTTTTTGTGGCAGACTGGCAGTTGGGTGTGAAGATCGGATGCCTTTCCTTGTTTAGGTATGATTGATAAAGCTTGACTTGTCACTAATTGTGGATCAAATTACTGTTTTAGAAAACAGAAGGGCTAACGTTGATCAAACGAGGATTATTGGATGGGTGAATGTTTTTGGTCATGCTTTTATCCTTTGGTTTATAAATAAATTCAATGAAACTCCAAATTAGACGTTTTGCTAGATTATTGGATTTCTTTGCGGTAGGCGATATATTGCGAGTGTAGAGAACTTTTTGAGCGGAAATATAAGAAAAGTTTAACAAGGGGAATTAGATGCCGTAATAAACTCTTTGAAAGGATTATTGATTGTTTCTGTATTATACAAGATCTGATTGATGATTGATTCTCATTGTATAAGTTATCGTTGATTCTCTTTTCAAAAAAAGAAGTCATCTTTGATTCTCTTTGGAAATATCTCGATTATGTAATGAAATGAACTTAACATACAATTATGAGTTTAAAAACATGAAGATATGATTAATCATAACACCTGGTCGTTTTAATATTCAAAATTTGAGTCCACTCTTAAAAGACAATCTGGAAGATCATATAAGGTCAAAATCATTCACTTTTATTTATTTATTAATAATTTTTGTTTTTGGAGAATGGTTGTATTCACATATATATGTATTTGGATTGGAGTGGGGTGAGCATGCCAAAATCTTTAATACTTGCAACTCCGCATTTAAAGTTTGGATTGGAGTGGGGTGAGCATGCCAAAATCTTTAATACTTCCAACTCCGCATTGAAAGCTTATCAAAATTCGCAGTACAAATAATTTGAAAACCCTAGTTTTCTAATAAAATATCCAACCAAACGTATCATCAAGAGTTCAACATAAATAAATAAAGCAAGAAATAAATTACTTGATAAAAACAAAAACTAGTCTAAACAAAAATTTGGGCTCTAAAGAGCACGGGGCGTCGACAACGAGCGGGTCATATTTTGATAAAAACATGATAGCAACTTCATCTCCATTTCAATTTCGATTTTCTTTCACCAAATCAAATAATGATAATAATAATAATAATAATAATAATAATAATAATAATAATAATAATAATAATAATAAGAATAATAAAGTGCGATTTTTTTTAAGAATATATAATAAAGGGAATTAATCATCCATGACACAACACTCTTTTCTGAGTTAATTCCTCCGACTCATTGATATTGTAATGTTACTGTTCGACATGTTCTTCGATACGGAGATTAAAAAATAAGGGATTGAAAATAGGTAGGTCGCATCACTTTTCAAGAATTTTAAAAAGTTAAAATTCCTTATTTAAAAGAAATAATATGAGTGCATAAATAAGGAAAAGATGAAAATATGGGTGACCAAAGGTGTGTTGAGAGGGAGTATAAAATAGCGTAATAATATCAAGTATATGACGTGGCTCAGAACCTTTGTCTGGAATGCAATTGGTCCGCTCCGCTGAATTTGGAAGTGGATTGTAGCTCTTTAAAACCCTAGTCAAATCGACGGCGGACGCACGGCGGCGCCGACGATGAAGGTGGTGGCGCTAGTCAGTGGTGGTAAGGACAGTTGCTATGCAATGATGAAGTGCCTGCAGTACGGCCACCAGGTTTCATTTTCATCCCCTCTGCGATGTGAGAGCGTGTGAAATTCGTGCTGAAGCTGCTTCTACTTCACTTGTTCTAAATTAATTTTCTAACTTCAGATTGTGGCGCTGGCGAATTTGATGCCCATAGATGAAGCTCAGGATGAGCTTGATAGTTACATGTATCAAACAGTAAGCTTTACCTTGAGTGGATTTCATTTTTTTAATCAATCTTCATTTCGAATTCGAAATCTTCTAATTTAGAAGTTTGATATATCATTATATTCTGTTTTGCTTACACGTCCATGGCGATCAGATTATAAGGTTTTTGCGTGTTTGTATTGCCTTGTAGTATCTTCTTCAGTTTGAAGAAGTTAGTTCCGTTATTCTTGTGTTGTTTGTTAATAATTGTTGTCCGCCAAATTCTCGACTCATTACCTTGTAACTTTTGTAGTTGTGCGACCCATCTTTTAGTTCTTTATAAAATAAAATTCTTGATGTTCAGGCTGACAGCTATTTCATGCTTATAGTTGAATGTGGGGAGGCTAAGGCATATAAGCAAATACAGGATGCTATACAATATTAATAGCTTCAACTCATATAGACTTCACTACTGAAATATAGTTCTTGACTAGGAGATGCAGTTAAATTTTTCATAATGCTTGTATTCTTTATCATAAGAGTTAGTGCCTATCTTTGCTGAAAATTTTCTGGTTTGTGGAACTCTTCTGTTCAATCAAAAGTTTAGTGTAGGATCAGATTTCCTTGTTTTTTTTATGACTTCAAGAAGTGTGCACATTTATATAGACTTCACTACTGAAATATAGTTCTTGACTAGGAGATGCAGTTAAATTTTTCATAATGCTTGCATTCTTTATCATAAGAGTTAGTGCCTATCTTTGCTGAAAATTTTCTGGCTTGTGGAACTCTTCTGTTCAATCAAAAGTTTAGTGTAGGATCAGATTTCCTTGTTTTTTTTATGACTTCAAGAAGTGTGCACATTTATTTTGCAGGTGGGGCACCAAATAGTCGTAAGCTATGCAGAATGCATGGGGATTCCTTTGTTTAGAAGACGAATTCAAGGATCCACTAGGTAGGTTCTCCAATTCCAACACTTGGATCCACTTGCAGATCAAGTCTTCACCTATGTAATGGTGGATCAAAAGCACATTAACACATGCCTTCTCTTCTTGTACTTATTAGGTCTTTCTGATTTCAACATAAAATGCTGGGTGTGGATTCCTTCAATGTTTATGTGATATTCATGCGCTTCATTTCCAACTTTGTGCCTTTATTAGAAATTTACTTTTTGCATATCTTGTAGGGAGACGTACCCTTCCCTCATGATTTGAAATATAAAAGGGGCCGAACATAACATCGGTTCTTACGTTGTATAAGTTATGTCTTCGTGTCCTTGTTTTAGTTTAGTGAAAATCTGACATATTAGTGAGGCATCAGAACCAATTAACAGCCTGATTTCTTGCAATATCACTGATACCATCTCAACAATTTCTTTTTCTTTCTAAATTAAATCTAAAAACCACCATCAGATGGTGGAGATTTCGGTATGTTTGTTGCAAATGCACTAACATAAAAAGTAAAATATCTGAGAGACAAAATGTATGGCCTTACTTCCAGTTACAAGAATACAAGAAAGACATAAGAATATTTATTGATTTATCAGATTACATTCTTCATTAGTTCTTTCATATTGAAATTCTGTTAATTACCACAGATTTGTTATTATAAGAGATGTATCAAGTGTAGGTGCTAGTGTCTTACTGCTTCTCTTGAATAATTTGGTATGTTGTGTGATTCACAGGCATCACGGCCTTAGCTACAATATGACTCCTGGGGATGAAGTTGAAGATATGTTGGTCCTCTTAAAAGAAGTTAAGCGGCAGATACCCTCTGTTTCAGCAGTCTCCTCGGGTGCAATTGCTTCCGATTATCAAAGGTTACGTGTGGAAAGTGTATGTTCTAGGTTAGGCCTCGTTTCATTGGCATATTTGTGGAAGCAAGATCAATCATTCCTTCTTCACGAAATGGTAAAAGTTCACTTCATCAGTTGTAGAATACAAGACTTGATTATTAAAGCTAATTCTCTGTTTGTCTGTACACAGCAGCAATTGTTATTTTTGTTCGTCTAAACTATTTTTTATTTATTATTATTTTTTGCGTGGTTTTTAGATAAGGAGTGGAATTATTGCCATCACAGTAAAGGTATAGTACGTGTGAATTATTCAACACTTTTATGCACATCTTACGTCCAGTTTTCTGGATCTAATTATTATGTTTTTAAATTTGGTTAAATTTGGGACATCAAGGGTCCATTTTAACTCTTCCAACTCTCGAGGAAATTATTTGCAAAAAAATATCTTTGATTTATCAGTTTGACTAATTCATATGTTTTAACTCCATCTCAGTTAGTAGCATCTAACCCCTACATTTTCCTTCTATCGACCATTTTATTAGGTAGCAGCGATAGGGTTGGTCCCTTCAGAGCACTTGGGGAAGGAACTAACACATCTAGATTCATATCTTCACAAGCTAAAAGAGTATGTTAGCCAACTTATCTCTAGTGTTCTGTGGTATTTGACTCCACAGTGTTTCTCGTTTGCTAATTCCTTGGCAGGTTGTATGGGATAAACGTATGTGGTGAAGGGGGAGAATATGAAACTTTAACTTTGGATTGTCCCCTCTTCAAAGTGAGTTTGCATCTCGTTCCAACTTTTAGTTTCTTATGTAACTTCTATTATGATGTTAGTGGTGAAAATGCATAAATTGTGCTTATCTTATGCTTCTGTGACATTTAATATAACTTCTACTTGATCTTAAGTGTAGCTTGTTTTCCCTTATGCTTAGAATACTGACGTGTATATATCTTGCCAGAATGCTCGCATAGTGCTCGACAAATATGAAGTTATATTACATTCACCAGATCAAATAGCTCCTGTGGGAGTTCTTCATCCCCTGGCATATCATTTGGAGACGAAGTTGGTCCCCTTGTCTGGTACTGAGAACTGTAAAATCAATGAGGTGCCTGTGGGAGAATTCAAGTTAGTGCATGAGGTAATGGGAGATTTCCAGGATATCTTGGAAGCTCCATCTCCAAATGTTATGATATCTGACTTAGGAGTAGATACAAAACAAGAAATCCGTATCTCAAAATCCAAGAAGAAGAATACCTTTTCTATTACTTGCTGGCTGGAAGATGCCTGCAAAACCTCAGCAGGTATGATGATAAATTTTGAGGGAAGATAATTTTGGCTGAATAACATTTTTGCTGCCCTCATGAATTTGTTCACCTTTTCCACGTGTATAATAGGGATAAATCTTTCATGTGGATGTTATAGTTTTTGAACTCTTATCATTTTTGGTTCTACAGATTTGCGAGAGGATCTGCAGGTGGTTTTAACAAAATTAGAATTGTTGCTTAATAAAAATAATTGCTCTTGGGAGAACGTTCTTTATATACATCTATATATAGCTGATATGAACGAGTTTGCCTTGGCAAATGACGAATATGTGAAATTCATTACTCAAGAGAAGTGTCGTTTTGGTGTGCCATCACGGTCCACAATAGAACTTCCTCTTTTGCAAGCTGGTCTTGGAAGAGCTTATGTTGAAGTCTTGGTTTCAGACGATAATACTAAAAATGTTTTGCATGTTCAAAGTATTTCAGAGTGGGCTCCAAGCTGCATTGGTCCGTATAGCCAGGTTAGACACCTACCAAAAATAGATTATGTTTATGTTTATGATTTTTTCCCTTATCAGATGGCATGAAGGTTTTTTGATAGGCAATTCCAAGTTTCTTTTGTTGTATAGTTGCATTCTTTTACCTGTTTAGAAAATGCTATATTATCCTTCTTGCTCATTTATTTATATATATCAGAAGATCCGTAAACATCAGGCCAATAGATATTACATCATGGATTGGCAAACATCAATTTTTCCAAAGCAACGGGGAAAAAACATGATTGAGCGTTCCCATGCCACTATGGGATTTAATACTTACTTAGTAGGAACAAATTATATTCATTAGTCTTTTGTCACTCCTAAAGCATTTTTTTTCCAATCTCCATAATACATGATTGAGCGTTCCCATGCAACTATGGGATTTAATACTTAGTTAGTAGGAACAAATTATATTCATTAGTCTTTTGTCACTCCTAAAGCATTTATTTTCCAATCTCCATTATTGATGTGTATGCCGGTTGCTGCGCATGGAACTTTAATCTTTATTACCATAACAATATACAGCTATGAAGATGAACTTTTTGTATTTTATATACTCTTGATATATTGACACTTAATTATTGAGGGAGGATCACAAGAATTTCTTAGCATAACAATGATTTTTAAGCGTTTTTCTCCATCAACAACCCTATGAACCTTTTATTTCTGTTAATTTAATACACTTTCTATTTATATGAGCAGAACATTCATATATGTATGTTATACATGTGCATGTAAAATATTTATTATTGTTTCAATAGTTGTGTACAATATTGTTAGTTTTATTTTAGAACAGCATTGCAATTTTAGTGCATCAGCTTGATAACAGGATGGTGCTCAGAGTTAAATTAGTTATAACTGTATGGTTCTATCTAAAAACACATTTCTACGATGAATTCTTTGTTGATACTCAGGAAAACATCATGTCTTTCTTTCATTCATGTCAAATTAAAATGACTTAATTTGTTCATATTCTTCATAAATTAAGCTTGATGTAAACTAGAACTAATGTTGGTTTGTGAAGAATCATGTTCTAATGACCTCGTTTATGTAGCAAAAAAATGTTAGCATCATATGCTTACATGCCAAGTGGACTCTTTGAGGCTAGTATCTTTTAAATGTTCATGTAATATTTTAGCTACACTATATTATCATTGGAAAACACTCGTTGCAACTTTCAGCTTATTATTCATTTACTTGTCCATATTTTCCAGGCGACCTTGCATAAGAATATTGTGCATATGGCTGGCCAGTTGGGGCTGGACCCACCAACAATGTTGCTCTCTGATAAAGGTCCTGCCTTGGAGTTTCAACAAGCGCTTGAGAACAGTGAAGCTGTCGCAAAATGTTTCAACTGTTCAGTATCTACATCTGCTGTTTCCATGGTTATTTATTGTTCGGCGTCTTTGAGTTCTTCAGACCGAATTGCGATTGATAATCAGAAGGATGTCTGTCTAGCTCAAATGAAGTCGCAGTTGAATAATGGAAACAAGTCAGACACGCCTTTAGTGAATGGTCCTGTTATTTTGTACATTCTGGTTCCTGATCTGCCAAAAAGGTGACTTACTTTATTGAATTGTGAGGATTTATCATTACATTTCATGCAGCTATAAGCATAAATCATTCTATAGATGACGCACAAGCAAAAATTTCCAAAAGAATAATCTAAAGTTAAAGGTTCAGTGTTTTTAAACCATCAGAGTTTTATGCAGGCATTGCTTTTAGCTTATGATTCACAGCAATCACATGAATGTAACTTAATTTATGGGGCTCATATCTTGATTTTGGTTTCAGAGCTCGGGTGGAAATAAAACCCATTCTTTACAATGCGGAGAATATGGAGAGCCCAACTAGTGTCAAGATATTACCTACGAAACAAGCTTATTGGGGATTTCATCATGAAGGCTGGCATGATGGTTGTCTTCAGAAATGTAGTGTTAGTGGTAGAATTTGTGCAACTATGATATCTATCACACAGGAGATTGCAACAAAGGTCTGCTTTCAGTCAACTAACCCTGCTGACAATGAATCAGACTGTAAAGCTAATACTCAGAAGCATATCGCAAGGATAGCTGAGTTCTGTATCTACCTGCTTGATGAAGTCCTTCTTGAGAATGATCTCTCCTGGGATGATATATTGGTTAGTTATCTCTCACATTAACTGAATCTCATTTTATGATGTGTTTACCCCTTTCGCTTTTATTTGATTGTTCTGTATTCCATGCTTCACATATTTGCAGTCACTTATTAACTAAAAGTCCTTAACTTGTTATATTGAGTTGATTCTTGGATGGGAGATAGAAGATATATTGTCTCCATAAATTGTACTAAGCTTAACTTTTTTGCATTGTCTATCAACTTTTGTGATGGTTTTAGTCTTGGTCACCTTTTGAGTTATCAATATTAATCCTAATGACATATGGCTCAAACCATTAGCTCGGTAATATTTTGGATATGAATTGATATGTCCGTGTGGAGATGGATCGAGTTACTTGAAAAAAAGGACTCGCATAAACTATTGTTCTCAGTTTGAAATTTGGGTAATTTGGAAAGTGTGCTCAAAAAATGAATTCACTCAAATATTGAGTAAAAAATTTGTTGAACGAATGATGGTAGACAAGTAAAACTAATGATTGAAAATTATCCAAAACACGTCATTTGTATTGTGAATCTTTTTCTAATTTGAACATCAAACGTAATCCATAGAAATTCATATTCATTTATGTAACATTTTCTTGATTTGGTATACCTTTCTTATTTGCATCTTAGTCTATCGGTTAGCTTGATCATAATTCAGGCTTATGTTGGTTTTGCCTCTTATGCTTTTGGTATCCTGGATTGCTGATTGATATCTATATGGTTTCAGAATTTGAGGATCTATTTCACAGCAAGTCCTGAAACCAGCCACGGAAAGTTGTCAACAGTCTTTAGCAATGCATTCAGTGAATTTGCGGATATGAGCAGAAGAATCGATAGTGATAGGGAGCCATTGTTTAGCCTAGTTCCGATCTTGGGAGCTGGAACTTCGGCGTCGTCCATGGACAATGTACTCACCTGTGAGCTATTTGCCAACAAGTTGTAGTGAAAGCTCTTCTTCTTGGTATATATTTACTTTGTATGTACATATTTATGGGAAGAAGCTGATTGCTACTGCATTCAAATTAGACACACACACACACACACACACACACACACACACACGCCTTACATTTTGTGGAATACTTGTCTTCTAATTGCATTTGGAATGGAACACAGCTCTCTCATTTCAAGGAAATATAGTTGCTACACTGTTCTTGTTTCCAAGTATAGGATTTTTCTTATTTCATCTGACTATTGCTGCTTTGCATGCTCTTATGCTATGCATTGGTTTTATCGAATGATCAGATATGTTATATTGTTTACAGTAAAATATTTGCATCGTCTTTCTACTGTTATACTTTGTTTTATATTCTCTCATTCCTATCGTGTTGTTGTTTTCCATTTTCTTTAAAGATATAAAAAGAAATAGAAATAGAAATCCACCACTTCCCTTTTACGCCTCAATAATGAGCTAGATTCTGGAACACTGTCTTGAAACTATTCATTAAAAACCTTTAAATCTGTACTATTCCTGGCTACAGTAACATGGGCCTGTGGCAAGGCTACAAAACTTCTCTACTGCAAACTCTTAAATTTTCCCCCAATTATTAGAATCACGACACATGGGTGAAATACAAAGGGAAAGTATATTCATGCATTTGTTAAATACATGCAATTATAAATTGAGTAATGGTATTCGGACACACTGTGGCTAACCACACGCGCTAAAAATGATAATATAGGTTTTGAAAATGGAAATATACCTCAATTGGGAAGCATAAACCTTAGGGGGTAAATATGATTATTTTCATATTTACAGTCAACTTTCATTTTTTTCACGCGTGTGGCTGGCCACAGTGTGTCCGATTATTATTACTCTTATAATTTAAATCATTTTCCCTTTAAATATGACGTCTATAAATACATTTTGTACCCTCTTAAACTAAAGTTTCACCATTTTACCCCTCATCATAGGTTAATATCATATTGTGAGTATAGAGTTTTTTTAGACCCATAATTTCGGGCGAGTTGCAAAAAGACATATTTTTAAAGGTTAGCAATTTTAGGACAAATTTGCAAAAGCTTGGCAATTTGAGGACAAATTTGAGCCCAGATGCGATTTAAGCGGCTCGATACCTACGTGGCCTCCAAATATGCTATCTACTCATCATACAAAGATGAATCAGCCATTATATTGAAGCGTGAAACAGTGATGTAAAATTAACTTTGCCAAAAAAAAAAAAAGAAAAAAAAAATTCTCAAATCGAATGCAAAGAACCCTAGTCTAAAATCGCTAGCAAAGAAGAATTTAGTTCAATGATTAAAGAATAAAGAGATACTTTTAGTGTAAAAAATGCGGTTTATGAAATTGGTATCGCTATCATTTCTATCACTGAAAGTTGGTATCGATTGTACTGCATAAGGGATGGGGTTAACCCAGTGCACATCGAAGGTAGCGGCTGCGGGTTTCCACAAAATTAAAAAAAAAAAAATTGGTATCGATTGGCCGAAAAGTGACATGGCATGGTGAATTTCAATGTGATGTTTCCACCTATAAAATACTACTCCCTCCGTCCACAAAAAGATGCTTGTTTTTTTTTTATTTTCGTCTGTCCACGAAAAAGATTATGTTCTATTTTCAGAAATATGACCCACACAATCTACATTAATTCAATCTTCTACTCAACCAATTTACTTTAGTATAATCCTCAATTCAACCAATTTATATTAATTTAATATTCCTCCACTCAAACAATTTATTTTAATTTAATCATCTACTTAATCCAAGCGATACCTTTATTCCACTTACTCAATTTAAAACTATATAATACGTGAGACTCTTATTCCACTCACAATATACTTCACCAATTTTATTAAACCCTTGACACTCTGAAATCGGCGTTGTGGACAGAGGGAGTACTATAACAAGACCTATTCTAGTGTTCTAGGTCACTTTTTGGATGCCGGAGACTAACTTTGATGATACAAATAATAATTTTTTCAAATAAAATATAAAGTTATTTTTAAAATTCGAAATAAATTTGATAAAAGTGCTTAATGCCAAAATTAGTCAGATAAGGTCATTTACTTATACAAGTTTTAAAAATGTGTACATAAGATTGATTAAAAGACTAAACACGAACAAAATGGAAAACTATTGGTTCTGGTTCGGGATGGGTTTTTCATTTGTAGTTTCCTTATAATTTGTCCTTTTTGATAATTCTTTTTTATATCTTCTTAAAATTTTATCAAGTAATCAAGAGTTATTATATTTAAAAGGAGGAAGAAGAACCAAAAAGACTAACAAAAGTATACGTGAAAGGGTTCATGAAACAAAATACTGGTAGTTTTAATTGAAGTTTGGGAGTAACATATCTACCTTTAGCAAGCTATTAGGCTATCCACAATCCTTAGAGCACCCTTAGGGTGCTCTAAGGGGTGCTCTAGCACTAGAGTATCCTTAGAGCACTCTACCCCTGCAACGCAAGGGTGCTCTAAGGGTGCTCTATCTTTAATATTAAAAAATTCTCCATTTTTATTTATTAAATTAATTCATTTATTTGTAAATAAATTAAAATACACTAATTAATAAATAATACGAATTTTTCATTAATATTTGAAAATTGGAAAATTACATGCCGTTGACAATAAAAAAAAACACTACATAATTAAAAAAAAAATAATACATAAAACTAAAAATTACTTAAAAAAACTACGCCCACCCCCGACGTGCCTTCACCTCCTCCACCATCTTCCGGTGAACTTCCTGCTGCTCCAGCGTCATAAATCTCGTGTCCCTGGAGACAATATCCAGGTCCATCTGATCACGTCGCTGCTGAAGATACTCGGACTTGAGGCGTGCACTTTCCATCTCGCCCGAGCTGATTCCCGCAACGCCACCGCGATCTCATGCTTGGCCTCGGCGAATTGGCTAAGTCGGGAGCTAACTCGATCCATGACGGAATCGTACTGGGACGACCCTTCGATCGGCTTCTTTCCTTTGCCCCTTGCCCTGGCCCTTGCCACATCTCGACCCTCCGGTCGGGAAGGCGCGCTTTCTCCTTCGGTGGACTGGGCCTCCTCTGCCGACGGCTGGGATTGAGAGGATGTGTAGTTGCCCTCCGCCGTAGTCTTCGTCCTCTTCATGGACTGTACGTCTGGGAAATTGGCTAGGTGGAACTTGGAGTTTTCCCTGAGGATCTCCCAAGCCGTGAAATAGCGGAAGACAAGCGCCTGAGCATTTGCTTGGTAGATCTGTTGGGCCTAGTTTTTTACAAACTCGTCATCGACGCCGCTTGGCCGGCGAGCATTTGCCTGCTGCCAAGCCGAGATCCAGTGTTTCACGGCGGTCTGGATGCGGCCGAAGAAGCTCCCCACGGCTTTCTTGTTGAGAGCCAAGTTGAACCTCCGGTTGAAGCGCTCTTGGACAGCGCCCCAATATCTCTCGCCGGACTGGTCGCATCCGACGATGGAGTTGTTGGTCTCCTCCATCCAAATCTGTGCAATGTAGGTGGCTTGTTCGTCCGTGTAGTTGTGTCGCTTGGACCGGACGAGTTCCTCGTCATCTTCGACTGCAGCGGCGGCAGAGGTGTCAACGGCTTTGCCCTTCCCCTTCTTCTTCCTTCCTCTGGCAGCGGGCTGGGACGGCGGCGGACCAAAATGATGCGATCCTCGGTGTTTGTCGCCGGACTGTCGGAGTCCGGAGAGAACGACGGGTAGGATTCGGCAGAGGCGGCGGTGTTGAGGTTGATTGAATCAAGCCCCGCCCCTGTGTAGAAATTCGCGTCGTCGGACATGTTGGGATACCACGCCGACAAATATGGGTTGTTGGGATCCATAATTATTTTTTGAGAAGGTTTGCTTGAAGAATTGTGGAAGAGGAAAGAATTTGAGAGATGAAAATAAAATGAGAAGTGTGAAAATGAGAGAGGTGAAGAGAGTATTTATAGGTGGTAAAATGAAAAAAAAAAAAAAAAATCGAGCCGTTGCCGGAATGGAATCCAACCGTTGGATTTTAATTTTTTTTAATGTTGGCGTGTGCAATGCACGCGCCTGACGATTTTTATTTTTTTTTAAAAAAAATCGTATAGCGCGTGTAATGCACGCGCGTGCTCGAGCTCGTCTCCTCCGCCACGCACCTGTCTCGAGCACCCCTCTGCTCGATCTTGGCTCGAGCACCCTTGCTCGAGTCGCGATGTGGATAGCCTTATGGTTCAAATTAAATTGAAGGGAATATTGCCAAAAACAAATAAATCTCATGGACTAACCTAATGCTATCACATACCAAAATATTCATTTTTACCCTACATACAAGCATTAAATTACAAACAGTGTGAACAAGTTTGATACTGAAATTGGAAACTCATAATTGTGTACAAATAGATCTGACCTAAACTAATACTACAACCTCTAAAATGTAGATGTACTTTTAGAATAAAGATCATCCATTGAACCGACTGAATGGCTACCATAATAAGGCCGACATATCTACATTAACCGTCGCAGCTTTATTAAGAGTTGGGAAGATATCAATTTATTTATGACCCAATATTTGAACTCTTTTACAAACATATATGAAATTTATAAATCAATCAAACCAAACCCAACAATATGAATATCGTTTGAAAGCTATTGTCCAGAGATTTCTAATATTGATTTTGGGTTTGCCAATCGGACATTGAACATCAGAATTCAGATGATTAGGCGGCGCCGGCGAAGTTCGGGTGACAATGAGTTGTGCGCGATGGTTTCCACATGAGTTTGAAGCCTACATTTAGACGTCCATTCTCTGTGGAAATTGGAATTGATTGAGAAATTTTGGCTATACGACCAAGTTTTGAATTTCATCATTGATTGTTTGACGACAACAATGAAATTGAGTCCGCAAATCGAAGGCAATGAGGTTCGAATTATGCCGTTGTTCGAGATTGAATTCTGACATCAAATCAACATCGGATTGAAATTTGATTTGGAGTTTTGTAAGTCCAGCGACGGACGACCGAATTGGTTTGAATTGACGAGATAAGAAAACGAAAACTTATTTGAAACAGTGGAGTAAAATTGTTGGCAATAATGATAATACAAGCATTAATTTGTAATTTTGCATCAGTTGGAATGTATTTGCCAAAGTTCAAATATTGAGTATAAGATGATATGTTTCCTAATTTTTTTTTTTTTTTTTTTTTTAATATTGCGGTATTTTTCTTATTTTGACCGAATTAACAGTTTTAAACTTTGACAAAAACTACCGTAAAACACCCGCCCATTTGACCCGACCCGACCCAATCCGCCCGGGTTTGACCTAGTCAAACCCCCTTTGACCAGTTTTTTTTTTTTCCAATTTTTTTTTATTGTTTGTCGCTTCTTCTATGGTCAAGATTCGAGAGAGGGGAGCCGAAGGCCTATGAGCGAACCGAAAAAGTTCAAATTGTTGCCCGCCGATTATCCTTATTTTAGTAATTGGAGCGAAGGCGGAGCCGTAAAATTGGAGCCGAAGGCAGAGCCCGGAAAAATAATCTGGAAATTATAAAAAAAAAAAAAACGGGCGCGTGGATCTTATGTGCCGGGTCGGAATGGCGCATGGCGGGTCGGGTTGTGTGCAAATGGGTGCAGACTTAGACTACCAACAGTGGTAGTGTCTCTAAGGATTTTTTGGAGATAGAGATAGTGAGCGGTGTCTCTAAGGAATTTCTGAATTTCTATTTTGCATTAATTTTAATAAGAAAATTTGAAAATTTGAAAATTTCATTAATTTAAATAAAAATACATTACTACAAATAAAAAATTACATTACTAGAAATAATAAAAAAAACAATACTACAATATTTAAAACATAGCCGTTAGAAAAAAAAACTAAGTCCATCCGCGGCGGCGCTTGATGTCGGCAACCATCGTCATATGGAGCTCCAACTGCTCCGGCGTGTAGTTTGATGTATCCGTGTTGATGATCTTTGTATCAACAGCGTCTTGCTTCGCCTGAGCATGATCCCTCATTGCCTCGGCGAGGTTGTTCTTCGCCGCGATGATGTTGCTTAGCTTTTCATTTGTTGAGTCGACCATCGACCTGAACTTCGCCTCCTCGCTGAGCTTCTTCTTTCCCTTTCCTCTGGCCGCCCTCGCCTCCGCCTTTGCCGCGTCTCGTCCCTATGGGCGGGGGGGAGGGGGGGGGTGGGGGGGGTGGGGGGGGGGAGCCGAGCTTTCCTCTTCTATTGGCTCACTCGATCCGTGCGGCGTTCCAGATGAGGTGCAGGTACCTTCTGCCGTATTCTTCCCTCGCTTCATGGACGGAACGTCGGGAAATTCTAGGTGGAGGAATTTGGGGTAGTCCGCCAAAATTTCCCAGGCACCAAAATGCTTGAAGGTGCTCCCTTCATGGGCGCTGTATAACGCCTGGGCTTGGTCCCTGACCATATTGTCGGAGGCGCCGTTGGGTCTTTTCTTCTCCGCCTTTGTCAAAGGCTATCATCCACTCCTTCACCCAGTGGGAGATCCGGCCGAATAAGCACTTGACCGTCTTTGCGTTGAGGTCGTCGTTGAACATGGCGTTGTACCTCTCCGCCACACGCCCCCAGTACTTATCGCCACTTTGATCTCGTCCGAAGATGGAGTTGCACGTCTCCTCTTTCCAGATTTGGGCGACGGCGGTGCCTTGTTCCACTGTGTAACTGCGCCTCTTTGGTTTGGCGTCGGCCGCCAGACGAGAAGGTGGAGGGACATTTGCGACAACCTTTCCCTTGCCTTTGGGCCGTTGCTTCCCCTTGCCTTTGGCCTGTGCCGGCTCGGACGACGGACTATCCTCGTCGCCGATCACAGTGTGGAAGGACTCGCCGACGGACGAGTTGAGGTTGATAGAACCAAGCCCCGCCCTGGTATATCCTCCGTATTGCCCGTCGTCCGCCATTTCAGGGGGCACCACGACGACGATCATGGATTGTTAGGATCCATTTGCGAGATGATAATGTGAAATTTATGCGAAAAAAAGATGAAATTATAGGAGAAATGTGGAGATTTGAGGTGTGAATATGGTGTGAATGTGGTGTTATGAAATATGGTATTTGTAGGAGAAAATGTGAGAATAAAAAAAATAAAAAAATAAAATAAAATTGGCACAAAACTAGTCGTTTTGCATCGTTTAAAAACATAGCCATTGTCTGATTAAAAACAATGCACGCGCCGATTTAAAAAAAATTGCAGCGCGTGCGAGACTGTCTCGTCGGCTCGGAACAGGCTCGAGACGTCCGAAGCTGCAGCGGCGTGTCTCGTCGCCGGGGCTGTCTCGAGACGGCCGACGAGACAGCCGCTGCGGGCAGTCTTATGCACCCAAGTCCTTCTCTTAAACTTTTAGCATAGTGCCGAATGTTGTATAATTTCGTTTTGTAGTATTAGATCTCGTATATTTTTGGAAACAATCAGTAAATCTTCCCATTATTCATGGCTGCAAAAAAAAAAAAAAAGAAAAAAGAAAAAAAAAAACTCCCATTATTCAGTTCACATTATTTACGCAATTTAAAGAAATAAACCTATAATTTTGTACCGTATCTAATATAGAAGTCATGCCTCACATTAATGTGAATAATTATCCCATTGTGCATTAATTGTGTGATTATGATAAACAAATCACCAGCATTAATTATAATGAATAAATAAATTGAAATTTGGAAAACAGTAGATTTGTGGCTTTATATTAACAAAAGCGTGTCAGCATCAATAGAAGGGGGTCCGGAGGGGCAGATGCGTTTTTAATGTCACGCGAGTGGCACAGTGGTAATATTCTTCCAATCTGAGGGCAATTGGTAAATCTCTCTCCCAAAATAGCTAACAGTATGAGCAGCCAGCAGGAGCAGCAGATGCCATTTTTTCACAAAAGAAACTTCACCACCATACTCGCCTTTCTCTCTCTCTTAATCTATACAGGAATTCTGCATTTTTAGAGAGAGAAAGCGCGGAGAAGAGATCTGAAGCCACAACAATTTCGAATCCGTCTCACGAGTCTCGTCAATTTCTCGCTCATCCGGATATATTCGTTCCCGTTTCTCGGGTAATTTCTCGTTTTCGCGTTTTATCTAGTATTGTATGGTTTGTGTTTCATTTTGTCTTTGTCTAGGAGCGTTTATTGAAACCTTGAGCTGGAATTGGAGCTAGATCGAGGTGTTGAGCTAGTTTTTCCTGGTTCTTATTTATTTGTTGATTTATATATTTTCAGAATTGTTGTTCCTGGTGAGCGAAGTTGGGATCAAGATTTTGGGGGATATTGTGAGTTGGAGAGTTCTTGAGAAAGTCTTGAAGATTTGTGTAAAAGAATTGAATTTGTTGTTGGCGTTGATGAAACTTCGGTTTCATAGTCTGGATCTTTTAGGAGGTAGAAACTGGGATGATTTCATTGCATTTTCTGTGAAATATGGTGGAAAGCTCGTTCTTTGAGATTCTTCTTGGAATAAGGTGTTGGCGAAGTTTCAAGTTAGTAGAATTGATTGAGTGAAAGGACAAAAGAAGATAGACATTAGGAAGACCGAATAATGGAGGACCTGTCAAAATATGCACATAGTCCTGCCCATTTGGCAGTGCTTCGACGTGACTATGCAACCTTGAAACGGGTAGTGGCAGCACTTCCTAAGTTGGCAAAGGCAGGGGAGGTGATTACTGAGGCTGATTCTATCGCTGCAGAAGAGAATGCTGATGCGGTGTCTGTAGTGATTGATAGACGAGATGTTCCGGGCAGAGAAACTCCTTTGCACCTTGCGGTGCGGCTGCATGACGCAATTTCAGCTGAGATTTTAATGGCGGCAGGTGCTGATTGGAGTCTGCAAAATGAGAACGGCTGGAGTGCACTCCAGGAGGCAGTTTGTACGAGGGAGGAGAACATTGCGATGATCATAGCCCGCCATTACCAGCCTCTTGCCTGGGCTAAATGGTGCCGCAGGCTTCCCAGGATCGTGGCATCAGCATCTCGAATCCGTGACTTCTATATGGAGATTACCTTCCACTTTGAGAGTTCAGTGATACCATTCATTGGTAGAATTGCCCCTTCAGATACTTACCGTATATGGAAGCGTGGTTCTAATCTCCGAGCAGATATGACCCTTGCAGGGTTTGATGGATTTCGCATCCAACGCTCTGATCAGACTTTTCTCTTCCTTGGAGAGGGTCATACCTCAGAGGATGGAAATGTATCTTTGCCACCTGGATCTTTGATTGTGCTGGCTCACAAGGAGAAGGAGATCACAAATGCCCTTGAAGGAGCCGGTGTTCAACCATCAGAAGCTGAGGTTGCACATGAAGTGGCTTTGATGTCACAAACTAATATGTACAGACCTGGAATTGATGTTACTCAAGCTGAACTTATCCCTCATTTGAATTGGAGAAGACAGGAGAGGACTGAGATGGTTGGATCTTGGAAAGCCAAGGTTTTTGATATGCTTCATGTACAGGTGAGTGTGAAGTCTAGGAGAGTTCCTGGTGCTATGACTGATGAGGAATTGTTTTCAGTTAATGATGACGATAGATTGGCGAATGGGGCTGATAATGATGAGTTTGATGATGTACTGACAGCTGAGGAAAGAATGCAGTTAGATTCTGCACTTCGGATGGGGGATGGGTTTGGTGAGGATGAAGACAGTGAGGTCCAAGATTGCCATGAAAACTTTGATGCGGGTTCACTTGATAGCTGTGAATCAAATGGTGTCACCAAAGAGAAGAAAGGTTGGTTTGCTTGGAACAAAAAGAGCTCAAAGAACCTTGGAGATGATGCCGATGACTCAAAAATTCTGAAGAAGTTTTCGAAGTTAGCACCTGATGATAGCAAGCAAAAGGCTAATGACAGTCGCAGATCATCATCTGAGTTTCCTAGGGAGGATATGGGGGACCTTAAGAAGTCAAAAGATAAATCTAGCAAGAAGAAGAAGAAGAAAGGAACAACTGTTGAATCAAAGAATGAAAGTGAATATAAGAAGGGTCTGAGACCCGTTTTGTGGCTGACACCAGATTTTCCCCTGCAAACAGA
This sequence comes from Schizonepeta tenuifolia, assembly GCA_029490685.1. Taxonomy (NCBI): domain Eukaryota; kingdom Viridiplantae; phylum Streptophyta; class Magnoliopsida; order Lamiales; family Lamiaceae; genus Schizonepeta; species Schizonepeta tenuifolia. Next base: position 47,371,732 of record CM055960.1, on the reverse strand, counting down.
AGAACTCTTGCCTTTGCTTGACATATTGGCTAATAAGGTCAAAGCTGTCAGAAGACTTCGGGAGCTTTTGACTACCAAGCTGCCTGTGGGAACCTTTCCTGTCAAGGTATTACCGATACATTTGCACCTTTGGATGCATTAGTATACATTATGTGGCCGTTCCAATGCTTATTTTTTCTACCTCCTGTTTCCATCTAGAAAAATGCCTCCTTTCCGTAAGAATTCCACTTATTTAGCTGAAACTGTTCTATCATTCCCATTGTTGAACATTTTTAATTAGTAACCAATAGTCACTGTAATTATGCTACGAGTATCCTCACAGTCACTGCTTTGGTTTTCCGTTTTCCTGAAGTATCAGTTTCTTGTGCTTAACATGCAACTGAGTAAGACCGAGTCTTTGTTAGTTGCATTTACCAGTCAATGAATAAGCATCCTCTCAATACAGATGAAAAATCACTTAGTAAATTATGAAAAAAAACCTCGCAAGATTGGGAAGCAGATTAAAGTACTACTATTTTAAATGTGATGAAGCTTTGTTTTTGTCGCTTTTAGATTCATACAGTCAACCTTTTTTATTCAGAAATTCCATGGAAATAGCAATGAGAATTTTAAATAGGAATAACTAATCTTTGAAGTTAAAATGATGCCACATTGAGTCGGATGTTCATGTATAATAGTGTATGTGGGTGTGGTGGGTTGAGGAGGGGGGGGGGGGAGTTGATACTCTAAAAGTAACTTTATCTTCTAGGGACATCCAACATATGCCCTACTTAACTATATTTCCCATCAAACCTAGACATTTGATGAGACACTTGCCAGACATCCCTAAGTTTAGCCGACTTAGGGCCGAAGAAAGTCTAGACAGAAAATTTTGCAGCATAAGGTTACAGCTGCATGGCTAATAATTAATACATTCATTTAAGAATACTGCATGATTATGGTGCAAAATACCTGACGGAAAGTCAGTATAGAATCTTCTATCGCTAGATCAAGTATGACACTTCTGAAAAATATTGAAAAGATGCGCCCTTTTCCGGCACTATATAATGGTGAAAGCCATACATGATTTGCATGTGTGAAGTATGCTTGGAGCTTGTAATCTAACCATATTTTTCTGTAAGACTGTCATTATCCGTTTTCTTACCTCTCAAATATTTGCATGAAGTGGCGTCTGAGTTTAATCTAATTAGAGGCAGAAAGACACAATGGTTGTAATCATGTCATCACATGCCTTGCTTGGAGTTTCCATTTTTATTTTCCATGGTTTGAGTGCTGATGAACATAATGCACAGATTGCGATTCCAATTGTCCCCACAATACGCGTGCTCGTGACGTTTACAAAATTTGAGGAGCTTCAGCCAATAGAGGAGTTCTCAACTCCTCTGTCCAGCCCTGCACATTTCCAAGATTCCAAGTCTAAAGAATCTGATGGTTCTTCTACATCATGGATATCTTGGATGAGGGGAAGCCGTGGGGGCCAGTCGAGTGACAGTGAAGGCCGTAGCTTCCGGGATGAAGTTGATCCTTTCAACATACCATCGGACTATGCATGGGTTGATGCAAATGAGAAGAAACGGCGGTTGAAGGCCAAGAAAGCAAAGAGCAGGAAACATAAAAAGCACGGTAGTAGCAGACATCCAGACGGTGCGCGAAGACCCACTGAGGATGTGGAGCAGTAGCAGAGGTGAGCTACTTGAAAACACAACAGTCTTGTAATGTTTTTTTCTTTCTTTCTAGCGTGGTTGTAGATTGACGGCTTTATCCATTTGGGATTTGCCTCATTGTTGTACTAGAACGTTTTCCTCCTCGTCCTCTTCCTCTTGTTTGTATTGTTATTTCATATTGAAATTCATGCAGTTGGTGTTTAATTTTTTTCCCAGGACTGCTTTAAATGTATCTAGCTTAGTTTGCATTTATTTCTGGATTGCTAAACACATTTTTTTTTAATCGTAGTTAGATACTGTGTGAACAGCATCTTGTGAACTTATATGGTGTACAATACTATAGTTATGCCTATTTTTTTCTATTTTTATGGACATATATTTTGTACGAACATATGATACTAGAAAATCTATTTTATTTAAGAAAGTTGGTAAATTGATCTATAATATCAAGCAATAATCATTTTTTTTGAGGGAAATCAATCAATAATCATTGAATGATTGGAATATGAACGAATCCAAGTGCATTTATCTACTTTGGTTTAATTGAAGATTAAAGCAATTATTTAATTCACTAGATTCAATGTGCCAAACATTGAATAACAGTTACCAGTACAGATTCCTTAATCATAACGCAATTATGAAATATGAGACAAAAATCCAACCGTCATGAGTTCCACTTGCCTAGAAATTTGACTAAAGTGTAACGAGAAACAACAATTTTGTCTATTACTGAGCGTGGATCAACAGACAATCCCAAAAGGTTTCTTCTGTCTTAATTATTATCCGAAAAATATATCCTAACCTTCTTCACTGATAATTTATTTTGTCTAATTATGTACTAATAAAGAATTGAATGGTTTTGACCACACAAAATCCATCACACAATCCCCTAAAATTTCTCAGAAAATTAATCTCCACTCTCCATTTCCCATAAATCATGCTTATATATAAGGATATGATCACTCACATTCCTCTCTCCATCAACTTGACATCATTTCCAAGATGGTCGTTCCTTGCGCTGCCCCCCGGCTGGCGGCCGCCTCCCTCCTCCTCCTCGTCGCCGTGAGCGGCGTATACTCCATCGGTGTCAACTACGGCACCCTCGGCGACAACCTCCCACCGCCGGCCGAGGTGGCGCAGTTCCTCAAGGAGAAAACGAGCATCGACCGCATCAAGATCTTCGGCACCAACCCCGACATCCTCCGCGCCTTCGCTAACACCGGCATCCTCGTGGCCGTCACCGTCCCCAACGGCGACATCCCCTCCCTCACCACCCCCCGCGCCGCCCGCCGCTGGGTCGCCGCCCACATCAAACCCTTCTACCCGGACACCCACATCAACTACATACTCGTCGGCAATGAGATCCTCCACTGGGGCCCACAGAACCTCATCGACAACCTCGTCCCCGCCATGAAGTCCCTTCACAACGCCCTCCACGCGGAGGGCATCTACGACGTCGCCGTCACCACCGCGCACTCGCTTGGCATGCTCGTGCCGTCGGATCTCCCCAGCCAGGCCCGGTTCCAGCCCGGTTGGGACCGAGCCGTGATCGGGCCGATGCTGGAGTTCCACCGGCAGACGAAGACGCCGTTCATGGTGAACCCCTACCCCTACTTCATGTACTCGCCGGAGAAGGCGGACATGGCTCTTTTCCGGCCGAACAAGGGGATCTCCGACAAGTACACGCGGCGGACGTATGGCAACCTGTATGACTTTCTGCTGGATTCGGTGCACGTGGCGATGATGAAGTTGGGGTATGGTGACGTGGCGATAGCGGTGGGCGAGACGGGGTGGGCGTCGGAGGGAGAGGTGTTCGAGAAGCCCAAGTGCTCGGCGGCGAATGCAGCGGCGTACAACCGTGGATTGGTGCAGCATTTCAACTCCGGGAGGGGGACGCCATTGATGCCCCATAAGAAGTTCGAGACCTACATATTTGCGCTGTTCAATGAGAATCAGAAGACGGGGTCCCTCGCCGAGAAGAACTTCGGGCTATTCCGGCCCGATTTCAGTCCGGTATATGATGCAGGCATCATGCGTGCCGGAGGCGCTGCCCCTACCAAGGTAATAAAATTAAAAATAATAAAAAGCGGTGATTTTGTTTAGAATTAGTTAATGATAGATGATATTTGCATGCAGAAGGATGATCCGAGTCGTCCGGTGATAGGGATGGGTAAAAAGTGGTGCGTGCCAAACTCCGACGCGAGCGAGTCTGTGCTTCAGAGCAACATAAACTACGCGTGCAGCCAAGGAATAGACTGCAAACCAATTCAACCCGGCGGCGCGTGCTTCACACCCAACACTCTTAAGGCTCACGCTTCCTTCGCCATGAATTCTTACTTTCACGCTAAAGGCCTCACTCCTCTCAACTGTGATTTCGCCGGCACTGGAATCGTTATCTCTACCGATCCTAGTAACTGCTTACATACCCTCTCTCTCTCTCTCTCTCTCTCTCTCTCACACACACACACACACACACACACTATCTATCTAATATAATTATAAACATATTTTGTGTTTGTGTGGAGACTATATATGTATTTACTAATTTGTGTTTTTTCAGGTACGCCTGCATGCAAATACGTTGCTTAAGAAGAACCCTAGTCTTGTTGGCGAAGTTAATTACTATTATGCGGTTAATTATCTGCATGTCTTACGGGCATGTTGTAAAGGGAAAAAACAAAAAAAAATCCATTGTAATCGGCATGCATGTATATTTTTTTTTATAATATAATAGTCGGTACATATGTTTCAATGCTTCAGAAACCCTACCATGCTCCCTTTCTTAGAGAGTATCAATGAATAACTAACTATAACTAGAATTGATTACTTCATTAATTAGATTTTATTTATAAGAATAAAGATATCCGGCCATGTGGCCGGCCACACGCGTAAAAAGAGGAAAGTTGACTATAAAAATGGAAATAATCATATTTCCTCTTTAGGGTTTATGCTTCTCAATTAGGGTATATTTCCATTTTAAAAACATATATTACTATTTTTAGCTCGTGTGGCTACCACAGTGTGGCCGAATATCATTACCCTATTTATAATTATTCTTTGTTTACAGTGAACAACAAATTAATTTATCTATCCTATCATAAATTAATTTTGGCTTTAATTTATAGTAAAAGAAAATTATATTAGGCTGATACTTTATAATTAGGATTTATAATAAGTACTAGTACACGTATACTATAATAATTTCATTACCACATAAATATATACTACGTGGTCTGTCATTAATGTTTTCAAAATTAACTAGCATATAACCCGTCGAAAATTGACGTAAAATTATATTAATATTTAAAAATAATAAACTTATTAGATTGTATTAATAGTGATATATTAAGAGAAACACTACTAGAAAAACGGGCATACATGACGGACTTTAACCGTCATGTATGTGTGTGATGAACCGTCATAAAAAGCTATGTCATGTATAGTAGGTGCTATACATGACGAAAAAAAACCGTCATCTATAGTGTTAATTAATGACAGTTTATAACCGTCATCTATACTACAATTTAACGTAATGTATATTGACTCTATAATGACGTTTTCTATAAAGAACCGTCATATATTTTGTAGACTATAGGTGACATTATTGTTCAACCGTCATCTATGTTCGAGCCAGATTTTTTTTTTTTGGCTTTAATTTCAAATTTAATATATCAAAATCACATTAAATTAGTTCGTACAAATACTTTACACATGCTAAGTAAAAAGTTCATTCATTGATCATCCAAAAATCATCCAAATAATACATATTTTGAATAAAGACATAAAAATAAAAAAATGTTATATCCATAAAAACCAATAAAAAGGTACAAAATACATCATCTCCATTACAAAACCTCAGTCCTATGAATCCCCGACTCGATTCCTTCCAGCTACACATATTTTTAGTGCTATGGGCGCACGTTCAGTCGATTACCTAGTAGAACGTCAAGTAAGAAATAATATGAGCTATATATACATACACACACAGATACAAATTATCAAATCTATTAAGAGAGAATCACATAATGTATACAAAATCAGTAAAGTTACTAAAGTACAGAGTGAAACAGAGCCTTATCGTTAGATCAGAATTCTTATTTTCATTTGTATATATTATCACAAAGCCATTCGTACGAATCTATATATATATTCTAAGAACAAATAGCACAGAATAATAAAATGTCTATTACTAGTACATGATCAAATCATTTAACTTAACCTGGCCTTCATTGCCAATACCAGAGGTGTTCTGTGAATCTATGACCATAAGCTTAATTATACTTATTACTTCTATTCCTCGCCAATTATCACAGAACTAGAACATATTCAGCTCAAACACCCACCATATATATACACAATTATATCACGCTATGATTAAGTAAAAATCACAACAATAGCACAAATGCATGGATCTTAATTATGAATAATATGTACCTGTTTAGGTATCTCCATGCTCAATTAGACGAGTAGCCCATTCCTCACGAACCTCGTCGATCTCAACTTGAGTGTACTGTTTTTTCTTGAACTGTGAACAACACAAGTGTACAAATATTCTTGAGCGACATGTAGTAAAGTTCACATTAAAAAAAGATCTATAGATATTTTATTACCAGCGAGCTAATCGAAATGGAGTCATTATTTTGAAAGCCTTCTACTATCTATTTCATGAACCGCATCACGTAATACCCACATTGCTTGCCATCAGGTTGTCTAGGACCATATATTAGAAAAACAACGTGGTAAGTAAGTAAAATAAGCATTAGCTATTATTTAGAATACACACCTTTATAATTTCCCAATTTGGTGCTTTTTTGAAGTTCTTGTCCATTTTTGCATTGAAAGTTTTCATTGCCCTGCAAAGAAAAGTTATGAAATCCAAACATTATGTTACATTGGGCAGAGATAATAAAAAGGAAATTTTCATACTTACATGTCGACAACAGATTTCCAAGTGGCACTATGCTGATGAGTAGCACGATCCATCAAGTAGCATAAGCCTTTGTGAGGTTGAATGATTGTTAGAATCCAATGTTCACTACACATGAATATCAACAACAGCCACACATGAAACATGTCTCACGCACAACTTGAACATCAAACTCTTTCAAAAATAAATCCGATGGAAGTTAAACTTACCCAACATTACATGGCACCAATACAACTTGATTAGAGCTTGCATTAATTAACCTTTCTGCCAAACTAAGTGCCCTACTTTCACATGAGACCTTGGGTGCATATGAGATGCTATATGGACTCACGAATAGAAAATTATCAACATTCTTTATTTTATATAGGTGCCTACAATATTTGATCATATTAGAAACCACAATAAAATTCGTTAAAAATAAATCTAACTAATTGAATTAATGTTAATCTTACCATATATAGGTCACAATGCAGTTTGCTGTGATGGGTTGTAAGTCACAGAAAGGAAATATGTCTTCTTGCACAATCCAAATATCAAAATCATTGCCAAATATCCCAGCATCGAAAGAGATACGTAATCCTCTGCCTTCCTTAAATATGTTCTCCATCAAACGGTATAATGCTTTCAGCAATATAGGCAACGATTCAAAACACTTAACCATCTTTTCTTTGACAATAACTTTTTCAACTTTCTTCTTAACATGTGTCTAAGTATTGTAAAATATTATAAGTTAGGTATTATCATTTTAAAATAATAGGATATATATAAAGATGAAATAGTAGGATATATATAACCTATGTACCTCCTCTTTTTCTAATTAATTGTCATCTTTTCATGCTTGTTTAGTTGATGTTGTCAGAATCTCATATAATATACTATGTATTTTGTGCACTTCTTTTGGTCTTATATATATTGTGTGTGATTTTCATGTATAAATAAAACAGTTGGGGGTGTAATGACACAGAGTTTATGCTTGTACTACATGTAGTCTACATCGATCTGTTTTAAATACTTGGATATGATGTTTGATTCAGTATTTCTTCCTAATCAGCACTACCAGTAATTTATTTATTTGAGCACTAGTGCAACAATAGCATCATGATATGATACACAAACATTCAAGTTAGTTTAACATATCCCTGTAATTCAGAATGGAAAAAGATAGAATTCTATACCTTGGCTAAACAAAATATGAAATCAAAATCAGGTTTCCTTATATTCCTCTCTAACAAAATCGGCTGACCAATAGTTTTCGATGCTAAGTTGAAGGGAGGTAGTTCAACAAGCAATACAATTTGACATAGAACTAGCTTTAGAATGACACTACCCCTTACTAATCCTTAGGACATAACACAAAATTATGGATCTCATTTTGAGGTATGCATCAATGAGAATCACCAGAATTCGTACTTCAAGACTCATGATTTTCACTTGCCATCATATGCATCTATAACTTCCAAATATTAATCATTAAGACTTTTTATATCAGTCATAATCACATAATAAAACTCTATTTTTCTTTTTCATTTTCTTTGTTAGCTATTAGCACCAACTTGATCAGAGAAATTAATATATATAAGTAGGGGGAGTTTTGTGTGAGACACAAGTTTACTATGTAAATTAAAGTCCAGAAAACTATTCATTTGATGAACTCGGAGAACTATTGTTTTGAAACTAAGAATATATTTTACAAAGAAGCAGGATAAATGCAGAAAGACTGTTCTTCACAAATGAACAATTCGATGTAATAAAAGAACACATATGCGCAGGGGCAGATACAGTGCTAATCGATTCGTTTTGATAAAAATTATAAAAAAAAGGGTGAAATAAGAGAAATTAATTTCTCTTCAACATACAGCCAAACTCCAACTACACAGCCGCACCTCACCCATTTCTTTATAAATAACTGAAAATCCTTAGGACATAACACAGCAAGCTAATTCTCTCCACCTTAATTCTTCATCAAATCCCAACCCAATTTCATGATTCCCAAAATAATAACAAATCATGGCGATGCAAAAACTTGAAAGAAAAATGACAGAAATAGAAAGCAAAAGTTACAAATAATAAGAGCAACCAATGGGCATAAAAACGAGTCTTACCTCAATGAAACCAAGTCCAATTTGTTGACAATAGCTGTGTTCCAATATCTGACTTTAGTGATTAGGAATTTGCACGAAGATTAAGGATTTGTGAGAAATTGAGTGAATTGACAGAAGAAGAGAGAAGATTAATTGAGAAAAGGGTGACGGCGGGGGGTAGAGCAGCCTTGGCTGTGGTTTCAGCTGCCGGAATCAAAGGAGAATTACTGGACAAGTCGCCGGAATGGGAAGAGACGAGAGGGAACGAGGTGAAGTCGCCGATATGAAGTGAGGTCACCAGAATTGATATGAACTGAGGTCGCCGGAATCGATAGAGATTGATATTTGTGGCGGTTCTCGATCTCAAATTTGGTGAAGAGACGAGAGGGAATGAGGTGAAGGCGCGCGGGCTGAATGAAATTTGTGGCGGGTGTGTGCGAATTGAATGAATTGGGGGAGTTTTTTTATTCATTCATTTATTTATTTATATTATATATATAATTCGTTTTTTATACATGACGTTTTTTATTAAAATGTCATGTTTAGGTATAGTTAAAAATGACGTTTCTGTAAGTACCGTCATAAACACGAAATAAGACACGCACATACATGACAATTTTATTAAAAAACGTCATAAAAAATAAAAGAATGCACATTAATGACGGTTAATATAATAAACCGTCATCTAAGCACTGTCATGAATGCCCTATTTTCTAGTAGTGAAATATTATTTTTTAATTATTTAGGGTTAATTAATTCGATTATGCAATCTACTAAACTTGCTTAGAATATATATGTCATTAAACACATCTTAAATTCAATTAAAAAGTAATTTTATTACATGTTTACGACTCAAACCATATAGTTATGTTTGTTAAAAATTATGATCTAATATATTCTCATTTCTTTCGATTTTTAAAAAAAATCCGTATATCAATAATCGTCAATTGGGAATTGCCATGTCTACTGCCACAGTTCCGCGTCGGAATCGGCCCGTGGACCACGGCTTTGATTTATAAGTGCGTAATTTATAAAACTCATTTAGAATACATATAGACCCAAAATTTGGTAAGAAAAAAATTGATTGTACTATTCGTTCACGTCCTTGGCCATACAATAATGTTCGCTAATCACAATTATAAATGTCTTAATTGTCAAATATATCCAATTTCACTTTTTCTAAATGGGTAATGATATTCGGCCACACTGTGGCTGGCCACACGAGCTAAAAATAGTAATATAAGTTTTTAAAATGAAAATATACCTTAATTAGGAAGCATAAACCTTAAAGGGAAAATGTGATTATTTCCATTTTTATAGTCAAGTTTCCTTTTTTTACCCGTGTGGCTAGCCACAGTATGGCCGGCTATCTTTATTCTTTCTAAATTAGTTATATCCACTTGTTGGAAAATAAATTAGTTATGTCCATATTTGGTATGAAGAGACTAATTTACCCTTTATGTTGTATTTTTTATATTGTATCTCTTACACATTAGGTACGATTTGACTTGTTTCATACTTTGACACTCATTAACCGAAAATGATTGTGATGTTAGGCTATGGAAGTTAGCAAAAGTGGTCAATAATTAGATAATTAGTGTTGCAATAATTAGTTTGTCTAGGGTTTACTCAATACTGATTTTCCGATACTATATTTAAACTATACAAAAACAACCAAAATTATATGAAATAAAAACAAAAAAATATTTAAACTAGACAAAAATAACCAAAATTATATGAATTGCTAAATCTATATAAATCCCGCTCAGCTAATTGTAAAATATTGAAAGATCCCACTCGAGATTATTGAAGATCCCACTCGAGTGGGATCTTCTAATTTTCGAGCGGGATCGTTCGATTTTGAAGGATAAATATTATTATGAATAAATTCTTAATTAATTACGCTTTAATTAAATTAATTATATAATAATATTGAATACGTAATAACTAATTAACTTATTAAAATAAAAACACAAAAATATGTATATTATATAACATTAAATATAATTATATCAATTTGACAAATCTTCGAATTCTCGAGCGGGATCTTTTGGTTCTTAAAGCTAAATATTATTAGAAACTAATTATTAATTAATTACTCAATTTTTAATTAAATTAATTATATAATAAAATTGAATAACTATTAAGTGATTTAAATTAAAATGAAAATATATGTAAACTATATTAGAATAAGCAAAAATTTATGAATTGTAAATTAAACACTAATCCCGCTCGTGTGTTCTAACAAGAAATGAAGATCCCACTCGAGTGGGATCTTCATTTTTGTTAAGTTTGTACGAGCGGGATATATAATTATTTTGCAACTAATAACATTATTTATTTTTTATATAGTTTACATATTTTTTGGATTTCATTTGTATTTTAATTCGTAGAATTTAATAATTTTATATAGTATGTGATAATAATTGTACTATACAACTGAGAGTGATAGTAATCGACAGTGGTGAATGTGAAAATTCATCTGTTAATATTCACGTGAATGATTGAAATTTCACCTTTGATGTAACAATTTTACTTTCACGTGAATTTGTACAATTTCACTCACCCAATTGATTGAATGTATGAATGAATTCTATATAAGTGGTAGCAGAGATGAATCTTCAAACACCACAACCATCAAAATATTTTGTACTCCTCATAAAAAATTATCGGTTAAAAATAGAATTTCGCATTAGTCGAAGGAGTTTTCAGATTTGATCAACAAATTCAAAAAAGGTGAGTTTCAATTGTATTTATGATTTCGTCCTTAGTAGATCTCACTCGTGAATAGCCAGATCCCGCTCGGTAAGGAAGATCCCACTCGAGGTGGGATGTACAAATTATCCGAGCGGGATCTTTTATATTACATTTTTAATTATTCTTATTTTCATATTTGTAGTGTTTATATTTCAGAATATGGAAGAATGGAAATATTTCAACATCAAATATGGTGGAGAATGGCACGATTGTGAGTATGTGGGCGGTTCAGAATCGATCACTCAAGTCCTTGCTGCCACCCCAGCTCTTATCAATTTGAAATATAACATCGATGTGCTGATGCGTCGAAATTCGATGAGCACTCGATACGAAATGTATTATTTATCGCATGCTCGAAGTGGACGCATTGTGAAAATTCTCTTGAGCACAGATCAACAATTTGCTCAATTGTGCATAGAGTCCCGTCCAACCGTGTATCTCATCCACAGCCACATAGATGTGTATGTTCCATATTTCAAAGAACCTGGGGCGTCATCCTTTCAATACGACCAAGGGCAGCCGTCATCATTTCAATTCGACCAAGGGCAGACGTTATCATTTCAATTCGATCAAGGGCAGCCGTCATCATTTCAATACAACCAAGGGCACGCGTATTCTGATGAAATGGAGCGTATCCAACAACAAATCAATTCCCAAGATTTCTTTTCCAACTTATATCCTAGTGGGTATAATTACGAAACGACATCCACATATCACGTACCTCTTGTTCCGGATTGTCATGTTCCAGACAATGAAGATGATGAACCACAATGCACTGTCGAGTTGGATTCAGACGATGAAGATGTTGACAGTGCTGATCTTGAAACTGATAGTGAAACATCTGAAGACTGGACTGGGGAAGGTTTACGCGATTTTACTATGGTGGAGCACGGTGCATGGATTCGTCCCAGTGCAACGACGGACGCGTGCGATCTAACCAACTGGTTAGTTCCGGTGATTCCGCCCGATGCTACGATTTCTCTCGTAGCACGTGATCCTGACCCGACAGATGATGATGAGTTGCGTGTTGGTGCTATTTTCCACAACAAAAAAGAGATAAATATTGCAGTCGGAACGTGGCACATGGAGAGAGGACTTGAATTCAAAACTCCGAGATCAGATTATATTCGAATGAAGTTCTTATGCAAGTATCCGAATTGTCCATTTGAGTTGCGTGCAACCTCACGTGGAACGAATACTTGGATAATACACAAGTTCATTCCTGAGCATTCATGCATCCATCAGCTACGACGTGCCGCTTCGAGAAAAATCAAGATGAATATTGTTGCAGCTTACGTGGAGCGAAAAATCAGAACCAACTGTAAAATCATGGAGCCAAAGGCCATTATGGAGGAGATGTTACGCGAGTTCGGTATCACCATCCGTTATGATTTGGCGTTGCGAGCACGACATTACGCAATACAAAGTATATACGGAGGGTATGTTGAATCCTTCTAGTTGTTGCCTGGCTATCTTCACATGCTCAAAGAATCAAATCCCGACACACTTACTGATCTTGAGGTTGGAAACGATGGGAGATTTGAGCATTTGTTCGTGGCTCTCGACGCCTGCAGACTCGCGTATCCATTCAATATGAGACCTGTGATAGTTTTAGATGGCACTCATCTCAAGTGCAAGAATAGAGGTATTTTATTTGTCGCTATGACGAAGGATGCCAACGAGCATGTTTTTCCACTGGCGATAGGTGTTGGTCCAATCGAGAATGATATATCTTGGAGATGGTTTCTAACCCGTTTGAAAATGGCATATGACGAGCTTAGAGATACATTGATTGTCTCTGACGCACATGTCTCTATAGCGAACGTTGTCAATGAGGTGTTTCCAAATGCAGTTCACGGTCTTTGCTACTATTACTTGCTGAATAAGTTGACGTGCTATGGGAAAGTTGTTGTAAGATTGTACGAACGAGCTACTTTTGCATATCGCACTTCAATTTATGATAAGGCAATGGCCTCTATTCAACAAGAGAGCCAAGCCGCATACGACAAATTAATGAGAGTTGGACCAGAGAAGTGGGCTCGATGCAAGTGTGCATTGCCGCGTTATAGCCATCTCACTTCAAATGCAGCAGAAGTGTGGAATCATAGAGTAAAATGGGCTCGTGGTCTCCCTATATGCTCAATGCTTGACGCTATAAGGTATATATCATCGAGCAATGGTTCGATGAGAGACGAAATTTGCCCAAAGGGGACAATGAAGTTGTCACTCAAGAGGCGGCTAAGAAGATGACAGAATCAATGATAAGTTATTTAGGTACGATACGAGTGGTGGAATCGGCTTGGTGTTCAACGTGGGTGATGGTAGAAGAAATTGGAAAGTTGATCCCAATTTACACAATTGCACATGTTGTGAATTTCAAGATGATGGATTGCCTTGTTCGCATGCTTTTGCTGCTATCCGGTATGTTTTATTGCTTCAATTTGCATAACCATATGAAATTATAATTAAAATTATAAAAAAATATAATTAACATTATTGTTAAAAATTGTAGAAAAAATGCTGATGATGTATACCGGTGTGTGCAATGGTACTACAAACGAGAAGCTTGGGACGAAGCTTATCAATATCCTATACATCGTGTTCCACATGTAGAGGATTGTGATATTCCAGTTCAAGTGGCCAATATCTTGGTCTTGCCTCCCGTATTCACTTCACAGGCAGGACGACTGAGAACTAATCGGCGAACATCTGCATTGGAGAGAACTAGCCGGAGACAAACCACAAGGCAAGAAGCAGAATCATCGACTAATCAACGTCCGAGGAGATGTGGTAATTGTCGTGAAGAAGGTCATACGCGTAGACATTGTAATCGGCTTTAACAATCTACTATTAATCGTAACTATGTTGTTTGAATTTATATAATTTATTTGAGTTGGAAAATATATTTTTTATTACTAGAAAATTAAATTTAATGAAATTTAAAAAATGAATACCTTATACGATTAAAAAAATCATAACTTAATATATATATATATAATAAATTTAAAAAAAAATATATTTCGGTTTACAACTTTTAAATTCCACTCGTGAAAAACTAAATCCCGCTCGCAAATGTTGGATTTATTTTGAGATCTCGCTCGAGTGGAATCTACATAACTCGAGCGGGATCTATGTTTTTTGAATTTATATAATTTATTTGAGTTGGAAAATGTATTTTTTATTACTAGAAAATTAAATTTAATAAAATTTAAAAAATTAATACCTTATACGATTAAAAAAATCATAACTTAATATATATATAATAAATTTCATAAAATAATATATTTCTGTTTACAACTTTTAAATCCCACTCGTGAAACATTAAATCCCGCTCGCATAATATGGATTTATTTTTAGATCCCGCTCGAGTGGGATCTACATAACTCGAGCTGGATCTTTGTTTTTCAAATTTATATAATTGTTCTGTGATGGAAAACATATTTAGTTCCTACTATAATGCTATCATTATCAATGAAATAAAAATATTAATGATCAAATTACACTAAATAAATAACGAAAAAAAATAATAACAAAACTTACATTAACTAGCAGCATTAGGGTTTTAACTTTTTCACAAGAACTTGTGGGCGGGATTAGGGTTTTAACTCTACTCTCACCTATCTCTCCAATCTATCCTAATTAATTCATAAAGTAGTCAACATAATCTTTGTCTTTCCAATTTCCCATACAACACACGGTCACTTCCCATGTTTTCGGTGAAATCCAGAATATAAGTGATGTTTTTTTGTCATGTTTCAATTATTTTAAGGCTATTTAGGTCATATTGGATATAACTAATTTGGTTTTCAATAAGTGGATATAACTAATTTTAATATATAGTAAGTGGATATAACTAATTTTTACTCATTATAAATTATGCAAAGTTGAAAACTCAACTACAAATAAAGTGAAAATTAATTCATGGATGACTATTTTAGATTTTAGAATGTACATGAAAAAAAATGCATAAAATGAAGAAAAAATTTCCAAGTTCAGGTACCCGTCGGTTGGGAATTGATCCACTTGCCACTATGGTTCCGGGTCGGAATTGGCCCATTGACCACATTTTTGATTTATAAGTGCGTAATTTATAAAACTCGTTTAAAATTTATATAGACCCAAAAATTAATAAAAAATTAGTTGTACTATTTGTTCTCATTTTAATAGTACTCTCTCCGTTCGAGCACAAGTGTCCAGTTTGTGCTGGGCACGGAGATTAAGAAAGCTGATAAAGTTGTTTTTAGTAGGGTAAAAGTTAAAATATAGGGGTAGTGAGATAATGACAAAAAAACAGTGGTAATGATAAAAAGGTGGTGGTATTAACCAAAAAGTAGGAATAAAGTTGATGTGATGGCCAAAAAGTAGGAATAAAGTTGTTGTGAGGTGGGGTCATCAATGGCAAATGATAGTAAATAAATAAAAAGTATGAGGGTATAGTTGTATAAAAAGGCAAAGTGGACACTTGTGCTCGAACACTAGTACTGTAGCAAAGTGGACACTTGTGCTCGAACGGAGGGAGTAATATTTACTCCCTCCGTAATTGAAAAAATACAACGTTTACTGTTTGCACGGAGTTTAAGAAAAGCTGGTAGAGTGGAATAAAGTGGTGTAAAAAGACAATAAGGGTAGTGAAGATGGGATTTGTTAATTGCAATTAGCATTTGTTGTTTAAAAACTGCACCAACCTCTCTACTTTAATTCTTGGCAATTAAATTCATGCCTTAAACTAATTTAATTGCATTTTCGTTTTGAGCCTTCACCAAAAGCGCCGAATTCAGTTTCTGGCACAATGGTGTCACAAAGGGAGGAAGATACATCATAGAACGGCGCATCAAGAGGCTTGGAACCATCATTGAGCGGCGGCGAAGGGCTCTGAATCTCGGAATCGTCATAGAGCGGCGGCGATGGCGATTGAGTCTGAGAATCGTAAAAAATCGGCACCGATTCAGCCTCAGATGCATGGTAGAGCGGCGGCGATTTGGTCCTCGCCACCAAGCTCTCAGAATCAAGAGATGCAGATTTGGGTTTAGGGTTTTTTAGAGGCATCGCCACCAGGCTCTGAGAATCAAGAGATCAGAGTGAGAGGATTTGGAGAACTCAATCGGCGTCGATTTAGATCTAGGGTTTCAGAGAGATATGAATACAATGTTGCAGAAATTAGAGTGAAAAAGATGAGAGATGGGAGTCATCGTTTGGTGGTCGGCGATGATTTGCAGATGGAGCTTGAGAGAGGGATGAGAGATCAGAGTGAGAGTGAGAGAGAGGAAGCAGATCGACGCCGAATGAGTTCTAGGGTTTGGGTAATATAATTGGGGATTTTGGGCTGAGTGATGTGAGTTGGGTTGGGCATTCATTTGGGTTGGGTATGTGTTTATTTGGATTGGGTTAGTTTAGTTAATGGGTTGGATTAATTAAGTTAAGATTGTTTAGTATAACTTAATTAAATTAATGGTGGATAAAGTAATGGCAATGAGTCGTAAATAAGGAAAGTTTTAAAGGAGAAGGATGTCCATAAAGTGAAACGTTGCATTATTTCAATTACGCTCGATTTACTCAAACGTTGCATTTTTTCAATTACGGAGGGAGTACTAATTACGATTATAAATTATGCAAAGTTGGAAACTCCACTACAAATAATGTAAAAATCAATTCATAGATGACGTTTCTAAATTTTAGAAAAATACATGAAAAAAATTAATAAAATTTAAAATTTAAAAAAAATATGAATAAAGAATGGAAATGTGCCACATGGGATTGCATCGGAATCGACCCATTGACCTCGACTCTGATCTATAAGTGCGTAATTTATAAAACTTGTTTAGAATTTATATAGAGCCAAAATTTAGTAAAAAAATTGTATAGTAATATTCACTAATTACAATTATATGTTATGCAAAGCTGGAAACTCAACCACAAATCACGTAAAAATCAATTCATAGATGGCAATTCTAGATTTTAGAAAAATATATGGAAAAAATGAATAAAATAGTATTTAAAATAAATAAGAATAAATAATAGAAATGTGTCACGTGTGATCTCGAGTTGAGGTGCCTGTCAGTTGGGAATTGACTTGTCTGCCTAAATAATTAATAAATTAAAAATTAATTATTTTTTTATCAAATTAAATAAAAATTATTAGACTATTTCAAAATTTAATTCGACCAACCAATACATTAGCCAGTTATTTTGGAACCATTTATTCTGTCAACTAAAAAAAATTATATAGTAATATTCACTAATTACAATTATAAGTTATGCAAAGTTGGAAACTCAACTACAAATCACGTACAGATCAATTCATAGATGGTGATTCAAGATTTTAGAAAAATACATGAAAAAAATGAATAAAATAAAATTTAAAATAAATAAGAATAAAGAATGAAAATGTGTCACGTGGGACTTCGAGTTAAGGTGCCTGAACTCAAGTACAAATCACGTACAGATCAATTATCATAGATGGTGATTTTAGATTTTAGAAAAATACATGAAAAAAATGAACAAAAGAAAATTTAAAATAAATAAGAATAAAGAATGGAAATGTGTCACGTGAGATCTCGAGTTAAGGTGCCTGTCAGTTGGGAATAGACATGTCTACCTAAATAATTGATAAATTATAAGTTAAATAATTTTTTATCAAATTAAATAAAATTATTAGACTATTTCAAAATTTAATTCGACCAACCAATACATTAGCCACATTAGCCAATTATTTTGGAACCATTTATTCTTTCAACTAATAAATTAGTTCCGTACGAAAAATAATTTTCTATTGGCCAATTAATAAATTGATCAAATTAAATTAAATTAAACTAAACTATAAAAATATAGTTATTTATTCTGCCGATTGATAAATAAATTGGCCAAATAAAACTGGTGAAGCAATAGATGAGAAAATACACATTAGTTCTATGTATTTATAGACTTTTCAATAGGTGAAATTTCATTGAATAACCGATGTGGGACAGAAGATTTTAATAAATATTTAAAATCTATTATTTTACATTTAAAAATTCAAAAAATTGAGAATTTTTTTTTGGTAAATAGATTTTATTAACCAATATGCATGGAAATCAATACAACAAACGCCTTCAACACGCTACAAAAATGCAAAACAGACTTCAAACCAAACTACGACTAGAGTAAATTAGCTAATCTCTTATCTCGTTGACAGCACATAGCCACAATTAATTGGCATTGTCGAAAAACGCTTTCCCAAGTAGAAGACACTGCATGAAACCTTTGTTGGTTCCTCTCATTCCAAATATAGTACACAGCCACAGAAATGCTCAAACGATAGAGCCTTTGCTTGTTATTCTTGGATTCACAGTGAGCTATTAAAACTTCTTTCTCTTTCTCCCAACTTCCACTTCCTCCCTGCAATCCACACCAGTTTTTCAACCTCTTCCATATATGAGCAGCAAATTCACATTGGAAAAACAAATGATTAATGCTCTCATTTGCATGCTCACAAAAACTACAAACTTGATCCACAGTAATGCCAACTTTCATCAAATTATCACTCGTTGCCAATCTGCTGAGAATAGTAAGCCACATAATGAACACACATTTAGGAGGAGCATCATTATTATGCAGCATTTTATTCCATGGCACTCTCTCCACTTCCCCTCTGAGCGCTTGATACATCTTTCTAACTGAAAAGTTGGAGTGAGAGAGAAGAGCTCTACCCTCCTCATTTGTTCTGATATATTCTCTTGCCCCAAGGATTTTCCGGACAACCCAAGAAGCTTGGCCAGGTAGAGTCATGGTGGATATATCTCTATGCTTGATATAATACCCGTGCACCCATTTGATCCAAAACTTCTCTATTTGTTGAGTCAAGTTCCATAGTTGTTTGCGAGCAGCCTTGTTCCAAGTCTTGACATCAATCACATTCCATCCCCCAGCTTTCTTAGGTAGGCATATCCTCTCCCAAGCAACTAAAGCTCGTTTTGAGATTCCTGAATTCTCTGTCCACAAAAATGATCTACAAGTTGTTTGGGTGATCTTAATTACCTTTTGAGGTATAAGAAATAGTTGGCATCAATAAGTTTGTACACTGAAGAGTATAGATTTTATTAATTGCATCCGTCCAGCATATGAAAGAAGCTTGGATGACCAACACTCAATTTTGGCTAGAATCTTAGTGATCAGGGGCTGACATTGAAATAAAGGAACCCCTAAGTACTTAAAGGGTAATTCACCTTTAAGCATGCCAAATTTCCTCAAAATGATCTCTTGTTGGCTCCTTGGAACCCCTCCAAAATAAATGCTGCTTTTGGCTTCATTTGCTTATAATTCCCAATTTCTTACAGCGAGGATGGAAGTGAAAAGCCTTACTAGTTTTCAGTTCTTGGAGGCATCTATGCAGATACTCCATACAAATCACAAAAAGATAAGGGGAGATGGGGTCCCCTTGTCTAAGACCTCTCTTCGCCTCAAAATGTTCAGTGATTTCTCCATTAATGCAAATAGAGTAACTCACAGTAGATAAGCACTGCATTATCCAACTAACAAATTGATAAGGGAATCCAAGCTCAAGCATCAAATATTTTAAAAACGGCCATTCCACTGAGTCGTATGCTTTTTGGATGTCTATCTTCACCATGCATCTTGGAGAGATCCCTTTTCTACTGTATCATTTCACTAACTCACGACTGAGAAGTATATTATCAAATATACTCCTTCCCTTCACAAAAGCAGATTGGCTCACGCTAACAATATCATCAAGAGGGGTGCCACATAAATTTTTTCTAAAACAAGAATTATTTTCCTTTTAATAATAATTAACCAATCAAAAATATCCCAATTAGGCCATCTCCATTCATGTGTCAAGATTGGATAAAATTGTATCCAACTCCAAGTCTCCAATGACTTGCACTAAAATATGCCAAAATCGGTCAGTTAGTAAAGCACTACTTAATTCTCATACAAGGCCGGGCCCACTCTCTAGTCTCTACGCCCTTAATTCAAACATTCCACCTATTTCGTATTAATTGTGGATAGAAATTAAAAAAAAAATTACGATTAAAATGTCTAGAAAGTAGAAAAAAGTGTGGATCGATCTGATAGGAACTTATCTTTATATTAGTTCGTAGGAACTAATGCATAAAATACAATATATTAATGCACAAACATGTTAATGTACAAATTACAATAACTTAATGCACAAATTATTAGGACACTTTTAATGCACAAATAACAGTAATTTAATGCATCAATTAATCTGAATCGTAGATTACAAAAAATCAATGATTCAAATTAACTCTTAGTTCCTACCTAAAAATGAGTTCCTATATAATCCTTACCCCAACATAATAGTAGTAAATTCAAGAGAAGTCATGTTGCAAACTTTTGTAAAATTTTTATACGCCAACGTAACAAAATTTGGTGACATTAGTATATAGTTTGGCTACATAAAAAAAAAATGCAACTAACTTTTATTTCATTTAGTAATGTAATAAATTAATTAACTACATTATTAAATGGCACTAAATTGTTGATTATTTATAAAAAAAAAAATATGACACGATAATAACCCATCACAAGATTCTTACATAATATTCTAATTAATTTTAGTGACATAAGTTTTGAAGAAATGCGGGAGTCTTGTAAATATATATTATCGGAACATTTTCTTGTACATGTAGTGGAATATAGACAAACTAAAATTATTAAAAAATTAAAAATCTAAAGAAAAAGAATATGATCGAAACAGACTTGAAATTCGTAACGTCTACATGTTCAGTCCAGGACCAGCACAATGTTGATTCATAAATCATTAATTTCCTTTTCTTTTAGTATGTTATGTGTAAATGTAATGAAACAAAAGGACAGAGACACTTGTTAGTTGTTACATCAAACACACACAAATCTAATTAAAGACAAATCTTTCTCTAAATTGTGCTTTTACTATTTGCATTGCGGGATAAAGGATCCCAGTCGTCTCCATCCAACCATATCCTTCTTCTTTTTGTTTTAGTAAATTACATCATTACTTATTGATCCAATCCCCCTTCTCCCATTCTTCCTTATTTTCCTCAACACTCTCCAAAATGCCCGCGGTCTCTTATCCTGCCACGCGGCAGGCGCCCGCCGCCATTCTCTTCTTCCTCGCCGCCGCCACCGCCGTCCACTCGATCGGCGTCAACTACGGCACCCTGGCCGACAATCTCCCTCCGCCCGCTCAGGTGGCGCAGTTTCTGAAAGACAAAACCACGATCGACCGCATCAAGATCTTCGACACCAACCCCGACATCCTCCGCGCCTTCGCCAACACCGGCATCCTCGTGGCCGTCACCGTCCCCAACGGCGACATCCCCTCCCTCACCGACCCCCACGCCGCCCGCCGCTGGATCGCCGCCCACATCAAGCCCTTCTACCCCGACACACAGATCAACTACATCCTCCTCGGCAACGAGATCCTCCACTGGGGCCCGCAGAACCTCATCGACAATCTCGTCGACGCCATGAAAACACTCCACAAGGCTCTCCACCAGGAAGGCATCAACGACGTCGCCGTCACCACCGCACACTCCCTCGCCATCCTCGAACCCTCCGAACTCCCCAGCCTGGCCCGTTTCCGGCCCGGATGGGACCGGGGGGTTCTGGCCCCCATGCTGCAGTTCCACCGCGACACGAAGACGCCGTTCATGGTGAACCCCTACCCTTACTTCATGTACTCGCCGGAGAAGGCGGACATGGCGCTTTTCCGGCCGAACAAGGGCCTCTTCGACAAGTACACGCGGCGGACGTACGGCAACCTGTTTGACTTTCTGCTGGATTCGGTGTACACGGCGATGATGAAACTGGGATACGGGGATGTGGAAATTGTGGTGGGGGAGACGGGGTGGGCGTCGCAGGGGGAGGTGTTCGAGCAGCCCAAGTGTTCAGTGCCGAACGCGGCGGCGTACAACGGCGGATTGGTGCAGCACTTCATCGCCGGCAAGGGGACGCCGCTCATGCCCAAGAGGAGGTTTGTCACCTACATATTCGCGCTCTTCAATGAGAATCAGAAAACGGGCTCCCTTGCAGAGAAGAATTTCGGGCTTTTCAGGCCCGATTTTAGCTCCGTCTACGACGTTGGGATCATGCGGGCTGGCGGTGCAGGTGCAGGTGCAGGTGGAGGTGCAGCTACTACTCCTGATCATGAGGTAATTAATTAATTTGTACTTCTTAATTTGCTTGTGATTATGTTGTGTGTGATTAATGGCAATTTATTGGGTGAGTAGTTCCTAAATTATTCTTTGGTGATTAACAGTAAACTTATCATTTAGTGTTGTAAATTCTATGAAGAATTCACACTCACAGCAAGAGCATGCAACGTGATTCAGTAAACACAACACCTAAGAAGTTGATCCAATGAAACAATAAATCCCTAAACAACTAAGAACACCAGAAATTTACGTGGTTCAGATCTGAATGATCCTACGTCCACGGAGGGGTTAATCGGGGCTGTATTACTGCTCAATCAATGATGAAGATTACAGACGTAATGAACGAGGATCACAATCCTCTCTCACTCCCTGATCTCTCTCTCTCTCTCTCTCCTATTCTTCCTCTTTCTGTTTCATACTTAAATGAGAAAGAAGTAGTTACAATTTACACCGACTCACTCAGCTGAAAACACTCCAAACTAAGATCTACAATCACAGCCATACAAGTAATGAACAATTAAGATCAAACTCCACCGGATTGATGAGCTGACAGCAGTTAGTTAAATAACTAACTTGAGCTAACTCTCTCTTCATGCAGATGTAATCCTCTCAATCTCCAAAAATTGTTGATTGACCCCAGCTTAAGAGTTGATGAGTTTTAGCAGTCAATCTCAACATTCTCCACCTTGAATGCAAAACTCTTCAATCATCAAGAACAACAGCACCCAACTTTCCCCTCAATTTGCCCCATTACAGGGCTTACCTTTCCATGAGTTTATCATCGCTGCCGAGGCAGCAATCTCACCAAGTCAAGACAATGCCTGAACTTAACAGTAGGCAAAGCCTTAGTAAGCATATCTGCAGCATTCTCCTCTGTACCAACCTTCTCTACCTTCACTTTGCCTTTACCAACAATATCTCTAATGAAATGGTGCCTCACATCTATATGCTTGCTCCTTTCATGAAATACCTGATGTTTGACTAAATGAATAGCACTTTGGCTATCACATTTAATGACAACAGAACTCTGCTTCATGCCAAACTCAGCTGCAATGCCCTTGAGCCACAATGCTTCCTTTACTGCTTCTGTAAGAGCCATGTATTCTGCCTCTGTTGTAGACAAAGCAACAACAGATTGAAGTGTTGATTTCCAACTCACAGCTGATCCAAACATGGAAAACACATAACCACTTTGAGACTTTCTACTGTCCACGTTTGCTGCATAATCCGAGTCAACATACCTTTCAACACAGCACAGATTCATATCCTTTTGTTTTTCAAATAAGATTCCCAGATCAGCTGAACCCTTAATATATCTCATTATCCACTTCAAACCTTCCCAATGAGCCTTCCCTGGTTCAGCCATAAACCTGCTTACACACACTAATAGCATGCGAAAGATCAGGTCTAGTGCAAATCATACAATACATAACACTCCCTATTATATTTGAATAAGGAATATTCTGCATATATCTTTTCTCAAACTCATCTTTAGGCTTCTGCTCTGTAGACAATTTAAAATGCTGGCCCAAAGGTACTTGCACAACTCTAGAATCACTCATCTGAAATTTCTTGAGAATTTTCAGAATGTAATCTTGTTGAAACAGCCATAGCTTGCTGCTCTCCTTATCTCTGATTATATCCATACCCAGTATTCTTCTAGCTTCTCCAAGATGCTTCATCTCAAAACTAGATTCAAGATCAATCTTCACTGCTTGTATCTCTTCTTTACTTTTACTTGCCAAGAGAATGTCATCCACATACAAAAGCAAGTAAGTGTTCACTGAATTCCCAGAATACTTCAAGTATACACAACTGTCATAAGAAGATCTTCTAAAACCAATCTTAGTAACATGCTCATCAAACTTTTTATACCATTGTCTTGAGCTCTGCTTGAGACCATAGATTGATTTCTTTAACAAACATACTTTCTCTTCATCTCCTGGTAGAACAAATCCCTCTGGCTGATTCATGTAAATGCTTTCTTCCAAATCTCCATTCAGAAAAGCAGTTTTTACATCCAACTGCTCCAGTTCTTCTTTGCCTATCTCTGGCTAACTGGTAGTCTAGAAGATCATTTTCCTCTTCATGGTCCTCATTATCATTCATATTTTCCACCTGATCCTCTTCATCTTGAGCCAATGACTTATCATGCTCTATCTCAAAATTAGCTGCAGCTCTTCTCACTTCTTGATAATCAGGAAAATCTACAAAAGGCATTTTATCTTCTATGAAAGTGACATCTCTACTGACAATTGTTCTCTGATTTCCAGAATCCAAACACCACAGTCTATATCCTTCTGATATCCCAACATCACACATCTCAGAGCCATTGGCTTCAACTTATCTTGTTTAATGTGAGCAAAAGCTAAACAACCAAATACTCTCAGATAGGAATAACTTGGAACTCTTCCTGACCATTGCTCTTCTGGAACTTTGAAATTCACTGCTGAAGATGGACTTCTGTTAATCAAATAACATGTTGTGTTCACAGCCTCACCCCAAAACCTCACTGGAAGACCTGAACTAGTTAACATACATCTAACCCTTTCCAATATTGTTCTGTTCATCCTTTCAATAACTCCATTCTGCTGAGGATTTGCAGGTACAATCCTGTGTCTTCTTATGCCTTTACTTTTGCAGTAACTCTCAAATTCATCAGATAAGAACTCTAAACCATTATCCGTTCTGAGATACTTCACCTTCAAAATCAGTTCATTTTCTACTTCAGCACACCATTCTTCAAATCTTGAAAATGTGTCTGACTTATTCTTGATGATATAAACCCATAACTTTCTGGAATAATCATCAATCAATGATAGAAAATATCTCCCACCACTCATAGTTGATACCCTTGCAGGCCCTCAAAGATTACTATGCACATACTTCAAAGGTTGCTTAGAGATAGACCTCCCTGTAGGAAAAGGTAACTTGGTACTTTTACCAAGTATACAGTCTTCACACACCTTCAATTTTGCTGGTGCACTCAATTTCAACAGACCTTGCTTGTTAAGCTCATTGATCCCCTTTTCCCCTACATGAGCCAACCTTTTGTGCCACAATTCAGTATCTAACTCAACATTCAAATGAGATTCACCAGTCACAACGTCAGCTAAAAGATGATATAGCTTATTCTTTCTTATTCCTTTCAACATCACCCTATCACCTTTCATCACACTAACATAACCATTGTGACCTCTGTATTCAAAACCTTTTTCTTCTAACATGCCAAGAGATATCAAATTGCGTTTAAATCTTGGAAGATACCTCACTTGCTGTACAAGTCTGAACTCTCCTTCATTGGTTTTGAATCTGATGCTGCCAATGCCTTTGATTGCACAGGTGTCCTCATTTCCCATGACCACTGTCCCAAATTCTCCATAAAGAATCTCTGAGAACCACTCCTTCACATGTGTCATATGAAAAGTACATGCTGAGTCCATAATCCATTCATTGCTAAGTCCTGATCCCATCACATTCATGGCTTCAGCTTTCTCTATCCCTTCACAGAAATCTGCTGTGTTCTGGCTATTGGAACCACTTGTAGCTCCACCTTCACCTTTAGCCTGCAATCTTTTCCAAGCATAGCACTCCTTTCTTATGTGGCCTGGTTTCTTGCAGTGATAACACTTGATTGGCTCATCTTCATCTCTCTCTGATTTTCCTTGATCCTTGGGTTTGTAGTGCTGAGATTTCTTCTTCCCATTGAATGCTTTCTTGAATTTACCATTCTTCTTTGATTTCCCTTTAACATTCAAGGCCTCAGAATTCTGCTCTTTCTTGTTTCCATTGATTTTCTGCATTTCCTTGGCCTTGATAGTTGAAACCACTTCATCCATGGTAATGGTTTTCTCTCTGCCATAGAGCATAACATCCCTTAGATGATCATAGGATGGAGGAAGAGCATTCAATAGCAGAATTGCCTTGTCCTCATCCCCTAACTGCACCTCTATATTTTCTAGATCATCAACCGCCCTGTTGA
The DNA here is from genome assembly GCA_029490685.1 of Schizonepeta tenuifolia. Classification (NCBI taxonomy): domain Eukaryota; kingdom Viridiplantae; phylum Streptophyta; class Magnoliopsida; order Lamiales; family Lamiaceae; genus Schizonepeta; species Schizonepeta tenuifolia. The sequence goes on along the minus strand of CM055960.1, from coordinate 47,345,168 downwards.
ATTGATCCATCTGCTCGAGGATATCCTTTCCATCCTCAATCTTGAAAGAGTACAGCCTTCTCTTGGTGTATAAGCGATTCGCCAGTGACTTTTCCATGTACAAATCACCTAGCTTCTTCCATAGACCTTCTGCTGTTGTCTCCTTTGAAACCTCTCGCAAGATTTTGTCGCTCAAACAGAGAATAATGGTGCTGTAGGCTCTGGCCTCTATATCTGCTCTCCGCGCTGCCTCTTTTGCAGCTTCACCCTCCTCCTTCTTGCCTTTATCATCCTTGGATGGAAGTTTGAGAAATTCGCCCAAACCTTGTTGAGTGAGAAGTGCCTTCATCTTTATCCGCCACAGCCCAAAATCATTTTGTCCTATGAATTTCTCAGCTTCGAATCGCGTCGCCATGATCGATCTTCAAGCTCTGTTCAGGGATCGATCGCCGGAATTGAGTGGTTCGATTCCCACAGACGGCGCCACAATGTAAATTCTATGAAGAATTCACACTCACAGTAAGAGCATGCAACGTGATTCAGTAAACACAACAGCTAAGAAGTTGATCCAATGAAATAATAAATCCCTCAACAACTAAGAACACCAGAAATTTACGTGGTTCAGATCTGAATGATCCTACGTCCACGGAGGGGTTAATCGGGTTAAAGTAGCGATCAAAACCACAGGAGAATTGAGACACACGACCACCATAACCTTGTTCGTCTTGAAAAAACGATTCTAACGGTATGTAGCAGCACATGTGGGTCACTCCGACGGCTCCGAAATAACAAAAACCAGACAGCGGCGCTGAAACTGTCTTTGCGATTGGCAGGAAAAGCCCACCCCTCCGGCAGCGATTCAGCCTTCCAACCTACCACCAAACGACGCACTAGGGTCAGGGAATTTGAAATATAGTAGTCCCAACCCTCGATTCTCAGCCCCCTTACCGGAAAAGCTCCAAACCAGTCGCACAAGATTGGATGGTGAGGAGGGAAGACATGTGGCTGACATGTGGCAGACAAGTGGCATTCGAGCCATCATGTGCTAAGCACATGGGATTTAGCCCGTTCGGGCTAAAAATTGTCCTACGGACGACTTACTGATTCCTTACTGTCCTCAAATTGAGGGCCCACAATGAGGTGTCCTGAATGTGCATTACTCCTTATTTAAATGTCCTAAAAAAGCCTCTAGCTCATAAAAAGGTGGACATTAGAAATTTATAGGCAGTAAGTAATTAATTTCTATATTTATGTTTCCACATAGAGAGAATCAGAATCGTTGTGGGCACGACATTATGCAATCATCTATCTATATTATTCATGAAAGTTGCGCGGTCGAAAGTTGCATGTGCCCGTTTGTATTTTTTTTTATGTAAAAACTTGTGTGCAACCGGTTGCATGCCATGCGACCACGCTTGGTGCATGCCGGATTTTTTTTTAAATTTCCGGCACGTGATGCCGATTTTTTTTTTAATTTTCAAATTTTTTAATTTTTTTATTTCCAGTTTTTTTCATTTTTATTAATTTCAATTTTTTTTTTGCCTCTACGATTATCTATATATTAAAATCGAAACCGAAAAAAAAAATCTAAAAATAAAAAAAAAATCTCATAAATAAATTCAGAGTTGACCGGGTTGACCCGACCCAGTCAACGCAGGTCATCCCGAATCCAGTCTCATGCGAAGAGACCGGTTGCTCCCAAGTCCTCCTCTCTGCGATTCTTTTTGAAGTTCTTTATCAAAACTTGTCAATTTTTAATATTCGATTCTCGTTTGACAACTTACCCGTTATGTCTTTTTAAACTTTATTCCTCTCTCTTTTCTTATTTATGCAAAGTTGATGATGAATCTACCACTATTCATGGATCCTCTTTTCAAACTATATATTTTTAGTAGTGTGTAAAAGTTATCGATATAAATAATCATTATGCGCGCATGAGAGGCGAGTAGAGAGATTATACTTGACCACATATATATAAGGATTTATTGTTTCATGTACTAGTATGTATTCGAGATGCATTAGGTAATATAGTGTGAATATTGGTAGCATATTTAGAATGAGAAAATGGTAATGTGATGCATGCAGAAACCGAATGTTCCGGGTCCAGCAGTACGGTTCGGGAAAAAGTGGTGCGTGCCAAAGTCAGACGTGAGCGAGAGTGCATTGCAGAGCAACATAAACTATGTGTGCACCCAAGGTGTGGACTGCTCTCCCATTCGACCCGGCGGCGCGTGCTTCACACCCAACACCGTCAAGGCTCACGCCTCCTTCGTCATGAATGCTTACTATCACGCTAAAGGCCTTAATGATTTCAACTGTGACTTCGCCGGCTCCGCTGTCATCATCTCCACCGATCCCAGTAACTCTCTCTCTCTCTCTCTCTCTCTCTCTCTCTCTCATATAACTAACTAACTATGAACATATATTATCTCGATATATATGAATTAATTCTTTATTTTCCTCAGGTACCCCATCTTGCAAGTACATTTCTTGACAAGGCCCCATTGTTGTCTACAGATTTTCTAGACTTGGAGATTTATTTATAAATCAATTCATTTGTACCGACGGGGGAATATATATATATATATATATATATATATATATATATATATATATATATATTGGTGAGTTCCCGTGTAAAGTGTTCTTAGTGTAATAAATAATAAGCATTATAGGTCATAAATTAATTTAAAATTAACGGCCCAGATTTAGCATAATTAATATTGATTAGTTTTCATTTAAATGAAACCGCTATCCATTAATATAGAAAAAGGTAAGAAAGGAAATTTAACAATATTCATTTGTATGCATGCGTGAATCATTTAACTGAAAAAATGTGGATTTGACTCTTGAGAATAAAAAATATACAAAATTGAAGGCAAAATTTTTATTTCCAATAATCTGAATAGTGTCATTTTAAAAAACAGTGTATCGGTTTCTTATCATAAATGCAATATAATAAATTTTGTGGATGTATTATATTGCTTCAATTAGTGCGCTGTTTCAATTTTGATCAATACATTTTTTCTGTATCCGTCTACAAGCATTACAATTCCTTGGCACATTAAATTCAAAATGGACGACAAAAATACTTCTTTTTTTATGAGAAGACTATATTTTATATGACCCTTCTTCTATAATAAAATAATAATATTATATATGATGTTCAATAATTATTAATACAATACAATTGTTTTGGTGCATCGATTTTATACTATACACCCATTTTTGTCTTATTATAACACATCATCTTTGACTTTTCAACCAACATATTTACACCCCGGGGTTCACTGTTCACCGTCGCGCGTGAACAGTAACCGCGCGCGGTTACTCTTCACGACACTGTTCATATATTTTATTTTTTTCCAAATTTCCTTCTTCCTGTTAATTTTTTTATTTCCTGTTTTTTTTTTCTCTTTTTTTATTTCCATATTTCTTTTTCTTTTTTTTGTTTTCTTTTTTATTTTATTTTCCTTTGTTTCCCACTTTTTTTTTTAATTTTTCAGATTTTGTTTCTTTTTTTTAATTTTCCAGATTTTATTTTCTTTTTTTATTATTTTCCACATTTTCTTTATTTTATTTCATTTTCGTTTTTTTCAACATTGTCGTGACGAAATGTAATGATTGTGAAATATGACGTTTCTTAGTGGAAAAAATTACTTTTTCCAACGATAATAATTACTTTAACGTTCGACTAAAAGTAGAACTTGTTGTATTAAAAAGTAGACATTGTCGTGACGAAATGTAATGATTGTTAGACATTATGTTTCTTAGTGAAAAAATTTACTTTTTCCAACGACAATAATTACTTTAACGTTCGATTAAAAGTAGAACTTGTCGTATTAAAAAGTAGACATTGTCGTAACGAAATGTAATGATTGTGAAACATTACGTTTCTTAGTGAAAAAGTTTACTTTTTCCAACGACAATATTTACTTTAACGTTCGACTAAAAAGTATAACTTGTTGTATTAAAAAGTAGACATTGTCGTGACGAAATGTAATAATTGTGAAACTTTACGTTTCTTAGTGAAAAAATTTAATTTTTCCAACGACAATAATTAATTTAATGTTTGACTAAAAGTAGAACTTGTTGTATTAAAAAGTACATATTGTCGTGACGAAATGTAATGATTTTGAAACTTGACGTTTCTTAATGACAATGGTTACTAAAAAATTTGGAAATAAAAAAATCTGGAAAAAAAACTGAAAAATAAAATATGTAATTAAAAAAAAAACTGCTAAAACAGTAACCTGGAAAGGAAAAAAAAAATCGGGAACTAATCAACCTGTCTACTCAGTTACGGGAAGAGTAGGCTCCTAAAACCTTTTCAGGTGAAAGAAAGGGTGGGGTGTCAATTAAATAGCTCGAACAAGAAGTGAACTATGATCTAACACTCTACGAACTCTCAACAAGTGATGTTCTCAAGGTTGGATCAAATGACACTAAGACAGAATCTATAACTCTAGAACTCTCAACTAATGATGTTCTAAGAGATTGAATGCAGCTCAGCTCGTGTGAAGTATTTGGTTTTTGCTCTTTGATTTCTTCTCGCTCTTGTCTGTCTTATCTCATGTGTATCTTCTGAATGAATGAATGCCTCTATTTATAGGCGGAGAGAATCAACTAGCCGTTGGAAGAGCTGTTGATCTCTGTTCTTTGAAAGCGATGGCTTGTCTGTCATCTCTGCAGACTTTCCGGATTTGGCAACTGCATGCTTCTGTTTTCCATCTGAGACAGCCTTGTGTTGGGCCAAATGAGGTAATGACAGAGAGTCAAACCTTCACGTGACTTCCTTGTTTGAAATTCAAATCTTAACCTTTGACCTCCAACATTTGATAGTTGGTTGAGTCGTCTGATCTTCATCTGATTGGTCTTCAGCTGATGTTCTATCTGAGTGCTTTTGTCTGAGTAGGAACATGTGAACTCTCAGCTGACTTTGAACTTCAAGCTGTTGCTCTAACTGATTGAGTCTACAACTAATGTTCCATCTTGAACGCTCAGTTGTCCTTGTTGTGTCTGATCAGTTGGGTTTGAGCGCTCAGATGACTTTCTTTCATCTGATGTTCTCTTACAACTTCTTCCTTTGAATACTTAGTCGATTTTTGCATCTTCCCACTTGAATTCTCATCTGATGAACGCTCAGTTGTCTTCCTCACAACTAATGTTCTATCCGAGTGAAGCCTTGTTGTCGTCTTCAGCTGGAGTCCTGTAAAGATAAAATCTTAACAATGCTCAAACAGCGAGCCTAACTGCTAACATTAGGATCTGGCAACATCTACTCGGTTGGAGTCAGTTGGTTTTGGAATCAATCAAAACTTTAATAAATTTCCCAACACTATACAACCGACTCACCAGAACACACCTTTTAATACAATATACTGTGAAATTATCATATGATGCATTTACTGTTTCAAGATAATGAACTTACATAGTTTAAAATAATGTACTATGAAATATTATATAATGCATTTACGATTTTAGAATAATGCACTTCGAAATCTAAAAAATAATAATATAACATATTTCGAATTTTGCATGTTATTAATAAATTAATAAGAATACAAATTAAAAAAATAAGTATATGTATAAAACAAAAAATAAACAGTATATGAAATTAATGAATGGAATGTATGGGCTTGTTTTTCGGATTAAAATATGCAAATCATTTCAAATTCCATAATTGTAGGAACAAAACCGTCCACGACTAAAAAGAACAATATATAAAATTAACTCTTTCCTTAAATAAAGGGATAGAATGTACTCCTTTCATTCACGAAATAGTTGTCACTTTTGTCACTTAATTTTGTCCACGAAATAGTTGTCACTTTTACTACTCCACTCATATTTATTGTGGGATTGTTACTCCACTCACAACAATACTCACTATAATTCATTACTACTGATGGTCCCGAAACGAGTTACTGGTGTAGGGGAGGGGGAATACACCAGTTAAGATTTAAAAACTTAAACCTGAAAAATCACTTCAACTGAGTAAAAGAGGACTCAGTTGGAATCTCACAGCTGAGTAAGCGACCTCAGTTGGAAGAGTGAGGCCGTGCGGAATGTGGTGGAAAATTAAACTCGTTAAAAACAACTCACGCAAAACAGCTCGGTTGATCAAGGACCAAAACAGCTCGGTTGAAAATGTGCAAATGAGGTTTGTATGTCGGTTAGATTGATCAGATAAAAATGCAAAAGCAATTGAATAAAAACAAACACAGACACACAGGATTTAACGTGGTTCGGAGATAACCCTCCTACGTCCACGGGGAGATGTGAATCCTCACACCTCAGTCCAAGTTCTTCTGGACAGAACCACCCAGCTTACGCGGGCTAAGCAACCGTTAAGGATAAGTTTGCGGGTACTTATCGACCTTACAGATTAGTTTCCGGGCACTAAACAGCCTATGTCAAGTTTGTGGGTACTTGACGACCTGACTACTCAATTGCAGGAAGAGTAAGGTCCTAGAACACTTTTTAGGGTGTGAGTGTGGGTGGGATTTCCAACTACAGCTCGATCACGAATGAGAGCTGGATCTAAGGCTTGAACGAATAAACACTCAAACTAAGATCTAAGACAGATTTTCACTCTATGAACCCTCAGCTACTAATGTTCTATCACTCTTGAACTCTCAGCTGCTGATGTTCTTAGAATAGGATTTTAGCAGATTTTTCTTTCGCTTGATTCTCTTGTGATTGCACTTTTCTCTCTTGCTTCAGTCTGTCTCATGTATCTCTCGAATGAGAGAATGCCTCTATTTATAGGCGGAGAGAATCAACTAGCCGTTGGAGGAGCTGTTGATCTCTGATCGTTTGATAGTGATGGCTTGTCTCTTATCTCTGCAGACTTTCCCGATATGGCATCTGTGCTCTTCTGCTTTCCATCTGAGACAGCCTTGTGTTGGGCCAGATGGGGTAATGACTGAACGGTCAAACTCTCATGTGACTTCCTTTTGAAATTCAAATCTTAACCTTTCTGACAGTCAACCTCGGTTCGTCGGTTGAAAGTCTTGATCTTCATCTGAGTGGTCTTCAGCTGATGTTCTGAACTGTTGGACTCTCAGCTGACTTTGAACTTCAAGCAGTTGATCTTCTTGTTCGAGTTCTACAACTGAGGTTCTGAAACTGAACACTCAGTTGTCCTCCCTGTATTTACTCAGTTTGGTTTGAACCTTCAGATGATCTGATGTTCTCTTCTTCTCTACTGCTTCTCATCTGACAAACCCTCAGTTGGTTTTCTTCACAACTGATGTTCTGAAGACTTCCCCTTGTTTGCATCTGAACATATGAACTCTCAGTTGTCTTTCTTCACAACTGATGTTCTGTCTGAGTGACGCCTTGTTGCCATCTTCAGCTGGAGACCTGTAAAGATAAAATCTTAACTTTGCTCAAACAGCTAGTCTAAATTCTAACATTAGGTTCTGGCAACATCTACTCGGTTGGGGTCAGTCGGTTTTGGAATTCATCAAAACTCATACTAATAAATTTCCCAACAACTACCTATCATTTTCTTAAAACTCATGTCAACCATAATGTGGCAACCAGTTGGAGTCAATCACACGGTTGGTAGCTCACCTGACTCCTATGCCTGAAGATCAGCTGTTTGCACCAACTGAAGTATTAAACAGTTATGCAATGCGGAAGATGGTGAGAGATAAGCTCGTTACATAAACTGAACCTTAGTAAAAAGGGAAGGTTAAAACTCCCAAGTTAGTGTAGTGCAAGTAAGGGGTTAGCTGGTTAGGTACTGAATTTAAAATACTGGATGTAAAGTACAGAATGTAAAGTACACGGTATTTTAACGTGGTTCGGAGATCGACCTCATATGTCCACGAATTTCTTTTCGGGGAAGCAATCCACTAGGTAAGCTTAAGCGTGCTTCACCAAACGCCCACTTGAATTCTAGGTTCCAAGCAAATCTAACCAGTTCGATTCCGGGTTCGAACAAGACCCCTTAACACTTTTCCGGGCAAGTGTTTAGCCTGGTATTAGATTACTGATTCCAGGGGACCACTGCTTGAATTACAGGTTCCAAGCGACTTGGTATTGGATTATTGGTTCCAAGTGATCACTGCTTGAATTACGGGTTCCAAGCGACTTGGTATTGGTTACTAGTTCCAAGAGACCTAGTGATCGATTACGGGTTCAAAGTTGAACCTAAGGTTTGGATTTGGGGGGGAGGGGGGAGGGGGGAGGGGAGGAAGAAATCCAACAAAGAAGTCTACAACACTTTAGGGGAGTGGAGACTTCAACCAAAGACATCAAACTAGATCTTGTGCGAAAGAGTTTGCTGAGACATAAACCAAGCAGGAACCTGCACTCAAAACTCTGTCAAGGAAAGGCTTCTTGATAGGAGGATGTCTCCTTGCTTGAGAAGAGAGGTAGTCTGTTGTTGCTGCGATTACTCTTCTATTGTGAAAATTTGTGTCACCGAGCTTAGATGTGGAGGCCTCTATTTATAGAGGGAAAGTTAAATTAGCTATTGGAAAAAACTATTGACTTTCTGCCAAAAGCATGGCACTCCACGTGCTTTACTGTTGATTTTTCCAGAAACGGTACCTTTAACCATGCTTTTTGCACGTTGCTGTTGTCGGTCCATTTATGGTAAGTTTTTTAGCTGACTTGTGCTCCCAAGTAGGCTCGATTCAGAATTGCAACTTCTCAATCTTCAGCTTATTCAAGATCTTCTCTTTTCGGCTTCGCGACGACTGACCACTTCTTTACACGTGAACTGAACGTCTTCAATTGTGTAGATCAGTTGGAGAGACAACTGAGTTGCTGTTCAACTGAGTCCGTATTTCTGTTGAGGTTGACATCTCAACTGACGTCCAATTACAACTGAGTCTGAACCCTCAGCTGAGTTCTGGGTCTTAACTGAGTTTCTACCTCAGCTGAGTTCGTACCTCAGCTGAGTTCTTCCACGAACTCCTATCTCCAGTCTGGCTGACTTCTATTGCTCGAACTCTATAAAGATAAAATCCTATGCTCAAACAATGAGCTCCAGCAAAGACCAAATTAAAGGGCACTCACCTATTCAGTTGGGATCAGTTGGAGTTTTGGTATCTTTCGAAACCTTTGCTCATTTTCCCAACAACCTATATATTAGCCAATTTATCTATATTTAATGTATACTTTTTCTTATCACACATTGATTTTCAATAAAACTTTATTCTTAAAGAACCTCTATAAATACTCAAAATCAATGTGTATTTCCTCATCCAGCAATTATTTGCATAATCAATTAATTTGATCGATTATTCTCTTCATCCACGATAAGTGTGGTTTAGAAATGGACGAGATAATTGATTTTGCTTCACTATATCTCACCACAAAATTAATAGGGGCAAAATGTCAAATGGTTAATATGGGGAGTAAAAATTAAATTCTGTCAAGCCACTTAGTTTTTGTAAATTTTGTCATTCGTAGTATGAAATGTACATATTCGTACCATTAGTACCACCCTTATCAACAAATAAACTAAATTAACACTGGTGATATTGGTACGATTTGTACCAATAAGATATATACTCTTAGTGGTACGATTGGTACGAATATGCATATTTCGTACCAACATATCAAGTTATATGCTTATTCTGCCATCCTCCACCAGCGCCACCGCCGGCCCAACCGTAGTACGATTGGTACAAATATGCATATTCGTACCAGCATATCATGTTACATATGATTTTGTTCTTGGTAGATTTAAACCTACATTATAGATCTAAATATTATGCGATTTTGGGTGTGGTCATATGGTACAGAACTGCCATATTTGTACCAGAATGCTATGATCAAAAGTGGTACTCTAGTATGAATACATCATATCAAGAGCAATATTGTTGATATTTCTGCTCGGAAGTGCTCATGTCTCCTGTTTGACCTCGACCTAATCCCAAGTTCGCATGCCACAATAGCTATCAAGTGAAGTTAATTTTAGTTTATTTGTTGATATAACGGTGGTACTCATGGTACGAATACATACATTTCGTACTAAGAGTATATATCCTATTGGTACAAATCGTACCAATCTCACCAGTGTTAATTTAGTTTATTTGTTGATATAATTGTGGTATTCATGGTACGAATACGTACATTTTGTACTACGAATGACAGAATTTAGAAAAATTAAGTGGCTTGATAGAATTTAATTTTTACTCTCCATATTGACTATTTGACCTCATTTTCTCAAATTAATACTTATTTCTCTAGATATGTAGATTATTTTATTCGGTATCAAATTAATTATTTGTCTCGTGGCCGCCGCCGCACTGATGGATAATGACAAACACAAACGAGGTTGTTGTGGAGGCATCAATTAATTAGCAAGCAATACTATTTAGACGACAATGAGTAGAAAATTATATATTTATTAATCGGATTTGAAAGATTTATAATTATATATTATGAACATATTCGGGTGAAAACACTACCCTCATTATCATCATCTTCTACTGCGATCAATTACTCGGGATGATTGAAGCTAATCTTATTAGGGTAGTGCTATTTGAACATACGATGGTAAAAATATGGATTTGATGGTATTTTTTAACTAATAATTTAATTTTCATAGTTTCGACAGTTTGGTTATTAATAAACATACACTTTTTAAATTTTAATTATAAAGTTTCATCTCAATTTAAATTCACAAGTTTAGGACTTCTGTGTGGATGAGAGTAAAATTTTGGAGCGGGTGTGCGTGAGATTGATATTTTGGAAGGGGTCTGAGTAGGAAAGTAATTTTGAAAGCAATCGGACAATTATTTTTCTATTTGAAGCACGTATGTCCAGACATAGTATATACGAATAGAATTATTGTTATCTTAAATTCTCGTTTTAATAACTTTTATTCACATATTCATCATTTAAATTAATAATTAGTATATTTTTATACAAATGTAATTTTATGCGATTCATTCTTTTATATATGGTTCAGATCATTTTTCATTTCTTACGAAAAAATTGGATGTACATATGATCTCTTCCCTCTATATATATATATATGTATATATGTATTATGTAGTATCATTTAGGTATATTACTATTACCAAAATAACGACACCTATGTAATGAGGTAACTAATATACTTTTCTTTTATTTAGAGTTTTATAAATAACATCTAAACTTCAAGTTTATCTTAATCCTCTAATATGGATCTTTTTATTAGTTACTCATATTAATTTATTTATATATTTATATAATAATCATAAATTTTCTATCCCACATCGGTTTTCTAATGAAACTCCACATATTGACAATACCTACAAATACTTAGTATCAATGTGTATTCTCTCATTTTCACCATCAAGTTAATTTGGTAAATTTATGAATTGACCCAACAATTAATTATGATTTAATAATTTAATCAATTTATTAGTTAGCAGAATAATACGATTTTTTCTTTATAAAATTTTGAAAGATATCATTTTATATAATTAAATATTAATTTGTGGTAGAAAAGAAACGAATGTCATCACAGTTTTGCTTTTTAAGCATTAATTCAATAGTTTTTTTTTGGCAACAATATAGGACTTTATACATATGATTTGTTTTATATGACCCTTTTTTTATAGTTAAAAGAAGTGATATAACTAACTACAATTAACTTAGCTCCAATTATCAGTTTTTGATATGTTATAAAGTTAAGCGAGAAGATTAGCGCATATAATAATACAACTTTTTAAGAAAGTACCACGTAGTCGAATAACTTTCAATCAGGTTTGGAATGGGTACAAGTATAAATTTCAAATGGATTTGGATAATATCTAAGCACATTCTATTTTCTAAGTTAAATGAAAGGATATAACTAATTATAATTAACTTATCTCTAATAATCCGTTTTAATATTTTTATAAACTTAGGTGCAAAGATTAGCGGATATACGATATAGCAAGCAAATTGGCTAATATTTTTAATAATGTGTATTAAAATTGAAATAAAAAAAAATAAAAAATAGTAAATGAAGACAAGAGAATCATAAAATAATTTTCTTGAATCTTACTGAAGCGTGTGAATTAAATTGAACGAAAAGGATCACAAGTAGTTAATGAAGACGAGAGAATAGCAAAACTTTTTTTTTTGAATTTAATTACATACTCCATCCGTTCACGAAAAAATGCCCTACTTACCCTCTTTTTTTGTTCACCTAGTTCACTTTTTTCCATTACATCAAGTCGGACCTTATTCCATTTACCACAACTTCCACTCTTATTTTACTTTTTTCACTCAAAATAAGTGTGACTCTCATTCCATTCACAATAATTTTAACTTTATTTTATTTTTTCCACTCACAATAATTTTAATTCCAATTTACTCTTACCACTCTCAACAAGTGAGAACCTTATTCCACTAATAACAACTTTACTAACTTTCTTAATTCTCAGCACACAATGAGGCGATTTTTGGTGAACGGAGGGAGTACTAAAGACTCTCACTTTGAAAAGAAATTTTTATAACTATCAAGTAAATTGCGGTGAATATTTTTAATAATCTTAAGGCAAATGCTTCAGTGAGACGAGTCTCACATTGTGAGACCAGGTTGACCCGGTCCGGATTCGGGTTGACCAGGTCAACCGTTGACTTTTTTTTTCGAGTTTTTTTTTTGGCAATAAGTCCATATGCAGATCATCATATATTCATATGCACTGCACTTTACGTTGATATGCACAACCTTTTTCCAATTTTTATTATGATCAGGTCATATGCACTTCAAAGTATATCCACATGCACAACCATGTTCACCAATATGCACCACGTTGTATTTGCATATGCATAACCAATTTTTCGATTTTTATTTTTTAAATTTCCAAATTTATTTTGCAGTCATTTTTTTTGTTTGCCTCTCGTTGTTTTGTTTGCCGCTTCTTTTTTGGTCAACATTCGAGCGAGGGGAGCTGAAGGCCTTAAAGCGAGCTGAAAAATTCAAATTGTTGCCCGATAATTATCCTTATATTAGTAACCGGAGCGAAGGTGGAGCCGTAAAATCGGAGCCGAAGGCCCCGTCGGAAAAAAAAAAAAAGAAACTGTAAATAAAAAAAATGAAAAAAAAAAACTGGAAAAAGTTGGTGCATATCGATACTCTTCGGTGTGCATATGAACATTATGTGGTGTGCATATTGACTTATTGCAAAAAAAGGGCGCGTGCACAACACGCGCCGCGCGTGGAATGCACGCGCCACGCGCCGGTCTCACAATGTGAAACCGGTTGCACATGAGTATTACTCTAATCTTAATGAAATATTTGGATTAAATTATATTAAAAAAAGGGAAGAAAAATAGTAAATGAAAACGGTAGAATTGAATAACAATTTTCTAGAATTTAATTAAAAATTAAAGATTTCACTTTCTAAATAAATTTATAGAACTATTGAACAAAATTGTGGCTAATAATCTTAATAATCTTACAGAAGCACGTGGATAAAATTGAACGAAAATGATCAAAATAAGTCAATGAAAACGGAAAAATTGTGAAACAATTTTTTTGAATTTAATTAGAAAAAAAAAAGATTTTTTACTTGCAAAATAAATTCTATAACTACCAAGCAAATGACTACTAATAATATCCCGTCGATTTTCGACGGGTAACACTAGTTAGTGGTAAAAATCTCGGTGTGGCAATCACACTATACGTTTTGTCGCAATAAAGTATTGATTAATGAGATTGTGGATTATAAGAGAATAAATAAGAGATTTTTCTTTTTTTTTTTTTTTGAGGATAGAGAATAAATAAGAGATAAGTAGAGGATAGAGGATTATTTCTTTTAGATTGTGATTAGTTCTATATATTTAATAGAAGATAATCCATATATAATACTATTTTTATACAAAAAGAAATATATTTGTAACTATATTTGTAAGTTGCAGCGTACGTGAAATTAAGGGTAATTTCCACTAAATTGGTTAGGTTGAGTGAAGGTATGAAAGAAGGAAAAAAAGAGAGTTAAATATCTAGAAGAAGTGAAATGCGTGCACGGACACACTTTTAATATACGTATGTATGCATGGTCCAGTAAGCAACAACTAATTAAGATATGTATTGACTGACGACGACGCTAGCTATTAATATTGCTAACCAAACTAATCCCAACTTACTTGTGTTCCACGCTCGTATCTTATCTCTTACGTATATACTTTTTTTTTTTTTAAACTGAGTAGAGTAATATTTACATTTAAGTTGACATTATTATCTTTTACTTGTGTCATTTTGGCGGCTCTATGCTGCTGACTCATGTAATTACATTCATACCGCTATACGTATATTGGTTAAGTAAATTCCAACTCAAGAAAAGGAAAAAGAAAAAAAATACTTGTACTTTGTTTACTGACATTAATTCCCCCCTCAATTAATAATAATATGATATATCGGGTGTTAATCTCGATCTCATAAAATCTTAATATAGTATTCACTCTGTCTCAATTGCAAGATCTTGTTTTTTTAGGGGTGTACTGATAACAAGGTCTAATTCTAAAAATAGAAATAATTAACTCTTCAAAAGCTATAGGACCCACCACTTTTCATCCCTTTACTCTTACTTTTTAATACCCATGCCCAAAGAAATGAAACCATACTATTGGAACGGAAGGAGTAATAAATATGACTAATAAAAACGAAAATGTCGGTTAGATAATTAAACGAACTAGTTAAAGTACAAATAATATAATGAAAATATCAACATGTAATATTTGTAGTTGATTTGAACAATATTCCTATATTTGACTTGTAAATATTATGGAAGCAATACTTTTAAGTTTTCTCTAGAATGATGGAAATTGGAATTGAATAATGTAGGCAACTAAAATATTGAGTATTAATTAATTGTACGGTATGAAAATAGTGCAGTGACGCACATAATTAAGTGTGTATGCATGAAAAGGTCTAGAAGATTCGAGGAACGCAGTTTTTCTCCTGAGCTCGCCACACACGACTCTCCTACTACTTGTTACTATTAAACTCCTCTCCTCGTTTCTATTTCTATTCAGTTTTACTAGTACGCGTTCACGCTTGCTTACGCGGTCACTGACGCATTCATACTGCTGCCCTTTTCACACTCATAATTATTTTCCTTAGCTACCACACTAACTGGCTAACTGCACTAGTTAGGTATTTTCAACAATAATTATTATTGCATTTCTATTCTTTTTAAGTATTATATAGTCAACAACTCGAGCACTAATTAAGCTTTACTATTATGAATTGAAATTAATTGTGATATTTTTTTTAATTATAATTAACAATTAATAACCCCTTCGTCTAATTATTTTGAATTGATCTGTATTTTCTTTTCCAGAGTATCATCCCTTATTAATCATTATCTCTAATATATTAAAGAAAAGATTGCAAACTAGGTGTACATTCTTTACTTAGTTAGTGGTACTCCCACCATCCACGAGAAGTGTGACATTCTTTTTTTTTCGGCCGTATATAATAAGTGAACCTTTCCATAATAGAAATGACTCTACTCAATAAATTATTTCTTTACCTTTCCCATTTTCATCCACTCTCATTCATTCCACTAAAATTAACACAATTATTTTCCCACTTTTACTCTCCATTATTTCTTAAAACTTGTGCCCTCCCGATAACACTTATCGTGGATGGAGGAATATTACTTAAATTTATTGCAAATAATGGAAAATAAGATTTTTTTTAAGAAAGTAGGAATTTTAAGCATAGAAGCAAGATGTAGTATTTCCAAGCATTCTTAAAGTTGGGATGCTTCTTTAAGAAGAAACATCGCCCAAATTTCCCCTTTCTAATTGATTTCCTCTTTACGAAAGGTCAATTTTTTGCATCAAGTCAAACTGTCTAATCCATCTACTTAGCCCTAAATTTTCAATATATATATCCCCCAATTTTCAGTCATTTTCTCATTATTACTTCCAACAATACATAAAACATATCCTTTAAATTTTTTCACAACAAAATGATGATGAAGAGAAGCAGAGAAGGATCAGATCTCGAGAACATACGTACAATGGCCAATTGCTTGATGCTATTATCCAGTAACCACAGCGGCGGCGGAGGCGGAGGCGGAGGCGGAGAAATAAACCGCGTTTTTGAGTGCAAGACATGCAACCGGCAGTTTTCGTCGTTCCAGGCGCTCGGTGGCCACCGCGCCAGCCACAAGAAGCCGAGGTTGGCGGCTGGGGGAAACGATCAAGTCCTGCGGGAGGCGTCGCCGCCGAAGCCGAAGGTGCACGAATGCTCCATTTGCGGTCTGGAGTTCCCGATCGGTCAAGCGCTGGGCGGTCACATGAGGCGTCACAGATCGGCGACCGCCGCGAACGGTCAGAAGTACCGGCTGCCGTCGCCGGAGCTGTCGCTGTCGCCTCCGTTCGCTCCGATTGTGAAGAAATCGAATAGCAGGAGAGTTTTGTGTCTGGATTTGAACTTGACTCCCTCGGAAAATAAATTTATATTCGGCAACGTCGCTCCTGCCGTTGATTGTTTATTCTGATTATGCCGGAGGCAGAAATATGATTTATTCATTTGTTTGTAGGACCAAACAGCCCCTAGCATCACCCATTCACATTCTGTACAGGATTTTGAATTTTTTGTATTTTGATTAAAATTTATTTATATATTCTTTCGTTCATCCAGATTTAATTAATTTTTTTACTTCATGTTTAAATAATTTAATTTACGACGACAGATGATAGTAGCTTCATATTAAGACTTTAGATTTCGAACTGTGGAAAGCAGTTTCGTGATAGACAAGGTACCATTGCGGAATTTCCTGAATCGTACGGCTCTCCAATTCCAACTTGGAGATTAAGATTGATGGTTATGCAAGATTCTAAAATTATTGAATATATAAAATGCTTAAAAAAATTACTCCATCATATTTGAACTACTGATTTTTTTTTTTTTTTATATAAAAAGAAAATCTTAGATAAGCATTTATGAGTAGACTATCTCGTGACTAACTTTTTGCTACGCACTTGAACTTTCTTTCGTTAATTTTGTTGATGTATTTTCATCAGGTACAAGAACGAGTTAGGTTAGGGTACATAATATTGTATTTGGCCTTCAAATAATCTACATTCTTTTGGCAACGTTGCCTAATATAAATGCATTGGCAATAGAGCTCTAAATGTTTTACTAGTTTATGCAGTTCAGTTGTTGATTAATGTATAAATAGGAGTAGCAAAATATGAAGTTCTACTATATTCAACTATACGATAATTGTCTTGACTTAATTATTCGGCTATGGTTAGAGTGGAATATGTTCAAATTCCTTATTACCAATTACGTACATTGCTTAATTTCTTATTGTACTGGTGTGAATTAATTAAGAACGAGGGTAAACTTATGATATCATCATCTTATATATACAACTATACAAGAATGCGTGTAGGAATGAGAAAAAAAATAAGAAAATTGTATAGCACGTCTTGTAACAAAGAATATCATATGATGGCCGGAGAGGTTATGCAGATCAACATGACATAAAACACGTGTTGAGGTCCCAAACTCCCAATATACACATTATTTAATGTTTGTTTTACAGTTTTACTATCTTTCTTTACTTTTTTGTTTACCAATTTTTTAAGCGTTCGTATTACCAAATTTATTTCAAGATGTCTTTTAATTTTAATTAAGAAACTTTTAAAGTAAGTACAATTTGTTATATAGTCTATCAATTTAGAAATAAGTATATACTCCTAATTTTTTTTAAGTCATTTTAGATTCCTTCAGTGGACCGTGGGAAAGTCGTAGCCGTGAGAGAAGGATCTTGAGAGCATCAACGTTATGGGAGATTACATTTTGAATACAAACCCATGACGATAAAATATTAAAACACTAGGATTTGGAGAAACAAAAATATAGTAAGAAACCGAATACTAAAACTTATATGTATACAAGGACGGAGCTAGAAATTTTATATATGGAACTTTCTCAAAATCCAAATTGTAAAATTTTGAAACATGTTTTAATATTAATGCATTTAATAATATCTTTATATACATATTACATGAACAAACAACAATTTTTTTTTACAAAAATAAATTATCTGGTAATAATTAATAAGAACAACTAATTCCATATTTGACCAATTATATAAAAACGAAGGTAAACGCACAAGTTTAGTATTCTAGTGTATTTCTCACTTAATAAATTGAACATCGTCACCACCCTCCGCCATATTTAATCATAAAAAGTCACAAACAAAATCACTTTTCCTCCTTTCAATTAAACCCCATTTGTTGATTCTATCTACCCAATAATATGAGTTATAGTGGAGCTCAACCCATTTAAATTGAATTTTTAATCTTATGAGATTGAGCTTAAAAGTTGGGTAATATTATGTTAAAGTAATAATTAGCCTATGAATGTATATATATATTTTTTTAACTATACAAAATTATACATACTTCCATAATATCATCGTTATATTACTAAAATCAAAACGTTTCTAACTTTGCAAAAATCTTATGTGACACCCCCAAATCTCTCCATTCCTATTTATTTAAATTCTCAAAATTTTAAAATTTTTAAATATATTAAATATCTTAAAATCTTATAGCCCACATCAGTTTTTCAATCAAACTTCATCTATTGAAAAGTCCATCAATACTTAATGTGTATTTTTTCATCTTTTGCACAACCAATTTTATTTGGTCAATTTATATATTAGTCGGCCGAATAAATAACTACTATATTTTTATAATTTAATATAATTTAATTTGGTCAATTTATTAGTTGACCGAATAAATAATTATTTTTTGTATCGAACCAATTTATTAGTTGGCCGAATAAATGATTGTATTGCATAAATAATTTATTTAGATCAAATAAATAGTTTGAACATTCATTGAGACAACATTATTTCAAAAAATAAACAAACCTCAATCCACACAAAAAAGCTTGGGATCCCACGTGGCACACTCCATTCTTTATTCTTATTTATTTTAGCTTTTTCATATTATGCATTTTTTAATGTATTTTCTTAAATATATAATCATTGTCCATTAATTATTTTTTTACGTTATTTGTAGTTGAATTTCCAACTTTTGATAATTCATAATTGTAATTAGCGAATATAAGTATACAGTTAATGACGAGAACAAATAATGTAATCAATTTTTTTCTAAATTTTTCAATTTTCTGACGAGCCACAATGGATCCAAGGCGTCGACGACGCGAACCCAGCCGCTTGAACAGAAGTTGGTGAAGAAGGAAAAGGGAAAGAAGAAAACGGACGACGATAACCGCATTAACATTATCGCATCCAATGTTTCTAAAATGACATCGAGAGATGAGTCGACTACGAAATCTTCACGAAGTTGACCGAGGAAATAACACCGTCGGCATTGGAAGCTCACCTCCGAGTCAAATAATACATTGCAAAAAATGGGGGTGGTAATTCAGAATTGTTTTTATTTTTATCTATGTTTTAGGATGTTTTTATTTATAATTAATTAATTGTATTGTAATTTTCTAATGTTTCAATACTATTTGATATTTAATTTATTCTTATTATTGTCAATACAAAATAAATAAGTAAGTATATAATAATATTAAAATATACCCTATGCGTGTAAACCGAATATCAGTGGCGTTTTAAATATCAGCGATTTAGCGGCTTCCAAAACCCTGACAATCAAAAAGTCCAGCTTACTGCTTCGGAAATTGATTGATTGGATCCCACGCATAAATCGGGGCGAGAGGGAGTGTGTGTGTGATTCGAATAGATGGCGCGCCAAGCCACCAGACTGATCGGCAGCCTATCGTCGCGGCTGCTTCGCCCTAAGCATCTTCAGCAACTTCGCAATTTTGGATCGCCGCAGCCCCCGCCCGCAGTCTTCGTCGACAAAAACACCCGTGTCATCTGCCAGGGCATCACCGGAAAGAATGGCACCTTCCACACTGAGCAGGCCATAGAGTACGGTACCAAAATGGTATGTTTAGGCCATTTTTCTAAATTTCGTGCGCACAGATCTCACCAATAATTATATTTCATTTTCTTATTTATTATTTTCTGATTTGTTTGCGGCTTCACCAGCCCCAGTTCTGTGTTTTCGGATTTTGGTGAAGAATATCCACTTCGAAACCTTGTACAGTTAGGAATCGTGATTAACTCTGATTGAGGATAGTGGACATTTAGGTTCAACTAATCAAGTGGAGTGTTACTTTTTCTACTGTGTGCAATGTGTTGGATGCTATGCTATTTTCATAAGTTTAGCTTTATTTTATTTATTTATTTGCATTTGTAGGTTGGAGGAGTTACCCCTAAAAAAGGTGGAACAGAGCATTTGGGACTACCTGTTTTCAACTCTGTGGCCGAAGCCAAAGCTGAAACGAGGGCTAATGCATCGGTGGTTTATGTCCCTCCGCCATTCGCGGCTAAAGCAATTTTGGAGGCAATGGAGGCTGAATTAGATTTGGTTGTGTGCATCACAGAGGGAATACCCCAGCATGACATGGTAACTTCATCCAGTTATCTCCACTTTTTTGCCTTCCTATACTGAATGATGATTTATAGAAATAATAAATCTGCAGGCAGTTCCAGTTTCCCAACATTTTATGGCATTGCATGAATTCAGAAGCCATGACAATCAGTTTTCTGGGTTATATTTGTACGTCAGTTTTCTTGCATTTTAAAAGTTCTGTTTGCTTGATTGCAGGTTCGTGTTAAGGCTGCTCTTAACACACAGTCAAAAACTCGCCTCATTGGTCCAAATTGTCCTGGCATTATCAAGCCTGGGGAGTGCAAAATCGGAATTATGCCTGGATATATTCATAAACCAGGGCGTATTGGGATTGTTTCACGATCTGGTACACTGACATATGAAGCGGTGAGATACGTTCAAACTCACAGCACATATTTCTCGAAACTCTGTTACTGATTGTTCATATGCATTTTCAGGTCTTCCAAACTACTGCTGTTGGCCTCGGGCAGTCAACATGTGTTGGAATTGGTGGTGATCCTTTCAATGGAACAAATTTTGTAGATTGCTTAGATAAGTTTCTTGATGATCCTCAGACAGAAGGTTAAGTTCAGTGGAACTTTTTTTATTTACTACCCCACTACTCCATGGATGAGTAAAACTAAGTCATTGTCCAGAGGGAGCTATCAAAATGAAAATTTAATGATCTATTTCATTTGGTGATACCTCGTCTTAAATTATTTTTCTTAAGCTAGTACAGGTTTAGAACACTGTTGACCAGTCAATTAGACTGGCCCCTATATCATCAATCATTTGTATTACATATACATCATCGAACAGATATTTTGCAATTATTGTTATCATCGTGATATCGTGATTTGATAAATACAAGTAGTATATTTATTGATAAAAGACTACAGATTATAAGTGTTCTCTATACGATGATCCTTAGGCTGAGTAACCATGCTCATATTGCTCAAGCAAGTGAAGGCATGTGTAAGCACTACCTTGTCAGTGGATTACTTGTAACTAACTTCATTAGTAGTTTTTCAAGATGGACGATATACATGCTGGCATCAATCCTCTTGGTCAAATGATTTTCATATGGCGCACTGTTATGAGTGCAATTAGAGAATGATCTAAGTAGTAATTAAAACAATAAGGCTGGTGAAACACCTTGGTTTTTCATTGGCTCTACATAATATTAGTGAAACTCTTATGTTTTTTGTGCTCATTAATTTAGTACTTTGCATATCTGTATCGTGGCATAATTGAATTTTTAAGGTTGTCTCTCACCCATTAATGTTGCAGCAAATTCACTAAATTTTATTACTAAATTGAAATGCTGACTAGTGAATGCTTATATTAAATTATGTATGTCATATTTCAGGTATCATTATTATTGGTGAGATAGGTGGAACAGCAGAGGAGGATGCTGCTGCCCTTATAAAGGTTAGGGATTTCCTATTCCCTAGTTTTTGTTAAAAAAGAAAAAACAAATAATATGCACTGTCTAGTTACATAATTGTTGACAACAGCTATAGACATTTGTTAGTTTGATATGAGAACCTCAGAAATTGACCTGACACAGTTGTCACACCCTGTAAACAGTCTACTTGTGCTGTGAGCTCCATTTTTATTTGAATGGCCATGCTTCTGCAGAGCTTCTAAAGTATGTTCCTCATTATGATATTGTCACAATGAATTTTTTCCGTTGCTGCTTTGAGTTTTAGGAGAACTTTCTTTGAGCCATAACTACACAAAATCAGCCTGTGCCAAGGTGTTGTCAACTTATGAAAACATTGAAATAAGTCGTTGTCAATAACAGTTTTGGACATGAATGAGCTATTTTTCATTTTCTTACATAATCATGTTTAAAAATGTGGGTACCTCTATACTCCTTACAGTAAACAGTAAAGTCTCACTTCTATCCTAGTTGAGAATTTTGCAAATCATTGGCTGACTGGTAATTCTGAATTATATGTTTGTTTTACTCGCGTTTGCCTCGATCTTTTACTTTTGGAAATGTTTAGACTAATATATAGTTTATTTATCTTTGTCAGTGTTTAGGAGAACCCATTTCACTTTGTCTACTTTTGTGTTGCAGGAAAGTGGCACTTTGAAGCCGGTTGTTGCATTTATTGCTGGACTCACCGCTCCACCTGGTAGAAGAATGGGGCATGCAGGAGGTATTGTTTTCCGCGAACTTCTAATCAATTTATCTAGTTTCTGCAAATGCTAAAACTGCGATTTTGTACATTGTGCTGGAAAAAGACCATTCTAGATAAACAGAGGATATGATCTTTCTTTTTCTTGCTACTGCCTTTTTTCTTACAATTTTTATTAAATAGCATTATTTTGGATTTTCTTTAGAATATATGTCGTATTTTTAGCATTATACATGTACCATTCCATTTTCTAAAATAATCTGATTTTGTTTACGATAGTTCCACCACATTTTTCCATCTTGGCAGTAATAGCATAATATATGTTGTATATCAGCATTATATGTGTTGTATTATAGCATTAGATTTTTTTCCAATCTTACTCTATTTATGATAACACTGCCACCTTCTCTATCTATTATCTATCAGTTGTCTGATTGTCCTATTGGAGGGTTGAGATTGGTACCTAGTTTCCACACCACGGAAAGTTCGTACAGGATCCTAACACCATATTATATATATGTAAATTAATCTGGTAGCAGCCATCCAGCCATCCTGAAATTGATCCTGGTTTACTTCTTTTTCCATGAGAATCCAATTTTTACTGTGCAATTTAGTCTTCTTTTCAAGACTTGGCACTTCATCAAAGAAAGTTTTGTGAAAATGACCCCCAATTATTCTGATACATGCAGGCTTTGAATGTTGTGTCTTTCTTGGGTTTCCTTTCTTTTTTGCACATTTTATAGATTCTAACTTACAGTTTTAGCTGTAATTTAGAGATAAAGGGTTAGTTTGTTTCTTTTGTCCAGAGCCTTATTGACATTTTTTCTGCTTAACATCTATGTTGTGAATTTTGTATTACCTTTTAACCCAAATGGAATTTAGAAAATATTTGTTTAATGTATTTGTATATTAATTAATTTGAAGCTTGAAAATATCCTTTTTATCTGAGTGAATGGAATCAAGGTTGACTTCTCTTATTAAGCATGTGATTGACATGAAGCTCTACTTCTGCAGTATTTAGATAAAAATGAAATATTACTAAATATTAGAAATCATGAAACAATTTATAGTTCTAACAATAGTAATGGATGCCGAGTAGCTCGTCAGCAGTTTGATATACTTTCTCTGTATATTGACTAAGCTCTCGTTGAATATGCAGCTATCGTATCAGGAGGCAAAGGTACTGCACAAGACAAAATCAAGACCCTAAGAGAAGCGGGTGTTACTGTTGTTGAATCACCTGCAAAGATAGGCACAGCAATGCTCGAGGTCTTCAAACAAAGGGGTTTAGTATGATCATCCAGTCCAGTGAGTTCAACTCACTAATTCTCTTTCCTTATTTGACCCCTCCCGACAACAAGGAATCGGTTTCTCAAATTTGTGCAAGCCGTGATACTACAGCATAAATTAGCACTATATAATTCTAATGGATTTGCAATGCCCCATTCCATAGCCAAAAAAGAAGTTCAATTAGTTCTTAAAATGTGATTGTGTTTCTTGGTTGTAATCTTTTGTGTGTTGAGCAGTCGGGCCAGTATTCAATTCTTTACCTCGGGATGATGTCTTGCAAGGGAGAAATTTGTCATCAATTGCACAAAAATTATGCGAGAATTTCTTTATAGTGGGGGATATCTCAAATTACTTTGGTACCACCAAAAATGTTACTCTATATTTCTAAAATAACACACTACATAATAAATTTCCAATTGTAATTTATAAATAATATATATTTTTCATGTCATAATTCTTCTCTTTATTTCTTTAAAATTTGTGTTTGGCCAAATGAATATAATGAAACGAGATGGAGAGAGACGAAGAGAGTACTTTAGTTGCTTTTCGAAGAAGAGACTAACATGAAATATTACTCTCTCCCCATCTAAATTGAGATCCTAGCTTGTGGAATTTGCTGCAATCCATCGTGGGTTGTTACAAAGTGAGAACACTTGATTTAAAAAATAAAAGAAATTAAAGAATTATGGTGGGTGGATTAGTAGTTAGAGTCAATAGTATTTAGTTTACATACAACACGTATTCAGTTACGCTGGTGGAGTCACTCAGTCATCAAAGTAAGTGGGAACACATGATTTTAAAAACACTGGAAGAATTCAGGTGACTGGATTAGCTAAACCCTCCGATTAAAAGAAGTGGAAAAGTAATCTTGAAAATTTAAATACAAAGAGAAAAGGGTGTAGAGGTAAAGTAGAAGAAAGTTTTGTTATTGGCAAAAAGAGAATAAATAAAATAAAATAAAAGGTTGATGAAGACAAAAAATAATAATGGTGTAAAATAAAATTAAACAACCCTCCGAGTAGGACGAACGAAACAGAGGAGAAACACGCATAGTGTAGTGTGTAGTGTACACTCGTCAACTCTTCACCATAAAATACTGTTTTATCAAGGCTATCTATATGGCTAGCTCATCGTCCATTACTTATAGTATCTATCTTCAAAAGTCATTCCCACTGGGAAATTCCTATTTGTCCCAAATGTATTGTGCCAACGGTGTAGATGAATCCAAGACTTTTAATTTTTGTAATAATTTTTAAATTATTTTAATTGCTGAAGAAATCTTTTTATTTTTTATTTTAATTATTTTTCCAACTATGATTTGAAATCTTTTCAATGCTATTTGTCCTACATATCTTCCATCAACAATTAAAAAATCGTGTACTTTATTTTTGTTTGTTGTACTTTTTTATTTTTTATTTTTTGGACTTTGTTATTAAATTCATTACTTATAGTTATGATGTTTAATACTTTGTTTAATATCCTTTTAATTTAATTAGTGCATTCGTTAATGTAGTTAATATTATTATGTTTAATATTATGAACGACTGTCAATATTATTATGTTTAATATTATCGTTAATATTATGTATAATATTATTGTGATTAATATTATCATGTCTTGTTAACATCGTTAACATAGTTATGATGTTTAATTATTATTATAGTTTGTTTTTTATGTTTTGTAGGTTAAAGAATTCGTTAATTACAGTTTATTAATGTAGGAACATGTAACATCGTAATTATTTTTATTAACAAAATATTAAAATCGTTCTTGCTATTTAAATTAGTAAATCTTAATTACGTTAATTATATCTTCAATTGTGTATTGAGTCCTTTCATTGTAATTTTTTTGTTTGCAATTTTGTAGGGTTTTGTCACCATGGCTGTCTGCTTTGGCTAGTTAATTTACACATAAAATAAATGTAATTATTTATGGCTCATATTGATTTGTATTTAAAATTATTTAATTATGCTAAAAACGTGTAAGGCTTAATTTGTATTCTCTTTAAATTTATTAATTTTACTTCTTAAGTGGATTTGTCAACTAAAATGTATATTTTTTCCCAAGTAATAATAATTTTGGATGAATTAGGATTTTGTGACCATGACTTTCATTATTGTTAGTCATTTATCCCAAATAATATAACGAATTTTTTCATGGCCAATACGTAATTAAAATTAGTACCTACCAATTAACATTATAAAATATAAAGCTAAGTTTATTATATTTTTATATAATTATTATTAATTTTTGACCTAAATAATTTGTGAGTTTATGTTGAAAGTACAATACATTAAATGCAAATTGAATTTGGTCTAATAATTTAATTGAGGTACAATACTTTTGAATAAAATAAGGGAGTAATAAGATTTGGGTCAACTCAATTCTTTCGTCTTCTCTCATAATACATTTGCAATTAATTTGTGGAGAGAAGTTGTAGAGAGAAGGTGGAGAGGCGAAAAGTTCCGACTGCGTCATTTTTTCCGTCGACGGCGTTGGTGTAGAAGTTTAGCCGGCCACGATGTCGAATCTTCTTGTTTCCCATTTGGCTTCGACTGTTTTTAGAGAGAAGGTGGAGAGAGAAGGTGGCGAGAGAAGATGTAGAGGCGGAACTTGTAGAAGTCGCGAGTCCTCGTTTCTTTTTCCGTCGACGACGACGAAGCTTCTGTAGAAGTGTAGGCGGCGACGGTGGAGACTGTTGGTGTTTCGACATTTGGTGTGGATAGAATGGTGAGATTGGCGGTGTAGAAGGCTAGGAGGCGATTTCGAGGAGGTTTTTTGTTTTCCGGCGAGGGCTACGACGGCGCGGTTGATTGGTGAATATTTTTTCCCGTTTTAGAACCGATGGGTTGAAAATTATGTGGTTTCCCATTTTCCATTTTCATTGCCGTCGACTATTTTAGAGAGAAGGGCGACACCGTTGTTGGAAAGGCAAGGCAGCGACGATTTGGAGGAGGAGAACAAGTATTCCGGCAACGCCGACGACGGCGTGGTTGATTGAAGCATCCCATATTGAATTAATTTGCCGTTTTAGTGCTCTTGGTTTTGAAACTATGCCTTCGGACGGTAAGTTTTCGAAGCCTTTGCAGTTTTTATTTTTCTTTTTTTTATGATTTATGAGAAGTTGGTAATGTTTGATGATTATGTTTATATTTTAGGAGTTATTTGTTACTTGTTTTCTCTTATATCGATGAGTTTTAGGTTGTTAAGGTTTGGTTGAGTGGTGAATAGCGTGGTTTGACTACGTATGTTGATATTTGGAATTTAAATTTTGTTATTGTTGAAGTGTTTGGTGCCTTTTGTATCGAGAAACTGCATTTTCAGTGACGTAGATGCTGAATTCTTGTGCGTTTGAATTGGAAAAGATGATTTATCTTAAAGTTTCTGGTGTCGTGGCTTTGAAGAATTGGTTTGTTTTGTTGGAACAGTGTGTGCATGGTGCTTTGTATTTTTGTAGATTAATTTGGTCTGTTGGTATGTTAATTTTACATTTAATTGTAACCTGTGAATGGTGGAGAATCTTAGTATTGATATGAATTATTAACTGTATAGGTGCTGTTGTTGCGGCCCGATGCCATTCCGAGTTTGTAATTAAATTGATCAGTGACTGCCTAGATGTGGAGAATTTTGAGAAATTTAGGAATGGGCCATTTGGGCAGTTACTGAATTTACAGCATTCCCCTCAAAACTATCAGGGTCAGTTGTTCTATCATGCCATGAAATTATTGAACCGATCAAAGCGCCGCAAGGGAGTGTTGGTTTTTAATTTCAATAATTCGGAGGTTATTTTTGGGCCCCGTGACTTTTACTTGCTTTCCGGATTGAAGTTTGGTCCAGTGGAGGAATTTCCCACGACCTCGACATTATGGGAAAATACTTTCAATAGTGTTCAGACACTCACCATGAAACATGTTAAGGATGCTTTCAAGAAAGTTGTGGATGATAGTGAAGGTGGAGCAGGGGGTGGGGAGAGTTGCCTTTTGTTAGCCCACGTGTTATTCATGTACGGGGTTTTGTTTCCCCGCGATTTAGAGGCGAAGAAGTTGGATTTGAAGTACTTGCATGCATGTGATGATTTGAAATCCATAATGCAATTTCCTTGGGGGTTTTGGAGCTACAAATATTTCGTCGAAGAGTTTGACAAAGCTTCTGCTAGGATGAACAGATTAGTGAAGAAAAAGGGCAGTGGGAAACCGAATTTTGAGGTTTTTGGATTCATGTTCGTCTTCCAATGTTGGATGTACGAGATATTTCCTTCGCTCGGGGCTTCTTGTGCTCATACTCTCCAGGGTTCGGAGGATATATATCAGCGAGTGCTCCGGTGGAAGACGGCATTGGGTCAACAGACATATAAGACTGTTTGTTCACCTCCTCCTTGACGGCACAAAGATAGTGGTAAAATTTTCTGCATGCATGTATTTTATTTACTTTTGATTCTCTGTCATGTTTGCAATGTTCTAACAGTAATATTTTTTTTTTTGCAGCACCCTCTCATTCCCTCCAACGAAGAGCAAATGCGCTTATCCGCCCATGAGGCATATTTGGAAGAAGAGTTTGTGTTGGAGGAGGTGGATCTGGAGGACTCTCAACCCGTGATGGATGATCGGCACGAGCAGCATTTGCTGCATGAGGCTGCCCATCATACGGAGAGGAAATCAGTCAAGCGGAAGCTGAATTTGGAGGATGGTGACTGTTCAATGAAGCGGCGTCCCGTGTTGCGATCTGCCACAGCTGCCGTCGGTCAGAACGAGCCTCGTCCAGATCTAGATGTGCGTTCCGAACAGTCAATCCCATCCGTTTCCACACCGGATGGCAAGGTCAGATTTTCTGTTTAACTCTTCTTATCTGCCAAGGGTCATATTATTGCTAAGTTTCTGTGTTTTTTTGTAATTTTCTGTTTTACTCTTCTTTGGGTTTCTCAACTTTTAGGAAAGGCAATTCATGCATGCAATGACTCTTAGGATGGATAAATTGGAAGCATCCTATAGGGACATGAATGAAAAATGGGGTGACATGAATGATCAGATGGGTGTGATGAATAAAAATATTGGCATGATATTGGAGCTTGTTCGCAATTTGAGTGGGAATTCAAACATCGGTAGAAGTCTGGATATTGGTTTGAAGGGTGGTGTAGATTCACCTTGTGAAGAAGGGCAGAATAGTGCAGGTGACTCTCCACGGAAAGATGTGGATGATTGTGTTGAAGAGCTCTTTGTTGAAGATGATAAGCTTATGAGCGTGCCGGTTGTTGAGTTATCGTCCAGCCATGCCAGTGATTTGGTAGAGTTGCGCGATGCATTTGTTGGGCGTACAATTGATGTTTTGGATGATCATTGTGTGGATGAAAATGGTCAAATAAGGATGGTCCATGATGATGATATTGATGCAGTCAGCGATGATGATGATGCGACAGTTGGTGATGTTGATGATGTGTTACATGGTGATGATTCGGATGGGGTGGATGGTGATGAAGATGATGGAGTACACTGTGATGATGCAGCAAAGGAGATAGATGCTTTAGATGGCAATGGTGTAGTTGGTGATGACTCGCATGTTGAATTGCAAAAGGAAGAAGATAGAACAGAAGATGTGGAAGTTGATATGGAGCACCTGGTAAAGTTAGTGGATCACCTATCCGATGATATCTTAGGCACGGGGAAAGTAGTGGAGGCCGTTGATCCTGCCGAAAGGGTTGACAATGTAGTCGGGCGTGATGGGGTGATCCCGGGTGAGACCTGTGATCAAAACCAAAGGAGATACAACACTAGGTCAAACCCAATGGTGTTATCCTCCAACAGTGAAGGCTCGACGTCGGTGAATGATAAGCAGCGTGGCCCGCAGCGTAGCAAGACAGGAATGGTTGCTACCCGGTTTGCTCCGGTAAATGACATGTTTGATCCACTGCAGACATACCACCAGACATATGTGCAACCCTTTCTTACTTGGTACGAGAACCCACCCCCGCAGAAGAGGTATATTTCTTTTTAAATTCTATTATTTCGTATTTTATAATCTCACTTCCACCGTTCATCATGCATGGATTGACCTAGTACTACAATTTTTTTTATTAATTGTTGCAGTGCATTCAAACTCCGTAGTCTTTGCCCGTTCAAGGTTGGGCAATGGTTTTTTGACACTTTGACAGCCAAAAAATGTAGATGGTTGACGACAACTGTAAGTTGTCCATAATTCCATTATAATTTCTGAAATGAGGAGTGTTGAGACTAGGTTATAGGTTAGTGGTATTTAAGTACGTTTAGAATGAATAGATTATGTAATTTACTTCAATTTGTTAACTGCTATGCATTACAATTTGCACCAGTTAAGAACCTGGATGTTTGTTTTTTTAACAATCTCATTCATATAATAATTGCAGAATTGTGATGCGTTGTTGAATCTATTGCTTTACAAAGCAAAAACCCAACCAAACATATTCACTCAACGGTGGACCGTGGTTGAAAGTTGGTTTTGGGTACAATTTCCCCTTTCCAACCTTACTTTTGTTGTTTGAATTCATTGTTGAAAACACAGCGGTTGAGTGTAAATTGTATTTTATTTTCTTGCAGCTCTATATGTTTGAAGTCGATGTAACACAATATCGCTATTTTCTGATGACCTATGTCGAGGGAAGGAGGCCTGCTAGGCTTGGGAAACCGTGGAGAGAGGTAGATCAGGTATTTGGGATTGCACGGGTCTTTGAAAATCACTTCGTTGCGTACGTCATTCGGATCCCTGAGCAAGAAATTATTATTTATGATTCGATGTGCGCTACTCGAAGGAGATGGCAGTCAATGAAGGAGCAGTTTCTCCGTATGTCATTGAGGCTCGATTGGATGTGTCGGTCAGCCGGTGCCACCCACTTCAAAGGACCGACCAAGGATGTATGGGATATCATTGAACATCCACACACGCCGCAGCAGCCAAATTACCACGACTGTGGAATTAATGCAATGAAATTCATCGAGTGTCTGGCTGCGGGTCGTCCAGTCACTTATTTGTCTGGTAGTGGTTTTAGTGCACGAAGCAGGAATTACTACTATGCCGAGTTCTTTAACTTGAGGCTGCGGATTTGAACGTAGCATGAATTATGTGGAATCATCTTTTGACAAAGGCTCATGCCTTATGGTATACATATACACTGTTATGAAGTCGATGTGGCTAGACTTGTACTAATTTTTTGTGGGAAACAATTAGAATCTAATTTTTGCTGTAAACAATTGCATACTTGCGCGTGTATTTGGCGCTTTTGTCTGAAACTGGCAGGCCACAAGTGATGTATTTACTCATGCTACTTTTAGATTGTGCAGTTAGGGAAGAAATGGTTCGGAAATATTAAAACTGAGAGTTTGCCTCAACTGTTGGTACCCATACATTTATGATCTATACTATTTATTTAATAATTTTTGGACTAGGTTATGAACTCTACTATTATTTCCGAAGAATTATTCGATCAACGTAAATCCGACCGTGTATAAAAATGCTGCATATTTATAAACGTGTTGCGAAATATCATTTAGTCCTTTTGACAAACAGCATACATACATTTCAATTTGCTTACAACATATATCAATGAGTTTCAAAATGTCATTTAGGCAATTTCACAAACACCATAGCTACATTGTAATGATTACTAAAAAAAAATTGAAAATTTGACAAACGGCATTCAACAAACACCATTTACACTGAACCCTTGCGAAATCTGATTTGAGCATTTTCACAAACACCATACATACATTACTACTTATGTAAGATGATATATAGATGTCAACCCCTACATCAATCTAGCCATTCCCCTACCACTTAACCCACAAAGCTGGGTTCTTGTCCATTCGAAGGAAATGGCAGTTAACAAAATAAGAAGCACCAAAAGCACAAACACACAGACCTTCAAGCGTTTCGTCATGTTGGCGTAGTAGTTCCGCTCCGCCATGAGATTCGCAACGCATTTTCTTTGGTACGGAAGCATTTCCGGGTCGATAAATGTTTTAAATCCACAGATCGGACATGCCAAATAGCGAAGGAAGGGATTTTTCGGAGTCTTCGAAGGTACGATCTTAAGGTCGATGTCGTGGGTGAAGCACCGCCTCGGTGGTTCCGTTGAAGGGAAACCCGTGGTCCGATAGCTACTCACACTGGAAGATGATGACATATTTGAGTTTCAAACAATTGAAAGTTGAAGGATGAATCCCAATGCAGCTTACCAAAATTTGTACCATAAAGACTTGAATGAATCTCCATGCAGCTTACCAAAATTTGATTCGCAATTCTTCATTATATGCCACTGACAAAAACGGTGTTTGGAATTGGGGAACACAACATCAATAGCATTCATCATTGCCCTACACTGATCAGAGAAGATTACCTTTGGCTGTTTTCCATGCATGGACTGTAAGAACGTTTCGAACAACCACTTGAATGTCCCGGTTGTCTCGTCCGACAGCATAGCCATGCCGAACATGACATTGCGCGTGTGATGGTTAATGCCTACAAAAGGCATGCATATCATGTTGTATTTATTTGTCCGGTACGTGGTGTCGATGGACAGGACATCGCCAAAGACATTGTAGTCCAAAGCACATCGATTATCCCTGAAAAAAATATTCATGAGCCGTCCACTATCGTCGAGCTGATACTTGCAGAAAAAGAAAGGATCCGAACAGGATTTTTCACTGAAATAATCATACAACAGCCTTGCATCTCCATCCTCCACCTTCGTCTCCAACCTGACCTTGTCCATGGGATTATATGCATCTCTCTTCGTGAATCCAACATTCTGCACGCCGCCACATTCCTTCGCCATGAAATTGAACGCAGCGGTAACACTGATACCAGACGAATGGAGAGCTTCCATTACGGATTTCTTGGCATAGCTCATGTGACGGCTGGATCGTAGCAGAAATGTCTAATCAAAGTCTACGAGCTCGTGATTGTGCTCCTTCTCAAAAATGACAACAAAAAATGAACCTAAATCATCCCTTGACACAGAGATTCTTGCTTTACAGTTCGTGCGGACCACAAGCTTCTTGTATATGCATAGCTTGTGCTTATAGCTTCGATAATTAGGAAACCTGGTACTTGAACAGGTAAACTCCTTATATCTAATATTGGTGGTCTTCCCAAAATAGCGTTGTTCTCCTTTACGAACACTAAAACCTTTCCACCGACCATACTGACAGTATAGGAGATAAACTTGCTCCAAATCTTGAAACTCAGTGCCAATCTTTAATTTCTCCTCAACATCAAAACAATTTCGTGCCGCCGCTAATCTACCATTCATTCCAACATCACGCTCTGTTTCTTCATCTTTTTCATCAGCATCAGGTTCCTCCTTCTTCGCCTCATTTACTGGAACTTCACACTCCTTCTCATCATGCTCAACATCATGTGCTTCTGTTTTTATCTCCCTCCATGGACTGCCATACTTATCATTCTCAAAACCGCCTTCTTCTCTTTTGATCTCCTTCGATGGAATCTCACTCTTTCCAACACCTCCTTCTTCTGCTTTTGACTCCTTCACCACCGGATTCTCACTTAAATCAACGACCCGAGGTTCGTTTACAACATTCTTCAATGGCCCATTAATCTCCACACTAAAAAGCTTACTAGATGTGCCACCCACAATATAGCAATCTCTGTCCTCCTCACCATTCCATGGAGGATTAAAAACAGACTTAGGCCAATTACCAACAAACTTAGGCCTAACGACTCGGGCAGATTCGTCATCATCAACATCAAATTTCGACTCAAACTTGCTAAAGTCAAAACCCGGTGGAGGCGGTATTAAACCAAAAGCCACCTTCAAATCAATATCCCCAACTCCCAAATTTTCATCCCCATCTCCCATATTAACCCTGAAACCTTCACCAACATCAGCAATTCCACATTCAAATCAACATAACGAAAACCAACATATCGACTTAACGCAAAATTCCAACCACCTGCAAATGTAAGTCACATAAAATCAGATTACTAACACAATTTTAGACACATCAACTTCTTCCCCATCTTCAATAACGGTACAAACATCTCGACATCAATTCAATTCAATTCAATTATGGGAAAAAATTTACACCATCAATCCAAAAATAAATAACAAAACACAATGCAGCTATGCAATTAAGTGGTGACAATGACTATCACAACAAACTAATAACCGCAAAAATTTCGAAACAAGGCAACCCATAAACCCAAAGCACACGCATTTAATCAAACACATACTAGGCAAACGAATCATTTCTATCATTTAAAAGCCCATAGCTACAAATAATCATCGAAAAAATGTTCAAGCAACTAAGCTAAAATATATGAACAAAACTTACTTCCAGTTTTACGTCGTCCTCGTCAAGGCAATGGATCAACAAAATACTTCGACATCGATGGAAATGGGCATGGAGAAAAAAGCAATCCAAGCCATATGTCAAGGCTCAAATACGCCGTATAAGAGGCAACGTCAATCCGAGGTCAAATTCGAAGAATGACGCCTACGAATCGAACCGCAATCCAAGCTCAATCGAACGCAACAATCGACGAAATTAAAAATGATGAACGAAAAAAATACGACTACAAATCGAACCAATTTTATTGGGCAATAGAAAAATGAACTTTCAAAGAGGGATACTTGAACACAAAGATTTTGACTAGTTACAATGGTCGCCGGTCAATCTCACCAACAGAATCCGGCGTTCAATCGCTCGCCGTCGAAGGGATAGAGGAGTTTAGAATGAGGGAAGCACCAAAAATGGGTATTTTGTTACATTTCCTAAATTAAACTATTTAACTATCTTTTCTTTCTTCCATCCTTACGTCAATCGGAAACTTAAGTTTTAGCCATGGAAATATTTAGAGATAGAATCACGAGTTATTAACGATCCACTCTAGGCCATAAAAAAATTTCATCATCGGAACACATTCCGGCCACCTTCAACGTCGATGGCCATGGAGTTCAAATTTTGGCCATGATGTCAAATGTGGGGCCCACAATTTTGTTGACTAAAACAGTTGTTTTGATTCAACATAACCTAAGTTAACCACTAAACCTATGGTTAGAATATAATATTAATTTAAATTATGAATAAAACTTTATTTTTAAAAAGATGACTTTTGGAAGGGTGATGAGGTGTCACAAATCTAACGGCTCTTGCATTGTGCCAACTTCACATTATAGGATCCCCATTCCCACTCCTCAAACTACAATTAAAAAAATAAAATAAATAAATAATCCTGAGTGTTGCGGGTCAACTCAATTCAACCAAAGTCAACTCCATTTAGTGTGGCAATGGCGGGCAAAGGAGTGGGGCCGGCAATCGGAATTGATCTGGGAACTACTAATTCATGCATCGGAGTTTGGCTAAACGACCGCGTTGAGATCATACCAAATGGTCTAGGCAATCGCACCACCCCCTCTTACGTCGCTTTCACCGATACCCACCGCCTCCTCGGAGATACTGCCTTCAATCAGACCGCCATGAACTCCGTCAATACAGTTTGTGGTAATTAATTCTATTCCATTACTTTCCATTGTTAATTAATTAATGGACGACACGATAATCTGTAGCGTATATGTTCTTTTTTCTTTTTTCTTTTTTTTTTTCTTTTTCATCTCAATTAACTGTGGTGTGGTGCAGCTGCGAAGAGGTTGATCGGTCGCCGATTTAGCGACCCATCGGTTAAGAGCGACATGAAACAGTGGCCATTCAAGGTCATCGCCGCCCCTTCTGACAAGCCCACCATCGTCGTCACCTACAAAGGCCAAGAGAAACGATTTGCGGCGGAGGAGATCTCAGCCACGGTGCTCAGCAACATGAAGGCGATCGCCGAGGCCTATCTCGGATTGCCAGTGAAGAACGCCGTGGTGACGGTGCCTGCTAATTTCAACGACTCTCAACGGTAGGCCACCAAGGACGCCGCACTCATTGCCGGCCTCAGTGTGTTGAGGATCTTGAATGAGCCAACTTCCACCGCCATCACCTACGGCCAACACATGAGCACGTCGCAAGAAAGAAACGTGCTTGTGTTCGACCTCGGCGGCGGCACCTTCGATGTATCTATTGTCAATATTGAGGAAGGCATTTTCGAAGTGGTGGCCACCGCCAGCGACACTCACCTCGGAGGACATGATTTCAATAACAGAATGATGAATCACTTGGCGGCGGAGTTCAAGAGGAAGCACAACAAGGACATTATGGGGAGCCCTCGAGCTCTCCGGCGGCTGGCGGCTGCTTGTGAGAAGGCCAAGAGAGCCCTCTCGCTGAATGATCGAGCTATCGTTGACGTCGAGTCCTTGTTTGACGGAATAGATTTCTACACCAACATTACTCGTGCAACATTCGAGGAACTCATCTCGGATTTGCTGCGATCGTGCATGTGGCTGGTGGAGATGTGCTTGAGAGATGCAAGGATGGAGAAGAGCAGCGTCGACGAGATTGTGCTCGTTGGCGGCTCCACGAGGATCCCAAAGGTTCAGCAGCTGCTGCAGGAGTTTTTCAAGGGGAGGGCGCTCTGCAAGAGCATTAATCCGGACGAGGCCGTAGCCCACGGCGCCGCCGTACTAGCCGCTATCTTGAGCGGCGAAGGCAATGAGAAGAAGATGAAGTATAACCTGACTAACGACGTTGTGGCGTTGACGCTTGGTGTGGGGGATGCTGGAGGGTTAATGAAAGAAGTGATTCCGAGGAATACAACTTTGCCTACGGAAAAGAGGCAGACATTCTCGACGGATTTCGACGGGCAGACCAATATGTATATCCGCGTGTACGAGGGCGACAAAGCTTTTACAAGAGACAACAATCTGCTGGGGAGATTCCAGCTCTCCGGCATCCCGTCGGCGCCTGAAGGTGCTGCTCGGATCAAAGTAAAGTTCAAAATCGATAGGAACGGAGTGTTGGATGTGGTGGCGGAGGACAAGACAACGGGGAGAATAATTGTCGTCTCCGGAGAGAGGGGAAGGCTGTCGGGGATGGAGATTGAGAGAATGGCGAATGAAAATAAGAGATTGCTACGTGAGGATATGGAGCATGAGAGACAAGTGGAGGCCAGGAACGGATTGGAGAGTTGTGTGTTTAAGATGAAGAATGCGATCGGGGAAGAGAGGGTTGCGGCGGAGAAGAAGGCGGTGGAGGATGCGGTTGAGTCGGCTATGGAGTGGGCGGATGCGAATGAGCTTGCGGGAGTTGATGAGTTAGAGAAGAGAATGAAAGATGTGGAGGCCATTTGCAATGCAGCGTTTGCAACCGCGTTTCTCTCCTGGTGTCGCCGCTCATGAAATTGACGCCGCCTACGAGACCGCCTTTTTTTTTCTTTTTTTTTAAGACCTCGTAGGATTTTCCACTAAATCTTTCCGTTCTTTGTTTTGAGTTGGATTTCTCTCTTCAATCCGTAAAGCATCAATCTTAATTATTCACGGATTCTATTCTCTCTATTGCATATTTGCATTCACTATTATAATGTCCAGATTTTCCCTACGATTATGGTTGACACACTTGATATTTGTCATAAATCACATTTCAATTAGTGTTTGGATGTTCAGAGCGCGATAGTATGTAGATTCATTTTTGCCCTAGGTAAATTAAGTTGTTAAAATTATATAATGCAATAAATTATTTTAAATAATTTTATAATTATTAATTTATAATTTACCTCACTAATTGACAAAATATACTTATCTACAGTGTATCCTACATAAACAGTTGCAACTACATATGACCTAAGAGGTATGTAGTTAGAATTGCACATTGTTATGTTTGACTATATGAATATAATGCATAATTTAAAATATTTTACCATATTTTTTCTTCCGAGTGATATTTGTAATTGCAATTGTTGGCATTTGTCCAATAATTGCAATGAAGTTGATATCATTCATTTTTTGTCATATTTTCTAAGAGTAATTTCCATAAATTGAGATCTGTAAATATATGATTTGAAATATAATATAAGATTTTTTGAATTTTCTTAAAATTGATATATAATAGTGATATATTAGGCAAACCAAATTTTGTAAATTACTTACCTTTTGTCCACAAAAGTTATGACTCTCACAATCTTAAATGTTCCCGTAGTTGCATCAGTAAACACTTGATTTTCTTTTATTTGTACCAAAACTCCTAAAATATGTGCGTATTATTATTATTATTATTATTATTATT
The DNA here is from genome assembly GCA_029490685.1 of Schizonepeta tenuifolia. Taxonomy (NCBI): domain Eukaryota; kingdom Viridiplantae; phylum Streptophyta; class Magnoliopsida; order Lamiales; family Lamiaceae; genus Schizonepeta; species Schizonepeta tenuifolia. Next base: position 47,307,196 of record CM055960.1, on the reverse strand, counting down.
ATTATTATTATTATTATTATTATTATAAATAGTAATATATAATCATTTTTAACAACTGAAAATAATTTATGATAGTTATATATATTAATTGTATAGTCCTAAATTCTGAGTGAAAATTTATAACACTTACCAATATGACTTTGTTTGTTGAGTTCTGATTCAATGTCTTCAAACTCCACACAATTGTACTGTATATCATGTTCAATCTCGTAATGTGCTTCTCTTGCAGTGCTGTATCTACTGAGTATCAATTCCTTTTCAGGATGGATACTTGAAAACGTTACATTAACGTTTTTAACCTCTCCATTAGAGATTAAATACGACTTGTTAATTTCAAACTTTTGGATAAATTGGTAATATCATTTTGAAAATTGTTACTCCAATATGCACACCCTGCAAATAGTGCAAATAAATAGTATTTGATTAACATTTCTTTTTTAATTTGACGTGTAACACGAGTAAATAATTGATAATCTAAATGAAATTGTAAATTTGCAATTTTTTATTGTGTGGGTGTAACAAAAATAGGTAGAAAATTATTTCGGGACCGAAGGTAGTACAATTTAGGGTGTGTTTACTTGATGGAAGATGATAAAATAAATATTTTCACCCCTTTGTACCTTAAAAGAAGTTGCGTTTGAACGAAGATTTGGAAATCAATACTTCTTGAATCGTTTCTTTTTATAGTTATAGTTTTCCACTATCACGAAGAGGAAATATACTCCTATATAATTTAGCGGAATATACTAATTTTGTCTTAGAAATTTGTTTGGTGTAACATTAACCTAATAGAATTCTATTCCCCACATATGTTCAAGTACGAGAATTCCTCCAATAGAAAATTATTTTATTCCCTAGAAAAATACAGTAAATTATTTTATTAAGGCAAGAATTACAAGTTTCCACAATCACTCAAGACAACGACTAAGATATGTAAGAAAAAATAAAAATTAATTGATAAAGGTGTTTTAACCTCAAATTGAATACTCCCTCCGACCACAAAGAGAATGCATACTTTGTGGCGGCACGAGTTTTAAGAAAATTTTGGAAAGTAAAATGTGAGTGGAGAAAAAATAGATGTTAGTGGAGATAAGATCCCACATTATAAGAGCATCCACATCGCATGGGCTCTTCTCGTGGGCGGAAGACATGCGCCCTCCAACATTGATAGGCGCTGCCGTTGCAGCCATTTGGAGGGCGTGGGCGGAGGGCTGAGTTGAGCCATTTACATGAGCCCTCAGCCCACTGACGTGGCGGCCGCTCATTGGCTCACGTTGTAGCCGTTGCAAATTCAAACGGTTGCCTTTTTTTTAATTTCTCTTTTTCCTACTATCTATACAACACCCCATTTCTTTAATTTTCACTCATCTCTCAATCTCTCAATCTCTTAATTCCACTCAATCTCTCAATTTTTATACAGAATGAATCCCAACAACGATTGGTTCGACCCCCCTCAAAATAATTTCGGGTCAAACTTGCCAAGTTATCGATCCCCCAACGTTCCAAATGTTCCGACGCCAACATCCCACCGCGGCAATTTGTTCGGAGAATTCGGTTCGCCGTCGCCGATGTTTGGATCCAACTCGCCACAATTTGGAACGCCGCCGCCGGGATTCGGAGGATATGGTGGTTATCGCCCTCAATTTCCCGATGGTACGTATGCGGGCTTTGGCACCGCATCACTTGACGACTTCCACTCCGCCGTCAACTTGATTGAAATGCAAGACGAGGTGGAGGCCACTTCGACGCCGAAGAAGACGAAAGGCGTCCGTACACGCAGCGGCGGCCGCTCCGACAGCAGAGGCGGCAGGAGCTTCGGTGGAAGGTAGAGCTCCACTAGCGGCGGCCGGAGCTCCACTGGCGGCGGCGAAGGGAGGAAGACGCCGGTCCACTACACTCCGGCCGAAACGGAGGCATTCGCTCGTGTTTGGATCAATGTGAGTGAAGACCCCATCGTCGGCACCAACAAAAAATTAATGAAGTATTGGGATCGGTTGATGGAGTGCTACAACGAATTCTGACCCGAAGGAACATTCGCGCTGTCGGCATGTCAATTGCAAGCTCATTGGAAGCGGGTAATAAAAGAGTTGACGAGCTTCCAACAAATGTACAAAGAAGTTTACAATCTTTATCGGAGCGGCGAAAGCGGTGAAGACATGCTTCGAAGAACATTGTCAGAGTGGAAGATTTACCACAAATCCGATTTTGGATATTTGGAGACTTGGCATATCATGAAGGATACGCAAAAATTCCAAAGGCATTACGGCTCCGGTGATGTGGTGAAAAATGCCTTGAAGCGTTCAAAGAATGCCGAGGATGGGAGCTACACTTCAACGACAACCGGAAGCACGCAACGATCGGACACTCCCGTTTCTGGTGACTTCACATCGGCCAACAGTCGTCAATCCGAAAGGCCAATTGGTACAAAAAAGGCAAAAGAATTGGCTAGGGGAGCAAAAGGGAAAGGAAAAATTAGTGAGTTGGCCGAGCATTTGGAAAAAAACGAGCAAACATTGTTTGCCGTGACGGAGCGCTCTGAACTTCCATTCGCCTACAAAGTTCTCATGCGACCCACCGATGACTTGGAGGGAATCCGACTTGAAAATCATTTGGCTATGTTTGCCAAACTCAAAAAATTGTACGATTTGTAATACTTTTGTTTTTTTAATTATCTATTGTATGTTTTTATTTATGAATGAATGAATTTTTTTAATTGAATTATAAATTATTAAAAAATAAAAAATAAAATAAAAATTGTAGCGCCCTCCAAATTTAGGAGGGCGCCGTTGTGCGCTATTTTTAGGTGAAGGGCGGAGGGCTTGAGAAATGGCTGTGCCCTCCAATTTGGAGCGCACGGATGTGGATGCTCTAAGGGTAGTAAGTGAGAGAATAGTTTCCATAAATGGACTATGCATTCTCTTTGTGGATAACCAAAAAAGGAAAACTATGCAATCTCTTTATAGTCAGAGGGAGTATATAAGTAGGACGTATACCAATTGTTGTATATAGATAGTTAATAGATGAAGTTGTTGGAACTAAATCCTACAGAACTTGTACACTCCCACTGACTTAAGCAACATGATAAGTTTTTATTCGTTATATAAATGTCAAGCGAGCTATTCTAAATGCATAACATATCATATGACAATATTGAGGAGTATTTCTAAATCAGTAAAATCTAAGGTGTAAGGTATGAATCAACAAAAATAATGTGAAATACAGGGTAATTTAAGTATTTTTTCGTATATACAGGGTATATGTTAAAATTAAATAATTTTAACATCTCACTTAATTGTTTTGTGAAATACGGGGTAGTTTGAGTCCACCATTCAATTTGGAATTTTTCTAAATCAATCTATAAAGACTCGATTTATAGAGAAAATTATCTCAAATAATAGATCAATACATAACTTTTTTTAATTAAAATTATCAGCCATCACCCTACCTCACAAAATAGGAATTTATTTTATTTATTTATTTATTTATTATACAATATATATATATATATATGAATATATATATAATATATATTATAATATATTTATTATTGGTCATCACTCCATATTTATTATACAAATTATATACAATTATAATATATATCTAATGGATTAAACATATATATTAATAGGGGTATTATAGGTAAACTAATTGATACGGACGAAGGACCCATTGTGATAGGGACAAAAAATACCCAGGTCTCGAGAAGACCTGAGCATTCTACATAGTCGCTGCGAATACCTTATCGATGAGCTGACCTAATAAAGAAGCTGAGATCTCTCGTGGGGATCTCTTCTCAGAGACCTGCCTGGAGGTCTCCCGTCCAGATCCAGTCAGAGATCTGCCTTGAGGTCCCTGATGTCGAGCTCTCTCCTAACTGAATACCTGACAGACGAAAAACACTTTACTTAATACCCGCATGGTACCGTCAGGAAGTACAATCACACCACAACCAATAGAGTAGCGGAACGTGTAAAGACCAAGAAAAAGGGAGTTGGCAGTCGTACAACTTCACTCTCAAGAAAACACACGAGTATATATCACAAATCCAACACACACATAAACACAATTATTTCAGACTTATTTTTCCTGTTACATTCACCTCCCAAAGAAAAACCCAGAATACTGACTTAATCTTCGGAGGTGGTTCGTCGGGAAACCTCCCCGACCCTCCTTTTCTTGCAGAGCCATGCCAGGACTCCTCCACAGAGGACGATTCCAACCATCTGGGATGGAAAAGAGCTGTGGAACAGGTGAGTGTTAACCTTCATCCGCTTATGTGTTCTGATTTTTACATGATGTGCATTTCTGGATGCATCATCTGGCGCCGTCTGTGGGAATGGAATTTTGCCTCGGAATTTCGTTCTAAAACTCCTTTTATATGTCCTTCTTTTAACGACGTCGAGTTCGAGTTTAAACTTGAAGAGAAAGAAAGTACTAAGAAACTGGATCTGAGTATTTTAGTCTATTTGTGCTTCTACTTTCAAAAGTTTTTGCTGTTTTTAAAGGAATGAGTCAAGTGATTTCGGAATCTCTGTATTTTAAACCTCCCGGCGAATCTTAGTGTAATCTCTTAAACTTATTTATCTCTTGTGTTTTCGTAAAACTCCTCATTTTGAAATATGGTTTAAAACTGTTAGTGGGGCAAAAAGATAAACAGAATTTTCTGCTATGAGGAAGAACCTCGAGAACCTTCGTAGTACGAAGAAGTGAAACCAAAGGAAACGTGGGACCCCTAGAGCAGGTCTCACGCAACCCCAACAGAGATTGAGATACTGGGTTGGGAAAAGGAATATGTTGAATCGCATTCCTTGAGTTCCTTAAATACTCAGCAAGACCTGATAATGGTCTTGGGAAAGGGTGGTGTTGAACACCTATTATCCCCTTGATGATATGCTTTGGCCAGGTACTGATATCTGAAAACCTCAAAATGCAGGTTCAAATCATGGAAAATATATCAGTCCGAGGTCAAGAATCCCCACCTGAAGGAGTGGTGCGCGATGATCGCTCCTCGGAAGAACGTAGTGAGGGAAAGAATCAGAATACTCTGAAGGTGGATCTACCAAAGATGCCGACACCCCAGAAGGAAGGGGCTTCTAAGTCGACTACTCCTCAGAAAGAAGGAGGTCGAAAAGGTTCGGAGGTTACGAGAGAGGAACCTCAAGTACCTGCGCAGCAGAGTGTCACCTATGCGGTATCTATGGATCAACTCAGTGCTATGGTGAAGCAAGCTGTATCCAAAGCTTTGGCTCCCTCAGGGGGCCAAAATAAGAGATGTGGCTACACAGCAAAGGAAAAAGCTAAGAAGGTGCGGATGGATCTTGTAAGATCTTAGCCACGACGAGATGTCGAGGAGGCAGTTTAAGCCTCGTTAATACGAAAATAAATGTTCACGATCTGAATATTTTTATTGCCATTGGCAGGGAGAACTCGTAGACGAAGGTCAATATGAAAGCGATGGGTATGAGAGCCCTCAGACTGAATCAGAAAATGGTCAGTGAATAAATAGAGAAAGTAGATATTAGCGATATTCCTAAAGTGACTTACTCGCTAATGAAATCATGATTATTTATTTTGCAATGAAATTTGCAGAAGAAGAAACACGGACTGTGAGACCTTAAGATGAGGAAGCTGCTGCTGAGATCGCAATCCTCAAACAGCAATTGAAAGATCTCCAGCGGAAGGCCTCTTCACCTAGGAAATCTCCTAAGAAGCCTGTTAAAACGGGTGATAGCCAGTCTCCTTTTTCAAAGAACATTAGAGAAGATCAGCTACCTTCGAATTTCAAAACACTGGCGTTGGAATATGACGGATCCACAGATCCATATGAGCATATGATGAGGTTCGAAAATGGTGCAATGTTGCATTAGTACACAGAGGGAGTTAAGTGCAGAGTTTTCCTTACGACTCTGTCGAAGGTAGCTCAACAATGGTTCTCTCAATTACTTCCCAACAGTATAAGTTCATTCCTTGAGTTCAAATTCATGTTCCTTCACCAATTTGCTAGTGCGAGGAGGCACATAAAGACGTCCTCCTCACTCATGGTAATGAGGCAAGGACCCTCAGAGAGCTTGCGGGAGTATGTGACTCGCTTTAACGCTGAAGTGTTACAGGTCCCTCTAGCTTCAGACGATGTGAAGGTGCAGGCGCTTATACAGGGTTTAGCACCGGGTTTGTTCTTTAATTCGCTGAACAAGAGAGCTCTCCTGTTCTTCGAAGAGTTGCTGCAGAGAGCTGAAAAATATATCAACCTCGAGGAGGCTCAAGAGGCTAGAAAGATACATGAACAACTCCCTGTTCCTAAAAGGGAGACCTCAGAGAAAAGGTCATCCACAGCATCACGGGCTGAAAAAGATAAGGGAGGGCAGAAACCTAAGAGAGCCCCGAAAAGATTTGACCTTTATACCCCCCTCAATGCATCCTTGGTAAAGGTCATGGAAGCTGCTGCCAGGTCTCCTCATTTCAGGTTTCCAAGTACTTATAAGGAAGCTCCGCGCAACCCGCGATCTGAGCTGTACTGCAAGTATCACAATGATTACGGTCATGATACGAACTCTTGCAGGCATTTGAAAGACGCTATCGAGCGATTACTGAAAAAGGATGATACCTTACTCCAGTTTGTCAAAAAAGAAAGAGAGAAAAGTTATAAGAGAAAAGAACCTGAGCAGAAGAGACCTGACCAGGGGGAGAGAACTCCTCCTAGGCGAGAGGATCCTCCCCCGAAAAGAGGAAATATCAACATGATTATGGGAGGAAATATTAACGAAGACTCAGGCCGAGCTCTTAAAGCTTATGTGAGAGCTGCTAAAGCCCAAGTGAATAAGGAGGTCCAGGAATTAGCAGGAATGATAGGCATGGAGATTGACGTAGTGGACTCATTCCTAGGAGAGGAGACAAACCCAAAAGCGTGTGTAAGCTTTGGTCCCAATGACTTGATGAGCGCAACGCCCCATAACGATGCACTTGTGATTAGTGCTGAGGTAGCCAACTGGCGAGTGGCACGGATCTTCGTGGACACTGGAAGTGCAGTAAATGTGCTTTTCTGGGATTGTTTCCAGAAAATGAAAATTAATGCTGATTTGATTCCGGTGAACACAACATTATATGGTTTTGCTGGAGGTGAAATACAGCCCAAAGGGGAGGTAACCCTTCAGGTAACACTTGGGAGTGGTGAGACCTCAAACACTCGGATGGTAAAGTTCCTAGTAGTAGATACACCTTCGGCGTATAATATAATATTGGGAAGACCAGCATTGAATGACTTCCAGGTAGTGGTCTACCACATGAAAATGAAATTCCCAGCTCTCAAGGAGGGATTGGTAGGTGAGGTCTCTGGGGACCAAGAAGTATCGAAAGAATCTTATGTGAAGTCCATAAAGCATGCCAAACAAAGGGTGAAAGGAGCCTCAGTAGCAGAACGTCCACTGCAGGATAAAGATACAAAGATGAAAGGTATGGGCGAAAGCCTAGAGCCGAGAATGCAGCCAGTAGAGGAAGACCTGATGATGATAGAACTGTTCCCGGAAAAAATAGGCTTCACCACGAAGATGGGAAAACAAATGACTGAAGAACAAAGAGAGGCGATAATCCGATGCTTGTGGAAGAATGTACATTTGTTCGCATTCAGCCCAAAAGATATGAAAGGGGTAGACCCATCTGTAGCTCTACATCATCTAAATGTAGACCCCAGAGCGAAGATAATAAGGCAGAAGAAGAGGTCCTTCGGGCCGAAAAAGGAAAAGGTGATCAGGGAAGAGATCAGACGGTTGTTAGACGCCGGTCATATCGTTAAAATTCAGTACTCTGAATGGCTGTCGAATGCAGTAATGGTAGCTAAAAGCAATGGCAGCTGGCGGATGTGTATAGACTTGAATAAAGCATGCTCGAAAGATCATTACCCGCTGCCCTGCATCGATCAACTGGTTGATTCAATTTCAGGATGTGAGTTGCTATCTATGCTTGACGCTTACCAGGGGTATCACCAGATACAGCTGGCCCCTGAAGACGTGATCAAAACAGCCTTTGTAACTATATGTGGTACGTTTGCATACGTAAGAATGCCTTTTGGCCTAAAAAATGCCGGAGCTACCTATCAGAGAATGATGGATGCGATATTTAAGGACCAAATAGGGAAGATTTTGGAGGTGTATGTGGATGACATTCTTGTGAAAAGCGTGAAGGCGGAGCACCATGCCAGGGACCTAGAGTAGGTCTTGACAGTTGTAAGAAAGTATGATTTGCGGTTGAACCCAGCAAAATGTACATTTGGAGTTAGATCAGGAAAGTTTTTGGGATATATGGTAACCCCTAGAGGAATTGAGGTAAATTAGGATAAAGTACGAGCTGTGCTGGAAATGGCTGCTCCTACCAATGTAAGGGAGGTACAACGGCTGAATGGAAGAATCACCGCGCTTAGTCGGTTCATATCTACTTCAGCAGAGAGAAGTTTTCCATTTTTCAAGGTGCTGAAGAAGGCCAGTAAATTCGAATGGAACGAGAGCTGTCAGAAAGCATTCGAAGAATTGAAAGCTTATCTGGCAAGCTTCCCAGTATTAACTAAACCTACCCCAGATGAAACTTTGTACCTATATATATCTGTTGGAGACCATTCCCTGAGCACAGCCCTCATAAAGGAGGAAGGCTCTATGCAAAAGCCCATTTATTATATCAGTAAGGCCTTGCAGGGAGCTGAGTACAGATACTCGGACGTGGAGAGAGCTGCTTTAGCTGTGATGACAGCAGCGAGGCAGTTAAGGTTGTATTTTTTAGCTCACAAGGTGGTAGTGAGAACCAGTTTCCCCTTTAAGCAGGTATTGAGCAAGCCAGATCTCTCAGGAAGGATGGTGAAATGGAGTGTGGAGCTAGAGGAATATGACGTGGAATTTGAACCACGCACAGCTGTTAAGGCGCAAGCCCTAGCGGATTTTATCCAAGAAACCACTCAGCCCATGCAATGGCCAGAGTGGAAAGTCTTTATTGATGGATCGATCACGATTGAAGGGTGCGGTGCCGGAATTGTCATAATAACACCGGATCAGAGCGAACTCAGTTTTGCGTTGAAGTTTGAGTTCAGAGTTTCCAACAACGAATCTGAGTACGAAGCGTTTGTCAGAGGGCTGGAGATGGTAGCTGAGTTGGGGGCTCAGAGGGTCGTCATTCATTCTGACTCCCAATTGGTAGTTCAACAGGTCTCAGGAAATTATGAGATCAAAGAAGATAGGATGATCAGATACGTGGAACAGGTCAGAGACCTGAGTAAACAGTTTCAGCATTTGAAGGTAGAGCAGATACCTCGAGACCTCAATGCGCAGGAAGATCGCCTTGCTAGGTTGGCCAGCTCTCTGAATGTGCTGGTGCCCGAAAAAGTGACGTTGAAAATGGCCAGTAGCCGCATAGAAAAGAGTGTGCATGAAATAGAAGAGAAAAGCGATTGGAGAGCACCTATTCTACATTTCTTGAGAACGGGAGAACTGTTAGAAGGGGAGAGAACTGGAAAAAGGAAAATCTATGCCAAGTACTGCTTGGTTGGAGGACATTTATTCAGGAGGGCTTACTCACAGCCCTTACTGAGATGTGTAACGGAGGCAGAAGGTCTGCGGATAATTAAGGAAGCACATCAGGGAATAGCAGGATGTCATACGGGGTTTCGAGACCTGATCCGGCGAGTGCTGAGAGCTGGGTATTATTGGCCTTCTTTGAAGAAGGATGCTGAGGTCTTCGTAAGAAGGTGCCCCCATTGCCAGAAGCATGGGCCATTGATTCATAGGCCCGTTGAAGAGCTGGGAGTTCAGTATGCAGAATGTCCCTTCGATAAATGGGGCATAGATCTAGTAGGCAAGCTTCCCATGGCAGCAGGAAAGAAATGCAACATCATTGTAGCGGTGGATTATTTCAGCAAGTGGGTAGAGGCCGAGCCTTTATCTTCAGTAACAGAGGAAAGTATCATAAAGTTCATATGGAAGAATATTTGCTGCAGATATGGCCTGCCCAGAGTGCTGGTCTCTGACAATGGAACACAATTCTTTGGAAAAAGAACTCAAGCCTGGTGTAAAGCTAGAGGAATCGAGCAGAGGTTCGCTGCTGTCTCTCATCCAGAAACTTGTGGGCAAGTGGAAGTCACCAATAGGACTATAGTGAATGGTATGAAGGCGAGGCTAGAGAAAGAGAGGTCTCAATGGGTGGAAGAGCTGAACTCAGTGTTGTGGGCGTATAGAACTGGACAGAAAACAGCTACAGGGCAGTCTCCTTTCTGTTTGGTATATGGCACTGAGGCCGTCATGCCAATGGAAGTAAAGATTCCGACGCATAGAATCCTGTCCTATAATGAGGACCTGAACAAAGAGCTGAGAGCTGACAGCTTAGATCTGATTGATGAGGTACGTGAAGAGGCACATCAGCGAGCTCTGGCCTACAAGGCTCGCGTGAAGGCTGCATATGATGTGAAGGTAAAGACTAGGAGTGATGCGGCTAAAAAAGCACATCTTGTAAAACCAGAACAAGGGAATGACCCCAAAGCAGTACTCACATACTCCGCAATTCTTCTTAGCTTGAAATGTCCGGAATCGTCTTTCCTAAAAGAAGCCAAGCGTGAATCTGCAAAAGAAGGAGGGCCGGGAAGGTTCCCGGCGAACCACCTCCGAAGGTCAAGTCAGTGTTCTGGGTTTCGTTTTTGAGTAAGTTTAATGGAACAAGGAGTGAAATTTAGAATCATGTGTCCGTGTGTTGTGTGTTTTTCAATATATATACTCGTGAGTTTTCTTGAGAGTGAAGTTGCGTTTCTTCCGACTCCTTTATCTTTATCTTTACACGTTCTCTCCTTCCATTGGCCATGGCGGCATCGTACCTTCTGACTGTACTGGACTCTCATTAATAAAGTATTCGTGTCCGTCAGGTGTTCAACAGGGAGAGAGCTCCGATTCAGAGCTATCCATGTAGACCTCTGGCGAGGCCTTGACGAGAGATCTACCAACTATTCTCTAAAGCATATCTCCATAAGAGACCATATTGCTAGTGTTCAGAGGGCTCAAGTCGAATATTTAGGTCACACGTTCAGATCAGACATTCAAACTATGCACTCAGGTCTTCCTAGAGACCTGGACATTTTTGTCACTATCAAGGAGGTTTCAAGAGGGAGACCTGATGCTCAAGAGAGCTGATACGATGCATCCGGTGAGAAAGTTTGAACCGAATTGGGAAGGACCGTTTGTGGTAACCAAAGTGCTCCCTGGCGGAGCATATGAGCTCACAAGCTATGAAGGATATGTGGAACCAAGATCGTGGAACGTTGGCAACCTGAAGAAATACTATGTTTAGAAATGTGTTATGGAAAATCTTTGTTTTGAAGGGGAGGAGGTCTACGTGCCAAGTCTCATCCTAACCTTTTTTGATAGGATACTTGCTTAGCTAGACAAGTATTCCTGTAATGGCACGAAGAGAACTTGTCGTAAGTAAATAAAGGCTGAGAAGTTTTTTTTCTTTATTTCTGTCTTTGATCGCATCTCGTTGTGTTAAAAAAAAAAATTTGTTTATGAAGCCAAGGTAAGGCAGTTAACATGATACATAGTGAGAATAAAGCGAAGTACTTACTCTAAATGGTTTGACAATGGAATGAAACCATCTAGAGTAGGGGGGAGTAGGGGTGTACCTTACACCCCTAAGGGGGTCCTGCAATACCTCATGAAAATGCAAATGAAAATGCGAAATGAGAAATACGTAGGCAAACAATAGCAAAATGAACATAGTAGATTAAGCTGCTAAACAAGAAATGCAGCATTGGTAGAGTAAACAAAAGTACTAAAGTTGTTCAAGACTGAAGTACAAAAGAAATTGTTCAAGTACGAAAGCAGATGAAAATATTGTTTGAAACATAAACTACATAACAACTAAGCTAGGAAATTGGCAGAATCGTCATCAGGGTCAGCTCTTGCAGCATCAATAGGCTCATCCTCGGGGGCATTCTCCAGCTCTCCTGGTCTATCGCCAAGGGCCCGTGGAGCTCCATTATTTAGAGGTGTATCTAAAAAGGAAAAGGAGATGAAAATGGATTAAAAGAAGAGGTGAAATGTGGTAATGACGGGCATGAAGATAAATGCATGAAAGTAGAATAGAGCATGAGATACCTGGTACCCTGGCAGTCGGAAAGAAATCTTTTGGGAAGAAATCATAGATTGGCTCAGGTGGATCAGAGAAGACCGCTTGTAAGTCGCATGGCGCAATGAGAGCCTCAAACGCCTTCCGCATAACAGGAAGCCACCAAGCTGCTCCCAGGGAAGCAGAGGAATCGCCCTTGAATGAGGGAGGTGGAGGAAGGTACTTCACGTTCTGGTCTACCTCTATGGGCTCGTTAAAACCTAGATTGCGGGCCTTGGCTAGCACTGTCATGCAGCACCTCTTTGCTAGAACATCAATATCTTGGTGGATGGAGAGCAGATATTCAGGAGAAGCTTGGAAGGATTCTATGAGGCCTTGATGAAGGATTTGTAGTGCTTGCTGGCCCAGAGAAGTCCGAAGGATGTAGCTGCGGCAATGGTGAACCCCTTCAGTATAGCCTGACTGGTATGAGAGGTTGGCTGCATGGAGAAGGCTCTTGGTCCCCTCAAGTTCTTTGCTAACTTGAGATAGGTGATGGTAGAGCTCAGCATTGACATTGCGGAGGGATGCATTCTCCGTAGATATGGAGGACATTTTCTCCTGAGACATAAGTAGTTTATGATTCTCCCTCTTCAGATCATCATTGGCCAGGGAAAGCCTGCTGCTGATGTCCAAGATGTCTTGATTTTGATGCTGCAAGTCCTCGTTTGCCTGGGTTAACTCCTGCACCTGCACCTGGCTAGCCACTAGTGCTTCCCTCAGTTTCGCCATCTCCTGCTCCTGAGTAGCATCTTGAAATTACAACAGTCGACCATGAGTGCTGATCAACTGTAGAACTGTCAAAGAAGGGAAAGAAAGACATTAGATGTCCAAAAGCGAGGATGTGGTAATATTCAAAGACGAGTATTCTCTAAACATAAGAACATATCAATAATAATACCTGCACCAGATTGTGAGCACTCTCCTCCTGAAGTTGGCGCAAAGTGGGAGGGGTATCTTCCGTCTCCTTTTCCGAGAGAGGAATGGCCTTCAATAAGGAGATGCACTCGGAAGGAGGCAGCTTGCGAAGAGAGCTGGAAGTCTGGCCTCTAAAAGCATAACCTGTCGAGTCAGTGCCCTTGGGAGGAGAACCGCTGAAAAGGGGAGTATGCTTAGATTTCTTGGTAGCACCAGCGGAAGGTCGAGAGAAAAGAGGCCTCTTGAGGTTAGCGGATGCGTCCACTTTGGTTTTTTCCTTGAGAGAGGTGGAAGGGGGTTCATTGGGAACAACCTTGTCCTTGCCGAGGTTCTGAGGAAGGATACCTGCATTGAATGACTTAGTAGCTGTAGGCTTTATGATGGCCCCCGAAGCAGCGGGGAGAGCTGACTGTGGCTGTACAGGTGCTGTAGCAGATGAAGAAGCCTGATTGGTAGAGTGCGAGACATCGTGGGTCTGAGATTCCAGACGAGCTTGCTCCTCCAGTAAATTGGCAAAGTCAAAATCTTCATCGTCAGGAAGCTTCACGTCCTGAATCCAGCTTGTCCCTACACCAAGTAGGGTGTGAAGAATGAAATGTATGTTAGGGAGGCTTGAGAAGCAAAAAAGGAAAAGATGAAAGGACAGTTGGAACCCACCATCCATGGAAAAGGAATAATCTCCTCGAGGTGCCAGCCCAAAGAAAGAAAGCACACTAGGGTCAGATAGCAGAGAATTGAATGGGAAGGGGGCAAGCCATGCCCTCTGAGATAGCTTTGATAACACCTGAAGAGTAATGGATGCGATACTCGTAATAGCAGGACGGGGGTGCTTCAGACGAAGTGTTTGCCATAAAGGATAAGCAAAGGGCCAACGACCCTGCTTGGGAGTAACAATGAAATACTTGTCTCTCCACTCTTTTCCCGCTGAACGGGGCACGCATATATATTGAGCAGGACCTCTGGGCCTAGCACTGGCGTAGTAAAAGGCTCCATTGGCTTTAACATCGTATACAGTTTAAAAAAGAGAAGGGGTAGGGATACCCCCATTACCACGAAGTAGGATAAAGAAAGTCAACAAAATTTTGACAAAGGAGGATGAAATTGGTTGGGCCACAGATTATACAAGTCACAAACCTGGGTTACGAAATTAGGGAGAGGAAATCTTAAACCTGACTCTACTTGGTGGAACCAAAATGCTACTGAAGGATAATCTATCAAATGGGGGCGGTCATGTGATTCAGGCATGCTAACATCGAACAACTCATCACAGTTTAACATCGACTCTACCAACGCTAATTCTACAGGAGTTATGGAGGATTCACCTGCTATAGCGTTTGCAGTCACAGCGGAAAGAGCAGAAATCTTCAAAGAAGGAGAAGTCTCAGCAGACGGGACCGATGAATCCATCCCTTTGGCTCCTTGATCTGGGGAGGGGAACCCTTGGTTAGATTGATGACTTCGTTCGGATTAGAAAAAAGAGCCAGATTAGAAGGAGTCCGGACAGCTATTCGACGGGAGCGACGAGCAGAGGGTTGTTTCTTTTTTACTTGAGTATGAGTGGATGCGTCTGATTGAGAATCCTCATGTGAGGGAGGTTGCAGTTGAGTGTCAGATGCTGGGGGTTCGCGTTGATCGGAGGTGTTGTATTCCTCTGAGTGGGAAGAGTGTGCACCATGGGGAAGCACAGTAAAAATTCGAAAGAAATGGTTAAGGTGAAAGAAGATAAGAGTGAAACCCCAATGATAAGAAAGAGGATGGAACGGTTGAATAAAGTAAGGGAAGTTGCAGAGTCTCCCCCACTTTTTCGCTCGAATAAAATAATGGTCAAAGGAGAAAATTGAATTGCTGAAAGTTATTGCACGCCACAACGGTTGTGCGAGTTAAGCTACTCTGTATTTCCCAAGAGTAGACCTCCCGAAATCCAGAGTAGGGGGGAGTAGATGATAGGGACAAAAAATACCCAGGTCTCGAGAAGACCTGAGCATTCTACATAGTTGCTGCGAATACCTTATCGAGGAGCTGACCTAATAAAGAAGCTGAGATCTCTCGTGGGGATCTCTTCTCAGAGACCTGCCTGGAGGTCTCCCGTCCAGATCTAGTCAGAGATCTGCCTTGAGGTCCCTGATGTCGAGCTCTCTCCTAACTGAATACCTGACAGACGAAAAATACTTTAATTAATACCCGCCTGGTACCGTCAGGAAGTACAATCACACCACAGCCAATAGAGTAGCGGAACGTGTAAAGACCAAGAAAAAGGGAGTTGGCAGTCGTACAACTTCACTCTTAAGAAAACACACGAGTATATATCACAAATCCAACACACACATAAACACAATTATTTCAGAATTATTTTTCCTATTACATTCATCTCCCAAAGAAAAACCCAGAATACTGACTTAATCTTCGAAGGTGGTTCGCCGGGAAACCTCCCCGGCCCTTCTTTTCTTGCAGAGCTACGCCAGGACTCCTCCATAGAGGACGATTCCAACCATCTGGGACGGAAAATAGCTGTGGAACAGGTGAGTGTTAACCTTCATCCGCTTATGTGTTCTGATTTTTACATGATGTGCATTTCTGGACGCATCACGTTGGATAAAAGATCTAAGAACCCTTCGTATAAGAGATAGGTAGCGGTCTCCCTAGATCGAGAATCCAGTTTGATTACCTCCTAGAGCGAACAAAACCTTGACCTGTTGGCTATATAATCAGCCAAGAACCTCGGTATGGTTGAATGCCACAAGACCTTGCTCAATTGTCTTGATAAGTTCGAAAATAAGTGAAATACTCAACAAGGAGAATTCAACTCACAATGGCAATGCCAAATTCGTTTATAACTCAAGGGTGTATATGTTATTCGATTACAAAGGATATCAAGCCTATTTATAGGCTAGAAAAGGACTCTTCGTAGCCTACCAATAATGATAGTATTTATGATACTAATTAAACTCATAAATAGACTTATTTCGCTAATTAAACCACTTATTAACTACTAATGACTACTTATGACTCAAGACTTCAAAAGTCACTTATTTAACTCATAATAATGAAACTAATTAGACACTTAATTTAGCCTCTTCAATATGCACGAAAATCAACCATTTATTCTTCTTCTTGGCCCTTCGAAGTCTGATTGTTGACGAGCCCTTTTAAGACGGATTCAGCCCACCAATATTCACCATTTGGCCCGATTTATCTTGATATTGGACTTGAAATCGGCATACTTTATTTAGTTCTTGAAATCTGACTTGTAGTCGTTGGCTGCCCACCTGTGCTCACATCACTAATTTTTTCCAATAAGACACTTTTTATATAGGTATAGATTTGTTCCAAGAAGGTGAATGATGTGGCACAAAATCATCAGGTCTCGGTCAGAGATTATAAATGCACTCAGCCTCAGTCAGAGACCTGAGAAAGAAATAATTCGCTAAGATATAGAAAAACAACTTAGTACACTTGTTTAGAGACCTAGCTAGCATCAGATAGCGTGAGAGACCTGAGCAGGTCTCCCGTTGCACGAGAGACCTCATTAGGTCTTCCGTGTCCTTTCCTGCCAACTCTAACACCACACGCAGTAGCAGTTTGCTGCAGCATAAATCCCTGTACCCCCTGTTGGGAGGTACAATCCTATACATACAATCACATCGTGCCACCTGACATTGGGGTAGGTACAAATATCTGGAAACATAGCTTAGTCTCCAAGCAGTTCTTTTCTCATATAAATACCCACCCTCATTCATTTTTACTCTCAGGTTCTTTCTACTACTTTTACTCAAACACCCATGCACTCTTCTTTGAGCAAACAAATACCGACTTTGGCATCTGAGGTGGTTCGCCGGAAAACCCACCAACAAACTTTCTTTTGCATATCTCATGGACGGCACAAAGCAACCCAAGAATTCAGGTCTCGCTCTAGAGACCCAAGTCTCCGATCCACCAAGAACATGCAGTGCGTTTGCTCCCCTTTTGGGCATTAGTTAGTTTATATGGTGTTGAGCTGATTTTGACCGCATTATCTGGTGCCGTCTGTGAGAAAAGAGGGCTAATGCGCGAGTTTCCCCATTTTCTACTTGCTTGTACAACTCCCAGCCTCATAATTATCAGATCTGAGACGAAAAAGGAACGAAGAAAAATGGAGCAAAAGTCTAAATTTGGGATTTTCTTCCATTCGCGTTTGTGGTCCACCATTGGGCCTCACACCGCTGTGATGGTTTCACCAACTCAGTCCTGTCAAAGCCAATCACTACCACAAGCAACATAACAGTAAACCACACTTTCTAAGTACAAATGTGACAAACTCAACGTACTTGTACATCACTATATGTACATATATTTGTTGAAATCAAAATTAAGTTACAATTTAGCGTGTATATGCAATTAGGGCTCGAGAAAATCAATTTGGGAAATTTGGCAAGAAGAAGAATGCATCAAAAAGACTGTCTCGGCTTCTCTCTTCTATCAACAATTTGCAATCTTCTCTCTTGTCATCGAAATCCAGATCCCACAGCTCGTGGAATTTGCTGTAACCCGAAACAAGTTGAAGAATTGTGGTGAGTGGATTAGTAATTTGAGTCAAAAGAATTTTGTTTACAAAAAAACATGTGATATAGTTTAAAACGTTTTAGGCCTCGTAGAGACCTGAGAAAGCTATCATTAATACAATATTAGGAAGATCCTTGGCAATCATGTGTTAAAGTCTCACCCGAGGTCTCTCATAAGCTCTCGTGGTAGGTATCTGGTGAGGGCTCCAATAAGATCTCCCGCTGAGGTCTCCTTTTCTTGCCTGCATACCTGACGAACAAAGACACTTTAATTAATGCATATCCAGTGTTGTCACAAGGTACATTTCACCTCAACCAATGGAAAAATAGCGAGTGTAAAGACTATATATATATATATATATATATATATATATATATATATATATATATATATATATATATATATATATCCATTTTACACACACATTCTACTCTCTCACTTGTTCTCTGTTACATGCATCCTTTTCTCAAGAACAAACCCAGAAAACTGACTTGGGTGTTGGAGGTAGTTTGCCGGAAAATACCCCCGGCTTTCTTTTTCTTGCAGAATTCCACAGGAGGCTCACATACAGGACAAGATTCCATCAGCACGAAGAAGAAGAGGAGAGTAATTTAGGTAGCTATTCGAGCATCTTTCTTTTCTTATTTCAGTTTTCCATAATGTATCATTTCTGGTTACATTATCTGGCGCCGTTTGTGGGAACGACGTTTCCTTTAAAACTCTTTTTCCTTAAAACGTTATTGGGAAAGATTACGACAACTTTAAGCAAATTTCGTTCTGTCCCTTGTCTCTGGAAATTAGCTGAACTTAGTGGAAAAAAAAGTTTCTTGGTTCATTCACAAACAGTTTCGTATTTAGCATATTTCGAAGTAGAAAAATGAGAAGTGCGAAAGTTCTTTGAAATTCTTTTTCCGTTTCCAAAGTTTCTTCTGTTTGGTTCAAAGTATCCGAGTCTTATGGCGAGTATGGTTTTTTGGATTCCCCTAATTTTTGCTTTTTTGTCTCCCTTCAAAGACTCTGTGAGGATATGGATTCTGACTCTGAATCTATCCCTCAATGACATTGGAAAGAACTTAATGACCTCGAAGTGGAGACTTTAAGGAATTTCGTGGTATGAGAAAGAAAAGTGTGAAGCTCCTGAAGTGGGTTTCACATAACCTCAGTGGAAGTTGAGGAAGTAATATCAGGAGAGGAAGCGTGGTGAATCATGCTCTCTGACTCTCCTGGTCCTAAGAAAAGCTTAGTTATAGCTTTT
This sequence comes from Schizonepeta tenuifolia, assembly GCA_029490685.1. Taxonomy (NCBI): domain Eukaryota; kingdom Viridiplantae; phylum Streptophyta; class Magnoliopsida; order Lamiales; family Lamiaceae; genus Schizonepeta; species Schizonepeta tenuifolia. The sequence goes on along the minus strand of CM055960.1, from coordinate 47,288,358 downwards.
CTGAAAGAAGCATAGTGTTGAACACTTATGATTATTATTTTAATAATTTCCTTTGATGGTCAGTTAACCATTGATAATTCTGTGCTGTAGTCATGGATGATACGGTGGTCCGAGACCTGGGACTCCCTTTGAAGGAGCTGTGTGTGATGACAGCTCTCCGGAAGAGCGTAGCGATGAAGAAAATCGTGACATTTTGAAAGTAGTTCTGCAAAAACCCACTACGTCTCAGAAGGAAGGGTCTTCTAAATCCCTGAGCCCTCACAAAGAAGGGGCTCGCAAAGGCGCATAAAGCTAAAGAGAGGAGTTCCAAACTCCCTCACAACAGAACGTCACTTGTGCAATCTCAATGGATCAAATTAGTGCCATGGTGAACCAAGCAGTATCTAAAGCTATGGTTCACCTGAAAGTCAGAATAAGAAAATTAGCAGTACAGCTAAAGGAAAACCAAGATAGGTACAAATATATCTGATACAGTTATAGTGATGACAAGTCAGTAAAAAAGTGAGCTAAGCCTTGCTTGAGTATTGAATGATGGTTCTTAACCCAAATGTTGCGTGATTTATGGCAGGGAGAACCTGAAGACAAAAATCATTATGAAAGTGAGGGATATGAAAGTCCTCGAACTGAATGTGAAAATGGTCAGTAATGTTAACAAAATGTGTAAAGCAGTGGCGATAATGAGCGACTGGATGATCTTTAACTTGTTCTCTTTTACTTTCGTTTTGAAAACATGTAGAAGGGGAAGAAAGGATAGTAAAATCCCGAGATAAAGCCGCAGCGGCTGAAATCGCAGCTCTCAAGCAGCAGCTTAAGGACCTTCAGAAAAAGGTCTCATCACCAAAGAAGTCTTCTAAAAAGTCCGTCAGGATAGGTGATAGCCAGTCCCCTTTTTCTAGAGACATTCGGGAGGATCAGTTGCCCTCAAATTTCAAAATATTGATACTAGAATACGATGGTTCCACGGATCCACATGAACATGTGATGCGATTTGAAAATGGAGCAATGTTGCACCAGTATACCGAGGGGGTTAAGTGCAGAGTCTTTCTCACGACTCTATCAAAAGTGGCTCAACAGTGGTTTTCTTAGTTGCCACCCAATAGTATAAGCTCGTTCAGTGAGTTTAGATCTATGTTTCTACACCAATTTACTAGCGCAAGAAGGCATGTGAAAACGTCCTCTTCACTCTTGGCGTTAAGGCAAGGACCTTCAAAGAGTTTACGTCAATACGTGAGACGCTTTAACGCTGAAGCATTGCAAGTTCCTTTGTCTTCAGATGATGTGAAAGTGCAAGCACTCATATAAGGGTTGGCACCTGGGTTATTCTTTAATTCGTTGAACAAAAGAGCTCCCCTGTACTTCGAGGAGTTGCTACAAAGAGCTGAGAAATATGTTAATCTCCAAGAAGCTCAGGAAGCTCGAAGGGTGAAAGAACAATCTCATGTTCCCAAAAGGGAGACCTTAGAGAAAAGGTCGTCCGCAGCACCAAGAGCTGAAAAGGACAAAGGAGGGCAGAAGCTTAAGAGAGCTCCAGAGAGATTCGACCAGTATACGTCCCTCAACGCATCTTTGGTGGAAGTTATGGAGGTTGCAGCTAGGTCTCCTCAATTCAAGTTCCCGAGTACTTATAAAGAAGCTTCTCGTAATCCACAATCCGAGTTATATTGCAAATACCATAATGACTATGGGCATGACACAAACTCCTACAGACATCTTAAGGATGCTATTGAGCGTCTGCTGAAGAAGGACGATACCTTACTCCAATTTGTCAAGAAAGAAAGAGAGAAAGGGTACAAGAGAAAGGAACCAGAGCAGAGAAAAGCAGATCAAAGGGAGAGAACCTCTCCATGACGGGAGGATCCTCCTGCCAAGAGGGGAAACATTTGTATGATTATGGGTAGAAATGCTAATGGGGATTCAGGGCGAGCTCGCAAAGCCTATGCAAGAGCTGCCAAAGCTCAAGTGAGTAAAGAGGTCCAGGAGCTAGCACAAACAGTGGGAATAGAAATTGATGTGGTGGACTCAATCCCAGGAGAGAAGTTAAGTCCAAAGGCGTGTGTGAGTTTTGGACCTGAAGACCTGGTTGGCGCGGAACCTCATAATGATGCCTTGGTAATTAGCACAGAGGTAGCTAATTGGAAAGTGGCGCGTATCTTCGTGGATACAGGAAGTGCAGTTAATGTGCTCTTCTGGGATTGCTTCCAGAAAATGAAAATTAATGCTGACTTGGTACCGATAAATACTGCGTCGTATGGTTTTTGCCGGAGGAGAGATACAACCTAAGGGAGAGGGGACCCTCCAGGTAACTCTGGGAGAAGGGAAGACCTCCAACACTCGAATGGTAAAGTTTCTTATGCTAGAAACACCATCAACTTATAATATAATCTTGGGAAGACCTGCATTAAATGACTTTCAGGTAGTGGTCTCCAGATACCACATGAAAATGAAATTCCCTGCTCAAAAAGAGGGCATGGTAGGAGAAGTTATTGGAGACCAGGAAATCTCAAAGGAATCTTATGTAAAATCTATTAAATATGCTAAACGAAATGTGAAGGGAGCTCCGGAAAGGGGATGCTTAGTACAAAGTAAAGATGCAATGAAAGAGGAAGTAGAGCAGGGTCTCGAACCTCATATGCAGCCAGTAGAGGAGGAGCTGATGATGGTAGAACTGTTCTCAGAGAAAACTGGCTTTTCCACGAAGATAGGAAAACTAATGACAGAAAAGTAGAGGGAAGCTTTTATCCAATGTTTGAGAAGAAATGCGGATTTGTTCACATTCCACCCTGGAGATATGGTAGGAATAGACCTAGCTGTGGCAATGCATCATTTGAATGTGAATCCTAAAGTGAAGCCCGTAAGGCAGAAGAAAAGAGCTTTTGGGCCTGAGAAAGAAAAAAGGTAATAAGAGAAGAGATTAGGCGGTTGTTGGATGCTGGTCACATCGTTAGAATTCAGTATTCTGGGTGGCTATCAAATGCGGTAATGGTAGCTGGCGAATGTGTATTGACTTCAGAGACCTGAATAAAGCATGTCCCAAAGATCATTATCCATTACCATGTATCGATCAGTTGGTAGATTCGACCTCGCACTGTGAACTACTGTCCATGTTGGATGCGTACCAGGGGTATCACCAAATACAGTTAGCTCCTGAAGACGTGATTAAAATGGCTTTTGTAATAGTATGTGGTACATTTGCCTATGTAAGGATGCCTTTTGGCCTGAAAAATATGGGAGCCACATACCAAAGATTGATGGATGCAATATTCGAGAACCAGATAGGAAGGATACTGGAAGTTTATGTGGATGATATTCTTGTGAAGAGTTTGAAAGCTGAACATCATGCCAGGGACCTGGAGGAAGTGATGGCGGTAATAAGAAAATATAATTTGAGACTGAATCCAATAAAGTGTACTTTTGGAGTCAAATCAGGAAAGTTTCTTGGTGACATGGTGACCCCGAGAGAAATCAAAGTAAATAAAGATAAAGTGATGGCTGTCTTGGAAATAAATGCTCTTTTGAATATTAGAGAAGTACAACGGCTGAACGGGAGAATAACAGCCTTGAGCAGATTTATATCAGCTTCTGCCGAAAGAAGTCTCTCATTCTTTAAAATATTGAAGAAAGCCAACAAGTTCGAGTGGGACGAAAACTGCCAGAAAGCCTTTGGAGAGCTGAAAAAATATCTAGCAGGTCTCACAATACTGACAAAGTGTATTGCAGGAAAGGTTTTGTATCTTTACATTTCTGTGGGGGATCATTCGTTAAGTGCGGTCCTTATAAGAGAAGAAAATTCCTTTCAGAAACCCATTTATTATATCAGTAAGGCCTTGCAGGGAGCTGAACATAGATTTTCCGATGTTGAGAGAGCTGCATTAGTTGTTATGGTAGCGGTAAGGAGGCTAAGATTGTACTTTCTGGCTCATAAGGTGATTGTGAGAACTAATTTTTCTTTCAAGCAGGTGCTGAGTAAACCCGACCTCTCAGGAAGGATGGTAAAGTGGAGTGTGGAGTTAGGTGAATATGAAGTGGAGTTTGAGCCTCGGGCAGTGATTAAGGCACAAGCTCTCGCGGATTTTATCCAAGAAACCACGCGACCTGTGCAGTGGCCTGAGTGGAAGGTCCACGTGGATGGGTCAGTAACAACTAAAGGATGCAGTGCAGGAATTGTTATAACAACGCCGGATCAAGATAATTTAAACTATGCCCTGAAATTTGAATTTAAGACATCCAATAATGAAGCTGAGTATGAGGCATTTGTGAGAGGATTGGAAATGGTAGTTGAGCTGGGGGCTCAGAAGGTTACTATCTACTCTGATTCGCAGCTGGTTGCTTAACAAGTCCTGGGGAATTACGAGGTGAAAGAAGAAAAGACGATCGAGTATGTGGAAAAAGTAAAGAAGCTAAGAAGCAACTTGCAGAGTTTGAATGTAGAGCATGTGTTTAGAGATCTCAATACTAAGGCAAACCACCTAGCTAGATTGGCAAGCTCGGTGGGGAAGATGATCCCCGATAAGGTAATGTTGTTAAGGACAACATCCAAATGTACAACAGGAAGAATTCAAGAGATAGAAGAAAGAGATGACTGGAGAGCTCCTATTCTGCACTTCCTAAGAACAGGAGAGCTGAAGGATGGAGTGAGAGCTGCAAAAAGAAGAATATATGCAAAGTACTGCATAATAGGAGGATGCCTGTTTAAAAGAGCTCTCTCGAAACCGCTGCTCAGATGTGTGACTGAAGAGGAAGGCCTTCAGATGATTGAAGAAGTGCACCAGGGTAGAGTAGGGTGTCACTCGGGATACCGAGACCTGATTAGACGCGTGCTGAGAGCTGGGTACTATTGGCCCCATTTGAAGAAAGATTGCAGAAGATCGCAGCTGAAGCCAGAAAAGTCTGTCAGGAACATGGAGTGGATATCTCGAAGGAATCAGATGCCAAGAGAGAAATTTTTGTCAGGATTTTCGGCAAGTATGGGCTGATGTATTAGCCGAGATAGAGTTTTTGAGCCACTGATGTATTTGATTTCTATGCATATTTGTGTAAACACATCAGTTGTAATAAAAACTTTTATCATATGTCTGATTCATCTTGACGTACAATTTTCCAGTTGTCCAAGCTCTGAATCGCAAAGTTATTTCAATACCATGTTATAACTGTGCTAACCCTTCGATGTTTAATCTTATAGACTGTCTAGAATTTCAGCTGAGATTATAGATAGGTCAGTAAGGTTTAGATCAGTAGAGTTTTGGCATCATCAAAAAGGGGGAAATTGTTCGGAAATTTAGTGAAGTTTTGATTGATTCCAAAACCAACTGACCCCAACCGAGTAGATGTTGCCATATCCTAATGTTAGTATTTAGGCTCGCTGTTTGAGAAATGTTCAGATTTTATCTTTATAGGACTCCAGCTGAAGACGGCAACATGGCTATACTCGAATAGAACTTCAGATGGAAACTCGGATGGAACATCAGATGTAAGAAAGACAACTGAGCGCTCAAGCCAACTGATCGGATATAGATCATCGGATGAAAGAAAACATCTGAGTAATCAACTGCTCGTCATATGTGACAATCCACCTGATCAGATGGAACATCAGTTGCAGGACTCAATCTGATAAATCGACAACATGAAGTTCAAGGCAGTGGAGTGTTCAACTGTTCCTCTTCAGATAGAAGGTCAGATGAAGGTAGCGATCAGATGGAACATCAACTGAAGATCACTCGGATGAAGATCAAACGTCTCAACCGACCAACCAATGTTGAAAGACAAAGGTTGAAATTTGAATTTCAAATAGGAAGTCACATGAAGGTTTGAAGTTCTGTCATTACCTCATTTGGCCCAACACAAGGTTGTCTCAGAAGGAAAGCAGAAGTTCACAATTTCCAAATCGGGAAAATCTGCAGAGATGAGAGACAAGCCATCGCTTTCACAGAATAGAGATCAACGGCTCTTCCAACGGCTAGTTGATCCTCACCGCCTATAAATAGAGACATTCATTCATTCATCAAGACAAGGGACAGAAGAGCTAAAGAACGACTTTATACTGCGCACAAGCTAAACTGCAATTATTCTCTTTCTAAGAACATCACCAGCTGAGAGTTGATAGAGAGTTAGAATCTGTCTTGGTGTTTTCGATCTTAGTTTGAGTCTTTCTTTGTTCAAGCTTAGATCCTAGCTCACTTCTTTGTTAGAGCTAGTAGTTGGAAAACCCACCCTTATACACATCCCCTAAAAAGGTTGTTAGGATCCTGCTCTTCTAGAAATTGAGTAGAAAGGTTGATAAGTACCCGCAAACTTATCTGTACAGTTGCAAAGCCCGCGTAAGCTTTGTGGTAGCTGTCCTAAAGAATTTGGACTGAGTTGTGTGGACTCACAACTCCCCGTGAACGTAGGAGTTCTCTCCGAACCACGTAATTCCTTTGTGCTTTTGTGTTTTCCGTTCAGTTACTTTCTGCATATCTAACTGTCCAACTAACCAGCACTCAAAACTGCATCTTTACATTTCAACTGATTTGGTTGTTGACTGACCTTGCATCTGAGCGTGAGTTGTTTTATACGAGTTATTTTTGTATCCACCACATTCCGCACAGCACCACTCTTCCAGCTGAGTTTTCTTACTCAGTTGTGATTCCAGCTGAGTCTTCTTACTCAGTTGTGGTATTTTTTTCGGGGGTTATTTTTAAAATTCCTATCTGGTGTATTCCCCCCCCCCCCATACACCAGAACTCGTATCGGGACCATCAATCTTGCTATTTTAAGATTTAACAAAGTGAGACTTTTTTTTTGCAGTTTTTGAATTAAAGATTGATGTTGATTTTTTTTTTTTTTTTTGCATTATTCGAATTTATTTATCAATCCATGTGAACATAAAATAAGAACAGTAAATGAAATTAGAGGCAAAACAGTAAATGAAATTAGAGGTAAAAAGCAGTAAATGAAATAACAACAGTAAATGAAAAATTGGAGGCAAAGGTTAATGTTGCGAAAATTTTGGAGGCAAAAGTAGACATTCATTCAATAAACAATGTACATAAATTACATAGATATGATCAAAATCTTTGGGGGGAAATTTAAACAACACCTAACCCTTCCAAACAACAATAAATACACCCTAACCATTCAGTTTTTTCCTCAACCAAAAAAAATTAAAATATTATAGAGATATGGTGTCAAAACTAACTGATGATGCTAAGAACAATATGGCCCAATGGCTATCGTAACACAGTAGGAATAGTAAGCTCGATTATGGTGCAAAAAAAGGAAGTTGCCCAACATTTCCATGTAGATTTGAGGACCGTATGCTGAATTTGGAAGGCAACAACAACCCAGCAAGCACAGGGGATTCCTGTCCACTTAAAATCATTGAAGAGAGGATGTAAGCACAAAGATAAATGAGAAATAGATGTTGAGAAGGTGAAAAAGTTGTCAGTGCTACAAAGATCATCACTGAGGGTGATGGCAAATAACCTCGGTGTTAGTAAATCATTAATCCATGTGTGGGTGAAAGAGAAGAAGCTTAAACCACATATAAATGTTGTGAAGCCATTCCTCATAGATAAACAAGCTGTCTAGGCTAAGGTGAAGCCTTAGTCAGCTTAGTTCAATAAGTGTGGGTGGATTCATCAAGTTCCAGACAATGTACAATACAATTCACATAGATGAGAAGCGATTTTACTTAACAAAACTGAAGGACAGGTACTACCTGCTGTCAGGTGAGAAGGAACCATATAGGTTATGCATATTTAAGAGATTCATACCCAAAATTATGTTTAACTGTACAGTATCAAGACCCATAATAGATGCATATGGAAATGTGTTGTTTGATGGAAAGTTTGGCATCTTTCCATTCATAACAGAGGAACCAGCTGTAAGGAATCCAAAAAAGGCACAATGGAAATAAGACCAATACCAGCCATCACAAAGCTAATTACCAAGGCCTGCCTCATCAACCATGTAAATGCGATTTGGATAGCTCTTGCAGTTACACTTTGTAGGACACCAGAGCATTCCTTAGCTTTTCAAGCTCTTCCTCCTGAGAGTCATCCTTAAATTGCAGCAGCCTCCCATGGGCGCTAATTAGCTGGAAATAAAGAAAAATAAATGGTTAAAAGAAGAAAAAAGCGAATATTGCTGATGGAACAAGGTTAAAAGGGGATACATGTATCAAGCAATGAGCACTATCTTCTTGAAATTGTGTGAGGGTAGGAGGTTTTATCCTTGCATCTTCCTCAGTTAGAGGAAGTGCTTGCAGCAGAGAGAAACATTCTGAGGCAGGAAGCTGGCGCAGAGAGCTGGAAGTCTGACCCCAGAACACATATTCGGGAGAATCTGTAGATGGGGATGGAGAGCTCTCGAGGCTGGCGGGGAAAGGTTTCTTGCGCTTAGTACTCTGATCCATCTTATCTTTGCCTTTGTCCCTGATAGGAGGAAGCTCAGTGAGAGAGAGTTCTTCAGATCTATAGTCTTTAAAAGAAGTCCCTTTCGTAGCAGTTTTTCCCGCTTTAAGCTTGGAGAGGTTGCTTGAGGGAACAAGGGAAGCTCTCTGAACATGGGAAGTAGGCGGAGGAGGTGGAGGTGCAAAAGTAGGAATTTTCACAGGATTGGTACCTTGGGACTCTTTGCTGGCTTGTTCTTGTAAGAGAATGTCGAAATCGAATTCATCATCACCGGGGAGTTTCATATCTTGTATCCAAGGCATGTCTGTAGAAAAGAAGAAGGATATATAAGTGATAGAATAAAGCAAGACAGTCAATTGAAAGGCAAAAGGGGGACATGTAGAACCCACCCTCGCGCTTAAAGGAGCACCCTCCGCGGGGGGTGGGGGGGGGGGGCAATTCAAAGAAAGAAAGAACTGAGGGATCAGTCAGGAAGGAGTTGAACTTGAAGGCATTCACTTGAAGGTAAAATCGAAGAGTCTCCCACTACTTTCCAAAAATACCAATAAAATAATGTTTGATTGATAGCTGACGTCACAGAAGACAGTTACTTTATTCAAAACGAGCAGGTCTCCTCCATAACACCTTGGCTATTATAGATGCTACTGAATTTTACTCTAAATTTCAAAAGAAGATCTCTGAAATCTAGAGTAGGGGGGAGTAGATGATATAGCTTAAAACGTTTCAGGTCTCGTAGAGACTTGAGAAAGCTATCATTAATACAATATTAGGAAGATCCTCAACAATCCTGTGTTAAAGTCTCACCCGAGGTCTCTTATAAGCTCTCATGGTAGGTCTCTGGTGAGGGCTCCAATAAGATTTCCCGCTGAGGTCTCCTTTTCTTGCCTGCATACCTGACGAACAAAGACACTTTAATTAATGCATATCCAGTGTTGTCAGAAGGTACATTTCGCCTCAACCAATGGAAAAATAGCGCTTGTAAAGACTATAGCAGAATATACGACAATGAAATAGCTTTACCCTCAAGCAATTACACGAGTATATATATATAAATATTCATTTTACACACACATTCTACTCTTTCATTTGTTCTCTGTTACATTCATCCTTTTCTCAAGAACAAACCCAGAAAATTGACTTGGGTGTTGGAGGTGGTTCGCTGGTAAACACCCCCAGGCTTTCCTTTTCTTGCAGAATTCCACAGGAGGCTCACATACAGGACGTGATTCCATCAGCACGAAGAAGAAGAGAAGAGTAGTTTAGGTAGCTATTCGAGCGCCTTTCTTTTCTTATTTCGATTTTCCATAATGTATCATTTCTGGTTACATTAACGTGTATTAAGTTGCGCTGGCTGAATCAATCTGCAGTCATCAAAATAAGTGAGAACACATGATTTTATAAATATATACTTGAGAAACTTAGGTGGCTGGAGTTCTGTCTCAGAACTCAGAAGTTGTCTTATTCAAATAAGGGGAAACTAATGATGGGGTCGAGATTTGTGATCCTCGAACACACAAATGTTCAAGAATCTTAAACACATAATGAGTACCTTGTGTCGATGATGTTGTGTTGAGAAGAGCTTCTCCACGTGGATTTGAGTCTTGAATTCCGACCTACAAAGCGTAATACCGGGTTGTGTGCCGGCATCGCGTCTCCGACAATCAAGTTAGTGTATATTCAACACGAGACTTAAGAGAACTCAACGAGTTCTATCGTAATCAGAGGTAAAAATGAACATGATACCTGATATTTGCTATAAAATCTGTATATATACCTGTCATGATATGAGTATTTCAGTCATTTCGGGGAGGCTTGGGAAGTCTCCAAGCCAACTTAAGTAGGGAAAGCTTCCCTACTTTAAGTGATGTGATAGGTCGGTACCGACGTCTGACACAGGATATTTACGCCTCGAGAAGGCAAATCCGTACTGCACTTCAAACTAACTGTTGATAAAGTATAAGCGGGGAAGGTTACCACGAGGTAACCTTCCTCTGAAGCATGATTCCATGATTCAGGGCATACTTCCCCCGCTATCCCGAGTATTAGGGCAAGGTTGTTATTCAAGTAAGAGAATACTGAGCATTAGTGGAAGGTTGCCTTTCTGGCAACCTTGATGTACCGAAGGTGTCCCATCAACTCCTTCCCCCTCAAGTCTGAAAAGAGAAAATTTGTCTACATCAAGTGATGAATTTTCAATAATAACATTCCTTCTAGGCAACCTTACTTATTCGGATAAGGTAAAGCAGTTGAGGAGTTTTCTCTCTCCGCCTCTGCGAATTCCGCTTTTTCAGAGATGGGACATCCCACGTCCTATCAGTTATACACGTGGAGTGTTTTGAAGGGAGAACCTCCTCTGCATGGTTATAATTCAAATTATTACCATTTTCTTCATTTATTTTACTTCATTTTGTTTTGCGCTCCATCTCTTTCTCACTCTACTTCTTCGATATTTCCTCTCGCCGAAATTCTTCGTTGTCGCCCAAGATTTTTCATTCATCTTTTCAGGTACTTCGCTGCTACTCTCCTTATAGGCTTTGCTTCTTTTAGTACGTTGTAGTTGTAATGTCATTCTTACCTAACTTGGGGGGGAGGGTTTGACCTAAACCCTTCCGAATCATCTACTCGTCGGACTACTTCTGCCGGTGTAGAGGCTTCTTCCTCCTCTGCTTCTATTTACATACCCTCTATATCTCCTAAGAAAGAAGGGTCGGGATCTGTTTTTGTTTCTTTATCCATAGAACCCGATTCTTCTTCAAGTAGGGATAATTGGAATTTGGTTACTAAATCTGCATCCCTCGTTAAGCAAGCCGAAGTCCAGGCCTTATTCACAGATTTGAGGATAGAGGGATTCCAACTTAGGGTTCCCAGCCCTAGCGAACGGCCAAACTATACAACTCCCCCTACCTTGCCCTTCTGGAAAAAGCATTTTGAGGTGGGGCTTAGGCTTCCAAAGTGGTTGAGGAGCAAACTTCCCGAGGAGCATCCTCCAAGGGAAAGTCTACTCCTGCTTCTCCTGCGCATTCTTCTTCGGAAGGAGTGCGTACTAGGACTCACAGTCGAGCAATGACTGATATGCCTTCTCCTCCTTCAACCAAGAAGGGAAAGGGTGACAAGACATCTTGGAGTAAGGTTTCTGCTATGTCTGTCCAGCAATTCTCCAATCAACTCGAAGTTCATCTCCTTGTACCACTGGTTTCGATGGAAGGTTCCTACTGTATTGCTCTGTTCCGCCATATGACCAACTCTCTCGAGAGACATCAAGCTTCTAAATTCTCTACTAAGGCTCTCCACAACGCCATAAGGCCTACCTTGATTCAGGTTTGAACACTCTCCCTTTATAGCATAAATTTTCGTCATATTTGTGGCAAGATAACTTATTCATTTTCTTATCAGACCGGTGCTTTCTTGGCTGAGGCTGAGGAAAAGAGGAAAGAAGATTCCACCGCTTCCTCCCAGGCAAAGAACAAGGAGATTGCCAAAGCTCTCCTTCAGGTTTCCAAGCTGGAAGCTAAGTGCAAACAGATGGAGGGCAGCCTTGCTAATGCCCAAGGGTAGGTGGATTCCCTCAGTAAGCTCCTTGCTAAGACTGAGGAAAAGAAGGCTTTCCTTGAGAAGAATGAAGCGGAGAGTTTGGTCAGAGCTCGCTAGGAAGGTTACGAGGGTGGTATCCAAGCTTGCCAACAAGGGCTTTTCCACACAGTTGCAAGTCAAGCCTTTCTGAAGGAGCTAGCAGAAGGGTTGGTGGAGGCATACAAAAGAAGTGGCAAGTACTTGCACGATATGGGTCGTACCATTCGCCACTTCATTCGTCAGGGAGCAACTAACCTTGCCGCACAGATGAGGAAGCCTTCCTATTCAGGAGAGGTGAACACCAAAGCTCTTATGGACAATCTTGAGCTCACTCCTCACCTGCAGCCCCTGAACGACCTTCTTCCCGGGCTAGAATACCAGCTTCCAGTGGTGTAGTCTTGTGCAAGGAAACTTGCCCTCAGCCTTATTCTTGATCCTTCCTTAACTGCCATGGAGAATCCTTTCTATGATCTCTCTTCTGCAGGTGCTTCTTGCTCCACTCTGGTAGAGCTGCCAGCAATCGAGGATACTTCTGTGCCCAACATTACCACTCCTCCTGCAGAGAAGACTACCTCTGAGGTAGGATTCCTCTCTCTTCAAAAGGAATCCCCAGGGGAGGAAGATGGGGCTGAAGGAGAAGATAAGGCCGCAACCAACTCTGCCTCGGAGGAGAAGCTGGAAGGTGAAGGATCTGAGAACCTCTCTGCGTAGGGTGAATTCTTGTAATTTCTGCTACAATGGTGTTTGCTACAATGACTTTCTAGCCGCTTTTATTTCTGTTTTAGCTACAATGGCTTCCCAGCTGCCACTTTATTTCCGTTTTTGCTGCACTTTCCTTTTGCTTGAACAACCTGTGGCGTGTGAGCCTTTATGCAAATCGTGCTTTTTGATCATCATGCTTGAAATTTTTCTTGCCATTGCTCTTATACTTTGCATTTTGCATGCTATTTGATAGGTTCGTATATGTGTTCTCCTCTCCTTCCCCCCTCCCCCCTCTTTTCCGAAGAAGTGGGAGTTTGTCAAATGAATAGTTGTTTAGAATACTTGTTCTTGGTGATCATTTTGTTCAGGCAAGATTGCATGTCTACAATCTTGTTCAACCTATAGCATAGGGCCATTCCTGCCATCGAAGTACCAAATTCTTCAGAGGCGCATGTAGCCTTTGTCGGGCCAAGGTTGCTTGCTGACAACCTTGCTCACCCTAATTTTTCCAGAGGTGCATGTAGCCAATGTCGGGCCAAGGTTGCCTGCCGACAACCTTGCTCACCCTTGAAATGCTCTGGATCCACATGGACAAGGTTGCTCATCAGCAACCTTGAACCCATCTCTACATACTAAAGCTCATATAACCACAAACTTAAAAAAAGAAGCTGCATCATATTTATGTTCAAAAGTCCGATTCGTATGTACAGGAGGGAAAGCAACACCTGCACATCAGGCAGGAATGAGTCATCTGCGAGTGGTGATAAAAAAGTAGTGGTTATCTTCCCCTACACATAGTACTTCTTCAGCTTGCTAATATTCTACGGGCGAGACAAGACTTCTCTTTTGGCATCCATCAATTCGTAGGCTCCGCCAGCCAGGACTTCAACAACCTTGTAAGGTCCTTCCCAATTGGGCTCAAATTTCCTAGTTGGCTTCAAGGCATCAACCCTTCTTAGAACTAGGCCTTCCTTGCTAAACCGACGAACTCGTACCTTCTTGTTATACGAATTGCATATCTGCTCTTTGTTCCACTCTGTCTTTAAACGAGCTTGTTCTCTTTCTTCTTCTACAAGATCTAACTCTTCCCTCCGGAGTTCTTGGGTTCGATCCTCATCATAGAATCGAATCCGATGAGTTTCTGAGATCACCTCCGCGGGTATCACCGATGAAGATCCATAGACTAGATTGAAAAGAGTTTCATTGGTAGCCCTTCTAGGACTAGTGCGGTAAGCCCACAGTACCGAATCAAGTTCCTTTGCCCACAAGCCATGCTTATCATCCAACCTTACCTTGATGCCATTGACAATTGTTTTGTTGGTAACTTCCACTTGGCCATTCCATGGTTCCTTAGCTAACGAACTGGGCACCATTGTCTGATACTAAGACTCGGGGCACTCCATATCGGCAACATATGTTTTTCCACAAGAATTTTATGATTGTTACATCATCAACTTTGCAAACGGGTTCAGCTTTCACCCATTTGGAGAAGTAGTCCACAACTACTATGAGGTGGGTCATACCTCCCTGCGCAGTGGGCAATTTTCCACCAGATCAATCCCCCACTTATCGAATGGACACGAGGCATACATAACTCCCAATTCCTCAGCTGGGAGATGAATCAAAGGTCCATGTATCTGGCACTTGGAACATTTCTTGACAAATTCCTTGGCATCCTTGCCAATGTTTGGCCAATAGAATCCAGCTCGCAACACTTTTCAAATGATATCTCTTACTCCAGTGTGGCCTCCTCCATTTCCAAAGTGTATCTCTTGCAAAACACTTGCACCTTCTGCCTCTGATATGCATTTTAGGTAAGGATAAGTTGTGGCACGCTTGTACAGGTGATCTCCAATCATGCAAAAGTAAGCATAGGAAGCCCATTTGGATGCGAGAGAACCTTCCATGCATTTTCCTGTCATCAGGAAGTGTATGACGGGAACTCTCCAGTCTCTAATTTCTTCAATAGCTCCTATATCCAAGGCAAAAGTTCTCTCTTTCTCTTCGAGATATGTAATCGGGCCCTCAATTCCCTTTTCTATGGAACCGGCCAATCTTGCCAATTTGTCAGCTCGGGTATTTCTCTCTCGTGGAATCTGCTCCGTTCGAAATTATGTAAATTTTGCCTTCAACTGTATCACTTTGGCTACGTAATTGGCCATTCCTTAGCCAAATAGGTTCCTTCCTTCTGGAACACAACTAGTTGGGAGTCAGAAAATACCAAAACCTTCTCAGCCCCCAACCCTTCCATAATCTGCATGGCTCACACTAATGCTTCATATTCAGCTTCATTGTTCGAATTGTTCGAAGCTTTGAATCCAAGCTTGATCGAAAATTGCACTTCTTCTGAGGTGGGAGGAATGATCAATATTCCTACACCGCATCCTTCCTTGGTAACAGAACCATCCACATAAGCTTTCCATTCAGCCAATTTTCTGCACCTCGGGTAGTTTCCTGAATGAAGTCTGCCAAGGCTTGAGCTTTTATCGTAGGTCGTGGTTCAAATTCGATATCGTACTCTCCCAGCTCTACAACCCATTTTACCATCCTTCCTGATAAATCCGGTCGGCTTAGAATATTTTTGAATGGAAAGGTTGTCCTCACGATCACCTTGTGTGCAATAAAGTAAGGGCGCAACTTTCGGACAGAAGTCATGACTGCCAAGGCTACTTTCTCCACCTCTGAGTAGTTTGCTTCAGGGCCATGAATCATTTTACTGATGTAGTAGAAGGGTTTTTGCTCACCACCTTCTTCCCGTATTAACACCGAACTCAGCGACTTCTTTCCCACTGAGAAGTATAAGTAAAAGATTTCTCCAGTCACAGGCTTTGTGAGCAAGGGCAACGCAGTCAGATGTTCTTTTAAGGCATCGAACGCTGCTTGATACTCTTCCGTCCATTCAAACTTGTTACCTTTCCTCAAGATTTTGAAGAAAGGTAAGCTCTTCTCTGCTGAACGAGAAATAAACCAGCTCAGTGCGGTAATCTTACCATTAAGTTTTTGAATTTCATTCAAGTTGCGGGGAGCTTGCATCTCTTGCACTGCGGCAACCTTCGCCGGATTCACTTCAATACCCCTGGGTATGACAACATAACCCAGGAACTTTCCAGATGGTACTCCAAAAGCACACTTAGCAGGATTCAATCGAATATCATTGCTCCTGATTACTCCAAAGACTTCCTCCAAATCAGTTGCGTGATCAACGGCTTTAAAACTCTTGACTAGCATGTCATCCACATAAACTTCCATGATTCTTCTGATTTGTTCCGGGAAAACCAAATCCACCATTCTTTGGTATGTTGCCCCTGCATTCTTCAAACCAAAGGGCATTTTCTTGAAGCCAAATGTTCCACCTTCTACAATGAAGCAAACTTTCCGAATATCTCTTGGATTCATCAAGATTTGGTGATATCCTTAGTAGGCATTCATCATTGATAGCAATTCACATCCAGAAGTGGAATCTACCAATTGATCAATTCTGGGTAGTGTATAGTGATCCTTTGGGCATGCTTTATTCAAATCGCGAAAGTCTATGCACATTCGTCACTTGCCCCCCCTCATTTGGGTACCATGACTGCGTTGGCAATGAATTCAGGGTACTGTACTCTCACAATATGCCCAACTTTAAGCAATTTTTCCACTTCAACCATGATAATCTTGTCTTTCTCTGGATCAAATCTTCTTAACTTCTGCTTGACATGGCGAACAGCTGGATCCACGTTCAAATGATGCATGGCAATTTTAGGATCAATGCCTTTTAAATCATTCGTGCTGAAAGCAAACAAATCAGCATTCCTTCGTAGGCAAGCTACTACTGCCTCAGCATCTGCATACGCCATCTGCGTTCCTATCCGGGTGGTATAACCTTGTTTATTAGGGTAAAGTTCCACTGACATAAGTTCCTCTCCTGGAGACATTTGCATCTCGGGGTGTGTTTCTTTCATTTCCATCTGCTTCATTTTCTTTCCCGCAGAGTCTCTCAATCCTTCATTGGGTCGCTTGGCAGCCTTGCCAGATACCTTGACTTCTTTAACATTGCACGCTCGGAAAACATCCTGCTCTCCAGCTAACTCTCTCACTCTATCTTTCACAAGAAACTTCAACTTCATATGGAAGGTGGACACCACCGCCTCGAATTCGTTGAGGGCAGGTCTGCCCAGAATCACATTGTAGGATGATGCGGTATCTACTATCAGGAATTTTATCATACGTACTTTACTCAATGGGAACTCTCCCATGGCCATAGGCAATAACACTAATCCTCGAGGATGAATAGCTCCTCCCGCGAATCCATACAAAGGGGTTTCTATAGATTGCAAGTCGATGTTCAACTTCATGCTTTCGAAGCAATGGGCAAATATTACATTGGCTGAACTTCCCGTGTCTACAAGTACTCTAGAGATATCATATCCTCTAATCTCCGTGGTGACCACCAATGCATCATCGTGTGGTCGTAAAATAATAATCTCATCTTCAGGGCTGAACTGTATCAAGGGGTAGTTTCTCACATTTCTTACTTTATGCACTCGTTCCACTGCGTGCATACCGGGAACTCTGGCGAAAGCCTTTCTTGCGCTATTAGAATCTCCTCCTGAAGGTCCATTTACTATCATGTGGATGTGACCCTTTTTCTGGGAAGGTTCATCTCTTTTCAGAGATCTAGGATGTTCATACTCCCTTTTCGGTGAACGGGGGCGCGGGTATTTCTTCCTGTCATCTTCCTTTCTTTTATGGCCATGTTCTCTCTTCACAAATTCCACTAGTTTGCCATCTTTCACCAATCGTTCTATGGCATCCTTCAAATGCCTACACTGGTTCGTTTCATGACAAAACTCGTTGTGATACTCACAATAGGGACCCACTCTGGGATTTTGAGGTTCTCTTCGATAAGTTCGAGGTAAAGGAAACCCTATCTGCTGCCTGGACAATATTGCAAAGAGCTCAGCAGGTGCCACTGTGAGGGAAGTGTAAGTGTAATTGTCTTTTTCAAATCTCTCCTTTCTTGGAAAGTTAAGAGGTTCTTTTCTTTTATCAATCTTTTCTTTCTTTTCCTCTACCCCACGAGAAGTCGTGTCTAGGATAGGCAGGGATGTTTCCTAGCGTGGGTGGATGGTTCGATCTTCCTCCTTCTTCATCCCCCTGGCCTCTTTCAAGTTTACAAACCTATCTGCTCTGGCTAAGAGATCTTCGAATAAAGCGCATGCTTTCTTGGCCAAAGAGTTGAAGAAGTCTCCCTCGCATAAGCCTTGCGTTAAGGCGTGCATCTTCACCTCTGAGATGGCAGTGGGAACTTCCAGGGCGGCAGAATTGAACCTTCGAAGGTAATCTCTAAGACTTTCATGGGAACCTAGCCGGTGGGACATCAAATATACTGAAGTGCGACTTTGCCTCCGCGCACTCGCGAATTGATGCCAGAAAAGGTTGTTGAAGTCAGTAAAAGTCCGTATGCACGTTGGATTCAACTGACTAAACCATCTCTACGCCGATTTAGTGAGAGTCGTTAGGAAGACTCTACACTTGACTCCATCGATATACTGGTGGAGGGTGGAACTGTTCTCGAAACTCATGAGGTGCTCCATGGGGTCCGTGGTTCCATCATATTGCTCTCGTATTCCTCTAAAATTGACGGGTAAGGTTTCCTGCAGTATTACATCACTAAAAGGAGAACTCATTTCCTCAACATCACTTGGATCAGGCTTCAACATGCGTCTCTTAATCTCTTTCATTTCCTTTCTCAATGCAGCTATCTCGGTGCTGGTGGCAGATGCCGATTTGGAATAAGGCTGGTAGGAAGCAGACTGATCCTCTTCACCAAGTAGGGCTGCCGAGGTAGCTTCCAACCACTCTCTTCTGTTCATAAGACCCTTCTCAGGAATGTAGGGCACTCTTGATCTCAAGCCATACCCGAAATATTGCCTCTCATGAGTGGGGAATCTTCTCTCATCGGAATGTTTCCTTTGTTCTTGACTAGGGTTTTCTTGAATTGTTTCTAGGCGTTCTCTCTGGCCTTTTTTATTTTCTCGCAACAATTTTTCCAGTAGTTTACGTATCTGAGTCGGATCCAAACCAAACATGTGCTCTGTGTTTGAGGATGAGGCAACCATGTCGGGTTGAGTAACCTGATTAGGTCGACTCTGAAGGAGTGCTGATAATCCCAACTCTTCTCTGAGAGTTAAAGGTCTTTGGAAGCTTCCTCGCCTGACCCCAGTTGCAGAGGGGGGGGGGGCTCCCAGAGTTGTTTGGCTATGTGGTGTAATAGATTCCTCGAATTCCTGCCCCAGATCTCTGGGAGGAGTTGTCATTATGTATAGCATTCGAGGAATAACTTTAGCTCTTTGTTTAGCCTTTTCATGGCTCAAGCAGATAATGGGTAGCCAAATAATATCCCATAATATCCATGCAAATATACAATCAAATGTAACTAGCGAAATTATGTATTTTTAGCAAATAATCATGCTTCGTCATGCTTTATAACCATATTTTTCTTGGCAACGAGTAATCATAATAACAAATATCATTAACAGCGGAAATTCTCGGCTATATGCTTCTTATCAGCAAATTATCATGTCTCAATATGCTTCGATATGTTTCGATGCACATGTATGTAAGAGATATATCCATATTCATGGGTTTATCCATACGACATTCATCACATATTCAGATATGGTTTTAAGAAAATGAGTTCATGCATATATCGATCTTGATATCCAAGATATTTTTCGAAAGAAAACTGTAAAGCGGATCTCGCGCCTTAGTTTTGACTTCCCACAGACAGCGCCAGTTGATGGGGTCGAGATTTGTGATTCTCGAACACACAAATGTTCAAGAATCGTAAGCACATAATGAGTACCTTGTGTCGACGATGTTGTGTTGAGAAGAGCTTCTCCACGTGGATTTGAGCCTTGAATTCCGACCTACAAAGCATAACGCCGGATTGTGTGCTGACGTTGCGTCTCCGATGATCAAGTTAGTGTATATTCAACACGAGACTTGAGAGAAATCAACGAATTCTATCGTAATCAGAGGTAAAAATGAAGATGATACCTGATATTTGTTGTAAAATCTGTATATGTACCTATCATGATAAGGGTATTTCAGTCATTTCGGGGAGATTTGGGAAGTCTCCAAGCCGACTTAAGTAGGGGAATCTTCCCTACTTTAAGTGATGTTATAGGTTGGTATCAACGTCTGACACAAGATATTTATGCCTCGAGAAGGCAAATCCGTACTGTACTTCTAACTAACTGTTGATAAAGTATAAGCGGGGAAGGTTACCACTTTGAAGCATGATTCCATGATTCAGGGCATACTTCCCCCACTATCCCGAGTATTGGGGCAAGGTTGTTATTCAAGTAAGAGAATACTGAGCATTAGTGGAAGGTTGCCTTTCTGACAACCTTGACGTACCGAAGTGTCCCATCATTAAAAATAATCTCATAAATTTAAATACTCAAGAAAGAGGCAAAAGAAGTGGGACCATCAAATAAAATAGAAGAATTAATGAAGTTTCCTTAGAGAGAGGATGGTTAACCGCCCAAAATAACGAAATTAAACGAGTCATTTGTTATTGGCGGTGCCAACTCCAAAAAAGAAAACAAAATATATATACATAGTTGGATGGTGAAGATTGAAGACAAGTAATTAAAGTAAAATAAAATGAAACAATACTACCGGGTACGATCGAAGAAATAAGGAGAAACATGGTATTGTACTTGATAGCAATACACACTCGTTAATTCTTTCATAAGTCGAATCTGAAGTGTTCTCTCTATTCATCTAAATCAAGATATATCGTAGCTCGGAGACAATCCAGCTGCAGTCCTAGTGGATTGTTACAAAGTAAGAACACTTGATTTTAAAAGAACTTGAAAAATTGTAGGGTGGGTGGATTATACTACTATTAGTTTAAGTCAAAAGTATTAGTACCCATAAAAAAAACGTATTAAGTTGAATTAATCAACCATCGAACATGAGTGAGAACATGATTTAAAAATACCTCAAGAATTTAGGTGGTTGGATTAGTAGGTCCCAAAACTGGTCTCTGATTTAAAGAAGTCAAAAGTAATTGTTGTTGAGTTGTGACTGAGGGGTGACACGCGTATTAAGAAAAATGTTGTTGAGTTGTTGTGCGTGAAGAAAAAAGTGATTGAATTTGTTATTAGTGAAAAAAAGATTCCACATTGAGGATAATGATATATTAATTAATTGGAAGTGGTATTTTATGTAAATAAATTGATAAAGTAAGAATAAAAAAGAATAATTTATTGTAAGATAATGTCTAAAAATAATTAGAAAGAAACTTAAAAACCGAGGAACAAAAGGAAGATGGAAAGAACGGGAGATAGTCTAAAATAAATGAAAAAAGACAAAAGAGGTGTAGAGCAAGGTAAAGTAGAACCAAGTTTTGCATGCTTTTGGATCGATCTCCACTTCTCCAGAAAAGAAATAAAGCTAAACTAAAATAGTAGTATAAAGTAAAATGAAACAACCCTCCCGGTGACGACGAAAGAAAGAGGAGAACACGTATAATGTCCACTATTTACTAGTGGTATAAATTAGCTCATCTCCATAACTCAAATCTCAAAAGTCTTTCCCACTCCTCAAACTACAATTAAAGAAAAAAATTCAATAAATAAATCAAAAATCCCGGCCGAGTGTTAATTCTTGAGGCGGGTCAACTCAATTCAACCAAAGTCAACTCCGTTGGTGGCAATGGCGGACAAAGGAGAGGGACCGGCGATCGGAATTGATCTGGGAACTAGTAACTCATGCGTCGGAGTTTGGCTAAACGACCGCGTTGAGATCATACCAAATGGTCTAGGCAATCGGACCACCCCCTCTTACGTCGCTTTCACCGATACCCACCGCCTCCTCGGAGATACTGCCTTCAGTCAGACCGCCATGAACTCCGTCAATACAGTTTTTGGTAATTAATTCATTGATGTACGTAGTGTAGACAAAATTATACTAGTAATCAAAACTTTTTTCATCTCGATCTACTGTGGTGTGGTACTGCAGATGCGAAGAGGTTGATCGGTCGTCGATTTAGCGACCCCTCCGTTAAGAGCGACATGAAACTCTGGCCATTCAAGGTCATCGCCGCCCCTTCCGACAAGCCCGCCATCGTCATCACCTACAAAGGAGAAGAGAAACAATTTGCGGCGGAGGAGATCTCAGCCATGGTGCTCGGCAACATGAAGGAGATCGCCGAGGCCTATCTCGGATCGCCGGTGAAGAACGCCGTGGTTACAGTGCCTGCTCATTTCAACGACTCTCAACGGCAAGCCACCAAGGACGCCGGAGTCATCGCCGGCCTCAATGTCATGAGGATCATGAACGAGCCCACGGCCGCCGCCATCGCCTACGGCCTAGACAGAGAAGACAGCAACTCCGCTTCCGGAGGGAGAAACGTGCTTGTCTTCGACCTCGGTGGCGGCACCTTTGATGCGTCTGTCGTCGCAGTTGAGGTACTCATTTTCGAAGTGAAGGCCACCACCGGCGACACTCACCTCGGAGGACAGGATTTCAATAACAGAATGGTGAATCACTTGGCGGCGGAGTTCAAGAGGAAGCACAACAAGGACATTATGGGGAGCCCTCGAGCTCTCCGGCGGCTGGCGGCTGCTTGTGAGAAGGCCAAGAGAGCCCTCTCGCTGAATGACCGAGCTATCATTGATGTGGAGTCATTGTTTGACGGAATTGATTTCTACACCACCATTACTCGTTCAACATTCGAGGAACTCATCTCAGATTTGCTGCGATCGTGCATGGTGCTGGTGGAGATGTGCTTGAGGGATGCTAACATGGACAAGAGCAGCGTCGATGAGGTCGTGCTCGTCGGCGGCTCCACGAGGATTCCCAAGGTTCAGCAGCTGTTGCAGGAGTTTTTCGACGGGAGGACGCTCTGCAAGAGCATTAATCCCGACGAGGCGGTGGCCTACGGCGCCGCCGTACAAGCCGCCATCTTGAGCGGCGAAGGCAACGACAAGGTGGCCAACACCCTTGCTCTGGACGTTACGCCGGTGACGATTGGCTTTGGGGATGCTGGAGGATTAATGAATGTACTAATTCCGAGGAATAAAACTATATCTACGATGAAGGTGCAGACTTTCTCGACGGATTCCGACGGCCAGAGCAATGTGATTATCCGTGTGTACGAGGGCGAGAGAGCTTTTACAAGAGACAACAATCTGCTGGGGATGTTTGAGCTGTACGGCATTCCTCCGGCGCCTGGAGGAGCCGTTGCTCAGATCAAAGTTCGGTTCGATATTGATGCGAACGGGTTGTTGCATGTGTTGGCGGAGGACGATGTGACGACGGGGAGAAAGATTGGGGTTTCCGGCGAGAGGGGAGTTAGGCTGTCGGGGAGAGAGATGGAGAGAATGGTGAATGAAGGTAAGAGATTGAGGCTTGAGGATATGGAGCATGAGAGGGAAGTGGAGGCCAAGAACAGATTGGAGAGTTATGTGTTTGAGATGAAGAATGCGATCGGGGAAGAGAGGGTTGCGGCGAAGATGGGGTTGGCGGAGAAGAAGGCGGTGGAGGATGCGGTTAAGTCAGCTATGGAATGGGTGGATGCAAATGAGCTTGCCGGAGTTGATGAGTTTGAGGAGAGGATGAAAGAGGTAGAGACCATTTGCAATGCGGTGTTTGCCAGGGCGTTTCTCTCCTGGTGTCGTCGCTCCTCATGACACAACCCTTTTTGTTTTTTTTTTTTTTTTTTTTTTTTGAATTGGAATTAGTAAGAATATAAACGCTACTTGAAAATTTTATCTTTCATTAGAAATGTGCATGGTTGCGATCCTTGCGGGGAGTAAACAAATTAAAGCTTCTTAATCAAAATTTTATCGACATTTATCGGTACTAGCACAGAAATTACGTGCAAACCTCTTGTTTAAAATAATTAATTTCTTATCTTCAAAAAAAAATAATTTCTTATAAATAATAATATTTTAAAATAAAAATAAACTAGTAATATTATTAATTTTGATTATTAACTCCAACAAATTATTAGCAAGAAATATGCGGTATATATTCAATTTTTTGTACAACTTTTTGCACAATTTTCAACAAATGTATGACAATGCTCAGCCTATGATCAAGTTGCTGCAGAATAATGTGCTAAAAGTGATCTCTATAATGTAATCAATTTGATTACTGGCCTTATAAAACAGGAAGTGAATTGGACTACAGACTATAAATATAAATTATGGTCAATATTTATTGTTTAAGACAAAAATACCTTTAATAAAGCAAACTCTAAACTCGTCTCACCCGGCTCCATGCTCCATTTAACTTATCATATTGCATCCATCTTTTCCACCTCTCTTCTCTCTCTCTCTCTCTAGCGGCGGGCATCTCTCTCTCTCTCTCTCTCTCTCTCTAATTTTTCTTCTCTTCTTTCTTCTTCTCGTTGGGAACTTTCCTTACGCCGAAGATGGTGGTGTTGTCGATTGGTGGCTGATTTCACAGATTTCGGTGGATTGGGGGCTACAATAGCCAACCTGTTGGCACCGCTACCCCCTTTTCCGGCCAATAAATTTAAAATCCGACCTCATAACCTTCTTCCCCACATCAGAGTGAGTCGATTGATGGTGGTCTCACAAATTTCTGAAGATTTTTGGGTGGCGCCGTCGCGTGCCCTAGTTTCTGCTGCCGACAGATTTTGGACCTTAGCCTGCCCTTGCTTGCGCGACTTTCAGAGGCTATTGCTGCTCTTATTTCGTCATATCTTAGGCATGATTTTCTCCATCTCCTCTCATCATCTCCGTTTAGCAAGCTTCCAAGCTGAAATACTCCATGGCCGAGCTCGAGAATAAGCTCAACAAGCTTGAAATCTACTACCACACCTTGAAGTCCGAGCTCGAAAGCTGCACTAGCGGCAACAATGGCGGTATTAGCAATTGCTATTTCATTCAAAAACCGCCGAAATCGCCATCACGGATGAGTCAGGCCTTGGCCCTTCAGCTCCGACAAATGGGCCCGAAAGTCCATTAGCATAAAAAGTTGTACAAGTGGTATCCGTCTTCGATGAATTGTGAAGCTTGCTACTTAGAATTCAATTGGATTTTGTCATCTGTTGTGCATTGAAGAATTTATCCTTTTGAATTAAAGAATGTTGTGGATTTTGCTTCGTCGAATTCCTTTACAACTTTGTTGTTGTTTTGTTACCTTGCAAGTGGTGTGTTTTTGGAACAATTTGGAACAATTGGAACAAATTAGAATATTCGTCCCAATAGTACCACGTCATAACTTGTGACATGTGGAACTAATTAGACAATTCGTTCCAATTATACTAAATTTGGAACAGTTGGCATGAATAAGGCTAAATTTGTACCAGATGTACCAGAACACTTAGAACTAATAAGACTAAATTTGTACCAAATGTACCAGAACAGTTGGAACTAATAAGACTAAATTTGTACCAGATGTACCAGATCAATGATACATGCCCCGAACCGACCCGCGCCCGCCCGCGTTTCATTAAGGGTATTTTTGTCCCAAATTGAAAAAAGATAGTCAAAATTTATTATTTTAAACTAGATAGACCGAAATTTATATTTTAATGACCATTATGGCTATTTTAAAATTTGTCTCTTATATTAAATACCTTTATCTCTCTTCTTAAGTTAACAAACAATACCATCAATGTGGTAGTAAAACACCCTAATTAATAATTATTCTTAAAAGAAAAACACCCTAGTAAAGGAATACCTTGGCCTTTTTAAATTTAATTTATCTCGTAGTCTTATTCACTCATTTTCAGCTCGTATTCCAAAAAAAAAAAAAAAAAAACTCATACTCAAACGTGAGAATTATTGCGTTCTATTTTTAAAAGCATAATATCATCTATCTTCCTTGTACATATCGAGAAGATCAGTGCTGTTAAGTAACGCATACTTACTTATCCACCCAAAAATTGGGGCAAACTCTTTATAAATACATAAAAGGTAGAAATTTTTTACACTCTCTTATAAGAGTATATAAGTTTTCTATACCAAAATCACTTAGAATACTAAACTACCCTTATTTAAAATAAACAAATAAGGAAAAGACAAACAAACAAAAAAAAAAAAAAAACCCTATCTATCTATCGGTCCCCCCACCCACCCCCCCACTACCCCAGCACACATCACATTCTCTCTCTCTCTCCCTCTCAACCCTCTCGACACACACACGACGGCGCACACACACACACACACACACGATGGCAATAAGTGATCAATCCGACCACGATGGGGAGTCAAGGACGTCGACATCTATTTCGGACGAGGAGGAAGTAACACTCGTCGACAACGAACCACCGGTTAGTGCTAAAATTCCACACGAAATTGAATTTTGGGTTTGAAAAATGTATGCTTCTAAGTGTGTGTTTATGTTCGATTTATTGAATATGAGAACAATGTACATGATTTTATGAGCATTAGAAGTGTTATATCTAAGATTTGTTGATAAAAATTGGGGTTTGAAGGTGAAAAACGGTGAAAAATGGGCTGCCCACGGTGGGTGTTTTTGTGCCCACAATGACACCCAACGTGGGTAGCCCCATCGTGGACACCCCGTTGTGGGCACCCCTTCGTGGGCACCCTGTCGTGGGCAGCCCCGTCGTAGGTGACCCGAGACTGTTTTATAGGGTTTGTGTTTTGTGATTTTGTTGGTTTAAGCGATCAAACTTCTTTCCATATGGTTTGTGTGTTTATATTGCATCTCAATTATGATTGGATGAGAACTGGATTGCATCATCATAATAAATTAATAAATATATATTGTCGTGAGACACTATTTAAAGAAATAATTAAGGTATTTCGGCACTTTACGCGCAATCCAGTACGATATCAAGAAGTGCTTGATATTTTTAAGGCGTGAATTGTTGGCCGTTACATTAAACATAAGAGGATTGGAAGTACAAACAGTGTCCTGCATCACTTATTGGCCCGTCAGCTGACGGGTAGTGAGATCCCTCCGAATGAGACGTGGTTCCAAATTTCCGGGCGAACCCTCTGCTTCACCGCACGCGATTATGCGTGCATTATTGGATTGAATTTCGGAAGGACATATTTCGACCCAAACGGGAGACATTTCCTCCGGCCTGACAGTTTTTTTCATAGAGTATTCAAAGGCCGCAAAACTAAAGTCATGGAAATGCGCGATATGTTTAAAGATTTTAAGTTGGGAGACGACCTCGCAGACTATGTGAAGGTAGCCAAACACTTAGTTTACTACCTATTTCTCCTTTGTCAGGACCGTAATATAGAGGTCGAGGAATGGGCATGGGCATTAGTTGAGGATCCGAAACGTTGGGAACAGTTTCCTTGGGGTGATTACACATATCAGGCATTCACTTACTACATCAACAACACCGCCAAGAAACCCAACCAATGTGACATTGGAACTTATCACTTTTACGGACCGGTTTGGGTTTTACAAAGTTGGTCTTACGAGTGTATTCCACAGTTGGGAGAGTACTGTGGAACCCGAGCAACCGCCGTTAGAGTACCTCAGTGTTTTATGTGGACTACGAGACAAGTTCCTCGATGTTTTACATAACTTGTTTAGGGTCTTGTCATACATAACACGATGCATATTCTCGTGGAAGACACAGACAAGTTGTATTGGTCTAGTCTTGATTCGGTGCATCATGTACACTGGGAACCTTCGAAAAAATTAACAGAGAAGAATACAGAAGAGGTTTTCCCAAAAAAGAAGGTGAAAAGGAAGGGAAAATTGGCGAAGGCTGCAGAGGTGGTGGGGAAGATAATTAAACCGACTTCATCGGCACAGAAAATCCCAAAACGACACCGACAGAGCACCCCACCACCACCAATACATACAGCTGAGACAACAGAGCCGGTCTATCAGGAGAGACCAGAAGATAGAGCGTGTTGTGTCCACGGACGTCCTTGTCCTGACCACGCGAAGGACGACAGAGATGACTACATCGATCGCCGGCTAAGGGCGATCTTGATGGACGATTCTGACAAGGGCTTCTTTGCTACCTTATCCCGGAAGCTCTTTGCTCAGGTGAAGGAGTATTTCGGTCCGAGGCACAGACGATCTAAGAGCCCTCCACAGCAGTCTGTTGGGAGCTACAGGAGAAGCCCTGAGCCACACCGTCACTCTGCAGAGGTTTCTAGCAGACACAGGAGGATTTCGGACTCGCCTCGTCACTCTGCAGCTGCAGCTCTACAGGGACAGCACAATCAGCATAGTCACCACTCTCCTCACATCCCTGAGCGTACCGAGCAGCTGATGCACCTGTTAGGGCAGTCGTTTGACCTTATACCCAACCAAAGCGAGCCACCAATGCAGCCGTGAGGGTATCAGCCTACCTACCAACAGGAGCAGCCGATATTTTTCGGCTATAGCACTAGACCGCTGCATCAGTACGACCCTCCGACGTGGCAGTCTCGATGTTTCAATCTCCCATCTGGCAGCAGTCAGTGTTTCCAGGCGACGGTAGCTGCAGTTTGTTTCACTATGATCAGCAGATTCCTCCTACTTCAGCTCCTACTGACGAGTACACCCCACATGAGCAGCAAATCCCCTACCAGCCTGAGTACCGACAGGAGCAGCCGTTTTTTTCTACTGTTGAAGAAACCACACACGAGCAGCTCAGACGGTCAGTGTCACCCGTGGGCATTCAATGATCGTCATCCTTTAAGGAGTCTCATGAGTTTGATTATGAATTGGCGGAGGAAGACGAGGTTCAAGGTCGTCGTAAGACGAAATCGTCTGCCGCTTTGAAGACGCCTTATGTACCCATGACTCCAAAGAACGTGAAAAGGTTGATGTCTATGTACAAGAAGCATAGACAATCGGGCACCGATGCTACAGTCATAATTCAGTCGACTGGACACAAGGTTGCACAATCTATTTTCGACCGTCTGGAGGATAAGCGGCAAATGATGTGGGCAGAGGTACAATTCTATCTTTGTTACCATAATTAAAACTTATTTGTAATAAATTATACTTATTAACTAATTATATCTATTGTCCTTATAATAAATTTAATAATACGAATATATTAGGCAAATCAAATTTGTAAGAATTCGCTCTTTTATAATAAGTATAGATAAATTAATCTATCTATCTATACGTATTATAAAAGAGCGAATTTTTACAAAATTGATTTACCTAGTATATCCCCTTTATTATATTTATTTTAAGGTTAATAATGTAAATTTATATTATTAAAAAATCCTAATTATATTAAAAGTCTATCCGTAACTATTTTAAATAATATATATTACTTTGTTTTCATAAGTTTATTAATGGTTTAAATACACAAAGTGCCCTCCTATAGTCATATATAATAGAGGTAATTCATCCATATAGCCACTTTGACTAGGTTGATTACAATAGTTGTCAATGAACTTAATATGGTTAAATTCTAGCCAAAAAATGTGTTTTTTGGACCAAAATACCCTTACATATCATTTTTTCTCCTTTTCTCCTCATCTCTTTTCCTTTTTCTCTTTCTTCTCTCTTTTCTTCTCTCTTTTCTTCTCTCTCTCAACCATGTTTCTTCTGCTGCAACTTTCTTCTTCATTTTTTTTTCTTCTCTTCTTCCTCCCGTCGCCGCCGCCCCTCCCGTCGCCATCGTCCCGTCGTCGCTGCTCTCTCTCTCTTCTTCTCATCGCCGTCGCTCTCTCTCTCTAGATCTGTTATTGCTGCCTCCACTCTACGACTTTCTCTCCCAGTCTCGTTTCCTCCGCCTCATCTACTCCGCCTCGTCTCCTCCGCATGGCTTCCGAAAGCGGCCGCGACGAGCAGCCCGATGGAGAAGAAGAACTAGTTCCCTCCTATTTCGGCGACTACAGAGAAGAAGAAGAAGATGGAAGAAAAGAGAAAAAGGAAGAAAAAGGTAGAAGAAGAAGATCTGCAGATCTGGTTTCGAAACTGAAAATTTTAAGTGTATGTTGTTGCGAATTTTGAAATTCACAACATAATATACGAATTTCGTATATAGTGTTACGAATTGTGAAATTCGTAACAAACTGTGCATTTTGATTCGTTTATTTCAAGTTACGAATTTCAAAATTCGCAACAACATACACTTAAAATTTTCAGTTTTGAAACCAGATCTGCAGATCTTCTTCTTCTACCTTTTTCTTCCTTTTTCTCTTTTCTTCCATCTTCTTCTTCTTCTCTGTAGTCGCCGAAATATGAGGGAACTGGTTCTTCTTCTCCGTCGGGCTGCTCGTCGCGGCTGCTTTCGGAAGCCATGCGGAGGAGATGAGGCGGATGAGACAAGGCGGAGGAGACGAGGCGGAGGAGATGAGGCGGAGGAGACGAGACGGGGAGAGAAAATTGTAGAGTGGAGGCAGCAATAACAGATCTAGAGAGAGAGAGCGACGGTGACGGGAAGAAGAGAGAGAGAGCGGCGACGACGGGACGATGGCGGTGGCGACGGAAGGGGCGGCGGCGACGGGAGGGAGAAAAGAAGAAAAAAAAAATGAAGAAGAAAGTTGCAGCAGAAGAAACACGGTTGAGAGAGAGAAGAAAAAAAGAGAAGAAAGAGAAAGAGGAAAAGAGATGAGGAGAAAAGGAGAAAAAATGATATGTAAGGGTATTTTGGTGCAAAAAATACATTTTTGGCTAGAATTTAACCATATTAAGTTCCTTGACAACTATTATAGTCAACCTAGTTAAATTGGCTATATGGATGGATTACCTTTCATTATTTTTAAATATGGAACAATGGACTGGAAAGTTGGGACCAATTGAGTTAGAAAGAACAGTGAAGTTTCTCTTGAGAATTGAGATTGTCAATATCAACCCTCGCCCTCACAAATCGAGCCAGGCGTGAGTTAAACAATCCAAATCCAGACAATTGAATCGAACCAAACTAAAATATAAATTTCGATTAAGATTTTTTGGATTTTAGGATCGAATTTAATTTCTTTGAAATTTTGGATTTTCGGATTATTTCATATTAGTGTTTTAAGCAAATTGTTTCAGAAGATGAAGACGAGAGAGTAAATATGAATATTATATTGTGCATGAATCATTTTTTTGGTTGACCATACATGAATAACTAGAAACAATTAAACCAAAATTTATTAGCTAAAATCATGTAAATATCGAGATAGGTTTAAAGTCAACTCATGAAAAAAATACTTGGAACACTCAATACTGGATTAGTTTGACTGAGAAGTATTCCCCGACATAATTGAAGTACAGAAGAAAGATGGACTAAAACGCTGGGAGCAATCGAATTAGAAACAATTTGCACCGGAGGAGATCTCAGCCATGGTGCTCGCCAACATGAAGGAGATCGCGGAGGCCTATCTCGGATCGCCGGTGAAGAACGCCGTCGTGACAGTGCCTGCTCAGTTCAACGAGTCTCAGCGCTATGCCACCACCACCGCCGGAGTCATCGCCGGCCTCAATGTCATCAGGATCGTCAACGACCCCACTTGCGCCGCCATCGCCTATGGCCTCGACAGAAGAATAAAAGGCAGCAACACCTCCAGAGAGAGAAACGTGCTTGTTTTCGACCTCGGCGGCGGCACCTTTGATGCGTCTCTGCTCACGATTGAGGAAGGCATTTTTGAAGTGAAGGCTACCGCCGGCGATACTCACCTCGGAGGACTGGATTTCGACAAAAGAATGTCGAATCACTTGGCGGCGGAGCAAGAGGAAGCACAACAGGGACATCAGCCGGAGCCCCAGAGCTCTCCGGCGGCTCACGGCCGCTTGCGAGAAGGCCAATATAGCCCTCTTCTCTACTCTTCGAACTACCATTGAGATCGATTCGTTGATTGATGGCATCGATTTCTACACGACCATTACTCGTGCAAAATTCGAGGAACTCAACTCGGATTTGCTGAGATCGTGTATGG
The DNA here is from genome assembly GCA_029490685.1 of Schizonepeta tenuifolia. Classification (NCBI taxonomy): domain Eukaryota; kingdom Viridiplantae; phylum Streptophyta; class Magnoliopsida; order Lamiales; family Lamiaceae; genus Schizonepeta; species Schizonepeta tenuifolia. The sequence goes on along the minus strand of CM055960.1, from coordinate 47,256,851 downwards.
TGCTGGTGGAGATGTGCTTGAGAGATGCAAGGATGGAGAAGAGCAGCGTCGACAACGTCGTTCTCGTCGGCGGCTCGACGAGAATTCCAAAGGTTCAGCAGCTGTTGCAGGAGTTTTTCAACGGGAAGGAGCTCTGCACGAGCATCAATCCAGACGAGGCCGTAGCCTACGGCGCCGCCGTACATGCCGCCATCTTGAGCGGCGAAGGCAATGAGAAGGTGCAGGACCTTCTTACTCTCGACGTCACGCCGCTGACCCTTGGTTTTGAGGCTGCCGGAGGAGTCATGACTGTAGTGATTCCGAGGAATACGTGTATACCTACGGTGAAGGAGCAGATTCTGTCGACGGATTTCGACGGCCAGACCGACGTTGTGATCCGGGTTTACGAGGGCGAGAGAGCTTTTACTAAAGACAACAATCTTATAGGGAGGTTTGTGATCGCCGGAATTGCGCCGGCGGCGGCTGCAGGTGTTGTTCAGATCAAAGTCCGGTTCGACATTGATGGGAATGGATTATTCAACATGACGGGGGAGGAGATGGCCACGGGCAAGAAGATGGCCGTTTCCGGCGAGAGGGGGAGGCCGTCCGGGAGAGAGATTGAGAGAATGGTGAAAGAAGAGATTAAGGCGGGGGGAATGGGAGCATAGGAAGAGAGTGGAGGCGAAGAACAGATTGGAGGATTATGTTTATGAGATGAAGAATGCGATCAGGGATGAGAGGATTGCGGCGAAGGTGGGGGCGGCGGAGGTGAAGGCGGTGGAGGATGCGGTTAAGTCAGCTACGGAGTGGGTGGATGCAAATCAGCTTGCCGGAGTTGATGAGTTTGCAGGGAAGATGAAGGAGGTGGAGAGCATTTGCAATGCGGTGTTTGCCACGGCATTCCTCTCGTGGTGTCACCGGTCATGATGCATAGTAGTTCTCCGCAAAGACTTGTGTCACACGATCGATAGTCAACTTGGATCCAAATTCGGGACATATTTATTATTACTAGTACTAGTATTTTCATTAATCTTGGATACATCAAGTTGGATTTTATGTGCTACGGCACGTTGAGCAAACCACGATGGTTACCATCATGGGCATGCCCACTGTAGGCAAACATGAGAGTGATATTTTCACTTGCTCTTTTCAATCTCATTCAACTATAATTACTTACATCTTAAATAAGTCCAAATAACATATAAAATAAGTTCAAATATTTACAAAAAAGAGAATTTAGTGATGTTGTCGCTCCCAATACGAACCCTCTACTCCTAACCAAATTATTCTAGTTGCAACATTTAACCTATACTGCTCAATGTATATATCATTAATTGACACATTACGATATGTCACTGTTAAATTGATGAGACGATCAACATACATAAGGGCGTAGGGGCCACAATTTGTCCCGTCAGTCTGGATGAATTGCTCCTCCTCAGGCATCTTAATCAACCTAGGAGGGTTTTTGAGCCTTTGCATGTGGCTATTTTGCTCCCAGAAACCTGATGCCAGCAGCAGTCGAGGTAAGAGATATGTGACACACTGTAATTGCTCCTCGCGCATTATCGTGGCCCTGTGATGGATCATGGCCGAGTCAATAGCTCGACAGTCCATTCCTTCAGATAGATGCGTATCGAACCCAATGAATCCCCCCGATATTGCACACTGTTATGACTTGTACACGACAAGGAGCAATTTAACTATATTAAAAAAAAATTATAGTAAACTACAAATAAGATATTATTTGAAAATATAATCAACTTATATGGTTAGCATTCCACCAAGTCATTGCTAATTTGCTTTCTGTATCATCAACCATTCCATTACCCAATTTTCTTTCTCATGCCATTAACATCAATAGGGTACAATTTATTCCACTCATTTTGCAATGCATTCTAGTAATACAATCAACATTGACATAAATCAAAGAGAATATTAATATAATCAATAAATCAAGATTTACATAAATCGAAGAGAAATACTTACATAGAAATCACAACCGACTATAATGATGGTTGCCTCACATACTCCATCAGCTATCAACCTATCTAAATACCTCACCTTGAATTGCATATAGTTTAGGTATAGCTCTATCTCCTGCAATGTTATTTTATTTTGTTGGTTAATATACAAACAAGTTTCAATTATCGTAATAAAGATAGAATTGTACCTCTGCCCACATTATTTTTCGACTATCCTCCAGACGATCGAAAACAGATTGTACAATAACGTGGCCAAGCATCTTAATTTCAATTGTAGCATCGTCTCTTGATTTTCTATGCTTCTTGTACATATGTTTCAACCTCTTCATGGCCTTTGCAGTCATGGTCACATAAGGTGTCTGCATGGCGGCAGACAGTCTCGTCTTATGACGACCTTGTATCTCGTCTCGCTCTGCTAATTCGTAATCAAGCTGATGAGACTCCTCTGAGGATGACGACCACTCAATATTAACAGGTGAAATAGGTCATCTGAGCCGCTCGTGTGTGGTGTCCTCAACAGTAGGAAACATCGGTTGCTCCTGCTGGTAGGCAGACTGGTGGGGAATCTGCTGCTTATGTGGGGTGTACTTAGCAGTAGGAGCTGAAGTAGGAAACATCTGTTGATCATACTGTAAGTGACTGCTGCTGCCGTCGCTTGAAAACACAGACTGTTGTTGCCAGATAGGAGGTTGAAACATCGGAGGCTGGTACGTCGGAGGGTTGTACTGATGCAGTGATCTACTACTATAGCCGAAAAACATCGGCTGCTCTGCTGGTAGGCAAGCTGATACCCCCACGGTTGCATTGGTGGTTCGCTCTGGTGGGGTATAAGGTCAAACGACTACCCTAACACGTGCATCAGCTGCTCTGTACGCTCAAGGTTGTGAGGAGAGTGGTGACTATGCCGACTGTATTGTCCCTATAGAGCTGAAGCTGCAGAGTGACGAGGCGGGTCAGGAATTCTCCTGTGTCTGTTAGAAATCTCTGCAGAGTGACGGTGTGGCTCAGGGCTCCTCCTGTAGCTCCCAACAGACGGCCGTGGAGGGCTCTTAGATCATCTGTGCCTTGGACTGAAGTACTCCTTCACCTGAGCAAAGAGCTTCCGGGATAAAGTAGCAAATAAGCCCTTGTCAGACTCGTCCATCAAGACCGCCCTCAGCCGGCGATCGATGTAGTCGTCTGTGTCATCCTTCGCGTGGTCAAGACAAGGACATCTGTGCACACAACACACTCTATCTTCTGGTCTCTCCTGATACACCGGCTGTGTTGTCTCAGCTGTATGTACTTATGGTGGGGTGCTCTGTCGGCGTCGTTTTGGGATTTTCTGTGCCGATGAGGTTAGTTTAATTATCTTTCCCAGAACCTCCGTAGCCTTCGCCAATTTTCCCTTCTTTTTCACCTCCGTAACCTCTCGTTCTATATACTTCTCTGTTATTTTTTTTCAGAGGTTCCCAGTGTACATGATGCACCAAGTCAAGACTGTACCAATACAGCTCCATAGTGTCTTCCACGAGAACAAACATCGGGATATGTATGACAAGACCCTAAACAATTTATGTAAAATTATTATTAGATCATAAATTAAACATGTAATATAAATGATAAAATATTATAAAAATAAAGGGACGTACCTCTTTATCGAAGAACGTGCTGAAATCTGCCTTGAAGAGTCTTGTAGTCCACATAAAATATCGAGGAACTCTACCGGCGGTTGCTCGGGTTCCACAATACTCTCCCAACAAAGGAATACACTCGTAAGACCAAATTTGTAAAACTCAAACCGGTCCGTAAAAGTGATAAGTTCCAATCTGCGCTTGGTCGGGTTTCTTGGCAGTGTTGTTGATGTAGTAAGTGAATGACTGATATGTGTAATCACCCCAAGAAAACTCTTCCCAACTTACCAGATCCTCAACTAATGTCCATGCCTATTTCTCGGTCTCCATGTCACGGTCCCGACAAAGGAGAAATAGGTAGAAAACCTAGAGCTTGGCTACCTTCACATAGTCTGCGAAGTCGTCTCCCAAATTTAAGGCGTTGAACATATCGCGCATGTCTCTGACTTTAGTTTTGCGGCCTTTGAATACTCTATGGAAAAGACTGTCAGGCCGGAGGAGATGTCTCTCATTTGGGTCAAAATATGTCCTTCCAAAATTCAATCCAGTAATGCACGCATATTCGCGTACGGTGAAGCGGAGGGTTTGCCCGAAAATTTAGAACCACGTCTCATCCCGGGGGATCTCATCACCCGTCAACTGACGGGCCCATAAGTGATGTAGGACACTGTTTGTACTTCCAATTCTCTTATATTTAATGTAATTACCAACAACTCCCGCCGTAAATTCATTATACACTTCTTGATACCGTCTTGGATTACCCGCAAAGTGTCGAAATACCTTCGTTATTTCTTTGAATACGGTCTCATGACAATATAAATTCAATAATTTGTTATGATGACGCAATGTCGGTCTCATCCATTCACAACCGGGCTGCAATATAAACACACAAATCATAAGGAAGGAAGTTTGAGCGCTCAAACCAACAAAATCACAAAACACAAATCCTATAAAATAGTCTCTGGTCAACCCATGACGGGGCAACCCATGTCGGGGCTGCCCATGATGGGGCTACCCACGCTGAGGCAATCCACGGTGGGGTCACCCACGACGGTGCCACCGTGGGTACATAAACACCCACCGTGGACAGCCCTGTTTCTCACATTTCAAACCTAAATTTCAACGACAAATCTTAGAAATAACACTACCAATACTCATACAATCATGTACATTGTTCTCATATTTAATAAATCGGACATAAACACACATTTAAAAACATACATTCGATCTTTACAAAATTCAATTTCGTGGGTTGAGAGAACTAAGCGGCGGTTTGTTTTCGCATAAATTTACTTCCTCCTCGCCGGAATTAGATGTTGACGCCATCGACTCCCCATCGTGGTCGAATTGGCTACTCATTGCCAGCGTGTGTGTGTGTGTGTCGTAGAGGGTGAGAGTCGTGGGTGAAAGACGGCTGTGTATCGAGGGTTGAAAGAAAAAGAGAGAGAAGGAAAATGATGTGTGGGGTGGGGTAGTGGGGGGGACCGATAGATAGTGTTTTTTTTTTTTTTTAATTTTTTTTGTCTTTTTCTTATTTGTTTTATTTAAAGTATGGGTGATTTAGTCTTTTAAATAATTTTGATATAGAAAACTTATACTCTTATAAAAGAGTGCAAAAACTTCTACCTTTTATAAAAAAGTATTTAAAAAGAGTTGCCCTAAAAGTAATACTAATATGAAGGAATATATGGAAAATAAAAAGAGCATTTTTTTCCTTTTTTTAGACATTTTCATTTCTTTGGGTATTATTATTAGCAAAAGAAAAGAGTAAAAAGCATAATAAACTCCTATTTTTTAAAATCTGCATAAAACACCCTTATGTTCTTTAAATTGTAGTATAAAATATCCTTTGTTTTCATAAACTCTGCACATGCACTTGCCCCTCTGTCTACTACCCTTAACATTGTTCCTTAATGTGCTAACGTGTTTCACACTTTTTCACCCTTCTTTACCTTTCTTTCACTTATAAGGTGCTTTTCACGTCAAGAATCATCGTAAATTTTCGAAACAAATCACGGTAAACGCTTAGAGTTACAGATCGCTTGATGACATAGTGTGCTTAATTTCTCTTTTTATTTGATTTTATTTGGACAACATATGAATTTGATGAAAAAATAGTGAGCATATCTTCAAAACCTTTTATTTCAGTCAAAATTAGCGTATGATCGTTGCTAAAATCATAAGAACAAATTTCGGTGAGATAATGAGAATCGAGAACAATTAATTTATTTGGTCAAGAGGATTTCAGTTTGAGGGTTAAAGAAAAAGAATAATTGTTGAGGTGCAATGCAAAACGGTCGAGGATAATGATACAATCTGAGTTTGGAAACCTAATTAAATTTTCTTGAATTATTTTGTTATCAAATCAACTCCTAACAAGTTCTAGACACATGAGATGGCCTCTTTGCCTTCAAATCCTTTAATACTTGTTGAACCTCAATTCTTTGTCTACCATGTTATGTACCTCATTTTATTATTAATTTTAACCTCCATCAAGTTAATCGAACAAGTAGTTCAAGACTATTCGCAGTGGGTGTCTCGATGGGCCGCCTCGTGACACCCATGCCCTCGAGACACCCCACTGCAGGCCATCGCGGTTCGAGACCGTCTCGCCCCCTCGAGACCGTCTCGATACAGGCACGCGCTGTGACTTTTTCTTTTTCTTTTTTTAAAAATGGCGCGTGCAATGTAAAAAAAAAATGTCCAACGGTCAATTTTTGCACCACAACGGCTATTGCCGATTTTTATTTATTTATTCATTTTCTACCTATAAATCTACCTCATTTCACACCATTTCTCACAAATGTTTCCACAAATTCTCCCTCAATCACCTCTCATACTCCCTCAAAATGGATTTAAATAATTTGTGGTTGTCGTCGTGGTGTCCCCCGAAATGATGGACGAAGCATACAAAGCATACACGCATATGGGGCTTGATTCTATCAACCTCAACTCGTCCGTCGGTGAGTCCTTCCAAAATGTCGTAGGTGACGAGGAGAGTTCCTCGTCCAAGCCGGTGCCCTCCACCGCGAGTCGCAAGAGGGCGGCCAAAGGCAAAGGCAAGCCACAGACCGATCTCACCCTCGCTGTCGTCGCCTCTCCTCCTGTAACAACTTTCGAAGCGTAGATTAATAGTCTTAAATGTGATTATGCATTCTTAAGTGCTTTCTAAATGTTATTATATGTGATTATATGAGAATGTGTGTGATAAAAATTTTCGAGAATAAATGTTCTCGTGAAAATTTTCAAAATACCCCTAAGGGTAAAATAGTAATTTTTCTCGTTTCGGCAACTCGAAACGAAGATATGATGAGTTATATGAGTTTAAGAACGTGAGTTTGAGTATGAGTTTGAATTTCGGAATTTTCCGAGATATTTGACTTTTGAGATGAATAGTAAGTTTGACCGAAAAGTCGACTCCAGTCAATGAGCTCTTATTTTAGTCTAATCAGTGTCATTAGACTCTAAAATTTATTTTAAGACTAATGAAGCAAGTTGGAGAATTTTTCGAGATCGTTTGAATCGAGTTTGAATTTTATTTTGAAAGAATGCTTAAGTGAATAATAACTTTTTACGATTTTCTTCGTTATTCGGAATTTATATATAAAAGTTGGGCTCTTTTGAATCTATAAATTATTTTATGACGAATGGTGAAATTTAGAGTGAAATCCAATGTCTACAATTTAAGTTATAAGCCTTATAAGTCGAGTCGACGAATATGAATAGTGAATTTTCCCGTTTTCTTCGTTTCTTGGAATTTTGATTCGAAACTTAGGTTTTCCGAATCTATAAATTAATTTGTGAGTATTGATGCGAAGTAGGGTGAATTTCAATGTTAGGAAAGTGCCGAAAATGAATTTATAAGTTGAAAGAGTTAGATATTTTTTAGGCGGATGTTTTATACCATAAAATCTTTTCTTTCGGGGATTTTTACCCGATAAAATTCATCTAGACAAATCTAGATCTCCCTCTCATCTCTCACACATATATGTCGGCCCTCACAACATCATTTATACCCATTTATTTCTTTTGATCCTTTTCTCAAATCATACTCTCAAATCTCTACTCTCCTTTATTTCCCACTCTCACCCTAGGAGGTGAATTACACTCTCTCTTATCCTCCCTCTATCACACGGTTTTCCCTCACTTTTCGCCCTATAAATAGCACCCCAAATGATCCTTGTTCTCATCCCATCTCTCACCAACACATGCATACACAATCTCTCTCATTTCCCACGGTTTTCAACCCTCTCTTTTCTCCATAATCTGCCGAAAATTTCCAGCAACCATAACCTTCATATTTCTTCCATCCAAGCTTAAGGAAGGAGCTAGAGTTGCGTGGAATAGAGCCTAGTATAATCGAGCAAGCCAAGAAGCAAGGTTTTCACCTCTAACACCATGATTTTCATGCTTTATTTCCCTAGAAATTTCAAAATTTTCTGCACCAATATTATGAGATATTGAGCTTTGATATTTAGGGATTTTCTCTATGATCATGCATGCTATCTATGCACTGGGAAAGAATGAAGAAATTCCAAACTATGCATGTATGCATGCTAGAGTCGTAGGTTAGGATTTTAGAGGGATTGCATGCTTTTGAATTTTAATCTTGATATTATGATCATGCATGTGTTTAAAGATGTTAGTATGATGAAATAATGAAGAAAAATCCATGAAGGAATTATCTATGCAAAAATCGAAAATTATGAGGAATAAGAGTTTTGCATGCTTTAAGTTACTTTATGATATTGATGATAGAAATAATGATATATGAGCATGAATGGATGATCTAGATAAGAAAATAAGCATGTTATGAAAAAGATCACTTGAGAAAGACGATGAATAGTAAAAGTAAATTTTTGAATTATAATTTGTATGCTTAAATTTGAGGTGGAAAATCTATAGTTTAATATGTTGGATTGATAATACATGAATAAATTGAAGCTAAGAGCTTATTGTTGAATTTATAGTTAGGACCGAAAATTAAGGTCTAGAGGAATAAAATTATAATTCTTATGTTTTAATTAATAACTTGATGAATTAAGATTTAAATTAAAATTATATTAAGAATAAGTAATCCATCAACCAAAAAAAAGAGAGAGAAATTATAATCTTAATTAGAAGATTCGAATCATATGAAGAAGTAAAGTTAGGAATTTTATTCCTATAGCTATATGAATCAACTAGGGTTATAAATGAAACTATATTTAGAATAATCTTAAGTTATGGAGGAATTGAAGAAATAATTTCCCTAGCATAGGAAATAAGAAATTTCGAAGTAAGTAAAGCATAATAAATTGTGTTTTAAACTTCTTAAGTCCAAATGAATGAGTTAAGCTAAGGAAAATGAAATTTAAATTAAAGGAACAAGATAAGAAATTAAAATCGAGAATCGGTTGAATTATAAGAAAAATCCTAGTTAATTAAGCTAATTGAGAAATAAATAATGATTTTACATTCCTAAAACTAAAAGATAAAATCTATGAAGGAAATGTACAAATAGAGTTGTTATAAGTAAAATAAGACAATTGAATTAATAAAATTAAGTGGGAGTTAATACTTCATAATAAAATCTGAAAATTTCAAATAAATTAGGAACTTATGTTTTTAAGAGGAATTGGATAAATTGATGTTATAAGAACTCAATTGGAGTAATTATAAGTATATTAGTAAGTGAAAATATTGAAAAAGATTAAGAATAAAGAAAATAAAGTTGTGCAGTAAATTAAAAACGATAACTGAAAATTTTTGGCTAAGTAAAAGTTGTAATGGATGTTATTAATGTAAAGTTGAGATTAAAACAAGTAAGATAGCCACTTGAATCACCTAATTTGGAGTTCATATGACCAAGTATGCAAAAGTCAACCAAATCGTTAATTAAGGTTAACTAATCCGAAAATAAATAAACTTAGCTAAAGAATTAAAAGGGTTTAAATAATTAATTCAAGGATATTAGAAGTGGAATCGAGCAAAAATAAACTCTTATTAGCAAAAGAGACGAATACTAGAATTTAATAAGAATAAATAATATTTTCTTGATTTACGTGTCCAAAAATATAATCGAATGTAAAATTGTTCAATTGAAACTATTTTAAGTAACTTATAAAAATTTGAGAATATTCGGAGCACGTCTCTCTCTCTCTCTCTCTCTCTCTCTCTCTATATATATATATATATATATATATATATCTCTTGGAAAACATACCAAACGATGACTCAATAAAAGTTGAATAAAGTTTTGAATTCAAAAATAAAAAGTATATTTAAAATCCTTGATTTTTTCTAAGTGGAATGAAGTTAATTCCATAAGAAAACGAGAACTAAAAATCCGAGCTAAAAGTCGAGCAAGATAATAGAATATAAATAATAAATATTTATACAAGTGTTGCATGAATAATCATGTGTCATGTATTATATGTTGTGTATGAATAATGATATGTTATGTGTGCATGATTAAGCATATTTCTTGAATTTGTTTGAAATAAATTGATTACGGAAATTAATAGTAATCAATTTGACTAAGTTATAAGTTATTGGTTTTGATAAATAAAGTGCATGAACATATATTCTTTCCTTAAGAAATTTTGAAGTTTAGGACTTGGGTAGAATTTAAGGACCCGAGCGTTTACGAGTAGATAAATCGAGAGTCTTGAACCCGAGTCATGTAGAAGTCCGAATAAAAGGATTAAGTATTTATTATTTTTCTGAACTCGTCCTTATCGAGTATCATTTTAGGACCGAATGGAAGCGAAAAGTGATTCGCGAAGAAAGGAAAAAAGTCGAGCTAGTATCACCCGACAGGTGGGCTTTTCTAAAATCAAAACAAATGATGTGTGCGCCTATTATTATTATTACGTGCGCTTTCCTAAAGTTAATTTACTTGCCTAAATGTTTCGAATGTTTTGGTATGCAATCATCTACGTGTTGATGAGAATATAAGTCCTGTGGACGCATGGGACAAAAGTCCTGTAAATACGGGACGATGCATGCATTGAATAAATGAGGTGACTGTGAGCCTTGCTTCGGTTGGACCGGTCACGGTGTTCGAGGAGGAGGCCTACTTCTCGGCACCACAAGAAGATGAGTTGTAGATTGATTGATACCTAATATAAGTTAAATGTCGGCAAAATGATTTCAGTAAAGTATAAAATGTTTTGAGCTGTCACAAGTGGTAAACTCTTTTTAAAACTAATATATCTATCTAACCCTTGTGATGCAGCAAAAGAGACAAGTTCAATATATAGCTCTATCGAACAAGTTTTCAACTGTTTTTGGCATGTGTCCACTGAGTACGAAGTACTCAGCCCTGCATGTTATTTCTAAAATGTGCAGGTTAGCTTCGGATGGAGGTGTGAAGTGTGCTTGGGCTGCCGTTGTTAAGATCGAGTCCTTTTTGGTTTAAGCTTCCGGTTACATGTCTTCATACATGTAGCTGTGGGACCTAATTGCTTATGATGTATACATTCGATACTTGAATCCGCTACAACACTGCTTTTTGTTTTACCCTGCTTTTGAATACAATGAGTTTTATGCTCGAAAATTTATTTCCTTATATTCCCGTGATTTCTACTTGATAATATAAATGCTCGTTTGATTATTCTTAAATATTCGGCATGATCTATCCTTGTTTTTGTCTTTTATTTGCCTTATTAAAAGCATGAAATTGTCTTGTTATCGCTTTCAAAACATGATTCTTTGAAACCGAGCATATTCTTTGACGGATGTTTAGTTGTTTCACCCTCACTGTCCAATGGATTCTAGTCGTTTCAATACATTAGAATTCGGGTTGTGACACCTCCCCCCCACCTGCCGACTGATGTCACCAGCAAACCAACGACGACGTGGCAAAATTACACGGTCGGACAATCCTCCGCCGTCGCCCAGATCTGGGTAGAGGAGACGTGCAATTCCATTCTCAGCAAAGATCAACACTCTGAGAAATAATGGGGAAAAGTGGCAGCGAGGTTCAACGCTATGTTCAACGAAGACCTCAACCCGAAGACAGTGAAAAGCTTTTTTGGGCGCGTCTCCGGCTAGGTAAAGGAATGGATGATCGCTTACAGCAAGACGACCAAGAAAAGGTCCAACGGCGCCTCCGACGACATGGTATGCCGAGAAGATATATGCGGCCTATCAAAATAACCAACACTTTAAGCATTTTGGTGCTTGGGAAATCATGCAGAACTATCCCAAATTCCTCACCAAAAATTTCCCGACGTTCACTCTATGAAGCAGACGAAGAATACATCGGACGACGCCTACACCTCATATGAAACGGCGCCTACAACCCACGGCTCAAGCGAGGCGAAAGAAGGGGAAAGCACGCCCCTCCCCACAGGGACCAGACGCGCCGAAGGCAGAGACGAGGGCGGCCAAAGAAAAGGGGAAGAAAAAGGCGAGCAAGGATACAAAGTTAAGGTCATTGATTGACTCGACGAATGTCTGACTAAGCAGTATCGTCGACGCAAAGCACAGTCTGGTCGAGGCAATGATGGCACGTGCTCAGGTGAAGCAAGACGCCACCGACCTAAAGATCATCACTACAAATACGTCGAACATGACGTCGGAGCAGTACCAACTACACATGATAATGGTTGCGGAGGTCAAATAACGTCGAGGATGCGCTTAGTTTTTTTTCCCTAACAATGTATTATTTTATTTATTTCTAATAATGTATTTTTTTATTTCTAGTAATGTATTATTTTTATTTATTTAAATTAATAAAATTATCGAATTTTCTAATTAAAATTAATGTAAAATACATATTCAAAAATTAGATAGAGACACCTCATAGAGATAGTCTTACTGCAAATAACTGTCTCTATATCCATCACACTCCATAGAAACACCCCACTATGAATAGTCTAAATGGATTATGCCGAAATTTATCACCTTTTTACTAGCAGCAACTGGTTAGTGAGAAATAACAGTACTTTTAAGTTTTTTCCCTTTTTTAATTACACTGACTTTCACAATTAGCTTAGGAGAGAGATTATATAACGAGAAGACCTTTTTTTTAGGACGGTAATTTTAACCATTTTTCAATTATAGGCCAAAATTTTGCGGGCTTTCAATTTTAGGACAATATCTAAAATATTGATCAATTTTAGGACAAAATTGAGCCCGATCGGGCTAAGTCGTACTTCAATCTCTCGTGAACTCAAATCTTTGGCCTGATTCCCACTTGGTTGCCAACTAGGCGGTCCATTCATCAATTGTATATATTATTATTACAAAAAAAATTAATTATTCACCCTACAAAGTAAACTCGTCCAGAAAAAGAAAACAAAAACACACAACAACCACCCCAAAGTTGAAGAACCCTAGTCACAATCGATTGCAAATCAGAATTTTTACTACCCTTACTAAATGTAATTGACATAATCGACTCTTGGGGTGGCTGCGGTGTGGTTTTGTTTTCTTTTTCTAGATGAGTTTACTTTGTATGGTGAATAATTAATTTTTGTTTGTAATAATAATATATACAATTGATGAATGGACCGCCTAGTTGGCAACCAAGTGGGAATCGAGCCAAAGATTTGAGTTCACGAGAGGGTGAAGTGCGACTTAGCCCGATCGGGCTCAATTTTGTCCTAAAATTGATCAATATTTTAGATATTGTCCTAAAATTGAAAGCCCGCAAAATTTTGGCCTATAATTGAAAAACAACAAAAGTTATCGTCCTAAAAAAACGTTCTTCTTCTCTTATATAACTCATAACATAAGAGACACACACATATAAGGCCATACTGTGTGATAGTATTTGTTATATTTGGTTTTTTTTTTTTCGATTTGTTGTTTGTTGCTAATGAATTTTTATTTAGTCTGAACCTTATATTAGAATGTCACTTTGATTTTTTTATTATGTACTCTCTCCGTCCCATCAGGCTTGGCCTGTTTTTTTTTTGGCATGGAGTTTAAAAAGAAAATAATTAAAAGTAGAAAATATGTTTAGTGAGTTTTTAAAGTAAAATAAAGTGGGTAGAGAGAGAGAGTGAATAGTGAAATAAAGTGATAAAGTGAAATAAAGTGTGTAGAGAGAGAGTGAATAGTGAAATAAAGTGAGTAGAGAGAGAAGGAGAATAGTGAATGACATAGGAAATGAGATGAAAAAGTATGATGAAAGGTATAAAGTGGATTGTTTAACAAATTAATTATCTTCTAATTATTTCCAAAAAAGGAAATAGGATAAGAATAACAGGACAACCCGAAAAGGAAACAGGCCAAGAATAATGGGACGGATGGAGTAATGACTAAGAGTATTGTGAATTTTATTTATAATTAATTACTTTTGGGTATCACTTGGATCAAAGAGAAATATGAGCTTGAACTATGTGTTCAAAAGTGTAAATTAAAGGAGGCATACATAGAATGTTTGGGGTTATTTTGGACTATTTGCATATTAAGTATAAAAACGTGAACCAATTGCATAGAGCGTGAGTGTTAATCACACTTTGTCACGTTTCACGGAATAGGGTTCTTTGCAGAGCATACGCTAACTCATATGTCGTTGCCTAGGTTCATCGGAGTCTGTGAAAAAAGGGGAACTCCCTAGCCTGGTCTGTACCTCGCTGAAATGCGAAGATTCCAGAGAAGATGTATTGGATACCCATTCCATAGAGGTCGACCTTGAAGCAAGCCGCCTGCCGTAGGTGTGGCTTCTATCGGCCACCCCTACTTGGACTACACTTGCCCAACAACAAGTTGAGCTGCACCTACTGTGTTCTCTGACCTTTTAGCACGTGCTTAGCCGCTGACGTAGGGCCACAATCTCGTAAACTCTCACTCGTAGGAAAGCAAACAAACAAACGGAAGCTAGAGAGCCTTATATCCATTGATGAGATCAAATTTTGTATGATTTTCTAAATCGAGTCGTTTTGTGTATTTTTGTTTGTCCTTAGTGTCTGGGAAGACACATTGTGAAGGCAGGGACGTACAGGGCAAACCATGACGAAACTGGGCAGGAAAGGGCAAGAAATGACCAAATTCCGCAAAAGACATTTTGGGCACAGATACGAAGCACTTTGGGCAAGGAAATGATGCTCGCAGCTTGGCCAATGAAGCAGACATTCAGAACTAAAGTTGATCGCTTCACAACCTGACCAAATCAAGTACCGTGCGAGATCAAGTCATTTGGGCAAGAAAAGATGCAAAAAGGCCAAGGCGTAAGGCAGAGCACAGAAGAGAGGTAGGAGTACACGTCTTAGGCATGGAGATCTGCGACAGTCCAACATATAAGGAAAGAGTGCGGAGCAAGAAAGAGATTAACTTACAAGGGAAGAGTGCGGACCAAGTAAAAGACCAACCTTATCCAAGTAGCCAACAAGGAAGGAATTAATTCCTTCTTTATTTATGAAGATTCGTCCACAAATCAAATTTACTAAATAAGGAAAGTCTCTTGGTCAACAAAAGCTACTGGAAGGATTGACAGCTGGCAGACAGCTCGCCCAAACCTAGTTGTTATCAACTTACCTAATGGGCTGAGCCTCCAAGACCGACGAATTTCACCTCTATAAATACTCCTAGATAGCAAGCCTCATGGATCTTTGGGAATATCTCCTTTATCTTTGAATCTTTTAGTTTCTTATCTTCTTTAGTCTAGGGTTTTCTTTCTTTTGTTCAAGAGTTTGCCCCTTCGGGGGCAAACTAACTTTTGTACTTTGTTGCCGGCGATGTTGGTATCGTCCGGAGTTATTTTAATTATAGTTTTTTTCTATTTCGTTCTTTCTTTTCTTGTTATTTACTTTATGCCTAAGTAGTTATACAAATCTGCGTTTGGGTAAGATGGCGCTGCATAAGCATTAAATCGTGATGTTGATTTGGGCAAGGGGAAAGCTATATATATGTGTGTTCCCAAGGCGTTAGGTCATGATTCTAAAGTGTTTTGTCTGTCCCAAGAGGTCGTCCAGCCGGCGGGCAATTGGATGCAGACAGATCCCTTAAAAGTGAGGTAGTTTAGACCAACATGGACCGGGAGAGAGTTACCCTACGCTCCTTGAAGGCGGTAACTCTCAGGTTAAACTTGGGTGGAGCTGATCGAAGTACGCTGGTTCTGGTGAAAAGTCGGAGCGGGATCCTCGTATCTCATAGGGCCGGAACGAGTTCGTCTAGTGCCCAAAGCTGCTTGTTTTAATCTTTACCCCTTGAGGAATGCTCGGGGGTGAGTTGGGCAAGTTAGGAAGCCTGGGGTGGGAATACCACGCAGGATTCACAAGTAAGGACGAGCTGGGCAGATCGTGGTTGTGGGCGTGACAACGTGACAGTAGGACCATGACGCGGTTTGCCTATAGCCATTGATATACATACTTACCATATATCCTTGCAACGATGAAGACGTCTTGTTTATGCAATCGACTCAACACCTAAATTCAGGTTTGTCTTTATCTTTTATTTATGTTTTAGTTTAGATTTATTTTCCTATTTGGCCAAGATGAGTCTGTGCAGAACCTCTAAACCTTTGGATGACCCGTGACCAAAGAGAAAGCTACACCAACTTCTCGTGGGATCGACCCTATACTTACTGCTAGCTGATCCTGGTAGTAAGAAATAGGATAATTATAAATGTATTTTGTACGTGACTAAATGACGGTCGCGTCACCATACGTTTTAGATGTTAGATTTGACCTTCTTATCGAAGAAATGCACCTAGTGATTCCTATTGAGAAAGACACTAGCTCAGTAACGCACATATTGAATGTTGTTTCGCTCCTCTTCTTACAGTCGAGCCACTTCATTACCTATTTTCTTCTATTGTGTCGGATGTTGAATTTGCAACGTATAGAAGATTTTTCCATTTTTCTTGATACCAGGGTTTCAGCTTCCAATCTTGAGGGATATTATGCTTCTACTTTTACAAGGTAGTCGTATTTTGCCATCTTATAGGTGGTAGTTCACCCCCTTAGCAAGCTTCGGGGCACAGAGAAGGTGGCTAAGCATGAGCGCGGCAGCGCGAACAACTTGTAAGCTAAATTGTTGCTATTATTACTTCTGTTGCTAAGCATGAGCACGACAGTGCGAACGTTGCTAACCTGTAAGATTAGTTAATAGAATCCATACGGACCTCTTTAACCGAAGCTACTATAACGACTTCCATCTGAGTGCATCCGAAGATAGAAGCATATGAATACATGAGGGTGTTTTATGCAAATTATTGAATATAGGGGTGTTTGTGCAGACTTTAAAGAACATGGGGTGTAACACCCTGCAAACCCGACCCTAGGAAAAATGGGATTAATAAAATTTTTCCCCTAACAAGATAAATAGGTCTCTTATTCCCGGAAGTTTTAAAAGAAAAGCCTCTCTCTCTCGAAAAGATGAAGACTTTATTTATGAGTTATAAGAAGAAATAATTTCGAAACAAAAACATGATATTTTTATATGTTTCGAACATCATATTTTCATGCAAGCACGAACATGTCACGTTATTTGAATGAATAAGAAGTTTCATCTCATATATTGCATTATATCCGAGTATGAGCATTTTTGCAAGATAAATTATTGAGCTCAACAAAATAAAATACGAGTCGATCAAGAAGTCATACCCGGATAAAATTATAAGATGAATAATACGTGACTATGTGCTTGAGTGTGGAAGTAATCACTTGCAAGTGGGTGCATTAAAATAAGTTGAGTACTAGATAGAATAATACATGTTATAACTTGCAAGTGGGATGATTAAAATAAAAAGAAGTAGAATGAGAGAGAGAGAGAGAGAGAGAGAGAGAGAGAGAGATCGGGTAAGAGAGGGAGAGGGAGAGAGGGAGAGGGAAAACTACCCACTATATACACTCCATCATTGCCATACCACCATTTTCAACCTTCTTTTGAATCCCACCAATGCATGTCCTCTATTCTTTTACACCCTTCTCCCCACCACAAGCAAACCATCCCTTCACCCCTTTTATTTGACTTCTTGGGCAGCAAACTCCCACTCACACACACCACTCCATCATCCTCATTCATCCTCTAGCACCATTTTTACTCTAACACCTAAACTTCCACCTTTTCTTCTTCATTCATCTTCACCTCCATCTCTTGCCATCATTTTTCAACACCAAGAAGGGCTCGAGGAGGGGAAGAGAGAGTGTTGGGTAAAATGCCTAAAACTAGCTTCTATGTTCTTCATCTTCATTCTTCTCTTAGAAAATGCATGATAGGTGGTGAAAATGTGTTTGCATGTTAGAAATAAGGTGTGAGAAGGACCAAGATGGAGGTTTAGCTCTTGGATCCTCAAGCTATCTTGCTATTTTTGTTCAAATCCATGAGATCTATGCATTTCTATGCTCTACATGTGTTCTAGACCAATTGCATGTTAGGGTTTCTCTTTTGATTTGAAAGATCTATGATATTAACATGATATATGAGTAGATCTAGGGTTTATGTGGCTGATTTGTAGATCCTTATGTGTGTTTGTGTTAGATCTTTAAGAGTTCAAAATTTTCTGCTCAAAAAGTTTGTCATCTTCAAAGAAATGCGGCCCTAGAAACCTTAGCAAATGATCTTTTATTGAGCTGAATTTTTATTATGTTGTAGCCCTATATGTCTTCTTTAACATATCCAAAAATCAGAATTTTTCGTTGAGCCAAACTCCTTCTACACGTCGAACTATTTACTGACCTCTTCCCAATTGGACAGTTTCCCTTCTTTGGCTAATATCTCTTTGGTCCCTTGTGATATGAGCATGTTGCTTTTTAGAATCATATAGTAGACATCCTAAGGTTTCCAATGCTATAAAGAAGTCAGTTTTTCATCAAGGGATGTGTTTTCCATGAATTTTCTTGTAGAGCTCATGGGCAGAAATTTCCAGAAAAATTCCAGAAACTCTCCTATTTAGTAATCTGCCCCAAAATCGAGTTTTGACTAATATGAATATCTCCAAAATGATTTTATTCACTTGAAAGTAGTATTTTGGTCAGTTTAGGATGTTTGTTCAAAAGGACAAATCGACCGAAGGTCGTTTGCTATTTTTACGAAGCCCCGATTGCGTTTTGTGCATTAAAATCTATTTCCGAAGAATTTCCTTATTATTGTTATTTTATAAAATTATTTATATATATATTTCTCCCCAAAAGTCAGTTTATAAATTATTTGTAAGTTTTATTTTATAAAAAATTTTTTTATAAATTAATTATCTATTTTCTAAATAAATGGACTTGGACCTTTTTATTCCTTGTTCAACTAAAATTTCTTTTGGATTGGGCCAGTAGGATTTGAGTGTTGGGCCCAATCTCCTATTTGGCTAAATGTGTTAAGACTAAGCTCATATATTTTGTTTGATTATGTATGCTCTTATTTGTCTTAGTGAGATCCATTGAAAATGTTTGGGCTTGTTAAGTGGGCCTTTGGGCCATGTATGGTATTTTTGTCCAAATAAATTGACTAAGTTAAATTGGTCAAAGGTCTTTGACCTCAAATTAATTTAATTTAATTAATTAATTATTAATAAAGCATACTACTTGTTTGCATGTACATGACTTGAATGCCCTCATTACATATCATTGCATCGGTATGTTTTAATTGACCATTGATGCATGATTTTAAATAAAGTAATGCATGATTTCTAAAGATGCATTCAAATGATTTTGGATCATTGATCCAGTGATTAAATTAAAACTTCAAGTTTAAGATCGGGAATAGGATTCGACCTAAGACTAATGACTAATGCTTGGTAATTAAGTGTCAACCTCCTACTTGAATAGAAACCTAAGTGTTTAGACGATGTTGTAGGAGACGCGAAGCAGTAGATCGAGAATCCGTTCACCGTCGACAAGTCAAGGTGGGTTCCTATGTTCAAAACTGTGGGTTATAAATCCCACGGAGGTAACTTTTGGGTTAATAAGCCCTGAACTACTGCTTTTAAAATACGAATTTGCATGCTAAAGATTTTATATGCTTTTTACTTGTGTTTACCTCTTATATGATTAGCTTCTTGCCAATAATAACGATCGGCCTTGGACTCTGATCAAGCCAAGGTAGTGCGCACAAGGGAAGTATGGCGGTTCGGAGAGTGGGAGTAGCTCCCCACTTGATGAACCATGGTAAAGGTAACACAGTAATTGAGATTTATGTTTCATGCACGATAATCCATGACAAATGATTTTACGTATATGAAGGGTAAAAATGATTTCTTTTCAAAACCCCCTTTATATATATGAAATGAGCATGCAAAATTCTTTCAAGTATATTATGAAAATGGTTTCCAAAATGGGGCAAAAGAATCCACTGAGTATTTTATACTCAGCCTAAAATGTTTTGTTTTTAACGCAGGTTGAGCGACGGGCGACGGAGGTGTGAGAGCGGGGTATCCAAGTCTCAAGGATGACGGTTCTTCGACCCGTCATCCCCCTTTTATTTTGTACTATGGTGGATCCATGGTTGGTCTGTATTAACTAAATAAACTCTGAACTCTACTTTATTTCTTTGCTTGTTACGCCGACTAACCGCTCGAGGTTAGTCGATGACAAACTCTATCCGCTGCGACGGGCCGAAGTCTTCACACTTCGACCCTGAGTTAAACGTTAAAGTCCCGCCAATCGGGCAAGCCGCTTTTGAAACCACATCGGTTAATTATCAAACTCTTTTTGAAAACTCCACGCCTATCTTTCTAAAACGTCTTTTGGAAACCTATTCATTTTCTCAAACCATCTTTGAAGAACCAACTTAATTATTCTTATCTTACAATTCAATGCTTGATGTCAAATGGTTTCATCCCTTTCCCCTTTCCCCCTTTAGTGGCGGTCCGCATCCGCATAGACCCGGGTGCGGGCTGTTACATGAAGGGTGTATCACGCAAGTTACACCAAAAGAATATAAATATATATATAATATATATATATATATATATATATATATATATATATATATATATATATATGCGCCAAATGAAATGTAAATTCCTTAACTTATTCAAAATTCTGGTATAGCAACCATCACATTGATTTTAGCCAATTTATTAATAAACTTTCGAATTTGACTCAAACTCAATGTGCAACTCCGCTAGGTTTCCGGTGGAGAGGGTGCTGACATGAAAGCCTGGAAACCCACGTTGGACAAATCAGAGCATCGAACGATGTCGTTTTGCACTATATGAAACGACGTCATTTCATAATTAACGTATAATGAAAAAAATAAAATTTGAAGTCAATTAACAATTTCATCCCTCCAAGACCACCACCGCCACCATTATCATTTGCAAACGAGATAGAGGAAGAGAAAATGAAGAAGGGTTAGTGGTTGAGTTTTGGATATGGCAGATTTGCAGATCGGATGGAGAAATAGAGAGCAGATTTGTAGACGGTATGGTAGATTACTCGCTCATCTGCTCGCTCTCTCTCTCTCTCTCTACGACAAGAAGGCAGGGCCGGCTCGTTGTTTGATGGTGGTGACTAAAGGATAGGGGATTAGGGGCCGGTGGCAGTTAATTTTTTTGGGTTTGGAGAAGGGAGGAGAGAGAGACGGGAGAGCCAAAAGTGGAGAGTGGGGATGTGACAATTCGTCGTTGATGGTGGTGATCGGAGAAGATGGAAGGCTGGAGGTGGGAGTGGTTGAGTTTTGGGTATGGTAGATTTGCAGATTGGAGGGAGAAATAATGGGCAGATTTGCAGATTTGCAGACAATATGACAGATTACGTGCTCATCTGCTCTCTCTCTTTCTCTCTCTCACTCTCTCTCTCTCCGATGAAAAGGCTGGGTTGGCTCATTGTTTGATGGTGGCGACTAAAGGACAGAGGATTGTCGACACGCGAATCACGTTGAAGGACGACCCTATTTTCCATCGTCAAGTTTAGAGTTTCATTTTAATTTCATGTAATGTCTTTTATTTTTATTTAAATTCAATAAATTATTATTTTTTATTTATATTAAATCAAAAATAAAAAACAAAAAAATAAATAAAATCACCGCCGTTGTGAAATATGGTGAAGCAACAGATGGGGGCTCAAATTTTCGACGGCGCCCACCGATAGTTGATGCTCTAAGCCAAAGAGCTACATGATGGCTAGGGGGCACATTGGCCCCTTCAAAAATTTGATTTTTTTTTTTAATAAAATTAGTATTTTTCTATGAAATTTAATATAGTGTGTGATTACTAGTGTATACTTGTTAAATTTGTTGCCAAAAGTCTATCGATTTTTTCTTACTACTACTATTGTTTTATGTCTTAAATAACAATTGGTTTAGTGCGTTTATAAGCTTAATTGGCTAGTTGAGGCACTACAAGTCTCTTCTTAACGAGAGGTTTTGGATTCAATGGGCGTGGTGTAAATTTCCCAAATACTCCCTCCGTCCATGAATTAAAGTCCTACTTGCCTCTTAAAATTTGTCCACGAATTAAAGTCCTAGTCTGCTTTTTGTACATTTATACCCTTCCTTCTCTCCTAAAATTACTACCCATTGCCACTATTGGACCCACCCAATTATTAGACCCCCCCCTCCACCTAACCCATTTGCCCCTCCCAACCCACAACCCAAATCTGCCAACCCAACCCAAATCGAGAAAACCCCCAATTGAGAAAACCCCATTTGTTTCTCTGCAAACCCTAGATCTCACACTCTCTTCTCCCCTTCCTCTCGCCGTCACCCTTAATCTTTGATGGATAACTTTCCTCCACACTTTCTTTCTCTCTCTGCAACCCCCGATGAATACGATCCTCTCTTCTACGAGGATTTGTCCATCCCAGTAGCCACCCATTTTTCCCTAATACCCACATATTCATGGGAGTCTCCATTTATGGAGATCGATTCCGACGAGATGGTGTCGGAATCAGACCTCACCGTTACCGGTGAAGAATCTCAACAACAGATTATTCACTGGGTGAATCTGAGATTGATGAGTTGATGGTGTCGGAAACACCGTTGATCGCGATGGAATCTGCAGTAGATTCGAATATGCCCCCTTCATTCCAAATGTATGGAAAAGCGAAGAGGAACGAGTTCGCTATTTGCAGTGCCTAGGAATGTTCTTTCCTAGTGTTTTATCTCTGATATAATCAGGTACATTCGTTCTTATTTATGCTCTCTACCCTTCATATGCATGTGAATTTGGCGAATGGCGGGCTGGTGATGCCGTTGTGGATCTGTTTCTATGTGTATCTTTGTGGCTTTGATAATTCTGGGATCTGTACATTTACTTATGCATATTATGGCTTTGATATCTCTGATTTTCAGTGGAAAATTTGTTGCCTTTGTGGGTTTGGCTGGTGATGTCGTTTGTGGATATGTTTCTATGTGTACCTTTGTGGCTTTGATAATTCTGGAATCTGTATATTTACTTGATGCATACTATGGCTTTGAGATCTCTGATTTTCAGGGAGTTATTTGTTGCCTTTGTGGGTTTTGGCTGGTGATGCCCTTTGTGGATGTGTTTCTCTGATTCTATAACAGATGTGTGATTACCCTATATTTACTTGATAAGGGTGTTGCCTTTGAGGATAATTTTGGCTTTCTTAATTCTGGATTCGATAATTTTGGGCTTGATTAGAATATGATACTGCACTTGTTTTCTTTATGGATCTGTTTCTCTGATTTGGCTTTAAGATCTCTGATCGTGCATGATTAAAATGTGCTACTCAAATACATGATCTCTGATTTGGCTTTGTGATGAATGCATGATAAGAATATGATACTGCACTTTTTTGTCTTGATGATCCACCACTAGGTGATCATTTGCCTAGTTTGGAGGTTGATTTAGGATGATTGAAGTGCCAAAAACAAGTCAATGATGCAAAAGGTATTGCTGAGACATTTTTCCAACTAAAACAGCCAATACAAAAGAGTTTACATTCCAAACACATCTAAAATATGCTGCTAAGTGTTTGATCCTGTAAACTTGAGCAAAAATAAGTGTCTTTATACCACTACTTTGTGATTCCCACCTGCTGCAATGCCTGAATTACTTGGTCTAGATTGATAAATACATCTTCTTCACTTCTTGCAAGTTTAGGAACTCTAAACTGTCCCTTACAAGTTTCTCTTCAACTTCAATGCATTTTGGCAATTTGCCAAGCCTTGCAAGCCTTTCCTTATTCATGTGAGGGATTTTATAGTTGTTGCCCCCCTGAACTTTCATTATATCATGGTAGCATCCCTGTAGAGTCAGAAATACATGATTGAGCTTCTTTGGTGGGTACTCTTCATATACATTTTTGACATTCTCCAGTAGCTCTTCCACATCTTTGGCTGGTTTCTGGTCTTTCAGTGTTTGTATGGCTCTAAAGAAGCCAAGGTCATTGACATTGGTGTCAGGACTATTAGCAGGTTGGCAGAGGAGATGAATGTTAAATCTATCAGCTCTTGCAACTGCTATAAAGTCTGGATCATCAGGTGTTATGTGTGGTTTGACATTATCTTGTTGGATATATATATGTGTTTGCTTAAACAAGCTGGCCATTTAGCTTTAAATGTGGGTATCATTTGCATCAATTAAACATGCATAGCTAGGTGATGAATCTGGAAAGGATTCTGATAGCATAAATAAGTGAAAGGATTTCTTGTATCTGGAATGAATGGAGGAAGATATGTAACCTTCTGAGGGACAAGGACGGTGTTCATATCCAGCTTTGCATCAATCATAGCTCGTCTGAACTGGTTGAACATGCCCGGATCCCCAGAGTGAAGCTCGGTTAGGGCTTCTTTGAATGCTCTTCTTGAATCCTCAGTTGCGAACACCTTCCTGTAGTAGAAATCATTCACAAATTCTTGTTTGAATGATTCCCAATCATCATTCCATTCTTCCGGCATCCATTTATCAACATGCTTGAAGCGTCCTTGGAGCTTGATCTTTCCCGGCAGTCTATGCTGCTTCATTTTTGCTTCAGCCTTCACTTGATGTTTCTCAATGCGTCGTCGGCTTCGGGAGGCAACATTTCTATCCAAGTTATTAGTAACCTTGGCAAGCTCTTCCTCGAACTTGTTAACTCTTGTTGCTTGGTTGGCCGCGAATTTCTTCACTCATTCCGGATTCATGTAATCCTTCTCCGGGACATCCATAGCTTTAGCAGCAGCAATACACTCTTCGGTTGTAATACCTTCGAGTTCAACATCGATCTCGGCTGCAATCTCGGCTATGGAGTTGTAGGAGACTCCATACTTCTTCGCCTACTCCATGTCCTTAGCCATTTCTTCTCCTCCGACAACAATAGATTTCAGCTGTTCTTATTTTTTGTCGGTTGGCTTCTTCGGATCGGACTTCTTCGGAGCTGTCTTCTTCAGCTCGGTCTTCTTTAGCTGAGATTCCTTTCCAGCTGGCATATCTTCTTCAGCTTGCGTCTCATCTTCCCCCTTTTTGGCATCAGCAATAAGGCTTGCGACTGAGCCATCCAGAGAAGTGAGGTTTTGTTCAGCCTACTGGATCCGGTTGAAGAGTTCATCTACAGCACATTCCACGTCAACCTTCTTCGCCAGTTCCTTATCACGACGCTCTTGATCAACTTTCTTCATCGCAGCAAAGGTTTCAGTGACTTCTGTTTGAAACGCGACGAGCTCAGCTCATTTTTGTTCGAACCGAGAATTCCATTCTTTGTCTTACATCTGTTGAGATTTTGCAAGATTGGATTATGAGATGGACTTGAACACGTTCAGGTCTGATCTGATTCCAAGAACTGTTGTCTTCAGGTCATTGATGTCTTTACTGGTGGATGTTGAGAAGTCATCCAGCTTCATCTTTATCGCATCATGTTCTTCCAGTAGCTTCCTATGTTTCTCATCCTGAGCTTCTATCATCCTCAGCTGTTCTTCGCGGTTGAGCTGGATGTTGGCTATCATCTCCTTCCTCAGCTGATTGACTCTCTCAGCGATCAGCTCGCATATTTCATATGAGGAGGGTGCTGGCTGATCAGATGGTGCTGGCTGTTCAGATGGTGCTGGCTGTTCAACAGCCACCATGACTTGGCGATTGGCCAGGTACTGTTGAAGTTCTTCTTCCTCCTGCTTTGCTGCTGCTGCGGCTGCATCAAGATCATCTATGAATTCAGCAGACTTGGCCAGCATGTTGTCAAGGAAGGTGACAAGTTCTCGATCTGCTGTCAACTCCCTTGTGTCTCTTCCTTCTGCCTTGCTGATATCCAGTCGGCGAGTCAGTAGTGCGATCTTGTTGTGTTACACAACCTCGAGGTTGGTATAATTGAAGTATTCCCTCAGACGCGACTCATCTGCCTTGAGCTGGTTCCAGCTGTGTATCCGGATGGTATCTTCCTTGACATATCAATGGCTGAAAATGATATTGAATTGATACAACAGCTCAGTTCCGAGCGTGGCAAAGGTGAGCATGTCGCACGCATCGGGGAACATACCAATCAACTTCTGAAAGCAATATGCCAACTTGCCTTCATGTTCCAGCGCGACAGCTCGACGATTAGCTTCTTCGTCAATGGAGGAAGGAGAGAGATTTTCAAAGGGAATAGGTTCAAGAGTTTCCTCAACATTGGCCAAAGAAGAGGTCGTAATGTTGGCATCGAGTGGGGAGCTCGGAATTTCTGACTGAAGATCAGTTGTGAGAACCTCTCTGTGCTGTACGGCATCAGCTCCTGCCGTGGAGGAGGATGGAACATCTTCGAATTCCTTGGATGAAGAAGCTGCATCCGAGGACATGTTCGGCTCATCTTCCGGATCGCTTTCCACCCCTTCTATCCCATCCTGATGGGGAGACCTCTCCTTCCTTGTTCCACTTACGTGAGGAACAATTTCGAAAGCAGCCGCTTCAACTGAGTGACTCGACTCAGATGGTACCTCCTCAGCTGGTTTTGCAACTGACTGTTTGATACGAACCTTCAACTTCTTCTTAATCGGCTCTTCCTCTTTATCCTTATCTGACTCATCTTTGAGTCGGCGTGCAGCTACCGATTTTGAAGAGTGGCCGACAGCTGGAGGCAGCTAAGATTCCATCTGCTCCTCAGCTGTATCTTTCTCCACAGCTGATTTCACAGCTTCCCTTTTGTCTTTCGGAGTGTAGACACTTCGAATCACATCAAGAGTTTTCTTGGCTGTTGGGAACAACATCTGCCTTTTAACTAGTGTCTCATCACTGTCTTCCCACACCATGTTCTGATTCCTTCGTGGCGAGAAGTATCAGGGCAGAGATTTTGACTCCAAAATTGAGAGTTCCCTTAACACTCAACAATTTTTCCCCGGAATCATTTATAGTTTCTGAAATCTTCTGCTTCTCCATCGTCAACTGGTGTTCGAAGTACTTGAACCAGTTGATGTTGTGCTTGTGCTCCAAAGCTATCAGCTGCTTGAGCTTGGGTCGGCTGATATCTCCAAAAGCTCCGCTGTATCCAAAGATAACCTTGGATATAACATCGAACATAAGTTGATGCTCAGGTTTCAACTTTGTTCGCTGCATGTTGCTCCTCAACCTTTCTGAGGTGTTATCTCCACAACACGAGAGCTGTTGTCAAAAACTCTATAAGCCTTGATCCGAGCGGCATATCTGAGGAATATGCCCTTCGAAGCCTTGGCGTCAAAAGTTTTTAACTGAGTCTTCCCATTGTTGTGAATATAACACTTAGAACCAAAAACGCGAAAATATGAAATATCAGGCTTCCTGCGTCTCCATAGTTCATATGGAGTCTTTCCCAACCGCTTGGTAAGAAGAGACCGGTTCTGGGTGTAGCATGCTGTGTTGATTGCCTCGGCCCAAAATCTCTTTGGCAGAGCTGAGCTTGTCAACATGGATGTAGCGGCATCCTTCAGCGTTCGGTTTCTTCGCTCGGCTACTCCATTCTGTTGTGGAGTACGAGCACCCGATGTTTGATGAGTGATTCCATGCTTCTCACAGTATTCGATGATGGTTTCATTGAGGAACTCAGTTCCACGGTCTGATCGGATAGAAATAATTTTCATCTTGTTGGTTAGATATTCGATCCATCAGCTTGGGTAGCTTATCTCGGGTTTCACTCTTATGACGCATGAAAATGGTCCACGTGTACCTAGAGAAATCATCAGTAACAACAAGTGTATATTCGTTACCATTCATGCTCTTGGGAGTAACAGGCCCGAAGAGATTCATATGGATCAGCTGCAATACTCGGTCGGTTGATGGAATCGTTTTCAACCGAAAGGAGGATCTAGCGAGCTTTCCCAGCTGACATGCACTGCAGATATGTGTTGGTGAAAACACACGGTTCGGAATACCCTTTGCATGTTTCTGTCTCGCAAGGCGGTTCATTGTCTTGAAATTCAGATGGTTGAGCCTTTTGTGCCACAGCCAGCTCACATCTGAACTGCTCTTCGATAGAAGACAGGTCTTAGGAGGACTACTATTCCAATCTGCATAGTAGACATTCCCGGTTGGGGATCGATTTCCCAACAATATGACTTGCTTTGTTCTGACATTTTTTACCCTGCAGCCCTGCGCATCAAACTTGACAGAGAAACCATTATCACAGAATTGGCTGATGGAGAGCAAGTTATTCTTCAATCCATCAACATATGAAACATTGGAAATAGACACATGATTGGTTTCAAGGGTACCGTAGCCTTTGGTGTGACCTTTTGAGTTGTCACCAAAGGTAACAGCTGGTCCTTCTTTCTCCACGAAACTCCCAAGCAAATCCCTCAGATTTGTCATGTGTTTCGAGCATACACTGTCCATCACCCACATGGTATGTGATGCTTTATTCTTCTTCAGCTGTTTCTCCTGCCCCTGCACAGAGAAACACGCTTAGGTCCCCAATTTTAGTTGGGTCCTGGAGGGTTAGAACCAGTTCCCCCTTGAACTGTGGGTCGTTTTTTCCTGTAGATTCGGATAGATTTGTCATTCCAAATTATCTTTCCTTCTCCATCAACTATAACAACACATCGGTCATCCTTAGGCTTGTTGTTATTATTGACGTTCTGTTTCTTGGGAGGAGATTGATTTCTCCCATTGTGGGCTTTAGGAGGAGAGGCGTTCCCCCTGTTTTGTTGATGTTTCTGACCCTT
Source organism: Schizonepeta tenuifolia (assembly GCA_029490685.1). NCBI lineage: Eukaryota > Viridiplantae > Streptophyta > Magnoliopsida > Lamiales > Lamiaceae > Schizonepeta > Schizonepeta tenuifolia. The sequence continues at coordinate 47,228,356 of CM055960.1, read as the reverse complement.
TTGGTTTTGCAGATGAGGTCGGACGCCATTTTGAAATCTTTGTGGCTGAGTCTGATTCTATTTTCCTGGCTGTCGACGACGGTTGTTCATGCTCGGTTGTTGATTCAAGTTCTGGCATGAATGTCCGCAGATGTTGGAACTGTTCCACATTGGTTGACTCTGATGGAACCCCTGGTTGTTCTGATGATGGAACCGATGTTGATTCTGATGGTTGAATCCCTGTCGGTTCTGTTGATTCCATCCCTTCTGAGGTCAGTTCTGAGGTTGGTTCTGATTGTATCTCCGATGTCTCTGGTTCCTCTTCTGAGTCCTGGAACATTCCCCCTCGGTTGTTATCCCAACCGATGGATTCTTCAGTTCTCCAACCACAGCTCCTTTTCCTTTCTCAGCTGCAGTTCCCTTAGCAGGTTGTGCTGTAGGTACTTGCTGTGACGTGAAGGTTGGATTAAGTTGGGGAGTTGCAGACTCAACAGTATTTGGTTTGGCAACCGTGACATCCACAGCCTTGATAAAGGTTGCGGGTGGAATTCCAGTATCCTTGACCATGTCGTAGCCGAGTCCAGACACGTCATCCATTTGTCGTCGGTAACTAATGAGATTCTCGATGATTTTGGATGATTGATATAGCTTTATCAGGTTGTCCTTCTCAGTTTGTAGATCCTTGAGAAGAACAGCTATATGCTCGGTCTGTGTGTCTGATATCTTCATCAGCTGGTCGATCTGTGCCTCTTGCTTGTTCAACTGCTCATGCTGCTCCTTGATCTGCTCCTTCAAATCCTCATCGGTTGGAGCCTTTGTTTGGTTGGCCACATTCAGTTGACTTTTGAGATCATCAATCTCTTTGATTTGATTTTTGATCAGATCATCCTTTTCGGTTAAGGATTCTTCAAGTCTGGCAAACTGTTCTTGAAGATTCTTAAACTCAACCGATTACTGACGCAATTCCTCACTGAGTTCTAGGAGGTCACCCCAAGAGGGTTCCAACTCTTCATCTAATGTTTCCTGCATATTAGTAGCATTGGAAGAATTTAAATTAACTGGACTAGAATGTACCTCAGCATCATCCTGGTCGGTTCCAAATGCCATGAGACATTGATCCAAAGTCAGCTCGTCTTCATCTTCGGTGTCGGTGAAGATGTCCATGTCATCAGCTGCTTCTTCTGCAACCATGGCCTTGTTCTTTGCATTTTGCTTGGCCCTCAACGCATCTCTATCTTTCTTCGAAAGATCTGGACAATCAACTTTGAAGTGTCCCTCTTTGCCGCATTCAAAGCAACTGTTGTTCACAGGCTTTGAGTTATCTCGAGTTCGGTTGGATTTATAGAACTGCTTGTATTTTCCGAACTGAGTATCCATCTCAGCCAGCTTCTTTGACAAGGCGGTAATACTCTATTGCAACTCTTCTCTGCTCGGCTCCTTCGAAGCTGTGTCTGCAGATCTTATTGCCCTTGATGTTCGTGGCTTGGAATAGTCGGCTCGAAGTGCTACTGTCTTTGTTCCGGAACCAACATCCTCTTGTCGACTCGTCTGCATCGAGAACTGAGTTGATCTTCGTCGGTTCACCTTGTACTCGTTTTCTTTCAGAATTGAGAATAGTCTGTCTGTTCCCATCTCTCCAAGATCAGCTCGGCTTTCATGAATGTTGGTGAAGGTGTCTCACTCAGCTGGTAGGGCTTGTAATACTTTGAGATTGATCTCTCTCAAAGTATATTTTCCTCGTCGGATAGACTGAATCCTTCGGATGATATCCATGAACCGAGCTCCAACTGATCAATGGTTTCATCGACTTTTAGACAGAAATTGTCAAAATCTTGACAAGCATGAGAGAACTTGTTCTCTTTGGTTTCGTCACTCCCTTCACTAAGAGATGCCAACATGTCCCACATTTTCTTAGTTGTGTTGCACTCTTCTATCCATGGAAGATAGTCTTGTCCAACTGTGGACATGATAGTGCTCTGAGCCCAGATATCCAGCTGGCTCACTTTTGCTTCCTCAGGAGTAAAATCTTCTGGCTTCTTCTCGACTATCACCTCAGTTGCATCCCCATTATTGGGATTTGTAGGAGTGCGAATGACTTTTTCCATGATGGTGATCGGTCCGGAAGTAATCACTTGTTGCATTAGATGATGCTTGGACAGTAGAATCTTCTTCATCCGAGTTTTTCAGGATGTATAGTTCACAACCGAGAACATGACAACAATCTTGTCTTTAACATCCATCTGCACACAATGAACAGACGACAAATGCAAGCAGAAATGCACTAGCGTAAAAAAGATCTATTCAGTTGACCACTGAAATAAAACACCTCGATTCACACCTCGTGAAACAGAGACAGCGGTCTTGTGAACCACTGCTCTGATACCACTTGATAGTCCCGATACGAGTTCTCGTGTATGGGGGGGAATACACCAGATAGGAATTTTAAAAACAACCCCCGAAAAAAATACCACAACTGAGTAAGAAAACTCAGCTGGAAGAGTGGTGCTGTGCGGAATGTGGTGGATACAAAAACAACTCGTATAAAACAACTCACGCTCAGATGCAAGGTCGGTCAACAACCAAATTAGTTGAAATGTAAAGATGCAGTTTTGAGTGCTGGTTAGTTGGACAGTTAGATATGCAGAAAGTAACTGAACGGAAAACACAAAAGCACAAAGGAATTACGTGGTTCGGAGAGAACTCCTACGTCCACGGAGAGTTGTGAGTCCATACAACTCAGTCTAAATTCTTTAGGACAGCTACCATAAAGCTTACGCGGGCTTTGCAACCGTATAGATAAGTTTGCGGGTACTTATCAACCTTTCTACTCAATTTCGAGAAGACCAGGATCCTAACAACCTTTTTAGGGGATGTATATAAGGGTGAGTTTTCCAACTACTAGCTCTAACAAAGAAGTGAGCTAGGATCTAAGCTTGAACAAAGGAAGACTCAAACTAAGATCGAAAATACCAAGACAGATTCTAACTCTCTATCAACTCTCAGCTAGTGATGTTCTTAGAAAGAGAATAATTGCAGTTTAGCTTGTGCGCAGTATAAAGTCGTTCTTTAGCTCTTCTGTCCCTTGTCTTGATGAATGAATGAATGCCTCTATTTATAGGCGGTGAGGATCAACTAGCCGTTGGAAGAGCCGTTGATCTCTGTTCTGTGAAAGCGATGGCTTGTCTCTCATCTCTGCAGATTTTTCCGATTTGGCAACTGTGAACTTCTGCTTTCCTTCTGAGACAACCTTGTGTTGGGCCAAATGAGGTAATGACAAAACGTCAAACCTTCATGTGACTTCCTATTTGAAATTCAAATTTCAACCTTTGTCTTTCAACATTGGTTAGTCGGTTGAGATGTTTGATCTTCATCCGAGTGGTCTTCAGCTGATGTTCCATCTGATCGCTACCTTCATCTGACCTTCTGTCTGAAGAGGAACAATTGAACCCTCAGCTGCCTTGAACTTCATGTTGTCGATTTATCAGATTGAGACCTGCAACTGATGTTCCATCTGATCACGTGGATTGTCACATCTGACGAGCAGTTGATTACTCGGATGTTTTCTTTCATCCGATGATCTATATCCGATCAGTTGGCTTGAGCGCTCAGTTGTCTTTCTTACATCTGATGTTCCATCCGAGTTTCCATCTGAAGTTTTATTCGAGTATAGCCATGTTGCCGTCTTCAGCTGGAGTCCTGTAAAGATAAAATCTGAACATTTCTCAAACAGCGAGCCTAAATACTAACATTAGGATATGGCAATATCTACTCGGTTGGGGTCAGTTGGTTTTGGAATCAATCAAAACTTTACTAAATTTCCCAACAAAGATGAATGGACAATAAATAATCTATCTCTATTTGTAAGTATCCATAACTTTTTCGAATCAAAGATTAAGAAAAGTAATCAAAAATCATTATCACTACCATTTTCTCCCACTCAAAATACCTTTATCAGCGTTCTTAGTTTCTGTGCTCCGCACCAAATGGGACTTTAATTGGTGAATGAAGTAGTTCATAATGTAAAAAAAAAAAAAAAAATTGTTTGTATGATTTTAGGTAGTATTAAAAAGAGGTAATGTTGTAAAATAACCTTTTTCTAAAGAAAAGTGTTAAAATATCACCTGCATTTTAAAAGTTGTAGAATAGCCTTTTAGTTTATGAAATGACATAAATACCCTCAATGAGTATACAAGAAGGCTAATTTTAATTTGAATCATACACGAAGATTAACTTCATGTATGAATTTCCGGCAAAAAATTTCGGCCAAAAATTTCCGGCCAACAATTTTCTGCCAAAAAATTCCGGCGAAAGTTTTCTGGCAAAACATTCCGGCGAAAATTTGAATCATACATGAAGTCTAACTTCATGTATGCATCATACATGAAAACTAATCTTCGTGTATGCATCATACATGAAAACTAATCTTCATGTATGATTCAAATTTGAAATTTTTGGCAGCGAAAATCTTCGTGTATGATTCCAATTTGAAATTTTTGGCGGCGAAATTTTTCGTGTATGCATCATACATGAAAATTATCTTCGTGTATGATTCAAATTTAATTTTTTTGCGGCAAAAATTTTCGTGTATGATGCATACATGAATGTAAGTCTTCATGTATGATGCATACATGAAAGTCAGGCTTCGTGTATGATTCAAATTTTCGCCGGAATTTTTCACCGGAAATTTTCGTGTATGATGCATACATGAATGTTAGTCTTCATGTATGATGCATACATGAAGTTAGGCTTCATGTATGATTAAATTTTTCGCCGGAAATTTTCGCCGGAAAAATTCATACATGAAGTTTAGTCTTCGTGTATGATTCAAATTAAAGTTAGCCTTCTTGTATACCTATAAGAGTAGAAAAGTCATAAAAAAAAAAAGAAAAGGTTATTTGGACAATTTTTTTAAATAACGTTATTTATCTTTTATTTTTGAAAATGGCTATTTTGACTTATGCCTCTCTATTAAAAATTGGACGTATCTTACATCTATACCTATTAAAAACAAGCCGATTCTTACAAAATTTGATTTGCCTAATATTACCTTATTATTAATATATTTTAAGGGTAATTGTGTAATTTAATGTCATATATATGATAAACGTAATTAATATTACTTTAAATCATAAACATATTAATATTGCAATCGAATTACAACTCTTTTGAGAACAAACTCTTCAAACAGGATATGAATGGGAATTAAAGTCTTTCCTACCATCATAAAGTCCACAGTATAGATTTGATTTAAATTTTTTTAATTCATTTCAATAGGTTCTTTCTTTCTTTATATTTTTAAGGTGTTTAACAATATAATATTAATATTATGAAATGTATAGAAAATTTATATGAGCTACATATATCGATCGCCTAACATATTATAGTAAAAAAAATTATATAACAGGTGTCATTATAATTATTAATTTTTTTTCATGTATTATATATACATAATGATTGGATATGATAGTTATATTTAGAGAAGTAATGTAATATAACTTTTCGTGATTTCATGAGTATCATTCTTGTTTTAGCAACATAAGCATCATCTTTAATTTTAAATATTAATATACCTTAGAAATTAGTATTATCCAAGTCTACCTTAGAAATTAGTATTATCCAAGTCAATAAATTTACAAGAGCATATTTTGAAATAGCCATAATGACCATTAAAATATAAATTTTGGCTCACCTCCTTCAAAAATATAAATTTTGGCCATTTTTTCAATTTGGGTCGAAAATACCCTTAATGAAATGCGAAACGGGTCGGGTCGGACGCGGGCAGGTGCGGGTCGGGTCGGGCCGGGTATGAGGCAGTTGGTACTTCTGGTACAAATTTAGTCATATTAGTACCAACTGTTCTAGTACTTCTGGTACAAAGTTAGCCTTATTAGTGCCAATTGTTCCAGATTTGGTACAATTATGACGAATTGTCGGATTAGTTCCAGATGTTCCAAGTTATGATATGGTACTCTTGGGACAAACATTCCAATTATTCCATGTTATATTGAGCCGATTTTGCGGCTCCGCCTTCGGCTCCGATTGTACGGCTCCGCTTTCGCTTCAATTACTAATATAAAGATAATCATCGGACAACAATTTAGATTTCTTCGGCTCGCTCCGAGGCCTTCGACTCCCCTCGCTCGAATCTTGACCGAAGAAGAAGCGGCAAACAAAAAAACGAAGAGGCAAACAAAAAATTGGAAATTAAAAAAAAAATCTGAAAAAAAACAGAAAAAAAGAAAAAAAAATCTGAAAAATAAAAAAAAAACAGAAAAAAAAGAATAAAAATCTGAAAAATAAGATAAAAAAGAAATCTGAAAAATAAAAAATAAAACAGAAAAAAAAGAAAAAGAAATCTGGAAAATACGAAAAAAAAATGAAAAAAAAATAAATCTGGAAAATAAGAAAAAAAACAGAAAAAAAGAAAAAAAACTGGAAAATTAAAAAAAAAAAAAACAAAAAAAAAAAAGAAAGAAAAAATTTGAAAAGGGAATTAAGTGTCAATAAAATAGGTCAAAAAGTGATGGATCACAAATAGAAGAGGGAAAAAGGTATTTAGGTCCTAACTTCAAAAAAATGCCCATAATTTATATTTATGAAGAGGATGGGCAATAATTTATATTTCAATGCTCATATTGGCTATATCACATGATATTCTCAATTTACAATTATATAAAATTCAAACTCTTTTATCGAAAAAATAAATTAATATACACATAATCTGCGGTTTGTTGTTGGATGAAGAGTACCTTGAGCGTATTGGGTATATTTTAATCATTTCATTATATATATATATATATATATATACATAAATATATAATAGTATGATTATTTATTTGTATACTAAAATTAATATAGATTCATTTGCACCGGTTGAGAAAAAAAATTCTTTTATAAATTTGTACGAAGATAATGAAGTTAGATCTTTAATTCAAAATATATTAATATATGTAATTAAGGGTTGAGTATAGGAAAGTAGTAGCGTTAAGAATATATTTTACTATTCCCTCCGTTTACCACATTTTGGACGACACGAGTTTTAAGAAAATGGTTGGTAGTAGCGAATTATAGTGAATATTAATAATGATAGCCTTATTATGCAGCTTGCATGGAATGTTCTGACGATGGATACTTTAGCTGCCCGTTTGATGCGAGAGAAATATCTTCGGGATTTTTCAACGCCTAGAACTACATGGTCAGCATCTTCAATATGGCGAGGTATTGCCCGTATGATCCCAGATATAAAAGAAAATTCGACATTTGTATTGGCAAATGGAAGAGACACTTCTTTTTGGTTTGACAAATGACTGGGCTATGGGGGTCCCAAATAATCTATACCCTTGTCTGCAATAGCCTATTTCGGATTATTATTTTGATGGACGACTTTGGCACTTCACTGATAGATTTGTAAGTTCATGTCCTGATATGGTGGAGGATATCCTGAAAGTGCATTTTTCAGGAACAAAGGATAACCGGGTGTGGACGAAGTTGCTCTTTGGAGATCTTAATTCTCAGTTAGCCGCTATTCATCTTCGGAACAGGTTTCCTGCCTCTTCTTGGGCAAAATGGATTTGGGCATCGTTTATTCCTGAACAACGCTCAATCCTTTGTTGGAGGGCTTTGCATGGGAGGTTGCCAACAACCGATTCTTTCATTTCTATTGGAGTTCAAGGCCCTTTGGTGTGTCAGTTGTGCTGGAGAGAAGCTAAGAGCATTGACCATATTTTTTGGTACTGTGAGATGACAAAGGAGGTATAGGATTTTGTTTTCCAATTTTTTCAATTGCAGCTTTCTGGTATTTCGGATTTTAGGGGGTTTATTTCGGAGGCTGATGATACCGAGTAGCAGCAATGAAAGGGATCTATGGACATTTGTGGTTGTTTTGGCTATTTGGGCTATTTGGTTGATGAAGAATTCTTGTGTCTTTGAGAGTTTGCAGTCCAATCATTATAGAGTTATTAGTTTCCTTCGATCTTCAATTAAAGAAATTGTTAATTCTTTTCCGAAGCTTGCAAAGGGAGGTATTTTTCAATCGACGGCTTCTTCTCTCGGGATTACTTATTATCCACCTCAAAGTTTACGAGAAGTTTCGGTATTATGGGTTCCACCTTTGCCGGGATGGACGAAGGTGAACACGGATGGCTCGGTGGTTGATGCTCCGGGAAGATTATGTGGGGGTGGAGTCTTTCGAAATTGTAGAGGGTTGGTTCGTGGCTGTTTTCACGTGGAGGAGGACTTCGGGTTTGCTTTTGAAGCTGAATTGTTAGCGGCCATTACTGCGATTGAAATTGCTAATGCAAATGGATGGACAGATTTATGGTTGGAGTTGGATTCGACTTATGTGGTTCATTTGCTGCAGGCTAGATTAGATAAGGTTCCTTGGCGTTAGCTAAACAGATGGCGCAGTGTTTTGGACATTCTTGGCCACCTAAATTTTCGAGCATCACATATTTACCGCGAGGGAAATTCAGTTGCTGACCACATGGCGAGCTCGGAAATGGAGGTTGGGTGGTGGCCTTTTCCGCATGATCAGATTAAGGATGAAAATTTTGCGGACAATTTTTGCCAGTCTTTCACTAGATATGTTTAGTCTTTTTTCTGTTTTTTGAATGTTTTGCTTCTTTGGTTGTAAGTTTTCTTTTCAATTTTTTCTAATAAAATTCAATTAAGAAGTAAGAGTCCCACAATAAATATGAGTGGATTAGCAAAAGTGACAAAATATTGTGGGGATAATAATTACTCCCTCCGTCCATGAAATGGTTGTCACATTATGGAAGACACGAATTTTAATAAAATAGTAGGTATTGTAGTAAGTGGAGTATGGGTCCCACAATAAATGTGAGTGAAGCGGTGAGAAATATAAGGTTAAATATAATGTATTATGTGGGCTCTACTACTATAAATAGAAGTGGCAACCATTTCGTGGAAGGATTTAAATGGCAAAAATGACAATCATTTCGTGGACGGATGGAGTATAATAAAGACTGAGTCATTTTTATTTATTTAATTATTCAATAAATAATATCAACGTTTGTTTTGGGAGATACTATGTCTATCTTAGACTATTTTAGGTACCATTTTCTTTTTATCCTTCTAAATGAAGAGATAATTTTTTTGGGAAGAAAAATGGAGGGATAAAATTAAGAAATATTCTAAATTTAACGCGATAATATTATCCTTCCTTATGAGGAAATGAGGAATACCAAATGATCGAAGTGAGGCATTTAAGAAAGAATAAAGATTTTCTTTTTTTTAAAGAGAAAGAATAAAGAATGTAAAGGGTGAGATTTTATTTTATCCCTCTATTTTGGAAGTGATACAAAAGCAAATGCATCATTTACTATATAAATGTTATTTTGAAGCGCTTTAGAGAAAAATAATCACAATGTTGAATATAAGTTAGATAATGTACTAATTTATATTCAAGCAAATGGATCCTTTACTATATAAATGTTATTTTGAAGCACTTTAGAGAAAAATAATCACAATGTTGAATATAAGTTAGATACTGATTTATATTTATACAAATCTTAATGATTGTAGTTTTTCTTTTTCATATTAGGTGTGTTTATTGAAGTTGTATATTAAAAAAATGAGAGAAAAGAAAAGGTAGGAAAATATTATCATTTTTAGCATTTTTTGGTCACATATTTAATAGGATGGGAAAAAAATTATCGCATGATCCCCACACTCCTTCCTCCTTTTTATGTCGTTTGTCAATTGAAAAACATTATCACATGCATCCTCTATGTTAATATTTTTCACAATTGGAGTGAAAATGAAGCTATAGAGGCTGTCCGGGAAAATTATCCACCATGTCCAAAGAATAGTAACAACCCTAGTGAACATGTAAAAAGGCTGAGAAAAGTGTGAAAAAATTTGTGTTTCACCATTTTCCATCAAAGTAAAAACACACCCTTACAGGAAACTTACTTAAAACTTTTGAAATTGTTGAAAAATTAATATATACCTATTGCCTTATGAATTACAAGGAAAGAACGGGTTATAGAACACTCAAATGAAAAACGTTTGAGATTACATTAACATCCCAAGCAACAATGATTCCACGTTGAACGAAATCATCTTCGAAAGGAAAAAAAAAAGAAAAAAAAAACGAGTAAGAATGTTTTCCTTCTATCTTGATCAAACAACAAAAGATATAATATACATCAGATCAATTGTAAATCAAGTTGGTTAGTTTTAGCTTTTCTTTTTTGTTAGTACTCTCTCCATCCCATTCACGGGTCTCGGGAGCTCTGATACAAATGCTATGAAAAACATGAGTTGGTTACAATTAAATTTAAAAAAATAAACTTAGTACTTTTTTGGGAAGTATTTTTGTCAAACCATTACAAAATTGCGAGAGAAAATAGTTTTTGTGTAGCTATAATGACATAGTACAATGTAATTTATGAGTTATGTTGAAAGTGTTTGTTTTGTATTATAGAGTATAATATTTATTATTTTGGTATGAAATAATTGAATTGGGACGATTAAACAAAATAACTTAGACCATTAACTTGTAATGAATGGAGAAATATTTAACTCCAAATTTATTTATATCTCCATCAATTTAATGCAATACAATTTACTATATAATATTAAATTCTAATTGTTAATTAATTAATTAACTCTGTAGTTTAGAAATTCAATATTATTAACAAATAAAAAAATTGTAATAATAATATTATTTTATTAGACAATATATTTTAATAATTTACTTATAATGGTATAATTTTTATACCAAATAATTTCATAATATATATTGCGCAAAATCTATTATTTGAAATATAAATTTTACGTATCAAGTAAATATCAATAATTATTGATTCTTTAAATAATATTACTCTCTTCGTCCACGAAAAACATGAATCAATTTTATTGACACGGATTTTAATAGTTTTGGTCAAATATTTTGTGAGTGAGAGAATGACCCAACATTATTTATAGTATCGTGTTAACTAATGGTGTAGTGATATTATTTTGTATAAATATGTAGAGTTTAATAGTTAAGAAATTTTTTGTAGGGTATTATCCCTAAATTGAAGAAGCATATTTTTGACCCATGAACGAAAAAAATAAAATTTAATGTATTTTTTTTGTTCAATGAAATAAATAATTCATGAAATATTTGAATGAATTTTTACAAAATACGTGGTCTCTCTACTAGTAATTTAAAAATGTCAGAGAAGAATAGCTATTCCTACTCCTACTCCTGCTCCTACTCACAGCATTTTAACAGCTACATTAGCAGTCTTTTCAAGAGAAGTGTAGCCCTTTTTTCCCCCCAAAAACACACCCAATTTTCCCCCCAAAACACCACTCCGCCTCAGGGCTGGTGATATCTAACTAATCTGGTCAAGGCAAATCTTTTACCGCTGTTGGTGTTGTGCGCTAGTAACTACTCTAGATATTCAGGACATCCACATGATTTTAGTAAGCTTTCAATGGAGGGAAAGGAAAAGGGCGAGGGAGCGGCGATCGGTATTGATTTGGGGACGACATATTCGTGCGTGGCGGCGTGGCGGCGTGGCGGCACGACCGCGTTGAGATCATAGCCAATGATCAGGGCAACCGCACCACGCCGTCTTACGTGGCCTTCACTGACTCCGAGCGTCTCATCGGAGACGCCGCCAACAATCAAGTCGCCGATAATCCTATCAACACTGTTTTCGGTATGATTCATTCTTATTATTCCATTTCTCGGTGTTAGCATTTTTTATTTTTCTTTTCCTTCACTGTGTTAAAGGGGTGTGTGAGAGGGAGAGAGAGAGAGACAGAGGGGGACGAAATAATTTCTTAGCAAAGTTGAATACTGACTGACTGGGTAATCAATCTCCAGACGGCACTATTGAGTAAAATTATTCAGGCAAACTTCAAAAATTGTTTCTTTTATTGCATAATATATATGTGTCGAACAGTAAATAAATCTTGAAACCACGTTATTAGTTGAGTGTTATTTTATACTATGGAGCATTCTTCAATGTTTCAATCCTGTTCAGCTACTACATCGGATTTCGTGTTCATTTGGTTGCTTTGGAATCAGGGTTTACACCTAAGCCATATAATTGAGTTTCTTGTTTATTTGGATGAATCGGGAATTAGATTTTAGACCCTAAATCATAAAATTACATTTCTTGTTTATTTGGTTGAAGTCTGCTGAGGGCTAATTTCGGTCGTCATTGTGTTTATAGCAGACGCTGTTGTATTAACCTTATCAAACACCATCTCTCAACCCAACCACAAGTTCCTTGTCTTGATTTTCTCTCTCTATGTGGATAGTTTCTCCTGCGCCATTTCTCCTTGATTTTTTGTCCTACCTGTGTTGCAGATGCAAAGAGGCTGATCGGCCGCAAATTCAGTGACCCAACGGTTCAGTCTGACATCAAGCTCTGGCCATTCAAGGTCATTCCCGACCCAGCCGATAAGCCCATTATAGTAGTAACCTACAAAGGGGAGGAGAAGCATTTTGCTGCCGAGGAGATATCCTCGATGGTGCTTACCAAGATGAAGATTACTGCCGAGGCATATCTTGGATCGATTGTGAAGAACGCTGTTGTCACTGTCCCTGCTTATTTCAACGACTCTCAACGTCAGGCAACCAAGGATGCTGGGACCATTGCCGGCCTAAATGTTATGAGAATCATTAATGAGCCAACTGCGGCTGCTATTGCATATGGTCTGTATAAGGAAGGTAGTAATAGCTCAGGAGAAAAGAATGTGCTGATTTTTGACCTTGGTGGTGGCACGTTCGATGTGTCTGTGGTGACGATTGAGGAGGGCATCTTCGAAGTGAAAGCTACTGCAGGTGATACTCATCTTGGAGGGGTGGACTTCGACAACAGAATGGTGAATCACTTCATGCAGGTGTTGAAGCGCAAGCGGAAGAATAACAAGGCTGTGAATATTAGTGGTGATCCTAGAGCTCTTAGGAGATTGAGAACTGCCTGTGAAAGGGCCAAGAGGATGCTTTCGTCCACTTGTCAGGCCAAGATCGAGATTGAGTCTCTGTATGAAGGCACTGATTTCTATTCATGTATCAGTCGTGCTAAATTCGAGGAACTTAACATGGATTTATTCAGAAAGTGCATGGATCTTGTTGAGAAATGCCTCAAGGATGCAAAGATAGAGAAGAGCAGAGTGGATGAAGTGGTGCTGGTGGGCGGTTCGAGTAGGATTCCCAAGGTCGAGCAAATGTTGGAGGAGTTGTTCAATGGGAAAAAGGTGTGTAAAAGCATCAATCCGGACGAAGCTGTGGCTTATGGTGCTGCTGTGCAAGCAGCGATCTTGAGTGGTGAAGGCAATGAAAAGGTGCAGAATGTCATTCTGGTGGATATTACTCCTTTGTCTCTGGGCATTGAATGTTCTGGAGAAGTGATGAGTGTCTGCATCCCGAGGAATACAACTATCCCAACAAGGAAGGAAAATATATATACCACGAGGAGCGATAATCAGACTGCTGTGAGTATTCAGGTGTACGAGGGCGAAAGAAGTATGTCGAAAGGAAACAATCTGCTCGGAAACTTTGTGCTCAAAGGCATTAAAGCGGCGCCTAGAGGTGTTCCTAAAATAAATGTGTGCTTTGACATTGATGCGAATGGTATCATGAATGTGTCGGCAGAGGACAAGGCGAGTGGACTGAAGAACAAGATCCGCATTACCAACGACAAGGGTAGGCTGTCAAAGGAAGAAATAGAGAAGATGGTAGTAGATGCGGAGAAGTACAAGTGGGAGGATGAGGAGCATAAGAAGAAGGTTGAAGCCAAGAATGCTTTGGAGAACTTTGCCTACAGCATGAGGAACACCATCAGAGATGAAAGGAATGCAGCCAAGCTTGGAGCAGCCGACAAGAAGACGATCAATGATGCTTTTGACTCAGCTTTACAATGGTTGTACTCAAACAGACATGCGGAGGTTGATGATTTCAAAGACAAAAAGAAGGAGCTGGAAAGGATTTTCAACCCGTTCATCGCCAAGATGTATATGTAGATTGGCAGGTATGACGATTCTGGGCATTTTGTTGCTAGTACTTTTTTTTTGTTTTGGGTATGAAGGACAAGAAGAATCACTAGATAGACTCGGTTTCCATTTTGTATTAATTATGAGCTTAAGATGCTAGCTGACTTGGGAAAAAAATCGAGGTTGTTTATGGTCCTAACTTGCGACATTTGCCCATTTCGACTTGTATTAATATTATTTGCATGTATTTTGAAGTTCATATCTTCCTACTAATTAATTACTAAAACGAATGCAGTTTGTAACATAAGCACTCCAAATATGTACTGGTTGTTGACACCAGGACATAAACACAGGCGCAACAGAGATAAACAAGAGAATGGCATAGGAAGACGGAAGATATAACTATTTATTTATTTATTATATAAATGAAAACGATTGTACGTAAAAAAAAAAAAAAAGATCATATGTGGCATCTTTCATATTCCTCCGTTTCTATTTATTTAAATTCTCAAATTTTCTGAATATAAAATCAATATTAATCATATTTATATTTTATATATTACATATGAAATGGAAATAAATCTTTACAAAATCAAATCTTCAAAATCAATATCTATCATATCAAATTTTATTATATTAACAAAGAAGAAAAGAATTTGGTCCCATATATCAAATCCAATTCACCAAAAAATCTCATTAATTTTTTTTCTTATTTATTTAATACTATTATGTAGATATATATTGTCAAACTAATAAACATTATTATATTTCCATATTTACGAGTTAGACTGAATGTCCTTTTTAAATTTTGATTGACTTATATACATGTAAGATATATATTAATCTATCACATATTAGAACTGTATTTACCTAAATTCTCAAATTTTTGGCATAATTGAACATAAAAAAATAGATTTTAAATATTAATTAATTGAATCTTCATCCCACATCGGTTTTTCAATGAACTTAACCTATTAAAAAACCTATAAATACTTATAATCATCATATATTTTCTCATCCTTTGCAAAATCAATTTTATTTTGCTAATTTATTAATTGGCCACATAAATATTTTTTTTCCGGAATTTAATTTAACTAATATTAATTTTAGTCAAGATTAAATTGTTAATTTACTGGCCACCGTGAATTGAAAGTTATTCCATCCAAATAAATTTTATACACATAAATATCAAAGGATTAGTGTTCAATGAATTAAAGTATACCTCGACTTATTATCCTCTTCTCATCTTTATAAATCATTTTTTTATTTGATTCTTTTCCTCCATAAATTAATGAGAAAAAATTCAATTGAAGTACGTCTTTTTTAATACGGTAATTTTCACTTTTATATAAACTAATATAACATTTATTAATTTGTATCTTTTACGTATATTTAATTATTAATCATAGTATCTATTTAGAAAAATATTATTTAACTATAAATCTTGTATCACATATTGCTTTTTAAACCAACCTTTGTCTATTGAAAAGCTTATATAGAATCAATTTATATTTTCTCATTCTTTGTAGTGTGCATCATGCACTAATTTAATTCGTCCATGTAATTAATTCAGCAACTAAATAGTTACTTCCTCCATCCCAGATTATCATGACCACTTTCATTTTGTAGTAGTCCCAACTTAATATGCTGTTTTCTTTTTATATCATGTCTTTTACATTTTTACCCTTAAAAAGTTCAATATATTTTACCTATAAAGTTTCTACATTCACTAAGAAATTAACAACATATCATAAATGAGTCCCTTCCTCCACTTAAAATATCCCCATCAAATATTTTATCTACTTTTCTTAATACATACTAAGTGGGGACGGAGGGAGTATAATTTTTAGTATATGAGTAAATTTTTAGATACAAAACAATAATAATTTTTAATCTCTAAATATTTTCTCTAAATCAATATGGGAGAAAGAGATATTTGCTGTCAAAATGAATCACAACAATTCTTATAATTATTTTTCTTCTTATAATTATCTTTCTTCTCTAAATCAATATGGGATAAAAACATATTTGCTTTCAAATGATTCACCACATTTCGCATATAAAGTCGACGTGAGACAATCTATTTGAGAGCCAAACATATTTTTGTCCCACATCGATTTTGAGAAGTAAGATAACTTTAAAAATTATCTATAAAAATGAGGCTCAATTAATCAATTGGTCAAATAAATCGTTTTTAATTTTTATTAATAAATTTAATATGACCTCTTATTAAGTCCTACTCCCTCCCTACGTCAAGTTATGCCCCATTGACGGCTCGGCGCGGAGATTAAGAAAGTTGGTAAAGTTATTTTGAGTGGAGTAAAAGTTAGATAGTAGGGGTATTATACATGTTAATGACATAGGTTTAGATTGTTAATTACAAATTAAAGAGAATGTGTGGTTGTGGTTGTGTAGGTCGAAATTAAAGAGAAGAATGTGGTTGTGGTTGTGTGGGTCCAAATTAAAGAGAATGAGTGGTTGTAGTTGTGTGGGTCAAAATGACAATTGGATGTAAATATGAGAGATTTTTTAGGGGTAGAAATGTACATAAAGTGAAACAGTGCATTATTTTACGTAAAAAAAAGGGTAAATATGGCAAGACTTCACGTACGGAGGGAGTATTATATATAAACTATTTATTTTCTACATGTCGTGCATTTTTATTCATTTATTCTATTGTTCATAAAATTTAAGATCATGATTAACGGACAGGGTGATTCTGATCGGAACCGGGTAGACAAACCGATTTAGTTACGACATTTTAACTTAACGAGAGGATTCCAACTTAGACCGTGAGGAAAAATGGACCGATTCCAAACCGACGATTTTTTTCAGAATCATGATTGACGAGAGGATTCCGATCTTAAACCGAATCTGGCCCACAAAACTTACACAACAAAAAGTTTACGACAAGTGTAAAACTCAAAAATAAATGGACAATATTTTTATTATAATTATAATAAATAATAATTTCCCGTCGATTTTTGACGTGCTACAAGCTAGTTCAAATTAAAATAGAGTACGGTTGTAAATATTTGAGGTGAGTGGCGAAAATGCATCTCAATTTAATTTATTTAGTTATTGATAGGATTATTTGTTAAGAATGACGCAATTTTTATCCAATTTGACAATTTAGACACGACTTTTCAGTTGTTGTAATGACAACGTTTCAAAAGTTGCATCCAAATGATAAATTTGAGATTAAGGTTTTTTGTTATTTTTCGGTAACTAATCGTTATATAATACTACGTCGAACAAGACTTACAAATATCCTTTCCTCCCCAAAAAAAGAGTTACAAATTTCTTATCCCAATTATTAATTGAAAAAAGATGAAGTGTATCGGAAATAAAAAAGGAACAACAATCGGTAAGATACTTTAATATTCCCCCCCTCTCTCTCTCTCTCTTTTTTTTTTTTAACAATTGATAGAAAGTAATATATCAAATGTAGAAAACTAAAACAAAAAAGTAAAAAAAAATAACAAAAAGTAAGAAATATAAACGAACCTTTCCAACAAAAAAAAGAGAAGAAGAAGACGAGACGAAAGGGAACCCTTTTTTTTTTTTGTGAATGATATCATTTCCGCTTAAACTAAAGTTTGCTAAAATTCCTTAGTATGGGTTTGATTTGGGTGATTATGAATATCGATAAATAATCATGTATAATCATATGTTTGGTTTGTATGATTGGGCCTGTGATGGATAATTATAGATAACTAGATCCTTCATCATATCAATCAAGTCAGTGATAAATTATTCTTTTTATTTTAGGGTAATTATTAATCACTCATCCAAATTATGTGGAAATTTTCAATTTTGCTATCAAATTTCCTCCAATTTTCAACATCAATATTCAAACTCTTATCTCTCTTTTATTCCCTCTCTCTCTTCAACTTTATGGTGCCTCTCTCTCTCTCTCTCTATATATATATATATATATATATATATATAGGGATGAGTTCCCATGCAAATGCCCCTTAAAGTAAGAAATAGGAATTAATCTCCACCATTGATCATATCTACATAGAGGGTCAAGATTTGGCCGGGTCAAAGCGGGTCAAACCCGGGTCAACCCGTTGACTTTTTTTTTCGATTTTTGTTTTTACTTTCAGCTCACATGCACCACTTCACATATTCGGTTGTACCAATTCACATATTCGGATGCACAACAAAGTGTATTGAGATGCACAAGATTTTTTTTTTTTTTTTTTTTTTTTTTTTTTTTTTTTTTACGGTCAGGTCATATGCACCACACTATAAAATGAGATACACCACTAAGTGCATTAAGATGCATTTGTTTTGTTGGTGCATCTAGTTACGCATTGTGGTGCATCCATTTTTTTTTTAGTTTTTTTTTTTTTTTTTTTT
This sequence comes from Schizonepeta tenuifolia, assembly GCA_029490685.1. Taxonomy (NCBI): domain Eukaryota; kingdom Viridiplantae; phylum Streptophyta; class Magnoliopsida; order Lamiales; family Lamiaceae; genus Schizonepeta; species Schizonepeta tenuifolia. The sequence continues at coordinate 47,210,050 of CM055960.1, read as the reverse complement.
TTTACAAATTCTGTGCATCTCACTACACATAGTGGTGCATCTAATTATGTAGAGTGGTGCATCCGAATATGTGAAGTGGTGCATTTTGGGTGACTGTTTAAAAAAAAATTGAAAAAAAAAACTGAAAATCTTGTGCATCTAAATGCACTTAGTGGTGTATCTAGTTATATAGAGTAGTACATCCGAATATGTGAAGTTGTGCATCTTGAGTGACAGTTTATTAAAAAAAAATTGAAAAAAAAACTGAAAATCTTGTGCATCTAAATGCACTTAGTGGTGCATCTAATTATATAGAGTTGTGCATCCGAATATTTGAAGTGGTGCATGTGAGCTGAATGTAAAAAAAAAAAAAAAAAAAAGTCAACGGGTTGACCCGAGTTTGACCCGCTTTGACTTGACCAAATCTTGACCCTTCATCACCAATCTATGGTGGAGATCTATTCTCATTTCTTAGGATAAGATCTATTCTTATATGATCCTAAACCTATATATATATATATATATATATATATATATATATATATATATATATATATATATATATCCTAAGACAAAAGGGAAATGTTTTAATCTTTATATATCATGCTAGATCTATGTTCAAGACATCATTTCTTGTATGAAAAATTGAATTAAGTTTGAGCATGAAAAACTCTCTTTCCTCCCTTCTTCATTTCGTGCTCCATGTTAAGGCAAAGGGGAAATGTTTTAATCTTCATATATCATGCTAGATATACGTTTTAGACCTCATTCCTTGTGGGAAAAATCGAAAGAAAATAACACTAACTCTATTTCTTCCCTTGACCGAAAATTAGGGCTTATTTGGGGGTTTTTTATTCTTGTTTTGCATGTTTAAATTGATGATAGAAATGTGTTCATATGATGATTATATGCATGTTTATACTTGGAATTAATGAGTTTTTTAAAAAAAAGTCCCTCTTGTGCTTGTGCCTAAATTCGAAATTTTTGAAAGCCAAGTTCTAGTGTTTCTACTTTCGCAGAAAATCTGCAGATCTGCTACCCTTCACCAAAACTGTTATAACTCTTTGCTCGTTTAACATTTTAGAAATCCGCAAATTGGGTTGAAAAGTAGACACCCATAGCTTTCTAATGGTATGAAGAAATCTCCCAAATTCTTTCTGAGCAGTTCCAGAACTGCATTTGTGTTCAGTGCATGTGTGCAGAATTTCTGTTTTGGTTGAGAAAAGTGCTAAGCATGTGATTTGTTGTTGATTGAAATAATTTTTGAACACAAGTCCCCAAGTCTTTGAATCAACTATAATGTAACTATTAGTTGCTCGCAAGAGAACGAGATCCTATGTAGTACGATAAGTTAACTCGAGTCGAATCTCAAGGAAAGCTTTGCAGGGCAATTGATTCATGCTTTGCACAAGAAAATAAAAACATTCTAAACATTCTAATCCAATGAGGTTATGTTGATTGAAACTAATACAAGACGGAAATGAATTGCAAATATAGAGATTGAGTTAAAACGATTTAGGATAAGAGATTTCGTCGCCTCAAGATAATTCCAACAAACTATTACAACACATGCAATAGATCACTTCATATAAACGCTTTCAACAAAGAATTGTAATATTAATTTTCGTATTCATACAACAATTCTTAGCTAAAAAAATTCTACAAACCGATCCCAGTTAGATAACGCGTCTCCGATTAAACCTAATGTTGATTGAACCTAAATCAAATAACGAATTCTTCTATCGATCTCATTCATTATTTAAAACGATCTAACTTTGGCCAAAAGTTCGATCACATACAAACCAATTCAATCAACAAGCATGTTCACGTAATAACTAACGATTATCTCGACTTGAACATCCCTAATCCTAAACCAAAATACTTAATTCATCATACTGAAAATAAAATACAATAAACAAAAGGAAAAACGATGCATAAACGAAATGGAAACCTTACAAAGTATTCGGAAATCGTAAACGATAAACGATGCAACAACTAAAGCTAAATCCAAAGTATTTTAAGCAAGGAAATGAACAAATCCTAATTCTACAGAGTTTCTGGAATTTTTCTCCATTGAAAACTGAAGGGAAAGCGTGCGTGAGCCGTCCAAAAACTGCCCAAAACGTTTATCTAGTGCAAGTTAACCGTCGCCCCGCGCCGGTGGAAGTTCCGCTACGGCGGAAAAATTTCTGCGCAATTCAACCCCGCACCGGCAGAGATCCCGCTCCGGCGGAAATCCTGAACCGCATGGCATTCCCGCTCCGGCGGAAATCTTATCTTTCTCATTTTCACCAATTTCACTTCTTTTTCCGCATTTCTTTCGACATTTCTTGCCTCTCCCGCCACCTTTGTACCTACACAAACCACAACACCAAACACCACACATAAAACCATGACTTGTAATAAAAAACGAATAAAAACATGCTCAACGCACACAAATAATCACACGAAAAACACACAAAGATGAACTAAACAACTCCCCCACACTTAGCATTTTGCTTGTCCTCAAGCAAACTAAAGACACGTCATATGAATCGACAAACATATTCACCAAATCATCACCACAAGACCTCCTTTTCATCGATAGTTCCAAAGTCAACTAAAGCCAATTCTGATGCAATGAAATCCAACCACGTATGTTGCCCGTCAAATAGAACTATCAATTCGATCAAAATGCAACCCATTCTTTCAACTCTATACTTTGTCAGTCGCCTTTACCAGAAGGTCCTCATAATATCAAATATTTACTAAATAACGAGAAATATAAGGATGAATCAACGAGACATGATCATTAGGTTCTATCCATCAAAATTTCAATTCGAGTCTCCTAATGTGGTTTCCCATACTCATCATTTGAATTTCTCCAAATGAGAGGAGTAGAATCTCATATTCACCTTATTTATAACCCCGTACTTCAATTTTTTTTAAATTGAATAGATTAAGATATTTTTACGAGGTTTAATCTTCGAAGATTATCCGAAGCTTCTTCGTGTGGTTTCCCATGCTCATTAGTCATGTCTTAAAAAGACAACGACTAAGAGGAGTAGAATCCACACCACTCACATTTTATTCTACAAATTTTTATTTACAACAAAGACCATCATCCAAGCAACCAACGAAGCATAGTTATCAACAAGGTCACAATTATCACGTCAATCAAATTCATCCATGACATGCCCCACAACAATGATTATCAAACAATCGCGCCGAAATCGACACCAATCAACTAGGTTCTCACGAATCAAGGAAAATCTTGTATTTTCAAATGATTCATACAAACATATCATTAGTCATACTCGAGACAATCAAAATACCAGACTCCAAAGACTTAACAACAGAAACACCAAAACACAAAACAAAAACTCATACCATTACTAAAATATCCCCCCCACACCTAAACCGAGCTATGTCCTCAAAGCGCAATAAAAGTAAAGGAGAGGAACACTTCCCTGAAACAACATCCGACAATAGCATGAGCGGCAAACCCAAAACAAAATGAAGACCTACACAAAAGAAAGCAAACCAAAAACAGAAAAGAAAACGAGAAAACCAAAAATAGAGAACCAGACATTCTAAGAAGACAAAAAGAAAGACAAGAAAACAAACACAACAGTAATGAGAAGTCACTACTGATCCGGCGCCGATGGAGGTGGTGGTGGTGGATAAGCTGACGTCCACGCGTCCCATTGTGCTCGCATGGAAGCAAGCTAGTGATCCTGAGCATCCAACCGCTGGCCAACCTTATGTCGAAACTGGTCCAAAGATGCATCATAGGCATCATATCGCGCATGCACTTCTTGGCGGAACTTACCGAAAGATGTATCAAAATGAGTCCGGAATGATTGGAGATCATTCCTGAATTGCTGATAAGAAAATGCCGGCGAAAGCAATAACTGAGCTTGCTCGGAGCGAGATTATTCTTCAGTAGCAGCTCCAGTATTAGATGGGCCAGTTTCAGGGATAGTTGACCTAGGGGTTTGGCCTTTAGCAATTTCCTTAAGAATGTGTTCGTGGACACTTTTGCGCTCACCATGCTGAACAATAATACGACGATCAGATATGAAATTTCCACCCCTCAGCTCACGATAATCAAGGTAGTACGGATCTAATATTTTTTGGCCTTGGACAGGGTCAAGTGTGCCAGGAACTAACTTAAAATGTTTAGCCAAACCCGTAACAATGGAACAAAAAGAAGCATGGGATTTCGGTCTCTTTTGCATAGTAACCATAGCATTCCAAATGAAACTAGTAATGCAAACGGGAACCTTATTGACAGCACAAGACAACAAAAAAACATCATTCTTATTCACTTTATTGGACTGTTCTTTTCCGGAAACTTGATAAGCCAAGAACTTATGCACAATAACAAGCGCAGGATCCTGAATAAAACCATTAGGCATACCAGCTGAATTCCAGTTATCATACCCCGTTAATGCATGCCAATGCTGCTTTACATCAAAAGAATGGGGTCGCTCTTTTTCACCAGTTGTAGGGAAACCGAACACCTGTTTCATCTTAGCCAACAAAACTGAATACTCCTTTCCAAACATTCTAAACATTATCTTTTTCTTATCCTCAGTCAATAGCATCGAAGTCATAAACTCATATGTCAACGGCTCATACCCAATATACTCAAGATTCGCTAAAGTGTCTAATCCCAAATGTTTCAAATAATCAAAGACACGTTCATCAAGTTTAAGACTCTTTAACAACTCCCAATCAATATATCTCGGGTTAGTAATCTCAGACCTATTGAACCGATGAGCTAACACACCCTCAACATCAGAATAAATCTCAAATGGAGTAGAGTAGAGAGCCGTATAATTAACCTGTTTCCCGTGCTGTTCTTCCTGCTCGAATTCGGATTCATCCATTGATTCATCCTTTGAATGTTGTTCCTGTGACGATGGAGGTAAATTTTTGGTTCGGGGCATCGTAGAAGATGAAGTCACGGCAAATAAGTGTCCTGCGGTAATGAATAGTCGGTGCCGGCAGAAAATTTGGCGATTATAGAATCTGAACAACAATGGAATTCTAACGGTGGAAGAACTCTATATGGCACTATGGAATATCGGAACGAGCAGCTGCAAGTTTTGCAGCAGAAGTGGCCGGAACAGTAGCACGAACGACTGAACTGGAGTAAGAACGGCGCACGGCGGTAGAGTTGACGGCGGCGAGAGCAGACGACAGCAAGAGCTTGAGTAGGAACGGCACACGGCGGTAGAGATGACGGCTGCGAGAGTTTTGGTTGGCACCAGGTGAACGACGGTGGAAGAATTAATGAGCGGCAGCGACAATTGAACGGTGGCGGAAAAATAATGGTAGAAAATCGAAGGGAAAAGGTGAAAAATGGTAATGGATAATGGTGAAAAGGATTTTGAACGATGAAAAATAGATATGAAGGTAAATGGAGGCGGATGAAAGTGAAGAGAAAGAGGAATGAAATTAGGGCACGACGAAAATCCCATTTATATCAGACTTTTCCCGCGCCGGCGGAAATCCTTGAGCGAGAATGAACCCCGCGCCGGCGGCTCCCCCGCGCAGGCGGAAATCCTTGGGGGAAAATGAATCCCGCCAGCAGCTCCTCCGCGCCGGCGGAACGCCTGGAGCGAAAATAAACTCCGCACTGGCGGAACTCCTTCTTAGGAGAATTAATCCCGCGCCGGCGGCTCTCCCACTCCGGCGGAACTCTTTCTTGCGAGAATTAATCCTGTGCCGGTGGCTTTCCCTCTTCGGCGGCTTTTCCAGCTCTTATGGCTCGTGCACAAACGATTTTTTTTCTTTAACTTCAAATTTTTCGTCTCCTCTGCTTAGACCAACCAAAATCCCTTCTCCTTGCAAACTCCGTAGAATTAAAAAGACACAAACAACTAAAATACGAAAACCATGGGTTGCCTCCCATGCAGCGCTCGTTTTAAGTCTCGAGCTCGACTCCGTATTCCATCTTCAACATGTAAACTCGTCGAGTCTAAGAGACTCGACTCCAACCAATCTTGACATTCCTTTGACATATGGCTTCACCCGGTGCCCATTAACCTGAAAAGACTCTTTTTTCAACGGATTGAATAACTTGACAGCTCCGTAAAGGTACACCTCTTCCACTTCAAATGGTCCACTCCATCTTGACCTCAATTTTCCTGGAAATAACCTCATAAGAGAGTTGAAGAGAAGCACCTTCATACCCGGCTTAAGATCTTTCTTTACAATCCGCTTGTCATGAAACTTCTTCACCTTATATTTATAAATCCGTGCACTTTCATAAGCTTCATTCCGGAGTTCATCAAGTTCTGAAATTTGCAAAGCCCTCTCTTGACCAGCTTGAACCAAGTCGTAATTCATAGACTTGATTGCCCAATATGCCTTATGCTCAATTTCCACTGGTAAATGACACGCTTTTCCATACACCATCCGGAACGGAGTCATCCCCAAAACACTTTTATAAGCAGTACGATAAGCCCACAAAGCGTCATTCAATTTAGAAGACCAATCTTTCCTAGACGGCTTCACGGTTTTCTCCAAAATTCCTTTGATCTGCCTATTACTCGTTTCAACTTGACTAGACGTCTGCGGATGGTACAGAGTTGCTACCCTATGTACGATGCCATTCTTTGCCATTAGCTTCTCAAAAAGCTTGTTACAAAGTGTGTTCCCCCATCACTAATAATAGCTCGAGGAAAACCAAACCTGCAAAGAATATTTTCCTGCACAAACTTGATAACAACATGAGCATCGTTTGTCCTCGTGGGGATAGCCTCGACCCACTTGGACACATAATCAACAACAACAAGAATGTACTCAAAACCAGCAGACTTAGGGAAAGGTCCTATAAAATCAATGCCCCACACGTCAAAAATCTCGACAACAAGATTATTAGTTAATGGCATCTCATTCCTTTTACTTATGTTCCCTACCCTTTGGCACTTATCACAAGCTAGGCAAAAACTATGAGCATCTTTGAAAATTGACGGCCAATAAAAACCAGATTGGAGTACCTTAAAGGCGGTTTTTTTGACCTCCAAAATGACCTCCACAATGAAATTCATGGCACCACGCCATCACATCTCGCTGTTCCTCTTCCGGAATGCATCTCCTGATCACCTCGTCCTTTCCCAATCTAAAAAGATATGGATCATCCCAATAGTAATTCCTGCAAGACGAGAAAAATCTCTTCTTTTCTTGGGAAGAAAGGTCAGGACGCAAGTATCCACTAGCAAGATAGTTTACAATATCTGCATACTAAGGTATAATTGCAACTTGCAAGACATGTTCATAAGGAAAAGAATCAGGTATAATATCATGCTCATGCACTATCTCACTATCATCAATGTTAGGCAAACGAGACAAATGATCTGCAACCACATTTTCACAACCCTTCCTATCTTTAATCTCAACATCAAACTCTTGCAATAACAAAATCCACCTAATCAATCTAGGCTTTGCTTGAGATTTAGTTAACAAATGCCTAAGAGCTGCATGATCACTGTGCACAATAATTTTAGACCCAATGATGTAAGATCTAAACTTGTCTAATGAAAACACAACAGCAAGCAACTCTTTTTCGGTGGTTGTGTAATTTACTTGAGCAGCATTCAAAGTTAAGCTAGCATAATAAATCACACGCAACATCTTATCAACACGCTGTCCTAAGACAGCTCCTACAACAGAGTTCGATGCATCACACATAATTTCAAAAGGTAATAACCAGTTAGGAGCAACAACAACGGGTGTAGATATCAACTTCTCTTTCAAAGCATTAAAAACTTTCAGACATGCATCATCAAACACAAAGGGCACATCTTGAACAAGCAAATGACACAAAGGTTGACTTATCTTGGAAAAATCCTTGATAAATCTACGATAAAAACCAGCATGCCCAAGAAAACTTCTAATTCCCTTGACATTTACAGGTGGAGGCAATCGTTCAATTACATCTACTTTAGCCTTATCAACTTCTATGCCCTTACTAGAAACAACATGCCCTAGAACAATCCCACTAGTTACCATGAAATGACTTTTCTCCCAACTTAAGGTAAGATTACTTTCAACGCATCTTTCAAGAACAAGATCTAATCTATGCAAGCAATCATCAAATGAGGAACCAAAAACAGAAAAGTCATCCATAAATACCTCAATGAATTTACCAATCATGTTGGAAAAGATGGAATACATGCACCATTGAAACGTCCCAGGCGCATTGCACAATCCGAACGGCATCTTTCTACACGCATATGTTCCAAAAGGGCAGGTGAATGTTGTCTTGATTTGATCTTCCGGATCAATGGCAATTTGATAATACCCCGACAACCCATCCAAAAAGCAATAAAACTTGTGCCCCGCTAACTTATCCAACATTTGATTAATGAATGGTAGTGGAAAATGATCTTTCCTAGTTGCAGTATTCAACTTTCTGTAATCTATACAAATTCTCCACCCGGTTGTCACTCGAGTTGGTACCATCTCGCCTTTGTCATTTGTTACTACGGTGATTCCTCCCTTCTTTGGTACCACATGAACCGAGCTCACCCATTCACTCTTAGCCACTGGATAGATTATCCCTTCCTTAAGGAGTTTCAAGATCTCCTTCTTAACCACTTCCATCAAAATTTGGTTTAGCCTTCCCTGCCCCTCTCTAACCGGTTTTGCATCGTCCTCAAGAATGATCCGATGCATACAAGTTGATGGACTGATTCCCTTGATATCTGATAAACTCCATCCAATAGCTTTCTGGTTCTTCTTCAACACCTTTACCAAAGCTTCCTCTTCTTCCTTAGACAACCCAGCATAGATTATCACTGGTTTCTGCTCTTCTTCTTCCAAAAAGACGTACTTCAAATGCTTTGGCAATTCTTTCAGCTCTAACTTGAGAACTGGCTTCTCCTCTTCTCCCTTAATTTGGAGTAGTTCCATCACTCCAATGCTATCCACAATATCAATCCCATTGAGACGCAAATCGTTCTCATCAGCAATTTCTTCCACATCTTCAAGCAACTCGTCCAACCTGTTATCCTGCAAAATAACCTTCTCGACCAAGGCATCTATATTATCTATATAGGAGCAATTCTAAACAAGTTCAGACGAAGGAATCACACTACTATCACGAACAGAAAAAGAAACTGTGTCTCCTAACACAGACATTTTCAGACTTTCATTTTTCACATCAATCAAAGTGTTAGTAGTTGTCATAAAAGGTCTACCTAACAAGAGAGTATGTTCTTTTCCCGTTTCTTTAACATCCCCAACATCCAAAACAACAAAGTCAACAGGAATGATTAATCCACCTACTTTTACTAATATATCCTCGATTATTCCCTTAGGATAACGAATAGATCTATCAGCTAATTGCAAGCACATTCTAGTAGGTTTTAAATCCCCTAACTCTAATTGCTTAAAAATGGAATATGGCATCAAATTTATTGCAGCACCTAAGTCTAGCATACCAGAAGCTTCCTTACCATTTCCAAAAGCAATTTTTATGTTAAAGCTACCTGGATCACAAAGCTTTGGAGGTAATTGGTGCTACAGGATTGCACTTGCCACTTCGGAAACGACAATCTTTTCGTCCTCCACGAACTTTCTCTTCTTTGATGCCAACTCTTTGAAAAATTTCACATATGCTGGTACATTCTGGATGATGTCAAGCAAAGGAAGGTTCACATTCACCTTTGATAAAAGCTTGTAGAACTCTTGGAACTGGTGATCTTGCTTTTCATTCCACATCCTACTTGGAAATGGAACAGGAGGATTATAAGGATTCTTAGCTTTGTGAAATGCTGAATCTTTCCCCAAAACAACTCCCTTAGCCTTCTCATTAGTCGAACTCCTAGCTTCGACCTCTTCACTTGGACCTTCTTCTATTTCAATATGCATTTCCACCTTGTTGTCAACCACCTTACCACTTCGGAGAATAGTGACAGCATGAGCTTGCTTGGGTTGGCTTGGCAACTTATCCTTGTTATTCTATTGCACCAACTCTCCAACCGTATTCGATAGCTGACCAACTTGAGTTTCAATACGCTTCACTGAAGCTTCCACAGACTCATGTCGTTGGTTGCTTGATTGGATAAAAGCATTCAAGTCTCTTCCAAATATGGTCTCCTAGGTTAAGTTGGTTGACTTGGAAATTACTGTGGTCTAGGTGGAACTTGCATCCGCTGCTGTGGTGGTTGATATGGAGGCACTTGACTCGGTCCTTGTTGATTGTTTTGTCTCCAAGAGAAATTCAGGTGATCTCTCCACCCCAGATTGTATGTCTGAGAAAAAGGATCATATTTAGGTCTTGGCTGAAATCCTTGCAAAGCATTCACATGCACTTCTTCTTCCAATATGGGCTCACTAACTCTTTGACAAACATTAGCTCCATGTTCGTATTCGCCAAAAATCCCACAAGTTTCCAAAGACATAACCTGATTGGATGGTCCATCAGAAGTTCTCAACATTTGCACTTGTCTTGTCAACTCCGCCAACTGCTTAGTCACATCATAATTCGGAGTTGCCTCACTTGCTGAAATTTTCTTGCCTCTTGCACTTTTCTGTTGGGAATTAGCGGCTAAACTCTAGTAAATTTCTGTAATCCTCTCTGCTGTTTGATTCCCAACATCTCCTCCAGCAGCATTATCTACCATATACTGAAAATTCTGTGACAATCCATCGTAGAAAAACTGATTCAGCAATGCTAAATGAAGATGATGGTGTGGACATTGTTGCTGAAAACTCTTAAACCGATCCCATGCTTCATGAAACGGTTCTCCTTGCCCTTGAGTGAATGTGACAATCTGAGCTCTCAAATCTTGAGTTTTCTGATTCGAGTAATACTTGCCCATGAACTTCTTATACACTTCATTCCAATTCCGAAGAGAATTCAGTTGAAGAGACATTAGCCACGCCTTGGCTTTATCTTTCAAGGTGTAAGGAAAACACCTCATCTTCAATTGATCCTCGTTCAAACCTTGTAATGGAAAGGTATGAACAACCGAATAAAACTCTCTAATGAAGTTCAATGCATCCTCAGTCGGCATTCCATAGAATGAAGGCAACTGGTTGAAATGGATATTCTTCAACTCATAATTCCAAGCTGCTTCTCCCAACACTATACACGAAGTTGTCTCCCCAATGACTGATCGAGCATAATCCCTCATATTCAGTTGAGCTTGTTGAGCTGCTCGCTGAGCTTGTGGAGCCTGCGGTATCGGTACTGGTGCTGCCATTTCTTCTTGTAAATACTTCTCACTAGAACTATAGTCGTCACCTTCCTCTTGAGAAGTTGTTGATTGACTACTAGAACTTGACTCTCTGTTCTCCTCCAGATTTGGCAAAATAATCGCCTTTAGTCGATGAATGTTGTTATACTTGAGCCAATTTCCGTTTAAGACTTCGGCGGCCTAGCATACACAAACACACAGACAAGAAAATAATCAATCGCACCTGTGGGAGAAATAAACAAAAACAAGAACAATAAGCACACAAACAACAAAATATTTACAACACGAAATCACACAAACATAAACACGAAAACAAATGCCTAAAGTTTTCCCCAGCAACGACGCCAAAATTTTGAATCAACTATAATGTAACTATTAGTTGCTCGCAAGAGAACGAGATCCTATGTAGTACGATAAGTTAACTCGAGTCGAATCTCAAGGAAAGCTTTGCAGGGCAATTGATTCATGCTTTGCACAAGAAAATAAAAACATTCTAAACATTCTAATCCAATGAGGTTATGTTGATTGAAACTAATACAAGACGGAAATGAATTGCAAATATAGAGATTGAGTTAAAACGATTTAGGATAAGAGATTTCGTCGCCTCAAGATAATTCCAACAAACTATTACAGCACATGCAATAGATTACTTCATATAAACGCTTTCAACAAAGAATTGTAATACTAACTTTCATATTCATACAACAATTCTTAGCTAAAAGAATTCTACAAACTGATCCCAGTTAGATAACGCGTCTCCGATTAAACCTAATGTTGATTGAACCTAAATCAAATAACGAATTCTTCTATCAATCTCATTCATTATTTAAAACGATCTAACTTTGGCCAAAAGTTCGATCACATACAAACCAATTCAATCAACAAGCATGTTCACGTAATAATTAACGATTATCTCGACTTGAACATCCCTAATCTTAAACCAAAATACTTAATTCATCATTCTTAAAATAAAATACAATAAACAAAAGGAAAAACGATGCATAAACGAAATGGAAACCTTACAAAGTATTCGGAAATCGTAAACGATAAACGATGCAACAACTAAAGCCAAATCCAAAGTATTTTAAGCAAGGAAATAAACAAATCCTAATTCTACAGAGTTTTTGGAATTTTTCTCCACTGAAAACTGAAGGGAAAGCGTACGTGAGCCGTCCAAAAACTGCCCAAAACGTTTATCTAGTGCAAGTTAACCGTCGCCCCGCGCCGGCGGAAAAATTTCTGCGCAATTCAACCCCGCGCCGGCGGAGATCCCGCTCCGGCGGAAATCCTGAACCACATGGCATTCCCGCTCCGGCGGAAATTTTATCTTCCTTCTCTTCACCAATTTCACTTCTTTTTCCGCATTTCTTTCGACATTTCTTGCCTCTTCTGCCACCTTTGTACCTACACACACCACAACACCAAACACCACACATAAAACCATGACTTGTAATAAAAAATGAATAAAAACATGCTCAACGCACACAAATAATGACACGAAAAATACACAAAGATGAACTAAACAGTCTTCATAAAGTATTCGATCTATATATGTGCTCGAAGTTTTGATTGTGTGGAATGTCATTATTGTTTGAAATTGAAGTTGATGTTGAGATAAGTGTTGTGAATTGTTTGTTTGGTAATTGTTGAACTAAGTTAGGTAAGAGTTCGAGTTTGGGTTAGGTGTTAGAAACCGAGAAAAGCCCTAAGAGCCAAATAGAATAGAAGTAAGAGGCTTCGAGGATTAACCTCTTGTCGTTATAGTTGTTCTCTCGTCCTTATTGCCGCTCTAATTTCCTTGAAGGGTCTAGTGGAAGCTTAAAGTAAGGAAGCGAGAGAGAAGAAGAAAGTAAGTGAAGAATGAAAACATGCATGCGAGTACGATTTCATCAATTTCGTACTATCTTATCTATAAAGCAGGGCTACACGAGTACTAACTATTCATGAAATTGTATCGTCGTACAAGTACAATAATCATAAAAACATGTTACGAGTAGAAAAACATGTTACAAAGTTACGATATATGTAATATCGTATAGAACATACGATATACAATATGAGGTGTACGCAGTCAATGAAAATCGTATCATCTGTAAATGATACACCTGCAAAGAAAACCCCAATTTTCTTGATCTACATGTAATTCAAGTACAAACATAAAAAATCAAACACGAAAAAACTCAAAATCAACGAAAATTTATATAAATAACAAGAAATTTCAGGAGAAATTACCAAATCTTGAGTCTCATGGTGCAAAGATGGAGATTCACGGTGAGAAAATGGAGAAGAGAAACAGAAGAGTAGGATGACGGCGGGGGATGAGAAGAGCAAGGCAGCGGCAGATTTGCGACGATGCAGACTTCAGACGATGAAGAAGACAACGAGACAAATCTGGACGGCGGAGCTGCAATGGCGAATATGGCGGAGAAGACGACGAGGCAGCGGCGGAGTAAGAGTGGAGTGCAGTGGAGAAAGAGAGCAACGAGGCGACAACAGAGATTTGGTGTTCAGAGATAGAGGTAGAGAGAGGGAGAGCATTTGAAATGGAATTCACGCAGGAATGGGGGAGAGAAAGAGAATAGAGAGAAGACGACGGATTTGGACGGAGAAGACGACGAAGCGCAGGCGGAGAAAGAGAGGAGTGCGGCGGCGGCGGCGGTGGAGAAAGAAAGCAACGGGGGGAGAGGGAGGGGGCGGGGGCAGAGATTTGTTGTTCAAAGAGAGAGGTAGAGGGAGAGAATTTGAAATGGAATTCACGCAGGAATGGGGGAGAGAAAGAGAATAGAAAGAAAGTTTGGAGAGTTTGTTGATAAGTAAGAGTACGTATTTTGGTCCGAATATGCAAATGTTGACCTTTATTAAGGGAATAAACTCTTATAATATCTTAAATATTGTGATTTCTACTAGTATAACTAGGTAATAAAAGTTGGATTTCTATCCTTGAAGTTTCTGGAAAGGTCATTGGATACAAATAGTGGCGTAGCGAGATTTTTTATTGGGGGAAAATTTTAAATACACCATACCTTTAGATGTAAAATGAAAAATATACCACCCTAACAAATAAAATAAATTTTACCCCACGTTTACTTTTGGGCCCACTATGTGTCATTTCCCAAACCACACGCTGACATGTTTTTTTCGGTTTTCCCTTCCCCCACGCTGACATTGGCAGTTATGTGTTTTTTTTTTTTTTAGCCAAACTTTTGACCGGCCCAAAATTTGAGGATGAGGGTTAATTCAAACTTACCCCCACCCCCACGTTGTAGAAACCGAAATAATTTATCCCCCCTCTCCTATACTCGTTGTCATCCCCCCTCTTCTCCCATATCTCGCTGCCCACCATCTCTTCTCCCTTATCTCGCTGCACACTTTTCTCAATCCCGCCCATATCTCTATCGTTTTCACTCATCCCTCTCATCGGTAGTAAATATGGCTAATTATGGAGAGGTTAGTATTATATTTTATAATGTTATTAATTTTATTTAGTGAGTATTTTTATGTATTTGTAGGAATTACACGCTGAATATATATATACTTCTTCGAATTGTAATGTAGGATTTCTTCCCTTAGTTATTTATTTAATTTAATTGTTATTTCTGCAAATCCCGCTCGGAAAACCCTAATGCCCTATAAATCCCGCTCAAGCGGGATATGCCGTACACGAGCGGGAAATTGTTTTTTATCCCTATAAATGAATGATAATAGTTTACAACCTGCCCTAGATGTAAAATTCGCTTAATTGGTGATGTTTAGATTTTATGGTGATTAATGGATACTAATAACTTGAAATACGGTAATGTTGAATTTTTTGAATACGAAATGTGGTTCTAATTTTTTAATTAATTCATACATGTTAATTATTAAATATCCTGCTCAGTAAACTGCTCATCGACCAAATCCCCCTTGAGCGGGATATAACTCTGTCGAGCACGATTTAGTTTATCTAAGTAATTCAAAATTTTTTTGGGGAATATTTCCTGCTCGAGTTGGTGACTTGTGGCTTGATATCCCTCTCGAGCGGGATATTGATATTACGAGCGGGATTTTTTTTTTATGTGTTAAATACTGTGTATAGTTTGATTTTATCATTTGCATTTTAATTTAAATATTTATGCGTGCAGATTATTTTCAAGAGGCCCGAGACTATTGACCGGAAGTCCATGGTTAGCACGTCCTATAGGCACAGCATTTTAGAAGACGTTCAGGCTTCATTGATGGCGGTTGGGGGACAGGATCTCCTGGAGAGGTGGCTTGAAGGTTGTTTTGGCCACTTTACTTAGTGGTAGTCGGGGTAGAAGTGCGGTATGGGCGTGCATCACGTATTGTCCCGATAGATTTCGGTTCAATGGGGCTAGCCACACGACATGTGGTTTTATATCAACGGGGCGAACCTTCATTTTTCTTCTGCAGAGTATGCCCTTATTACCGGATTGTCATTCGGCTCGTCTGATTTCTGACCTTCAGACGACCACGACTTACGAGGTGTGCAAGTGTATCGGCGGTTTGCCAACGGCATGCCGATTAGTGTGAGAGACCTCCTGGATAAGTTTTGTCTGAGGCACGTGACAGATCAGAGTGGACAACTGTACCTGCAGGTCGCGCACGTGTTAGTTTTGTATATGTTGTTGTTTGGTCTTGAGCAGAAGAAGTTTGTTGCGGATTGGGTGTGGAAGCTGGTGGACGATCTGGATGCATTTTCTCAGTTTTCTTGGGCGCATACACGTATTTGCATCTGAAGCACTACGTGGACAATATGCAGCAGACGAAAAAATACCACTTCTACGGAGCAGCCTGGGCTTTCCACGTTTGGTCGTTGGAGATGCTGTCAGACTTAGCCGCTGCAGTTGCGGTCATTGATAACCCGGATGTACGGCCCAGATGTCTTAGATAAAAGTTCAAGAAGTTAAGTGGAACAGAGCTTCAGCCATTATTTTCTTTGCAGGTAAATTTTAATTTTTTCACTGTATGTATTTTTCTGTATTTTTTTTATAATTGTATTTGTGTTTGATAAAATCTTTTGCGCTGCAGGTTGATCGATTCAACCCTTTTGTACCGGATGATGCTGAAATGGAGACTTTCTATTTCCGGTCCAGTCAGTATCCAAATGCACTTGGAGTGGGCTTTGTAGTGCCTCACAATCCATTACATGCAGGAGAACAGTTGCCCTGTCAGCCACGGCAGGCCATAGTAATTGATGATGAAGACCAGGAAGAGAGACCTCCTCAAAGGAGAGCACAGACACAACGGGGTCAACAGAGGCATCCTGCTACAAATGAGCAGCGAGAGGCCGAGGCAGATGGAGAGGCAGACGAAGAGGCAGAGGCAGAGGATCGTGATCCTGAGTACAGAGAGCCACCCTGCCGTCCAGAACATGGAAAACGTGTTCGTTAGTTAGGATCTTCATCCTCTAGTGATGGGGCCGATTACGTCCTACGATCCAGTGATCGACGCTGGATTCGATCAGAGATTGCCCTTGCAGAGGATCGCATTGTAGAGAAAGTGGAGCGGAGACTGTTCCCCGAACTCAAATCTTGGATTGAGGGCTTGTTTGACAAAGCC
Source organism: Schizonepeta tenuifolia (assembly GCA_029490685.1). Classification (NCBI taxonomy): domain Eukaryota; kingdom Viridiplantae; phylum Streptophyta; class Magnoliopsida; order Lamiales; family Lamiaceae; genus Schizonepeta; species Schizonepeta tenuifolia. The sequence goes on along the minus strand of CM055960.1, from coordinate 47,193,314 downwards.
CACTGTGGAGCTACAGGCCGATCTACTGGACGTCAGCCCAGGGCATGGTCCATGCCTATACCGTCACCACGCTGTCCCTCAGTGCGAGACCCTCCACAGGTCCAGGGCCAGGAAGACCAGCACCGTCCCTCAGTGCAACATCAGGGTGCACATAACATAGGTGAATTCCTTAACCAAGCAGAACGGTTTTTGTCGTCGTTCACTGCAGCTCGTCATTCCATGTACGAGTATGGATTGTCGAGTGCAATGTTCGATCAGTACGGTACTTTTATTGTTGATCCATCACTGTAGGTAATTATTTCACATATATTGATTGATGTTGATATTGATATTTATTTTGTTTGTGTAGGGTCAGGTACAGAGTGTTGAGGCTCGTCTCCACGAGGTGGCGTCGCAGATCCGAGCAGTCCTACTTAATCAGAGACCGATGGGGGAAGAGAAAGCAACTGATGAGGAGCAACAACAACAACAACAGCAACAACAACGAAGAGGGCAAAGGACTCGGAGAGCTTCTGTAGCAATACAAACACCCATGCTTGCCCAAAGAGAACCATATCCACTTCCGCAGGAATTGATGCAAGAGTATGAACTATTTTTAAGAGGTGATAGGGATGGATTCATGGTTATCATTGAAAGCGGGGGATTTGTAGGCAAGCACTGGTGGAAGCAAATTCAGCATCCTTCTGCAGAAATTGAAGATGAGGTACATATAACATTTCTTATCGATTATGTTAGATTTTTATTTAATAGACAAACCTATTTTTTGCCTTGTAGGTCATAGATTTGTTCATCTCTTACTTGAGAAGACGACTAATTGATCGAGTGCATGTCTTGCCCGATGTGACACACACAAATACCATTTTATTGGATTATGATGTCTTTGTAAGTTCAATTTTATAAATAACTGAAATTATTTACAACTGTGTTCAATTTTATGAAGCACTTTTGATGCACTTACAACTGTGTCTTGTGTTTATTGCAGCTCCAGCTCAGAGGTGATTGGCATAGGCAGATTTTGAGCCTAGACATCGAGCAGGAGCTTAGGGGATCGTGGGGCACTTATGCTGACTACGTGCCTCCAGTGAGTCTACTATATGGAGCGCATGGAGCAACGACAGTTGGTCGAGAGGGTATTTACACCGGACGAGCCGATTTCTTTGGTGCAACCCACGTAAGTACAACACTTCAATAATTACTTGATGATTCTTTTACGAGTAATGATATTAATTGTTTGTTTGATGCAGATGATTGTTATGTGCAAAATTGACAAGCATTACGTGGTAGTCTGAATTGATTGCAAGAAGTGGGTGGCTGAGCTCTATGACTCCATGTATCATTATGTTGACAGACGCGTACAATCGCGCCGACGCGCGAGCCTCAAGCCACTACTGAAGCTTTGGACTCGAGTTCTTACATGCTCGTTTTACTGGAGGCACAACACAGTTGGAGTGACCCCCGATGAGAGGCCCCTAACGCTCACAGTCATTCCACCTGTAGATCAATTCAAGCAACGCGACAGTGTTAGTAGTGGTGCATTTGCAATGATGACTATTGAGCGTTTAATTAGTGGTTCACCCTCTATTCCGTGGGGCAACACACACATAAAGGAATATCAGAGGAGGGTCGCCGCCGCTATATTTAGTTTTTGTCGTGCACCGAATGGAGCGGATAGGTACAGATATGATTTACAGGAGAGGCGTAGACCGAATCCTAGGTGATCTCTTCTTTGTAATCTTATGTTGTTTGTATATTGAATATTTAATTGTAATAATTGAAACAATTTGAGTAGGATTTTATATTAATTGTATAATATCCACTTGTTTCTAATATGTTACTTGAAGCACATAAAAAATATGCATTCAGTACTTGAAGCACATACAAAACATACATTCATTACAATTATGTTTTTCATCCTAGATGTCGATTATGCATTGCACGAGTATGTCCATATTCATGACACACACTACATCTCCTATGTGGTTGGCTTTCTGTGGGAGCTCAATGTCGGCTCAATCTCAGACGACCTGGTAGAGGCGTGATTTTTGGAGGCAAGACCAATATGTTATCCACATCTATTGGAATAGTCCAATCTTCCATGTGAGGAACATGATTTATAGGATGTTGATAAACTTCGCTCCAAGCTCCTCGTGTGTAGTAATACTGAACGTAATCGTATATTTGATCACCATTTTTCCTGCAAGTTAACATTCAAAAAATAATTGATATGAAAATATCAGTATTTTCATATATAGGACAGATAAATAAAGTGTCAAGTGTACTTACAGTATTGCAGCGATGACATGAGAACAAGGGAGCCCATCAGCTTGAAATTCAATGCAAGTGCATGTCTTCGTGTCAAGGTCCACTTGGAATGATCTTTTAGCATCACGGACATTGAAGATCAACCCCATGGCCTTCCGGGCAGTATACCTCAAACCCTTATTCATTCCTGCAGTCAGTTTGGCTGCCGCCTCAGCAGTCAGTACAGCGTCATCCCCGTGAGCATCATTTCGTCTCTCTTCGAACCACTCCTCGATGACATGTCTGATTGTATCAAGCATTGAGCATATTGGCAGCCGTCATGCCCACTCCAACCGCCCATTCCAATTTTCTGCTGCATTTGATGTCAATTGACTGTAACGTGGCAAAGGACAGTGAACTCGAGACCACTTCTCAGGTCCGACACTTATCAATTTTTGGTAAGCAGCTTAACTCTCTCGGCGGATGATGTCCATTGCTTTATCAAAAATTACTCGGCGATATGCAAATGCAGTTTTTTTAAACAATTCCGTAACTATTTTTCCGTAACGATTAATCTTTTGCAGCAAGTGATAGTAGCATAATCCATGAACTGCATTCGGAAAAACCTTCTTCACAGCATTATCTATCGAGGGATGGGCATCAGATACAATTAATGTATCATTCAATTCTCCATATGCAATTCTAAATCGGCTAACGAACCATTTCCTAGAGATATCATTCTCAATAGGGCCAATGCCAATCGCAAGAGCAAAGATATGCTCGTTGGCATCCTTAGTGACAACGACAAACAAGATACCTCTATTCTTGCCCTTCAGATGAGTGCCATCAATTGCAATCACATGTCTCATATTCAGCGGGTAAGCAAGCCTACATGCGCCGAAAGCTACAAACAAGTGTTCGAACTTTCTATGAATACTAACTTGCAAATCAGTAATTGTACCTGGATTCCATTGCCTTAGCATGTGAAGATAGCCTGGAAACATCCGGAAGGAATTAACATATCTCCCGTAAATGCTTTCTATCTCTGCATGCTGTGCTCGCAGGGCTAAGTCATAACGAATGGTGAACCCAAATTCGCTTTGCACCTCTGCCATAATGGCCTTTGGCTCTATTATTTTACACTCTCTTCGTATTTTTCGAGCAATGTAGGCTGCAATCACATTCATGTAAACTTTTCTATGACCAACACGTCCTAGCTGACGTGTGCATGCGTGATCGCCCATAAACTTGATAATTCTCCAAGCTTCTGATCTTTTACTTGATCTTGCTTTCAGCTCGAACGGATGAGATTCCATACGCCTGCATATCCATCTGAGACGTAGGCTATCAGAGTCCTCAACTTTGTATTCTGCTCCAATCTTCATGTGCCACAAGCCCGCTGCTACATTTAGAGCTGCTTTACTTTCAAAAAATGAACCAACAGATAAATCACTATCTCTAGCGGGCCTTTTTCACGTACAACGATTGAATTCATTGCATTCATGGGAATCACTGGAACTAACCAACTGCCTACATCAGCCGCTTCGTCATCTTCTTCACCGCGAATCCATGCTTCACGCTCCAACATAGCTGATTCTATCATGGTATCCTTTGGCATCTCTTCCGATGCATTACTATCGGTTTCCAGCTCATATTCTTCATCCTGAGGACCAACTGCCTCTTAATCTTCGTCATCACCATCTGCCTCCTCAACATCGTCAGCACCATCTGCATCTTCATCGTCACCATAACCCTCTGCTGTCTCTGGAACTTGAGTCGACGTGGATCCGAAATAATGTGTGGATGTCGATGCATAATTACCCCCAGCGGGGTATACATCATCACTAAAAGAAGAGAAAAGCATCTGTGTTTGAATACGATCCATTTCTTCATAATAATCAGCATCAAACTCAGGCACGTATACGTTCGTGTATTGGTGAGTCACGTACACAGTTGCTTCTGGCTGCGTCGTGCACAAATGATAAAATTTAGTATCGGTGCTTAATGGGCACTTTACAGTACGTACCCTCTCATTCTTCGACAGATAATGCAACTCGTACTGTGTGCTGAAGGAGTTTGCACTTAATTGACAATCGATGATGTACCTCAGGCCGGCGAGATTTCTTTTGACATCTACAAATTCATATCCGCCCGAGTACGTACAACCAGACCATGTTCCTCCGTATTTGATAATAAAATAGTGATCCATCTACACAGAAGTATAAACATGTAACAATTAATAAAAATAACACAAAAATATCAAATCTCCTTCGCCAAACATAACAATTTCCCGCTCGAGCGGGATTAATATTTCTCGAGCGGGATATTAATATTTCGAGCGAGATATGCTAAAATTGAAATTCTAGATTTTTTTTTAGTCCTAATGTACAAAATCTCTCTCGGCAGACCTAAATTCCGCTCCAGCGGGATTTAGGTCTAACGAGCGGGAAGTTTAAATTTCAAGCGGGAAATGATAAAATCCACTTGCTATGTAATCTATACGGCATTCATATAAATTTCTGAATTTTGAATATTAAAGAGTCTCATTTTCTAATTTTCACGCACAATCAAAATAAAGTGGACCCTAAAAGAAAATTACAAGGTCGGAAACATACCTCTAGTGATGAATTTGAAAGATTGCTGCCCACTTGCGAATGTGATGAATTTAAAAGGATGTTATTTGAAAGATTGCTGCACACTATCGAATGTGATGAATTTCAAAGGATGTTATTGTGGGTGTGAATGGTAAAATATATAGAGTTGTGAATGCTATACAGATTTTTTTCCGCATTTCACGTGAAAATGTACTGGCTCATGTCTGCACAAGCAAATAAATTCATGCCAGACACCAATCAGCCATCATTCTGTACATTGACCAACTTTTCTGCCATTTCTCGCTCGGAAAGAACAAAATCCCGCTCGCCACGTGTCAAATCCCTCTCGAGCGGGATCATATTTCCCGCTCGAGCGGGATTTGACACGTGTCGAGCGGGATTTTGTTCTGTTCGAGCGAGAACTTTATTTATGTTCATTTAATGCCTAATCATAATTTTTCGACTGAATTTAGTAACTACTTAATCACGATATGTTTCAGATTAAATAATTAAATTAAATAATTATTGGCTAATGATTGTCAAATAATCACATAATTATCACTAAATCATTGGAATGTCATATACTTTATATCACATCTCTTACACATGTATAAGAGATGTGATATAAAGTGCTTGATAAGATAACATTTTATATTTGAAATATTCAATATGGTGTAAAATTCATTATTCTTGTTAAGGTGGTGTATTTTTCATTTTAACATTGGCAAAATGTGTATTTTTATGGATTGTCACTTTTTTATTTTAGGGGTTCTAGTCGGAGACATCATTGTCTTATAAAAACGTTCCATTTATCGTAGAAATAATAAAAGCAAAATTAAATAACGAACAAAATATAATTTATTCAAGAAATACGCGTAAATTTTGTTAATGACTTCATATTCATAACTAAGGTTTAATTCATCTTCGTAATAAAAAAAAAAGTAGAGATTGGTGATCATAATTAAGTTCATTTTTCAAATTCATTAGTATTTGTCGTGCCTCAATCCTCGAAGGAAGATCTACTAACATGGGTGGCATGGATGGATTAACGTAAGAAATAAAAATTACTGGAACGTCATAGTCTTTTTTGAATGATTAATGTTAAGTCTTGAAGATAGTAATCGGGAGAAGCGAGAGAGAGAAAGATCGACATGAGAGAATTGAAATTCGTTTTATTTTCTTGTATATCTTCCATACACATTACACCCTAATATATAGCATAAGGATATACTATAAATAAGGAAAAAGATATATTCCTAATATGTGATGATTTAATTTCCCTTGATTGTGTTTCTCTATTTTTGGCTATGATATTCTTAACACTCCCCCTCAAGTTAAGCAACGGCATTTCCGATACTTAACTTGTCCAGAACTTCTCTGAAGATTTTTGTGTTGACGGCCTTCGTTAATATGTCAGCCAACTGTTCTTCCGATCGTATGAAGGGAAGTTCAATGATCCACTATCAAGCTTCTCTTTGATGAAGTGCCAATCGACCTCCACGTGTTTGGTCCTGTCGTGTTGTACGGGATTTCCAGATATACTAATTGCAGCCTTGTTGTCACAAAAAAGCCGACTTCCCCTTTTTGGAGGAAAGCCAATTTCTGTGAGCAACCTCCGAAGCCACAGGATTTCAGTTATCCCATTTTTAACTCCTCTGAATTCTGCCTCTGCGCTTGATAGGGCTACTACCTTCTGTTTTTTGCTTCTCCATGTGACCAGGTTTCCTCCAACGAAGGTGAAATATCCGGCAGTAGATTTCCGATCATTTGGATTACTAGCCCAATCTGCATCTGTATACCCGTCAACTTCCAAATCTTCTTTTTTTCTGAACAAAATCCCATACTCACTGGTTCCTTTCAGGTATCGGACAATTCTCAAAGCTGCCTCCATATGCTCCTTCTGGGGTTTATGCATAAACTGACTTATTATTCCAACTGCATACGCGATGTCAGGCCGTGTATGAGAGAGATAGATGAGTTTCCCAACTAGACGCTGGTATTTTCCTTGATCTGTCAAGTCAGCTCCTTCAACAATTGTTAATCCATGATTGGTCACAATCGGTGTTTCTGCTAGCTTACACTCGAGTAGCCCAGTTTCTGCAAGTAGGTCAAGGATATACTTCCTTTGTCTCAGGAAGATTCCCTTTTTGGACCTTAAAATCTCAATTCCAAGAAAGTACTTCAGAGATCCAAGGTCTTTCATTTCGAATTCTCGGAACAAGTTCTCCTTCAGACTTTCTATCTCTTCGACATCATCCCTTGTGATAATCATGTCATCAACATAAATGATCAAACATGTTACCTTCCCTTCTCTCCTTTTCACGAACAATATATGATCAGAGTTACTCTGTTTATAGCCATTTTTTGCCATAGCTTGACAGAATCTCCCGAACCAGACTCTGGGTGATTGCTTCAATCCATAGAGTGTCTTTTTTACTCTGCACACTTGTCCTGCCTCGAATTCTTCAGAATAACCTGGAGGAACTTCCATATATATCTCTGCATTTTCCTCCAATTCTCCATGTAGGAAGGCATTAGTTACGTCCAACTGATGTAAAGGCCAATCCTTGCATGCTGCTACTGAAAGAAGTGTTCTTACTGTGCTCATCTTGGCCACTGGGGAGAATGTTTCTTCATAGTCTATCCCGTAGGTCTGAGTGTATCCTTTTGCAATCAATCTAGCCTTGTACCTCTCGATTGAACCATCTGATCGCCTTTTGATTGTGAACACCCATCTGCATCCTACTGGTCTCTTTCCTTCTGGCAGCACACATCTTTCCCACGTCCCATTCTTAATTAGGGCATCCATCTCTTTCTTCATGGCCTCCCTCCAATGTTTATATCTTCTTGCCTCTTCTACTGTCTGGGGTACATCTTCCTCTTCATACAAAGCTGCTTCAAAGGCCCGTGCCATTTCTGTGAGTTGCCCCTGAGCAAGGTTGACAATCGAGTACCTAGTCTTCCGTCCCTGCCAGTCTGGAGAGTATCGCTTGGGTGGTTTTCCCCTTGTATTTCGGGGAGGCAATGTGTACTGATCTGTGGCACCTGCTAATTCAGTACGTCCATCATCTTCATTCGTATCCCTTCCAGTATCTGTGTCAGTGTCTCCATCCCTAGTTTCCTCAATGTTAGTATTAACTTGAGAACTATTGAGATTACTTACCTTAGTATTGGAAGAAGATGGGGTTGACAGTGGGGTCAAGTCGCTGGACATCTCGTACTGTACCTGTGCTGTAGGTATCTCGGCGGGTGCACTAACCTTCTCTGTTGGACCAACGTCTGGCACAGAACTCGGCAATGACACTGAGCTAATTTCCCCTGGATGAGGAGGTAGAGATAGGAGAGTTGTTTGGACAGTGGATGGCATAGTGGATGGCGTATGGAGCCAACTTAGGGAGTCGATCACCTTTTTCTCTTCCTGACTCCCTTGTTGGTGGAAAAAATATTCTGTTTCAACGAAGTCACAGTTTAAGGTAGTATGAAGGTGATTAGTCACAGGGTCATAACATCTAAACCCCTTCTGATTTTTGCCATACCCCAGGAAAACACATTTAACAGCATTTGGTGAGAACTTTGTACGATTTTGTTTAGGGATATGAACATACACAGTGCATCCAAAAACTCTGGGCTCAAGTGTGAGAGATGAGGGTATGTCAGAGTGGGTGGCTAGGAACTCAAGGGGTGGTTTAAAGTTTAGGATGTGAGTTGGCAGCCGATTCAGGAGGTAAACAGAGGTAGCTACAGCTTCGGGCCAGTAAGATGTAGGGACTCGGGAGTCGATGATGAGGGCTCTGGTCATCTCTAAAATGATCCTATTCTTTCGTTCAGCTACCCCATTCTGTTCAGGTGTGTATGGACAAGTTGTTTGGTGGACAAGACCTTTTTCATTGAAGAAGTTTTGCATCTTAGAATTAACATACTCCCCCCCCCCCCCCCCAAATTATCAGATCTAAGGATTTGAATAGATTTTTTGTATTGTGTTTGTACTAGATTATAGAAATGGGTGAATTTTTCAAAAACTTCCCCTTTTGATTTTAAGAAGTATACCCACGTCATTCTAGAACAGTCATCAACAAATAGAAAAAAATATCTAAACCCATTATCACTAGTAACCGGAGCTGGACCCCAAACATCAGAGTGAAGTAAAGAAAAGACTGAACTCACACGAGTATTATTAAGTTTGAAGGAGTGACGATGGCTCTTAGCCAGATAACATGTCTCACAGTTCAAAGGGTGTGAAGTAACAAGGTTTGGATAAATTAACCGTAGATATCCTATGGATGGGTGTCCTAACCGCCGATGCCAAAGCCAAGTCTGGTCCTCTGTCGGTCCTTGAGTCAGCATCGCAGCACCCTTTTGAGCTATCCCATCCACATAGTAGAGTCCTCGATGTTCAGTGCCACGCCCAACTATCTTCCCCGTCCTCGTATCCTGTACAATGCAGAAGTCGGGCTGCATTAGTAAGTTACAATGTAATTCTCTTGTTATTTGACTAACAGACACCAATTTATGAGATAAAGACGGGATATATAAGCAGTTTGGGAGACATAATTCCGAGGATAATTTAATGGTTCCAGCTCCTTCCACAGATGCTAAATTGCCACTAGCAACTCTAATATATTTTTTTCGGGTCGGGAAAATCTCCATAAAATCCGAGGCATCAAAGGACATAGTGTCTGTTGCTCCACAATCAAAAATCCAACAGTAGTCTTTATCTGGTATGTCAGAATTAGTAGAGGATAATGCTAAGGCCCGGAAAGAACAAGATTTATAAGTGAGTGAGGGGTTTAAAAAGCATGTTAAGAATATCATAGCCAAAAATAGAGAATCACAATCAAGGAAAATTAAATCATCACATATTAGGAATATATCTTTTTCCTTATTTATAGTATAACCTTGTGCTATATATTGGGGTGTAATATGTATGGAAGATAAACAAGAAAATAAAATGAATTTCAATTCTCTCATGTCGATCTTTCTCTCTCTCGCTTCTCCCGATTACTATCTTCAAGATGGTATCAGAGCAGACAAGTCACCATGCTCAGATTTGAGTTCATCTTTCCCTTAAACCTGCAAAACCATTCTAAAAAATTCTACAAATCTGCCCAAAATCAAATCACATAAACCATGTCAGATTCGGAAACTTCAAACACATCAAACACTACCCCAACAAATTTTCCGATGGAATTTGCTGCACAATTTACAGAATTCCTCAAACAAAACCTCAGAATTTCAGATTCATCTTCGGCTCATAAACCCTCAAACCACGACCAACTTGAATCCTTTGGAGAAATTTCCATCAAGGCGAAACTTAATGGGGAGAATTATCCCATATGGGTTAACATCATGAAACGAGCAATTGCGGGAAAAGGTTTGACATCTCACATTAATGGAGTTTCAAAACCCTCCGCCATTGACGATCCCAGCTACACAAGATGAGAGCAACGGGATAACTGCGTTTTCAATTGGATGATCAACAATATTGAAACCGGACTTGTGAACGAGGTATCACAGTATGCAACCGCCGCCGATCTATGGGAAGGATTGGCAATTACTTATGGAAGTGGATCTGATCCATTCCAAATCTATGATCTGCACCGGCAAGCCATGACAATCAAACAAGAATCTATGACACTAGAAGGATTGTGGACCAAGATGCAGGACTTATGGATTTTGATTGATACCCGAGATCCAAGTCCGACAGACATAGAGGGATATCAGAGAAAGGAAGAGCGCCATCGCCTCTATCAATTTCTAAGCGCATTGGATGAAAAATATACAAATATCAAGAGGGAGATTATGGACAAGGATCCATTACCAAATGTTCGAAGAGCCTACGGACTGGTGCGAAGGCAGGCCACAAACGAGGGTATCCTCAAGCTCTCGGAATCTCCGACTGCAGGAATCGGGTCCGGACTCGCCGTGGTCAACCACAGCCGACCACCACTGCCGAGCCGACCGCCACCGCCTTCCAATCGACCACAGCAAGGAAATCAAACCTGGAACAATAGAAAGGGGGAAATCGACAAGAGCAAACTCGTATGTACACATTGTGGAGGTAAAAAGCATACCAAAGAGGGGCACTTCTTACTCATCGGATTTCCCGAATGGTGGGACGAAATGAAGAAATCAAGAGCTGCCTCTAGAAATCGAAATCAACCATGGTACCCGACTGGACAAACAACGATAGCGGTCAGCGGCGGCACGTCAACTGTGGCTGCCGGAGCGACGACCAGTGGGTCATGGATCCCAAACGGACAGGCGACAGCAGGGACATGGTCAGGCGGTGAGACGCAAGCCGCCAACGCCGGAACAGGTGGTGAGACACGAGCCGCCAATGCCGGAACACCGGCGGGCAACGTCGGACCACCACCGCCACAGACGCGCATCAACGAGGAGAGAGGAGGAGGAGCTCTGGCGGCTAGGGCTCACGAAGGGGGAGGTAATGAGGGGTTATGCTTTTTAAACCCCTCACTCACTTATAAATCTTGTTCTTTTCGGGCCTTAGCATTATCCTCTACTAATTCTGACATACCAGATAAAGACTACTGTTGGATTTTTGATTGTGGAGCAACAGACACTATGTCCTTTGATGCCTCGGATTTTATGGAGATTTTCCCGACCCGAAAAAAATATATTAGAGTTGCTAGTGGCAATTTAGCATCTGTGGAAGGAGCTGGAACCATTAAATTATGCTTGGAATTATGTCTCCCAAACTGCTTATATATCCCGTCTTTATCTCATAAATTGGTGTCTGTTAGTCAAATAACAAGAGAATTACATTGTAACTTACTAATGCAGCCCGGCTTCTGCATTGTACAGGATACGAAGACGGAGAAGATAGTTGGACATGGAACTGAACATCGAGGACTCTACTATGTGGATGGGATAGCTCAAAAGGGTGCTGCGATGCTGACTCAAGGACCGACAGAGGACCAGACTTGGCTTTGGCATTGGCGGTTAGGACACCCATCCATAGGATATCTACGGTTAATTTATCCAAACCTTGTTACTGAGACATGTTATCTGGCTAAGAGCCATCGTCACTCCTTCAAACTTAATAATACTCGTGTGAGTTCAGTCTTTTTTTTACTTCACTCTGATGTTTGGGGTTCAGCTCCAGTTACTAGTGATAATGGGTTTAGATATTTTTTGCTATTTGTTGATGACTGTTCTACAATGACGTGGGTATACTTCTTAAAATCAAAAGGGAAAGTTTTTGAAAAATTCACCCATTTCTATAATCTAGTACAAACACAATACAAAAAATCTATTCAAATCCTTAGATCTGATAATGGGGGGGTGGGGAGGGGAGTATGTTAATTCCAAGATGCAAAACTTCTTCACTGAAAAAGGTCTTGTCCACCAAACAACCTGTCCATACACACTTGAACAGAATGGGGTAGCTGAACGAAAGAATAGGATCATTTTAGAGATGACCAGAGCCCTCATCATCGACTCCCGAGTCCCTACATCTTACTGGCCCGAAGCTGTAGCTACCTCTGTTTACATCCTGAATCGGCTGCCAACTCACATCCTAAACTTTAAACCACCCACTCTGACATACCCTCATCTCTCACACTTGAGCCCAGAGTTTTTGGATGCACCGTGTATGTTCATATCCCTAAACAAAATCCTACAAAGTTCTCACCAAATGCTGTTAAATGTGTTTTCCTGGGGTATGGCAAAAATCAGAAGGGGTATAGATGTTATGACCCTGTGACTAATCACCTTCATACTACCTTAAACTGGGACTTCGTTGAAACAGAATATTTTTTCCACCAACAAGGGAGTCAGAGGGAGAAAAAGGTGATCGACTCCCTAAGTTGGCTCCATACGCCATCCACTATGCCATTCACTGTCCAAACAACTCTCTTTTCTCTACCTCCTCATCCGGGGAAAATTAGCTTAGTGTCATTGCTGAGTTCTGTGCCAGACGTTGGTCCAACAGAGAAGGTTAGTGCACCCGCCGAGATACCTACAGCACAGGTACAGTACGAGATGTCCAGCGACTTGACCCCATTGTCAACCCCATCTTCTTCCAATACTGAGGTAAGTAATCTCAATAGTTCTCAAGTTAATACTAACATTGAGAAAACTAGGGATGGAGACACTGACACAGATACTGGAGGGGATACGAATGAAGATGATGGACGTACTGAATTAGTAGGTGCCACAGATCAGTACACATTGCCTCCCCGAAGTACAAGGGGAAAACCACCCAAGTGATACTCTCCAGACTGACAGGGACGGAAGACTAGGTACTCGATTGTCAACCTTGCTCAGGGGCAACTCACAGAAATGGCACGGGCCTTTGAAGCTGCTTTGTATGAAGAGGAAGATGTACCCCAGACAGTAGAAGAGACAAGAAGACATAAACATTGGAGGGAGGCCATGAATAAAGAGATGGATGCCCTAATTAAGAATGGGACGTGGGAAAGATGTGTGCTGCTAGAAGGAAAGAGGCCAGTAGGATGCAGATGGGTGTTCACAATCAAAAGGCGATCAGATGGTTCAATCGAGAGGTACAAGGCTAGATTGGTTGCAAAAGGATACACTCAGACCTATGGGATAGACTATGAAGAAACATTCTCCCCAGTGGCCAAGATGAGCACAGTAAGAACACTTCTTTCAGTAGCAGCATGCAAGGATTGGCCTTTACATATGTTGGACGTAACTAATGCCTTCCTACATGGAGAATTGGAGGAAAATGCAGAGATATATATGGAAGTTCCCCCAGGTTATTCCGAAGAATTCGAGGCAGGACAAGTGTGCAGACTAAAAAAGACACTCTATGGATTGAAGCAATCACCCAGAGTCTGGTTCGGGAGATTCTGTCAAGCTATGGCAAAAAATGGCTATAAACAGAGTAACTCTGATCATACATTGTTCGTGAAAAAGAAAAGAAGGGAAGGTAACATGTTTGATCATTTATGTTGATGACATGATTATCACATGGGATGATGTCGAAGAGATAGAAAGTCTGAAGGAGAACTTGTTTCGTGAATTTGAAATGAAAGACCTTGGATCTCTGAAGTACTTCCTTGGAATTGAGATTTTAAGGTCCAAAAAGGGAATCTTCCTGAGACAAAGGAAGTATATCCTTGACCTACTTGCAGAAATTGGGCTACTCGAGTGTAAGCTAGCAGAAACACCGATTGTGACAATCATGGATTAACAATTGTTGAAGGAGCTGACTTGACAGATCAAGGAATATACCAGCGTCTAGTTGGGAAACTCATCTATCTCTCCCATACACGGCCTGACATCGCGTATGCAGTTGGAATAATAAGTCAGTTTATGCATAAACCCCAGAAGGAGCATATGGAGGCAGCTTTGAGAATTGTCCGATACCTGAAAGGGACTAGTGAGTATGGGATTTTGTTCAGAAAAAAAGAAGATTTGGAAGTTAACGGGTATACAGATGCAGATTGGGCTAGTAATCCAAATGATCGGAAATCTACTGCCGGATATTTCACCTTCGTTGGAGGAAACCTGGTCACATGGAGAAGCAAAAAAAACAAGGTGGTAGCCCTATCAAGCGCAGAGGCAGAAGGGATTACTGAAATCCTGTGGCTTCGGAGGTTGCTCACAGAAATCGCCTTTCCTCCAAAAAGGGGAAGTTGGCTTTTTTGTGACAACAAGGCTGCAATTAGTATATCTGAAAATCCCGTACAACACGACAGGACCAAACACGTGGAGGTCGATCGACACTTCATCAAAGAGAAGCTTGATAGTGGGATCATTGAACTTCCCTTCATACGATCGGAAGAACAGTTGGCTGACATATTAACGAAGGCCGTCAACACAAAAATCTTCAGAGAAGTTCTGGACAAGTTAAGTATCAGAAATGCTGTTGCTTAACTTGAGGGGGAGTGTTAAGAATATCATAGCCAAAAATAGAAAAACACAATCAAGGGAAATTAAATCATCACATATTAGGAATATATCTTTTTCCTTATTTATAGTATATCATTGTGCTATATATTGGGTGTAATGTGTATGGAAGATATACAAGAAAATAAAACGAATTTCAATTCTCTCATGTCGATCTTTCTCTCTCTCGCTTCTCCCGATTACTATCTTCAAGATGGTATCAGAGCACATGAGTTAAAAATCCAACAGTAGTTTTTATCTGGTATGTCAGAATTAGTAGAGGATAATGCTAAGGTCCGGAAAGAACAAGATTTATAAGTGAGTGAGAGGTTTAAAAAGCATAACCCCTCATTACCTCCCCCTTCATGAGCCCTAGCCGCCAGAGCTCCTCCTCCTCTCTCCTCGTTGATGCGCGTCTGTGGCGGTGGTGGTCCGACGTTGCCCGCCGGTGTTCTGGCGTTGGCGGCTCGTGTCTCACCGCCTGTTCTGGCGTTGGCAGCTCGCGTCTCACCGCCTGTTCCGGCATTGGCGGCTCGCGTCTCACCGCCTGACCATGTCCCTGCTGTCGCCTGTCCGTTTGGGATCTACGACCCACCGGTCATCGCTCCGGCAGCCACAGTTGACGTGCCGCCGCTGACCGCTATCGTCGCTTGTCCAGTCGGGTACCATGGTTGATTTCAATTTCTAGAGGCAGCTCTTGATTTCTTCATTTCGTCCCACCATTCGGGAAATCCGATGAGTAAGAAGCGCCCCTCTTTGGTATGCTTTTTACCTCCACAATGTGTACATACGAGTTTGCTCTTGTCGATTTCCCCCTTTCTATTGTTCCAGGTTTGATTTCCTTGCTGTGGTCGATTGGAAGGCGGTGGCGGTCGGCTCGGCGGTGGTGGTCGGCTGTGGTTGACCAAGGCGAGTCTGGACCCGATTCCTCCAGTTGGAGATTCCGAGGGCTTGAGGATACCCTCGTTTGTGGCCTGCCTTCGCACCAGTCCGTAGGCTTTTCGAACATTTGGTAATGGATCCTTGTCCATAATCTCCCTCTTGATATTTGCATATTTGTCATCCAATGCGCTTAGAAATTGATAGAGGCGATGGCGCTCTTCCTTTCTCTGATATCCCTCTATGTCTGTCGAACTTGGATCTCGGGTATCAATCGAAATCCATAAGTCCTGCATCTTGGTCCACAATCCTTCTAGTGTCATAGATTCTTGTTTGATTGTCATGGCTTGCCGGTGCAGATCATAGATTTGGAATGGATCAGATCCACTTCCATAAGTAATTGCCAATCCTTCCCATAGATCGGCGGCGGTTGCATACTGTGATACCTCGTTCACAAGTCCGGTTTCAATATTGTTGATCATCCAATTGAAAACGCAGTTATCCCGTTGCTCCCATCTTGTGTAGCTGGGATCGTCAATGGCGGGGGGTTTTGAAACTCCATTAATGTGAGATGTCAAACCTTTTCCCGCTATTGCTCGTTTCATGAGGTTAACCCATAAGGGATAACTCTCCCCATTAAGTTTCGCCTTGATGGAAAATTCTCCAAAGGATTCAGGTTGGTCGTGGTTTGAGGGTTTATGAGCCGATGATGAATCTGAAATTCTGAGGTTTTGTTTGAGGAATTCTGCAAATTGTGCAGCAAATTCCATCGTAAAATTTGTTGGGGTAGTGTTTGATGGTTTGAAGTTTCCGAATCTGACATGGTTTATGTGATTTGATTTTGGGCAGATTTGTAGAATTTTTGAGAATGGTTTCGCAGGTTTAAGCGAAAGATGAACTCAAATCTGAGCATGGTGACTTGCCTGCTCTGATACCATCTTGAAGATAGTAATCGGGAGAAGCGAGAGAGAGAAAGATCGACATGAGAGAATTGAAATTCGTTTTATTTTCTTGTATATCTTCCATACACATTACACCCCAATATATAGCACAAGGATATACTATAAATAAGAAAAAAGATATATTCCTAATATGTGATGATTTAATTTCCCTTGATTGTGTTTCTCTATTTTTAGTTATGATATTCTTAACATTAAGTGACTTTCATTAACAGATATATTTCTACAAATTTCTAATGAAGAGGATGTTAATTATCTTCAATAAATAAAGACTCATTGAAAAATAAATTAGATAATCTTGTTTTGTTTTGAACTTTGTAGAATTTTATCACTTTAATTTATTATGCGTAGTTTTCGTGTTAGGAAATAACAACACACACTAATCACGAAAATAATAAAGGATACTCAAGAATCATTTATCCAATCTGTTACATGTGTCAAGCTAGGATGTTTTACTATATATTTGACCATACACGGCAACACGAATTCATAACTTCTCAATCACGAATTTGACCATAAAACTGCATTTGGGAGGGGAAAAGTTAATTTTGTTGCTTTCTGCATTTAATATGTTCGGAAACTACTTTCTGCAACTGACTAAACACGAATCATAATTCTTTTTCTTGAAAGAACTTTAATTGATATATATTCTTGATGGACATAGATTATCCGACGTCCAGGCAGCGGAGTGTTGTGGCACAACATGACGGAGGCCGGAAGAATTCAAGAAACCGAACCGATGTGGATCTTCGTCTTGAATACTCCCTCCGATCCACTCATAATCCTTATTTTATTTAGTTATCTCATTCATATTGTTATTTCCAAAGTAAAGTTTTAACCCTTCAAGAATTTTTAAAAGTGATGAGACCTACCCACTTTCTATTTCTTTACTTTTATTCTTAATCTACGTGCCGAATAATAATATGACAATTTTAGTGAGTCGGAGGAAGTAGATGTAGGATATATGGTAATGAAGGTAAAGTCGAATTTGATTCTGTGTGGTTGAGACGACGACGGAGAGGCCAACAATTCCACTTCCTTAAACTTGAATTTGGTGGCATGAAAATCATAGATATGATCAAGGGGTTTAATTAATTTCAAGAAATATTAATTAATAATTAATTAAATGGTGTTGACTTAATTTGTAGAGATATAGAATTGAATGCCTGGTGAAATTTAATTTGGGGAGTGATCGAATAATGAGGAAAACATCCAACTCCAACTCTGTGATAATAAAATATAAATGTACAATTAACTTTAAATATATATGAATTCAATACTCGGACATGAGAAATAAAAATTAAAAATAATCTATTCAAACAATGTAGCAACAACCAAATTATTGAATTACAATGCAGCAAAGTCGTTCTATCGCTAAGCTATATAATACTCTCTCCATACGTGAAATAACGCCCCATTTGAGTTTTTACACGTAGAATAAGAAAGTTGATAAAGTTAGTTTGAGTGAGGTAAAAGTTAGAAATTAAGAGTAGTGATAATAATATAGGTTTACTGTTTATTAATTGTAAATTAAGGATAGTGGGTTGATGGGACTTTTATCATTTTTTATACTCTGTGGGATTTAATTCCCTTTGTAATTTAAAAATTCCCACCGGATTTTTTTTTCTTATTCTTCATTTACTGTAATTAACTTAACATTCATTTTTTTTTTCTGCTGTGTCACTGTATCGAGCATGTTGAATTTTTTTTTTCTGATTTCGCATTTAATCAAGCATATTTCAGTTTTTTTTCCTGATTTCTCATTTAATGAATCATTTTCAACAAGCAAAATTAAACAACAGATGCATTGAAATGAAGAAAAAAGAAATCATTCATAATCATATCAACAACTCCAAGTCACGTCACTAAGGAAGCAAAAACTGCTCAGTTTCCCACTTAAACTAAAAATTTGGAGGCAAATTTTTGGGGGGAAATTTAAACACCTAAGAGGCCTATTTAAACACCAGCATTCAATGCTCATTCCAGCATTCATTACAGCTTAGTAAATTCTCTCCCCAATACAGCAAAAACAGAAAGGAAAAAAAATAGAGCAGCAGCAGGAATTGAAGAAGATGAAGAGGAGGCCGGATTTGACAGATTTACAGAGGCATGATGTGGTGCAATGACTTATCCATCACGGTACAAACTCGAAGCTGCACCATGGAGCCAAAAATGAAGCTGCCCAACTCTTCAAGATTGATTTGAAGACAGTTTGGAGGATTTGGAAATCTGCTTCTCAACAGCTTGCATTGGGAGTTCCTGTTTCAGTCATTTCAAAGAAAAAGGGAACAAAACATAAGGATACCTTACTGTTTGATGCAGAAAAAATCAAAGCATTATCAATTTTACAGAGGCAAACAGTGAGGAAGCTTGTATTCAGCCTTGGGATTAGTAAGAGGCTTGTACAATAGTGGATTAAGGATAACAAAGTAAATGCTCATACAAATGCTATTAAACCATTTCTAAGTGAGAAAAACATGCTGACCAGACTTTATTTCAGCCTAAGACAGCTTAGAAACTTAAGTGTAGATGGGAAAATACATTTTAAGCCAATGTATAATGTCATTCATATGGAAGAAAAATGGTTCAACTTAACCAAAACTAAAGGTAGGTATTACCTTATAGATGGTGAAGTAGAACCCCACAGGACTTGCAAATCCAAGACTCATATCAGTAAGATCATGTTCCTATGCATGGTTTCTAGACCTATATTTGATAGTATAGGCAACATCATCTTTGATGGCAAGTTTTCCATCATTCCATTTGTTTATGAGGAACTAGCAGTAAGAAACAGCAAAAACAGAGCCAAAGGAACAATAGTAACAAAGCCAATTCAGAATATAAGCAGGCAAGTAATGAAGGATACTTTTCTGCAGCAGGTAAGTTTTCATACATGACTATCAGGTTCATAAGTCACAGAGGATTTCATCACTTAGTTCAATAAAAACTGTAAATGCTGTAGATGATACCCACTGTGAAGGCAAAGTAGCCAAGCAACTTCAACAAACACATAATAATACAACAAGATAATGCAAAGCCTCGTTATACAAATGATGTTCCCGATTTCAGAGCAGCAGCAGAAGCAGATGGGTGGAATATTGAGCTCATTCAACAACCAGCAAACTCACCAAACATAAACATAAATGACCTTGGTTTTTTCAGAGCAATTCAATCACTCAAGGATGAGAAGATGGCAGCCACAATTGATGATATGATAAAGAATGTACAACAAGCATTTGAAGAGTTTGAGCCTTGGAAGTTAAACAATGTGTTTCTCACATTGCAAGGCTGCCTTCATGAGATCATAAAGAAGAAAGGCAACAACAACTACAGTGTGCCACGCATGGGCAAAGAGAAGCTACTGAGGCTGGATTTACTGCATGACTGCTTTCAAGTTGATGAACAACTAGTGAAGGACAGTTGAGAGTATCTAAAGGACAATGGAATTGAGGATGAGCAGGAGGCAACACTCAATAATGACAACATAGTTGAGGGACTGCACCAGCTATGTTTACAAGATTAGGAGGTCTGATTTATAGATCAGTTTTTTGTAAGGGTTTACAGGGACAAACATGAAAGAGCATCACTTGTTTAGAATGTAAATTCAGCTTGGATCAGTTGTTTTGAAATGAAGAATGTCTCAGCTTTTTGAAATTATTTGACATATTTGGCATCATTGACTCAATACCTTTACTATCTCAACCTCCAAAACTAGGATTTAAAAATCCTAGTGGTGGCATCAATAGCATAGGATAAACAACTCCCAAGCAAACATAAACAAACCAACAAAGCATCAGGCAGATCACATACATCATAAACACAAACAAAGCATCAGCAACATCATCTACATTTTACATTCAAGGCAACATATAAGCATAGATCAAATAGTATCTGACTCAATTCAGTTTTTGGCAACAAAGATAGATCATATAGTATCTGTCTCATATCAGTTTTTGTCAACAAAGATAGATCATATAGTATCTGCATCATATCAGTTTATGAATCAAGCATCACAAATCATGGAGCAGGCAACAAACTGCTCAGAATTCAAGCAGAGCAAATCAAAAGCAGGCAACAACCTGCTGGGAATTCAAGCATCACAAATCAAAAGCAACCAACATAGCATCAGCAAGACCATTGCATCATCTGCCTTTTAGATTCAAGGCAACATATAAGCATAGATCAAATAGTATCTGACTCAATTCAGTTTTTGGCAACAAAGATAGATCATATAGCATGTGACTCATATCAATTTTTGTCAACAAAGATAGATCATATAGTATTTGTATCATATCAGTTTATGAATCAAGCATCACAAATCATGGAGCAGGCAACAAACTGCTCAGAATTCAAGCAGGGCAAATCAAAGACAGCCAACATATCATCACAGAATTGAAGCATCACAAATCCAGCAACATAGAGAAGGCAACATCAGAAATCAAGCATCATAAATCGTGCATCATAAATGAGGCATCACCAGCCAATCCCCCACAACGAAATAGAGCATCACATACGAGGCATCACCAGCCAATCCCCCACAGTCAGAAATCTCAAACCTGATAGAATATAGGAGTAGAAGGGGGTTAATCTGATTCATCATCAGATTCACCAGCCCATTCGAAGTCGCCGGCGAGCATTGCAGCGCAATAAATCTGATAGGGGTCGAGAGTCGGCATGGCAGCGCCGCCATTCGCCTGAGTTTCAGGCACGACTTCATGCTTATTCATCGCCGGATCTGACTGAGTAGGGGTTGATTCCCACCCGGGTGGAACCCATAGATCAGAGAAAAACTCAGGCGAATCGCGGCGGAGCTCATAGCCGACGGGGCTTGGGGTTGGTTCCCACCCCGGTGGAACCCATAACTCCTCACAATCAAGACTGTTGGCGTGTGGATCCATCGGCAATCAGAGGAGTTCTCGTGAAATGATAGAGAAATCGGAGCAACGATGTAGGGTTCTTCAATTTCAGAGAGAAATCAGAGGGAATGGCAAGAAATGAGAGATAGAATCCCAAATTCGATGTAGGCTTGTTCAATTTCAGAGAAATTAGTGAAATCGATTTAGGGTTCTTCGGCGAAGACAGAGAGAAATGAGAGAAAAGAGTGAAATCGGCGCAGACAAGAGGGAAATAGGGTTTGTGAGTTTTGGGCTGGTTTTTGATTATGGGTTGGGTTAATTAGGATAGATTAGGTAGATTAATTATAATGGGTTAAGTATTATTAGTAACCCATAATTAAATTGGGTTAATTTAGTGGTGGGTCCAATAAGGGTATTTGATATAATATGAGTGTTCTTTTAGGGGTATAAATGTACAACATAGTGAAACAGGGCATTATTTCACGTACTAGAAAAAGGGGTAAAGTAGGGCATTATTTCACGGACGGAGGGAGTATAACATGTATGATGTTACTACTATAAAGTCTGAGCAGGAATATTTATAGAGTTAATTGCGAAATTAATAAACGGTAGCGCCCTTTTCACGATACCTAACCCTTTTTTCCCGCCCAAAATAACGTGAGGGGGCAGGGGTTAATTATCTAATCTAATCTATTTAAAGCCTAGGGTTTTACCCTTTGCACTACACAACGCATTCTCGAAACTCTCACGGTTTGAACAAGCATTCAATGGCGGGACATGGTGAAAGTGCGGCGATCGGGATCGATTTGGGAACCACTTATTCGTGCGTGGCGGCGTGGCGCCACGATGGCGTCGATATCATAGCCAAAGATCAGGGAAACCGCACCACACCATCTTACGTGGCATTCACCGACTCCGAGCGTGTCATCGGCGACGCCGCCAGCAATCAAGTTGCTGATAATCCTATCAACACTCTCTTCGGTCACTTCATTTCTCTTATACCTATTGATTTAGTTCTTTTCATTTTCTCTACTTGTTTTTGGTGATTTCATGGTTATGCTGGCATGATGTTGACTTGGAAGATTGCTGAGTTTCTGAATAATTTAACAAAGTCAAAAATAAAAGGTGACATTGGAAAACCGTCACTACTACTACTAGGTTTTGTGGTTTAATACTGCCTGATTCATTAATTTTTTATACTTTTGTCTGCTGGTGAAGAAAAATAATGCAATTACACTTGAAGGCAAAATTTTCTAATCAGATTAGTTAATGCATATGATTAAGATTTGGTTCTTGTTGCGCTGGCTCTCGGACCTCTGTTCATCTTTTCTTATCTAGTTGCATTATTTCTTAATGTCCTGTCCTGGCCTGTTTTATAATTAATCTGTGAATTGAACGTGGTGCAGATGCCAAGAGGCTGATCGGCCGCAAATTCAGTGACCCAATGGTTCAGTCTGAAGTCAAACTGTGGCCATTCAAGGTCCTCCGACAAGCCTACGATGGTAGTGACCTACAAAGGGGAAGAGAAACAGTTTGCAGCTGAGGAGATCTCATCAATGGTGCTCACCAAGATGAAGGATACCGCCGAGGGATCATCACCGTGCCTGCTTATTTCAACGACTCTCAGCGTCAGGCAAGCAAGGATGCAGGGGCCATTGCTGGCCTTAATGTAATGAGGATCATCAACGAGCCTACTGCTGCTGCCATCGCATATGGTCTGGGATAAAAAGGATTCATCAGGAGAAAAGAATGTGCTCATCTTCGACCTTGGTGGTGGCACTTTAGATGTATCTGTGGTGACGATTGAGGAGGGCATCATTGAAGTGAAGGCTACTGCTGGCGATACTCATCTTGGAGGTGTGGACTTCGATAATAGGATGGTGAATCACTTCATTAAGCAGTTGAAGCGCAAGCGGAAGGATAAGAAGGCTGTGGATATCAGTGGGGATCCGAGAGCTCTTAGGAGACTGAGGATGTCCAAGGAAGATATCGAATCGAGAGGATGGTACAAGATGCGGAGGAGTACAAATGGGAAGACGAGCAGCACGAGAAGAAGGTTGAGGCGAGGAATGCTTTTACGGATTTCGCCGACATCATGAGGGACACCATCAAAGATGAATCGATTGCTGCCAAGCTTGGAGCGGGCGACAAGGAGAAGATCGAGGATGCTTTCGAATCTGCTATACAATGGTTGGATTCCAACATACCAGCAGAGATTGATGATTTCAAAGACAAGAAGGAGGAGCTGGAGAGGATTTTCCACCCGATCATCGCCAACATGTATTAACATCGAACAAGTCGATTCACAAAATATTTTGATTGGCAGGTAGGTTTGACGATTTCCGGATTTTGTTACTAGTTTTCGATGGTAATTATTTCAAGTGACCGGCCAAAATGAAAATGTACTTTTTATTTCTATCTAATTATTGATATAGGATTGAAAATGACATAATGTTTATCCGGTTTTATAATCCTCACGGTTTTTCAAATGTTGTAAATGTATTATGTATAACATTTTAAAAGTTGCTTGAAAATGATAAATTAATTTGAGTTTTTAACATGCATATTGAAAGTTTTCGGCGTCTAAATTGTTATTCTAATTATACGTACATCTTATCAACTACTAACGTGGGCAAATGTTTGCCTATACGGTAATTTTCTTCATCGACAACCAGCCGCTTAGTTATAACGGTGTAAATTGCTCAAATCTATTTTAGATTGAAGTAATAAAGTAATTAATTGTACAATGACAAAACAAAAAAAGCTATTTTAATTTGTAGTAAAAGTCATGTGCTTTAATCTACTGTGATAAAGTTACCATATCAACTAAATTATATGGGTAGATCAAAAAAAACTTAACGATGTTGTTATAGCTTTTTTCAATCTTTTGGTCAAGAGATATCTATGTAGAATAAATTAATTGGAAGATAGAGGTTCAAAGAAGGATATTTACTATTTTTTTTTAATTACAATGAGGTATATATTTATATAATCAAATAAATCGCTACACCACCATAATATAGGCACCACCATAATATAGGTGAGACCTCTACACCAGACCACTACACCACTATGCAGGGTGGGATAACTACTCCACCATAAGGTGGGAAATAAACTACACAGCTTGCAAGCGGGATTGAATCCAAGATCTCTAATTAAGAAGAGACTTATGGTACCTCAGCCAACCAATTGAGCTAGGCCTCATCGGCGAAGAATATTTACTATCATTAATTAATACTACCTCCGGTCCCCAAGTCTCTTCCTAGGAGGAAGTGATACGGGTATTAGGGAAAAAGTTGTTGAGTTAGTTATGAGTAGAGAAAAAGTGATTGAATTTGTTGTGAGTGGAGAAATGATCCTACATTGAGGGTAGTGATATATTAATTAATTGAGATAGTGGTGGGTCATATGTGGTATTTTAGATAAATAAGTTGATAAAGTAAGGGTAAAAGATAATAATTTGTTGTGAGGTAGTGTCCAAAAGTAGCTAGGAAGAAATTTGGGGATCATCCCAGAAAGAAAAGATAGGAAAGGACTTAGGGACCGGAGGTAGTATTTACCATAATGTTCAAATTTTTATTAAGTAGTTTGGGTATATATATAGTAAATCACTATTTAGGACAAGAATCTATGCGTAGAATTTTATTGAACAAATTTTAATAGATAGATAATTGAAATAAAATTTTATTCCTAACTTTAGTTTATAGTTAACACTAACAATATCACAATTTCCGAATAAGTACTCCCCCGTCCACAAGAAAGTTGTGCATTTTGTCATTTTCGTCCGTCCACAAGAAAGTTGTGCATTTATACTTTTAGTAAGTTATTCTCCAATATTTACCCTACATCTTATTGTTTATTTACAACATTGCAATTACTGGACCCACATTAAAAAATTAATCTAACCCACTTATGAATAAAATATTGGACAATTAATATTAACCCTAAAAAATCTAACTTACCCACTAAATCAGCCGCCCCCCTCTTTCCTCTTCCCTTTCTCATTTCGGTTTTCCCCAATATTCTCAATTCTCCCCATCTCCAAACCCTACAAATCGCCGCCTCCCATAAATCTGTGAAATGATGAATGGTTCCACTTCGTCGGAATCAATGGTGCCTGAATCCTCGATGACGATGCCGGAATCTGAACTTGTAGTCCAGGACTCTCAATCACCTTCGGCGGATTTGTATGTTGAAACGGTGGTGCCGGAGACACCACCACAGATTCCTGCACCGGTCGAACCTTCTATTTGGTGAGACGAGCGCGAGTATCTGTAGAATTTGGGAATTTTTTTCCCCTCGGTGTTGAGACTTCTTGAATCTGAATCAATGGTGCCAGATTCAGCTTCGACTTTTCCCGAATCTGAAGCAGTGATGCACGATGCGCAATCTCCGTTTGATACCGATATCGATTACTCTGAGGTAGTGCCGGAGACACCACCTCAGATCTCTGCACCGGAAACTCCTGCTCTGTGGAGAGATGAAACTGACTATCTAGAATGGCTCGGCATTTTTTTTCCTTCGGTATTGAGGCTCCTTCGATCAGGTTTTTCTGTGCCTAATCTATGATTATATGGTGATTCACATGCTGTTCTTCTTACTGTGTCCATTCTGTTCTTTGGATGAGTATCTATTCTTTATGATGTGTATTTGTTCTTATGAGAATCTGGAATGGCTAGTTATTAACTGATGATTATGATTATGGTTGAAGATTTTGATGAGTTGATTATGCTGATTATGAAACTATGATGATTCTGATGGCTTGGATTGATGATTTCTGATGACTTGGATTGATGATTGCTGATTATGAAACTGTGATGCTGCTGAGGTGATGATTCTTGAGATGAACCTATGATTATGATGATTATGATGGTCTGATTATGAAACTGTATGAACTATGATGCTGCATTTGGTCTGAATGATGGAACAAATGATAAGTTTGCTCTGATGTTCAGGGCAAAAATGCCCATGTCCCTTTTGATGCTACCACTTAATAAGTTTGGAGGCTCATTTGTGGGAAGTGTGTTAATTTGACCCTAAATTGTCCCAATTACAAGTCAATGATGCAAAATTTCTTTGAATTCATTGCTGAGACACTACAAGAGAAACCCTGATGCAAAAATAGATACCAAAATGTTGTTTACATCCTAAACAACAACCTTACAAGTGAATGTATGTTGCTTATGTTGTAAACTATCCAAAACAAAAAAGACTTGATTGTTGCTCATATTCATGCATTCCCATCTCATTGAAAGCAGTGACTAGGTCTTCAATTTCTTGTAACATCTCATCTGTAGTGGCAAGTAGGTTTAGATGGTCTATGCATTCCTGTACAGGTGACTCATCCACTTCAAGGCATTCTGGAAGAGTCACTTTCCTAATGTGTTTTTCTTTGTTCATGTGTAGCACTTTATAGTTATTGCCTCCCCTTTGCATCATAATTTCAGTGTAGCGTCCTTGTAGAGTGAAGAAAACATTATTTATCTTGTATGGCTCAAACTCTTCAAATGCATCAGTGACATTCTTCAATAAATCATCCACTCCCTTTGCCATCATTCTGTGGTTAAGTGTCTGTATTGCTTTGAAAAATCCAAGGTCATTGATGTTTGTATCTGGAGAATTTGCTGGTTGATTGACCAATTCTATGTAGAATCCATGTGCATTAGCTGCCTTTAGGAAGTCTGGATCATTGGGCTTGATGTGGGTTTTGGCATTATCCTGTTGAATGAGGATATGTTTGCTTGCAGATTCTGGCCATTTGGCCATTATGGCAGGGATAATTTGTAAAAAAAAAAGACTAAATGATGAATGAAAAACTGTTTCATTTTGATAGTTATGAAACTAAAAATGCTAACCTTGTTTATCACCATATCCTTCATCACTGCATTATTTATGTTCTGCAGTGCTTTGGTGACTAGTCTGCCCCTTACTCTGTTCTTAGAATTTCTCTGAGCTGGCTCCAATGTAGTGAAAGGAAAAATTCTTATTTTCCCATCAAATATGCACTCCCCATCCTCTGAATATTGTGGCCTGCTGACCACAGCCATGCACATGATTTAGTCTATAAATCTCTTAAACTTGCATGTTCTATGTGGTTCTTCTTCCCCGGGCAGCAAGTAATACCTACCTGTGGTCTTGGTGAGATTGAACCATTTTTCATCAATGTGGACTACTGACTTCATATGCTGGAATTTCAGTTTGCCATCTTTAATCCGTGGATCCAATTGCTTGAGGCTCCATTGCAGTCTTTGGAATTTATTTTGATCTGTCAATGTTGGTTTAATTGAAGAGGTATGAGGCCTTAACTTCTTTTGCTTGATCCAGTTTCCAACTAAAGACTTGCTGACATCTAACTTCTCTGTCATATTTCTGTAGGATGATCTTTCTAACACTCTTAGGCTTTTTAATTTTTCCACGTCCATATGCTTTCTCTTTTGATAAACACAACCTTTTTGTTTATTTCAGCTGGATAGGTCCTCCTAAATCCAGCTGCTAACTTGCCTCTTTCCAGATGGCTTGGATGGTATTCCTGTGACATCCAAATAGTGTAGCAGCCTCAGAAAATGCTCCGTGTCTCACCTTTTTTTAAGAGCTGTTTTGAAGAAGCCATTGAGCCACCACATTCTTCTCATCATCTATCAAGTTGAGCCGCCCTTTTAGCTGCACCATGCTGCTCTTTAATTGTTGTATTAATGCAGTTTTTTTTTCTCCTTTAATGCTCCTTTTGGATTCTCAGATTTTTGTGCAATGAATCTGCAGTTTTCTTGTTGTATTTATGGAGGAGAGAAGCTCATTTAGTGGTTGTATTTAAATTTCCCTCCTGTTTTTTTGATCACATCATTTTGTAAAAGTGGCAACTTTATCAGACATTTATGTAAGCTGGAATGGATTTCCCTCCTTTTTTTAGTCTAATGCAGATTTCCCTCATTTAATTCTTTACTGTTTTGTGTCTTTAATTCTTTACTGATTTTGTATCATTTAATTCTTTACTCTTTAGTTCAATAACAGTGTCTCATGATTTTAGAAATGTGTTTCATGCTAAAAAAAACAAAACAGAAAAAAAAAAACAAAACAGAAAATAAAAACAAATGGGATCTGTGTATAAAAATCAACAAGCAAGGGATGGTTTGTGAATAAAGGTGGCTACTTACTTAACAAAGTTAATCACTCTATTAAATCACACTAAAAATGGGACCCTCACTCCACTCACTACACAATTTACCAGCTTTTTTAATCTTCATGCCCATCTCAAATGCACAACTTTCTTGTGGACGGAGGGAGTATAAAATTATTTTAAACATGTATACATATAAGTTACAACGTATTATTTTCCCATCAAATTTTGACGGACTACTCGCTAATTGTTATATATATACTAGTGTAATTAGGTAATAAAAAAATTCATATAATCTATTCATAAGAAATACAAAAAATGAATTAATTAACTAACAAATAATTGGACAAAGAATTCATAAAACCTACAAAAATTAAAATAATTGAACATAAAGATAAGTTATGATCATTGTCAATATTAGTATTTTACAATATAAATGTACAACAAAATTTAAATAAAATTTTAATCCTAAAAAAGGAAAAAGAAAATTATTAATAAAAACTTAGTAATTACAACTAAATTATTATTTTTCTTTTTATTTTAGAAAAATCTAAAATGTAGCAACTCCATGCCTCTATCGCTAGGTTATAGGCATAAGTTTGAGCAGACAGATATTTTATAAAGTGCGCTACTCCCCCTTTTTTACCGCCCAAAATACTTATAATACTCTTTTCAAAATAAAGAAAACGTACTTATCATTCTAGTCTATTCAAAGTCTAGGGTTTTACCCTTTCCGGTGAAATTCTCACGATTTCAACAAGCATTCAATGGCGGGAAAGGGCGAAGGAGCGGCGATCGGGATCGATTTGGGGACCACTTATTCTTGCGTGGCGGTGTGGCGGCATGATGGCGTCTAGATCATAGCGAATGATTTGGGCAACCGCACCACGCCATCTTACGTGGCCTTCACCCACTCCGAGCGTCTCATCGGCGACGCCGCCAAGAATCAAGTCACCGATAATCCTATCAACACTGTTTACGATATGGATTCTTGTAATATCTTCTTCATTTTTGGTGCTTTTGGATTTTGTTATCCTTAAAGGTGTGTGTGAGACAGTAAGAGAAAGGGAGAGCGAGAGGTCGGGAATTGTTTCTTAGCAAAGTTGAATCGTAGCTGCAATTTTCGGTCGTCAATGTCCAAATTGTTTCTTTTATAACATTAAAGAAATCAGAAAATTAACCATGATATTTGTTGAGTGTGATAATTTACTATGGGTCATTCTTTCGGATAGGAATTGGTCCAACTAAATGATTTGTTTCCATAACCATGAAATTAGGCTTCTTATTTATTTGGTTGATTTTTGATTGCACAGCGACGGTTGATGAAGTCTGTCGAGGGCTGATTCTGGTTATAATTATTATTAGACCAGACGCTATAACCCCAATAAAACACAACCCAGTCACTAGTTTTGCATTATTTCTTGATTTCCTGGTGTTTACTTGATCCGCACATGTGGTGCAGATGCAAAGAGGCTGATCGGTCACAAATTCAGTGATGCAACGGTTCAGTCTGACGTCAAACTCTGGCCATTCAAGGTCATTCCCGATGCCTCCGACAAGCCTGTCATATTAGTAACCTACAAAGGGCAGAAGAAACAGTTTGCACCTAAGGAAATCGCCTCAATGGTGCTTACCAAGATGAAGATTACTGTCGAGGCATATCTTGGATCGATTGTGAATAACGCTGTCGTGACGGTGCCAGCTTATTTCAACGACTCTCAGCGTCAGGCTAGCAAAGATGTTGGGGCCATTGCCGGCATTAATGTTATGAGGATCATCAATGAGCCTACTGCTGCTGCCATTGCATATGGCCTGCATCGAATTGGTAGTGGCTCAGGGGAGAAGAATGTGTTGATTTTTTATCTTGGCGGTGGCACTTTTGATGTATCTTTGGTGACGATTGAGGAGGGCATCTTCGAAGTGAAGGCTACTGCTGGCGATACTCATCTTGGAGGTGTGGACTTCGACAATAGAATATTGAATCACTTCATTCAAATGTTGAAGCGCAAAAGAAAGGATAACAAGGCTGTAGATATTAGTGGGAATCCAAGAGCTCTTAGGAGATTGAGGTCTGCTTGTGAAAGGGCCAAGAGGATCCTTTCATCCACTTATCAGGCCAAGATCGAGATTGAGTCTCTGTATGAAGGCACTGATTTCTATTCGAGTATCAGTCGTGCTAAATTCGAGGAACTTAATATGGATTTTTTCAAAAACTGTATGGAGCATGTTGAGAACTGCCTTAAAGGTGCAAAGATGGAGAAGAGCAGAGTGGATGAGGTGGTGCTGGTGGGAGGATCAAGTCGGATTCCCAAGGTCCAACAGTTGTTGCAGGAGTTGTTCGATGGAAAAGAGCTCTGCAAGAGCATAAATCCGGACGAAGCAGTGGCATATGGTGCTGCTGTGCAAGCTGCGATCTTGAGTGGCGAAGGCAACGAAAAGGTGCGGAATATGATTCTTGTGGATGTTACTCCGTTGTCTCTTGGTATTGAAAGTGTTGGAGAAGTGATGACTGTATCTATTCCGAGGAATACGAGTATCCAAACAAGGAAGGAGAATAATTTCACCACCGTGCATGACAATCAGACCTCCGTGTTGTTTCGTGTGTACGATGGGGAACGAAGCATGTCGAAAGCCAATAATTTGCTAGGGACATTCACGCTCAAAGGCATTCCACCGGCGCCCAGACGTGTTGCTAATATCAAGGTGTGGTTCGACATTGATGCTAACGGTATCCTGACAGTGGAAGCAGAGGATCAGATGACTGGAGGGAAGAGCAATATCACCATCACCAACAACAAAGGCAGGCTTTCGAAGGAAGAAATTGAGAGGATTGTATTACATGCAGAGAAGTACAAATGGGAGGATGAGGAACATAAGAAGAAGGTTGAGGCCATGAATGCTTTG
Organism: Schizonepeta tenuifolia; assembly: GCA_029490685.1. Lineage (NCBI taxonomy): Eukaryota > Viridiplantae > Streptophyta > Magnoliopsida > Lamiales > Lamiaceae > Schizonepeta > Schizonepeta tenuifolia. The sequence goes on along the minus strand of CM055960.1, from coordinate 47,161,891 downwards.
GAAATCTTCGCCTACAACATGAGGAGCATCATCAGAGATGAAAACAATGCAGCCAAGTTCAAACCAGTGGAAAAGATGATGGTCGAGAATGCTATCAACTCTGCTTTGCGATGGTTGGACTCAAACAGACTTGCTGAGGTTGATGATTTCAATGACAAAAAGAAAGAACTAGAGATGATTTTCAAGCTGATGATTGGCAGGTTATGGACTTTGTTTTTGGGTCCTTTGTAATCAGTGTAGATTCTTTTGTAATCAATTCAGAGTTCAATCTTGTAAGTGCAGATTGTAGAGAGAGAAAGGGGAAACACGAGTGCCGTGAGAAGAGATATTCCTTGTATGTTACTCCCTCCTGTTTTAATTATAAGATGTTTTAGCATTTTGCACAGGAAATAAGAAACATTATTAACACAAACTTGAACAACTCATTAATTTAGAAACTTTAACAAACTTTAATAGTCGGTTCCTTTTGCAATGCTATTTTAAAAATTGGAGCCATTTTTTCATGAAATTTAATGTCAAGTTAATGAAATTTAATGTAAAGATCTCAAAAGACTAATTGAAAAATGAGCCATCATTAATAATTAGTTGAAATGTGAAGTAAAATTGATGGAAGAGAGAGAGAAAGTATTCTTGATAAATGAAAACATCTTATATAAAAAAAAACAAATGAAAAGGGCTAAAATATCTTATAATTAAAACCGGAGGGAGTATCATCTTGTTGGCTAAATTAGCGTGGTGGGCTAAGCATCGACTGACTGTTTCTGTAAAGGGAGAAAATTTAAAATGCACACTTTGAAGTGTGCAAAATGAAAAATACACCATGACTTGAAAAACAATGAAAATGCACACTTTGCTTAAAAGGCTCACTAAATTGACAACTTTGGTCAAATCTTGTTAACTCTCATGCCTTTATTGGCTAACATATAAAGAATCTCAGCCCACCTCCACCTGACATGAATCAATTAAGTTTTGACCTATTTTGTCATATCCTTGTCGCCTCCCACCTTATACTCCCATCTCATATTTTTAATCCGACATCCCGCTCCATACTACCATCCCGCCCCACTCTCTACTCTCTAGCTTAACAAATCTCGCAATACCGTGAAGTCGAAGGTCCATTTTCACCTAGTTTTTTTCCATAATATGACTAATTATGGAGAGGTTAGTATTATATTTGATAATGTTATTAATTTTATTTAGTGAGTATTTTTGTGTATTTGTAGGAATTGCATTAGATAAATATATATTTTTTCGATTTGTAATGTAGGATTTCGTCCCTTCGTCATTTATTTAATTTAATTGTTATTTACTACAAATCCCGCTCGGGAAACCCTAATGTCCTCTAAATCCTGCTCGAGCGAGATGTGCCATACATGAGCGGAAAATTGATTTTTGTCCCTATAAATTAATTTAATAGTTTATACCCTGCCCTAGATCCCTAATTCGATTAATTGGTGATGTTTGGATTGTTTGGTGATTAATGGATACTAATAACTTGAAATACGGTTATGTTGAATTTTTTGAATATGGAATGTGGTCGTAATTTTTTAATTAATTTATAAATGTTAATTATTAAATATCTCGCTCAGTAAACTTGGAGCCATCCAAATCCCGCTCAAGCGGGATATAGCGTACACGAGCGGGATTTAATTAGTTGTGTAAAATAAATTTTTACCTGTTTTGTAGAATATATCCCGCTCGTGTTGGTGACATGTGGCTCGACATCCCGTTCGAGCGGGATATAGCTTACACAAGCGGGATTTAATTAGTTGTGTAAAATAAATTTTTACCTGTTTTGTAGAATATATCCCGCTCGTGTTGGTGACATGTGGCTTGACATCCCGCTCGAGCGGGATATAGATATTACGAGCGGGAAATTATTTTTTACGTGTTAAAACTTTAAATAGTGTGATTTTAATATTTGTTTTTTAATTTAATTTTTTATTCGTATAAATTATCTTCAAGAGGCCCGAGACTATTAACCGTAAGTCCACGGTTAGCACGTCCTACAGGCATAGCGTTTTAGAAGACGTTGAGTCTACATTGATGCAGATTGGGGGACAGGATCTCCTGGAGAGGTGGCTTGAAGAATATTGTTTTGGCCACTTTACTTACTGGCAGCCGGGGCAGAAGTGCGGTATGGGTCTATTTGCGACAGTGTTAGTAGTGGTCTATTTGCAATGATGATGATTGAACGTTTAATTAGTGGTTCACCCTCTATTCCGTATGGCAACAGACACACACAGGACTATCGGAGGAGGGTCGTCGCGACTATATTTAGTCTTTGTCGTGCACCGAATGGAGTGGATAGATACACTTATGATTTACAAGAGAGGCTTTCATCGAATGATGGGTGATATGTAATTTTATGTTGTGTGAATATTGTATATTTATTTGTAATAATTTTAAACAATTTGAGTAGGACTTTGTATTAATTGAATAATATCCGCTTGTTTCTTATATTACTTGTTCTTACATAAAAAACATACATTCATTAGATCGAGCCCAATGGATGATTAGAATCATGTTTTCATCCTAGATGTCGGTTATGCATTGCAAGAGTATGTCCATATTCATAACACACACTAAATCTCCTATGTGTTTGGCTTTCTGTGGGAGCTCGACGCCGGCTCAGTCTCTGGTGACTCGGTAGAAGCGTGATCTTTGGAGACAAGACCAATATGTTATCCACTTCAATTGGAATAGTCCAATCTTCAATGTGTGGAACAGGATTTATAGGATGTTGATAAACTTCGCTCCAAGCTTCTCGTGTGTAGTAATACTAAAAGCACTCGTATATTTGGTCACCATTTTCCTGCAATTTAACATTCAAAAAATAAATATAAAAACATCAGTATTTTCATATAAAAGACAGATGAATAAACTGTCAAGTGTACTTACATTATTGCAGCAATGGCATCAAGTATTGAGCATATTGGCTGACGTCGTGCCCAATCCAACCGCCCATTCCAATTCTCGTCTGCATTTGATGTCAGTTGACTGTAACGCGGCAAAGGACAGTGAACTCGAGACCATTTCTCGGGTCCCACATCTATCAACTTTTGGTAAGCAGCTTCGCTCTCTCGGCGGATGATGTTCATTGCTTTATCAAAAATTACTCGGCGATATGCAAATGCAGCTTTTTTAAAACATTCTGTAATTGTTTTTCCGTAACGGTTAATCTTTTGCAGCAAGTGATAATAGCATAAATCATAAACTACATTCAGAAAAACCTCCTTCACAGCGTTATCTATCGAGGGATGGGCATTAGATACAATTAATGTATCATTCAATTCTCCACATGTTGTTCTAAATCGGTTGAGGAACCACTTCCAAGAGATATCATTCTCAATAGGGCCAACGCCAATCGCTAGAGGAAAGGTATGCTCGTTGGCATCCTTAGTGACAGCGACAAACAAGATACCTCTATTCTTGCTCTTCAGATGAGTGCCATCAATTGCATTCACATGCCTCATATTCAGTGGATAAGCAAGCCTACAAGCGCCGAAAACTACAAATAAGTGTTCGAACTTCCCATCAATACCAACTTTCAAATCAGCAATTGTACCTGGATTCTGATCCATTAGCATGTGAAGATAGCCTGGCAACATCCGGAAGGAATTAACATATCCCCCCCCCCCCCCCCATATGCTTTCTATTGTTGCATGCCGTACTCGCAGGGCCAAATCATAACTAATGGTGAACCCAAATTCCCTTTGCACCTCTTCCATAATGGCATTTGGCTCTATTATTTTACACCGCTTCGTATTTTCCGAGCAACGTAGGCTGCAATAACATTCATGTGAACTTTTCTACGACCAACACGTCATAGCTGGCGTGTGCATGCGTGATCGCCCGTAAACTTGGTAATTCTTCAAGCTTGTGATATTTTACTTGATCTTGCTTTCAGCTCGAACGGACAAGATTCCATATGCCTGCATATCCATTTGAGACGTCTTTTATTAGAGCCATCAACTTTGTATTCTGCTCCAATCTCCATCAACTTTCCATGTGCCACAAACCTGCTGCTACATTTAGAGTTGCTTTACTTTCAAAAACAGAACCAACAGATAAATCACCATCTTCTAGCAGGACTTTTTCACGTACAACGATTAAATTCGTTGCATTCACGGGAATCACTGGAACTAACCAACTGCCTAGATCAGCGGCTTCGTCATCTTCTTCACCGCAAATCCATGCTTCACGCTCCAACATAGCTGATTCTATCATGGTGTCTTCTGTTATCTCTTTCGACGCATCACTGTCAGTTTCCAGCTCTTAATCTTAATCCTGAGGACCAACTGCCTCTTGATCTTCGTCATCACCATCTGCCTCTTCACCATCGTCATCATCATCTGTATCTTCATCATCGTCATCACCATCTGCATCTTCACCATTGCCAGAACCATCTGCTATCTCTGGAACTTGAGTCGACGTGGATCCGAAATAATGTGTGGATGTCGATGCATAATTACCCCCAACGGGGTATGCATCATTAGTAAAAGTGGAGGAAAGCATTTGTCTTTGGATACGATCCATTTCTTTATAATAATCAGCATCAAACTCAGGCACGTATACATTCGTGTATTGGTGAGTCACGTACATAGTTGCTTCTGGCTGCGTCGCGCACAAATGATAAAATTCAGCATCGGTGCTTAATGGGCACTTTACAGTACGTCCTCTCTGATTCTTCAACAGATAATGCAACTCGTACTGTATGTTGAAGGAATTTGCACTCAATTGACAATCGATGTTTTACCTCATGCCGACGAGATTTCTTTCGACATCTACGAATTCATATCCGTCCGAGTACGTACAACCAGACAATGTTCCTCCGTATTTGATAATAAAATAGTGATCCATCTACCCAGAAGCACAAACACATAACAATTAATAAAAATAACACAAAAATAATAAATCCCGCTCGCCAACGACATCAATTTCCCGCTCGAGCGGGATTAAAATTATCGAACGGGATATTGCAATCTCGAGCGGGATATGCTAAATTCCAAATTCTAGAATTTTTATGAGTCCTAATATACAAAATCCCTCTTGGCAGACCTAAATCCCGCTCGAGCTGGATTAAAATTCAAGAGCGCGAAATTTCAATTTCGAGCGGGAAATGATAAAATCCACTTGCTATGTAATCTATAGGCATTCATATAAATTTCAATGTTTTGAATATTAAAGAGTCTTATTTTCTAATTTATCACATACAAGAAAAATTAGTGACAATCCATAAAATTGCTGCCCACTTTCAAATATGATGAATTTGAAAGGCTGTTAATTTCGGTGCGTAAGAGAGGCATGTGAATGGTGAAATATATAGAGTTGTGAATGCTATATAGATTTTTTCAGCATTTCACGTGAAAATTGTACATTTTCCCTATTTCATGTCTGCACAAGCAAGTAATTCATGCCAGGCACCAATCAGCTATCATTCTGTAGATTGACCAACTTTTCTGCCATTTTCCGCTCGGACAGAAGCAAATCCCGCTCGACACGTATCAAATCCCGCTCGAGCGGGATCATATTTCCTGCTCGAGCGAGATTTCACACTAGTCGAGCGGGATTTGCTTCCATCCGAGCGAGATCTACATTTAGGTTCGTTTAATGGCCATTCATAATTTTTGACTGAATTTAGTACCTACTTAATCCCGATATGTTTCATATAAAATAATTAAATTACATAATTATTGGCTAATGATTGTCAAATAATCACATAATTATCACTAAATCATTGGAGTTTACACGCACAACCAAGAATGCCATATGCTTTATATCACATCTCTTACACATGTGTAAGAGATGTGATATAAAATGCTTGACAAGATGACATATTATATTTGAAATATTCAAAAATGTGTAAAATTCATTGTTTTTAAGAATATAGTGTATTTTTTATTTTTACATTATGAAATGGTGTATTTTTATGGATTGCCACTTCTGTAAATCATTTAATCTTATTTAAATAATTTAGTGAAGGTGGATGTTAGCCGTCACTGGTTGAACCAAGTAAATATTGTCTCATAATGAATCACATGGATCATGTTTTAATTAACTAATAAATAATTAGACAAACAACACATAAGCTATATGAAATTAAAATAGTTCAACATAATGCGTAATTAATAAATATATTAAGGGGTGACTGGAATGCTGGAATGAAATTCGGTCGGAAGGAATGTGCTTTGTAATGAAAATATGGAATGGAGATGGGAAAGAAATGAATCAAAGGAATGAAATTTCTCTGACTAGTATACACTAGGAAAGAAATTACCATTCCTTAAACTGATTCCATTCTCATGACTAGTAGTGATCATGAAAGGCATTAGTAGATTTTTTTTTTCAAATAATTATTTTACCCCATAAATTATTTCTTGTTGAAAATTATTTTATATGACTTAAAATTATACTACATATTATGCAAAAATAATTAAACATTTATAATGTAAAATTAATAAATTAAATTATAAATTTATTTCTAAATGGCATTTAGTTTGTTACAATTAACTAGCAATGAAACAATATTGTAAAATAAGAACTATTAAACAAAAAGAAATAGAGTACTTTAACGAGAAGATACACCGAAAATTCAGTTACAAAAAGCAATCTAACAAAGAAACAATATTCACACGAATTGCTATCAACCATGTAGATCAAAGAAACAGTATCATTAAATACAATAATTGAACCATTAAATTAAAGAAACAGACTAGTTTATTGAAAAGAAACGTTTGATGTAGTAATTAAGAAATGGTGATTTAAGAGAACTATGTTAAACCCAACTAGGGCGGATCCGCATAAAAACAAACAATCGCTTATGGCAAAAGATATACTTCAGAAAATACACAAGAATTTTGATGATACATATACGCATACCAATAACGAAAAGAAAAGGATAGTACGATATAAATATACCTACAAGAAAACGAACCTCGAAGTGATGTGTTCCAGAAATATGCAGACTTGGAATAAACAAAGTGGTAGATCTAAACGAACACTTTATGCATATAAAGATATTTGCGTTACTGAAAAACTTAGCACAGACAGTATAACAGAAATGATAAACTGTGATGAAATAAAAGACACACAATATGGTAACCCAGTTCGGTTTTGCAACTTACGTCTGGGAGGCCTTTGCCCAAGAGAGAACCAATCCACTATTAGAAGAAATGGCTACAGAGGATCTTACACATACAGGTCACCGCCTTATGCTACCCTTTCGCTCACCCTCTTCCTAACTTCACATGAATTCGTGATTGACGATCTACAATCCCTCAACCTAAGCTCGAACCGCCAGTTTGACCCTTAACTCTCTTTAAGACTTAATTTATCAAAGATAAACTCTCACAGTAATTCGTGCTCTCACAATACAATACTCTCAAGAAAGTATAAGCACTCAAACAATAAAACAACGGCCTCTCCTCACAATTGATGATGTCGAATATATATAGGTGCCAAACCCTAGATCTCTTCGCCATCAAGTATATCTCTTTAGATCTTCTTTCCTTGTGAGGATAAGGCTTAGGGAACACGTCTCTTATCTGATTGATATGTATCTTGTCCGCATCTATCATAAACTTGGAAAAGATTCCGCAAAATCCACGCCGATAAGGTAAGTCTCTGCCAGACTGTTCCAGGTTCCCTTAGCACAGACTGAAGCACACATAACAGAGTTTGTTCTACGCAGCGGCTTCGACACTTCAACTGTACTTTTGGCTACATAAACTTTGCCAACATATTTGAGCAGGATCACCTCTTGAGCAGCAACACCTCAAAATCCAACAATCTTCCCCTTTGACATTTATGTAGACAAAACCAATCATCAAGAAAATAATCAATCATAAGCATCTTCATACCTCCAAATCCTCCAAGACTGGACTTGTATGAAGTATGCCAAACTCCTCCTCCAACTAGCAATTGGAGAAATCTGTGTTGAACTCCCCCTTAAGCAAAGCATGGAGTAAACAAATCACCAAGTAAATCTTCAATCATCGAGCGGATGATCTTCAACACAGCACCAAAGAAAACCATTAAAATAATAAGTCACGAACTGGGAGCTAAAATATATGTTCATCAAAAACATCAAGAAGTAGAGGGATTAACTTCTTGGAACCAAAAACTAAGTCTGCGCAAAAGCTGGCACAGACACTAAAACACCAAAACAGAAAACCAGAAAACCAAAATAAATACAAAAACTTCCAATTTTCTTCTACTCCCCCTTTTTGTCTGGCACAAATGACAAAGTAAGGGGGTCTTCCAACCAATCTTCAGAAAGACTGGGAGCCTTTCGTCTTCGCAGCTTGAGCTGAGGCTTGAGGGTCTTCTTCATCCTCTTCAGTTTGGGTATCTTCATCACCCAAATCCTCTTTAGCATCCTCAGCCTCATTATCATCATTAGCTGCTTCTTCATCAACAGCATCATTTTCTTCAATATCATCAACATCTTCTAGCACATACCCTGCATCACGTGCCGCCAATCCAGATGGCACAGCTTCTCCTCCAGCAAAGACTGCTTTGGCATCATTGAGTAATGCCGCAATCTCATTCTTGCGCATACGAAGCCTCTTTATCTGGAATAAGATGGAGTTGTATTCCCTTTCCAGCTCATGCAACATCCTCGTAGAAATAGCCCTGAGATTAGGCTCACTCAACACAGGCGCTGGCACAGATGATGTTGGTTTCTTCCTTTCCACAATTCGGACAGAGGGACCCTCAATGTCCTTAGAATGAACAGCTTCATTGAATAGCTTGTCATGGATGACAATGCTCTTTGGGGAGTGCTCAAACTGTTCTCCAACCTACATAACTTCAGGAAATTGGGAAGAGATTATACCAAAAATTAAACCCGGATAACCTAATGCCTTAGGCTTCTTCAAATTCCCAGCATGTTGAGTGACGTGGTCGAAGATCAAACGTCCAAAGTTGAAGGGCTTGAAACGCCCAATTCCATACAGCACTCTAGCTGTTTCTTGGCAAACTGTGGCAGAGTGTGTGGTAGGACACCAATTTCTGATAGCAATCTTGTGCAAGATTGCATACTTCTGGGACAGCATCGAGGAACTGATGGACATGTTCCTTTTCCACATCCGGTACACCCCGTGCATGATCTCGCTGGCAATGGTGTCCTGAGATACATCCTTCTCTTCTATTCCATGATCATCACGCCCAACAAATGCAGATATAACAACAGGAGAGAAGTTGATATACCTTCCTCGAATGTAAGATTTGAAGTGATAGCGAGAGGAAGGGTCAGTAATACTCTTTGACATGTTGCAGTAGAATTCCAGCACAACTGCTCGCACATATCGTCGAACAGGGTAGACAGTCTGATCCCACTTGGCGTCCTCCATCAGCTTGTCCAGGCCAGTCCCTTCCAAATCTTGCTTCTTAACAGGTTGCTCATAGACCAGCTTCCTGTGGATGACATTATTCCATGCCTCAGCTTGTTCGTCAGGTTTGAATCTGAGTGCATCTACCACAACCTTTGATCTCTGAATGGCTTCAGCAGTTGTTCTTCTGGATGGGGTGGCAGAAGATGCACCATGATGAGAAGCTTCGTGCTTAGAGTTCCCAGCATCATTCTCCATCGCGCGTTCAGGCCCAGATTCAACTTCAATGGGCTGATTTGGATCCACACCCTTCTTTGGCTTAGCCGCAACTTTCTTCTTTTTCTTGGAAAATTCACCAACCTTCCCTTTGCCCTTTGCGGCACGGGCAGCAGCAGCAACTTCCTTAATCTTTGCAAGTTGACCCCTTGTTCGACTAGCGGGGGTCGCAACAGGTTCCTTGATCACCAAGGCAGCTTCCTCAATTCTGACCTTCTTTCAGGGTGGATCAGAAAGCTTGCGAAGGCATCTCTTGGAAGGCTTTTTCTTCTTTTCTGTTGGCACAGACTCCTCAACAAGATCATCTTCTAATTCTGTCACAAAGTCATCGATAGCAGCTTCATCAACTTGTATTTCCTCTTCAGCAACAGGAACCTCCTTCTCAGCGTGTTGAAATACAGGGATCACAGGAGGAATAGAGGATTGATCTCGAACAGATTGAGAGCCTCCGGTGGAAGATCTACGTCGTCGGAGAATCGATCGCGAAGAAGAAGACTTTGAAGGAGTGGCCATCTTCTTTAAAGCAGCAACATGAACATAGGTCTGTTCCTTCTGGCTCGACTCCATCTCAGATGCGGAGTCTTCAACGGTTTGTTTCTCGGTGGGGAGGAATGCTTCGACGGCGACTCAGAGGTCGTCTTTACTGGTGAGAAGGACTTCGAACGAGCAGGCTTCTCTAGTAGAGGAGCGGTAGGGGGATTCTCTCCAGATTCTGAATTGGAGTCGAGGTAATCCACGATACCCAAACTTTGCTTCTTCTTTCTACCTCCAGCAGTGTAAAGGCGGGAGATAGGAACATCATCATTGTCAGAATCATCAGAGAAACGTTGAGTGGAACGACTTCCTTCAGACATAGTGAATGATAATCAGCAACACACGAACACAGCAAGGATTCGTTGAGAGAGAGAGAGAGAGCGCTTCGAGAATAAGCAAAGAATGTGATGAATCTTAATGCAGAAGCAACGATATATATATATATATATATATATATATATATATATATATATAAGTTCAAAGGCGGTGTACTTCTCTCTCTAAAGAAACAAATCCCTATAAAGTAGGAGATGATATATGTATCACGATTTGAATTCATCCTTATCTCCAACGTTCAATTTGAACGTAAAACAGCCATTGCAACCCCTTGGAAGTCGCAGAGTTCACCACAGAAAGTAGCCGTTGAAAGGCTGCAAAGATGACGTCAGCCCTTGTCTGCTCCAGCAAACTACGTGTGCCAACGGTTGTGCCCAGAATTCCTGGCACAGAAACACACAAAAAAAACAAGAGACACCAAGAAAACCAAAAAAAAAAAAAAAAAATAATGTACATATACATTGTGCTTGTTTAGAAAACCACAAGCACGAGGTCTCTCTAAGGGAATTAGAGAGAGCAAACACCCAATGAGGCTTGAAGAGATTTGAACCTCGCTGCATCCAAGGCTTTAGTGAATAAGTCCGCCAACTGCTTCTCCGTAGGCATGAACTCCATGTTGAGTATCTTTTCTTCAATCAGTTCCCTTATGAAATGGTGGCAAATGTCAATGTGCTTCGACTTAGAGTGGTGCACAGGATTCTTCGAGATATTAATAGCACTCTTGTTGTTGCAATACAGGGTAAATGGCTCGAAGGGCACTCCATAATCTTCAAGCATTTGGCTCATCCACATGAGTTGAGTGCAAGCTGATCCTGCGGCAATGTATTCAGCTTCAGTTGAGGACAGAGACACGCTCACCTGCTTCTTGCTGTGCAAGGATACCAAATTGTTGTCAAGGAAGAAACAAGCTCCAGATGTGCTCTTCCTATCGTCTGGACTACCTGCCCAATCCGCATCGTTGTATCCCACTAAGGAGGTAGTGCAGTCCTTAGTCATCTAAATACAAATTATTCACTTGTTCCTAGAACATATTTGATAATATTCTTCACAGCTAGAAGATGACTCTCCTTAGGATCCACCTGGAACCTGGCACAAACTCCGACACTGTGGCTAATGTCTGGTCTACTGGTTGTCAAGTAGAGCAAACTTCCGATCATACTTCTGTATAGAGACTGATCTACAGAAGTACCTTCTGAGCCCTTGCTAAGCTTGATTGAAGTTGACATTGGCGTGCGACGCACCTTGGCATAATCTAGCCCAAATTTCTTCACCAAGCTCCGAGCAAATTTTGATTGAGTCACAAATATCCCCTCCTCGGATTGCTTGATTTGAAGTCCCAAAAAATAATGCAATTCGGCAAAAAGACTCATATCAAACTCTTTCGTCATGTGTCCCACAAATTTTTGGATCAGATCCTGAGACACAGAGCCAAAAATTATATCATCAACATAAATCTGAATAATGATGATACCTGCCGAATTGCTCTTATAGAAAAGAAGCTTGTCAGATCCTCCACGAACATATCCCTTGGAGATGAGATACTTGGACAGCGTATCATACCAAGCACGAGGTGCTTGCTTCAAGCCCTAAAGCGCCTTGTTCAACTTGTAGACATGATTGGAAAATTCTGGATCTACAAAGCCTGGGGGCTGTACCACGTACACATCTTCATGAAGAGTACCATTGAGAAAGGCACTCTTAATATCCATTTGATATAGCTTGAAGTTCATGCAGCACGTCATTCCAAGAAGTAGTCAAACGGCTTTTAGGCGAGTGACCGGAGCAAATGTCTCTTCATAATCAATACCCTTCTCTTGAGAGTATCCTTGAGAAACTAGTCTTGACTTGTTGCGAATAATCTCCTCCATCTCATCCGTTTTGTTGCGAAAAATCCATTTTGTCCCAATCACATGAACATCAATGGGACGTGGTGCAAGATACCAAACATTGCAGCGAACAAACTGGAGCAATTCTTCTTGCATGGAGGCAATCCAATCTTCAATCAATAATGCCTCCTTGACATTCTTCGGGAGAACTTTAGAGACATAGCACATGAACGCAATGTTTGCCACCATATGTTTGTAGTCTCTTACTACGTTTCTAGTTAATCTTCATTCGGTGACATCTCCAATGACATTTGTTAATGGATGATACTTAGATAATCTTCTGGATGGACCTGAAGTAGTAGGGACTAACTTGCCTGAGGTGGAGTCAGATGGAGCTTCAACTTCGATGAGATCAGTGGTCATGTCAGTGGATCCAGTCTGTGTATTTGAGGAGGTTGGCATAGGTCCTACTAAATCCATATGCATCAATTTAAGAATGCAAGAGGTAGTGATACTTCGAACTTTCTTGTGTCCTGCTTCGATTTGTTTCCCCACTTGACAAGGTCCACACACAACCTTATCATCAATCTTCAGCTTAGGAACCCCACGAATAGCATCTGCATTCAAAAGTTTCTTCATACTCCTCAAACTTGTATGACCAAGTTTCTGATGCCAGGTCTCAGTCATTCCAGCACTAACTTGCAGACAAACATGAGCGGGTGTGACAAGATAGCACTTGCCATGAGATCTGCGACCAGTCATAAACTCAGCTCCATTCTTTACTACTTGACACGTACTTTCATCGAATATGACTTTGTATCCTTCATTGCATATTTGACCAACACTGAGAGGATCGGTATTAAGACCATCAACCAAATAAATATTCCGTAAGGGCGACATTCCAGGTATGTTTAGTATCCATTTCCCAATCACTGTAGTTTGATTACCATCTCCAAAGGTAACATGATCATCGAAGATATCAACAATATTGGTTAGGAAATTAGGATTCCCTGTCATATGCTTGGAGCGAGCACTGTCCATGTACCACCTGTTATCAGCTCGTGCCCAAAGAGATGTTAGAGCAACATAAGCATTGTAGTTGTTTCTAGATTGAAACATCCTTCTTCTGTCGCCGAGATAGTATCTGCAGTGAGGCCTTATATGTCCAAGAAGGTCGCAGTAATGGCAGAATGGTCTGAACAACTCCTCTTATTGTGGTGGTTGTCCCCTCCTGAATTGATGATTCTGATTTCTTGGAACACTCCTTGACACATGTATCTGCATTTGTGTCTGCTTCTGTGGATTTCTTTGAGGAGCTCTCTTTTGCCTCCTATTGTTGGAGGGATTTATCTTGAGAACTGGACTTCCCTGAGTTTTCTCCTTTTGAGGAACAAACTTCACCTTCTTCTCCTCATCTTTGACAGCTATCCACTGCTTTCCTTGGAAGTCTAGACCGTATTTGCTAGTCGAGCTTTGTCCAGTTTCAATAATCTTGTCAAGCTTGTTAGTTACATCACTGTTCATCATCTTAACAAACTTATCCATGTGATCCATCTTGTGGAGGAGCATGTTGTTTTGATCAAGTAGAGACACATTAGAGACCTTTAGATTGTCTCTTTCTTTCGTTACTCCCTCAATTTGGGCATTAAGGGTTAGATTGATCCTCCCAACTTCATCACACTTAATGATTAGATATTCATACTTTTTGATCATTGACTCCTCATCCATGCTGTCTGCATCACTTTCGTCATTCGCTGGATTGTTCTCGATAGTAGGCACAGACTCAGGCACAGGAGTGGACGGTTGTACTACAGAGATTGCAACATGGGCAACCTTTTCTTCACTTTCACTCTCACTATCATCAGTGTCCTCATCACTGTGGGTAGCAACGTATGACTTGCCTTGCCTCCGTGTCGTATTGATGCATTCACGCTTGAAATGTCCATAACCATGACACTCATGGCATTGAGGTCCAATCTTTGGAGTGGGCTGGTAGTCATTCTTATCCAGTTGGTTGGACTCAGCTTTATTCCCTTTCTTCTTGTCAAGCCCTCATTTGGCGAACTTCTTAAATTCCTTCTTAAATGACTTTGTGACCAAGGCCATAGCTTCAGCAGCTGTTGTATCTCCTTTTGGCACAAACGACGCCTCAGAATGCCAGTTGTGAGCTTGAAAGGCAACTCCTTTCCTTTCAGCACTTTCACTCTTCTTTCCCATCTCAAACGTTCTTAAAGATCCAATGAACTCATCTAGTTTCATGCTAGAGAGATCTCTTGCTTCTTCAATTGTAGCCACTTTATACTCGAACCTATTGGGGAGAGATATCAATACCTTTCTGACAAGATATTCATCATTGAACTTATTCCCAAGGGCCACGCTTTCATTAATGATCTTTAACAGCTTTGCGTGAAAGTCACTAATTAATTCATGTTCTTCCATCCTCAGTAGCTCAAACTGAGTCGCTAGTTGTTGTAGACGTTGCCCTTTCACATGATCATTTCCTTCAAAGGAAGTCTCCAGAATATCCCATGCTTGCTTTGCTGAGGTGCATGTGGAAATAAGAGAGAATATTTCCACAGAAAAAGACGCTTGAATGGCATTCAATGCAACCTGATTCATCCCAGATTCTTTTCGTTCAGCTTCCGACCATTCTTTCCTGTCTTTGACTTTCCCAGCATTGGGTTCACCAATGGCCATGGTGGGAGATTTGAATTCTGACTTTATTGTCTCCCACGCCTCTTCATTGATGGCTCTAATGTGTGCCATCAAACGAATCTTCCAATATCCATAGTTGGATCCATCAAGAATTGGTGGTTTCATCATCAAATTACCACCTGTGGAAGTCATTGTGTCTTATCACGAACGCAGCAACACGTTTAGATGTTTGTCCCAAGATCAACACCAGTAAGATCGGTGTACCGCTCTAGTACCAATTGTTAGATCTAAATGAACACTTTATGCATATAAAGTTATTTGCGTTAATGAGAAACTTAGCACAGACAGTATAACAGAAATGATAAACTGTGCTGAAATAAAAAACACACAATATGGTAACCCAGTTCGGTTTTGCAACCTACGTCTGGAGGCCTTCGCCCAAGAGAGAACCAATCCACTATTAGAAGAAATGACTACAGAGGATCTTACACATACACGTCACCACCTTATGCTACCCTTTCGCTCACCCTCTTCCTAACTTCACGTGAATTCGTGATTGATGATCTATAATCGCTCAACCTAAGCTCGAACCGCCAGTTCGACCCTTAACTCTCTTTAATACTTAATTTATCAAAGATAAACTCTCATAGTAATTCGTGCTCTCACAATACAATACTCTCAAGAAAGTATGAGCACTCAAACAATAAAACAACAGCCTCCCCTCACAATTGATGATGTCGAATATATATAGGTACCAAACCCTAGATCTCTTCGCCATCAAGTATATCTCTTTAGATTTTCTTTCCTTGTGAGGATAAGGCTTAGGGAACACGTCTCTTATCTGCTTGATATGTATCTTGTCCGCATCTATCATAAACTTGGAAAAGATCCCGCAAAATCCGCGCCGATAAGGTAAGTCTCTGCCAGACTGTTCCAGGTTCCCTTAGCACAGACTGAAGCACACATAACAGAGTTTGTTCTACGCAGCGGCTTCGACACTTCAGTTGTACTTTTGGCTACATAAACTTTGCCAACATATTTGAGCAGTATCACCTCTTGAGCAGCAATACCTCAAAATCCAACACAAAGAGACGATGATAATTTTATTTAGAGGTGAATAAAGATGAGTTATACGACGACAAATATACTGATTATGTTTTCATAAGGTTTATTTTGCAAAATTCAGTAAGAATAAATTTGATAAAAGATATAAAAAAAAACAATTCCGTATGATTGAGTTTAGCTAATACCTAGGGGAGAGGAGGAATGACTAAATCTATGTATATGGGATTATCATTCCTTAGAATGGTGATTCCGACTTGTAAAATTATAACCAGTTATGGTATTAGGGTTTGATGATACAGGAATGACCACTCCATTACTAACTTTAAATATAAATTCAATCCTAAGAAATAAAAAAAGAAAATTATCAATCCCAAATAAAAGAAGCAACAGCAGCACCAACTAAATATAGTTATAATGTAGTCTAATTAAAGCTTAGGGTTTTACACTTTTGCACTACAGAATACTCTATTCTAGATATTCATTATGACGGTTTAATCAAGCACTAATTCAATGGCGAGAAAGGGCGAAGGAGGAGCGATCGGGATCGATTTGGGGACCACTTATTCGTGTATGGCGGCGTGGGGGCACGACGGCATTGAGATCATACCCAATGATTAGGGCAACCGCACCACTTCGTCTTACGTGGCCTTCACCCGCTCCGAGCATCTCATCGGCGATGCCACCAAGAATCAAGTCGCCGATAATCCTATTAATACTGTTTACGGTATGGATTCTTATAATATCTCTTGAATTTTGGTTTAGTCGCAGCGAGGTATGATTTTGAGAATTTCGTAGTATAGTGGCATCATACAATATGAATATTGTGTTTTCGTAGTATCATGCAATACGAATATTGTCTTTTCGTAGCATCGTATAAGATAAATATTCTCAAGCATTCGGTCATTTGAAATAAGAAAGCACAACTTGCTCAGTATAATTTTACAAATTCACACCAATTGTAGCAATTTCAACAAGGTACCGAACATGAATTGATGAAACTGTAACAATGTTTGCAATTTCAGCAATGTACACAAGTACGATTTCATCAATTTCGTTCTGGCGTACCAATAAAGCGTGGCTACGTGAGTATGAATTTATGAAATTGCTCCGGCGTACGAGCACGCAAAATACAAAATTGTATCGGAGTACAAGGAAAGAAAAAAAACACAATCAAATCGAGAAAATAAATCAAATTGAGCCGAAAATTATATACAAAATATTCTCAACCATTTATTCATTTGAAACACGAAAGTACAAGATCTTCTGTAAGATTCTACCAATTCATAACAATTATTCATGTAACTACAAATTATTTACAAGCAATAATTGTTCATTCACTAATCTATAATCCTTAATCCAATTCAAACTCTAGAGTAAGCGTACGACATCATAACCGAATTAACCCAAAATATTGCACATGATCACCTATGATGTTCATTGTACCTTCAAAAAAAGAAGCAAAAAAAAATTAGAATATGGTACTAATATAAATCATTCGTATCAACATACTCAGTATGACTGATAATAATACACAAATTCGTAACCATACCAATATATGAGAATACCACCAAATGAAAATATCGTATAATTCTCGAGTACGAGTTTAACAAAGTCGTAGCTACAAAACTATGATATTCGGAATATTGTAACATCGTACACACATGAAATTCCAAAAACACAAACAAATCGTAATATCTTATAAATATTAAACAAAAACACATGCTTGAATTTGTCAAATCTTACCAATTATGTAATGATATTCTCCAAAATATCTATAAAACATGCATGACTTAGTAAGTTTCGAGTATGAATTCAACAAAATCATAGCCACAAGCATACGATATTTCGAATATCTTAACATCGTGCACACATGAAATCCCAAAAAATGCAAACAAAACGTAATATTATATCAATTTTAAACAAAAATACATGCACAAATTTGTTAAATTGTACGCAATGATATTCTCCAAAATAGCTACAAAATATGTATATTTAGTCTGGAGTACGAGTTTAACAAAAGCATAGCCACAGAAGTACAATATTCTGAATATTGTAACACTCGTACACACATGAAATCCCAAAAACACAAACAAATCGTAATATCGTATCAATTTTAAATAAAAATATAACACGAATTTGTCAAATCGTACCAAGTATGTAACGGTATACTCCTCAAAATAAGCTACAAAACATACATGAATTGGTTTGTCTCGAGTATGAGTTTAACAAAATTGTAGCCAAAGAAGTACGACATTCTGAATATCGTAACATCTTACACATATGAAATCCCAAAAATACAAACAAATCTTAGCATCGTATCAATTTTAACATATGCACAAATTTGACAAATCAATCGTACAAAATATGTAACGATATTCCCCAAAGAGCTACAAAACATGCATGAATTGGTCGTTCTCGAGTACAAGTTGAACAAAATCATAGCCACAGAAGTGCGAAATTCAAATTATCGTAACATCGTACACACATGAAATTTCAAAAACACAAACAAATAGTAATATCGTATAAATTTTAAGCAAAAAACACATGCACTAATTTTTCAAATCATACCAAATATGTAACATTATTACCCAAAATAGCTACAAAATATGTATGAATTGGTGAGTCTCGAGTATGAATTTAACAAAATTGTAGCCACAAAAGTACGATATAACGAATTTCGTAACATTTTACACACATGCGATCCCAAAAACACAAATAAATCGCAATATCGTAGCATCTGTAAATCATTCACCTGCGGAAAAATCCCTAATTTTCTAAATCTACATGCAATTCGAGTAAAACATCGAAATACAATCACGAAAAAGTCCAAAATCAACAAAAAATAATATGAATAGCAACATATTCGAGGAGAAATTATCGGATCTGGAGATTCATGGTGGATGAAAAATTGCTACGAATATACGAGTCAATGAAAATCGTAGCATCTGTAAATCGTACAGCTGGGGAAAATACTCAAATAAGTCATAAATCAACAAAACACGACAAATCAACCACAAAATACTCAAATCACCAGAAATCAAGACAAATACATGAAAAATAATATGAAAACCCCAAAACATCAAAAAGCAAACACGAAAAAAAGCCCTAATTTTTTTTAATAATACAACAAAAGTGCAAACAATCCCTAAATCACTCAAATTCAACATGAATAGCGAGAATTATAATGAGAAATTACTGAATTACTGAATTTATTTGTAGATCTGGAGCACAAATGAGAAGAATGAGAAAAAAAAAATGAGAGATACGACAACAGATTTATGACGACGCTTGGGCTGAGAAGACGACTTGGTCGAGGTGGCGGCCGAGAAGGATAGAAGCAGAGAAGAATTTTGTTATGGTAGAGAATACAGAGAGAGAGAGAGAGAGAGAAATTGAAAATGGGTTTGCAGGATTATGGAGAGAAGAATGAGATGAGAGAGAAAAAATTGGTGGGTTTATTGAAAGTAAGGGTATTTTGGTCTAAAAGTTCCAAACTTGACCTCTTTTATTATAAATTAAGTTCCCTTAGGCCGCCCGCAACGCGGTCTCCAAGCCGTGTCTCGAAGGGGTCTCGAGACTGGTGCGGCTGGAGACAACTGCGTTGAAGCAAGGAAGGGCTCGAGATCGGCTCGAGCTGGCGCGTATCTTACACGTACGGATCAGAAAAAAAAAAATTAATGCCGCGTGTTTTACACGCGCTTAATGGGTGAAAACTTAAAAAATTCGACTGTTTGCAACGGCTACAAGCCGATTTTGATAATTTTTTTTTCTTTTCTTACACTATAAATTCAACATCTCATCCCTCATTCATCCCACAAAAAAATACAACCTCTTTTTCTCTCAAATTCAACTCTCGATAGATGTCTTCGTCGAGCATTTCATTTTCGTCGGTGGAATATGAAGAGACCGGCACCGACGATGAGGTCCTGGATATGATGGCGAACGTGGAACGAGCCCTCCGTGCACACTTAACGGTGCAGAAGAAGAAGAA
The DNA here is from genome assembly GCA_029490685.1 of Schizonepeta tenuifolia. NCBI lineage: Eukaryota > Viridiplantae > Streptophyta > Magnoliopsida > Lamiales > Lamiaceae > Schizonepeta > Schizonepeta tenuifolia. Next base: position 47,141,873 of record CM055960.1, on the reverse strand, counting down.
AAAGAAGAGGGCGAGGTCGCTCATCGATCGCGACCATGAAGCGGCGTGTGCGCTCCCACACGCCGACTACTTTACCGACAACCCTACCTACGACGAGCATTTTTTCCGACGCTGTTTCCGGATGCATAAGCATCTGTTCTTGCACATTTGCAACACGTTGGAGGACAACGTCCACTTCTTCACACATCGATAAGATGCACTTGGACGATGGGGGCTGACGTTGGTGCAAAAATACACGATGGTAGTACAACAACTGGCCACCTGTGGTGCTGCGGATGTGTTCGACGAGTATTTATAGATCGGAGATAGCACAGGCCGGCTTTGCCTCAAAAACTTTGCCGAGCAATGATCGATCTCTTCGGTGAGCGATACTTGAGGAAGCCAAATGCTACCAACACCGCTCGTCTGCACCAAATGCATGAGGCACGACATGGGTTTTCAGGGATGCTCGGGAGCATGGATTGCATACACTTGGCTTGGCGGAACTGCCCAAAAGGGTGGGCGGGTGGCTACACGTGCGGCGATTAGGGCGACTCCACCTTAATTTGGAGGCGGTGACGTCGCATGATTTGTGGATCTAGCATGCCTTTTTTGGATGTGCCGGCTCCAACAACAACATCAACGTCCTCAATCAGTAGCCCTTGTTTGCTGACATGCTTGAGGATAAGGCTCCAGCGTGCAACTTCACCATCATGGGTCGGCAGTACGATAAGAGGTACTACTTGACCGACGATATCTACCCTTGTTGGCCAACACTGATCAAGGCGGCGAAGGTTGAAACTGACCCAAAGACGGCGAGGTTCAAGAAGATGCAGGAATCGGTCAGAAAGGACATAGAGCGGGCTTTTGGAGTTCTCTAAGCCCGATGGAGAATAATTTGGGCTATGGGTCGGTGCTGGTATACGAGGCATCTCCGAGATCTTATGTTCACGTGCATTATTTTGCACAACATGATCTTCGAAGACGAGCAAGAGGATGCGAAGAATTGGATAGACGATGTCGATTCTCCGTCCACTAGCGGGATATCCCATAGGGCCACTCCCCTCGCCTTTGAGGAATATCTCAAACGAGAAGTCAACTTGAGAGATCAACGAATGCATCATCGGCTTACCAATGATCTAATCGAGCACCTTTGGCACAAATTTATACGTCTACCCGAGTAGTCCATATTTTAATTAAGGTAATTTTTTTTATTTCAATTAATGTATTTTTTATTGCAATTATTGTAATATTTTATTTTATTTAAATTAATGTAATGTTTTATGTTATTTTTATTAATGGAATTTTATGAATTAATTTAATGGAAATGAGGAATTGTTTAATATTAAAGATAGAAACAGAGTTTAGAAGAGCCTCTGAGATATCGAAATATCCATTTCACTGTCGTCCAATGCTCTTTTCCAAGGTTAGAGAGAAAACGATTAACCACACCAATTGCATGAGCAATATCAGGTCTAGTGCACACCATAGCATACATTAAACTACCCACTGCAGAAACATGTGGTACCTTTTGCATCTGCTTCTTTTATGTCTCACTTGTCGGGCATTGTGTTGAGCTGAGCTTCATGTGACTTGCAAGTGGAGTACCGACGGGCTTTGACTTGCTCATACTAAATCTTTCAAGAACTTTCTCGATGTATTGTTCTTGAGATAACCAGATCTTCTTGCTCTTTCTATCCTTGAAAATCTTCATTCCAAGGATCCGCTTAGCCATGCCTAAGTCTTTCATCGCAAAAGACTTGCTTAGCTTCTTTTTCAGCTCATCGATTTTGCTTGCATCATGGCCTACAATCAGCATGTCGTCAACGTAGCCTAACAATATGATAGTCTCCTCCAGTGAACTTCTTAAAGAAAACACAATGATCTGAGGTGTTGTAGCCATGGGTCATCATGAATGACTCAAACTTCATGTGCCATTGTCTAGGTGTTTATTTCAATCCGTACAAGCTCTTCTTCAACCTGCATACTAAGTTCTCTTTTCATTTGACTTCAAAGCCTTCAGGTTGACTCATGTAGATTTCTTTATCTAAATCTCCATGCAAGAATGCCGTCATCACATCAAGTTGTTCGATTTCCATATCCAAGCCGGCAGCAACCGCAAGCACAACTCTGATTGAAGACATCTTCACCACTGGTGAGAAAATCTCTTCGAAATCAACACCCTTTTTATGACTGAGTCCCTTCACAACCAATCTCGCCTTATATCTTGGTTGTGAGTTATGCTCGTTAGTCTTCAGTCTGTAGACCCACTTATTTTTAAGTGGTCTCTTGCCGGCTAGCAACTTCACCAAGTCATAGGTGTGATTTTCGTGTAAGGAGTTCATCTCCTCCTTCATGGCTTCTAACCATTTCTCTTTCTGGTCATGTGCCATGGCTTCTCTAAAACTCTGTGGCTCTCCCTCATCAGTAAGCATCACATACTCATGTGGACTATATCTGGTTGAAGGTTGTCTCTCTCTGGCTGACCTTCTAAGTGGAGGGTGATTATCGTGCATAGGTGGAATCTAATTATCACCTGCTTCGTCGTTATTCGGATGATCGTGCTCTGATTGAGCATCTCCCCCATAATCAGATAGTGTAGGTAAAGGAACTGGATCTAAGTTAATAGGAACTTCTGAATGGGATTCATGTTTCTCTTTAGCATCATCAAGAACTTGATCTTCACGGAATATGACATCCCTACTTCTGATGACCTTCTTGTCAACTGGGTCCCATAATCTATAACCAAACTCTTCATGAGTATATACAAAGAAGATACATTGTTTGGTTTTGTCATCAAGCTTGGATCTTTCGTCTTTTGGAATGTGCACGAAAGCCCTGCATCCAAACACTCGCAAGTGTTTGTAAGACACATCTTTCCCAGTCCAAACTTTATCTGGAATATCACCACCCAAAGGGGTTGATGGAGAAAGATTGATCAAGTCTACTGCGGTCCTCATAGCTTCACCCCAAAAGGATTTTGGCAGTTTAGAATGTGACAACATGCATTTGATTCTTTCACAGATTGTCCTGTTCATTCTTTCTGCCACGCCATTGTGTTGTGGAGTCTTTGGGATGCTTTTCTCAAGCTTGATACCATGGTTCTTGAAGTGTTGCTCAAACGGGCCTTAGTACTCACTGCCATTGTCTGTACAGACACGCTTCAGCTTTCTTCCCGTTTCTCTTTCGACTTTTGCTTGAAAATGCTTAAAGACCTCCAAAGTTTGAAAACCAGACTTTCCTCGAAAAATCGTCAATAAAGGTGACGAAGTACAATGTGCCACTTAGAGTTCTATCTTTTATGTAGCACAAATCAGTGTGCACTAAATCAAGAGGTTGCTCTCTTCTTAAAGGAGAGAAGCTTTTGAATGCAACTCTGTGTTGTTTTCCGGCCAAACAATCTACACTGGTATCCAAGTGGACGTCTTTTATCTCAGAGAGAAGATTTCTTTTTGCCAAGATCTCTAAATTTTTCTGGCTCAAATGTCCGAATCTCTTATGCCATAGCTCAATGGAGGATTTTTTTTATGACTGCATTTACCTCTCCATTGGATAACGTCGCATGCATCAGGTAGAGAGAATTTTGTTTTCTACCTCTTACTGCATTAAGTGAGCCTTTGACGAGCTTCCATTTTCCTTCGCCGAAGTGGCTGATGTAACCATCATCGTTGAGCTTACCAGTAGACATAATATTGAGTCTGATATAAGGAACATGTCGAACATCTTTTAGGATAAGTTTACATTCCGAATCAGTGAGCAAGACAATTTCTCCTATACCAGCAATTTATGTCACGCCATGGTTGGCCATTCCGACTTTACCAAAGCTGCCACCAATGTAGGATGCAAACATATCACGATATGGTGTAATGTGATATGATGCACCAGAATCAACAACCCAGTCAGTTTGGCATGACGAACTCACACAAGCATCATCACAAATTATGACGAGCAAAAATCAGAACCAGAAGCCATCACCCAATGACAATCATGAGCAAAAATTAGAAGCAGAAGTAGAAGCCATCATACAAAAAGGCATCACCAACCATCCCTACACAACAAAAAAATAAGAACAGAATAGATAAGGCATCACCAACCATCCTCTCAACACTAGAAAAAACACCTGATTTGGAAGATTTGGATCTAGGGTTTCAGATTCGAATTCAGAATGAAAGGGCAAATCTGATTTGGGCCCATCATCGATTTCACCCTTCATCTTGGCGGCGCAGTAGATCTGGTATGGATATAGGGTTTCCGCCACCGCTGGTCCAGATTCATTGGAGAATTTCGTTTCCGGCATGACGTCATTTGTAGCATGCTCTGAATCGGTGGATTCTGAAAAAGATTCGTAACCTTCCGACCATGGTAAATCCTCCAAGAACTTAGGGGTACCATGGTCGGCATTGAAACCCATGAATGTCGCATGAAAGTTGGGGGAATCGGGAAGGTGCCACTTCATGGTGGTCTGAGATTATGTGAGAATCATGGTGGGGGAGAAGAAGGAGAGATAGATGAGATATGGCGGCGGGGGAGAAGAGTAGTATAGCAGGGAATTTAGGGCAAATGATTTGAAGGAGAAGACAATCGAGAGAGAGAGAGATGTGCAGACAATTGAGAGAAGATAGAGTGGCCGCGATAAGGGAATGGTTGGGGTGGGTGTTTTGGGTAGGGTTAATTAGGTGGGTAATTAGCAGTTTTAATTAATTGTATAATTAAGTGGGTTATTTGTTAAGGCTGGGCCCATAGTGGCAAAGGGTAGAAAATAGGGTGAAGGAATGAGGGTATATGTGTAAATGTGTTAGAGTAGGTACAAATAAATTGGACAAAAAAAGGGAGTAAGTGTGAACAAATAAAGTGGACGGAGGGAGTATTACGCAATGAGTTTGAGATGAGTACAAATAGTAAAGTTTAATTTTTATTTAGAAATGAGATTTGAAATTCTGTTCAAGGTTGCAAATATTGATATTCGATCCATTGCATTCATAATCAAAGTTAATAGGTAGGGATGACAATTTAGCTAAAATGGACGAGCCGATCCATATAGACTGATAAAAGAAGGCTAGGACCGAAACTAAATTATCCCCTTTTATATTAATATTATCTTCTTATTTTTTTTCCTAAAAAACCAACCTTAAGTATTATTATTATTATTATTATTATTATTATTATTATTATTATTATTATTATTATTATTATTATTATTATTATTATTATTATTATTATTAGTAGTAGTAGTAGTAGTAGTAGTAGTATTAGTATTAAATATGTTCGACCTTTTATGACACGTATAATCAATTATTGTAGTAAGTTTTATTTAATTATTTAGATTCTTTATATATTTAATTAATTTCGAATATTTAACGGTGATGCATCCAGAAATAATACATCATGATGAATGATAATAATGAAAGGGAATAAACTCAATATTTACCTAAACAGCGCTCTTCATCTTCTCTGCACGGATGATGTCCAATCCGCCTAAGTTGTTTGTAACTGAATTCTACAGGTAAAAGGAGGGCCGAGAGTGTTCTCCGGCGAACCACCTCCGATGCTCAAGTTAGTTTTCTGGGTTTATTGATGAAGAAGAAGAAAACGCAGCAGTAGGTGGGAAAAGAAAAATGGTGAACCTCCTGTGAAATGGGTATCCTTCGACTTATATACTCGTGAGATTACTTGGAAATGAAGTTGTTCTTTCTTGATTCTTGCTGCTACTACCTTTACACGCGTCCTTTTGTCATTTTCTATGAAGCGAATGTACTGTCCGACAATTCCCAGCTTGCCTGGGTAAAGTGTTCTGCAGGTGTCAGATTCATTAAAGGGCGGGAGACCTGATTGTAGTCCCTTCTCCATGTTCTGATCTGAGATGTCCCTAGGGCACCCGAGATGGTACCTGATACATGCACCTGTTCTAAGATCTATTTGAAGTCTAACCAAAAGACATCAGCGACACCTCTCTTTAGGTGTGATTACCTTCAGGTCGTAGACTTAGGTCTCCATGAGACCTGGGAGATTTTATGCTATAATATCTACTCTTCCCTACTCTAAATTTGCGGCCTTAACTTTCAGCAAATATAGAGTAGCACTTTTTCTTTTGCTCTGCTGGGATTAATCACTGGTTTCTTGCACGAGGGAAATTTTCCTTTTTTTTTTTTTTGAGACCTCCATTTGAGTCCTCAAAGGGAGACCTGCCTTTTTTGAATTTCCCAAATAAGCTACTTTATGGGGAAAAGAAGGGGACTCTGCAACTTCCCCCACTTTTTCCCAACCGTTCTCTCTCTCTTCACAATATTAGGGATTTTGCTATTTTCTCTCTCTATTTTCTCATTTCACTCTTCTCCGCTAGTAATTGTTTTCACATTCCCTCATGGCTCACTCCTCTTCTCACTCCGATGAAGATACTTTCTCTGATAACCCTCAACTTTAGGTTTCCGATGTTCATCCACCTTCCTCTCTTCATGAGGATTCTCAATCGTACACTTCTTCTCGTGCTCCTCAAAATGGGAAGAAGCTTTCCACCCGTCGCTCTTGCCGCCTGGCCGTCAAAATCCCTTCAGACTCGGCCACCTCTATTAATCCCAAGGAGGTCATAAATCTAGTTGACGGGTCCTCTCACTCCGGCCAGGAGACGATGGAAACCGACTCTCCTACTCGCTCTGCTCGGATCTCTCCTCCGGCGCAAGACTCCTCTGTCCGCGTTTTTTCTCCCGACGCCATAGCAGATGAATCCACTATAACCCTTTCGGAATTAGAAGTAGCGAAATCATGGTTAAACTGTGATAATCTTTTCGATTTTCGACTGTCTTATGAATATGAACGCCCGCACCTTTTAACTTATCCCTCAGTAGCTTTCTGGTTCAGTCAGATAGAATCAGGTTTACGGTTTCCGCTTCCTGACTTTGTAGTGCAAGTTTGCGATTTTTATAGTCTGTGGCCCAATCAATTCCATCCCTCTGCTATCAAAACAATTCTTGCTTTCTTTATTCAACTTCGCGTCAATGGGGGTTTTCTTTCCCCCTCTTTATTTCAAATCGTGTACGATGTAAAGCCTACGGGTACTTTCTATTACGCCAGTGCCAGGCCAAGGGGTCCTGCCCAGAACCTATGCCCTACTCGTACTCTAGGTAAGGAATGGCGGGAGAAATATTTTGTGGTTACCCCGAAGCAGAGCAGTTGGCCCTTCAGCCACCGTCCTTGGCAAAAACTCCTATTAAATCAACCTCGACCTGCTATCATTACTATTCCCGCCATTAATCTCAAGGTGCTATCCATGCTTACGGCTAAAGCTCAAGCTGAGGCTTTTCCGCTTAGTTCCCTCTTGTCTAACCCCTGCGTGCTTTTTCTTTTTTGGATTAGCCCCCCGTGGAGATCATTCCTTTTCGCCTGAGGGTGGGTTCCTTCCATTCTTTGTATTTATTGCTTATCTTTACTTCTTGAGCTGACTTAACCCTCTTTCCCTGCTCTTCCTTCTGCAGAAATGAGTTGGGTCCAGGATGTGAAACTGCTCGATGACAGCGAATTCGATTTCGCCATTTTGCTAGAGGAACAGGCTCGCCAGGATACTGAAAGTGTTGATCCCTTGCGACCCCTCAACCCAGCTTCTCCTGCTGTTTCGCTGTCCTCACAACCGCCACGGGTTACTGTTCCCTCTTCATCCAGCGTTATCATCAGGCCCCCAGCTACTAAGTCCTTGAGCTATGGTGCTTCTGCTAAGATTTCCAGCAAGGGAAAGATAGTCTCTGACCACCCACCTCCTTCATCTCCAATGGAGAAAGCTAAGGTGGATGCCCCCATTCATACTAAGAGGCCTTCTCCTTCACGCGTTTCCTCAGGTACTTCTAAGAAAACCAAACACATTTCTCTTCTGGGGAGCTCACCTCCTCGCGGCATCGACTCATCGGGATATGTTTTCAGAGGCCAAACCTTCAGTTCCCTTGGTCAACTGCCTCCTTCAGAGTGTTTTTCTCTGTTGCAAGCCCTTCCCCCTTCTGAAGAGGAAACGAGGGCTGGTCCCCCTTCTCTGAAGCAACTTCAAGAGAGGAGCGCTCACTGCCTAATACAAGTACTTTCTTCAGGCTTCTGTAACATTTTAACTGTTTATCTAGCAATCATGGTTCACTAATGTTTGTCTAACTCTTTTCCCCTTCCTCCTATCATCTTCACAGTTGATGAGCGCACATGGCCAATTGTTGCAGTTCAAAGATGACTCCCACGAGAAGGAAGTGGGAAGGTTGAGAGATGCTCTGGTGGCTTGTCGGGTGCAACTGTAGGAGTTAACTAAGGCACATGAGGATTTGCAGCATCAGAATCAGGACATCATTGACGCCAGTAGTCAACTTTCCCTGGCTAATGATGATTTGAAAAGGAGGAACCAGGAGCTTTTGAGCTCTCAGGAAAAAAAGTCTTCACTGTCAGAAGAGAATGCCTCCCTTAGCTCAGTCAACGCAGACCTGAGCCAACATCTTACCCAAGTCAGCCGGGAGCTCGAACATACCAAGAATCTCCTTCAAGCCGTTAATCTTTCTTATTAGTCGGGCTATACAGAGGGAGTTCACTGGTGCCGAAGCTTTCTTATGCGGACCACTCTGGGTCAGAAGGCGCTGCAAATCCTCCATGAAGGTCTTCTGGAGGCCTACAAGGCCTCTCCCGAGTATCTAATGACCATCCGCAATGACATTGCTTTCCTGGCTAAGAGATGTGCTATGACTGTGCTAGCAAAGGTCCAGGCGCTAGGCTTTAAGGAAACCGTGGATGTGGATCCCATAGTGAAGCGTCTACCACTACCTCCTTCATTCCAGGGCAATCCCTCTTCTGCTCTTGGGCAAGCATGGTGGCTCCTCGTAATGCAACAGGCTTTTGAAGCTCTCACTGCCCCTTGCGACCTGGAGGCAGTCTTCTCTGATCCTCCTCCACCTATCTATGACTTCTTGCTAGAAGATTTCCTTCATGCTGCTAAGCCTCGAAGTATTTTATTAGTATTTATGCTTCGTTGTTTCTTTCTTTTTTATCTCACCTTAACCCTTTTTTATTTCTTTTGTTAAATGTGCCCCTAGGTGGAGAGGCTTCCCAAGCTGCTACTACTGGGCAGGGAGCATCAGGGGATGTACCTGAAGATGACCCTGCTGACACCCTCGAGACCACTGGAAATGAAGATGCTGCCGATTCCTAGCCTAGTTTTTGCTATTTCCTGTTTCTGAACAATCTTTATGTATTTCAATACTTAAACAATTTCCTTTTCTCTGCTTGTTGTGCTGGGGCTGTCCCCCTTATCTTCTTACTTATCCAACGTGATCGTTTTGCTACTACATTCTTGCTAGTGTTGCGTTTCTTATTTAGCAACTTCCTTTACTATATCTGCTTTGCCATTATACTTTTATTTGCTTGTGCATTTCTTCTCTTTTAGTTTGTTTATTTTTTTCTTTTTTGCATTTTCATGAGGTATCGCGGGACCCCCTAAGGTACACCCCTACTCCCCCCTACTCTGAATGGTTTTTACCCCGTTGTCAAACCATTTAGAGTAAATTCTTCACTTTTTTTTTACCAGACATCGTGTTCACTGTCTTATCTCGGCTTTGTAATGCTATTCCTTATTTCGTAACAGAAATGTAAATAAAGACGAAAATACATAAATAACTTCCCAGCCTTTATTTACCCACGACAAGCTCTCTTCGTACATTTCTACCGGAATCTGCAACGAGTCGCAAATGACGGGCTTGTCACGATCATCCCGTGCAAGCAACGCCACAGAACCTCCCGAACAGTAGAAGACTCCGTTGTGGAGATAAAGGTGTCGAAGGAGCTGGAGAAGCTCATCCCCAGAAACCGTGAAGCCACAGACGTGGTGGGGAACTTTTCTGACAAGGAAGCTGATGCCTTCCTTCAAACCATTCTTCTTGTTCCCGAACCATTGAAGGGGAGCATGCAAATGACAAAGCTGAAGCCGGAGCACCGACTTCTTTTCGATGTAATCTCCAAATGCATCTTCGCATATGGTGGAGCCTTCGGGGACATTAGCCGTCCTAAGCTCAAGCAGCAGAAGGCCCTGGAAGAGATGCACCAGGTCGACTGGTTGGGATATATAGAGAGCCAGCTGGTGTCGGAGAAGCAGAAGATATCCAAGACGACAGCTGAGTCCGGGGATGTTCTGTTGAGTGTCAAGGGGACTCTCAATTTCGGGACAAAGATATCAGCCCTCATCCTCCAAGCCACAAAGGGTCTGCCGCTGACATGGGAAGGGAGTGAGGACACTCCAGTCAGCAAGCTGTCACTGTTCCCCTCAGCCAAGAAGGCCAGGGATGTTGTAGAAGCTGTCTACACCCCCAAGGGTGTCCCCAAGCCAGCTGTGGAGGCAGCTGCTCGTCGCCCTTCGAGGACTAAGTCGGCGAAGCGCCAGCTGGAAGAGGTAGCTGAGGAGGAAGAAGACGCAGAGGAGGAAGAGGAGGAACCTCTGCAGAAGAGGCCAAGGATAAGAATCATCCAGCCAGCGGCTAAACCATCCACAACAAGTCCAGTGGTGGTCAAGCCGGCTGAGGAGAAGGAGTCAACCGAATCCAGTCAATCGGTTGACCCAGCGGGTTTATTCTTCAACCTCGCCAGGAGGACGTGGCTGAGGAGGCAGGTAGAGACGTGGAGATCCAAGTGGTGGATGCCAGCTCCTCCTCAGATGACTCTTCTTCATCTGAGGAGTCCCACGACAGTCGGTCTAGAGCTGATGCCAGCTAGGTTAACCCACCTGTGACTGAAGAAATCCTCCAGCCAGCCATCTCTCCATCCAAAGAGGATCCGGTTCTCTCAACTGGTCCTCAGTCAGATATTCCGAGCCTCTCGCTCGATGCCAACGTTGTGACCACTTCTTCAGCCAACGTTGATGAAACCATCGAACCCTTAACCTTCGATATCGACCCCCCTCAGATCGATGAAGAAGCCAACCGTCAGGCGATCCTGGCTGAATATGAAGGAAGACTCAGCTACTGCTTCCGCAAGCTGATTGGTATGTTCCCCGAGGCAACATCGATGCCCATTTTCTCTGTTCTCGGGACGGAGCTTCTATACCAATTCAGTGTCATATTCAGCTACTGGTACGTGAAGGAGGAGACCCTCAGGATCCATGGCTGGGACAAGTTAAAGGTCGAAGAGTCCAACCTGAGGGAGTACTTCGATTACCAAAGCCTGGAGGTGGCTTACAACCAAAAGGTGGTTGTGCTCCGACGACGTCTGGACAAAAGCATCCAAGAAGGGACAGACACCAGGGAGCTGTGCAACAACCCTGAAGCTGTTCGCTTTCTTGATGACATGCTCGCCAAAAATGCCTCCTGCATGGACGACGTCGACGCAGCTGATGAGGCGGCCAAGAGAGAAGAAGACAAGCTCAAGGCCTACCTCGCCAGCCGATCTGCCATGGTTGTCCTGGTAGTCTGCTGCCCAGCCACAACCACCGCTCCTGCCCGGGCCCTCCGATCAGCCAGCTCTCTCAACCGACGTCATCTGCGAGCTGATCTCGGAGAGGGTCAACCAGCTGAGGACGGAGATGCTGTCCAAGATCCAGTTGGGCAAGGAGGAAGAAGCTGACAGGATGCAGCAGCTGATGGCAGAAAATGCCAGCCTGAAGAATCAGCTAGATCACCTCTCCTCTTCTCTGCAGTACAAGCTCGAAGATCTATCCACTTCTTCCAGCTCGGAGGTCTCGGCTCTAAGGAAGGCTGTTCAAAGCCTCAGCTCGGATTTCAACGTGTTCAAGACCGTTGCTGAATCTGACCTCGCAAAGTCCCAGCAAACTCAGGACCAGGAGTGGATGGCTCAGTTCGCCTCTTTCCGAGCTGAGTTCGTCTCCCTCCACAAAGAGGTCTCTGCGACCTTTGCAGCTGTGCAGCGAGCTGAGCAGGAGCGCCAAGACTTGGAGTTAGCGAAGAAGGTGGAAGAGAAGGACGCTGTTGATGAGCTGTTTTCCCGCATTCAACAAGCTGAAGCCAAGTTGACCTCTCTGGATGGCACTGTTGCCACCCTTTTGGATGATGCCAAAAAGGGGGAAGACAAGGAGCCAGCAGCTGGGGAAGACAAGGAGCCGGCAGCTAGGGATGGACAAGGGAAAGTTGTTCTCCAGCAAGGAGAAGGAGTGCCAGCTGAAGCTGAAGCTGAAGGGTCGCAGCCCGAACTAGAAGTCTCCCACGACCTCGTAGCCGAGCTCACAGCCGAGCTCGATGCAGAACTTGACGGGATATCCGTTGAAGACTGTATCGAAGCTGCCAAAGCTATGGAGGTGCCTAAGGAGTAGTACTTGAATCCCTCTTGGATCAAGAAGTTCGCTGCCGATCAGGCCAAGAAGGTGGCCAAGTTCGAGAAGGAGCTCGCCAAGGTGGAGAAGAACGTCGACAGAAACAAAACCAGCCGGAGTGTGCGAAGAATCAACAAGCACCAGATGAAGGCTGAGGCTAGAAAGTCGACGCATCAGCTGCAGAAGAACGCTCCGCTCCCGTCTCGATACCCCCATGTTGACAAGTGGATGAATGCGGAGTGGAACGATGACTGGGAACAGTTCAAGCATGAGTTCGTCAATGACTTCTTTTACAGGAAAGTCTACTCGACTAAAGACCCAAGGCTAGCCTTCAAGAAAGCCCTGTGGGAACTCAGATCTGGAGACCCTGGAATGTTTAGTCAGTTCAAGCGAGCTATGCTGAATGCTCAGCTTGATCCCAACACTGTTCCAGTTCCAAAGAAGTGCATATACCGCCCTCCGATGATCAAAGGCACAAGCACGCCAAATAGAAATACGATCTTGGCTGAGGCGAGGCAAGTATGCAAGGAACACGGTGTCAACACTGGGATTGAGTCGGAAGCGAAGAAGGAGATCTTCAACCGTATTTTCAACAAGTACGGTCAACAGTATTTCTGAGCTGTCAAAGTTTTTGAGCTGATAATGTTTTTGGATGTTGTAGTTTTTGAAGCAACTGTTGTATCTTTCTATGTTTTGCGCCTAACTTTGTAACCTTCAGTTGTAACAAAAACTTCAAAGTATATAATACGATTCACCTTGATGAACAATTTCTCATTGTCCAAGCTCTGAATCACAAAGTCTTTCAATTTCATGTTATAACTGTGCTAACCCGTTGATGTTTTATCTTATAGACTGTCTAAAATTTCAGTTGAGATTTTAGATAAGTTAGTGAGGTTTAGATCAGTAGTGGTTTCAAGTTGTAAGTAGTTTTGGCATCATCAAAAAGGGGGAAATTGTTGGGAAATTTATTAGTATAAGTTTTGATGAATTCCAAAACCGGCTGACCCCAACCGAGTAGATGTTGCCAGAACTTAATGTTAGAATTTAGGCTCGCTGTTTGAGCAAAGTTAAGATTCTATCTTTACAGGTCTCCAGCTGAAGATGGCAACAAGGCGTCACTCAGACAGAACATCAGTTGTGAAGAAAGACAACTGAGAGTTCATTTGTTCAGATGCAAACAAGGGGAAGTCTTCAGAACATCAGTTGAAGGAAACCAACTGAGCGTTCATCAGATGAGAAACAGTTGAGAGGAAGAGAACATCATATAAAAAGGAAATCATCTGAGGGTTCAAACCCAACTGAGTAAAGAAGTGGAAGACAACTGAGGGTTCAGTTTCAGAACCTCAGTTATAGAATCTGAACAAGGAGTTCGACTGTTTTGAAGTTCAAAGTCAGCTGAGAACTCGACAGATCGGAACATCAGCTGAAGATCACTCAGATGAAGGTCAAGACGTTCAACCGACAAACCTAAGTTGACTGTCAAAGATTTGAATTTCAAAAGGAAGTCACATGAGGGTTAGACCGTTCAAACATTACCCCATCTGGCCCAACACAAGGCTGTCTCAGATGGAAAGCAGAAGAGCACAGATGCCATATCGGGAAAGTCTGCAGAGATGAGAGACAAGCCATCGCTTTCAACCGATCAGAGATCGACTGCTCCTCCAACGGCTAGTTGATTCTCTCCGCCTATAAATAGAGGCATCCTCTCATTCGAGAAAAATAGATATGCAGATAGACACATAGACGACGAAAAATTCAAGAGCTTTCTCAAGAGTAATCAAAGCAAATCTGCAACATCATCATCTAAGAGCATCAGCAGCTAAGAGTTCCATTTTAAGAGAACATTAGTAGCTGAGGGTTCCTAGAATTCGAAACCGTTTTTTTTTATTTTAGGTTGAGTGTTTATTCGTTCAAGCCTTAGATCCAGCTCTCATTATTGATCGAGCTGTAGTTGGAAATCCTACCCTTTCTCACACCCTAAAAAGTGTGCTAGGACCTTACTCTTCCTGTAATTGAGTAGTTAGGTCGTCAAGTACCCGCAAACTTGACTTAGGCTGTTTAGTGCCCGCAAACTAAACTGTAACGGTTGCTCAGCCCGCGTAAGTTGAGTGGAACTATCCAGAAGAACTTGGACTGAGGTGTGTGGACTCACATCTCACCGTGGACGTAGGAGTTCTCTCCGAACCACGTAAATCTTGTGTGTCGTGTTGTTTTGTGTTCAGTCATTATTTTGCATATCTCAACTGACAATCTAACCGCATACAATCTGCATACTTTCACAACAACAGTTTTGGTTTTGACCAACCGTGCATAAAAGCGTGAGTTTGTTTTTACGAGTTTATTTTCCACCACATTCCGCACAGCGCCAATCTTCCAGCTGAGGTTGCTTACTCAGCTGTGAGATCTCAACTGAGTCCTCTCACTCAGTTGAAGTTGATTTCAAGTGTTAAGTTTTTCGAAAGTTGAAAAATCCGAACTGGTGTATTCCCCCCCCCCCCTCCCCCATACACCAGTAACTCGTATCGGGACCATCAATCCCATTCAACGAACTAGCCAGTTTAGCGAGGCAATCTGCCTGAGCATTGAGGTCTCTAGGTATCTGTTCTACCTTCAGGTGCTGGAAGCTCTCACTCAGGTTTCTGACTTGCTCCACATACCTGACCGTCCGCTCTTCCTTGATCTCATAATTTCCTGAGACCTGCTGGACTACCAGCTGGGAGTTAGAGTAAATGACAACTCTCTGAGCTCCCAGTTCAGCTACCATTTCCAGCCCTCTGACAAATGTTTCATACTCGGCTTCATTATTAGAGACTCTGAACTCGAATTTCAGCGCAAACCTGAGCTCGTTCTGGTCTGGCGTTACTATAACGATTCCGGCCCCACACCTCTCTATTGTCACCGATCCATCGACAAAGACTTTCCACTCAGGCCATTGCACAGGCTGAGTAGTTTCTTAGATGAAATCCGCCAAGGCCTGCGCCTTGATAGCTGTGCGTGGCTCAAATTCCACATCATACTCCCCCAGCTCTACACTTCATTTCACCATCCTTCCTGAGAGATCTGGCTTGCTTAGTACTTGCTTAAAGGGAAAATTAGTTCTCACCACCACTTTGTGAGCTAAGAAATACAATCTCAACCTTCTTGTTGCCGTCATCACAGCTAAAGCAGCTTTTTCCACATCAGAATACCTACAATCAGCTCCTTGTAGGGCCTTACTGATGTAATAAATGGGCTTCTGCATAGAGCCTTCTTCCTTTATGAGCACCGCTCCCAAAGAATAATCTCCAACAGATATGTATAAGTACAGGGTTTCTCCTGCGGTTGGTTTAGTTAGCACTGGCAAGCTCGCCAGATGAGACTTTAGGTCCTCAAATGCTTTCTGACAGCTCCCATCCCATTCGAATTTACTAGCCTTTTTCAACACCTTAAAGAATGGTAAACTCCTCTCTGCTGAGATAGATATAAATAGACTAAGTGCAGTAATTCTTCCATTCAGTCGTTGTACCTCCCTTATACTGGTGGGAGCCGCCATTTCTAGCATTGCCCGAACCTTCTCTTGATTTACTTCAATTCCTCTCGGGGTCACCATATATCCTAGGAACTTTCCTGACCTGACCCCAAACGTGTGTTTACTGGGTTCAACCGCAAATCATACTTTCTTATCACCCACAAGACTTTCTCCAGGTCTCTGGCATGATACTCTGCTTTTACACTCTTCACGAGTATGTCGTCTACATACACCTCCAGAATCCTTCCTATCTGGTCTTCAAATATCGCATCCATCATTCTCTGAAAGGTAGCTCCAGCATTTTTCAGGCCGAAAGGCATTCTTACGTAGGCAAACGTGCCACATATAGTCACAAAGGCTGTCTTGATCACATCCTCAGTGGCCAACTGTATTTGATGATACCTCTGATAGGCCTCAAGCATAGATAATAGCTCACATCCCCAAGTTGAATCCACCAGCTGATCGATACAGGGCAATGGGTAATGGTCTTTCGGACATGCTTTGTTCAGGTCTCTAAAATCTATACACATTCGCCAGCTACCATTACTCTTAGCTACCATCACTTCATTCGATAACCACTCGGAATACTGAATTTTAACAATATGACCAGCATCTAACAGCCGCCTGATCTCTTCCTTGATCACATTTTCTTTCTCTGGCCCAAAAGATCTCTTCTTTTGCCTGACTGGCTTCACTCTGGGGTCCACATTCAGATGATGTAGAGCTACAGACGGGTCTATCACTTTCATGTCCTCCGGGCTAAATGCGAATAAATCCGTATTCTTCCACAAACATCGGATTATCGCCTCTCATTGTTCTTCAGTCATTTGCTTTCCTACCTTCGTGGTGAAACCCGTTTTTCCCGGGAACAGTTCTACCGTCATTAAATCCTCTTCTACTGGTTGTATTCTTGGTTCTAGGTCTTCCTCTACACCTCTCGTTTTTGCATCTTTATCCTGTAGTGGGCGTTCTGCCCCTAAGGCTCCCTTCACCTTCTGCTTGGCATGCTTTATGGATTTCACATAAGATTCTTTCGATACTTCTTGGTCTCCAGAGATCTCACCTACCAACCCTTCCTTAAGAGCTGGGAATTTCATTTTCATGTGGTAGGTGGAGACCACCACCTGGAAATCATTCAGACCAGGTCTTCCCAATATTATGTTATATGCTGAAGGCGTATCTACTACTAGAAACTTCACCATCCGAGTATTCGAGGTCTCACCACTACCGAGTGTTACCTGAAGGGTCACCTCCCCTTTGGGCTGTATTTCTCCTCCAGCAAAACCGTATAATGCCGTGCTTACTGGATTAAATCAGCGTTGATTTTCATGTTCTGGAAGCAATCCCAGAAGAGCACATTTACCGCACTTCCAGTGTCCACGAAGATCCGTGCCACTCGCCAGTTGGCCACTTCAGCACTCATCACCAGTGCATCGTTATGGGACGTTGCGCTCATCAAGTCCTTGGGGCCAAAGCTTACACACGCTTTTGGATTTGTCTCTTCTCCTGGAAATGAGTCCACCACGTCAATCTCCATGCCTATTGTCTCTGCTAACTCCTGGACCTCTTTATTCACTTGGGCTTTAGCAGCTCTCACATAGGCTTTACGAGCTCGGCCTGAGTCTCCGTTAATATTTCCTCCCATAATCATGTTGATATTTCCTCTTTTTGGGGGAGGATCCTCTCGCCTAGGGGGAGTTCTCTCCCCTTGGTCGGGTCTCTTCTGCTCCGGCTCTTTTCTCTTATAACTTTTCTCTCTTTCTTTTTTGACAAATTGGAGTAAGGTATCATCCTTTTTCAGCAGTCGCTCAATAGCATCTTTCAGATGCCTACAAGAGTTCGTGTCATGACCATAATCATTATGATACTTGCAGTACAACTCAGACCGCGGGTTGCGTGGAGCCTCCTTATGGGTACTCGGAAACCTGAAGTGAGGAGACCTGGCAGCAGCTTCCATGACCTCCACCAAAGATGCATTGAGGGGGGTATAATGATCAAATCTTTCTGGGGCTCTCTTGGGCTTCTGCCCTCCCTTATCTTTTTCAGCTCTTGATGCTGAGGATGACCTTTTCTCCGAGGTCTCCCTTTTGGAAACAGGGAGTTGTTCCTATATCTTTCTACCCTCTTGAGCCTCCTCGAGGTTGACATATTTTTCAGCTCTCTGCAGCAACTCTTCAAAGAATAGAGGAGCTCTCTTTTTCAGCGAATTAAAGAACAAACTCGGTGCTAAGCCCTGTATGAGCGCCTGCACCTTCACATCGTCCGAAGCCAGAAGGACTTGTAACACTTCAGCGTTAAAGCGAGTCACATACTCCCGCAAGCTCTCTGAGGGTCCTTGCCTCATTGCCATGAGTGAGGAGGACGTCTTTATGTGCCTCCTCGCACTAGCAAATTGGTGAAGGAACATAGACTTGAACTCGAGGAATGAACTTATAATGTTGGGAGGTAATTGAGAGAACCATTATTGAGCTACCTTCGACAGAGTCGTAAGGAAAACTCTGCACTTAACTCCTTCTGTGTACTGATGCAACATTGCACCATTTTCAAATCTCATCATATGCTCATATGGATCTGTGGACCCATCGTACTCCAACGTCAGTGTTTTGAAATTCGGAGGTAGCTGATCTTCTCTGATGTCTTTTGAAAAAGGAGTCTGGCTGTCACCTGTTTTAACAGGCTTCTTAGGAGATTTCCTAGGTGAAGAGGCCTTCCGCTGGAGATCTTTCAATTGTTGTTTGAGGGTTGCGATCTAGGCAACAGCTCCCTCATCTTGAGGTCTCACAATCCGTGCTTCGTCTTCTGCAAATTTCATTACAAAATAAATAATCATGATTTCATTAGCGAGTCAGTCACTTTAGGAATATCGCTAATATCTACTTTCTCTATTTATTCACTGACCATTTTCTGATTCAGTTTGGGGGCTCTCATACTCGTCGCTCTCATACTGACCTTCCTGCCCAGGTTCTCCCTGTCAAGGAAAATAGGCATATTCAGATCATGAATATTTATTCTCATATTAACGTGGTTCGAACCATTTCATTAGTATCTCATCGCAGTCAGGATCTCGTGAGACCCATTCGTACTTTCTTGGCCTTGCCTCTTGCTGTGCTGCTAAACTTCTTAGCTTGACCCTCCAGCGGGGCCAGGGCTTTGGATACAACTTTCTTTACCATGGCATTGAGCTGATCCATGGACACCGCATAGGTGACACTTTGCTGCACAGGCACTTGGGGTTCATCTCTCGTGACTTTCGAACCCTTGTGACCTCCCTCCTTCCGAGGGCTGGTCGACTTGGAGGCCCCTTCCTTCTGGGGCGTACTTATCTTTGATGGAGCTTCTTTCAGCATATTTTGATTCTCCTCCTCAGTACGTTCCTCCGAGGAGCTATCACGCACCACTCCTTCAGGTGGGGATTCTCAGTCTCGGACCGATATACCTTCCATGACTGAGTCTGCATTTCAAAATCTTCAGCTATCAGTCAAAGGCAGCATTAGGACCATTATCAAGTCTCAAAGGACCATTATCAGGTCTACACTACCCTTCTCAGAAGACCATTATCAGGTCTCAAAGGGGCATTTTAAGGAATTCAAGGGATATGATGTACCATATCCCCCTTCCCTACATACTCGTCCCCAATCTCTGTTGGGATTGCGTGAGACTTGCTCTGAAGTCTTCACGCCTCTACCAATTTTAGCCCCTCGCGTCATGAGGATTTCCAAAATTCATTTCTTAGAATCACCTATTTTTGAACCATTTTCCCACATAGCAAAAAATTCTGTTTATCTTTTTACCCCACCAACGGCTCTGAACCGTACTACAAAATGAGGAGTTTTACGAATATACAAGAAATAAGCAAGTTTAAAAGATTACACCAGAATTCGCAAAGAGGTTTAAAACGTAGAAGTTCCGAGATCACTCAACTCACTCCTTTAAAGACAACAAAAGTTTTCGAAAGGAGGAGCACGCATCGACTAAAATATCCAGACCCAGCTTCTTAATACTTTTTCTCTCTCTTTCGAGTTTAGGTTCGAACTCGATGTCGTTGAAAGAAGGGCACATAAAAAGAGTTTTAGAATGAAATTCCAAGATAAAATTCCTTTCCCACGGACAGCGCCAGATGATGCATCCAGAAATAATACATCATGATGAATGATAATAATGAAAGGGAATAAACTCAATATTTACCTAAACAGCGCTCTTCTTCTTCTCTGCACGGATGATGTCCAATCCGCCTAAGCTGCTTGTAACTGAATTCTGCAGGTAAAAGGAGGGTCGGGAGTGTTCTCCAGCGAACCACCTCCGACGCTCAAGTTAGTTTTCTGAGTTTATTGATGAAGAAGAAGAAGAAAACGCAGCAGTAGGTGGGAAAAGAAAAATGGTGAACCTCCTGTGAAATGGGTATCCTTCGACTTATATACTCGTGAGATTACTTGGAAATGAAGTTGTCCTTTCTTGATTCTTGCTGCTACTACCTTTACACGCGTCCTTTTGTCATTTTCTATGAAGCGAATGTACTGTCCGACAATTCCCAGCTTTGCCTGGGTAAAGTGTTCTGCAGGTGTCAGATTCATTAAAGGGCGGGAGACCTAATTGTAGTCCCTTCTCCATGTTCTGATCTGAGATGTCCCTAGGGCACCTGAGATGGTACCTGATACATGCACCTGTTCTAAGATCTATTTGAAGTCTAACCAAAAGACATCAGCGGCACTTCTCTTTAGGTGTGATTACCTTCAGGTCGTAGACTTAGGTCTCCATGAGACCTGGGAGATTTTATGCTATAATAAACGGGTATTATTATATGAGTTTGGATAAATGAGCGACAAAATTCATTTTTAGCAAGATTAAGGATTGGACGGTTACGAGTAGTGAAGTTTCTTTTTTAATATATTTGGTAGGATTCACAATTTATTACCCTATTTAATAAATATTATATTAATCTTATTTGAACATTTTACGAGATGTAAACTATATAACACTTATGTTAGAGCTCGCCATTGAGAGTAATAAAGCACGCATGCTGGGGGCCCACAATAATGGGCCGCGAGCTCCAATGTGGAGCTCACCGCTGCCCACGCTCTCAAACTATTTGAATATTAGAATAGAGTTCAGCTTTAAATTTACGAGATCGAATTAAAAATTCGAAGCTTGAAGAAAATTGAATTTTGATGTTTGTGGATTCTGATGAGATAGATCGCACCATACTGTCGTACGGTCCATCATATTTTTAATTTTCAATCATGTTTAATTAATTATTTTTAATTGAAGCCTAGTAAATTTTAATTGAAAAATAAATTCTAATTGAAGTTAACAAATTTTAATTGCAGTTAGTTGAATTCAATTGAGATTTTTTTTGCTTTTGATATTTACCGTAACTATTTTTTCACTTCACTATTTTTCAGAAGTAACATCAATATCAATTTTATTTTATTTTTTTAAATCTTGTGAAACCCCAGACTATCCCTAGTTATTGATTATGGTTTAGAGCATCCACTACGGTGGTCTTACTAGACCTAGGTTGAAGTATTGGAAAGCGTGATTTTAATGATTGGTGGTGTTGAGTTAGACCTAGCTTGATTTTTTCATTACAATGGGGTTGAGTAAGACCTAGGTTGAAGCACTAGGAAGCGTGATTTTAATGATTGAATAGATTTTATTTTGTTGTTATTTTTTTTATTTGTAATAAATATTATAAAAAAATACTTTTTAAATTCAAAAATTAATAAATGACAATTTTATTGAATTAAAAAAACTAAAACATACACTAATTAAAAAAAATACAATAATTAAAAACTGCAGAATTACAATAATTAAGAAAAAAAATTACGACAACTACTCCTCCCACTTAAATTCTTTTGCAAGTTTGTGGCGGACATTTTTGTGCGCCGCCTTTTGCTCGGGAGTAAACTTCGACGTGTCTGTAATATAGACACCGCATGCCCACTACTTCCTCGCTGAAGCGGCGTCCGATGCGAAGTTCTTGTTGAGTGAAGCCAACTCTCTTGCCACCGCCTCCCTTACCGCCGCTTTGCCTTTCCTCCCCTTCTTCACAGCTTTGACTCCTTCGGGGCGAACCTGCAGCGTGTTTGCATCGCTCACGGATGTGGTGGATGCGGTGCCGCTAGCAGACGAAGTATACTCGCCGGTTTTATTTATCTCAAGAGCTCCCACGCAGCCCTATATGATAACTCTTTGTTGAACTTGGCGGCGTACAGATCTTGGACCCTTGAATGTACATACCGGCGAAGTTCTGGATCTGTTTTTTGGCGCGGCCCCATGCGCTCCTCATCACATCCTTTTCTCTTGGGTAGGCGGGAGCTATGAACTCGTTGAATTTGTTCATTATTTTCTCCCAAAACGCGTTTGAGGTTTGGTAGTTGCTGGTGACCGCGTCCATCCCGAAATCAATGTAGCACCGTGCGAGGTATTCAGTTTCATCGGTTGTGTAGTTAGGACCTCGCAGTGGCCTGTTCTGCTCGCCGGTTGAGGTCGCGGGAGCTTTCCCCTTGCAGCGTGTCTTGGCCGGAAAATTGGCCGTGCTTGAGGTTGCGGGAGCTTTTCCCTTGCGGCGGGGCGGGGACGGTGGTGTTGGCTCGCGTTCTTCCGATTCCTTTTGTTGGGAATCTCCGTACTCCTCTTCCTCTTCCTCCACCTCAACATCGTTGTTGTCGTCGTTAAGGTTGCAACGTCTGAATCGAGCAGTAGCCGCTGGCGGCTGCGAGAATTGCTCGTACCCAGATGTCGGGAGAAATTGAGAGAACCCCGACAGCTGCGAGTAGCCGTAAGACGGAGGGAATTGAAAGTACGCCGGAGACTGCGAGAACCCAGCCGACAGGGGGAACTGGGAGAACCCCTGCGGCTGTGAGAATTGCGAGAACCCAGTCGCTGGAGGGAATTGGGAGAACTCCTACGGCTATGAGAACCCCGCCGATGGGGGAAATTGGGAGAAACCCGACGTCTGTGAAAAAAGTGCAAACCCGGCAGGGGCCGAGTATTGGCCCAAACCGGGAGAAAGGGGAGAATTGGGAGTTTGGATTCACCGGATTGGGAGTTGGATTCGCCGGATTGGGAGATTGGTTAGGTGGGTTTGAACCGAAATACTGCGAGTACCACGAATTGAACTGCGATCAACTATTTTTTTGCACAAAATAAGATTGAAAGATTGAATTTTTTGTGGAGAAGAATGGATGAAGAAAAGAATTTGTGTGGAGAATGAATGAATGATGAAGGAGTATATATAGTGAAAATAGGGATTTAGTCGTTGCATACATGTATATATCCGTTGCCACTAGCCGTTGCTGCATTAATTTTAATTTTTTTTAATCAGGAAAAAAGAAATAGGATCAGACCAATGGGGACACGCCACCTGTCCCCATCTTGCGTCATCATCGAGTCGAAGGCTGTGTCGATAAATCGACACAGCCATCGATGCCTCGCTCGACCTACCCCTGTGTCCATCCTCCACTGCGGCTTCGACGTAGGCTGTGTCGAGCGGAGGTGCGTCGAGCGGCGCTCGACGCTGCCTTCGACCCCTCCGTAAGAAGCCCGCAGTGGATGCTCTTATGGTGTGCGTGTTTGGCTTAATTAATTAAGTTTTTCTTTTTGTTTTCAACGTTTACAAATTATATCTTAATATTTAATATAATTGCAAACTTTCTTGTTTATTTAATTTAATTTGTGTAAGCCAATCTTATATTGTTGTGATTTTTCACAAAATTATTAATGAGTTCTTAACCGTAACATGATTGTACGATGAAAATTAATGAACTTCCCAATTTTAAGTTCATACCTTTTAAACTCAAAAAAAATTAATATCTTTTAAAAAAGTATAATTCTGTATAATGCAAGATTATGTATTGATGTTTATTTTAAGGGTTAATAGCATGCAAATTTTCAAATCCTTTGAGTTGTTTGCACCAAAGAAAAAAAATATTGTCTCACCGTTTTAAAACTTTTAGCTTCGTCTAATTTTTCCACCCGACTCGATTTCCGATGAAGTTCGAGCTGACATGGCAGCCGTGAATCTGATGTGGACATAATTTAAAATAAATAAAAAATGACCAGTAAAATTCCAAACTCTTTGAGTTGTCGCGTTTTGCACCTCAGAAAAAAAAAAATTGTCTCACAATTTTCAAACTTTTAGTTTCGTCTAGTTTTGCCACCTTACTCGATTTCCGGTGAAGTCCAAGCTGACATGACAAACTTTTAGTTACCAGCTTGATTAAACAACGGCGTGCATTCTTATTCATTCATATGAGGCTCCGTCGGAGCAATGGGTGACAGAGTAATTCGCCACTTTACACGATATCATTTCTTCTTTACAAAAATCCATGAGGATGCACCGGAAGTCATTTCGGATCTTCTTCCGGGTCGCCCCAACAAAGGTGAAGAGGTTGGATCTTTGTCTGGCCTAGATTAGACCCTACCATTGGCAGAACGCTGTCGGGTATGGGAAGCTGACCTCGAGTATGTCCCATCGGTCCCTCTCGACAGTAAGGTGAACATGTTCTTCATCAGGGACATGTATGCGAGGCTCGTGCCCCAATCGTCATCATTGTCGGTGAGGTGTCGGAAATCCTACATCAGTCGCTCGAGCACGAAGAAGTGATCCGATTCGTTTGACCGACGCCACGGCGGCTGGTCTTTGACCCAGTCGAGCATGGCAGCGGCGTGGAGGTCCCGATCCTTGGTTTTGTGGTTATAAACGAATTTAAATCATGTCATGTCAGCTCGGACTTCGCCGAAAATCGAATCGGATAACAAAATTAGACGAAACTAAAAGTTTGAAAAGTGTGAGACAATTTTTGTTTTTGATGTGCCAAAAGAGACAACTCAAATATTTGGAAATTTACATCCATTTTTTATATATATTTTTTAATTAATTATGTCCGCGTCACATTCACGGCTGCCATGTCAATTCAACATTCACCGAAAATCGAATTAGATAACAAAATCAAAAACTAAATCTAAAAATTATGTAACATATTTTTTTTAAAGTGCAAAATCCACCGACTCAAATAATTTAAAAATTTACTTGCCATTTAACCCTTATTTAATATTTTATTGTTTAAATCATTGTCTTTTTTAACAAATATGAATATGAATAAAAGGCACCACCGTGAATAGTTAAACAGCGGCAGGGCAGTTTCGTAATAATAAAAGAAATCTCTAGAAGAACCCAGAATAGGAACGAAGAAACCTAAATATTCCAGACTCCTCTGTTCTCCACTATTTAGTCGCCACCTGCTTTCCTTACCTTCCATTCAATCGGCATACTCAACAAGTATTCGAATTCTTTGTTTTTTTTTCGTTAGCTTTCCTAGAAATATTTTTCTCTGTTCTAGAGCGGCTTATTGTTTATTGCTGGCATCGATGGCGGGAAAGGGCGAAGGACCGGCGATCGGTATCGATTTGGGGACGACTTACTCGTGTGTGGGAGTGTGGCAGCACGACCGCGTTGAGATTATCGCCAATGATCAGGGCAACCGCACCACGCCATCCTACGTGGCGTTCACCGATACCGAGCGTCTCATCGGGGACGCTGCGAAGAATCAGGTCGCCATGAATCCCATCAACACAGTTTTCGGTGAGTTACTGTTCTTCGAAACCGATCAGTTGATTAGTGGTGTTTTCGTTCGCGTTTCTTTCCTCACATGGTTTCGATTTCTATATCGTCTGTTATTACTTAGTGATATATGTGTTTTTACAATTATTGTCCTGTAAGGTTTTGGTTGTTAGATTCTAGCCTCTGTTGCATATTCTATATTATTTGGTTTATTAGTAATGGTCACGCTTGCTAGGATGGATAACATCATCCGTTAGCTGAAGAAATACTTTATTATGTTCCTAAGGTTTTTTTTGCCTCCTGAATTCATGTTTTATAACGATCATAACTCACCATCGCTAATCTACGATGTAGTGTGAAAAAATTTATCGAAAATATTGGCCTGATTGCATGTATTTAATGCATCATCTGGTTGCATCTGCTTTATGGTTATGGTTTGAATTGAGTGTTGGATTGTATAGATATTTGCAGTAACTTTGTTTTCACGAGGTGCGATTTGATTAATCTGTGTTTAATCTGCTTTCCAGATGCGAAGAGGTTGATTGGCCGCAGATTCAGCGACCCATCGGTCCAGAGTGACATGAAACTTTGGCCGTTCAAGGTCATTCCTGGTGCCGGCGACAAGCCTATGATCGTGGTAAACTACAAAGGGGAGGAGAAACAGTTTTCGGCTGAGGAGATCTCCTCAATGGTTCTCATCAAGATGAAGGAGATTGCTGAGGCATTTCTTGGATCGACTGTGAAGAATGCTGTTGTCACAGTCCCTGCGTATTTCAATGACTCTCAGCGTCAGGCAACCAAGGATGCTGGTGTTATTTCGGGCCTCAATGTCATGAGGATTATCAATGAGCCTACTGCTGCTGCCATCGCATATGGCCTGGACAAAAAAGCTACTAGCACCGGGGAGAAGAATGTGCTGATTTTTGACCTTGGTGGTGGAACGTTTGATGTGTCTCTCCTCACAATTGAGGAGGGCATCTTCGAAGTAAAGTCTACTGCTGGAGACACTCATCTTGGAGGGGAGGACTTCGATAACAGGATGGTGAATCACTTTGTTCAAGAGTTCAAGAGGAAGAATAAGAAGGATATTAGTGGGAATCCGAGAGCTCTTAGGAGGTTGAGGACTGCTTGTGAGAGGGCAAAGAGGACTCTTTCTTCAACTGCTCAGACCACAATCGAGATTGATTCCTTGTTTGAAGGAATTGATTTCTATTCGACTATTACTCGTGCGAGGTTTGAGGAGCTCAACATGGATTTGTTCAGGAAGTGTATGGAACCGGTTGAGAAATGTTTGAGGGATGCAAAGATGGACAAGAGCTCGGTCCATGATGTCGTGCTGGTGGGTGGCTCGACCAGAATCCCCAAGGTCCAGCAGCTACTGCAAGACTTCTTCAATGGGAAGGAGCTTTGCAAGAGCATCAACCCTGATGAGGCCGTGGCGTATGGTGCTGCTGTACAAGCTGCTATCTTAAGTGGTGAAGGGAATGAGAAGGTGCAGGATCTGCTGCTTCTGGATGTTACTCCGTTGTCTCTTGGTCTTGAGACTGCTGGAGGTGTGATGACTGTATTGATTCCAAGGAACACAACTATCCCAACAAAGAAGGAACAGATTTTCTCGACGTACTCTGACAACCAGCCCGGTGTTCTGATCCAGGTGTACGAGGGAGAAAGAACGAGGACGAAAGACAACAATATGCTAGGGAAATTCGAGCTCAGTGGCATCCCACCTGCACCCAGAGGTGTGCCTCAGATCAGTGTGTGCTTCGACATTGATGCCAATGGTATCCTGAATGTGTCGGCCGAGGACAAGACGACGGGGCAGAAGAACAAGATCACCATCACCAACGATAAGGGTAGGCTTTCGAAGGAAG
Source organism: Schizonepeta tenuifolia (assembly GCA_029490685.1). NCBI lineage: Eukaryota > Viridiplantae > Streptophyta > Magnoliopsida > Lamiales > Lamiaceae > Schizonepeta > Schizonepeta tenuifolia. The sequence goes on along the minus strand of CM055960.1, from coordinate 47,114,688 downwards.
AGATTGAGAAGATGGTGCAGGAGGCTGAAAAGTACAAGTCGGAGGATGAGGAGCACAAGAAGAAGGTTGAGGCGAAGAATGCTCTGGAAAATTACGCCTACAACATGAGGAACACCATCAAAGATGACAAGATTGCAGAGAAGCTACCAGCAGCTGACAAGAAGAAGATTGAGGATGCTATAGAGTCTGCCATCCAGTGGTTGGATGCGAACCAGCTGGCGGAGGCGGACGAATTTGAAGACAAGATGAAAGAGCTGGAGGGCTTATGCAATCCGATCATCGCAAAGATGTACCAGGGTGCAGGTGGAGCAGACATGGGTGGTATGGGTGATGACGGCCCCTCGGCTGGTGCAGGCGGTGCTGGCCCCAAGATTGAAGAAGTTGACTAAGTTTTCTGGTTTTTATGTTCGAGAATACTTTCTTTTTCTTTTTGCTGTTCAAGAACTCTTTGTGTTTCCCAGCTTATCGTTGATTTCAGCCAAGCGATAACCATCTTTTGGTGCTCTTGTATCTGAAAATATCTAGCTAATCAATTTCTAATTATTCGAAGGTCTGCTTTCGTTCAGTATTTTGGTCTTATATTCTTCAAAATCGATTTATAAGAGGACAATTCGTAGATGGAGGAGGGGCCGCAGGATGCCGGTACTCCCTTAATATCTGGTGGAGTAGTTGGGCTGGAAGTAGGGGTGAGCAAAAAAAACCGAAATCCGAAAATTCAAATCGAACTAAACCGAAATATGAAATTTGGTTTGGATTTTTTCGGATTTCGGATTGGATCGGATTCAATTTTTGGGAAAATTCGGATTTCGGATTCGGATCGGATCGGTTCTTTAAAAGACCAAACAAATCCGAAATTCGAATTACATATAATATATTATTATTTTTATTATTAATAATTAATATTTCGATTGAATTTATTATTAATATTTTTGATTATGAATTATGAATTATTTAATATATTTATTCAATTTATTGTTTATTATTTTAAATTTAATATATTTTGAATTTTTGAATTGTTTATTTATTTTTCATTAGAATTTCGGATTTTCGGATCAGATCGGATTTAGCTTTCGGATTTCGGATTTTTTCGGTTCGGATTTGTTCGGATTTCGGATTGGATCAGATCTATTTTTTTTAGAAATTCGGATTTCGGATTCGGATCGGATTAAGCAAAAATCCGATCCGTAATCCGAATGCTCACCCCTAGCTGGAAGCACCTGAACGTTTTGGACAGTATATATATGTGCATGTTTTGATGAATTTAAAAAGAAACGTCGATTTTTAATAATCGAGTACGTTGACTAACCAATAGCGACTTTCCCCATTTACAGGAATGAAATTTTATAAGAGCACTTACAGTGGGTGTCTAGTAAGACCTAGGTCTAAGCACTGAGAAGCGTGATTTTAATGATTGGTAGTGTTGAGTTAGACATAGGTTGATTTCTCCACATCAATGGGGTTGAGTAAGACCTAGGTCTAAGCACTGGGAAACGTGATTTTAATGATTGAATAAATTTTATTTTGTTGTTTTTTTTATTTGTAATAAATATTATAAAAAACTAACTTAATTAAATTCAGAAATTAATAACTGACAATTTTATTGAATTAAAAAAAAAAGACAATAACTAAAAAAAATACAATAATTAGGAAATAAATAAAAACACAATAACTATTCGCGGAGTGGACCAAAACGTGCCCAAATCTCTTCAATCATATCCTCCATAAGGCGGTTGTGGGCACGTGCATCCTGAATTTGAGCTTGTCTCTCAATAACTTGGCGGAGTGGCACTGGCGCCCCTTGATGGACTGGTGCCCTGTTCACGTTTGCATCGCCCCTTGCGCTCGATTCAGCATGGAATTCAGTTGCCCTCGGTCCTTCATCTTCAATTATCATGTTATGCAGAATGATGCAGGCATACATGACATCACATAAATGCTCCCGAAAGAACATGCGAGCAGGGCCCTTTATGATTGCCCAACGAGTTTGCAGGACGCCGAAAGCCCTTTCAACGTCTTTACGCGCAGCTTCTTGCATCCGAGCGAATCGCTGTCTCTTCGGATCTGTTGGCGCATTGAGCGTCTTCACGAAAGAGGCCCACTTCGGATAGATGCCGTCGGCGAGATAATATCTCATACGGTGCGGGCGGCCGTTTGCAGTGAAAGCGGTTGACGGCGCTCTACCATTGATGACGTCGGCGAAGACAGAGGACTGATTGAGCACGTTGATGTCGTTCAGAGAACCGGCGACACCAAAAAAAGCATGCCAAATCCACAAATCTTGGGAGGCGACAGCTTCAAGGACGAGGGTTGGAGATTTATTTCGTCCAGTGTACATTCCTCTCCAAGCAGTTGGACAATTCTTCCATTGCCAGTGCATACAGTCGATGCTTCCAAGCATTCCGGGAAAGCCGTGCGTCCTCTCGTGCAATGCAGTGATCCGGGCGATGTCAGCCTCATTTGGCCGCCTCAAATATACGTCGCCGAAAGCAGATCTGATGACCCGACAGAAATTCTTGAGGATGACATTGCCCGTGGAATTGCCACAGTGCAGATATTCGTCGTATTGATCGACTGCTCCACCATTGGCTAGTTGCCTCAGAGCAACGGTGCACTTGACCCAGGGGTGGAACCCCAATCTTCCAGTGGCATCCGGGTGTTGCTGAAAATAATGCTCCCGATCCTCAAGAGTTTGAGCAATTCTCAAGAATAGGCGCTTGCTCATTCGAAACCGTCGGCGGAAGACAACATTACCCCATATAGGGTGGTCGACAAATAATCCCGTCGGAGGCGTTGTTCGGCCTCCTCACGATTCCGGTGGAGGTACGCCCTCGTATTCTGGTCGTCGTCGTCTGACGAATCAGACTCGGCCACTATTTGGTAAAGCTCCCTGGCTCGCTGCAAACGTTGGCGGCGTCGCGCCTCCGCCTCTTCAGGATTGTAGCTCGCACCCGGCCAACTCATATTTTTTTTTTTGAACCAACAAGTGAATTGTATGATGTGAAAGAGTAAGTTTTTTTGTAGGGAAGATTGGATGAAGAAAGAAATTTTTTGGTGTGTAGAATGAATGAGTTGAAGGGATATATATAGTGAAAAAATGGGATGTAACCGTTGGATAGTATTTAATTTTGTTAATATTATTATTTCTTTTTTCAGAAAATTAAAAAAAAAAAATGGACCAATGGGGACACGCCACGTGTCCCCATATTGAGCTGTCATGAGGTCGAGTGGAGAGTCGAGGGTTCGACACCACCATCGACACACCCCTCGACATAGGGGTGTGTCGATCCCCCACATTGGTTCGACTTAGGGGTGAGTCGAGTGGGGGGTGTGTCGATCCACTCGACCTCGCACTCGACACCCCCCCCCCCCCCTCGTTCCCTGATGTAAGTGCTCTAAGTTGTTCTGACAACTCGCAAATTATTAAAAAAATGATTTCGCTTACCCCACCAACATTAGTGTACTCTTTTTTTAAAATTATATTCTTGCAAAATGTTTATTGATTGATAATAACCCATTTTTAAGCAAACTAGCTTGTAACCCGTCGAAAATCGACGGAAAATTATATTTAATAAAATTATTATATCCTATGTTCTGGTATTCTTGTCGTGTATTGTTTTCGAGTTGTCTCTTATTCTTGTCATGTTTTCCTTTTCTGGAAGGAGATGATTAAAGTCCAATTAATTTGTTAAGCGACTCATTTAATATTTTTCATTCTACGTTTTCACTTCATTTTCTGTGTTGTTCATCATTTTCCTTTTCTCTCTATCCACTTTATTTCATTATTCAATATATTTTTACCCATTTTATTCGACTTTATTTCACCATTCACTATCTCTCTATCCACCTCATTTCACTTTAAAAATTCCATTAAAAATATCTTCTACTCTTAATTGTTTTCTCATTAAACCTTGTGCCTAGAAAAAATAGACTAAGTCTGGTGGGACGGAGCAAAAGTATATTTAGCTCTTAAAGAGCTTGTCCCACGTCGATTTTGTATGAAAATTGAGATGGATCACTTTCATTATGAGTTCAACATAAGATTAAAGAAAAAAATTAAATTACCACTTCGCAATCATCCCATCTACCCCCACGGTTTCGCTTTGGAACTGACCTGTTGACCAATCATAGCAGTTAGAGTGCTACAAAGTGAGAGATAATTATATTGGCTATATAATAGTCATCTTAGATGACATTGACGACAAAGTATTTGTCAATCTTAATAATTGGACAAATTAATTTTTTAATAAAATAAAATATTTATTTGGCCAATTCAATAATAATTGGTCAAATCAACACAATTTTAATCAAATTCCTTTATAACTTTTTAAAGAATCTACTACGATTTCGGGTCGAAATTGGCACGTTTTATATTTCATTGCTGCATCTAATGTTTTTATTATGATAATATAATGGAGAATGGACGCGAGAAAGAGGCTTTCATTTTTCTCTTTTTCATTAAATTAAAAAAAAATGACCATCAGTTGTATATGCTGATAGTTTATATATTAGTTCAGTTGCATATTAAAGAATTAATATATCTAATTTAACAATCAGCCAAATTAAAAAAAAAATCAAAAAGAAAAATCTATTATATGAAGAATTAATTAATTGACCAAATTTATTTGTTGGTGCAAAGGATGAAAAAATGGACATTGATTCTAAATACTTATAAACCCACCAATAGGTGGAGTTTCATATGAAACTATGTGTTTTAGAAGATTTGTACTTAATCTTGTAAGTTTTTCAATAGGTAAAGTTTCATTGAAAAATCGATATGGGACATAAGATTTTAGTGGATATTTAAAATTCATTATTTTATATTTAAAAATTAAAAAAATTAAGAATTTAGCTAAATATGAATCGAAAAAATTTGGCCAAATTAAATTAAATTAAATTATGAAAATATAGTTATTTATTCGGCTGACTGATAAATAAATTGGCCAAATAAAACTGGTGGTGTAAAAGATGAGAAAATACATATTGATTCTAGGTATTTATAGGTTTTTTAATAGGTGAAGTTTTATTGAAAAATCGATATGAGACACAGGATTTTAGTGAATATTTAAAATTTATTATTTTATTTTAAAAATTAAAAAAATTGAAAATTTTGTTAAATATGAATGGATGGATTTAGGAAGTGCCACATAGAATTTTGCAAAGCTAGAATTATTTTCCTTTTAAGAATACAACGATGATGATAATGATATTGTTGGGCATGTTAAAAATTGTTCATCATCTCAAAACTCATGCACAAAAAATAAAATAAAAGAAGCAAAGAAATTGCAATTACATTATCATCTTATAAATCAAATTTACTATTGATATAGTATGAGATATTTGGTTATTTACAATAAGGTTCAAACAAATAGTAAATCGCAAAATAAAGGCTTTTTTTAGAAACATATTGTAAAATAAATGATTTTTTTTATATGACGAAATAAATGATTGAATCCTCTGAAGTACTTCATGTACTAACACGCCATATTTCGTCACTACTATTTTATAGATAAATATATGATTATTTATGAGTTATGATAAATTATGATTTTGATGTTGTTAATCTTTACTATATATATATTTTAATATATTAAAATATGATAGATATTGATTTTCAAGATTTGATCTTGATAAGATTTTATTTCCATATCATATACATAATATAGATTATAAATATGATAAATAATAATTTTAAATTCAAAAAAATTAAGAATTTAGATAAATGAGAATGGAAGATTAAGAGAGGTGCCACATAGAATTTTTTAAAAGTAAGAATCGTTTTCGTTTTAGTAATATAATGATGCATGTGAAAACATGTTCTTATTATGCACAACAATTTGTTAGAAATCATTAATAACATGTTACCATACACAGTAAGTACAAGGTTGAACTAAGTTTATGCGGTTGTCTCATTTGCAAGGATAATTAGGGTATAGTTGGTATGCATGAATAGAATTCAGTAGGAATGAATCATTAATGAAGATGGGAAAGGAATGAATTCAACGTTGACATTCCTATGGCTGGTATACACGAGAAATAGAATAGTCATTCTTTCATTATTATTTTTATTATAATAATTATTAGAATAATTACTATTATTTATTATGTATCAATATCACTTTAATATTATTATTTATATTATAATTATTATAATTAACTTAATAACTATTATAATAATATTAGTACTATTATATAATTATTATAGTTTTTTATAATTATTATAATTAGCCAAATAATAAATATTATAATAATAATTTATTATTATTTTAATACATATTTTTAGTTATAATAATAATAATAATAATAATAATAATAATAATAATAATAATAATAATAAATGAATTTTGAAGATGAGGATTAGTTAATACCAAGGGGGAGGGGGAGGAATGACTAACCCCGTGCTTATGTGGGATTGGTGATTCCATTAGGAATGATCATTCCTTATGAATGAAACGAACCAACCATAAGATTATGAATGAATAAGAGAATGACCATTTCATTCTCATTCCGTTCCTGCGTGCCAATCATGTCCTTAACGAATGTAGCTAGAAATTTTATTTTTATTTTATTTTTGTCAAAACTGACTATTACTATCTATTTTCGTAATTTCTATTGAGATGATTTCTGGTGCTGTGTATGAGTGATACGGTTCATTCAATTTTTATTTTTAAAATTTTTAATGGTTATTATTAATTGGGATTCAATGATCTTAATTGGAATAAATAAATTTTAATTGTGATTTATTAAAATTAGTTAATTTTAATTATCATTAATTACAATTAGTAACAGTGGACCGCATGATGCGGTTGAAGAGTTATGATTATACTATTGGATTATTGTAGAGAGATTGTTTTTTGAGGAAATACTTATGGCTAAAAGATCAGGGGCTGTATGGGCATTTGCATTGGGAGCTCGAAACATCTTTCTTCCAAAAGAGAGACGGCTTATTTGACTCGATTTGCCACCCTTTCACACCACCGTCAACTAACGGCGTCAGTTTTTCAACACCGCGGTTCCAACTGGTGCAGGTCTCTCTCTCTCTCTCTCACACAACATCTTCTTCCTCCTCCTCATTCTCATCGCCTCTCTCTTTCTCTCTCTCCTGGAACTTGCCGAGGTACACTTCTACTTTCTCTTGATTTTATGCTACGATTTCTAATATTGTAGACTGTTTCTAGTACAATCAATGAGGCGTTATCTGTTATAATCCGATTGCAGAATGAGCAGGAAAGAAATCTGGCTTAAAATTTATTGAGATTCGATTTGATGGCGCATGCGTTTATCTCTATTTTCGTCGTTGACTGGGATTGGTTAGATTCGAAATGCTTTGGAGGGTAGTGTGTGCTTCAACTTGTATTGATTAGGGCTTGCAGATAAGAACAAGATCATATTATTACTTTTTTTGTTTAGTGGATTTAAATCGTATGAAGATGTTTTTGAGCTGCTCATGTTGCTGAATGCTGGTATAAGAGGTGGGAATTCCACCCAAACAATCGCAAAAGAATGCCTACAAAAGAGCAGATTGGTGATAATTTACTCACAAACTTATCCATGGAGAGCAATCATTTATCCACCCTCTTGTCCATGGATTCGAGCTCATCGAATAAGGATGAGAGGGTGAGGGAGTTCAATCGGGCTGTTAATCTCTTACATCTCCCACCAGATATTAATCTTCCCCTTTGTGCTGAGCCCAGCCCCCCTCCCCAACATTTGTGGAATGATGCTTGTGAAATGTTAGAGGTCAGCCTTGCACCTCAGAACTACGATGTTGAGATGAATGCTAATGGTGTGTCTAAGGTTGGGAAGAAGTGTGCGAATGCAAAGCGCCTTGGCAGCATTTGGGGCGCGTAGTTCTTCTTTAATTTCTACTTTAGGCCTGCTCTCAATGAGAAGTTTAAGGGGAAGATTGCACGCGAGGCTAATGGCAATGGGGTTTGTGATGGGTATGATAAGTCGGATTTGAAGCTGGAGGTTTTCCTTGTGCAGCACGATATGGAGAACATGTACATGTGGGTGTTCAAGGAGAGACCGGAGAATGCTTTGGGGAAGATGCAGTTGAGAAGTTATATGAATGGACATTCACGCCAAGGGGAGCGCCCCTTCCCGTTTAGTGTTGACAAGGGCTTTGTTCGGTCTCATAGGATGCAGAGGAAGCATTACAGGGAGCTTTCTAATCCTCAGTGTGTTCATGGCATAGAGATTGTTCGATCTCCTGTTCTTGCAGGACTTGACAAGGAAGACAGGAAGAGATGGAAGGAGTTGACGGGAAGAGATGTCAGCTTTGCAATCCCTCTTGAAGCTAGTGATTTTGGATCATGGAGGAATCTCTCGAGTATGGAGTTTGAGATTGAGAGGCCTTTATAGTTGAAAGGCAATGGAAATACGTAAGTAAAGAAACTTCTCAACGGTTCTGCTTTAAATTTGTCAGCTAAGCCACGTGATAATCTTAATGGGGAAGGAATTGACCCTAAGGGAGCTGGCACTAAGCGTAAAAAGAATTTCTTTCCTCATGGAAGCGATGATGATTGTGAGTTGGCAAGTGACGCCCAGGATAGAGTCTTGGACATTCATGCCATTGAGCCGTTGTGGTTGAACGAATTTGGTGGAGTTATGAGGAGTGCATATGGTCCGGTGACAGCTGCAAAAACTATTTACGAGGATGATAAAGGATTCTTGATTGTTGTCAGCATGCCGTTTGCGGATCTACAGAGAGTGAAAGTAACTTGGAGGAACACTCTCTCAAATGGGATTGTGAAGATATTCTGTGTGAGCACTGGTTGTATGCCTATTATTAAGAGAAAGGATAGGACATTCAAGCTGACTGATTCAGCACCTGAGCACTGCCCTCAAAGGGAGTTTATTAGGGAAATTTCTCTTCCGACTCGCATCCCGGAAGATGCCAAACTCGAGGCATATGGCGACTCAACGGGGACAATGCTCGAGATTCTTGTGCCAAAACATCGCATCGGACCAGAGGAACACGAGGTTCATGTGTGCCTCCGCCCTTCTCCTTGGACAGATCCAGGATATGTTGATTGGACAGAAGCCTTGGTATGAATTAGTCATACATTCTTTTGATTTATTGGTTGTCTGCTGGTATCATTTTCATCCCTTTTGAGCAAGTCCTTAACTTATAGTAGTATCTTGTTTTAAAAATCTCTATGTTTCTCTATATATGTTTCTTGCATAGTTTCTCCTTCAGCAGTTTTAAGATTGTTTCTGAAAATGGCACTAGCCAAAATTCAGTAAAAAAGAAAATAGGACAATTATAAATGTTTTTGTTTCATTTCATGGAAATGAAATGGCAATAGTAGATTACTAGTAGCAGCAGGGCCGCAGGCAGATGCTGACATTCTACTAAAGACAATAACTTGCAATTTGGCCATCTCCGCCAGCATACCAATTCAAACAAACTCAACTCTTTTGAGTGTTTTACTATATTGTCCACGCCAACAAATCATGGCAGATGATGAGAATGATGGGCTCGTACTCAAGCTCATCATCTGCCTCGTCGCAGCTGCATCTGCTGCGGTGGTCGTCACCATCTACCACTGCCTCACAGCCAGACACGTGCGACTGCCCAGCCGGCTGTGGCTGCCGCCTCCGGAGGTGCTGCTGCAGCAGTGAGAGATGAGTGTGAGTCTGGAGAACTCCGTGGCGGAGCTCCTCCCGGCTCATAAATACCGGAAGGGTGTGGGGTTTGTCCGAGTGGATGATGATGGGACATGCGCAATTTTCCTGTGTGAGTTTGAAGATGACGAGGAGCTGCGGACGTTGCCGGAGTGCTCGCATTCGTTCCACGTTATGTGTATTGATATGTGGCTTTATTCACATTTGAGCTGCCCGATGTGTCGCTCTGCATCGGGGTGTTGGGTTCGTCGTCGCCGACGCTTTATGCACTTGCTCCAACCTATTAATATGCACAATACAAGTGCCATTGAAACATTGTGATTATTTCTACTTTCTACTTTCTATTTTTTTATTTTGTCTTAATTTCTTTGAATTGTTTTGCTAGCTATCTTTGTGGTATATGCAAACAAGACTTCTAGTTCTTCCTATTTGGTGTGCATTGTTGGAAATGGTTTATAATTAATCATTAATTTGAGGATAAATATTGTTAATTAAATATTTAGTATTTAATTAAAATATTTGTTGGATATTAATTTACGCCGTGAGTAGATAAACGTCGTATATTTAATATCTCCAAACCGATTTCCGATGAGTAAGATATTGTATGCTAAAGGTTGGATGTTGAAGTAGTAACTAACATGTTATTAATTACAAAAAATGTTAGTTGTCCCACATCGGTTATATGTGGATGATTTGACTAGCATTTAAGGCTATGTCTGTATGGGCTTAATAACTTGTTGGGTTGGTGTGTATGGATGTGTATGGGTGCTCACGCCGCCGCCGCCATCCGTCTGGACGGGCGGGCTCGGGCTCGGGCTCGGGACTTAAACTTGGATCTTGACAATTGGTGCTTTGAGCTGGTGTTTGAACCTTATCTTTTTAGACCAACTCCTCAAGCTCAATTCGTCTAATTGTTGAGCCCAATCCGGAAGCCCAGCGTGTGAAGTCCATCGGCCCAGAGACTCTTAGCTGCTGTAACCGCCGGAGACTCTTCACTTCTGGAAACCCGTGGCGTCTGAAACCGCCGGCCATCATGGCAGACTTGATGGCGACGAGCCCCTTCATGTACGGGAGCTGTCTATATAAGGAGGCATGCTTCATTTGGATTCTCCACTCATTCCAAGCAATCTGCACTCCTCTCTTGCATAAGCATAGCATATCATAAACGAGCTCAGTCTTCGTTCTAGTCTAGTTCGCCGGAGCTCGGTTCTGTTTGTGGTGCTACTACAGCCGAGACGTCAAGATCGTTTTAACCTTTGGAGACGAGCTGCCTTACCGTGAGCACTACCGGGGCGTATTCTCGTCTTGCGGACAAAAGTCTAACTTCAGACGATCTGGTTTTCCTAAACACTGTTCTTCAGTTTTTTTTTTTTTTTGTAATTCTTACAAATTCTGTTCATGTTCAAAGTTCATCAATAAAGAAGTATTGTTCATTGTTATCCACACGAGCAAGTACCCGATTCCTAACAATCGCAAGACGAGAATAACGAAAGTTACTTGTTCGTGTGATGTTCAAAACTGAAGTTCAACCTGAAATTCTGCTGAAAAGATGTCTACTAATCCGAGTACCGGCGTTGCCACTCTTTCCTCCACTACTTCTGAAACCATTGGCTCCTCGAGCTCAACTATGGCTCCAGTCCAACTTGCTACTAGGCTCATGCCAATCGCCGAGAAATCTCTCGTTTTCTCGGGCACTGACTTCAAAAGATGGTCCCAAAAGATGATATTCTACATCACCATAATGGGGCTTGCTAGCTTCCTGCGTGACGAAAGACTTCCTGTCCCAGCTGAGGACGAGGCAAATGTGCAAGTTCGTATTGACTACGATACTTAGGTTCATTCCGACTATCTGTGTCGGAATATGTTGTTGAATGGGCTAGATGATGGCTTGTTCAATGTGTTCAACATCAAGGAGACTGCCAAAGAAATTTGGGATACTCTTGAGTTGAAGTACCGTGTTAATCCTGCTAGCACGAAGAAGTTCGTAGTGACGAGGCTTACCAAATTCCAAATGGTGGACAGTCGTCCTATGATGCCCCAAGTACAAGAGTTCCAAACTCTTATACACGATGTTCATTCCGAGGGGATGCCTCTGCCCGAGGCGTATACTGTGGCGCTCTTGGTTGACAAGTTTCCGCCAAGTTGGAAGGAGTTCAAGGGATACCTTAAGCATAAGCGAAAGGAGATGTCCCTTGAGACGTTGGTGGCTAAGCTTCAAACTGAAGCTCAAGTCCGTGATCAAGATATGAAGGCCAAGGCTCCAATGGAGACTAAGGCTAATTTGACCGATGGTAGGGGCAGACCTTCAAAGAAGCGTCCTTATCCTGCCAAAGGTAAAGGAAAGGAAGTGGTACCTCCAACCAAGTTCACTGGAACGTGCTACAATTGTGATAAGCTCGGACATATGGCGAAGAACTGCCTTTTGCCAAAGAAGAAGGGAAAGGGCAAGGTCAACCATGTCCAAAAAGACTTCGACACTTGGGACAAAGACTACTTTGTTGCTATGATCACCGAGGTAAACCATGTTTCGGACCTTAATCCTGTTACTTGGTTTCTTGACACAGGTGCGACTGTTCATATCTGTATGAACCGGGACTTGTTCTATACCTACAAGGAAGTTCAAGACCGTTTTGTTACCGAGGCGAGTGACCGTACCTCACATGTTCTCGGAGTTAGGACTGTTGTACTCCAACTCACCTCCGGTGTGGAGATAACTTTGAAGGACGTGCTGCATGCTCCGGCAATGCGCAAGAATTTGGTGTCTGGTGTCAAACTAGTTAGGGCTAAGTTTGATATAGATCTTCGTAGTGATTTTGTAATCATACGCAAGTTTGATAAGACTCTTGGATAAGGTCATATTGTTGATTATATGTTCAAATTGAGTGTTCGTACTTGTAAGCCTTCTAAAGCAGTTGCTAATGATAATAAAGCTACTACTTCTGCTTACTTGTTTGAGTGTTCTGATTCATGGCATTGTAGACTTGGTCACGTAAATCTAAATGCTATAAAAAGACTTACTAACATGGATTTGTTAAAAATTGATTTATCTAAGACACAAGACAAGTGTGAAGTCTGTGTTGAAGCAAAAATGGCTAAGTTACCGTTTAAGTCGGTTGAACGAAGCACCGAACCTCTAGAACTAATTCACACTGATGTTTGTGACTTAAAGTTTGTGCAAACTAGATGTGGTAAAAGGTATTTTATTACCTTTATTGACGATTGCACAAGGTTTTGCTACCTTTACTTGCTAAGAAGTAAAGATGAGGCTATTGAAGCTTTTAGGAACTTCAAGAACGAAACCGAAAATCAACTTGGTTGCCGAAATAAAATGGTTCGAAGTGATAGAGGTGGAGAGTATGTTGCGTTTGCTAAATTATGCAACGAAAATAGTATAATCCATCAAACGACTGCTCCTTATTCACCACAATCAAATGGCGTTGCTGAACGTAAGAATCGTACTCTTAAAGATATGATGAACGCCTTGTTGATTAGTTCGGAATTACCCCAGAACACGTGGGGGGAAGCTGTCTTGACAGCTAACTACATCTTGAACAAGATTCCAATCAAAGGAAAAGACATGACACCCTATGAGCTTTGGAAAGGAAGAAAACTTCCGTATAAATACCTCAAAGTGTGGGGGTGTTTAGCTAAGGTTGAAGTGTCTTTACCAAAACAAGTTACAATTGGACCTAAAACGGTAGATTGTATCTTTATTGGTTATGCACTGAACAGCAGCACGTATCGGTTTGTTGTACACAAATCGGAGATACCGACTTTCATGTGGGTACGACGATGGAATCAAGGAATGTTGTATTTTTTGAGAACATCTATACAAATAAGGATAAAGTTGATTCTAACCCTAGCAAGAGAGTTGAGGATGAAACAACAAGTTCTAAAGTTGTAGATGAGCCTATGAGTTCTGAACCCATAGATGGAAATGTTGCATCTAGTTCTAATCCGGTGTTCTATGGACCGCCGAATAGAAAGCGACCTAGGTCTATGCTTGTGAATGAGCCTAGACGAGGTACTAGAGTAAGGAAAGTAAAGATTTATGGACCGGACTACGTCGTTTTAATGCTAAACGGTGAACCGGTATCCGTAAAAGAAGCCTTATCTAGTTCGGATGCCACTATAGATATCGAGATTGAGTCTATTATGCTTAATCACACTTGGGTGTTAATTGAACTACCACCAGACTGTAAGGCATTAGGATGCAAGTGGATCCTAAAGAAGAAGTACAAGTCTGACGGTACTATTGATAAATATAAGGCCAGACTTGTAGTTCAAGGCTTTAGACAAAAATCCGGTTATGATTTCTTTAATACCTACTCGCCCGTGACGAGACTTACTTCTATTAGGGTGCTTCTCGCTATTGTTGCTTTGCGCAATCTTGAGATTCATCAAATGGATGTTAAGACTGCATTCTTGTATGGGGAGTTAGATGATGAAATCTATATAAAGCAACCGGAAGGGTTTGCTGTACCTGGAAAAGAGCACATGGTATGCAAACTACAATGGTCTTTATATGGATTGAAACAAGCGCCTTTGCATTGACACTTGAAGTTTGACGAAGTGATGTTGTCAAATGGTTTCAAGATCAACGAGAGTGACAAATGTGTCTATATTAAAAAAAACGCGTGACGATTATGTTATCGTTTGTCTTTACGTAGATGACATGTTGATCATGGGTAGTAAACTCTCGTGTGATTGGTGAAACAAAGAGGATGCTAAGTATGAATTTTAGCATGAAAGATATGGGTTGGCTGACGTTATTCTTGGAATTAAGATTCTAAAAACGCCCAACGGAATTGCTTTGTCGCAATCTCACTATGTTGAGAAAGTGTTGAGGAGATTCAATGCTTATGATAAACCCATTGCTAAGACTCATTGGGAACTGAATGTTCATCTAAGTGAGCACAAGGGAGAACCTGTGGGTCAAGATGAATATGCTAAGATCATTGGGAGTTTGATGTATTTGTCAAACTGTATCCGACCTGATATAGCATGCTCGGTTCACAAGTTGAGTAGCTATACTGCTAATCCAAGTAATGAACATTGGAGAGCCCTAGAGCGCGTACTGGGTTATTTGAAATATAGTCAGAACTTTGCGATTCATTATTCAAGAGAGCCTGTTGTACTTGAAGGGTATAGTGATGCTAATTGGATATCTGATTACAAAGACTCGTTTTCTACGAGTGGATACGTGTTTACAATTGAGGGTGGTGCAGTATCTTGGAAGTCTAAGAAACAGACTTGTATTGCAAGGTCTACCATAAAATCTGAATTCATAGCTTTAGATAAAGCTGGTGAAGAAGCTGAATGGCTTAAAAATTTTCTCGAGGATATTCCATGTTGGACGAGGCATGTGTCGTCTGTATTGATACACTGTGATAGCCAATCTGCTATTGAACGAGCACAAAATATGTTTTATAACGGTAAGTCTCCACATATTCGTCGACAACATAACACCGTAAGGCATTTGATCTTGAGTAGGGTTATCTCAATTGATTATGTGATGTTAATAGATAATCTAGCGGATCCGCTGACTAAGATCATTAATCGAGATCAAATGTATAAACTATTAGATGGAATGAGTGTTAAATCCACATCTTAAAGGATGATTATTGCAGATACCCAACCTTGCAGATTGGAGGATTCCAAGAGCTTGGTTCAATGGGACAACGAAGTTATAAGAATCCATGTGTTAAACACTCAAATATACCTATTTTCTGAGAACAATGAGTGTTTGTTTACCTACACGTGGTGAGGTTAAGTCTTATGACTTTTAATGATTCTTGGATACCTCGAAGAGGTCAAGTATAGTAGGATACTTGGGAATAAGAATCACCTATATAAGTGTGAAGTGAGGGCCGCTTCAATTGATACACTTATGAATCCAAAGGGGTCTCCAAGGCCGAAAAGGACACAAAACGTTAGAACGGACGAAATTGAGATGATATTGTGTTAATATTGTTGTCTCGGTATATACCATGGAGGACTAGTTCAAGGTTTTCATAACCACTATGCCGCCGGTATACTCGATGATGTTGACTATGGATAGATTCAAGGCCACAAGCTACCTAGCCAAATGCAGTATTGTCTCTTGAGGACTGAACTTTGCATTTGCATTCATTTTGCATTGACGTTCTCACTCATGTGGGGGATTGCTGGAAATTGTTTATAATTAACCATTAATTTGAGGATAAATATTGTTAATTAAATATTTATTATTTGACTAAAATATTTGTTGGGTGTTAATCTACGCTGTGAGTAGATGAACGTAGTATATTTAATATCTCTAAATCGATTTTCGGTGAGTGAGATATTGTATGCTAAAGTTTAGATGTTAAAGTAGTAACTAACATGTTATTAATTATAATAAATGTTAGTTGTTCCACATCGGTTATATGTGGATGATTTGACTAGCATTTAAGGCTATGTCTGTATGGGCTTAATAACTTGTTGGGTTGGTGTGTATGGATGTGTATTGGTGCTTTGAGCTGGTGTTTGGGCCTTATCTTTTTGGACCAACTCCTCAAGCTCAATTCGTTTAATTGTTGAGCCCAATCCGAAAGCCCAGCATGTGAAGTCCATCGGCCCAGAGATTATTGGCTGCTGTAACCGCCGGAGACTCTTCACTTTCGGCAACCTGTGGCGTCTGAAACCACCGGCCATCATGGCAGACTTGATGGCGACGAGCCCCTTCATGTACGGGAGCTGCCTATATAAGGAGGCATGCTTCATTTGGATTCTCCACTCATTCCAAGCAATTTGCACTCCTCTCTTGCATAAGCATAGCATATCATAAACGAGTTCAGTCTTCGTTCTAGCCTAGTTCGCTGGAGCTCGGTTCTATTTGTGGTGCTACTACAACCGAGACGTCAAGATCGTTTTAATCTTTGAGGACGAGCCGCCTTACCGTGAGCATTACCGGGACTTATTCTCGTCTTGCGGGCAGAAGTCTAACTTCGGACGATCTGATTTTCCTAAACACTGTTCTTCAGTTTTTTGTTGTAATTCTTACAAATTCTGTTCATGTTCAAAGTTCATCAATAAAGAAGTATTGTTCATTGTTATCCACACGAGCAAGTACCCGATTCCTAACATGCATGTTGTAAGCTCAATTTCCTACTGCATTTCGTTGTGCCCGTTCATAACTCTCAAGACTCAAATTGTAATAATCATATACTCCCTCCGTCCTGTTGAATTTGTCCCATTTGGGATCGGCACAGAGATTAAGAATAAGAGTATTAAATGATAAATGGTGTGTTTAGTGTAGTGAATAAAGTGATATAAAGTATTTTTTAATTGATAAAGTGATATAAATTGGTGCTGAAGTGACATAAAGTGGTGTTGAAATGATATAAAGGAATAAAGTGATTTATTAATTATTTCCTTAAAAGAAAATTGGACAAGTTGAACGGGACACCCAAAATGACAAAATGGGACAAGTTGAACGGGATGGAGGAAGTACTAGTTTTTTTTTTTTTCCTTTACTCTAAGGAATACTAATATTATAATTGAAAAGTTAGAAATTGCTTCTGGTATTATTTATTTTTAGCAGCTTTTTGCTTCGGCCAAAATTCAAAGACGGATGCAAATTTCAAGAATTATAATTTCTAAACTTTGATTTCAAAATGCTAAAATAATTTTGAATTTCTGAAGAACAGTATTGAGGATTAGACATTATGTCTGTTCGTACAAAAAGAGAAGGAAAAATTAGCATTCACGTTGAAATTTTTGTCCAAGCCTTTTTTAAGGTAGTCAGTAATCACCACTATAAAATTTCTATACGTTTTTGAAAGAAAGAAAAACTATTATTATTGTGCTGTCTGGAATTGGATGTGGAGCTAACAAAAGATAAAAATAGGAAAAATGAGAGTTAAAGCATGAAATGAGGAAGAGTGGTGTGGCCAAGAATTGAGTGAATAATATAAGGGCAGTAAATTCGGAGCCAAGAAATATTACGTCCACATCTCTTTGTATATATTACCCCTTTCAATTCACATTCTCCAGATTGTTCCAACCAACTTCATCTCTCTCACTCTATCTACCTCTCTCATTCTCTTCTCTCTCCAGTTGTTGAAAGGTGCATTTCAGTTCTCTCTCTTAAAATTGATGATTCGATTCGATTCTATTCTTTTGTCCTGGTACTTTCGGTTTTTGCTCGATTTCATTGTCAATATTGTATATATTTTGCTGTATGCATGATAAATGTTCAATTGCTTTAAAAAAAATGTTAATTGCGCACATTTGAACGATCATTATCGATTGGATTTGGAGATTTGATTCATGAATTGATCAAGTTTTTCACAACCGAATAGCAGAATGATGTTTGTTTTGTTATCCGATGCTTATGATTGCAATGCATTTCAAAAATTGAGCATGTTCTCTTATCGTTGCGCGCACTTCCGCTTGACTTATCCATAACAACGTTAAAATATTCCAAACTATTAATTTATTATATATCTGATTCTGATGCATGAAGAGATATTAAATATTGTAATCAAAAGAACCTGCTGCATTCAATGTGCTTATTGGAACATCTCAGAAACTAGCATAATAAGATGGCAGAAGCTGAGGATATCCAGCCACTCGTCTGCGATAATGGAACTGGAATGGTGAAGGTATAATCTGAAGTTCGTCGAGATCAATTTTGCAGATTTTATTATGATTTATGCACTAATCTATCCATTTCTGGTATTGTTGGTAGGCCGGTTTTGCCGGAGATGATGCACCACGAGCTGTGTTCCCTAGCATTGTAGGTCGGCCCCGTCACACCGGTGTGATGGTGGGTATGGGCCAAAAAGATGCATATGTTGGGGACGAGGCTCAATCGAAGAGAGGTATTCTAACTTTGAAGTACCCCATAGAGCATGGTATAGTCAACAACTGGGATGACATGGAAAAGATTTGGCATCATACATTCTACAACGAGCTTCGTGTTGCCCCAGAGGAGCATCCCATCCTCCTGACTGAAGCACCTCTCAACCCAAAGGCTAACAGAGAAAAGATGACTCAAATCATGTTTGAGACATTCAATGCTCCTGCTATGTATGTTGCTATCCAGGCCGTTCTTTCTCTATATGCTAGTGGACGAACCACTGGTAAGAAGTTCGTAAATCTCAATCCGGTGCAATGAAATTGTTCTCGTGGTACTGATGATTTGCTATCTAGGTATTGTGCTGGATTCTGGTGATGGTGTCAGTCACACAGTTCCTATCTATGAGGGTTACTCCCTCCCACACGCCATCCTTCGTCTCGACTTGGCTGGTCGTGACCTTACTGATTACCTGATGAAGATTCTGACTGAGCGTGGTTACTCATTCACCACCTCAGCAGAGCGAGAAATTGTGAGAGATATGAAGGAGAAGCTGTCCTATATTGCTCTTGACTACGAGCAGGAACTCGAGACTGCAAGAACCAGCTCTTCTGTGGAGAAGAGCTTTGAGCTGCCTGATGGCCAGGTCATTACTATCGGTAACGAGCGTTTCCGTTGCCCTGAAGTTCTTTTCCAGCCTTCGATGATCGGTATGGAAGCAGCGGGTATCCATGAGACCACATATAACTCCATCATGAAGTGCGACGTGGATATTAGGAAGGATCTCTACAGCAACATTGTTCTCAGTGGTGGTACTACCATGTTCCCGGGTATTGCTGACAGGATGAGCAAGGAAATCACTGCCCTGGCTCCGAGCAGCATGAAGATCAAGGTCGTCGCTCCTCCAGAACGGAAATACAGTGTCTGGATTGGAGGCTCCATCTTAGCTTCTCTCAGTACCTTCCAACAGGTTAGCATCGTTGATAGCAATATTGCTTTGCGATAAAATTCTGCACTTCAATCTTCTAACTTTATTATTTGATTATACAGATGTGGATTTCAAAATCCGAATACGATGAGTCAGGCCCATCTATTGTGCACAGGAAGTGTTTCTAATCAGGCCATCTCAAAAGGTTTTGGCACCGTGGATGTTTTGGTGGTCAAAACAATGTGCTGGAATTGATGGCATTGAGTTGGTGAAGATTTTCTTTTTCAATTCTTTTATTTTTTCATTCTTTTAGTTGAATGTTCCAAGCATTTTTCCTAGAGCTACACAATTTTTCAGTATCAAAAGTAAATGTCCATAAGATGGGCATGCGCTGGTAGGACTTAATTCAATGATATATGAATAACTCGACATCTCAGTTGGATCGAGAAAGACTAGAATTCCGTGCAATAATGGATGAGGTCTATGTTTTGGCGATGGAGTATTTCTTGGTTCATCTTGAGCTGGTACTAGGAGCGCAGTCTATATACTATCTCTGGAACTCATGGCGCGCTCTGCTGGTTTTCTCAATTCTGCTAGGGATGCTATTAGTAATAAAATAGGCTTGATTTGTAACCTTAATATTTTATTTACATCTTTTGGTTGTAGATTTTGTTCGAGATCATCAATAAAAAGTGCGTTATTTTATTAGCCAAAGTGTGTTAGATTTTGTTCGAGATCAACAATATTATCCATTCATACTTATTTGTGCATGAACGAGTGAGATATATGTTTTTGATGAAGATAAATAACATTGACAAAGGAATTTAGTTACATAAAAAGCCACTATATCAGCAACTATATAACTGAGTGCATTTTCTATTCTCTTACATTTGTTACGACAGAGGTGGTACACTCATTCTGTTCTCACAAGATAATAGCAACACTTGTAAACTTTTGAGGGGATTGGATTAAAGATTTTCTGCAAATAGGTTTACAGCAGGTAGTGTGCTTCACTGCTGAAGACAGTGTATTGGGGCAATCGTCTATCTAGTTCTTCAAGAACGACAGAGGGTACCAAGCACAGCCCCCTGCTTTCAAGGTCAGATCTTCTCTCTCCTGTCTGCAATGTGAAATCATAATCAAATTAGGACAAGATAGATTTATAATTATATTTGTATCTTTCACTAGTGAAATATTACCATGTTTGTCGTGTGTTCACCTGATATCATGTGATACATGTCCTGCAAAGAATTTAGTAAACATATAAAATACTAGGCAGGGATTGTCTGAGGAATCAAGAATAATTTTATCTTCTTTGGAAGGAAAATGTGAAGAAATGCTGGAAATGATTGTGTCGGCTTTATGCTTTATTATCTCAGTTAATACATAGTAGTATAGAACAAGCCCATGTAAGGAAAAATGAAACACCTCAATCTGGTGTTGAAGTGCTTGGATAGAAATGGAAGCCTCAAGAAGCACTGAAGCTGTGTCTGTCTGTAAAAGAATTTAAACTTACATTAGTTTGAAAGTATAATTGTAAAATGGAAGCAAATTTAGTTGCTTCGGTTATAAGCTGTTTCTTCCAGTTGTTGCTACCTTGCCATAAGGAGAAACTAGCTTTTGAAGAGTTGTGATTTTGTCAGTTAACTTTTGGGTTCTCCTTCTCCCCATAGGCTCCTGCAAAGTGCAAACATGAAATTAAGTCGTGTGCTCTTAAATGTGCGTTTCTCGAGTATTATAACGCCATTACTTGAGTGTATCTGTACAAATTCACTTTTTCTGATGCAACATCCTCATATAAGTATGAATAGTTTTTCTTCTCTGTGTGTTTTGGAGAAGATAGACGCTGAAAGAAACTATACCTTCTTCTCTTTGTGTAATTTTGACAACTTTCCTTGAAAGCGCGTTGATCTCTTCTCCTCTCTTTCCCTCTCGTTGGTTGCTGGGTTTATTAAACTGCAAGTAGCAGCATCAGAAGCCTCAGCTGATCGCTTTCTTGCATCTTGAATGAGCCCAATCTCCTATAAGCACACATGAATTCTACTCGTATAAACTCAAAATCTCAACCATTTTTCATGATAATTGTCAGTTCCTTTTTTTTCTCTTCGTTTGTTCTATTTTCTTGACGAATTTGATAGTCTTAAGCAAGCACGCCAAATTGGTCAAATGTCGATAAATCGTGATTAAATTGAAAATTTTGTGATAGATTGGGATATATTTGACTATTACTATATACGGTATGTGTAGAGGTCGTCCAGAGTGACGTATACGGTACATTATCAGAACTTTGGTGGACAAAAGTGGTGTCCCATGGTTGGTAAGAGATGTCTTCTCGTGCAGGCAGACAGTTCAGCAGAGACGTTGATGTCGATTCTATTATAAAAAATGTGAAGTCAGAAGATCGTTTAATCCAGAGAAGAAACATAATTATTAGACTGTATAGAGTAGAAAAACTTGGAAAATTTAATGATGTAAATTAAATGTTAATCTAACCTGAGACAAGAATGCTGTCGGTAGTATTTTGTTGCTCAAAGTGATTATGACCACTGGAGAAGTCTTCGTAAAAGAACAACCTATTATCATCGGAAAATCTGTCGAAACCAAAACATGGTACATAGTTAAGTGTTGTCTGATTATGAGGAAATATAGAGCAATGAAAAATTTGAACATCTCATTGACATTTTTCATTCCTGCAGGTTTTGCATCGCATGCATATATAGATAAACCGATTCAATGAAACACGAGGATCAAATATTCAAGCGTTAATTAGCTGCAAGGAAATACGCACGAAATCAATAACTAAAACTTACAAGTTGCTGCTTATTGGTGAAGGAGTTTCTGTCAATACCTCATTGCAGCCTGCAGAAATCAAACTATCGTTACTTTTCATGGCATGGCAAGAAATATAAAAAGAATAAAAAAAAATGCCAAAATTTGACAACTTGTACCATTGTTAGTGTAGGAATATGAAGAGAAGCAGGAAAGAATGGCATCGTTCATAGTTAAGGGACTGAAAAGCAAAGTTCATACACATGCATCGACTGTACTCAATTATATACTGCTTAGGTTTGACTTGTAACCTTTAGATCGTTTTTTCTATTTTTCTTTTAATTTAAGTTGATAATTACTTTTTTTATGACGGCAGGGGGCGGCTCCAAGTTGGAGACTTCCTATTTTCTTAACAATTTTTAGTAGAGTTGACTTGTATATAGTCCAAGAAGAAGAAAATCAACGAAACATATATTATAAATTTGAGCCTTAAACAAGTCACGAGGCTTATATAAATAATTTACATCCCTCAATACAAATAAATCATCAAATGCATTAATTAAATAAAATTGACACATCAACCGGAGGATAATAGGGATTAATATTCTAGCCATGGAATAACACATGACATGGCAGTGTGTGTTTATAGATCGTAAATAGAAGTAACAAATTTTCTAATCCAATTACGTTTAATGTGATTAGAGATAACCTGAATTTATATTTTTGATAATCTATTTACTGGAAAATAGGTAAAAACTGATTATGAAGTTAAACGGGACAATATGTTTAAGGCGCTATTTGATTTAAATTTATTTAAGAAAATCAAGATTCCTTCTTAAAGTTGACCAAGTTTTTTCTTTCCTTGAGTAATTAGTTTCAGTTGTCTTTCTCACATGGACTTTGTTGCCTGTCGGAGAATTTTGGTCGTTGCATGTTGACGTTTTCGCATGTGGGTATACATTTTATAACGTTTGGTGACAAGGCTACAAGTATTAACAAATTTGGCCTTTGCATATTGTATGGCTATAGCCTACAAGTAATAACAGATTTGGTCGTTGAATATTGTATAAGTTGCCGGTCTCAAGTTTCCTATTAGTCGTTACTATTAAGTACTCCCTCTGTCCCACTCATTTCGTCTCACTTTCTTTAAATAGATGTCTCATTCAATTTATCACATACCAAATAAGAAAAGAATTTACCTTTCAAAATCCTTCAAAAGTAGTGGGACCTACCCATCTTCTTATCTTTTTACCTTTATTCTTAATTTTCGTGCCCAACAGTAAAGAGACAAAATGAGCGGCCATATTTTTATCTTTTTACATTTATTCTTAATTTCCGTGCCCAACAGTAAGGAGACAAAATGAGCGGGACGGAGGGAGTATTAAGTAGAGATTTTTATTTTTTTTCAGAAAATCTCCCAAGTATAGATGTAATAAATAAATTAACGTTATCATTGTCGAAAACAATAGAAAAGATTCGCACGTTCAGTTGACTTTAAAGAACAACAGCCTTACTTACAATCGATAGCCGAAGATTTAGTTCGAACGGTAAATTGAGCCATCCTTTTTCTTTTTCCATTTTCCAATCCAAAAAAAAGACTATGAGCGCATGAATTTCCTATTACACTCATTTACTCATCCAAAATAAAAGATTATTAGTTCTCAATATCACCAAATAGAAAGACATAGGATAATTGAAAGTTCATTTTTTTAAGGACTACAATTTTGGGAGAAACAAAATTAATCTCTAAACAAGTTTATTATATAGTCCGTATTTGTTAGCTTAGTACCTATTCATCATCACTTTTATATAGGTACACCGCCGAACGCGGTCGAAATTCTGTCCACGATTTCCCTTCCCTTATTAAATGAAGTTTTGATGTTGTGTTGATTGATTAAGCTGAAATTTATTACTACAATACAAATGCTACTCCAGCTTTGATCTAACTGGATTCTAGAAAAAGGTAAAATAATCCATAAAAGCAGCATCAGAAAAGATAGGTCCATAAAAAACTAATAACCAAATCTGCATATACATATGAACAAAAAGAAAGAAGCAGCAATTGTAACAGACATCCAGTCATCACAATACAAGACGAGACTGAATACAGCAGGGTTTCATGTTTCTTCAGCAGGGAGCTATTAATCAATGATCAATTACTCCATTGACAGAAACATATTTGCCACTTAATATATGCTTTCAACAGATTCAACTTCCCTTCACTGGCTGTAGCAAGACCCTGGACCCGTTGGAGGACGACGAGCATAAAAGTTTCTAACTGGAGCTGCTGGGACACCACGCCTCATTAACAGGCAACGGAAATACTCTAATCTCACCAAAACGCTTGTACGGTTACGTGAAGATCCAGACTCCTGTGTGCTCCACAGGCGCTCTGCACGAACATGAAACAATTTTACAGAAATGCTGAGGCACTGTTATTTGACATTGAGTTGAACAGAATCATGTCGAACTCTCGATGATTGGACAAAAATGTTCAAGGCTGGACTTAGAGTCTCTAAAATAGTAATTTTTGAAAAGTTTGAAAACTTTATCCTGTAAAAATTGATATGGATAATCCCTTCGGATCAAGGTAACAAACAGCAGCAGATAACACAGTGGCCTTGCTGACCAATGTGAACAGCACGTGACCAGCACACAAAATAAATAAATAAACATCGATGATTTTGTACTCTGACAAACCTTACCCTCAACTTCAATAAGGCCAATTTAGTACTAGTAGAAAGTTTTAAATGGATTTCACTGAACAATGGATAATACTAGTAACTAAACCT
This sequence comes from Schizonepeta tenuifolia, assembly GCA_029490685.1. Classification (NCBI taxonomy): domain Eukaryota; kingdom Viridiplantae; phylum Streptophyta; class Magnoliopsida; order Lamiales; family Lamiaceae; genus Schizonepeta; species Schizonepeta tenuifolia. Next base: position 47,089,751 of record CM055960.1, on the reverse strand, counting down.
TTAACATTCAACTGCAATAAGGTCTTAAAGAGTATAAAGTGTAACTTAGGTTTCTAACACATACCTGCTGCTGCAGCTGCTCGAGGCCATATTGTCTGCTGTACATCCGATGCATCAGCTGTTTCACCCCACATGCAAACTTCTCCACCAAGCACAAGTTTTTGCTGTGAAGCGTCAGTTATATTTTCAAGTGGCTCAGCATAATAGACTGATTCCCAAGGAACATCTAAGTGGTCCAGATACCAGAAACCTTGGTTACTGTAAATGCATCTAAAACCTTTAGCCACAGCCTTCGGACAAACACCAGATCCCAACCTATATTTTTATGCGAGTATGTCATGCCAGAGAAGTTACTAGTACATCCAACAGTTTGAAGCTGTGAACAAACTAGAGACGCACCAGTTATGCACCACTGTCTTGGGGTTGAGACTTGCTGGAAAGCTGTTAAAGGTCTCTTCCCTGAGAATAAGGAAACTAGATATCAAACACGCCAAGTGTGCAAATATCATAGAACTAGCTAAAGTTCAAAATATTCAGCAATTGGTTTTTAGTTTAGGAATGATAGAATGTCACCGGAGGGGCAGATAGCCAAATAAGGGTATCCAGCTACATGTCTATGATTGAAAAAGAGAATATGACTCCAAATTCTGTTTTAAGAAAACCACGAACTTACCAGTTAACTGGAGTCCAATTTAGCGATATAGCTATTTCCTGAGCTCGGAGTACGAAATATTTATATGCATCTTTACCAGTCATATTATGATCTTGAAGCCTGCATATTGATTTATAGCAATATTTTCAACATAATAGGAATAAAGTCTAACGAAAATGCCTGGCCCCGAGAACAATAGAAAAGCACCATGCAAACGAAAGTTTCAAACAGAAAATTTATCATGTTTTTACACACACACACACAGAGTTAAGAAAACAGCTAGATCTTCATATTTAAATTCACGGTGACAACAATTTTCAAGACCCAGGGTTTGTTCTCTAAGATTGCACTTTTATGAGACTTTATTATTTGTATATACACTTCCAGAAAAGCATAGAAATCTTTATATTTCGTGTTCCTTGCAATCAGATATGCATAGTACTCACTTTTTCCCCAGAAAAAAGGATGTCCCATAAAAGGCTTGCCTTACTACTGTAGAGACTTCTCTTTTATAACTTACCTCACTGAAAGCTATGTTGTGGCACCATCAAAATTAAAACAGCAATTCTGAGAGCACCCTTTGAAAGATCTATAACCATCTTGTCTTTAATACAATTATGTCCACATTGAGTTCCTTCCAGATCAGACCCCAAGATAAAGTCCATCACATCAATACTCAGGGATGGAACTTGTTACTTGTAAGAGCAAAATGATTACCCTACCAACTAATAGCATATTTTTCCTTCAACATTTAGTTTATCCAAGTTGGTAGATAAGTCAACAGCACACATTCATTGCTTGTTCAAATTGAGGAACTTCTATAATAAAGCTAGCTGTAATATGATGCCTCATTTTATTCCTTTCACAATCCAAAGTCACCCAAACAAACAGTGAGTTAAATTCATTACACCAAAACGTGAAACCTCAGCTGCCTAAAGTTCAAACATGGTGATTGGTATTGTAGTTCACAGCTTAGGAACATATTCAATTTATTATTAGGATCTCAATATTCAAAATAATAAACAAAACAAGAAAAGTAAAAGATAGAAGGCAAAAATTAATCTGAATGGATACTACTATTGCTTTTTGAATGTAAGACGAAGATGCAGCATAAAAGAGTCATAATGTATCTGAAGACATAAAGCAAGTCATGATACTTTGATGCTAAGCATAATGGTTTACTACTTTAAGTATTTCTAAGGACCTTGTACAGTACAGTACATGAAACTTTATCACAATGCAACTAGCAATCCAACGAGAAATTATAGACAAAAAGGGTGTGGACATACCACTGCTTCACATGCGGGGTTGAGGTCCAACAATCTGCATAAATTCAAATAATGCACAGAAGCCGTAAAAAGAATATATCCATGCATAGAGCACACATATAAACTACCAAATAAAGCATTAACTTGTATTTCGCCTATTTTCAGATGACAAGTTACGTTCTAAACCTTTCAAATGACTAGCCATTACTCACAACAACTTCCCACGTTCACTCCTTAACAAAGACTAGAGATTGCATGTATGATATATTCACCATATATACAGAATCAGGAGCTTCTTTAATTTGGGTGTGTGTGTGTGTGTGTGTGTGAGAGAGAGAGAGAGAGAGACACCGCGAGAGAGAGAAGGTTTACCAATAAACTGAAGAACGGTACAAGGGATGAGTAAACCCTGAAGTATAGAGGTCGCCAAATCTATAAAATACAATTCCAGTCCCTAACTAGATGGGTGAAACAGAATAACCTTCCAATTTATTATGATTTGAGATCCACCAAAGTACTCTACACTTAATTCCTTCCCGCACCCCCCTCTAAATGTTCCTCTAGATCCTTAAAAATTCTTCGATTCCTTTCAAGCAAAAGGGACAATCACGAGGCAGGGCCAATTACCCCCAACAAGACATAGCCCTTTTACTAACAAAACCTCCTACATACATAAAACAGATCAGACACTGACTGAAGCACGAGGACGGGACAATTACCCCCCTCACCCACCCACCCCCACCCACCCAATGAAGCAGTTACACGTGTTTCCTTGGTGAGAATATCTTCTCAATTGAAGTTGTAAACTAGAACAATTTGCAATCAAAGAAACAGATAAGAGAACAAGATGTTACTAGGAAGCACCATTACCTGTATTGACCTCATCACCACCTAAATGGAAAAGTCCAAAAGGAAATATCTTCTTCATGTCTGCAAAGCAAAATTTATTCCAGTACAGAGAGCTCTCAGCGATATGTCTTGTATCACTAAATGATCAAGGACATTATGAATAAAAGCATCCATCAAATAATTTAAGCATCTAGAAGCTCAAAAGGTCATTAACATCTGAATCTAGTCTTGAAACATAAGAGTTAGTTTCAACATGCATCCTGTGTCGAGATATATAGTCAATGCTATGACGCTATTAATTAATACGTAATTATCATTCAAGAGGCACTTTTTCAAATTAGATGCTTGAAAAACTATGTCCACCAATGTACTATATGCACGGGAAATAAAGATGGGTTGTCTTGTACTGAGATAAGTCAAAATGATTTTGTATTTTTACTTTATTTTTGTTAAATTGAGATTATTTAGTGAATCAAGTTGCAATAATGACCAAATATATTACTTCAGCATTTACTAATCTATGTAGCAAAATAGTCACATGTGGTCTGAAAAATTTATGATACAAGTAAACAATTATAATAAATTGACACACTCCAGACCCATGGATTGGATGCCATGAGGAAAACTCTTGCATAATAGACTACTTTAACATTTATACTCGGTGTGCAAAAATGGTCAAGAAAAGTTACTTAGACGAGAATCTCTTTCTGTACACAGTGAAGTGTGTCTATAGTTCTAAATTGATCAGATAAACCAATGAGATTCTCCTTCCAAATAAATGCAGCAGTCTACCAGCAGATATTCAGATAATAGATTGATGCATATCAAGAATGTGAAGGATAGCATTACATAATTCATTCAAAGGAACATATCTTGACCTGAGAGTATGCCAGAGACCAAATCAAAAGTAAAATTCTTAGAAACGTCCAGAGGCTCTCTGCAGGAAGTGGATGGCCAAAGATCAGGGTATCCCGTTCCCCTGCATAGTGTATACAGAAAAAGCTTGTCTGAACATGAATATTTTAAAGCGGTTGATGAATTCAGCAGATAAGACTCAGTTTGTCAGTTTCTTGAAAAAGCATAAATAATGTTAGGACTTATTAGGCAATGTTCCTATAATCTAATGTATCGGAGAGGAAATATAGCCCAAAACATCCCCCAAATAATTTACCAACTGTTAAAGCCTATTTACAGGAATACAACAAGTAATTATCAACTGAGACACCTGAATCTTTCAAGTTTCATGATAATTATATTATTACCACAAGATCCTCATGAGTCTCCCTTCAGGAATAATAGACGTTGTGTCAAGCAAGTACAAATCAGCATGTATGTGCTGCTTCCTCTTTTCCCAGAATTTCTATTGTAATAAAAGAAGACCAGTTCATATTCACTTCAGCTGAAACTAGTTAATATTAAGAGACAAATTCCATTTCCATGAAGTTCATTAGAAATTTGCAGTTTCATTATTCAGGTATATATCCAAGGATGGACCTACATTACCCAAGGTGGGGGCACGTGCCCCCCCAATTTTTTTTTAACTTTTTTACTAGTATTATGTATATATATAATTGTATGTTGTATATTTCTTAATTAAATTGTATATATCATACTTTTTTGTATATTTATTAATTAAATTAATTAAAAAATATTTTCTCTCCTTGTTTCACTCCATTCCGACAACTACTTCTTGCCCTAGCTTTCTCATCTTCTTCTGGAGAAAATAAATATCTTCTACAATATCAGATATTTATTCAAAAATAAATAATTATATAAAATGTTCCAAAAGATCATCCGCCCGAAGTATATATTAAATAAAATGTTCTATTGATGTGTTTGGAACACAAAATGGTAGTAGAACTCTTGCACAAAAGATGTTAGAGCTGAAAAATACGAGGTATATCATTTGATTTTTTGCAATTACATTTGCATTAATTCTTCCGGGTTGCGACTGTTACAGTTGAAAGGGTATTTTCTATGATTAATATCATAAAAAACCGTCTATTATATTGACGAAGATGTTTTTTATATTGTTGATAATAAGTCAATCATGCAAATGATACAATCAATGATAACTTATTGGTTTCAATTAGAATAGAGAGTCAGATTATATTATGAGTTAAAAAGAAATAAGTTATTTGTGTCCCCACTATAACAAAATTCTTGGATCCGTCCCTGTATATATTCATGACATACTGTGCCCATAGAGACCTAAGCCACGATCATGATACTGGAGGCACTAACATATAACAAGATTAAATAAGCGTGAGAACTATTTGTTAGATGTTAAACACCATATCTTGGACGGCAAGATTTACAAATATGAACCAACTTGCAACAATTAGATGACAAGTCATGCTATTAAGAAATAAAGGAGCTGCACATTATCAGGAAAATTAGTCTGATCGCAAGGGCATAAAACTTAATAAAGAGTAGAACAAACAATAGAAAATTTTAACTTTAGACAATGACCAGTAACTTAGGTGAAAGAATAGCTTTTATCTCCTAAGTTTTACCATGATTCTGCATGTCCAGGAACATCAACTTCTGCCATAACATTGATACCTGAAAATAAAAACACATAAAATGATTTAGATATTGTGCAATGAAACAGAAAGGATGCATTTGGACTCAAGATCTAAACTTAAGAAGTGATTTAAGCTTGGTTGGTTTCAATACTAATATAAATATCAGTATATAAAAGCATTTAATAGTAATTTCTCATAGCCCAACAATTTCTTGCAGTTATTGTATTTTGGTGACACCAAACTTCAGAGCTTTCATATTCATAGGATGATAAGAAGAAGTTTCAGATGACTTCATTGAAACAATTTGAAACGAACTGCATGTGAAGAATAAATCCTCCAATTCAATCAAATTAGGTACTGAAGAACCGATACATACTATTTTCTTGATTCTATGACACAACATACCTCTCTTTTTTGCAAAACTTCGATGTAGGCCACATGGAGAATATGTTGTGCAAGGAACAAATCATTAGTTTCTCATAAGGGGAAAAGAAGCAAAAGTAAATAGACCAAGATGGAATGTGCTAATTCTGCTAAAATAACCTAAATTCAAATTCTTAGATTTAGATAAGAACAGAATCGCCGGATTGATATCCTGATTCATGCATAACTTAAGATTCAGGGATTGTCCATACACCAAAGAATTTATATTTCCTGACACTGGTAATGGAAAGATAAACCTACAAAAGCTTAATCACTTTTACCAAAGTGCAGGAGAGATTCTATGCTAATAACTGGATGGAGCACTAATGCATGACTTTCTCATTACTTAAGGTGTAGTAAAGTTATGCTATTGAAGCTTTTAATTGGCATACCAGTTCCAGCAATATCCTTGGAGGTAGGTTCTCAAAGTTAAATCAAGACGTAAAAACTGGAATATGTATGGTTAGAGTGCCAAGAAGTTCAAATAGCACAAGGTCTGCAAAAAATAATTTTAAATTTTTAATTGCTTGATGCATTTTACATTACATAGCCATCTAAGAGTATAGGACCGTACAATTTTCATAGAGGCATTTACTCACTCCAAGTAAGACTTTACACTCACTGAGTTAGATGAGTGATAAAACAAGAAACTTACTCGACAATTTCAGAAGCATCATCTACTGTATATCGCTCCCATTTAGTATATGCCCCTTTCCATAAATTTGGGAAACTTGGGACTTCAAGTGGAAAGGACTCTTCATCTATGATGTGCCAGTGGAGAACATTCTACTGAATGCAATCATCAAAATTCTTAAATCTGGAAAGAAAAAGACAAAGAAAATGTCTAAAGAAAGAGAGTTACATCTTACAAGTTTAGCATATGACATAGACTCTATAATTTGCTTGATTATCTCAATTGGCAAATAATGCCTTGAAGTATCTGCAAAACATGCAAACATGAAATTCAACTTCAAGCGACCTCGTATAGAACCTTAAAAAATGAAACCAAGGTCCACTCACCAAGCAAAAGCCCACGGTATTCAAATCTTGGCTTATCCTGGATGTACCATGGAGCATTATACAGTTTTACAGTTTTGGTTCCATAATCAAAAGCACATAGTTGGCTTAATGTCTGGAAAAAGGTATAAACAGGAGTTATAGTTAGAGGTTAACAATTGCATTTATAACATAACTAGTTTTGAGTATTAGGTGGCACCATGGTACAGATCAGAGTATCCGAAAATCTTAATATCGCACAAGTGTTATTCTTTAAAAGTCCATAAATTTTCAAAACATCAAATGTCCGCTCTCTTTGCTTTCTTTTTATTGCCTTGTGCAACTGAGGCTAACCATAAGTAAACACGCATCTTTGACACTGAGTAAAAGTAGAATCTCACAACTTCCCTGAACAAAGTCTTATATACAATCATTAACCTAAAGCTACTACAGCCAAATGTACCTCTAGGCCATGCAGCGCTCCGTAAACAGAATTTGCCTGCAGTATACAATAACAAAGTTTAGAACAGAGAAAATAGTAGAACAGGATAAAGTAGCCATTTACGTATGTACATCAGTCAAAGTCAGCAAGGAGAAGTCATGTTCCGAATTTCTCACTTTCGTGGTTGTTGTAAACGCTAAAAAAACATCAAGATAGTTAAACAAGATGGACAGATCAAAATACAAAACAAGTCCTGACTGGCAGGCAAGTAGATGACCACTCATTGAGTGAGCCAATATAAGCTTGGTAAAACAGACAATACACATCTGAGCAGCTGCTATGAAGGACTGGCATTCTGCCATATAGGTTCTCTAAAACCTCAGAAAGTAATTTCAATCATGTAAATCTCTCTCGGTAACATAATACCTAAATTAGGTCATTTTGCCATTCAATAGGATAGTGCTGGTGAAAGTAACACCTAGAAGATGATAACCTCAGGACAAATTTACGGTTTCAGTTTGCCAAATACAGAACATAAAAATTCAGTGAAATCACAAAAGCAACGTTAGTATCGCGTGCACCTCAATTGTAATTCCCCCGATAACTGAATGCGCATCGCTGGCAGCCACCAACAAAGTGTAGCTCTCATCAACTCCAAGTTGAAGCTACAACAAGCCAAACAAAAAATTGAACAAAATTTATACGAAATAAAGCGAACAATTTAACGTTTAGAAATTTCGGCTACCTCTTCGTTATCTGAATAAACAAGTACAGTCAGTCTCTTGAGATCGTAGTCAACTCCAGCGCTCGGAGACTTCAAACTAGCATGTTCGAAGATGATCCCCTTATACCTGTCAAATGCTTCGGAAAGGATGCGAGAGCTACCGCCGTTTCCGCTGGTAAGTAGCGTCAAATTGGGGTCAACGGTGAGAGTTCGGTTGCCGGAAGTGTACTGCGAAGGCAACGGCCAAATGTAAGTCGGAGAGTCATCAGCGCCGCCGTAATTGAGCTGGCGGATGTGCTTGAGGTCTAGATTCCGGGAAGTAGTGAGCAGTAATTGAGAGAAGATGAAAAAAGCTGCGAGGAGAAGGTAGTTGGGGTTTGACGATGATGGATAATTCATTTTTGGAGAGAGAGAGGAGGAAATCGAGTGGGGAGGTAATGATGGTTTGTTTATATATACGATGTTGCTGGAGGGACATTTACGCTCACTGTTGTATTGTTAGAACGTCAGCTTTCAGAGGGCTACCCCACCACTTGGAGACACTAAAATATCTCTCTATCTCCACTAAGAGACATTTAGGAGACACTTATAACTAAACAATGATTATACTAAATAAATATTTATGAGTCAATTCATTTTTATATTACAACTTATGAATTTTTATTATCTTTTTGATTCAATTTTCAAAATTTTTAAAATATAATATTTGATTATTCATATTAAAATAAAAAAATTATTGAGATGTGAATAATATAGAGAGTATGAAACAATTAAAAAAATTGAAAAAAACAAAACGTGATAATTAATATGTATGAAAAATTGATTTCTTTACTTTTAGAATTTAATTTATTGAAGAAATTTGATAATTATTTTTCCTCCTTATAATGATGCAGCCAATGCATGTTGTTGATGGTGATCATCTTGCTCTCAGCAAACTTTCATATTAGATTTTCATATATCTCCAATAACCAAAAAGAAAAGAGTAGCAAATGATAAAACTAATCGAATGCAATTATAATATAGAAGTCTAAACAAAGAAGTAGAAACAGAATTTTCATAGAATTAATTGTCAAGATCCTCCCCGAAAATTTACTAATGGGAAAGAATGAAGTGAGAAAATTAAAAAATTTTATCACAACAATGAATTTACTCGGCAGTGAAAGAAAACTAGCTCTTTATAATGTGCCAAGAGTTCTCTTCGATAACACATGAAATTTTCATCAATATTGTAAAAATAATGTGCAAAATCTTTAATTCTCTTTTGTGACAACTCACGAAACTAATTTCCCACATTAAGAAAAGTTTTATGGTGTCTCAACTTTGCCACCTTAAATTAATTTGTGTGCACGTTACCACTATAATTTTTTAGTTATACTTAGATGAATTGTATTTTAACTACTGTCAATAACTACCAAATCTACTATAACCCAAAATATACAGTTTATTAAAATTCATAAAACGATGAAAATTACTATTACGGTTAAAACAAATTCATAATTTTTTTACTTTAAAGTATTTTTTTCAAAATGATGGATTTTGTTTGATTATTTGATAACATCGTCTTCATTTAAATTAATTAACTATAACAAATGACGATAAAATATAATTTACTACTCGTAGTTACAAAATCTATATTTTGGTTCAAACAACTCAAATCGTATCAAATAGATTGTTTGTGCTTTATTTACTTGTGCATGAGTTATCTAAACTAATTTTTATGTTGATATCATTCAATGTGGGCGTGCTTAACACCATAATAGAAGATACATGTGAGTAAATTATTATTACAATATAAATAAATTTCTAGAAGTCTCATTTATGCGATTAAACTTGAATAAGTTCATTAATAAATGAGTTAAATTTGAAGTTTATGACATCTATGCGTAATTGGACTTGATTGTAATCCTTTTATTGAAAAATTGAGATTTTTTACAATTGATGAAAATCATTATTAGGAACTAATTATTCATGAGTATAATGGAATTATATAATTAGTTAATTAGTGAAAACAAGTTAGTAACAAAACGAAATATCTCAATCAATCATGCATGTGAAATCATATATTATTGATTATTAAATAACGAAAGTTTAATTTAACGAATAAAATCAAATAAATTTGTAAAATATAAGTCATTTCGTCAAACTCTTTGACCAATTTAGAATATATAGACATAATAAATCTATATATTAATTTATAAGGTAAGTTTGATTTTACTGTCATAAATTCGTATGTTAAATTATAAGGTAAGTTTAATTCTAAATTATAAGGTAAGTTTAATTCCTATTATTATATTACTTCATTGCCCTTAAATTAAATTTATAATAAGGATATTTTAGGCAAACCAAATTTTGTAAAACAAGACTCTTTTTATATTAGTATAGACTAGCAAAAAGGCACATGTGTTGCATGTGATACCAATTATTTTTACCATTTCTTTGATACAAGAAAAAGATATTATAATTTTAAAAAATCGTCAAAGTAGTGTTTAATTATTGCTAATGTAATGAATTTATGAAAATATAAATAGTATTATATATAAACAAAAATAAAATTAAAAGTTATCATTGTTAAAAATGAACACGAGTATAAAATTATGCATTATGGCTTATGGGAATGTGGCTGATTTGGAAGAGATTGTGCGAGGAGAAACATAAAAATATCAATAGGCCGTATAGTGATTTACATTTGGACGGTGAAGATTACTAAGCAGGCTTTGCAGATGTGCGAGAACAAGTTGCCTTGCAGCAGAAAATTCTTCCTTTTGAAGGTAGTACGGAGTGGAGTTGTCCCAAACGAGGGTGCTAAAATGGCCGAGGTGGTGTGGGTGCAATTAAGAGAAATGACGACGGTCGCATTGTTCTTGCTTTGGCTAAACCATTCTTCGTTTCTACTACTATCTTGCATGGAGTGTTGAGAGCCCGTATGCATGGGATTTGTCAAAGTATTGCGGATAGTTTATCACAAGTCGAGTTATTTTCAGATTCTTTGGTGGCAGTTAGAATCATTGAAGAGGAAAAGAAGGAAAGTAGTGTGTGATGTGATGACATGTTCGATTTTTTTTGAAGATGTGAAGGAATTAAATGTCTCTCTCTTCACCTGATTCCAATTGTTTAACAGTCCAATAATAGAACTTTGCATAACGAACTTATTATTATTATTATTATTATTATTATTATTCACCATTTTTCAATAATAGGATTTCAGTCTCATCCCAACATTATTGTAAAATTGACATTGGCAAACATATTAATTGCAAATTCCAATCATATCCTTTTCTTCACTTCCATCTCTCACTCTAGGGCTAATCAGTATTATCACATAATTAGCACTTTCACGTAATTAGCAGCTTTGAAATGCATTTCATTTCATCTTAATAACAACTATTCCTTCTACTTGAAAGAATATTTAAGGTTTTATTTATGATCAGAATATGATTCACTACTTGGTTAGCGAGGTAGATAGAAGATTGAGTTGTCTTTATGTCTTGCTTGGAAGAAATGAATTTCTTTTTGTCTCTTTACTTAAATATATATGAACACTTCTTTACCATGCAGATCAAATTATAACCTATAAAAGTTTATAAACATACCTTGATCTTCTCCGCACATAATATCATTCGTTGTTATGATTCTTGATAGTGCAGAAGTACTATCGAGATTTATGACCTGAAGATCTTGGCAATATTCTTAATGTTTTGATGTCAACATGTTTCGCCTCTTGGGAAAAGAAGTGGATATGGTAATAGGTCATAAAATATGTAGTAATGATTTATTCTATATCATTCACCTGAATGAGCATGAACTACAATATCGCTCTCTAATGGTATATTATCATTATTCCCTTCAACCCATATAGCAACAACTTCATTTGCTTGTGAGGAATTGTACTCGTTGATCTAAGTTCACATCTTTTGAAATATGAAGATAAACATTATCCATTAAATGATAGTCTTTCAATCTTCGAAAGATTTTTGTATACAGATTGACTTCCAAAAAATTTGATGAACTTCTTTACAACTATTTCCAATATATCTTTGATTTTTCATTATGCTCATCATGTTCTCAACCTCACTCTATGTCTCATAAAATATAGCTGGAAAAAACCAGGAGCTCTATCTTATAGAATCAAACCCGAAAAATCATGATAAATCATTCCTTGTGTTCCAAAAGAATAGACTCCTCATTTTGCAGATGCGAGTTCTTTATCTACTTTTACACCAAGCGAAGTAAATGAGAATATGTTATTTTAGGAGCGAATATTTTTTCGGAAATCAATTGCTTCTTGTGATTGAGATGTAAACAATTCAAACAACCCATTTGGAACTTCCGAAAATGCAAGTTTGATTTTTCTATTATCACAACAAAATGTAGGAGATTCATATTCAAATCTAAAAGCATTGCAGTGAATGCAATTAGGCATCTTTCTAACACATGTAGAATTGAACCTATAAACTTAATCCAAATTAAAAGTAGTTAATTGTAATATTCATATATATCTTCAAAGATTGTAATACTTACTATTCAAATCAGTTGAATTTCATTTACGTTTTTTTTTTTTCATTTGTAAAAGCTTTCTTTGTCGATGTATCTCTTTAACTATAATATTGCATACACATAAGTATACATCAAAATGGTGCCATAAATTTTATATCTAATAAAAATAAAATATAATTATATATACAATTATTCTTGTAAAGATTGAAGGAAAAAATTACTTGCAGATGAGTTTGACATCAATCTCTGCTAGTTGTTCAATAGTGTATCCAGATTAAGTTTCATATAAAAAGTTATTGATCTATATTATTAGTAAAGCTTTTGTATAAGAATTTAAAAGATGAAATTTATCTCATAACCTTCATTACGAGTTGAACGAAAAGCGACCTCAAACTAAACAAACAATATTTTCGTTTTGTTTATTGGATATTATAGGAATCGAATTTCATGCTTTTAAATTACTTCTGCTTCAACAAATCACTGTACACTGTAAATATTATTATATAGTAAACATGGTTTCTAAGATTATTCTTACCTTGAAAGAATTGTGTTGAATGAAGATTTGGAAATCAATACATTTGCTATTAAATAAAAAAAAAATCTTGAATCGTTTTCTTTTCATAGTTATAGTTTTCCACTATGAATTTTGTTTCATTATCTTTTAAAGATTTCAAATTGGAATAGATCATCCATGATTTTTTTTATTGTTAAAATTATCTACCATCACCATACTTTGCCTCACAAATTATTCTATTTAGTTTCAAATATTCAATTCATGTTATTTATAAATTGTATAAATGGCAATGAAAACTGAAACTGAGAAATCTAACCAAAATATTATCAACACAATCTTTATAAAAAAAATTGTGGGTCATAAGGATAATAAATTGAGATTCATAAAATTAATTAACTTGAGCATCTTAACCTTTAATATATGTTGAGGAAAAAAAAAACAATTGAATCGAACAACCTTTGCAAAGAAGATCCAAAGATTGTTGCAGTCAATTGAAATTTTTTAATATTGTCAAAGAGAAAAGAATGAAGATGATTTACTCTGTATCCTTAGTATTCTATTTACACACCTAAGAACATAGTTTTATTAGAATTAAAATTTTAATTTTGACAAAGTTCTTTATATTTGATTCAGTGCGTGAATTGATAATGATATATCTAATGAACTATTAAATTCTTTATTTAGTTCTAATGAATTAACATATTATTGTTTGGAAAACTGAAAAGAATATATCTTATATACAATTACAATATATCTATACCTAGAATATATACAATTTATATAATTATAATATATATCTAATGATGATAAAATATGGTATATATTAACAGCGGTAGTATATGCAAAACATATTTTTTTCAACAAGGCACTTTTTAAATAGGTATAGATATAGATATTCCAATTATTTCTAAGCTATCTCTAACTTTAATATTATAAAATCAGAATTTTCCATTAAATAAATGAAATTGGAAAATTACATTCATTAAAAATAAAAGGGTTATTATCACGAAAATACACGAACTTTAGATCAACTTTCATTTTCCCACGAACTTTCAATTTTTTGTGATAATACACGAACTTTCAATTAACTTTCATTTTTCCCACGAACTTTCACTTTTTTGTGACAATACACAAACTTTCGGTCAACTTTCATTATTCCCACGAACTTTCAATGTTTTGTGACAATAGACAATCTTTAGGTCAACTTTCATTTTTCTAATTAACTTTCAATTTTCTATGACAATACATGAACTTTGTGTGGCAATCGAGAGTATGCAATCCTCCTGTCAGGCTATTACGTTAAACGATCCCATCTTTTGATCTTCATATGTCGTCATTTAATCTCAAAATTAACATACCTAACGGTTTAGGGTGATATTGAGTGAAAATTCTACATATTACTCATATCAAGATGATAGGGAAGAATAAGACATTAGTGTATGAATTTGGTTTGGATACGACGATTAGTGGCGAAATTGAAAAACTAAGAAAAGATATGAAGAAATTTTAAAGGGGAGGCGATATGCCTATCTTTATAGGAGAAATATGAAGAAATTTTTGCCGCACTATCTATATGACCTTAAACTCTAGCAAGATAATTAAAAAGCTAGGTTTGGCAATGTTTGAATCTAACGATGACTTATGGAGATTATAAAAAATGAGTTATTTAAGTTAGCCGACGCGAAAAGACCGCACCAATATCTCGATTGCTAGATAAGACATGTCAACTTGAATTTGAGCGAAATTAAGGATCGTTGATTGGACCAAAGTTCATGTACTCTCAAAGAAAATTGAAAGTTCATGGTAAAAATGAAAGTTAATTCAAAGTTCATGTATTGTCATAAAAAATCATAAGTTCGTGGGAAAAATGAAACTTAATTAAAAGTTTGTGTATTGTCACAAAAAATTGAAATTTTGTGGGAAAAATGAAAGTTGATCCAAAGTTCATGTATTTTCATGATATTAAGCCATGATAATTACACACTTAATAATAATTAGAATATTACATTAAAAAAACTAATTAATAAAAATTACAAAATCACATAAAAAAGTATTTACGCCCATCCTCGGCGTTGCTTCACCTCCTGCACCATCAACATGTGAAGGTGGAGCTGCTCCGGCGTCATGTATCTCGTATCCTTTTGGATAATTTTCATATCGATGGCATATTGTTTCGCCCAAACATTTTCGAGCTTCGCCCGAGCAGATTCGTGCATTGCCTCCCCCATCGATTGCTTGGCCTCAGCGAACTGGCCGAGTTGGGAGTTGTATTGATCTAAAAAGGAGTCGAGCTCGGACGACTCACTTGCCGCCTTCTTTCCTTTGGCCTTCCTCCTTGTCGCCGCCCCTATCATATCTCGACCATGCGGTCGAGGAGGCCCGCTTTCTCCTTCTGTGGAGGCCTCCTCCGCCGATGGCGCCGACGCCGAAGTGGTGTAGGCTCCCGACGCCGAAGTCTTCATCCTCTTCATGGAGTGAACATCGGGGAAAGCTTGGGCGAGGAATTTAGAATAGTTGCGCGAAATTTTCCAAGCCTGGAAATATCGGAAAGCAAGGCCGCTCGTTGATATCTTGGCCATCATCCTTCACCATGTCGTCATCGGCGACGCTCGGCCTGCGACTGGTCGCTTTTTGTCGAAAGCGGCAATCCAGTTCTCTTCACCGCTATCTGGATACGGTTGAAGAAGCTCTTGCACTGCTTTTTGTTGAGGTTGGTGCCTAATCTCGCGTTGAAACGATTAGTGACTTTTTCCCAGTATTTCTCGGACGGCATGTCGGCTCCGACGACTGAGTTGCAGGTCTCCTACAGCCAAATATGTGCCATGGTGGTGGCCTCTTCGTTGGTGTAGTTGTGACGCTTGCTCTCCTTGCCACCGCCGGCATCGGCTTCGGCGTCATCTTCAGCAGCAGCAACGACGGAGGAGGCGATGGCTTTGCCCTTGCCCTCGCCCTTTTTTCCTTTGCTCTTGAGGGATTTTGATGTCATGTTTCCTCGAATAAGTAATAATTTTTCACTGAGTTTCTCCAGAATTTCTTCAATTTTTTAGCCTTCTTCTTCGAGGCGAAACTCAATATAATCCACCATGCCATTGTGATAAAATTTTAAAATGTTTTCAAAACTCATGTTGGTCAAATTTAAGTCAATCTGAAGTTTGAAAAGGCTTGGGATTACTCTTTCTGGGATTTCTGAAATTTCTTGAGGATAATAGAACGATTTGGATTTTTGAATAATCTTTACTCCTTCGACTCTAATATCTCCAAATATAATTTTTATTATTTATTTTTGGAAATTCTTCAAATCTTCTATCATTCCTTCTAAGGCTTTTGTTAAAAGTACTTGATCCAATTCAAGAACTTTATCAAAAAGAGGTTTTAAGACTTTTTGATAAGGGAGATCAAACATTCTTACCTTAAAGTTTTCAAATTTTCTTTGAGGAAATAAATCTTCTTTATTTTTAAAATTTTTAATCTCAGTGTTCAGAGAAAAAATCTGAGCATTAAGATTTGAAATTCCTTTTTCCATTGTAAAAATTATCTGATCTTTAAAATTTAGAGCCTCATCTTTCTCTTGAGAGTTGACTCTGTAAATAAGAGATTTGCTTTTCTAACTTATGTATTTCCTCTGCTTGGGATGAAATAACCCCACTTGCGTTTTCTTCTACAATTTGTGAAAAGTTTTTTACTTCCTCTAGTTCAATGTAAAAATTTATACCTAAAGTTTCTCTAGCATTATCTAGAGTTTCTTTAATGGTATAATATCCTTTAAAAATAAGGTTTGGGCAATTAATAAATTTTCTAACTGTGTCATAATTATGAAAGAGGCCTACTTTTGTAACCCCCTATAAATAACATAATGAGAAAATTTTCTTCTAGGGATTATATTCTTTTCTACCTTTAATTCTGAAAAGTAAAAACTAAGGGCATTAAGAATTTGAACCTTGAAAGGGGTGGCATTTTGGAGGGTTTGAATATGCCACATATTGTCAAGCAGACACTGTTGCCGAGGATTAACTTCAATTCCAGTGTATGGTTTGAATTTTTTATTTTGATCTGTACAAGCAGAAAGCATAACAGATCCAAATTGGAAATTTGTTTGCAAAAATTTTTCTCCCATTTTTGAATTTTTAGAAATATGAGAAGCTTGAGAAAAAAATTTCATCTGAGAAATTTGAGAACCATTTCCCATCTGTGTAAATTTAGAATTGGGAGAAATTTGAGAACCATTTCCAATCTATGTAAATTTAGAACTGGGAGAAATTTGAGAACCACTTCCCATCTATGTAAATTTAGAACTGGGAGACGTAGTCGAAGTATGTCCCAAATTTGTAAATTTCACGCTACTTTCTGAACTTGACGTCATCATTGGGGAAATATCTGTAAAAAAAATTCTTTTCTTTTTGGTATGATGACTTTCTTTTTATTCATGACCTGTATTCAAATATTTAAAAATATTACGCGAAAGTAAATCAGCAAGATTATTATCTTTTCCTTTAATGTGTTCAAAATTTATTGTATATCCTTTTCCTTGGGTTAAGTTTTGTAAATTTACCCATCTTGTTCTATTAACTTTTCTACTTATTATCATTTTTTTAAAATTTTACAATTGCTTCACAGTCTGTTCTTACTGTAAATTCATTATTTAAATAAATCTTAAATTTTTCTAATGAATTTATTAATGCTTGTATTTCAAAATCTAAGGAACTCCAATTACTTCCAATTTTTCCAAAGTTTCCACTGTTGTATGCAACAATTCTTTCTTCATTTTTTGGACAGTATTTTTTTTTTTACACAACATAACAGCTCCCCATCCTTCTTTGGAGCCATCACATTTTATGATGATATAATCTGTTACTAGAGGTTATTCTAGTGGTTTAATTTTTTTAACTGCTTCTTTTATTTTCTTTACTAAATTAATGTCTTCTTTATTAAAATTTCTTTGACCGTTTTTAGTATACTTGCTGTATAATGGTCCTGCAAGTTTACTAAGGTTTGGTATAAAATTTCTAGCATAATTTAGTAATCCTAAAAATAATTGGATTTGCTTTAATCCTTGTAGCTTATCTGGAAAATTTAATAGCTTTTCTGCAATATGTGGTTGTATATATATATATATATATATATATATATATATATATATATATATATATATATATAGATAGGTAATGATATTCAGACACACTGTGGCCGACCATACAAGCTAAAAATGGTAATACATGTTTTGAAAAGGGAAATAAACCCTAATTGGAAAGCATAAACCCTAAGGGGAAAATGTGATTATTTCTATTTTTATAGTACACTTTCCTTTTTTTACGCGTGTGTTTGGCCACAGTGTGTCCGAATATCATTACCCTATATATATATATATATGTGTGTGTGTGTGTGTGTGTGTGTGTGTGTGTGTGTGTGTGTGTGTGTGTGTTGGGAAATTTAGTAAAAGGTTTCGAACGATTCCAAAATCCTAACTGACCCCAATCGAGTAGATAAATATCTTTAGTCTGATCTTAGCTAAAACTCACTGTTTGAGCGTAGGAATTTTATCTTTACAGGTTTCAAGTAGAAGAAGTCAGCCGGACTGAAGAAGGAAGTTCATGAAGAACTCAACTGAGGCTCAAACTCAGCTGAGACGCAAAGTCAGTTGAGACCCAAACTCAGCTGACACTCAAACTCAGTTGAGACCTCAACCTCAACTGAAGCACGAACTCAGTTGGACAGCAGCTCAGTTGACTCCTCAACTGACCCACGCAGCTGAAGGCATACAGTTCCAGCGTGAAGAGAAGTTGTGTTGAAGTCAGACGTCGCAAAGCAGAGAAGAGAAGACTTTGAAGACGCTGAAGACGGAAAAGTTGTAGTCCAGATTCAAATCTACTCAGAGGCACAAGTCAGCTGGAAAACTTACCATAAATGGGCCGACAACAGCGACGTGCAAAAAGCAACGCTCACAATTACCATTTTAGGAAAGTTTCCAGAAAAGCAGGTGGAGTGTCATGCTTTTGGCAGAGGTCAAACGACTCTTTCCAACGACTAGTTAGATCTCCCTCTATAAATAGAGGTCTCCACATTCAAGCTCAGTGACGCAGATAGACGCAAATTGAAGATATACACATAAGCGTAAGAGTTGAGAGAAAAGAAAAAGGTGAAGTAGCGGCAGCAGCAGACCACCTCTCTCCTCATCAAGAAGACCTCAACCGGAGTCCAGTCGAAGTAGAGTGTTCATACCTCCTCTTGTTCTTCCCTCTAGCCTCTCAAAAAAGTGCCTTTTTTGATTGAGCCTAGAGTTTAGGTTCTTGCTAAATTTGTGTCCCAACAGACTCTCTCCCAAAAGATCAAGTCTGTAGCCTTAGGAAGAAGCCTCCACTTCCCTCAGTGTTGAAGACTTCATAGTTGGAAAAATTCCCAACCCCAACCCTTAGGTCCGACTTTGAACCCGGAATTAAAGTCACTAGGTCCTTTTGAACCCGTAATCAAAGACCAGGTCCTTTGGAACCCGAAATCCAATATTAGGTCCCTTAGAACCTGGAATCTAAGACTAGGTTATGCACTTGCCCGGACAAGTGTTGTAAGGTCTTGTTCGAACCCGTAATCGAACTGGGTAGGTTTGCTTGGAACCTGTTATCCAAGTGGAGCGTTTGGTAAGCATGCTTAAGCTAGTCTAGTGGATTACTTCCCCGAAAAGAAAGCCGTGGACGTAGGAGGTCAATCTCTAAACCACGTTAAAATACTGTGTACTTTACCTTCTGCATTTACATTCAGTTTACCTAACCAGCCTTTGTAAGAAGATGCCCAAAGTGTCAGAAACAAGGACCATTAATCCATAGACCAACAGAAGTATTGGGAGTTCAGTACTCTGAGTGCCCCTTTGATAAATGGGGGCATTGATCTGGTAGGGAAGCTGCCAATGGCAGTAGGAAAGAAATGCCATATTATCGTGGCTATAGATTACTTCAGTAAATGGGTAGAAGCAGAGCCTCTATCCTCGATAACGGAAGAGAGTATCATAAAGTTCTTGTGGAAGAACATTTGCTGCAGATTTGGTTTACCAAGGGTGTCGATATCAGACAATGGTATACAATTCTTTGGTAAGAAAACTCAGGCGTGGTGCAAGGCTAGAGGGATCGAGCAAAGGTTTGCTGTTGTAGCTCGTCCGGAGACCTGTGGACAAGTGGAGGTCACTAACAGGACTATAGTGAATGGCATAAAAGCAAGGCTAGAGAAGGAAAGATCTCAGTGGGTGGAAGAATTGAATTCAGTACTGTGGGCATACAGAACTGGTCAAAGGACTACCACAGGTCAGTCGCCTTTCTATTTGGTATATGGTGCAGATGTTGTTATGCCAATAGAAACTGAGGTCCCGACGCACAGAGTTTTAACTTATAACGAGGAGGCAAATGAAGAACTGAGAATGGAAAGTCTGGACCTGATTGAAGAGGCTCGAGAGAGAGCTCATCAGAGAACTCTTGATTATAAATCTCGCATAAAGGCTGTGTATGATAGAAAGGTGAAACCTAAAAAGCTTGAAGAAGGAGATCTCGTGCTTAAGAGAGCTGACACAATGCACCCTGTAAGGAAGTTCGAGCCGAATTGGGTGGGACCTTTTGTGGTGACTAAAGTCTTGGCTGGTGGTGCATATGAGCTGATGGACCACATAGGAATGATGGAGCCCAGGTCGTGGAATATAAGCAATCTAAAAAAGTACTACGTTTAATGCTGCGATTTTGTCCCTTATCTGTTTCTTTTTCTCTTATGATCAAGTTTTTGAAAATTTGCTGAGTGGGAAGGGACCTACGTGCCAGGTCTCCGATCCCTTCTTTTTGGTAGAATACTTGTGCAGCTAGACAAGTATTCTTGTAAGGGCACGCAGAGAACTTGTTGAAAGTAAATAAAGGCTGAGAAGTGGTTTTTCTGTTTTTAAAATATATGTGTTGGGGTTGGAGCTTGTTGAAAGTAAGTTTTGTTTAATTCTAACCAGAAAAAGAAGAAGAAAATTGCTATAAATGATTTAAATAGAAAACCTGGCTATGCTTGTGATCATGAAATGGCATAAAGAAGTAAAATACTCTAAATGGTTTAATAGAAAAATGAAACCATCTAGAGTCGGGGGAGTAGGGGTGTACCCCACACCCCTAAGGGGGTCTCGAAATACCTCATGAAAATGCAAATAAAATGGCAAGAAATTGTCAAAAGCAAGTGAAACATAGTGAAAAATCTTCAAAACAGGCGGATAATAGCAGATGAAATGCTAATCGTTTAGAGAACAGACAGAGTAAAAGAGTCAAGCTCTAACAGTTATACAAAAAGTAACATTGTTTGGAAATTAACATATGAACAAAAATTATGCCAAGTAATTGGTGGGGTCTTCATCCATGGCCCTAGAGGGATTGTCAGCATTTTCTAGGGCAGTGCCAAGTGCTTGAGAGGTCTCACCAGTAGGAGGAACATCTGAGGAAGAAAATGAGTTGTTAGCATTATGAATTCTCAAAAACGATTGTGGAAGATACGTAAAAGAATGTACCCTGATAAGTGGCAGGTTGGTTGAAGTCCCTTGGAAAGCAGTCATAAAGGGGCTCAGGTGGATTAGAGAAAGCCTCGGTGAGATCACAAGGGGCAGTGAGAGCTTTGAAAGTTGTACGCATCACAAGGAGCCTCCATTGATTGCCAGGAGGAGTGGTAGGATCACCTTTGAACGAGGGAGGTAGAGGTAGATGCTTCACTATGGAATCAACATCAAGAGGATCCTGGAAACCCATCGTACGAGCTTTAGTGAGTACTGTCATGCCATATCTCTTGGCCAAAAAGGCAATATCCTGGCAAATGGTCATCAGGGAGAAGTTTTGTTAGCTTCCAGGATGCCCTCGTAGAGGATTTGCAAAGCTCTTTGACCCATAGAGGTTCGTAGAATGAGGTTGTGGCACTCTGTGAACCCATTAGCATAGCCCGATTGGTGCGAGAGGTTAGCAGCATGAAGAAGATCCTCAGCTTCCGTGAGTTTCCGAGTAGTCTGGTTAAGCTAATGGCTGAGGTCTGCATTCACTGAGCTCAGGGAAGCATTTTCCTCTGCAAAAGATGACATCTTCTCTAAAGATTGAGATAGCTCGTGGCTTTTCTTCTTCAAATTTTCATTGGCCAAAGACAGTTGATGGCTAGCTTCAAGAATGTCGTGGTTCTGAGTTGTAGCTCCTTGTGGTATCTACTTCAAAAGAAATTCGTTTGGACAGCAATTGACCTTAATTAGTGTTATGTTGATTTTTATTTTTTTTAACAACAGTAACAATGTTATGTTGATTGTAGTTATTTTTACATGTGATCTCTTCTACTATTACCAATTTATGAGACATTATTCTGTTTGATTAATGATATGTAATACTCCAAAAATTAAAATATGATGTAGGATTATTCCATCTACAGTATTTAGAATATAGACTTCTCCACACACAAAAAAAAAGAATATATAATTATTTTTAAACTGGCATATTTCATCAATCTAATGAAGAAATAGATATATCATTGTGTAACCTCTCTTCTACTGTGATCCAATCTTTTGCTTTTGATGGATTCATGAATCATGTACGCATTGGCGGAGCGGGGGCAATGGGGTCACTGGACCCCCTGGCATTTGAAAAACATTAGCTATATATTGATGGTCTCGGTAACGAGTATCTGGTGTATGGAGGGAATATATTAGTAGTAATTTTTGTCTTGCTCAAAGCCTTTTCATTGAGCTATACTGTTCAGGTCAGTTGGCTCGACAACTGGGAAAGTCAGTTGGAGCGGCTCTACAACTGAGTTGCTCAGTTGGAGCTGATCACACAGTTGGCAGCACAGCTGGCTCCTATGCTTGAAAGTCAGTGTATGCACCAACTGAGGTTTTAAACAGTTTTGCGTTGCGGAAGATGGTTGAGTTTAGACTCATTACAAAAACTGAAACCTTTGTGAAAACGGGGAAGGTCAAGTTCCCAAGTTAGTGCATTTTGTAAATATGCAGTTTGTATGCAATATACTAGGTCAAATAGCACAATTTTTCTATTCTATTTTATATAATTGCGAAGTAGTATCTTTTTAGGATTTTGACTTGTTATATGAGTCTGAATCTCATTATATTTCTCTATTTGAAAAGGATTATCTTTATATACGCTCATGAGTAATGAGCTGCACCTAATTCAGCCTCTCATGGCATATAGCTACTTATATTACATTTTTTTTTTTAATTTCCTAACGATACATCTAAGAGTAAGACACGCATCCTATCTCAAGTGAGAATCAAACTAAAACATCAATATCCCATTTCACATATTTAACATGTAAACTCAAAACCAAATATAGCAAGTAATGAAAACGCATCAAATCCAATAAAAAAATCATGACTGTAACAGTAAAGTTGAAGATACAATTTTGGACAAAAGAAAATATATACTAAAAGTAGTACAGGGTAGATTTGCATCAGTAGTCAAAAACCCATGACACTCAATTTATACTATATATCTAACAATACAGTTGGAATTATAGTGCAACGAGAAAGAGAGAGAGAGAGATGTGTGTTGGTAAATGGTAGTAATTTGGTATTATTAGGTAAGCAAAGAAACAAGTTCCCCCGCCAATTAAGATTCGGTTTTAGCTCCTCTTGTTCTTGCTGCCAACCAAGAGAGACAAGTAAAAGAGAACCCTGAAGAAGAATCCCCAGGCGATGGTGACCCAGAGGCAGCCCAGTTTGGTGAGGTCGGTGACCCCCTGCTGCTGCAATATATCCGCCCCCGTGGTCACGCACGTGCTGCTCGTGATCTTGATCCCCAGCGAGCTACTCAGGCTGTCCAGAAGCTTGGCCTTGAGCGCCTCCGGCACCGCCGCCAGCGGCGTGTTGTCGAATATCTGAATCCCCCTCACGAAGCACTTCACCGGATCGTCGAACTCGTTCTGCAGCACCGCCTCGTACGGGTACTTGACCAGCGACAGGTAGTGGAACCAGATCCAGTAGGGCGGGATGCGGTCGCGCGTGATGAAGAAGCCGCTGAACAGCAGGAAGTAGGCCAGGATCGCCACCACGATCGTGTACCCGAGCATCACGTGCGGCACCACCCCCGACAGGAACGTCACGAACGAGCTCCCCGCCCAGAACGACGCGAAGATGATCACTAAGTAGAACATGAAGCTCCCGTCCAGCCCCACCGCCCAGAACGTCGTCGCCGCGAACGCCAGCGATAGGAACATCAGCGGCGGCAGCGACACCAGCGCGTGCGACAGCACGTACGACGACCTCCTGTAGGCGTTGTAGGCCGTTTCCCTCATGAAAATGTACCTCTCTTGGAGGAAGACGGGGAGCGCGTCGGCGCATGTGTAGAACATCGTCGACATCGCGAACGCGAAGAATCCCACGCGCTCCTGGACCCCCTTGGGCGAGTTGTCCAGCCTCCAGAACATGGTGGCTAGGATGAAACCGGTCACCATCACCGCTCCCAGCCGAACGCCGAACAGCTCCGGCATCCGCCTCGAGTTCGTCACCGATCGCTTTGACAGCGTCGCCATTTCAATCCAGAATGGGTTAGCGAACGTCGGCACCAACGACGCCGGACTAGCGCCTGCGCCGCCTCTTGCGGCCACAGCTCCGGAGACGAGCTTCCCTTTCGAAATACTGGCGCTGATAGCTTCTTTCAGAGATAAATTGGAGCCATTTATAGCAGATTCGGAGTTTTCGTTGGCCCTCTTTAGCGCCTGCCAAGATTTGTTGAACTCAACTAGACTTTTGGTCCCACCGGGTGAGCCTTCGAGCTCGCGAATAAGATCGAGGGCGAACTCAGTTTTGTTCTCGTTTTCCGGAATCGGATGCTTGAAGTCGGAGAAGAAGAGCGGCAGATTTGACGGCGAGCCGCTGTAAACGGTTTGTCCGCGCGAGAGAAAAATCATGCGGTCCAACAATCCAAGAATGCGATAACTCGGCTGGTGTATCGACATGATCACCATGCTTCCGCTCTGAGCGATTCTTTGCAGAACCTTCACCACCATGTACGCGCTGGTTGAATCCAAGCCGGAAGTAGGCTCGTCAAGAAACAACAGGATCGGATCGTGAATAATGTCGATCCCGATCGACACGCGCCGCCGCTCTCCGCCGGAGACGCCGCGGTGGCCCTCGTCGCCGATGACGGTGTTCGCGGCGTTGCGTAGGCCGAGCTGGTCGATGAGAGCTTGTACTCGGAGCTTCTTCTTCGACTTGGAGAGGGTTCTCGGCAGCCTGAACTCCGCCGCGAACATTAGGGTTTCTTCGACGGTGAGCATGGGGAATAGAAGATCGTCTTGCATGACGTAAGCCGAGATCACCTTCAACAATCTTGATTCCAGCTGCTCTCCGTTGAGCGTGATCTCTCCCTTGATGCTTCCTTTCGCCATGCGGTTCGCCAACGCGTCGATTAGTGTAGATTTGCCGGACCCAGACGCGCCCATAACCGCCATGATCTCGCCGTCGCGCGCCTCGCCGGAGATGGCATTCAGGATCGTTTTCGTCGAAGAGAAGGAGCTTTCTCCGGACTCCGGGTCCGCCGCGGCGCGGCGGCGAAGCGGATTGGGGAGGGCGAACTTGCGGCGGACCTTGATGCTGTACGTGATGTTACTGAATGAGAGCACGAAAGGGATTGCGCGAGGGACGTCGGCGCTTCCGGCGTCGCTGATTTCGAGCGCTTGGTGCACCGGCGTCTCGTCTCCGGCTTCCTCCTTCCGCAGATCGCCGACGCATTTGAGAAGGTGGCCGAGCGTCGGCGATGAGTCGACACGCGCCGGCGACATGTCCGGCACTTCTCTCAGCGGAATGTTGTCTCGAGCGGGTGGAGAGGAAGATGAATTATGGGCTACTACTCTCGACATGGCGGACTCGAGTAATTTCAAGAAACTGCGCATTCAAATTGTTTGCGTTTCTGGGAAACACAAAGTGGAGAAGAAATATATATGTGGGCGAAGCTGGTAACAATTAGGTAGAGAGTTGTAGGAGTTGTGAGCAATTAACAAAGTCAAAGACTCTTTCGCATTTCTATAAGAAATCAAAAAAATTTATGGGCACACTTTCTTGAATCTTGACAGTGATGATTATATATATAAGAATAATACGGATTTAATCTACTGCCATTTTGTGCATGAAATATGAAGCGATGCGATGGGATTGAATTTGTGGAGAAGGATAGATGTGAGTGGTGACCAACACTATCTAATCTTTTATTTACAAGTATGGCTATATTTGGTCAAGACATGTGGATGATTGTGATTTGTTGAGGCGTGATTAATTTAGGTGAGGATGGTAATCTACTGTTTCCAAATGGTGCAAGCAAGATTTGATTATTTTAATAGTAGTACTACATACTTATATATATATATATATATATATATATATATACAGTGCACAAATTCTTCGCTAATTCTTTACTTCATGCAGCCTTCAATTTGATATCATTCATCACCTTGCTTAACCAAAGGGCAAAAATATAGATATAGTAATAGTAGTAGTATTCATATTTCATATGCATCAACATATCTGGGTAGATCCTCGGTTCAACTTCATATTCCTGTGTCTAATGTCCATTATTAATTTTACTATTTTAAAAAAATAATTATTTAAAAATGAAATTTAATTTCAGTAATATCTAATTAAATTTATTAAAAATAGAATTTAATTAAAGAAAATATATGCCTAATTAGTTTTGAAATAATGAACCTAAGATATTTATAATTTTGTGTGCTGTTCACAAAAAGTTAGTTTATTTTCTTCAAAGATTAGCTTATGTTATTTAAATCACAGTTTTGCCTTCAACCTATTTTTTCATAAATAATAAAATAATCAACTTATATACAAAACTCTCCTAATCCCATATAATATTACCAAACTCCTTTAGATTCTGTTCTTTTAACTGTAAACCTATTCAAACTAACAATTAATATTGTATACGTAAAGCTCCATGATCAAACAAGGGTGACAAATAGCTCACTACGAACTAGAGCCGTGCACCGCAACAAGACGATTCCACAAATTTTCTTAATTACTACATTTACCCCCCGCGTGTTTGCGTTGGATCGTTTGCTTGCATTTCAATTCTATATTTTTAGAGTCAATATTGCATCATTTAAGTATGGCCAAATTGCATAGAAATTACTGACTTTATACCAAATTCGCGTTTTAAGAATGACTTTTTAAAATTAGTCATAGATTACTGGCCTTTTAATTGTATCTCAATTAAGCTCCTCGACGGGTTTCCCCTAATTTTTTTGCTAACATGTCGTTCAGGAAGCTTACATGGTAAATCGTTGGAAAAGATCGAACGATGTCGAAAACATCACCGGAATGGAGGGGCGGAAAATTCTGGACGGAATTCTCCAAGTTAACGGCGCTGGAATGCTTGTGAATCATATTACCATGTACCTGAGAAGCAAAGGCCACCTGTGTCTGCATAGCAGCAGCAGCAAGAGGCGGCAAGAGCACCGTCGGCGAAGGAGCTGCATAAACCGTTGAAAACGCCATCGAAGAAGATGGAAAAAAGGGCTGCCGGAGTTGCAGCAGCAGCAGCGATCGCCGAAGTCACATCAACAGGCGGAGGAGGCGTTATTTCAGAGCTTGAGGGAGCCGCCATGGCAGCCGGAGTCGCACTCACCGGAAAAAGAAGCGGCAGTGCAAACCCTCGCCGACCACAAGGTTGAAACACCCTCAAAACACGATGAAAATCGACGATTCAAGTGGGCAAACTGATCGGAATTCTCCCAAAAGCAAGAATAAGAGAATGCCGTGGCTCAATTCCCTGGCCCGTCGCCGGAATTTGCAGAGAAAGCAGCGACGGCGAAAAACCCCCAAAAAATTGAATCTCCCACAATACTCAACGAAATCGAATGATTCAAGAGTCTAAGATGTTGGATTTTTCCCCAGGAACTCAAATATCCAGTTGTCGTTAATCAATTTCCGATGTAGATGCCGAAAACTGCAATAAACAGCAGCGATAATACCACGTCGTTTTGTTTTGAGGTCTAATACCATGTCGTTTCGATATGATGAAGAAATGGTGTCGTTTATCTACTTCATAAAACGACGTCGTTTTATGGACACATCAGTATTAATAATTACAGATCAACATTTCATGCGACATGTCAGCAAAGAAATTAGGGGAACCCGCCGGAGGAACTTAATTGAGACAAAATTAAAAGAGAAAATCCCCCTTTCTAGCACTTCTTACATAGTTTTTTTTAAAACTAGCACCCCTTATAAATTTTTTAAAATTTAGCACTTTATATCTTTTTTACCCCTACTTTATTTTTGTATTTCCCATTGTGTCCCCTTTTTTTCTTATCTACTTCATTCCACATCTTCCTCTCTCTCCACATCTCCCCCTCTCTCTCTCTCCTCTCTGCTCAAATTCTACCCCTCCGCCGCCCTCTTCCTCCGCCTCCTCTCCCTGCCGCCGAGGAGGGCGGAGTTCACCTCCGCTGCCGCCTACCTCCCCTCCAACTTCATACTCCTCGTTTTCTCTCTCCATAATTTCTTCCATCTCTCAGTCTCTCACTCTCTGCTCTTTTTCATACGCCCAGCAGGCTGAAGATCGTCGCAGCGCACCGCACGACGGACGGCGTCGCCGGGTGGCGGAGGACGTGGGAAAAGGCGCTGAGGACGTCGTGCGACGAGATCAAGCGGTCCTTGGAGGAGATCAAGAGGTTGAGCAGCGTGGCGGCAGCGTTCTCCTGCAGGATAGCAGCGGGGGAGTAGAGCGATTCGGCGATCAGCGGGACGGCATCGGTGAAGATCCGATGAGGGGGCGGTTGTCGGCGTCATTTTTTGAGAGGAGGCGGAGCTTGCAGATGGATTCGGTGCGGGTTTGCTCGGAGACAGAGGTGAGCTTGGAAACTAGGGTTTTGAGACTTCGAATGAGAAGGAAGGTGAAAGCTTCGAATAGACTTGGAAACTACCTGCTTGCTTCCCTTCAGATCCACACATTCACACACACTTTTGTTGTATAATGCTCAATTTTGTATCTAAGAGGATTATAGTTGCATGTTTCATTTTTGGGATAATCAATTTTGGGGGGCTTTGTTGTAGAGGTGATGGTAACGGCGATTGAGTTTGTTGTTAATGTTTTCAAGTCCACCTTTTCAGATTCCTGCCTTAGTTATGTTCAATTTGTCAGTAAAAATTTGTGTGTTGATGTTTGATGAAGAAGTGTGTTTTGATTGTTGGTTGGTTTATGGGAGCTGATGGAAGGCTGCTGAGCCTTCTCATTTTTTTGGGTGCATTCACAAATTTTTCAATTTTTTTTTGGTGACTTCACAAATTTTTCAATTTTTTTTGTGACTTCATAAATTTTTTTCAATTTTTTTTTCGACTTCACAACTTTTTGTGACGTCACAAATTTTTCTAAGTGACTTCACAAAATTTTTCATTTTTTTTTCTGACTTCACAAATTTTTTTCAATTTTTTTTGTGACTTCACAAAATTTGTGGCCGCCGGCGACAGTGGCGGCGGTACGACGGCGGCGGAAAAGTGATGTTTGAAGTTTTTTTTTGTTCAGTCGCAAATTTTTTTCGTGACCGCCGGCGACAGTGGCAACAGCCGGAAAGTGGTGGCACGGCGGCAGCGGTGGCGGGGTTGTCGTGGTGAAATATTTTTTTTTTGTTCAGTCACAAATTTTTTTTGTGTTATTAGATAGGTGATGGAAGGGCAAAAATGTCAAGAAGTGCTATATTTTCAAAGATTTATAAGGGGTGCTAGACTTTAAAAAAACTATCTTAGAAGTGCTACTCTTAAAATCCTCTCAAATTAAAAGGCCCTTAATTTAGGACTAAATTAAAAAGGTCAATCTTATAACACGAATTCGGTATAAAGTCAGTAATTTCTATGCAATTTGGCCTTTAAGTATTACTATGTCTATATTACAATTAAATATTTCAAATTAATAAAATTCATCTCAGTGAATTCTTACATATAATAATACATTTCGCAAACACAAAAATTAAATTAACGTGATTACTGTATTTTAGTACTAATAATTCAGTATACACATCATTACATAATAAACTACATTTGTCAAACTCCAAAACTTAATATTTGAATGTGTAAAATTGAAACGACTTGTGAAAATAAAAAAAATGTAAAGTCATGAATTTGCATTGAAAAATGTGCAGTTTTTTGCATTTGACATGCAAAATGGGAGGGAATTTTTCACACTCCAAAACTTAAAATTTGAAGTTGAAATTTTGAAATGATATTGGAAAATAAAAACATGTAGTCATCAATTTGCATTGAAAAATGTGAAAATTATTTGCATATGCTATGCAAAATGGGAGGGAAAATACGCTGCAAATTATTTTGTTTTAATATAGTATAAATTTCTATGTAACTCCTATTTTGTTCTTTCGTTTATCTTGTTACATTTTTGTAAGTTGTATTTTAAACTACACAACATTTTTCGAATATTTTTGTTTCCTTCATTAATTTTATTCTCAAATTTATCAAATAGTAATAGTATAAGTTTATCATTAGCATAAAAATTCACAGAAAAAAAAGGACGACCGGTTTTTTCCTTCTTTTTTTATCCAAGAATTTTTTTTTCCTTCTTTTATTCACACGTACATATAACTCGAATCCTCAACTTTAAGGTTGGACCGAGATTGTCTTTAGAGCATGTACTACAAGGGTCTTGTTAGACCTAGGTCTAAGCACTGAGAAGCGTGATTTTAATGATTGGTGGTGTTGAGTTAGACATAGGTTGATTTTTCCACTACAATGGGGTTGAGTAAGACCTAGGTCTAAGCACTGGGAAACGTGATTTTAATGATTGAATATATTTTATTTTGTTGTTTTTTTTATTTGTAATAAATATTATAAAAACTAACTTAATTAAATTCAGAAATTAATAAATGACAATTTTATTGAATTTAAAAAAAACTACAACATACACTAATTAAAAAAAATACAATAATTAAAAACTACAACATTACAATAATTTATAAAAAAAAAAGGACAACTACTCCTCCCAATTGAATTCCCTTGCAAGTTTGCGGCGAACATTTTCATACCTCGTCTTTTGCTCGGGACTCATATTCGACGTGTCGGCAATATAGATATTGAACGCCCACTCCTCCCTCGATTGCTTGTTGAGGGATGCCAACTCTTCTGCCGCCTGCTCCCGTAGCGCATTTTTTCCCTTCCTCCCCTTCTTCGCCGCTTTCGCCGCTTTCACTCCTTCGGGTCGAACCTGCAGAGTGTTTGCATCGCTCGCGGATGTGGGGGATGCGTTGCCGCTGGCAGACGAAGTATACTCGCCGGGTTCATTTATCTTCGTCCACTTTGGAGCTGTTGGCTTCTGAGGGTTGGTGAAAGTCGGGATATGCCTCAAGAGCTCCTGCGCAGCCCTATACGAGAACGGTTTGTTGAACTTCTCGGCGTACAAATCTTGGGCCCTTGTGTATAGATCGAAGTCGTTCTCCCCGCTTCCGAGCTGGTTTTCTTCTTGGATGTAGATGGCGGCGAAGTTCTGGATCTGTTTCTTGGCGCGGCCCCATGCGCTCTTCATCGCACTATTTTCTCTTGGGTGGACGGGAGCTATGAACTCGTTGAAACGGTTCATTATTTTCTCCCAAAACGCGCTTGAGGTTTGGTAATTGCTGGTGATCGCGTCCATCCCGAAGTCAACGTAGCACTTTGCGAGGTATTCAATCTCAGCGGGTGTGTAGTTAGGACCTCGCGCTGGCTTATTATGCTCGTCGAATGAGGCCGCGGCAGCTTTCCCCTTGCGGCGTGCCTTTCCCTTTCCCTTGGCCGGAGAAGTGGCCGTGCTTGATGTCGCGACAGCTTTCTCCTTGCGGTGGTGTTGGCTCGCGTTCATCCGATTCCTCCTGGTGGGAATCACCGTATGCCTCTTCCTCTTCCTCTTCCTCGTCCTCCATCTCAACATGGTCGTCGTCGTCGTTGAGGTTGAAACGTCTGAGTCGAGCCGTACCCGTTGGGGGCTGCGAGAATTGGGAGTACCGGGATATCGGGGGTACTTGAGAGAAGCCCGGCGACAGCGAGAAGCCCAGCGCAGGCGAGAAGCCCGGCGCAGGCGAAAAGCCCGGCAACTGCGAAAAGCCATAGGACGGAGGGACTTGGGAGAAACCCGACGTCTGCGAAAAGCCAGCCGACGGGGGGAATTGGCCGTACCCCTGCGGCTGTGAGAACTGCGAGAACCCAGTGGCCGGAGGAAATGGGGAGAAACCCGGCGACGGGGAAAATTGGGAGAAACCCGGCGTCTGCGAAAAAGCACCAAATCCTGCAGGGGTCGAGTACTAGCCGAAACCGGGAGAAGATGAGAATTGGGAGCTTGGATTCGCCGGATTGGGAGGTAGATTCGCCGGATTTGGAGATTGGTTCAGTGGGATTGAACCAAAAGTTTGTGAGTACCACGAATTGAACTGGTCGCCGGCCATTTTTTTGCACAAAATAAATTTGAAAGAGTAATTTTTTTTGTAGAGAAGAATGGATGAAGAAAGAATTTTTTTTGTGTGGAGAATGAATGAGATGAAGGGATATATATAGGGAAAAAATGGGATATAACCGTTGAGGATTAAAATCTATACGTTGGACACATTTTAATTATATCCGTTGATTTTTTATTTTTTAAATCAGAAAATTAATATATATATATATATATATATATATTGAAGGACCAATGGGGACACATCACGTATCCCCATTTTGCAATGTGGCGGAGTCGGGGGGATCGAGCGATCGACATCACCATCGACACCCCGATCGACACAGAGGGGTGTCGATCCTCCACTCCGGCAATCGACACAGGGTGTGTCGAGTGGGGGTGGGTCGATCTCGCTCGACACCCCGATCGACACCCCCCTATCGACTCCCGCTGCATATGCTCTTAACAATTGATCACATCATTTCTCCCTTTTTGATGATGCCAAAACCCTTATAAAAATTCTTACAAGGCAAACTGATCTAAATCCTACCGTCCTATCCAAAATCTCAGCTGAAATTCTAGATGGTCTATAAGATTAAAACATCAAAGGGTTAGCACAGTTATAACATGATATTGAAATAACTTTGCGATTCAGAGCTTGGACAATGAGAGATTGTTCGTCAAGTTGAATCGTATAACTGAATAGTTTTTATTACAACTGATGATTTACAAAGGTAAGCACAAAGACAAAAGTTACATCAGTTGCTCAAAAATTAACTGAGCTAATACTTGAGCCCATACTTACTAAACATTCTAACAAAAATCTCTCTCTTTTCAGCTGACTCCTTGGAAATGTCAACCCCGTGTTCTTTGCAGACTTGCCTTGCCTCAGCTGCAATCTTTGTTCTGTTGGGGGTGCGGGAGTCTGGGAGGAAGGGAGGCTTATAAGTTACCTTCTGAGGAACCGGGACTGTGTTCAGATCCGGTTTTGCATCTATCAATGCGCGTCTGAACTGGCTGAACATGCCCGGGTCTCCTGAGTGCAGCTCGGTCAGGGCTTCCTTGAAAGCTTTCCTTGGATCGTCAGTTGTGTAGACTTTTCTGTAATAGAAGTCATTCACGAACTCTTGCTTGAATGACTTCCATTCTTCATTCCACTCAACTGGCATCCACTTATCCACGTGCCTGAACCGACTCTGGACCTTGACCTTCCCTGGCAACCTCTGCTGTCTCAGCCGAGCTTCAGCCTTAACCTGATGTTTGTCAATGCAGCGACGGCTGCGGGAGACAATGTTTCGGTCCAAGTTCCTGGTTATCTTGTTCAGCTCCTCCTCGAATTGGTTTACTCTTCTGGCCTGGCTGGCAGCGAACTTCTTGATCCAGCTCGGATTCATATAATCCTTCTCAGCAACATCCATAGCCTTGACAGCTGCAATACACTCTTCGGTTGTGATACCGTCGAGTTCCGAATCAATCTCGGCTGCGATCTCGGCTATGGAGTTGTAAGAAACTCCAAACTTCTCCGCCAGCTCCAAGTCTTTTGTCATTTCAGCTCCACCGACTTCGGTTGACTTGGGAGCGGACTTCTTCTTCCTCAGCTGGGATTTTGCAGCTGGCATTTCTTCCCCATCCTGGGTCTCTTCTTCCCCCTGCATCTCAACATCCACCTCTTTATCTTCCCCCTTTTTGGCATCAGCAACAAGGCTTGCTACTGAACCATCCAGAGAGGTGAGCTGTTGTTCGGCTAGTTGAATGCGGTTGAAGAGTTCATCGACCGCGCACTCGATTCCCACCTTCTTTGCCAGTTCGGAGTCATGGCGCTCTTGTTCGGCTTTCCTCATTCTAGCGAAAGTTTCAGATACTTCGGTCTGGAAAGCAACGAACTCAGCCCATCTTGACTCGAACCTGAACTCCCATTCTTCATCCTGTGTCTGTTGGGATTTAGCAAGGTTGGAATCAGACAAGGATTGGAAGACATTCAGCTCAGACTTAATCCCCAGAACAGTTGTCTTCAATTCAGAAATGTCTTGGCTGGTGGAGGAAGAGAATTCATCCAGCTTTGTCTTCAGTGAAACATTCTCCTCCACCAGCTGCTTGTTCTTTTCTTCCTGTGCTTCCAACACCCTCAGTTGATCGTCTTTGTGTTGCTGCAAGTTGGCAAGCAATTCTGTCCTCAGCTGGTTCACCCTCTCAGCGATCAGCTCACAGATTTCTTCAGATGAGGGAGCTGGCTGATCAGCTGGTGGGGCTTGTTCAATTAAAGCTGGTTGTTCAACTGTAACTATGGCTTGACGGTTGGCCAGGTACAGTTGCAGCTCCTCTTCTTCATGCTTTGCTGAGGTGGCGGCTGCGTCCAGATCATCGATGAAGTCAGCTGACTTGATCAGTATGTTATCGAGGAAATCGACGCATTCTTTTCCAGCTGTCTCTCTTGTATCCGTGCCTTCTGCCTTGCTGAGGTCCAGACGACGCGTCAGTAGGGCCACCTTGTTGTTGTAGGCCACTTCCAGGTTGGTATACTTGAAGTAGTCTCGGATGCGAGACTCGTCCACCTTCAGCCTGTCCCAGCTGTGTACCCTGATTGTATCTTCCTTCACGTACCAGTGACTGAAGATCAGGTTGAACTGGTACAACAGCTCGGTTCCAAGAGTTACGAAGATTGGCATGTCGCGAGCTTCTGGGAACATCCCGATCAGCTTTTGGAAGCAGTATGCCACCTTGCCTTCATGCTCCAACGCGATTGCCTGACGGTCAGCTTCGTCGTCTATTAGGGAGGGGGATAGATCATATGGCAATGGTTCAAATGTTTCATCAATGTTGGCCAAAGTGTCGGTCACAACATTGGCATCGAGCTGGGAGCTCGGAATATCAGATTCTGTGGGGAGGGGGGTTTCAATCGGTTCCTCAACATTGGCCGAAGGAACGGTCACAATGTTGCCTTCGAGCAATTAGCTCGGAACATTTGGCTGTAATTCGGTTGAGAGAGCAAGAGGCTCTTGGGGCGGTACGACATCAACTCCTGCCGTGGGGGAGGTTGGAACATCTTCAATTTCCTCAGAGGAGGAAGAAGCATCTGATGTCACGTCCGTCTCCATCCCTTCCGCCTCATCAGTTCCCGCAGCGCGAGGGACGATCTTGAAGGCAGCGCCCTCAGCTGAGTGACTTGACTCGAATGGCTCCTCAGCTGGTGTCGTCTCAACTGGCGCCTCCTCATCAGCTGGTGCATCAACAGCTGGTTCCTCAGCTGGCACCTCGGCATGCTCCTCAGCCGGCATGTCCTCAGCTGGCACTTTAGTTGGCTCTACAACCGTCTTCTTGAACCTCACCCTCAGCTTCTTCTGGGCAGGTTCCACCTCCTTCTCTTTCTCCGACTCATCCCTGCATCGGCGTGCAGCTTTGGATTTTGTGGGGCGATTGACAGCTGGTACCTCCTCAGCTGTGTCCTTGGGATCAGCAGTCTTCCCAGCATCCTTCTTTTCCTTAGGAGTATACACACTCCTAATTACCTCCTGCGCCTTCTTCGCTGTTGGGAACAGCATCAACCTCTTTACTGGGGTTTCTTCGCAATCTTCCCAGACCATGTTCCGACCCTCGGTTGCGAGCAGGATCAGAGCTGAGATCTTGCAGCCGAAGTTGAGCGTCCCCTTGACACTCAACAGCCTCTCCCCTGAGTCGGTTGTGGTCTCGGAGATTTTCTGCTTCTCCAATGTCAGCTGGTTCAGAAAATATTGGAACCAGTTGATCTCGTGTTTGTGCTCCAAAGCCATCAACTGCTTAAGCTTTGGTCGGCTGATGTCGCCGAAGGCTCCGTTGTAGCCGAACACGACCTTGGAGACAACATCGAACAGGAGGTGATGTTCTGGCTTCAATTTTGTTCTCTGCATATTTCTCTTCAACCTCTCCGGGGTGATCAGAGCATTCTCCAGAAACTCATCGGCTTGTTCGTCGGTTATATTTTCGAGAAATTCCGTGGCGGTGTGGTTTACTGGTATGACGTGGCGAAGGACATCGGAAACTGCAATGGGGAAAAAAATACGGCGAATGGTTCTAGCCGGAACGTCGCGTTGCCGACAGGAAACTTCTGTAGTCACTTCTTCTCTGCTGTCGATGGAAGTTTGCAGATTAACGTAGAATTCGCCGACCTGGCGCCTGAGCATGTGGGTAGGGTAGAGCTTCGCCCATTCTAGGAGGCCGTTCTCCCTGAGTATATTTGCAAGGGGAGCCAACACCGGTGACTCCAATTCGTCGTCGGAAAGAATCTACTCGAAGTGAATCTTTGACACCAGCAAGTCAAAGGATTCTTCATATGAAGTGAGGACTAGAGAGGGTCCGGAAGATGCCATTTTCTTTCCTTTGGGAGCCATTTAAAATCACTGAGAAGGTATATATATAAGAAGAAAGGAAAATCTGCAGATAACGGTTAGACAAAATCTGAGAAGATGATGAATAGTAACTGCAGATAATCACGAATGAGGAAGGTAAGAGATCACTTCCTGATTTTCCGCCTTTTATAGGTTTTTGACTCGGTTGAAATCGACGGCTAGAGTTGAATGGCGCGAATCCATCAACGGTTGTGATTACGCAACTGTTGACTAGCTTTGACTTGACGTCATGTACCGAGTTCCAACCAGAGCGTGAGAAGGTGTACAGTTTTTCATGTCAGCCCAGTCGCACTATAAAGTAGGCTATTGATGTTCAGCCGTACTTTACATTAAATGCGACATGATGGCTATTTTAATGTAACTGACTTGCTCAGGAATGTTTGAATTTATTTCAAACATTCTCATTTAAGAACATAACACCTTCAGCCATAAATGTTGCCTGCCAGTTGATGTCGGAATCAGCTGTGTTCACCTGTCAGCTGATGTTGGAATCAGCTGTGTTCTAATGTTGCGGCATACCATCAGCTGACTCGAGTTCGTCTGTTGAGCTGACTTCTGAAGTCTTTGGTTGGCAATCCGCATCTGAGATTCCCCCTTCATCTGAGCTTCCCCCTCAGATGGATATCTATCTCTTCACCTCAGCTGGTTCCTTATCTGATGGATCCAACAATCCAAGTAAATCACATAACATTTTGAACCGCGCTTCGGCTAGAGGTTTGGTGAATATATCTACTCTCTGAATCTCAGTTGGAATATTCTCCATGGATACGTCTTTCTTCTCAATGTGGTCTCGGATGAAATGATGTCGGATGTCAATGTGCTTCGTCCGAGAGTGATGAACAGGATTCAAAGAGATAGCAATGGCACTTAAGCTATCACAATGAATGGGAACCTGTCCAGTTGCAACTTCATAGTCTCTCAGCTGTTGCTTGAGCCACAACACTTGCATGCAGCAGCTACCGGCAGCCATATACTCTGACTCGGTTGTAGAAGTGGCAACACATGCTTGTTTCTTGGAGAACCACGAAACTAGCTTGCTTCCCATGAACTGACAGTGTCTAGATGTGGACTTCCTATCCAACCGATCTCCGGCTAGATCTGCATCTGAGTATCCGGTCAGTTGGATGTTGTCGTCGGTTGGATACCACAACCCACCATTTACAGTTCCCTTCAGATACTTGATGATGTTCTTTGCTGCCAACACGTGAGCTTCCCTCGGTTGAACTTGGAACCGAGCACACACTCCAACCGCGTAAGATATGTCTAGCCGACTGGCGGTTAGATAGAGCAAAGAACCGATGATCCCTCGATACTTACTGGCATCCACGAGCTTTCCCTCAGTTCCAGGTTCAATCTTCTAGTTAGTATTAATCGGGATTCTTGTGGTCTTACTTGTCTGCAATCCGAACTTGGTGATGAGCTCTTTTGTATACTTGGACTGATTGATGAAAATCCCTTCTGGTGACTGCTTCACTTGTAGTCCAAGAAAATAATTCATCTCGCCCATCATTGACATCTTGAACTTCTCCTTCATGAGATTTGAAAATTTTTCACACAGTTCCTCCAACTTAGAACCGAATATGATGTCGTCGACGTAGATTTGCACAACAAGTATATCTTCTCCAACTTTGATGGTGAACAGGGTTTTGTCAACTGATCATCGTTTGAATCCCGAGT
Source organism: Schizonepeta tenuifolia (assembly GCA_029490685.1). Classification (NCBI taxonomy): domain Eukaryota; kingdom Viridiplantae; phylum Streptophyta; class Magnoliopsida; order Lamiales; family Lamiaceae; genus Schizonepeta; species Schizonepeta tenuifolia. Next base: position 47,051,405 of record CM055960.1, on the reverse strand, counting down.
TCAGAAGAAAACCACAAAGAGTGTCATACCAAGCCCTGGGTGCTTGTTTTAATCCATAGATTGCTTTCTTCAACTTGTACACTCTTCCATCTCCAGTTTCAAAACCGGGAGGCTGTTCAACATATACATCTTCCTTGATATCTCCGTTGAGGAATGCACACTTCACATCCATCTGATAGACCTTGAACTTGTGAAATGCAGCATAGGCTAGAAAGATTCGGATGGCTTCCAGCCTTGCAACTGGCGCGAAAGAGTCCTCGAAATCGATTCCTTCTTGTTGGCAATATCTCTGAGCTACCAACCTTGCTTTATTCCTCACGATGAATCCAATGGCTTCTCTCTTGTTCTTGAAAATCCATTTTAATCCGATGACTTTGACACCATTTGGTCTTTCTACCAACTCTCATACACAGTTGCGTAGAAATTCATTCAGTTCTTCTTGCATGGCTGTTGTCCAGTGAACACAGTTGAGAGCTTCCACAACATTCTTCGGTTCTGCTACATCAGCTACGAAGCAAAAAATCATGGCAATATCTCCAGCTTGCTCGAACTCTTCAAGAACTGCCAACTCCTCAGCATATTAAGCGTAAGTGTTGGAATCTTCCTCAGTCGCATCTGGATTTGCAACTCTGCTCCTTGTACGTACACCTTCTGTTGGATCTCCAATGATGTTGTCAGTGGAATGATCTTCATACCATCTTCTGTTGCGCCTTCCTTCTTCTTCCAACTGTGGCTGTTCCGTGATCTCAGCTGTGGGAGATGATGGACTCTTCTGAGCTGGTGATCTATCAGTTGTTGAGTCTGGATCCTCAACATTGATAACATTTTGAACCGGGCTCGGTTGGGCTTCGGATGCTGATGCAGTTGGAGAGGCATCGGCTGGAGTTCCCCCTTGAGATGAGCTGGGGTCTTCACATTCATCTTCAGAGGAATATGGATCATCATCCTCAGTTGCCCGTACCAATGGTTCAGCTAGATTCTTTTCCCTTAGTGCCTGTGATCTGGTGAGAACAGGTGGAACCTGTGGATCAGCTTGGTGTCCTTTAACCTGTTCCCTGCCCTCAAAAGTAGATTCATCAAAACTAACATGAGGTGTTATCTCCACTACACGAGAGCTGTTGTTGAAAACTCTATAAGCCTTGATTCGAGCAGCATATCCAAGAAATATGCCTTTCAAAGCTTTGGCATCAAAAGTTTTCAACTGAGTCTTCCCATTGTTGTGAATATAACACTTAGAACCAAAAACGCGAAAATATAAAATATCTGGCTTCCTGCATCTCCATAGCTCGTATGGTGTCTTTCCCAACCGCTTGGTTAAAAGAGACCGGTTCTGGGTGTAACATGCTGTGTTGATGGCCTCAGCCCAAAATCTCTTTGGCAGAGCTGAGCTTGTCAACATGGATGTAGCTGCATCTTTCAGTGTTCGGTTTCTTCGCTCAGCTACTCCATTCTGTTGCGGAGTACGCGCAGCTGATGTTTGATGAGTAATTCCATGCTTCTCGCAGTACTCGATGATGGTTTCATTTAGAAACTCGGTTCCACTATCTGATCGGATGGAAATAATTTTCATCTCTTGTTTGTTTGATATCCGATCCATCAGCTTGGGTAGCTCATCTCGGGTTTCACTTTTGTGTCGCATGAAAATGGTCCACGTGTATCTGGAGAAATCATCAGTTACAACTAGGGTATACTCGTTGCCATTCATGCTCTTTGGTGTAACTGGCCCGAAGAGATCCATGTGGATCAGCTGTAACACTCGGTTGGTTGAGGGAGTTGTCTTCAACCGGAAGGAGGATCTAGCGAGCTTTACCAACTGGCATGCACTGCAGATATGTGTTGTTGAAAACACTCGGTTTGGTATGCCTTTTGCATGTTCTTGTCTGGCAAGTCGGTTCATAGTCTTGAAGTTCAGATGGTTGAGCCTTTTGTGCCACAGCCAGCTCACATCTGAACTGCTCTTTGATAACAGGCAGGTGTCATGAGGACTACTGTTCCAGTCAGCATAGTAGACATTCCCGGTTGGGGATCGAATTCCCAACAATATAACCTGCTTTGATCTGACATTTTTAACCCTACAACCCTGTGCATCAAACTTGACAGATAAACCGTTATCACAGAATTGGCTAATGGAGAGCAAGCTATGCTTCAACCCATCAACATAAGAAACATTAAAAATTGACACGTGATTGGTTTCAAGGGTACCGTAACCTCTGGTGTGACCTTTTGAGTTGTCACCAAAGGTAACTGATGGTCCTTCTTTCTCCACGAAACTCCCAAGCAAATCCTTCAGATTTGTCATGTGTTTCGAACATCCACTATCCATCACCCACATTGTTCGTGAAGCTTTATTCTTCCTCAGCTATTTCTCCTGTTCCTGCACAGAGAAACTCGCTTAGGTCCCCAATTTTAGTTGGGTCCTGGAGGGTTAGAACCAGTTCCCCCTTGAACTGTGGGTCGTTTTTCCCTGTATACTCAGATAGATTTATCATTCCAGATCACTTTTCCTTCATCATCAACTATAACAACGCCTCGGTTATCCTTAGGCTTGTTGGTAGCAGTGATGTTCTATTTCTTGGGAGGAGATGGATTTCTCCCATTTTGAGCTTTCAGAGGAGAGGCTTTCCCCCTGTTTTGATGGCGATTCTTATCCTGTTGAATTTCTCTGTGAGATCGGACGCCATGTTGGAATCTTTGTGGCTGATTTGGATTCCAACTCCCTGAATGTTGTCTATAGCTGTTCATGCCCTGTTGGTGGTTCATGTTGTGGCATGAATATCTCCAGCTGTTCGACCTGTTCCTTATCGGTTGACTCGGTTGGAACCTTTGGTTGAACTGATGATGGAACCGTTGTTGATTCAGATGGTTGGATCCTTGTTGGTTCTACGGTCGGTTCCATTCTTTCTGATGTTGACTCTGAGGTTGATTCAGAGGTCGGTTCTGAGTTTGGTTTCGATTGTGTGTCCGACGCCTCTGATTCCTCTTCTGACTCTTGGAATATTCCCCCTCGGTTGATGTCCCAACCGATGGAACGTTCTGTCCTCCATCTACTGTTCCTTTTCCCTTCTTAGTTGTGGTTCCCTTGGTCGGTTGAGCTTGCTGAGAGGTGGAGGTTGGATTACTTTGAGGAGATTCAGGTTCAACTGTGTTAGGTTCGACAACCTTGACTTCCACAGCTTTGATGAAGGTCGCTGGAGGGATTCCAGTATCCTTGATCACATCATAACCGAGTCCTAACACGTCATCTATCTGTCGGCTGTAACTGATGAGATTCTCGATGATCTTGGATGACTGATATAGCTTTATTAAGTTGTCCTTCTCAGTTTGCAACTCCTTGAGGAGGACAACTATATGCTCGGTTTGTCCATCCGACTTCTTTATCAGCTGGTCGATCTGAGCCTCTTGATTTTTCAACTGATTTTGCTGCTCCTTGATCTGCTTCGTCAACTCCTCATCGGTTGGAGCATTAGTCGGTTGACCGCATTCAGTTGACTTTTGAGATTATCCATCTCTCCAGTTTGACTCTTGATCAGATCGTCCTTTTCGGTTAAGGATTCTTCAAGTTTGGAGAACTGTTCTTGAAGACTCTTAAACTCAACTGATTGCTGATGCAGTTCTTCACTGAGTTCTTGAAAATCACTCCAGGTTGGTTCCAACTCTTCATCCAGTGTTTCCTGCATGTTAAAAATATTGGAAGAATTTAAATTAGCAGAACTAGAGTGTACCTCAGTATCGTCCTGGTCGGTTCCAAGTGCCATGAGGCATTGATCCTGACCGGTAGCATTGTTGATGGAAGTCAGCTCATCCTCATCTTCAGTGTCAGTGAAGATGTCCATGTCATCAGCTGCTTCTTCTGCAACCATGGCCTTGTTCTTTCCAGCTTGCTTGGCCCTCAACGCTTTTCTCTCTTTCTTCGAGAGGTCTGGACAATCTGCTTTGAAATGTCCTTCCTTGCCGCATTCAAAGCAGCCGTTGGTCACAGGTTTTGAGTTATCTCGAGTTCGGTTAGATTTGTAGAACCTCTTGTATTTTCCGAACCGAGTGTCCATGTCAGCTAGCTTATTTGACATGGCGGCTATATTCTGTTGCAGTTCTTCTCTGCTTGGCTCCTTCGTAGCTGTGTCCGCTGATCTTGTTGGCCTTGATGTTCGCGGCTTTGAATAGTCAGCTCGGAGCGCTACTAACTTTGTGGCTGAACCAACATCCTCATGTCGACTCGTCTGAACCGAGGACTGAGTCGACCTTCGTCGGTTCACCTTGTACTCATTTCCCTTCAGAATTGAGAACAATCTTTCAGTTCCCATCTCACCAAGGTCAGCTCGGCTCTCATGGATATTGGTGAAGGTATCCCACTCAGCTGGTAGAGCTTGTAATACTTTGAGGTTGATTTCTCTCAAAGTATATTTTCCTCTTCGGATGGACTGGATCCTTCTGATGATGTCCATGAACCGGAGCTCTAACTGATCAATGGTTTCATCAGTTCTCAGGCAGAAGTTGTCGAAATCTTGGCAGGCATGTGAGAACTTGTTCTCCTTTGTCTCGTCGCTTCCTTCACTCAGCGATGCCAAGATATCCCACATCTCTTTAGCAGTTTCACACTCCTCTATCCAAGGCAGATAATCTTGTCCAACTGTGGACATGATCGTGCTCTGAGCCCAAATGTCCAACTGGCTCACTTTGGCTTCCTCTGGAGTGAAGTCTTCTGGCTTCTTCTCCACTAACTCCACAGTTGCATCCCCATCGTTGGGATTTGTAGGAGTGCGAGTGATTCTCTCTCTGATGACGATCGGTCCGGATGTCAGTACTTGTTGCATCCGATGATGCTTTGACAGTAAGATCTTCTTCATCCGAGTTCTCCAGGATGTATAGTTCACAACCGAGAACATGACCACGATCTTGTCCTTGACATCCATCTCCACACAACAACAGAAGAAATATGCAAGCAAATATGCACTAGCGTGATAAAAAGATCTGTTCAGTTAACCACTGAAGAAAACACCTCGAATTCACACCTAGTGAAACAGAGTCAGTAGTCTTTTGAACCACTGCTCTGATACCACTTGATGGTCCCGATACGAGTTCTGGTGTATGGGGGGGATACACCAGATAAAACTTTTTAAAACAACCCCTTAAAAATTAACACAACCGAGTAAAGTAACTCAGTTGGGATCACAACCGAGTAAGAAACACTCAGTTGGAAGTGAAGTGCTGTGCGGAATGTGGTGGAAATTAACTCGTATAAAATCAACTCACGCTTTTATGCATGGTTGGTCAATAACTAAAACAGTTGATATGGAATAATGCAGTTTGTATGCAGGTTAGTAAGTCAGTTGAATGTGCAATAAGTAACTGAAAATAAACACAACACACAAGATTTAACGTGGTTCGGAGAGAACTCCTACGTCCACGGGGAGTTGTGAGTCCAAACAACTCAGTCCAAGTTCTTTTGGACAAACCACAAAGCTTACGCGGGCTTTGCAATCGTTGAGATAAGTTTACGGGTACTTATCAACCTTACAGATTAGTTTTCGGGTACTAATCAACCTATCTACTCAGTTACGGGAAGAGTAGGGTCCTAAAAACCTTTTCAGGTGAAAGAAAGGGTGGGGTTCCAACTAAATAGCTCGAACAAGAAGTGAGCTAAGATCTAACACTCTACGAACTCTCAACAAGTGATGTTCTCAAGGTTGGATCAAAAACTACAAGGACAGAATCTAACTCTCTAGAACTCTCAACTAATGATGTTCTTAGAGGTTTTGCTTGAGTGCAGAATGAATTTGTTCTTTCGCTTGAATATCTCTTCTCACTTGTCTGTCTCGTATTTTTCGTAGTCTTGGTGAATGAATGAAGGCCTCTATTTATAGGCGGAGAGAATCAACTAGCCGTTGGAAGAGCTGTTGATCTCTGTTCTTTGATAGCGATGGCTTGTCTCTCATCTCTGCAGACTTTCCGGATTTGGCAACTGCGTGCTTCTGCTTTCCATCTGAGACAACCTTGTGTTGGGCCAAATGAGGTAATGACAGAGAGTCAAACCTTCACGTGACTTCCTTATTTGAAATTCAAATCTCAACATCAGACTTTCAATAAGGTGTGGTCGGTTGAGAATTTCAATCTTCATCTGACTTGTTCTTCAGTTGATGTTCTGTTTGAATGCTAACAGTTGAACTCTCAGCTGACTTGAACTTCATGCTGTTGATCTTCTTGGTTCGAGTCCTACAACTGATGTTCTGAATCTGAACGCTTAGTTGTCTTTGTTGTATCTGAATAGTTGGGTTCGAACTCTCAGATGACTTTCTTCCATCTGATGTTCTCTTACAACTTCTTCCTTTGAATACTAAGTCGATTTTTGCATCTTCCTCCTTGAATGCTCATCTGATGAACGCTCAGTTGTCTTCCTCACAACTGATGTTCTATCCGAGTGAAGCCTTGTTGTCGTCTTCAGCTGGAGTCCTGTAAAGATAAAAATCTTAACAATGCTCAAACAGCGAGCCTAACTACTAAAATTAGGATCTGACAACATCTACTCGGTTGGGGTCAGTTGGTTTTGGAATCAATCAAAACTTTAATAAATTTCCCAACACATGCGAAGTGGGTTTCTTTTTAAAGAAGGACCCATTTTAAATCGTCATTTCCATTACCAAATAAAACCATCCCTAGCAATTTCGGGGCTGTAGGTGTAAAGGTCAAAAAAGGATCCCTTTGCAATTTTACATGACGTTTTGTGACTACGTCCTAACTGAGCGGATACAAAATAATAACCAGAGGCTTCGAAATTCTTATTTAATCGTATAAAAATTAACAAATAATAAAATACATATATTTTGCTCCCAACAGCAGACTAAACTGGACCTAACATAAAGTGATGTTTACTACGTACTAATGTCACGATCATTAAATTACAAATCTACAGATAACATCCTCTTTTTTTTTTTTTTTTTTCCTGAACAAAAATAGTGTTCCTGCTTCTAGTTGGGAGGAATGAGAATTATTCAATTATTACCCATCTTGTATATGCACAAAAAAATCACACAGTAGTCTTAGGCTGTCCACAACGCGTCTCGTGCGTGGGTGCTCGAGCCGAGATCGAGCACGGGGTGGCTCGAGCACCCCGTGTTGCAGACGGCGAGAGTTCGAGGCGTGCCCGAGCGCTCGAGACGAGCTCGAGTCCGGCGCGTGCTCGTCACGCGCAAGAAATGACGAATAAAAAAATAAAAATAAATAAGGGCGCGTGCATTACACGCACCTAACGTATAAATTTAAAAAAATTCGCCCGTTGCGGCAACGGCTATGCCGTATTAATTTTTTTTTTTTTTTTAATTTTCCTCTTCTATAAATACCACCACACCCCCTCATACATCTCACACCATTTTATCATCCTCTTTCTCCGAGACATCATGTTCGCGTGCATTATTTTGCACAACATGATCATCGAAGACGAGCGGGAAGATGTGGAGAATTGAAGAGAGGACTCCGACTCTCCGTCCAGTAGCGGGGTACACCTGCGGACAACTCCGATCTGCTTTCGGCAATTTATGCAACGGAATGCCGACTTGAGAGATCAAAAAAAGCACCATCGGCTTACCAATGATCTCACCGAGCACCTCTACCGGAAATTTGGACCTCTACGGGAGTAGTCTAGCATTTTTAATTAATGTAATGTTTTCTTATTTTAATTATTGTAATATGTTAGTTTTTTTTAATTAATGTAATGTTTAATGTTATTTTTATTAATGAAATTTTATGAATTAATTTAATAAATGAAAATGGAGAATTTTTTAATATTAAAGATAGAGCACCCTTAGAACACCCTTGCGTTGCAGGGGTAGAGTGCTCTAAGGGTGCTCGAGTGCTAGAACACCCCTTAGAGCACCCTAAGGGTGCTCTAAGGGATGTGAATAGCCTTAGTATTTAATCAAGAATAAAAAGATTATTACTTGCTAAATCATTATCCCCACACTTCCACACTTTGCGGGGCCTACAATGAGAGAGAGAGAGAGCGCGAGCGAGCGTCCGAAACTAAAAAATTATCCATTATTAATTGAGCCCATTTTCATTAGCTCTATAGTGTGACCAACCATAATTCGGTCAATTATGTTAAAATAGATCGATTTAATTAAATTTTTGATTTATTTTAAAAGATGCAAACAAATATTTTACGTTATTATCATATTCTTGACTTAAATTTTGTCATTATTAGAATATATATATATATAACTCGTTCATTCTTTCGACAAAAAGCTTTATATTCACTCTATTTAACTATATCGAGATTTTTGCCTCCAAATTCAAATATATCAATATAAATTTGTATTCGCTCTAGATTTTTATTCACTCTATTTGGACAATGTAAGTGACTTTAGGGAAAGAGAGCTCTGAATTGTGCAACCTCAATTCTTGCCGGAGGTGGTGAAGAAAGAGGAAACTTGGCTGTCTTTGAGGCTACCATTGGTGCAAAAGCGGCGGCTGAGGGAGGAAGAAAGAGAGATGGGAACGTCGTCGTTGCTGAAGGAGGAGGAGAGGTGGGAGCCCACTTGACGTCTGTGATAATCCCATCCCGACTCTCGTCTTGTTGTTAACCTTGCGATTGAGCTCCGTCAAGCGAGCTCATAGGCGGACCTGGAGGAGATTTGAACGACAATGGTGCGGTAGGAGAGGACGTCAACGGTGCTGAAGTTGTGAGAACGGCGACGGAGGCAATGGCCTTGCTGACCTCGATGACGGAGAGGATGGCAATGACAACGAGGATGTCAATCTCAGAATGCAACAACATTTAATAAAGAGCAATGATGGCCTTCTTCTTTCATTATTCTCAGTTGTTGCTTTCGATCTTCATTAATAGAGAGCAATTTTATTGCCTAATATCACCCTTGATTCTATCAGAGAAATTTACGATGATGGAGAGGAAGAACAGAGAGTGATGGAGGTTTTTTATAAGATGGTCTTGTGTGTAATTTCTAAGTTAGGGTAGGGATAAAATAGGAAATGCATAAGTTAATATTGATTTTAACATGGTGTACCAAACAAAAAATGTTCACAAACAGAAAAATCTTATATACTACTCCCTCCGTATTTATATAAATGTCCTGGTTTAACTGGGCACGAGAGTTAAGAAAGTTGGTAAAGTGTTGAAAAGTAGGGTAAAAGTTAGAAAGTATGGGTATTGTTAATGATGTAATTTAGTTTGTTAATAAAATGGATTGGTTGTAAACTCAAAAAAATAAAATAAAAAGTGGATTAGTTGTAGCAATTTTTAAGTAAGGGAGTGGATATAACAAATCTAGTGAGTTCATTTCATTTTTAATTAAGGCATGTTGGTTTGGATTTTTTTTTTCTCTATGAAATAAAAACTGAGATTTTATTCCAGCTTATGAATTCTGATTTTGGTTTGTGTTTTTTTTTCTTCCATGAAATAAAAAATGAGATTTTATCCATTTTATAAATTCTGATTTTGGTTTGTGTTTTTTTTTTCTTCCATGAAATAAAATATGACATATCATTCGATTGAAAAAAATTTGTTGGTTTGGTGGTTTGTGTATTCATGTGTTTTTTATCCCATTAAATAAAAACTGCATTTTTTTCCAACAATTTTGGTCTAAAATAACCTGATTATTCAGCAAATTACAAACATGATTATTCAGAAATTTTAAAACATGTTAACATATGAAAACTAATTAATGAAAAAAGGAACAACAACCACTCACAACCGAAAATAAACAATAAATAAAGAATTGTCACAGCCCGAATTTCAGTGTGTAGGAACGACTAAAATCCATTAGACAGTGAAGGTGAAACAACGAAAAATAAACAAAGGAACATACTCGAATACAAGGGATTATTTAATGAAAGCGAAAACAAATGATTAACTTCCTTTCAATTACCCATCTCAAAAGCTCAATTAAATAAATTTATTATGTAAGAGTCGAGAGGAACTCAAATAAGGTGTCGAGCATGAAACTCATTAATTAAAAATCAGAGTTGGAAAAATCTAAAACAAGATTAAATATCGATGTTGTAGCAGAGAATTACATCAGGTCCCAAAGTTATATGTATGAAGACATATGACCCAAGCTTAAACAAATCTTGACTCCAAACAACGAACGCCACCAAACACACAGCACCTTCATCATCCGAGCTAACCTCCACGTTTTAGTAATAACATGTAGGGTTGAGTACTTCGTACTCAGTGAACACATACCAAAATAATTTAAAGCTTGCTCGATAGAGCTATAAATTGAACTTGCCTTTCTTGCTGCATCACAAGTGTTAGAGTTGTAAAACAGTTAACTTGTGCATGCAAGAAAAATCATTTCACTTTTGAAAATGTGTGCGCACACGATAATATATAACTCAAGTATGTACCAATTCTACAATCAAATATGAGTGTCGAGAAGTAGGCCTCCTTCTCAAACACTGTGACCGGCTTACCCAAGAGAAAGCACACGATCACTTCTATGTGTACACAGAAATCCCGCCTCACACAGGACCGAATTCGTCTTCCTCAAGTAGGTGGTAACATACATCAAAGCTTAAAAATTGGCAAGTCAATTAATTTAAAACTCACGTAATATGATAATAGTAATCACATTCATCGATTTTGTTTGGTTAGAAAGCCCACCTGTCATCCAGTGATTTTGCTCGGAATACCCCGTTCCATCTCGCTCTTTACTTCTGGACTCCACTCGTTTCTTACTATCGAACTTCACTCGTTCCTTCAAGGATAACATTCTTATAAGGGCGAGTTCTATTTCTCGATTGAAAACGGAATCTAAACTCGATTACTCAAATTTCTACTTGACTTGGGTTTTTCTAACTTTTCTCGACTCGGCCAATCAAACTTCTCGACTCTTAACTCTACTCGAGTGCTATACCAACGGACTTTCCTCATACTCGAACATTCATACTCAGAAAACTTGGCACAACATACAAATTGAGACTTAATCAAATCATCATAATTGAGAAATCACTATTCATTCCATAAACTCAGAATTTTTTTGATTACACACATCAAACGACTTCAGAAAATTATGAGATTAAATCCCGATCACTTTAAACATGATTCATTTACATTCAAGTCGTCACATCACAAATCAAGTACTCACAGTTAGGTAAACGATCGACTTAATAAATAGTCGGAAAATGAAAAAAATTCCAAACTTTTTAAAATATTCTAGAAAAATTCTAGAAATTCACGTATATTTATACATGCTCGATTTCATACTCAGAAACTTATTCAAGACTCAAAACACTGTCTCATACTGACTCGATACTGCTCGACTTTTTAACTTAAGAATAAAAGTTATCGGTTTTGAATGAAAACAGTTTTATTTCTCTTATAAAAATTCAACGAATCCAAATACGGAATCGGATTCGAAATACGAGACCTCATTCAAAAATTCTCGGAATAAAGTAAGGCACTATTTTTCTCGTAAACGTGCACATGTTCCAATAATTTCTAAACTCTTACGATTAGCTTAAAATAAATCTAATCGAACAATTATTTAATTAATTTCAACTCTCGATTTATAAATCGAATAATTCCTAATTTAATTCTTCTTAAGCTTCGACTTTTTTTCCTTTTCAAGCATAAGGGTTTGTTTTTACTCGATTCAAGTTTCAGCATGCTCGATTTAATTATCTAAGCTCAATTGTCTCATATTTTCACTTAACTTTATTTTAATTTTAGAAAATAGACTTTTAGTGCACAAAAACTTCGTTTTGGCATAACTTTTTCATACGGTCTCCGAATTCAGAAATTCAAAAGTCTATTATACTTGTTTTAATTCAAATTTTATCTTGGAATCATTGTTTAGATCATATCTCTTCAAAACTTTTCCCAGATTTTCTGTAAAGTTTTCTGCACGATTTAAACTTTCTTATACTCGATCTTTTTCATTAATTTTAAGTTCTATCGTACTTAGAAAAATTTCAAATGCTCAATTCTTCCATCAAATTCAACAAATAACATCAAACATAAAAAAATCATCAACTTATACTCATATATAGTTCGACTTTTTCAAAGAAAAATTTATAAAATTTTATACTTCTCATTTTCTCACTTAATCATACTCATATCTTCATTTAACTCCTAACTCTAACAATAATCATCAAAATCATCATACAAAAATCAAAACTCTTCCTACTACACATGTAAATCGGCACTCTAAAGAAAAGTAACAATAACTCATGCTCTTCATCTTATCATGCAAATATCATCATTAATATCCTTATTCTATCATCATAATCCTCAAGATTATCACAAAATCATCAACCATATACATATGCAAATAAATCGGCATTCTCAAGAAATCATCAAACAATTTATACTCTTTAATTTCTTATATTTTCCATGCATCATAACATTCAAAATCATCACATAGATCATCATAATCAACACAACAAAACTCTTAGTTCTTATGCTCAATTCCATCGGTTTTCTTAAGGATGAAAAAGGGTAAATCTCTTCTCTTTTAATCAATCACATAGAACCTCTTAGATTAATTCATAAAACGCAAATTCATCACCAAATTCATGCTAAAATCATCAACTTGAATACTCCTAAATTTTTCCTAATCGGCACACATAAGAAAATAAACAAACAAGATTTTGCCTTCATCTTCACATACATATAATTACATGAGGATCATGAATATCATGTTTAAAAATAAAATCAAAACTTGCTCTTCATCATCATCTTGATCGGCGGTTTTGGGAGGGAAGAAAAATCAAGTTTCACTACAAGAAAAATCACATTTAGCCGCGACAAATGTTGTCACTAAATGTGCCAAAGTTGTCACAAAAGGTACTTAGTGACAATTTTAATGGTTGTCCCTAAAGATACTGTCACAAAAAGTTATAGTTACAACTTATCGAAGTCATCACTGTAACTTCCAATATAGAGACAGATGATGTTGTCATTAAAAATGGTTTTGTAGTGACATAAATGTTTTTTGTCACTATCTATAGTCACGCATAATCCCCGTCACAATTGTGCAATTCTTTAGTGACATGAGATGTCCGTTACAAAAACTAAATAGTTTAGTGACATGTTAGTGTCATTACTATAACTCCATTTTACAGTCACCCCTTACTAGCGTCACTTAATAACTATTTGTAGTTGCATGTTATAATTGTCACTACATAATAAATTATTGTCACTAATAAATCTTTTATAGTCACTTGCAATGATTGTCACAATTTTATTTTTTCCGTCACTATAACAAAAGTCATAAATCTATTTTGTCACTTAATCCTCTAATTTATGTCACTAATTTTCTGTAATTTAGTAACATTGAGTATTGTCACTATAGTTTTTTTTATCACTAAAGGTTATTGATTTAGTTATAAAATAAAACTTAAAGTTATCAGTTGGCACATTACAAACGTACAAAAAGTAATCATTTTATTATTAAAATTACAATGATTGTCATTATAGATATCATTTTATTAATTTTTAGATAGTAAACTATTTAAAATTCGAAAAATAATAAACTATATAACAATACTTGTTGAAATAAATATCAACAAAACAGTAAAATTAATAGGAATGCCACAATGTTCAACACTAAAATCAAATAAACTAAACTAAGAACAACGAAAAACAAGCAGAAACCAAACTAGGTAATTAAACTTTCCAATATCAAGTCAAGCAGGCGTGATCATGCTTATTTTCGAATTAGCAACAGTAAATTACAAATTAGGTGTGGCATGGTCACGCTTATATCCGAATCAGCTCAAGTTAAGTAAGCGTGATCATGCTTATTTTCGAATTAGCAACAGTAATTACAAAATAGGTGTGGCATGGTCACGCTTATATCCGAATCAGCCAGAAACCATTTGTTATTTACATCAGTGTATATAGATTTATGCATCAGTAGATCAAAATTCAATTTGAAAAACTACACAGCAACATATATTAGCATCAATAAGGAGACCACAATGACAAATATCTATAAACTTTAATGAGCAATCATTCTAAGTTAAATAGTAGTCGTAGTTAATACACTTATCAATTTCGAGCAACTTTGATCCATATCAAGACATACATATATCACCACCACCTCAAAGTTCAGATTAGGATATCAAAATGACACATCTTAATATTATAAATAATAAATAAACATAACTTTAAATGAAGTACCAACAATTGAAGTAAAATACCTTAAATGCATCACTCTCAAAATAGTCAATTAGAATTTGCCAATCTTGTCGAGTAACTCCATGAGGACGCAAATCCAATATTTCTCTTTCACCCTTTTTCTTAAGATAATGAACGTGTAGTTTATGTCTGTAACTCCTAGGCGATTAAGTTGTTCAAACACTACGTTTTGAACTTGATCATTTTCTTCCAAGTTAAACTTTTGCTGCAACATTCATAAGTTTTAAGAAACATACTAGTATAGCTAAGTTTAAAACATGTTATAAATCAGACTTTTGTACCTTCATGGCCATCCACATCTTCTTCTTGATATCCTTTGGAATGTCCTTCCAGTGAGCATGTTGAATAGATGGGACTTGTTTTACTATCACACATACTTCTGTCTTAAAATGTTTTGCATTCTCACCAACAATCGGTTCCTCTTACGATGAATTACGAGGTCCAATTTTTTGTGTCCAACATCGTCTTGAAATGTCTTTTTTGAACTGATAGCCCTCTCACTCCAAAACCAAAATAAAGAGACATTTAATCAAAATTATGAAACACTTCATACCATCCGTCAATTGCCAATCTGGCGTTTCGTCTGAAAACTCTTCTTCTTCTTCTTCTTGTTCAGTAGTTTCTTCAATCAGAGATAGGAGAAACGTGTTAATTCAATGATTTAGAAAATGAAAAAGGAAAAGAAATAAAAAAAAAATACCTGTCGAATTTTCATCTCGGGAGCTTGCCATGATAATTAAGTAAGCTGTTTCGATCAACAAAACTAATCTTAGGAGTTTGGAATACTATAAACCTAATATGGATATATCATGGAATGCGTGTGTAGGTGAAACTAAGAAAATGATGATATCAGAGAAAGTGGAAGTTATGAGTGGAGAAGAATTAGAATGTGTTCTGAAAATGAAAATAAGCGCGCGATAATATAATGGCAGTACTTTAATTTTTGGCTCTCCCAAAAAGAGGGAATTTGATTTAAGTATATCACTATTATTTTAAAATTGGTATGTCCGTCTTGTTTCAAATTATATAGTGAATTGTAATGAAATATATTGGAATTAGAATTAATAACAAAATAACTAATAAAATTAAATTATTAATAACATCTCATATTATTCAAAAGCTATGCAGATGAAAAGTTATACCATATCATGAATAAAATAAATATTATATTAATAGTAATTTTGTAATTAATGGATGTAGAGGTTCAACATTGGTATATGATGGTATAACTTTATGCGTGTATATAAGATAAAATACAAAAGTATAGTGAATTTTAATGAAATATATTAGAATTAGAATTAAACTCTATAATATGAGTATGTATATATTGAGTAGTATTTTCTAACATACACTAATGGAAGATTTTAGAAAAATATGAATGAAAGAGAATTCCATATAGATATATTGATTAAATATATTTTTTATTATAAAATTTTTATTGGCCTGTTAAATGCTAATTTACTTATTTTGGCTTTAAATTTAATTATTGGTTCCCATTGTCGTCACTAGAAGCTATTTTTTTTTTGTAGTGTTTTAAACTTTTATTTTTCAAGAACAAACCTTGCAAAACCTTCGACTTTTAGACCTCAAAACAAGCTAGGATCGAGTTCTTCTCATTGGCTTCAAAATTGCCGAAAATAAAAGGAGAGAGAGGAGGGTGAATCCTAGTCTCAAAATGATCACAAACAAGGGAGGATCATGAATACCTTGTTGGTTTTCTCGATAGATGATCGAGGGCTATCTTCCTTGAATTTTTGGAGCTTGGAAGCTTGCCTTCAATGGAGGAAATGAAGTGTAAGTATGGTGTGTGTGTGTGTGTGTGACCGAAATGGGAGAGAAGAGAGCGAAGAAGAATGTTGCGTGAGTGATAAGAGAGAGAGAGAGAGTGAGGGTTATGAGAGTGGGGGTGAGGAGAGAGTGGAATACACTCTCTTGAGAGTGAGAGTGGGTAATCAATTTAAAGAGAGAGGGAGTGAACCATGTCGACTGAATAAGGGAGGAATTAATCCGATTTTTATCAGATAAAAATCTCCGAAAGAAAATATTTCCGGTACAAAACATCCCTCTTTAATCGATTATCTCTCAAACTACTCAAAACTCACCACATCACTTTCTCGACATCCAAATTCTTTCTAACTTGTCACATTCTTCACCAAATAAATCAAGAATTCTAGAAACTCAATTTTCTGATCAAAATTCCGGATAACAAAGAAAACGTAAAAAGTTACTATTCATATTCGTTTCTCAAAGAAATAAAATTTGAACTCAGCTCAAATGATCTCAGAAAATTCTCAAACATGCATCAATGGTCTTAAAATAAATTCTAGACTCAAAAGACACTAATTCGACGAAATTCAGAAATAGTCGATGAGTAGCAAATTCTCGTCGGCAGTTACTATTTATAATAAAATCAACTTTCTCATTATTTCCCGAAATTAGCACACATACTTAACTTCACATTCTCATGCTGATATAACTCATCACATTTTCGTTTCAACTCACCAAAATGAGAAAATTACGTTTTTGCCCTTCAGGGGCATTTTGGTAAATTTTACATGAAAAATTATTTCTCAATAATTTTATCACATAATTTCGCACATAATAACATATGAACACATTTAATAAGCACTTAGGCACATTTAATCATAATTAGGACGATTAATTAAGACTCAGAAGATTGGGGTATTACATGAATGCAACAAAGCTGATGTGATTGAAAAAAAGGTGGGAATTTCATTCATTAATCTTGTTTTGGGGGGGTAATTTAAAAACTGTGCACACATCTAATCACAGCCTATAAAAACAGGATAAAAGTCATCAGAACTACTCCAATTACAACATTCATTACACAGAATCTCCAAAAACATTAGCTTTAAATATGCAAGAGATCAACAAGCATAAGCCAAATTTGACAGAAATTGAGAGGAACAATGCTGCAGCTTGGCTTTTTCTAAGAACCAGCAACAATAAGCTCAAGTATGGCACCAAAAAAGAAGTGCAGCAATGTTTGGTATACATGTGAGGACTGTTCACAGAATCTGGACAAGAGCTCTCAAACAACAGCCATTGGGTAAGCTCCTGCATTTGAAATCAATGAAAAAAGGGTTAGTCAAAGGCACAAAGAAGATTCTTGATGAAGAAAAAATCAGAAACTTGTGAGTTTTGGAGAGGAGTAGCATCAGAAAAGTGGTAATGAAAATGGTGTTTGTACAAGTGTGGTTCAAAGATGGATCAAGAAAAAGTAGGTAAAAGCACATAAAGTAGGTAAAAGCACATACCAATTCAATTAAACATTTTCTCACTCATGCAAACATGATTGGAAGGCTCAAATGGAGCTTAAGTATGCTGAGTTACATCAGTAACAATGGTAGAATTTCATTTCAGCTAATGCACAACATAATTCATGTTGATGAAAAGTGGTTCAACATCACAAAAAATACACAGAGATATTATTTGCTTGCAAATGAAGTACATCAATACAGAACATGCTGATGAACCCATATTTGTGTCCATCTTTTCTTGTGTTTTTAGTCTTTATCGAATCAATATGTGTCTGGGAGGACACGCAAGTCGAGAGATAATGTGCAGGGAAGAATAGGTGGATGCTGGGCAAATCCGATGGAAAATCTGTTGTTGAGATAGCGATACGATGCGAATGGGCATAGGGTTGGAAGCTTGTAGCTGGGCAACATCAGAATATCCAATCTACAAGTCAGGAAGCACCTCCCCATATCCTTAAGCCAACAGATAGAGTACTCGGAGGAGCCAGGATCTTGGTCAAGACCGGAGGCAATTCAGGATGCAGACGATGAAGGGCAAGACGCGAGTCGGACCAGCAGCAGTAGAATTCTTTTCCTTCAAGGAAGAGGATAAAGATTGGATCTTTCTTTCCTTATCCTAGCTGAGCCTAATCAAAGGAGATATCCACCACGCAAGGAAAGAAGAATCGTGCATGCTTGGATAAGAGAGAGAGGTGGATGTGATATGCACGGAAGAGACCTTCATCAACAAGGAAACTTCCCTAAACCTTAATTTCCATCGCCTATATATATGGCCGACTCCATTGTGTACGAGAGTTCTTAGCCCTGTTTTACACTATTATTATTCTTAGTTCTGCATTCTAGGTTGAGAGAAAGGGAGGAAGAAACAAGTCCTACGGGCAAATTACTTTTATTTCGTATTTTACTGCTTTAAGTTTAGTTGTTGGCATGAAGCCAAGACTCTGGTTGCTGACTACGCTTTTGGGCAGCAACCCGTTTCCAGATTTATGCTAAGTATGTTTTTCTTTATTTGCTTTGTTTTCTCATTTAATATTATGTCTAGCTAAGTTTATTGTTTAGGTTGGATGTAGATGAAGTGATTCTAAATTACTCATTCGAACTCGTGAGGTCTAATTGTGCTAGTTCGTCAATTGATTTTGTTCCCGAAACACTTAGGATTAATTCTAGACTTAATTGATATTGAAGTTGATTGATCATCATCTAGATATTGAGATTAAGTCATTAACAGAAATTGGGACTAACACGAGAGTGTTGGAGAGCAGTCGGTATTGACCTACCTCTTGGCTGTCTTGGGTCTGTTTATTCGTAATGCCTGTTGGGCAGCATCGTTACTGAAGTGTCTTCATGACTTTGTTGATCAAGAGAGGAGATCTTGCCTTCTGGTCAAGATCTGTAAAATTGATTAGACATAGGTTAAGTGTGTTTACATCGTGACTTCGTGACCTTAGGGTGTTAACTAATCTTTGCCTTAAACCAAGTGATAAAATCAGTTAATTGAATATCTTTGCACCAATGAACGGGTAAAGAGTAACTAGGATCATGGATTCGAAACCCAATTCAAACTCTTTTGTTATTTGATATTGTTACTTGTTGAGTACAGGTTATTTAGATACTTCGTGACCAAAACCCTTTTGTTGAGCAACATCTGAAGAACAGATTACACCTGGTCCCTTGGGTACGATCCCACTTGCCGCTGACTACTACCTTGTTGGGCAAGAGGTGTTTATAAATATTATTTGTACGAAGTGTGTGACGACAGCGCTCCGTCAAATTGGCACCGTTGTCGGGGACTTGGTTTTAAGCTAGTTTGTTCTTCTAGCTTGTGTTGAGCACGGTTTATGCCCAAGCCACATCTACGGAGTGACGGAGATCCACAAGATCACAGAGCTTGCCCGGAGGTGATAGCTAGGAGAAATCGAGCAGAACAATGCAAGAAGAAGAGAGATCTAGAGGAAGGCGTCAACGAACCTTCAGAGTCGCAGAGCTTGACAGACGATCAGGATACTAAGCAAGAAGTAGAATCTTGCTCAACAGCTAGTACAGACAGTGAGAAGTCAACATCCAGTTCAGAAGCAAAAACATCAACAATCATGGCACGAACACCGGAGAGAACCATCCGTCAGATCATGTTCCCTGACAACAAGGGAATCCGACCATCAAGCATCCAGTTGCCCACCATCAGTGGCAATTGGGAGCTCAAGCACTCGCTGATACACATACTTCCAAACTCATCTTCAAAACTTTGAAATGGCGATTAGTACAGTAAGGAACAATGCCACTACTACCAGGAACAATGGGGATAGACAAGTTGTTAGGAACGATGCTGAAGTTATGAGGAACCAAGATGCTGCCCAAGACACCTTTCCTGACTACGTAAGGTTGCTCACGTTCCCATTCTCACTTCTTGACGGGACACGTGAGTGGCTTTACACCTTGCCAGAGGGAAGCATTGATACATGGAACAAGATGCAGCAGGCCTTTCTTGACAAATACATACCCGTTGGCCGGATACAAAGTGGGAGGAATGCTATTTCATCGATCAAGATGGGGGGAAATGAATCATTATATGACTATTATGAAAGGTTCAAGAAGCTGTTGGCGAGATGTCCTCAACATCGGATTGAGGATATTGATTTGATTGAATATTTCTTGAAGGGATTAAGGGCATCAGAGAGGAAGTATATAATTGCAGTGTGTGGAGGAGCCATAGTCGATCAACTACCATCTGAAGTGTTCAAGAAAATAGCCGCTATGGCTGAACAATCACGAGATGAAGATGATATCCCAAGAGGGGGGTATGAAGGCAGCAAAGGAAACCAAGACAGCTTGGCCAACACCATGAAAGACTTCATGACCAAGATGTCTGGCCAAATGGAGGATTTGAAGAAGAAGGTAGATGGCAAGGAAGTTCAAAGAGCTGTGAAGAGATGTGAAGTATGCCAGGCAATATCACATGTCACCTCAGAATGTCCCAGTTGGTTCGTGGAAGAAGGAGAAGAGGTAAAGGCAATAGGTCAGAACCAGCAAGGCGGTGGGCAACAAAGGTTCCAGTATGGCAATAACAACAACTATGGCAACAATTACGGCTATAGGCAGAATCAGCACGAGAACCTGAGGTATGGCAACAACCACTATCAAATGCCTCCTGCCCACCAACAACCGCAGCAGCTTGTTCAGCAGCAATATGTGCCTCCACATCAACAATAGCCTCAAAGCAAAATAATTATGTGCCTCCACATCGAGAACCAGCAAAGATGGAGTTCATGAAGGAGACCATTGATAGGTTTACCAACAAGAACCAAAGGCTGAGGAGAGACTTCGAGAACTTCCAACTAGAAAGTCGAGGACAATCCAACAACCTTCAAGCTCAATTGACTCATATCAACCAAACTTTGTCAAGGTTGGTAGAATACAAGCCAGGATGACTTCCTGCCCAGGTAGAGGTCAACAAGGAGCAAGTCAATGCTGTAACGTTACGCAGTGGGAAGAATTTGCCAGAGATGTTGCCCAGGACCCAACCTAAGGAACCAGCTCAAGTAGAGGAAACTAAAATGAGCTCAGGAGATATCAATGACATCTATGAGGAGTTGAAGGCAAAGCGTGAAGAAGGGATAAAGGCCAACAAGAACCCAGTCTTTGATAATGAGGAAGATGAAGCCTTGTTTGATTACGTGAAGATGGAGAGATCTAAGCTAGGATTTGACAAAGATGACGTGATGCTGGAATCTTTGAAGGCTAAGAAAGAAGCAGAGGCTTTGGCTAAGAGGACTGTTCCTCGCACCACTAAGGCCAAGATCCCATATCCAAGACGTTTTGCCCGCGATCGTGATCAGAAGGAGTTGGAGGACATGATGGAGGTGTTCAAGAAAGTGGAGATTAACCTGCCGTTGTTGATGGCATTGCAATCTATGCCAAAGTGTGCAAAATTTTTGCGAGAGATGTGCTTAAAGAAGACTGAGTACCCAGATAATGCCCGTTTCCATGTGGAGAATGTGTCAGCACTAATGAATTCCCAGATTTTGACCAAGAAGAGGGATCCATGCATGTTCGCTATCCCATGCACGATTGGTACTACGTCAATACCCAAGGCGATGCTTGATCTTGGAGCTTCGATAAATGTGATGCCAAGAGCCATGTTCGACGAGATGAGATTTGGACCTCTTTCTCCTACACATGTTGCCATCCAACTAGCAGATTTATCCACAGTCTACCCGGATGGAGTGTTGGAGGATGTGTTGGTCAAAGTGGAAGACCTTCTATTCCCAGCTGACTTCTATGTTCTTGACATGGGAAAGAAAGCAATCAAGAATCCAGTGATCTTGCTCGGGAGAGCATTCTTGAGGACATCATGTACCAAGATTGATTGCGATACGGGGAAGTTGACAGTCTAAGTAGCGGGAGAAGTAGTAGAGTTCGACGCTTATAGGCAAAATCAGGATGATGCCCTGGAATACCTAAACACCCTCAGTGCATGTGGAAAGCAAGTGGAGACATTGAATAGCTTAAGTTTGTTTCGTAGAAGACAATGAAGATGCAATCCAGGCGGAATTCAACCTAGTTCAGGATCTTGACCAGGATTCTGATCAGCATGAGGATAATGAGGAAGATGGGGCTCTGATGCAATTCTACGAAGGAGATGAGTAAGAGAGTGAAGAAGATTTTTGGGAGGAATCGGTCTATGGACATAGTTTTGATTCCACCGAAGTGGACTACTCCACGGATGAAGATGATGACCAAAATTTAGGGGACCAAAAACCCTTTGATGAGTTTGATGAAGAACTTGAGGAGTTACCCCATGATGAGACTGAAGAGTTAGTAGAGGAATTTTGGCAACAAACAGTTCTTGAGGAGGATGCCAACTTACAAATTGAAAAGGATCTTGCCCAGAACAAAGAACCAGCAGATGTGGAGGAATGCAGTTATGCAAGGATTCCGGGCAACATGCAGCCTCAGGGGTTCGAGCCACTCAACATCCCTGAGTTGAAACCGGAGGACAGGTTGATGCCATCCTTACAAAAAGCCCCTGCATTGGAGTTGAAACCTTTGCCCAAGCACCTAAAGTACATATATCTTGGCAAGAACGAGACCTTGCCCGTGATCATATCATCAGAATTATCAAGCATGGAGGAGGTCAGAGTTGGCGAGGTGCTGAGCAAGTACAAGGAGGCATTAGGGTGGACGTTGGCTGACATCAAGGGCATTAACCCTTTAGACTGTGTTCATCACATTTTGCTTGAGGAGGATGCTGCCCCCGTACGAGATCCACAAAGAAGATTGAATCCAGCCATGAAAGAAGTGGTGATGAAGGAGATACTTAAGCTTCTCGACTTAGGGATCATCTACCCCGTTTCTGACAGCCGGTGGGTGAGCATTGTGCACGTGGTGCCCAAGAAGTCAGGAATTCAAGTTGTTGAGAACGACAAGAACGAGATGGTGGCTATGAGACTACAAACCAGATGGCGAGTGTGTATAGACTACCGAAAGCTCAACCAAAAGACG
Source organism: Schizonepeta tenuifolia (assembly GCA_029490685.1). Classification (NCBI taxonomy): domain Eukaryota; kingdom Viridiplantae; phylum Streptophyta; class Magnoliopsida; order Lamiales; family Lamiaceae; genus Schizonepeta; species Schizonepeta tenuifolia. Next base: position 47,028,473 of record CM055960.1, on the reverse strand, counting down.
AAGAAGGATCATTTTCCTTTGCCCTTTTATCGACAAGATGCTTGAGAGGTTAGCCGGTAATGACTACTACTGCTTTCTTGACGGTTATTCTGGTTACATGCAGATCTGAGTTGCTGACGAGGATCAAGGCAAGACCACATTCACGTGCCCGTTTGGCACTTTTGCATATAGGAGGATGTCGTTCGGATTATGCAATGCACCAGGGACATTCCAAAGGTGTATGATGCACATTTTTTCAAACCTTCTTGAAGAGTGTATCGAAGTCTTCATGGACGACTTTACCATCTACGGCAAGACCTTCGAATCATGCCTCAACAACTTAGATCGAGTCTTAAAGAGATGTGTTGAGAAGAGCCTCGTGTTGAATTATGAGAAATGCCATTTCATGGTAAGAGAAGAAATCGTTTTGGGGCATGTCATCTCAGGAAAAGGTATTAAGGTGGATAAGGCCAAGATCGACATTATCGCCAAGTTGCCCTACCCAAGATCGGTGAAGAAGTTAAGAGGATTCCTTGGACATGCTGGATTCTATAGAAGATTTGTCAAGGACTTTGCCAAGATCGCCCAACCAATGACGAGATTACTTCAAAATGAAGTACCATGGGAGTTCGATGAGGATTGTAAGAAGGCGTTCCATGCCTTGAAGGAGAACTTGATCACTGCCCCCATCATCCAACCTCCGGATTGGGGGATGCCTTTTGAGTTAATGTGTGATGCCAGTGGTTATGCCGTAGGAGCAGTTCTTGGGCAAAAGCGCGGAAAGGAGAGCTATGTCATCTATTACGCATCCAAGACGTTGAACCCATCCCAATGTAATTATGCCACCACGGAGAAGGAGTTGTTGGCCATTGTCTTTGCCTTTGAGAAGTTTAGATCCTACTTGCTTGGAGGCAAGACCATAGTGTACACGGACCACGCGGCGCTGAAATACTTATTGAGCAAGAAGGAGTTCAAGTCAAGATTGATTAGATGGATTCTTTTGTTGCAGGAATTTGACATAGAGATCAAAGACAAGAGTGGTGCCCAGAATCAAGTTGCCGACCACCTAAGTTGAATCCTCCAGCCAGACAATGGGTGCCGATTAAGGAGACCTTTCCTGACGAACAAAGAAGCATTCTTGAGCATTGCCACAACAAGGAGTGTGGAGGACACTTTGGGCACCAACGTACTGCAAGGAAGATTTTGGAGTGTGGCTTTTATTAGCCAACATTGTTTAAAGACTGCTATGAGTGGGTCAAGATGTGCGAGAAGTGCCAAAGGGAAGGCAACATCACAAGAAGGAACGAGATGCCCATGATCCCGATCTTGCCCGTGGAGGTGTTTATATATATGGGGGATGGATTTTATGGGACCTTTGCCGAGTTCCAAAGGCAACAAGTACATCATATTAGCAGTAGATTATGTCTCGAAGTAGGTAGAGGCACGTGCTTCATACATGGATGATTCAAAGGATGTTTCTCATTTTTTGAGAACTCAAATTTTCAATAGGTTTGGTATACCTCGAGCTATCATTAGTGATCAAGGTTCTCATTTTTGCAACACAACGGTGACCGCCTTGTTCAAGAAGTATGGAGTTACTCATCGCGTATCAACAGCTTACCACCCACAAGCCAATGGACAAGCGGAGTTGTCTAATAAAATAATCAAGACGATCTTGAGGAAGACCGTGGGCACAACAAGGAAGGATTGGAGTATGCGCCTGGATGATACCTTGTGGGCGTATATGACTTCCTTCAAAACACCTTTTGGCATGTTCCCTTATCGCATGGTCTATGGCAAGAGATGTCACTTGCCCGTGGAATTGGAACATCGAGCACATTGGGCTGTTGCCCAACTTAACCTCGACTGGAATGAAGTAGGTGAATCAAGGAAGCTCGAGATCCACGAACTCGACGAGATCAGACTCCAAGCCTATGACAATGCCGGTCTATACAAGGAAAGGATGAAGAAGACCCACGACCTTTTGATTAAAGAAAAGAAGTTCCATTTTGGGCAACAAGTGCTGCTCTATCAAACTCGGTTCAGGCTATCTTCAGGGAAGCTCTCGACCAAGTTGACAGGACCTTATGAAGTTTTTTAAAGTTGAGGGTTCAGGCTATCCCAAGAACGGGAAGATTTTTAAAGTTAATGGCCAGCGCTTGAAGGCCTATCTTAGGCAAGAACAGTTTGTTGAGGGGGAACCATCTGGGTTTCCTGTCAAGGAGGACCTCTGACTTTTAAAGAGGGGGGTATCGTGCCCAACACCTTAAACGGGGCACTGTCCAGGAGGCAAACTGGTTAGTTTTTAATTTCTCGTTATTTCTTTTCTTTTATTCTTTATTTTTGCAAAAACATGAAAATCTAAAAAAATCATAAAATTATGAAAAATCCAAAAAAATTAGTGTAGTTTAGCTAGTTTATGTTTTAAGTATTTTATTTTAAAACATTTTACGATCGAGTCTAACCATAAGGGCAAGTTTGTTTCCGGAATGTATTTGTGTTTTTAAGTGTGCAAGAGATGTTGAGCAAGATGCAGGTTGTAGATAAGGATCCACTCTAAGGGAAGGAACTGTGGGAATGGAGCAAGGTTTTTTGGGCAAGAGCTAAGTTGTTGGTCAACAACGGTTGAGGCGGTTACTGTACCCCTAAAACTACGCGCCCTTTAAAACCACCCTACCACGTCTATACCCCCACTACCCGATTTCAAATTCAAGTCTGCAACCTCTCATCTTCTCTCTTCTCTCTCTCCATCAAAACTCCCAAATTCCCTACTATGGTGTCTACTCGTCCCAAAAATAAACTCAACAAGATCCCTGCAGGAACCAACATCGACCTCACCACTGAACACCCCACTACCACCACTACAAAGCCCAAAAGCACCACCAAGAGAAAACTACCTATGGAACCCGCCAACCCTTCTGCCGACCAACACCCAGAAATCACAATCGGAACCACTGTACCTAAAAGCCCGCCGGTCGACGCCACGCTTCTGATGAGCGACGAAAACCCTAGCCTGATGGAAGAGGCGGAGAAACAGCAGGAAGAGGAGACGCAATAGAAGCAGGTTTTCGAGCAAGATGAGTTAGAGAAAGAAGCAGAGGAGGAGGAACACGACGGCGAGGATGAAGAAGAAGAGAAAGGTGATGAGGGAGAAGGCGACAATAATGATGTGAACGAAGCCATTGACGCAGTGGCGGCGACGCTGGCAGCGGAGGCGTTGGTGGAGGCGAAGACCAAGGCCAAGGAAAGCCCGACAAAGAAGAAGGAAGCCAAGGCGGCTAAGAAACGCCCTCACGGTGGCGAGGGGACACCGGCGAAGAAGCACAAGTCTGCTACTTCGGACGCCGGGTCTTTTCAGCTGACGATTTCAAAGGGGACGGCTGCCAGCGAATAAGAAGAAGAAGGGGATGATGTTGAGGAGGAATGGGATGATGAGCAGTCTACCCCATCAAGTGGAAAGAGCAGGAAGAAGAGGAGGGGTCCTACAATGATGATGTGTAGGAAGCCCAGAGAGTGGAAGGTGACTGCGCTCAGGGTTCTCGACTTCAAACTCTACGAGAACCTGGGTGTTGCCCAGGAAGTTAGGAAGCTATTTGAAGGGATAGGCTGGAGCAAGTTTTGGAGTGGCCTGTGGAGGTCTATGAGGAGCAGGTTAAGGAGGTGTACAGCACGGCGGCAATAACAAGTGATCCAGAGAATGGGGTGAGCATGATCTCCTTCTCGCTGTTGGGCGAGAAGTATGACTTTCAAGTTAGTGCCCTTAATCAGATTCTGGGAATGGTGAGTTTGAGAGACTTGGCCAAGAAGGAGTTCATGGAGGCCAAGACTAAGGTGCCACCCCTAGGAGATGTGGCTTACAAGGAGCAGTGGAAGGAGATCGGGAATGGAACGCCGTACTATGGGGCCAACAACAAGGGAACCGAGCTGAAGACTCACGCCCTTAGGCTTTGCCATCGCATCCTGACCTACAACTTGTATGGCAAGAGCGATAGTGGCAACAGCCTAAGCAACAAGGAGCGGTATTTGTTGTGGTGTATGCACACCAAGACTAGGGTCAACTTTGTGGCGTTCCTTGGTGAGCAGCTCAAGACGGCTCTAGCGAAGCAATCTATGGGATGCACTTGTGGCCATGTTGTGACAGCCTTTGTGCATGGAGTCGGGGTCTACGGTGAGCTGAAAGGAAAGCCGGTGATGGTGGTCAGCAAGTTGGGAGAAGCTGCCTTGAAGAAGATGAACGACATTGAGATAAGGAATGGCAGATATGTGTTTGTTGAGCACGATAAACCAAAATCCACCAGGCTACCACCCTTAGGCAAGAAAGAGGAGGCAAGCACCAGCGCAGCGGTGCTGCCCAACATCGGGATCGAGACCAGACTGGCCAATGTGGAGAGGCTGTTGACCGAGATCAGGGATGCCCAGCTGGCATTCTTTGCACACCAAGGATTCAGGTATCCACCTGAATCTTCTCTTTGATTTGTGTTCCTCCCATTTTATGTTAGTTTAGGTTTTTATTTTTCATTTTTTATTGTTGAGTCTTGTTTTGTGTTTTATTTTATAAAGTGTCTTGTAGTTCGAGAGGGCAATTTTACTGTCTTCACCCACAATTTGCCCAGCAAATTGTGTGATGAAGACCTTATTCCCTTCTCAGTTGTGTGCGTAGTATTTGTTGAGTCAGTTTTTGTTTTGTTTTGTGTTGTTGCCCAACATTTTACCCACTTTGCCTAAGGCAAAGTGTGTGGGTGTTGGGATGTCAGTTTGTGTTTTTAAGGTATGTTTGTGTTATTGATCAGCATGTTAGCATGAAGGTTGGAATAGGTTTATGGATGATGCCGTATGTAAATAGGTAGGACGAAATGAGATTTTGGCATTAACTGTGAGGATTTGAGCTTTTAAAATGCTATATACATATGCAGCATTATTCTTTCTTGTGTGATAATGATCAGTTAACATGTGTTGATCTAGAACTTGTCTGTATCTCTTAATTAAAGCTTCATGTAACTTAGTCGGATTACTTAGATGAATTAGGCAATTTTTTGTTTAAAGAAGCCCATAGCCTTAAAATTCCCTACCTTGACATTTATCCTTTGACTAGCTCCCTTGAGCTTGATGATAATTCTTTCTAATCACTTATAGAAAAGAAGAATTGTGCATGCTTGGATAAGAGAGAGAGGCGGATGTGATATGCACGAAAGAGACCTTCATCAACAAGAAAACTTCCCTAAACCTTAATTTCCATCGCCTATATATATGGCCGACTCCATTTTGTATGAGAGTTCTTAGCCCTGTTTTACACTGTTATTATTCTTAGTTCTGCATTCTAGGTTGAGAGAAAGGGAGGAAGAAACAAGTCATACGGGCAAATTACTTTTATTTCGTATTTTACTGCTTTAAGTTTAGTTGTTGGCGTGAAGCCAAGACCCTGGTTGCTGACTACGCTTTTGGGCAGCAACCCGTTTCCAGATTTATGCTAAGTATGTTTTTCTTTATTTGCTTTGTGTTCTTATTTAATATTATGTCTAGCTAAGTTTATTGTTTGGGTTGGATGTAGATGAAGTGATTCTAAATTACTCGTTCGAACTCGTGAGGTCTAATTGTGCTAGTTCGTCAATTAATTTTGTTCCCGAAACACTTAGGATTAATTCTAGACTTAATTGATATTGAAGTTGATTGATCACCATCTAGATATTGAGATTAAGTCATTAACAGAAATTGGGACTAACACGAGAGTGTCTTTCTTGCCCAAGAAGGTAAAGGCTGTTGGAGAGCAGTCGGTATTGACCTACCTTTTGGCTGTCTTGGGTCTTGATGCGTCCAAAATTACACATCATGAAAAGATCAGAACACATGGGTGAATGACGAAGGATTCTCACCTGCTCAACAACTCCTCTTCATTCCAGACAGTCAGAATTGTTGTCACCGGAGAGATCCTAACGAACTCTGCAAGAAAAGGAGGGTCGGGGAGTCTTTCCGGCGAACCACCTCCGAAGCTTAAGTCAGTGTTCCGAGTCTTTTTTCGAGAGATGAATGTAACAGGAGAAAAAGAAGTCTGAAGAATTGTGTGTTTGTGTGTGTTAGATTTTTTAATATATACCCGTGTTTTCTTGTGAACGAAGTTGTATAGCTACCAGCTGCTTTTACCTTTTACTTTACACGCTCTAATACTCTATTGGCTATGGTATGACTGTACCTTCTGACAGTACCAAATAGACATTAATTAAAGCATTGTGGGTTCGTCAGGTATTCACCCAGTAGAGAGCCCTAAGTGAGGGACCTCAGACAGATATCTGACTAGATTTGGATGGGAGACCTACCAACAGGTCTCTGGGGTGAGATTCTTGGGAGAGATCTCAGCTTCTTCATTAGATCAGTTCCTGAGCAAGACATTTATAACTACCATGTAGAATGCTCAGGTCTCCATGAGACCTGGGTGTTTTTTGTCACTATCATCTACTCCCCCTACTCTGCATTTCGGAAGGCCCCCTTTTGAGAAATACAGAGTAAAAGTCCTCTCATGACTGATGCAATGGGGATTCACCTTTAATGATCTGGTCTTTCTTGGTGAGTACTTTCCTCACTTTGATTTTTCAAATCAGGTCTCTGAGGGCCATTATTTTATTAAATGGAAAATTGGGGGGAAAACTCTTGGACTTCCTTAACTTTATTCAACCGCCCCCCGTTTCTCTTATCCCAAGGTTTCACTTTCATCTTCTTTCACTTTTGGCAACCTCTTTGATCTTTTCGCCGTAATTCCATCATGGCGCAAACTTCTTCCCTTTCCGAGGAGTACACCACTTCTGATCAGCATGGACTTCGAGGGTCTGACATTCAACCTCCGCCCTCCTCACCTGAAGACTCTCAGTCGAACACATCCGCTTGCACTCAGGTTAGAAGAAAGAAGGTTGGTGCTCGCCGTTCCCGACGGATAGCCTTCAAAACCCTTCCAGTTCAGCGTCCTCTTCTAATCTTGATGAGGTTATTATTTTAACCGAGGGTTCACCCCCATCTGGCCGGGGGGTCAAAGAGACAGATTCATCACTTTCTTCCACGGATATTTCCTCGCCTCCTGTTATGGCTCCGAACGCTATATCAGGTGAATCCTCTCTAACTTCTACAGAATTAGCATTAGTGAAATCGATGTTAAACTGTGACGAGTTATTTGACATTAGTATGCCGGAGGAGTATGACCGCCCCCAACTTTTAGAGTATCCCTCAGTAGCGTTCTGGAACCATCAGATAGAGTCGGGCTTAAGGTTTCCCCTTCCCGACTTTGTGACTCAAGTTTGCGATCTATATGGTCTGTGGCCTAATCAGTTTCGCCCTTCCTTTTTCAAAATTTTACTGACCTTCTTCATTTTGCTCCGCGGAAATGGAGGCATTCCTACCCCTTCCCTATTCCAGACTGTATATGACGTAAAGCCCTCTGGTCCCTTTTATTATGCTAGTGCTAGGCCCAAAGGTCCTGCTCAGTACTTATGCGTTCCCCGCTCAGCGGGAAAAGAATGGAGGGATAAATACTTCATTGCTACTCCCAAGCAGGGTTATTGGCCTTTTGTTTATCCCCAATGGCAAGCACTTCACCTGAAGCAACCCCGCCCTACTGTTGCGAGTATCTCCGATATTAACCTCAAAGTGTTATCGCTATTATCTCAAAGGGCACGACTTGCCCCCTTCCCATTCAATTCCTTGTTAACTGACCCTAGTGTACTTTCCTTCTTCGGGTTGGCACCTCGAGGAGATCACTCTTTTTCAATCGAGGGTGGGTTTCAGCTATCTTTTCATATTTCCCTTTTCTATTTTTCTAGCCTTACTAATATGAATTTCATTCTCCGCACCTTGCTTGGTGCAGGCACAAGCTGGATTCAGGATGTGAAGCTACCTGATGATAAAGACTTTGACTTTGCTATTCTGTTGAAGGAGCAAGCACGACTGGAATCTCAAGATCACAATACTTCGCGCCCTTTTCATCAAGCTTCCTTACCTGCTGCAGCGTCCACACAGCCACAGTTAGCTCCCATTACGGCCTCAGGGACCATCATTAAGCCTACCGCCTCTAAAACACTCAATTTAGATGTTCCTTCTCCAGGTTTCGGCAAGGACCAGGCTACTTCTACTAAGCCCTTTTCCTCGTCTCTCAAGGAGAAAACCCGAGTAGACGCCTCTGCCACTCTTAAGAGGCCACTTTTTCCTCGACCTCCTCCTGGTGCTGCTAAGAAGTCCAAACACACCCCTCTCCTCGGCAGCTTTCCTCCTAAGAGCACCAATTCATCCGATTACGCTTTCAGAGGCCAGACCTCCAGCTCACTTCGCAAGTTACCTCCCTCTGAGTGCCTTTCATTGCTAACAGCTATTCCTCTCTCGGACGAAGAGGCTGAAACTAACCCTCCCTCTCTACGCCAGCTTCAAGAGGAGAGCGCCCATCATCTGGTGCAGGTATCATCAACATTATGCTTTCATTCTCATAAGCTATTCCCTATTTAGATACCATTGCAGCTTTACTTTCATCTATCTAATGTTTCTCTCTCTTCTTCTTAACAACATCGCAGTTGATCAGTACTCATGGATGACTGCTACAATTTCAAGGTGTTGCTCAAGAGAAGGAGGTGGAGAAGCTAAGGGATGCACTAGTGGCTAGCCAGGTGCAGTTGCAGGAGTTATCTAGAGCGAATGAGGACCTGCAGCACCAAATTCAGGACATCCTGGACACAAGCAGCAGGCTGTCTTTGGCTAATGATGATCTCAAGAGGAAAAACCACGAGCTACTCATGTCACAGGAGAAAATGTCTGCCTTATCTGAAGAGAATGTGTCTCTCAACCATGCCAATGCCGAGCTCAGCCGTGATTTGTCCCAAGTTAGTAAGGAACTCGAGGGGACCAAGAACCTTCTTCACACTGCCAACCTATCTTACCAATCAGGCTACACTGAAGGGGTTCACTACTGTCGCAGCTACATCCTTCGGACCTCTCTAGGCCAACGAGCACTGCAAATTCTCCATCAAGGCCTCTTAGAATCTTTCCAGGCGTCTCTTGAGTACTTATTGGCTATCCATCAAGATGTTGCCTCTCTAGCAAAGAGATGTGGCATGACAGTGCTGGCCAAGGCTCACAATTTGGGTTTCAAGGAGCCTGTAGAGGTAGACTCGATAGTTAAACATCTTCCTCTACCCCCTTCATTCAAAGGCGACTCCTCTACTCCTCTGGGAACGGCTTGGTGGCTTCCTACCATGCAGAGGGCCTTCGAGGCTCTTACCACCGTGCGATCTACAAGCAGTTTTTTCTAATCCTCCTGAGCTCATATATGATTTCTTCCCCAAGGACTTCCTTCCTGCTCACAGGATATCAGGTATCTCATGCTCTATTTCGTTCTCATGTACCCATCCTTGTGTTTATTACCCTAACACCTTCATTTTCTTGACTGATTCATTTCTCACTTCTTTCCTTTAGATATGCCTTCAACCGGTGGGACTCCACAGGTCCTTGGTGATGGGTCAAGAGAGCCAGAGAATGCCCCTGGATATGAGTCTGCTAATGCTGCAAGGGCTGACCCTGATGATGGCTCTACCAACTTCTTAGCTTAGTTGCTATGTAGTTTATGTTTCAAACAATACTTTTACCTGTTTTTGTACTAAACAATTTCCTTCGTACTCTTGGTGTTAAACAATTTCGGTACTTTCGTTTGCTTCATTACCGCTGCACTTCTTGCTTATCAGCTTAACCCACTATGTCTTTTTTTTTATTGTTTGTCTATGCATTTCTTTTGTTTCGCATTTTCATTTGCATTTTCATGAGGTATTGCGGGTCCCCCCTAGGGGTGTAAGGTACACCCCTACTCCCCCCTACTCTAGATGGTTTCATCTTATTATCAAAACCATTTAGAGTAAATGTTTCACTCTATTTTATTATGCGACGTAGTTATTGTCTCGCCGTAATTTCATAATCTCATTTATCGCATTGCGACGATATGTAAACACAGGCGTAAATTAAAGAAAACAACTTCTCAGCCTTTATTTATTCACGGCAAGCTCTCTTCGTGCCATTACAGAAATACTTGTCTAGCTAAGCAAGTATCCTACCAAAAAAGATGGGCCTGAGACTTGGCACGTAGACCTCCGCCTACTCAAAACAAAAATTTTCCATGGCATGTTTCTAAACATAGTACTTCTTCAAATTACCTACGTTCCACGATCTTGGTTCCACGTATCCTTCATGGCTCGTGAGCTCATATGCTCCGCCAGGGAGCACTTTGGTTACCACGAACGGTCCTTCCCAATTCGGTTCGAATTTTCTCACTGGATGCATCACATCAGCTCTCTTGAGCACCAGGTCTCCCTCTTGAAACCTCTTGGTCTTTACCTTCACATCATATGCAGCCTTCACGCGGGCCTTGTAGGCCAGAGTTCGCTGGTGCGCCTCTTCACGCACCTCATCAATCAGATCTAAGCTGTCAGCTCTCAGTTCTCCGTTCAGGTCCTCATTGTAAGACAGGATTCTATGTGTCGGAATCTTTATCTCCATCGACATAACGGCATCAGTGCCGTACACTAAACAGAAAGGGGACTGCCCTGTAGCTGTTTTCTGTCCAGTTCTATACGCCCATAACACTGAGCTCAGCTCCTCCACCCATTGAGATCTCTCTTTTTCCAACCTTGCTTTTATGCCATTCACTATGGTCCGATTGGTGACTTCGACTTGCCCACAGGTCTCTGGGTGAGCAACAGCAGCGAACCTCTACTCGATTTCTCTAGCTTTACACCAAGCCTGAGTTTTTTTCCAAAGAATTGCGTCCCATTATCGGAGACCAACACTTTGGGCAGGCCATACCTACAGCAGATATTTTTCCATATGAAATTTATAATGCTTTCTTCTGTTACTGAAGATAAAGGCTCTGCCTCTACCCATTTGCTAAAATAATCCACCGCTACAATGATGTGGCACTTCCTTCCCGTTGCCATGGGAAGCTTGCCAACTAGATCTATGCCCCATTTGTCGAATGGGCATTCTGCATACTGGACTCCCAGCTCTTCAGCAGGCCTATGAATCAGTGGTCCATGCTTCTGACATCTGGCACACCTTCTTACGAAGACCTCAGCATCCTTCTTCAAAGAAGGCCAATAGTACCCAGCTCTCAGCACTTGCCGGATCAGGTCTCGGAACCCCGTGTGGCATCCCGCTATCCCTTGATGTGCTTCCTTAATTATCCACAGACCTTCGGCTTCCGTTACACATCTCAATAAGGATTGTGAGTAAGCCCTCCTGAATAAGTGTCCTCCAACCAAACAGTATTTGGCGTAGATTCCTTTTTCCTGTTCTCTCGCCTTCTGACACCTCCCCCGTTCTCAGGAAATGTAGGATAGGCATTCTCCAATCGCTTCTCTCTTCTATCTCATGGACACTCTCTTCTATGCGACTGTTGGCTATTTTCAACAATGTCACTTTTTCAGGTACCAGCACATTCAGAGAGCTGGCCAACCTAGCAAGGCGATCTGCCTGTGCATTGAGGTCTCGAGGTATCTATTTCACCTCTAGATGCTGAAATTGCTTACTTAGGTCTTTGACCTGTTCCACATACCTGATCATCCTATCTTCCTTGATCTCATAATTTCCTGAGACCTGTTGGACTACCAATTGGGAGTCAGAGTGGATGCCAACCCTCTGAGCCCCCAGTTCAGCTACCATTTTCAGCCCTCTAACAAACGCTTCGTACTTAGCTTCGTTGTTAGAAACTCTGAACTCAAACTTCATTGCAAAACTAAGTTCGCTCTGATCCGGCGTTATTATGACAATTCCAGCACCACAACCTTCAATTGTCACTGATCCATCAACAAAGACCTTCCATTCTGGCCCCTGCGCGGGCTGAGTAGTTTCTTGGATAAAATCTGCCAGGGCTTGCGCCTTAACAGCTGTACGCGATTCAAATTCCACCTCATATTCTCCTAGCTCAACACTCCACTTCACCATTCTCCCTGAGAGATCTGGTTTGCTCAATACCTGCTTAAAGGGGAAATTAGTTCTTACTACCACCTTGTGAGCTAAGAAGTACAATCTCAACCGTCTTGCTGCTGTCATCACAACTAAGGCAGCTCTCTCCACCTCTGAGTATCTGTACTCAGCTCCCTGCAAGGCTTTACTGATGTAATAAATGGGCTTCTGCACGAGCCCTCCTTCTTTATGAGGACTGCGCTTAGGGAGTGATCTCCCACGAATATGTATAGGTACAGGGTTTCCCCTGGGGTAGGCTTGGTCAACACTGGCAAGCTTGCTAGATGAGCTTTCAATTCTTCGAATGCTTTCTGATAGCTCTCATTCCATTCAAATTTACTGGCCTTCTTCAACACCGTGAAGAACGGATAACTTCTCTCCGCCGAAGTAGATATGAACCGACAAAGTGCGGTGATTCTTCCATTCAGCCGTTGTACCTCCCTCACATTGGTAGGAGCGGCCATTTCCAGTACAGCTCGTACCTTATCTTGATTCACTTCAATTCCTCTGGGAGTCACCATATATCCCAAGAATTTTCCTGACCTAACCCCAAATGTACACTTTGCCGGGTTCAATCGTAAATCATACTTTCTTACAACTGTCAGGACCTCCTCTAGGTCTCTGGCATGGTGTTCTGTTTTCACACTTTTTACTAAAATGTCATCCACGTATACCTCCAGGATCTTCCCTATATGCTCCTCAAATATCGCATCCATCATTCTCTGATAAGTAGCTCCAGCATTCTTTAGGCCGAAAGGCATTCTTACATATGCAAACGTGCCACATACAGTTACAAAGGCTGTTTTGATCACATCTTCGGGAGCTAGCTGTATCTGGTGATACCCCTGGTAAGCGTCAAGCATAGACAACAACTCACATCCCGAAGTTGAATCGACCAGCTGGTCGATACAGGGTAGCGGATAATGGTCTTTCGGGCATGCCTTATTCAAGTCTCTGAAATCTATACATATCCGCCAGCTGCCATTGCTTTTGGCCACCATTACTGCATTTGACAACCACTCAGAGTACTGAATTTTAACGATATGACCGGCATCTAACAGCCGCCTGATATCTTCTCTGATCACCTTTTCCTTCTCCGGCCCGAAGGACCTCTTCTTCTGCTTTACTGGTTTCTTTCTGGGGTCTACATTCAGATAATGTAGAGCTACAGATGGGTCTACCCCTTTCATGTCCTCTGGACTGAATGCGAACAGATCTGCATTCTTCCGCATGCATCGGATTATTGCCTCTCTTTGTTCTTCAGTCATCTGTTTTCCCATCTTCGTGGTAAAACCTGTCTTTCCCGGGAACAGTTCTATCATCATCAAGTCCTCTTCTACCGGCTGCATTCTCGGCTCTAGGTCTTCATCCATACCTTTCACCTTTGCAATTTTGTCCTGTAGTGGGCGTTCTACCACTGGAGCTCCCTTCACACTTCGCATAGCATGCTTTATGGATTTTACATAAGATTCTTTCGACACTTCTTGGTCACCTAAGACCTCACCTACCAGCCCCTCCTTGAGAGCCGGGAATTTCATTTTCATGTGGTAGGTGGAGACCACCACCTGAAAATCGTTCAGAGCAGGTCTTCCCAATATTACGTTATATGCTGAAGACGTGTCTACTACTAGGAACTTCACCATCCGAGTGTTCGAGGCCTCACCACTGCCGAGTGTTACCTGAAGAGTCACTTCTCCTTTAGGTTGTATTTCGCCTCCAGCAAAACCGTATAAGGCCGTATTTACTGGCTCTAAGTCAGCATTGATTTTCATTTTTTGGAAGCAATCCCAAAAGAGCACGTTCACTGCACTTCCAATATCCACAAAGATACACGCCACCCTCCAATTAGCAATATCAACACTAATCACAAGCGCATTGTTATGGGGCGTTGCGCTCATCAAGTCATTGTGACCAAAGCTTACACACGCTTTTGGGTTTGTCTCCTCTCCTAGGAATGAGTCCACCACGTCAATCTCCATGCCTATCGTTCCTGCTAACTCCTGAACCTCTTTGCTTACCTGAGCTTTGGCAGCTCTCACATGGGCTTTACGAGCCCTACCTGAGTCTCCATTAGTGTTTCTTCTCATAATCATGTTAATGTTTCCCCTTTTCGGGGGAGGATCCTCTCGCCTCGGGGGAGTCCTTTCCCTTTGATCAGGTCTGCTCCGGCTCTTTTCTCTTGTAGCCTTTTTCCCTTTCTTTTTTGACAAATTGAAGTAAGGTATCATCCTTCTTCAATAGTCGCTCAATAGCATCCTTCAGATGCCTACAGGAGTTGGTGTCATGACCATAGTCATTATGATATTTGCAGTACAGCTCAGATCGCGGGTTGCGTGGAGCTTCCTTGTATGTACTGGGACACTTGAAATGAGGAGACCTGGCAGCTGCTTCCATGACCTCCACTAGAGATGCATTAAGGGGCGTATACTGGTCAAACCTTTCAGGGGCTTTCCTAAGCCTTTGCCCCCATCTATCTTTCTCAGCTCTCGCTGCTGAAGATGACCTTCTATCTGAGGTCTCCTTCTTAGGTTTAAGAGACTCCTCTTTAGCTCTCCTAGCTTCTTGAGCCTCCTCCAAATTGACGTACTTATCAGCTCTCTGAAGCAGTTCCTCAAAATACAATGGGGGTTTCTTGTTCAATGAATCGAAGAACAATCCTGGAGATAAGCCCTGTATCAATGCATGTACCTTCACGTCATCCGAGGCTAGGGGTACTTGTAACGCTTCAGCATTGAAACGTCCAACATACTGACGCAAACTTTCTGAGGATTTTTGTCTCAAAGCCATAAGTGAGGAGGAGGTCTTAACATGCCTTCTCACACTAGCGAACTGATGTAAGAACATAGACTTGAACTCGGCAAACAAGCCTATGCTGTTAGGTGGTAGTTGAGAGAACCACTGCTGAGCTATTTTTGACAAAGTCGTGAGGAAAACCCTGCACTTCACTCCCTCTGTGTATTGGTGGAGCATTGCTCCATTCTCAAACCTCATTATGTGTTCGTATGGGTCTGTGGAGCCATCATATTCCAATGTCAACGTCTTGAAATTCGGAGGTAGCTGATCCTCTCTAATGTCTCTCGAGAAAGGAGACTGGCTGTTATTGGCTTTGATGGGCTTCTTAGGAGATTTCTTAGGCGAAGAGGCTTTCTTCTGAAGGTCTTTTAATTGCTGTTTGAGGGCTGCAATCTCAGCAGCAGCTCCCTCATCCTGAGGTCTCACAACTCGTGCATCGTCCTCTGCAAATTTCATTGCGGTGACAAGTAATCATAATTTCATTAGTAAATAAGTCATTTTAGGAATGTCACTAATATCCTATTTCTCTATTCGTTTACTAACCATTTTCTGATTCAGTTCGAGGGCTCTCATACCCATCGCTCTCATACTGACCTTCCTCCACAGGTTCTCCCTGTCAAGGAAAGGAGGGATATTCAGATCATGAATATTTACTTTTACATTAATATTATTTAAACCATTTCATTGATATCTCATCATCGTCAGGATATTGTAAGGTCCATCAGTACCTTCTTGGCTTTGCCTTTTGCTGTGCTGCCTAACTTTTTACTTTGACCTTCCAGCGGGGCCACGGCTTTAGATACAACCTGTTTCACTATGGCACTGAGCTGATCCATGGATACAGCATAAGTGACACTCTGCTGCACGGGCATTTGAGGTTCATCTCTCGTGATTTCTGAACCTTTGCGGCCTCCCTCCTTCTGAGGGCTGGTCGATTTGGAGGCCCCCTCTTTTTGAGGCGTAGCTATCTTTGGTGGGGCCTCTTTCAGCACATTTTGGTTTTCCTCCTCAGTACGTTCTTCCGAGGAGCTATCATCACGTACCACTCCTTCAGATGGGGATTCTCGGTCTCGGACCGATATACTTTCCATGCTTGGCTCTGCATTTCAAAATTTTCAGCTATCAGTCAAAGGACAGCACTAGGACCATCATTAGGTCTCAAGAGACCGTTTCCAGGTCTACGGTACCCTTCTCGAAGGACCATTATCAGGTCTCAAGGGGGCATTTCAAGGAATTCAGGGAATATGTTGCACCATATCCCCTTTCCGTACACATTCATTCCCAAACTCCGTTGGGTTTGCATGAGAGCTCTGAAGTCTTCATGCCTCTACCCGTTTTGGCCCCTCACATCACGAGGATTTACAGGATTTATTTCTCGATATTATGTATTTTCGAACCATTCTTCCATACAGCGGAAAATTTCACTTATCTTTTATCCCAACAACAGCTTTAAACTATATTATGAAACGAGGATTTTTACGGCAACACAGAAAATAAACAAGTTCAAGAGATTACAGCAAGATTCGCAAGGAGGTTTAAAATATGGCGATTTTATAATCACTCAACTCACTTTTTTTAATCATAACAAAAGCTTTTGCAAATAAAAACGCAAATCGCTTAAAATACTCAGACCCGGTTTCTCGGTACTTTTCTCTTTTCAAGTTTAAGCTCAAATTCAACATTTGTTGAAAGGACACATAAAAAGAGTTTTGGAACGAAATTTCGAAACAAAATTATGCGTTTCCCACAGACGGCGCCAGATGATGCGTCCAAAATTACACATCATGAAAAGATCATAACACATGGGTGAATGACGAAGGATTCTCACCTGCTCAGCAACTCCTCTTCGTTCCAGACAGTCAGAATTGTTGTCACCGGAGAGATCCTAACGTAACTTTGCAAGAAAAGGAGGGTCGGGGAGTCTTCCCGGCGAACCACCTCCGAAGCTTAAGTCAGTGTTCCGAGTCTTTTTTCGAGAGATGAATGTAACAGGAGAAAAAGAAGTCTGAAGAATTGTGTGTTTGTGTGTGTTAGATTTTTTAATATATACCCGTGTTTTCTTGTGAACGAAGTTGTATAGCTACCAGCTCCTTTTACCTTTTACTTTACACGCTCTAATACTCTATTGGCTATGGTATGACTGTACCTTCTGACAGTACCAAATAGACATTAATTAAAGCACTGTGGGTTCGTCATGTATTCACCCAGTAGAGAGCCCTGAGTGAGGGACCTCAGACAGATATCTGACTAGATTTGGATGGGAGACCTACCAACAAGTCTCTGGGGTGAGATTCTTGGGAGAGATCTCAGCTTCTTCACTAGATCAGTTCCTGAGCAAGACATTTATAACGACCATGTAGAATGCTCAGGCCTCCATGAGATCTGGGTGTTTTTTGTCACTATTAGGTCTGTTTATTCGTAATGCCTATTGGGCAGCATCGTTACTGAAGTGTCTTCGTGACTTTGCTGATCAAGAGAGAAGATCTTGCCTTCTGGTCAAGATCTGTAAAATTGATTAGACATAGGTTAAGTGTGTTTACATCGTGACTTCGTGACCTTAGGGTGTTAACTAATCTTTGCCTTAAACCAAGTGATAAAATCAATTAATTGAATATCTTTGCACCAATGAATGAGTAAAGAGTAATTAGGATCATGGATTCGAAACCCAATCCAAACTCTTTTGTTATTTGATATTGTTACTTGTTGAATACAGGTTATTTAGATACTTCGTGACCAAAACCCTTTTGTTGAGCAACATCTGAAGAACAGATTACACCAGGTCCCTTGGGTACGATCTCACTTGCCGTTGACTACTACCTTGTTGGGCAAGAGGTGTTTATAAATATTATTTGTACGAAGTGTGTGACGACAGCGCTCCGTCACATGCAAATCCAAGCAACACATTGAAAAAATCATGCTTTTATGTGTTGTTGGAAGGCCAATACATAATTCAGAAGATACAAAGATATTTGATGGGAAGTTTGGCATATTCCCATTCACATTTCAAGAGCTAGCAGCAAGAAATTCAAAACATAGACTAAAAGGGACCATGCTAACAAAGCTTGTCATGAAAGAGGCCTTTCTTAAACTGATCAGTCAAGATAATCATCATTAGATTACTATGCTATCAGAAAAACCACACATTTTCATCATTTAGCCATCATTGACAAGTTGTCAATGTCAATATGGTGCAGGTTGTTCTAACAATCATAGCAAAGTGACCAAAAGGGATCAGCAAAAACATCATAATTCAGCAGGATAATGCAAAACGACACCTCTCAAATGATGATCCAGAATTTCAAGCTATTTGCACATTCTCATGGATTCAACATCCAATTGGTTTGCCAACCACCAAACTCACCAGACACAAATATCAATGACTTGGGGTTTTTCAGAGCCATTCAGTTACTAAAGAAGATGAAAAGAATGCAAGTACAATTGATGCTTTAATTCAGAATGTGAAGGATGTATTTGTAGAATTTCCCAGCTATAAACTCAATAATGTGTTCTTAACACTACAAGGTTGTTACAAAAAGATAATTAAACTGAAAGGCAACAACAATTACAAGATTCCACACTTGGGTAAGGAACAACTCAGAAGACAGGGCTTACTACCAGACATACTTGACATTGAGGAAGAGGTAGTCAAAGAAGCATATCAATATTTAGAGGTGCATGATTCTGCAGATTAGACAATCCACAACCTGGAATATCTAATTGATGGAATGCAGCAAATAGTGTTGGAGAAATATGAAGTATCAAGGCAGTATTGGGTAGCTTTTTGGTACAGGTTTATAGGAACAAACAGTTGATTGAAGTAGGTTTTTGATTGTTTGGAATGTAAATTGTGATCAAATTCACATATTTTGTAGTCTCAGCCTATAAATGGAATTTTTTGCATCATTCATTGTGTTCTTAATTCTCATTTTTTGCCTCCTAAACTTAGTTGGTAAAAACCAGTGGTGGCATCAAATGTAGTATCAGTTCTATCAGTTTATATCACATAATCATCATCATTTCACAGCATTATCATATCACAGATTCATCATCATTTCACAGCATCATCATATCACAGAATCATCATCAAATTCACATATTTTGTAGTCTCAGCCTATCAATGGAATATTTTGCATCATTGACTATGTTCTCATTTCTCATTTTTTGTCTCCTAAACTTAGTTGGTATCAATCAGTGGTGGCATCAAATGTAGTATCAGTTCTATCAGTTGATATCATTTAACAAATTCTCACAGAATCATCAAATCACATAATCATCATGATATAACAGGGGACATCAATATTCATTACACAGATTCTCCTTCAAAAGGATTCATTTCACAGAAACAGTCATCACAGAATTCCTTATATATAAAGAAAATCAGAATGAGATCATATTTCACACAAGGTATCACCAGTCATCACCATCCATCACAAGATCGAATTCACACAAGGCATCATCAGTCATCACAACAGAATTCACACAAGGCATCACCAGCCATCACAACACCCAAATAAATAAATAAAAATAAGAACAATTGCACCCGAGTCATGTGTGTCTCAACACCCTTGTAAAAACAACATCAACCAATGCTTCATCGAGCTTCCTTTTCCTTCTCGCTTTTGCACACTTAGTCACCAAAAAATAATAGGGATCTGTAGGCTCGATCTCTGATTCCATCACCTCTAAATAGGCCCCCGACGATGGAGTGTCTGGTACCGGATCTTCATCCAATCCATATGGTGGAAGGACACATCTCGGCGCAAAGGATGTTGTTTCTGACACCAAGAAGGAGGGTTCCGGCGCCAAGGATGCTGTTTCCGGCATCGAACCACAGAGATCTACAGATTTTGAAGGCATCGCAGAAATGGAACCACCATCGTCAGGCCGCGCCGCCGTCGTCACCGTCTCGAGCGGTGCATCTCTGACCTCAAAAAACATGAAAGGGGAGACATTATCGGCTGAATTGGCTATTTTTTTCGGCACCAAGCATGAAGGTTCTGTCGACTAAGATTTCCATCGACTGGCGGAATAATCGATTCAGGCACCAAGTCGATGGAAGTCGACTCCGATTCCCACGGGACCAAAAGGATTCATAGATTCGAGCATAAATGGAGAGGTTTCCACAGATTTCATCATGAAATCGATGGATTCGAGTGACAACAAGAATAGATCTAGGTAGTGGATGAGATCTCACAGATCTGGATCGAGAGAAATGGATAGTGAAGAATGGTTTGAGGTGTGGATAGAGTGGATAGAATGAATTAAGGTATGGGGAGCCACTAAAATGGGTCGACAGATGGTGTGGATCGAGAGAAATTGGTAGATGAAATGGATCCAGAGGAATGGATACAGTGAATAGAATAGGCAACCTAAATCTAGTTAATTAGTGATGTTAGGATAGGTTTTATTTTGTTAATTAGATTATGATAGTTAATTAGAGTAGTATTAATTGTGAGAGTGTGGGTCCACAGTGGCAAAGGGTAGTAAATTTAAAAAGTAAGGAGATTATGATGGTAAAAAAAATAGAGTAGGACTTTTATAGAAATACAGTAGAAATGAGTGAAATGGGACATTTATAAAAATATAGAAGAAGTATTTTCTACCAAATACACAAATACAATAATTTATCATACCACCTTCGCATTATTTATCGGCCAAATCACCTCTAAATTACTGAACTTTTAACAAATTTCGGTATAGCAACCGTAAGACCAATTTTGGCGAATTAATTCTCAAACTCTCAATTTGTTTCAATGTGCCACCCACTTAGGGCACCGGCGGCGACAAGGCTGACATGGCTCCCAGAAAATGCCACGCTGGACGGGCTGGCTCGCAGTTAAAACGATGTCATTTTCTATCAAGTTGCAGGTATTATTACCCATAAAACGACGTCGTTTTGGTAGCTTTGACCACCGATTCTCCCTTGCGATAGCCTCCTAGCCGACGGTCATGTAGTCGTAGCTACAGTCGTGACGATCGGAGTACCGGTGATCAGCGCAGAATAGCTCGCCGCACCGACACTTGAAACTGGTCAACCCGACCCTCCGGCGGCAACTAGAGCACCAGTTGACCTCTCTCTTCACCGAAGGAGCTGCCGCCGCACGATCTTCCATCACATCTGTGCTTTATCTCGGGGAGCTTCGGTATCCTCTGCGGAGGAGACCTCGCAGATGAGCTGGATCTGAAGGATTTCTCTTCGAATATGTGGATTTCCGGCTGCGTTACTCTCGACGTCGCTGCGGGAACCGCGACAACGGAGGTGGAAGCCTCCGCCGGTGTGTTGAAGCATTTATGGCACAAATTATTCGCGGCGCCGCATTTGACGCAGAGCATGATGTTCTTAGCTACGACGTGCTTGAACTTTGTCTCTTCTTGCTCTGTTTTCTACGCCATTAACGAGAAATTTGCAACTCGCTTGGGTGTGGGGACGTGGGTTGTTTGCTAATAGGGATGCTACATAGGTGCCAACTGGGTTAAATCTAGCCACGTTTGCAAAATTCCCAATTTGGGGTCACCGGAGAAAAAAATTGCAGCACTTTGAAACAAATTGAGAGTTTGAGAATTAATTCGTCAAAATTGGTCTTAACGGTTGCTATATCAGAATTTGTAAAAAGTTTAGTAATTTAGAAGCGATTTGATCTATGCCTCTAAATTACTGAACTTTTACAATTATCTCTATATTATCTATCTTGATATTATTACTGTACCTACCAAACAATAAGTACAATCTTAGAGGTGCAACCGAATAAACCGAAATTGTTTTATTTATACATTTGAAAGCACAAAAAATCGATAAATAAAGATTTAGTCAATCTATGCAGCCCTAGTTATGTGAAGCTAACCAAAGGATTTACACTAACATTTTCCTTAAGCCAAACGCGGTCTTACATCAGTGAATTTACCGTCTCTGGAGCTGCGGGAAAGAAAAACCCAAAATCAGACATAGAAATTGCAATTTGCACGTGCACAGAATCTCCGCAGATTTATTGCGACCGAAGTAGAAATTTCACAGAAATCTCAGAATTGGGAGCTAATTTACAATGTCGTGGATACGATCGGCGGTGAACAAGGCGGTGGAGGTGGGGAACAAGAACAACCTCACTCGCACGGTAAAAAATTACGCTGATTCCGTCGTCCAACAAGCCGGTCAAGCTGTTGCCGAGGGCGCCAAACTCCTCCAAGACCGAATTGTAAATATTTTCTACCTAAATTGTGTATCATTTCATTTGTGAAATTGATTTATTGCGGTTGTGTTTATTTTTTGCTGGAGCAGAATAGTGAAAATTTTGACTATTATAAAAAATGGTGAGTTTGACTTTTGATAATCAAGGTATTGGGGGGTTTTTGCTTATGACAATGCTGGCAGCAATTTGCAAACTATCAGGTTTCAGTTCTTCGATCGTTTTCTATTTCAATTAGGAAAAATTTATAGTTGAGTTTGTTTTCACTTGTTTGATTGAGGTATTGCGATGGAATATTATTTTGGCGTTCGTTGACCTGATATGTATATCTCTTTTGATAGTTGTGGTGCTTACACTTTACTAGTCTAAAGAAGAAATTTTTGACAAAAATGGAAATATTGTATAATTATTTGTATGGTTCACTAAGATACGACTGTTGCCCATGCATGGAGTTCAAGACAATATTTGAATGTAGAAGGAGTATTTTTTTCTAAAAATTCACTCGACTTTTAATGAAATGGTGCTATGAATTTGAATTGAAAACTATAGATAACTAGATATCTGCTATTGGTGCAAAAGAAAAAAGATATATGTGTGTCGTTGGTTATCTATTTTGATTAGTGGAACATGTTCAGTTTGTATAGTAGTTGTTCACTCCTTTTCCTCAAATGGTAAAGTCTGCAGTTGGTATTGTCAGGGTGGTGGGAATATCAAAAGCTTCAAGCAGACCGTGAAAAGATTGGAAGAGGCTTCTGTTTCATGCAGGGGGCGTGAGAGAGCTGAGTTGATGAGAAGATGGTTAGCTGTTCTAAAAGAAATAAAAAAATATCCTAATATTACTCTTGAAGAAAAAGAAAAGAACAATGAGCAGCATCAACTTCATGAAGAACCTAAGAGCCCAAGAAGACAGTCAATGGTTAGCTCTTGAGCTCTAGAGCCGTAGTAGTTTCATGCTTGTATAATTAAACCAAAATAATATTTTTCTCAAGCTTTCTACTTTTTGAAGTTCATCTTGTTAGTTTCACTTACTTAAGATATGAAAACCAACAAGGTGGAAGCGCTTGTGGGGCCGTGGATCATTTAGGGGTAGGCTTATAGCTCTCAAAATGAAGAGCACCCTTCACTTTTTCTCTTTTCCCTTTTTCTTTCATGCATAGAATTCACAGAAAGATTAATATAAATGCTGCCAGGGGAAGATCATCATTCATGGTTATGTCTGTGATACTTACCATTTACTTACTATATACAAAAAGTAGACATCTTAGACATGCTGAGCAAGGGACAATCCACATGCCCTCTTGTAACATTCTTACAGACTCAAAATCTGCCCATTGGGTCAATTCAGGGTTCACATGACTTATCTCGATGGCATTGCATATCGATCAGAATGGAGTTGTGTGCCTAGCTTTTATCTCACCTCCTACTAAAATTAGAAGTGTTGCTTCAGAAAATTGTCTAATGAAAATTATATCCATCTTCCTTTATTCATTCATTAATTCACTAAGTTTGTCTGCTAATTTTCTTCTGAAGTCACTCATCATGGATCAAATTTCTGATGTCTCTTATTCTGTCAAATGGACAGGTTTTATACTATGATCCAGATATGGGTGGTGAACCATTTACCTTCTTTGATGTATTTCTTTACAGTCAGGCTTTAGAGGGCATATCCATATGTATGGTAAGTAATAGGACAATCTTAATTATCCCAACTCTTTGACATTAGGTTTATATGTAGTTCATAATCTTCTTATAATGGTTTTGATAATTGATACAAACTTAAAGTTTTCTACCTATAACATAGAGCATAAGCTGGCAATCTTTCTCATTTTTAGGAGGAAGAGTAATGCTCAGTTTACATTTTGTTGTCAAAGGTGGCTGTTTAAAATATAGGTAGACAATTACTTCTATGGTGTGTTTTAGTGTTTATGCCTGAAGAGTATATATTAACTGGCAACCGTGTATTTTCTGTTTTTTATAAGAGAAACCTTACAGTTGATTCTAATATCAACCATACTATATTGGTTGAAAACTATGTATTTTTCTGGATTTTACGACTTGTCTTGTCTTCTGTTTGGTTTGATTAGATTCTCGAACCACCAAGTGAAGATGAAGTTTCTTTGCTGCTTGAATTATTTGGGTGAGTTTCTCCATTATGCTAGTTAATGTGAATTTTAGAGTCTTTGTTCAGAAAAGAGAGCTTTGCTGCTGCTCTCTTATTGGAGCTTATCAGCCAAATGAAAACTATACTTGGATCTTTCTATAATAATTGTGCACCTGCAGACTCTGTCTGACAGGCGGAAAAGAAGTTCATTATGCAATTGTGAGCAGCATTCAGGATCTTGCAAAAGCCTTTTCGAGCTACCAAGATGAAGTACTGGTACTAGTCGATACCCTAATTTTCGTCCTATCATAAAAAACCAAAGCACAAGATTGGAAGAAAATTTGGGCTAATGTACTGATGTTATGTGGGCATAAAAGAAACTGAAGCACAACATTGGAAGGCAATTTGGCTAGTACAGTGCTGTTAGAATATCTTCTTTCGTACTGCAAATGCATTTTATACCTCACAAAAAAGGCACCACTTAAAATACCTTTTATTTTAGTGCTTAAAAGATGAGTTGAAGAAGAAACTCTCATGCCTTGATATTAAATCCAGTATCTGATATATAAGCCTCTAAAGTATCTAAACATTGTTGTTTGGGTAGGTGAAGAGAGAAGAGTTGCTTCAATTTGCTGAAGGAGCCATAACAGGGTTGAAAATCAATGCTGATATTCAAAGGTTTCATGGAATGCCCAATTTCATAACTTCCTTTTGTTACTGGCACTTTTTCTCCTAGATGGAATGTTTGATAATTTAAAGTTAAGCAACTAATATGCATCACATATATTAATCTGTGACATTTTTTCTTTGAAGAGCATATTTCTGGCTGTGCGTGAGTTCAGTATTCTGTTTTTTTGAGGTTTTGTGCAAATATACGAGTTTTTGGATGTCAACTAGTATTTCTTAAGTGGAAAGATGGTTCCATGTGTAGATGATACTGTTTGGTTCTTTATGCGATCTTGAGTTGAATGCAACTGGTTATGATTTGTCCAACCATGACTTGTACTTACCTTTCTAACTCCAAGATTGTACCCATGGTTAATTGATTAAAATATGAGAGATATGATCTGCTAGTCTCAAACCTTAATTTCACATGCTGCACTTGGCACCAGCCACCTAGTCTGGCAACGGTCTATGACTATATGCAGTATACCTTCAAGCTCTTAAATATAAAATAAGTGGCTTTCTTCACTTACCCCTGCAGAGAGCAGAAAACTTTTGTTAGTAGTGTACACAAGAGCTTAGGAGCAAATAAGATCTCATTTTTTAAATGGTTGCCAAATACTTTGAAAAAGCTTTTAACCTCTAAGAGCTTAGAAGCTCAGACAAACACCCTCTTAGCTTGAGCAGCATATAAAGCCTTTATAAATGCTTAGGTGCACTTGTTTGAACTTTTCAATTCTTATAGGGTAAATTCTAATTTGAGGGTTCAATGTAGCAGAATGAGTTTCTCGTTGTCTTTTTGGTTTTTGTTTCTTTGTTGCCCTATGATTTATGCCTATAAACAGGATTGATGCTGAAGTCTCCACATTAAAGAAACAACTTGAATCAAGAGCATCTCAGAACCATGATGGGGACAGCCATGAAACAAACATTAAGCAGAGTGCTTCATCAACAATAGAGGTGAACATTTATCGGCTCATTCTTTCAATTAAATTTTCATAGTTTTGTAGGGAGGACCTGGTAAAATCTCAAGGCAAACGTTTTTAAGGTGAAAAGTTGTCAAGTGGATGGTTATGTTGCACATTTTATTGCTTCCAGTACTTGTATCTCCCCTTTATTATATTTTTAGGTCCGCAGAACTGTCAATTTCTTTAAGGTGAATTAGTAAATCTTCCAATCAGTGAAAGCATTACTGTTAATTAAAGCTAGTGAAAAGTTTATGCTTCAAGTTGGGTGATCAAGTCAGGATAATGATATGATTTTGTGTGGTATTCATATCTAGGTTTATACGAAATTACTTCTGGGGAAGCAAGCTCGTTGTATTCCCCTGTCTATTCATTCATGCATTTATTGAAGAAACTTTTCTGAGTCATTATCTATGTATATGGAACATAACTTCTGTTGCTTCAAAAACTCCAAAAAAAAAAAAAAAAAAAAGATATGTTCCTACACATTTCCATGTTATCAGCAAAAAATTCTCAATTCCATTTCCATGGAAAATTTATAGCTGCCAAGTGTGGTTTGCGTGTATCCTTTATTTTTTATTTTTTCATTATACCTGTACCAGATAGATACCTATCATGTGACTTTAAAGTACACTGCTAATCTGACATGTTTTTGTTCCTCCATTAGGCTCTTAAGGAGGCACTTGCGCACATCAGAGCGTGTTCCAGAATGGAAGCGCTTCTACTGAAAAAGAAAGCTATTAAATGTGGAGACACATCTGAAGTTCACTCTCATAAGGTACTTACATGTATCTTCTGGTTTTTATTATTCCGTTCGTCCACGAAAAATTTGCCACAATTTTCTTTTCGGTCCATCCACCAAAAATTTGCCACATCTTTTTATAGTAATAGATCCCACACAACTCACTGACTTATTAACCTCAGATACTCTATTGTTTTCAAAAAATATCATTGTTGAACCCACCACTCACTCCATTAATCAATTTAAAACTGACTCTTACTCCACTCACAACACTACCCACCATTCTATTAAAACCCGTGCCATCCACAATGTGACAATTTTTTGTTGATGAGGGAGTATTATGGTTTTGTTAAAACCTCTTTTTATCTCATGATGGTGTCAATCTTCATTTCCAATTATGGGAAAAGTCTTTTCAGCCGCTATTTTCTCTTTTACTATTTTTTGTGCCTTCCCTTCGTATTATATGAATAGATTTTATTAATGTCTGTTGCTTCTAGTGGGAACTTATTGTTCAATGTATGCAACTTCTAAGAACTGAGTGGAACCTCGTGGAGAAGTACTAAAATATTCTAAGAAACTATTGTTGGCTCAACAGTCTGCTTCAACTTTTCTAAGAAACTATTAATGGCTGAGAATTCTAGATATCTGAAATTTGTGTTTAAGAATGTCAGGTTGATAAGTTAAAGGTATTGTTGGAATCCCTAGCAAGCTCCTCTTCAAAAGCTGAGAAGCGCATTTCCGACTACAGGTATAGATGTTAGAAGTGCTTGCTCCACTCGAATTTCGGTCAACTCACTGCTTACAATCTATGCTTGATTACCTACTGTTATGCCAGTCCTCTGTTCTGTCTGTATTGGTGTTATGCTATTTTGAATTTGCTTGCTTTATTTATTGTACAGACTCTGTTATGCGCAAAACTGTTTTCGCCTATGTATGCTGTTATGTTATCTCAATTTGAACCTGTTTTGCTATAATTATCAGTTTTAGTTGTAGGGTTTATTCTCAATGTGAATTTCTCTTTCCTTTTCCTATTTTTCGCTGTTTCTATTCTGTGTGAGTTTTATCTTTGTTGCATGCCCCATAGTTATGTTTTTTTAAGGGGGAGTGGTGGGGGGTGTTGTTAAGGAAGATACAATTTTTCATGAAAAACATCCTCATGGACACTACAAAGCAATCAACACGAACATAAACCAGCAGGGAAATATGCTTGTAGGTGAATGTAGTTTGCACTAGGTGAAGTATCTTTCTGTATATGTTTGTTGAGGAAGTTGTTTTGTTTGTGCTGTGCTGTAATTTACTTATATCCAAGTTTCTCTCTGATTTATGAGTCCTTGGTGGTTTTACAGTCACCTTTATTGCATGTTTCACACTACTATATTCTTTGACAGGCTTCAGAAAGAAGATGCATTGAAGTTCCGGGTGGGCAAAGTCAGTGAAGTTAGTGAAATTGAAAAGGTATAGGAAGTGGAGAAATGAGTAGTGTAAATTTCTCGTGCTTATGTAAACTTGGAAACAATTTGGATGGAACCCAATATAACACTAAATGAAACTTAAGAGAATGAAACAACTTGAGATTCTAAAGAAGTAACATAACTAAAAAAGGCTGTATTCATTAATACAGTATTTATTCTTCTGCATCGAGATGCATATCTGATGCTTCTGCAAAAAGCTTCTGAATATTAAAACCCACTATCAATTTATTAAGATAAGATGATAGTATAGAAGAACTGAAAAATGTAAACATGCACAAGCTCAATAACTGACGAAAAGTATTAAGAAGATCATATAAATTTAAGCCTGTATTTGAAGAATCGTGTAAGAAATTTTCTAACTAAAGATGCCACATCCTGATAGTAAAATAGCGAAATGAAAATGTGTCTCAGAAGGTAATTCCAAACAATATTGGAGATTCTTGAATTTTCTGTACTCTAAAATCAAGTTATGAGTTTCTAGAAGTCCGTCTTTCTGTAGTTTTAAGTTTTTTGTGTTGAAAAGAATGGGGTGAAGTTTATCATCGTATGGTTGGTTGACAATCAGATAAATTTTTATATCATGTCTTGATTAGTTCTGTGATTTGTTCCCCAATTCATTTCAGGAACTAGCAGCTGAGATATCTGATCTTGAGAAACAGAGGGATGAACTTGAAGCTCAATTGAAAAAGGTGCGACAATGTTCGTGTGCAATAAATAACAAAGAAATGAGATAATCACTTATTACTAGTGTTCCATAGTCTACTGTGGCAGTCCCTTTCTCATTGAGTGTGTGTGCGACTGTGCGTATCTTTCTCGTGGGTGGTGTTTGCAACCCGTAAGCTCATGGCTTGAAGGTGAACGAGAGTTTTAATCCATGGTTGTTGTAGTCCTCCTGGGTCTGATGAATTTTTGAACATCGATTATGATTATGTATGTAGTGGTCCAAAGGGCCATGATGCTGAAATGGATTAGATAGAGATTAGAATCCCATTTAGGAACTTGCACAGAACCATGTCCTAGATTCTGGTCTTCTCCATAACCCTCTCTGTCTCTGTCTCTGTCTCTGTCTCTGTCTCTCTCTCAAATTTTGAATCGTTTGCATCAGCGGCTCTAAACTGTGTAATATCATATTTTCATCCTCCAATCGACATTCTCTCCTTCACTCTGTTCTGTTTTCCAAGTTTATCACATATTTCTGAAGGCTAATTAAATTTCCAAATCAGATTTATAACTTTTTTAATAAATGTTTAATGAAACTTAATCTTTCCCTCAGTTGTTTGATAAGAATCTTACAAAAACTCAAAATTCCATTTGGTCTCAAGATCCTAGAGGATTGTTTCCAATCTTCTTCCTATGAGTACCACTAGTTTACGTTTATCGTATGTACTTTAAAATTTGTAAGCTAAGCATTCTGCTGAAATAGGTTAATATTTCCTTATCTGCTGTGCGAGCTCGTCTTCACAATGTAACAGAAGAGAGGGATCAATTTTTCGATGCTAATGATCAAATTGTCGCCCATGTGAAAACCAAGGTATGCTATACCTTTCCCTTAAAAGGAAACTTTGTTCCATTTACTATTAAATCACATGGATTAATACTGTCATTTAGATTACTTAAGGTCGCCTTATGCTTTTTTGATTTTTTCATATAACATCACCTTACATCTTTGTAGGAGGATGAACTAGCAAAATCTGTTCTGTCTTGTCGAACAGAATCAGATATACTTAGTACGTGGATCAATTTTTTGGAAGATACTTGGTCACTTCAGTGTTCATATGTGGAGGCTAAGGAGAAAGAGACCAAGTATGTGCATCAATTCAATTATGTGATACTCTGCATTTTCTTATATATGAACTTCATAAAGCTTGTATGGAAGCACTCTCTGAATGGAATTTTAGATGAATTTCATTTAAGAAAATATCGTGTTTGATAGTCAGCTTCTAATGGACTTCTACAAATAAATCGCCTTTTAAATAACTGCAAATTTGTGCTTTTGAATTTTATTTTTTTTGGTACATATACTCGATGTCTATGTTAGGCGCAGCATTTCTACTAAATACTTGGCATACTTATATCTACTGCTTAAAAAGTCTATATTTAAAGCCCATACCAAGAGTGGGCTTACTTTCTTATTGCGTGCACATTTTATCTGAGGATATATAGACACTAATTTTGCATTTGCATTTGGAAGTGCTGAAATCGAGCGACATGAAGATTACTTCACAAATTTGGTGAAGCAACTACTCTCTTCTTATGAGGTGCTTATTTTTTTTTTTTATTCATTTATTTATTTTTCATTTCAATGTCATGCCAGATCTCCTTTCTAATATTTCTTATGTTCGTAAACAATATATCCATCTTCTTCCATCTCATTTTGATTCAGAAAGAGTTGACACCACCTATTGATCGCATCGGAAAGTACGTAGAGAACTTAAAGAGCCTGGGCGATGGGTATTTCTCTCAAATTATATTTGCGAAAGATCGTAATTTTCATAGTTTGGCTAGAAGCCTAATGTTTCTGAAACTGCTGACAGGTCTGCACCGACTGCTGGAGCAGAAACTGATTCTCAATTGATAAACCCCCGGAGAAATCTTGAGGAGGAATACCTGGATTATGAAGCTAAGGTAAACAATCATTGATTCATTTCCGGTACATGATTCAGCAATTTTATCATCCAGATGATGCCTTTAAGTTGCTTCAGTGTTCAAATTGGCAATCTATAGGAGCTTCCTTGATCTATAGTCAACATTTCACTTCGTTTCCTTTTCTCCTAGAAATAACTCATCGAAATATTATGTTTAGAAGAGTCAGAGATATGTGACACCAGTAGTCTTTGGTGGTCGAGTCATCAAACTCTTCAAAAAAATAAATAAATAATAAATAAAATTAAACGGTTTATTTTCCGCGACAACTTGCAGATTATAACTACTTTCAGCGTAGTGGACAACATGAGAGAGCAGTTCTATGCCCTACAAGAAAAGTTATCCAGGTCTGACTGCTAATCAAATTTAACCACTCCTGTCCTTCGCCATATAGTACTTTGCAAAGATTCCATGTTAAATATACTTCCAATATTTACAAATTTTAGTAAAGAGGATCAGAAGGTTAAAGAGCTATTTGACAAGATGGAGAAGCTAAGGCACGAATTTGAATCCATCGAGAGACCTACTCTTGAAATTGAGAATCCCACTAAAGACGATGAATCTCCTAGTGAAAGCGTTGCAAGCTCCTTTACGGAGCAAGCCGAAAAAGAGGTTAGTTCTAGGAAGGTCGACGAGCCTCAACGACCCTCACCTAAGTCAGAGCAGATACTGGACCCTGAAGCAGAGTTAGCAAAACTGGAGTCTGAATTCGGAAAGGTAAATCAGGATTACTCTACGGAGGAGATTGGTGAGTGGGAATTTGATGAACTTGAGAGGGAGTTGAAATCTGGCTATTCATCAAAAAAATAGGTTTATACTTTCTGTGATCCAATTTGCCTGTTGTAGAATTTGGATTTCTGATTCTGAGCTCCATATGTTTTGTTCTTGGAGTTCATTCATGGTCATAAATTTGTTTATTTTTGTGTACATTGTCCAATATTTTATATTTGTGCTGTCCATGCCATAAACATCTGTAAAAGTAAATTCCAACGGATGAAGCTGACTTTTAATGTATGTACTTGTATGAAGTGAAATTAGAAATGTGAATGTTAGCCTCTTTATCATGGGACGGTTACAAGTTGGGTTGATATATAATTATGTTATTTCCTAATCTCGAGACAGCAGAATAGCTATGCATGTACTTCTATCCCAGAACGTGTGTCCTATTCGGAAGCAAAAAAAAATCCCGTGTTTGAAAATGTGCCATATTTTGGAGTTCTATAAAAAATGATGATAAACTTCTCATATTTTCCATATCGGTACAAATTCTTCCATTTTTAAGTTTTTCATAATAATTTGGGATAAAATTTTCTGTTTTTTTGATATATGACTTTTGACGATAGATAATATTATTGAGAATGAAGGGAGTATATTATGCTTGTTGCAAATGACTTCTCCAAAGACTTGATTAAGATATTATTTGCTCGGATTTTTTAAGTGCATTATAATTTTTTGTACTTACGGCACATTATGCCCCTTATCAGAATGTCCGTCGTCTGTCTACAATGAAATATTTTCAATATAAAAATTGATACTTAATTGCATTATATTCCTACCTCGATATTTGTTTATGCATAAATGAAACTGAAAATACTATCGGAGGTTGAGTAGGTTTAAGTCACAAATCACGCCATCACGGAGCAATCGTGTTCTTACTTGTGACTTGGGATACGAGTTAATGAGGGGTGCAACTTTGCAAGGTTTCATCAGCAAAAAATCTTTAATAATGCAATATTTATATTTGGGTAAATAGAAATTAATAAAGAAGTATAAGTAGCATCAATTAATATCACCTAAAATAAAATGATGCTGCGTAATCAGAAAATGAATTTATCTCAAGTGCCAGAAAGTTGTAAAATACGCCCACAGGTTTGGAATTTGGATTAGCCACATATGGAGCTTCGTTCAACACTATTTCGTAGAGCAATTATACGTGTTAAAAATGGTATATAAATTTACGAATAATTATGTATGTATGACAATGTTCGATTAATTAGGAAAAGTCGGATGCCCGCGTGCGCTGGAGATATTCCGTCAACTTGCTAACCTCATATAAACTCCACTGATTAGTGCATTACCAAGGGTGTTTTAGTCTTTTAGACAATTCATGTTTCTTGATCCGCAAATAATGATTTTTCTCAATTATATATATTCGCGGATATCTCTCACTCCCAACCAGTCATTACCACCACTATACCAAAAGCATATTCTTCTAGTGCAATTTCTTGTCATCTCCGATATCGAAAATGGGCAGAAAGTTCTTCGTCGGCGGCAACTGGAAATGCGTGAGTATTCGATTATCATAGAATATGATTGTTTGATTCATTCATTATAGATTTCTTTCGTTTTAGCCAATTGCGTTTCCGATCTACTGTTAGTTTAGTTGTTTAGCAGATTTAACGTTGTTCTGTGTAGCACACCTACCGATTAATGTTTTTCCGGTGGATCTCGATGCTTACGGATTTTAAACAGTGATTTCAGTAGCAATAGTCGGTTATTTATGACGTGATCGCTGATGAGAATTTATCGTTTTTGGCTGAGAGTGTACTGTTTCCAAGGGGTTGGAGCCTTGGAAGTTGATAGTATAGATGTTATTTGTTCGGATCTGAACTGATTTTTTCCTTAGTCGTTGTTTCTGAGATCCATCGAAATGAGATCAACTCACTGATTCTTCAGTAAGGTTTTCAGTGAATATTCATGAAGAGCTGGTAGATTTGGTCTAGTGATCTAGTTTTGCCATATGAAAACAGAATACGTCTAATCTGAACTACAACTTCCTCATGGTTCGTGCGGCATATTCTATGTAATCACTTTTGAGATTTTTTTTTTTTTTGTTGCGTTTAATTTAGCACGCGCCTAGTGCATCAAGTGAATGAATAATATTACGTAATGTTTTTTTTTTATTCTTTTTTTTGGAATGATTGCTTGAATCTCAGTTATTTGTACTTTCATTTCAACTGCACTTGTTAAGGGGTTTCGATTTCTTTTTGTAGAATGGTTCTACTGAGGAAGTGAAGAAGATTGTGGCAACACTCAATGCTGCTCAAGTCCCAACCCAAGATGTTGTTGGTGAGGATATATTTTCGATTAATCTGATATGTTATAGCTTTTAGTTGGTGAATTTGTTAATGGTCAAGGAAATATGAAATGATCACTGTCAATTCACTGATTTCTTGCCTAAAATTATCATATATGAATTTGTGCTTAAAATCATTCTCTGTATGCATTAGAATAAGCTGCCTGCTTGTCTTGTTTTGATGACAAAGACCATTAACAATGCTTCTTTTTATGTCTAATTGTTTTGATATCTTCCTTCAGCCAAAGGCATTTCTGTTAAGGCATTTCTATTTAAAAAATACCATATGGCTTAAATACAAATCCTTCTGAATGATAGTGTTGTGACTGAAGTCCATCTTAATATGCTTGAGTTGTACTGCCATCTCTCAATGACGAAAAACATTCTGAAACTTATAAAGAATCACATTTATAACAGTTGCTTCCAGTTCTTTATATGACCTTAGCTTATATGATTTAGCCTGTGATCTACTGATCTTTATACTGAAAGACATGGAAGATAATTGTATTTTAAATTGATAAACTGCTATTTACATGATATTTTATGGCTGTGGGGAGTGTTATGGAGAACTTAGTATCAAAATTGCCTCTTCAATTTAGGGAATTATGTTCAATTTCTGGAAATGTTTTTATGTGTTTGCGGTGTTGGTTTCTTTTTCTTTTTCTTTTCCCCCTGTCACCTAAATTTTTGGTTACATTGGCCCTTTCCTGCAGAGGTGGTTGTCAGTCCTCCATATGTGTTTCTTCCCTTGGTAAAAGAGTCTCTGCGACCTGATTTCCATGTTGCAGCTCAAAATTGTTGGGTTAAGAAAGGTGGTGCTTACACCGGTGAGGTTAGGTAATCATATCTTCCAATTTTTGTTGCTTCATTTCTTATATGGAGTTCGGTGCGTATAATGTCATGGTCCCACAAAACTTTTGCTCGGTAGTTTTAAATTGAGCATAGATTCCTAATTTTTCTCTACCCCAATAGTATTCTGTTCCAGGGTGTGTACTCCATTTACTTTTCTCTAGTTCTTGGGAACACAATGGAACACATTCTGATTAAGAAGTCAGAAGAAGAAAGAGAACAAAGAAGAGAAAAAAAAGAAGATAACAGACTTTACATTGGCTTATATATGAAACATTTATAGTAAATAGGATCCTTCGTTTAGGATGTAATTTCTTAATACAATGTACAAAAATAGTCTTGGAAAAAATTTAACACTAATGATTCCAATATTAATCATTCATGAGCCATGTGCTATATTAGTGCCTTTCTCCTCAGGCCTTAAGAAAACCAATAAAAGACGCATACTATGTTCCATTTCGCATACGACGACACAGAACTTAGCATGTTCTGGATAATTATTACTCTATTACTTAATAGTCTTTCAATTCGGCAGTTGGAGTCCTTTATTTCACATAAACGCTTGCTAAGATCCATGATTCTGTCGAATCTGTCCTAATATAAAGCTAACAAGTTTTTACATATCCAAATTTACTGTGCCTGTGGCTGAGATTGGGAGTATCAACATCTTAAGTTAACTTCTTATTTGTAGTGCTGAGATGCTCGTAGACCTGAGCATACCTTGGGTAATTCTTGGTCACTCTGAGAGGAGAGCTTTGTTGAATGAATCAAATGAGGTAATTTTTCCGATGAGATTTCGTAAAATGTGCTTATATTGGATTTTTCCCACATCATTTTATCTTGTTATTTACTTTAATTTCAGTTTGTTGGAGATAAAGTTGCATATGCGCTTTCGAAAGGTTTGAAGGTCATTGCCTGTATTGGTGAGACACTTGAACAGAGAGAAGCAGGAACAACTGTGGATGTTGTGGCTGCACAGACTAAAGCCATTGCAGGTATTGAAACTATCCAAAATGTTCCCTTGTGTGAGGGTTCATTTCTGGGGACTTGATAATACAATTTTTTTCCTTATCAGCTTTTATTGGGAATTGACATGTAGTATAACATTAAATCAGATCATCAAACAAGAAAATGGTACACTTGCAATTGTATTCATAGCTCAATTTTCCTTGAAATTATATTTAACCCTCATACTTGTTGAAGTCCATCCACTCAGAAAATGTTCCTTGTAAAAAGTATAATGTCACTATAGTTCATCCATGAAAAAAGGAAAGAAACTTTTGACGGAAATTATTGTGAGGGCTTCTAGTATATGTAACTGCTAGCTAGCTCCCTAGTCTCCCTGTCCCATTGAAAATTGCATTGTTAATTTCAGATGATTTAGTTTGGCTCAACCTATATTAGGTGATGTTCCTATTCTTCTTTCATAGATCAATAGTCTGATTGTTTATCAAAAAGAAAAAAGCAGAAAAATTGCTAAAGTAGATTTGGTTGTTCTCATACCTTTCAGTGACTCCTCCCCTGCTAAATTAACTGCACTTTTACATTACAGAAAAGATTTCTGATTGGACAAATGTTGTCTTGGCTTATGAACCTGTGTGGGCTATTGGAACTGGAAAGGTTGCGAGTCCTGCTCAGGCTCAAGAAGTAAGTCCTTCACAATCATGGTACTGGTATCCATTTATAGATGTGCAAATGACAAGAAGACGTCTATTGCAGCAACTGGTTGCAAGTCTAATGGCAACATATCGTCTTGTAGGTACATTTTGAGTTGAGGAAATGGCTAAAAACAAATGTGAACGCTGAAGTTGCTGCTTCAACTAGGATCATCTATGGAGGTAACGACAATCAATCAACATTTAGCCAAATTCTGCAGTGCATTCATAGTTCCATCTAAAAGAGATAGCTTTTAGTTCTAATAATTTTCCACAAGTGGTTCTTGCTAGGCTCTGATCTGTATGTTTTAAGTTTTCTGTGTGAGGTCTGGTTACGACACTCATGAGTCTGCATAAACTTTTTTTGCTTGGTCGTGTTATTCGCTATATTGATTATATGATATTGTTGTGCAGGATCTGTGAATGGTGGCAACTGCAAGGAATTGGCTTCACAGCCTGATCTTGATGGTTTTCTTGTTGGTGGCGCTTCTCTGAAGGTAATTGCCACTGTAAATGTACATATAAAGTTGATGGACAATTGTACAGATGTTCTGACTTGCATTTTTTGTCTGCAGCCGGAGTTCATTGACATCATCAAGTCAGCTGAAACAAAGAAGAACGCTTGAGTTTTAAGTTGTCATGCACAGTCAATTTTTGAAGCCTTTGATAGGGGAGATGTAATAACTATTACCTCGTTTGTCCAAGACTGTTGTGCAATTCTACTTATTTGCGGCCCCTTGAACAAAGTTGCCTTCAGTGTACTGAATTTTAATAAATATGGCAACTAGCAGCATTTCAATCTACTTACTATTAAATCATCAGTTTTATGAAGTACTTGTGCTTTAATCCTTGTTGGTATCATTTTCGCTAAACATGTTGAAGATTTGCAGGACCGATGTTACACATGAAGAAGTAAGAACATGGTTATAGCCATGAGAGCTATACAAGTAGTACGTACTTTGATTTATGCCTGTGTGTTTAGATATATGTGAAGTCGAAAGCTAATAATCGATATAAACTTGTTTGTTAATGTTGCTCAAGTGTTATAAATTTAGGCACAATTATATTGATCGTGACAAAAATACGATTGTGTGCATTTGGTGTTTCAAAGCATTAGATGGATCTGCAATGCTTGGAGACACTGACTTCTCTAATTCCACTTTCAGCACTAGAGACAGCTTAGAGAAACCTGTCTCTGTAACCCAATTGTCTCTAACTTTAATATTATAAAATTAAATTTTTTTATTAAATTAATTTAGAAAATTACATTAATTCAAATAAAATAAAATAAAATAATACATTAATTGAAATAAAAAAAAAATTATATTAAGAAGATATCATCTACGTGTGCACGTACGGCTCGTTGCACGTTGGCCATCATCTCGAGGACCTCGTCGTCGATGCAGTGAGATTCATATTCCACAGAGGGAATTGAAGTGGACGATGAAGAAGACATCTTTGAAATATAAATTTGAGAGAGGCAATGAGAAATGAATTTGTTGTGGGATGAAATGAGGGAAGAAATGGGTATTTATAGTGTAAAATTTGAATTAAAAAAAAAAAAACGGCAATTAGTCGTTGCCGCCACTGGGCCAGGACTCTAGTTCGGGGGGGGGGGGGAAATTATTTTTCAAAAAATTAAAATTAAAATATAATTTTTTAACATGGTTACAATGCCATTTAAATTTCACAAGTCATAGCCAAAGTAAATATGAGAAATTTTTCAGTTATACCCCCTCAACTATTTTAAACTATTATTGAAATAAATAGCTAAAATTTATAAATTTGAAAATGAAACGACGACATTATTTCATTTGGCTAAACAATATATGTCGTTTTTACACTATAATCACATATATTTAGTAAGAAATGTCTTTTTGAATAATAATCATATCAGTTAAAAACAAGTTATAATAAGAAAATTAAACATAAATAAAATTAATTTAAAAGATTCAGAATCTTTTATCAAAATTTCAATATAAAAGATAGTATGAATTCTTTTGAACCTCTATATTTTGCACAAATAGATATATACTTCCGTCCGTTTCAACTTGTCCCATTTGGGATCGGCACGGAGATTAAGAAAAAGAGTGTTAATGAGTTAATGGTGTGATTAGTGTAATGAATAAAGTGATATAAAGTAGTGTTGAAGTGACATAAAGTGATATAAAGTGATGCTGAAGTGATATAACGGCACAGAGATTAAGAAAAAGAGTGTTAATGAGTTAATGATGTGATTAGTGTAATGAATAAAGTGATATAAAGTAGTGTTGAAGTGACATAAAGTGATATAAAGTGGTGCTGAAGTGATATAAAATGAATAAAGTGATTTCTTAATTATTTCCTTAAAAGGAAATGGAACAAGTTGAAACGGACACTCGAAATAGCAAAATGGGACAAGTTAAAACGGACAGAGGTAGTATATCTATTCATAAGAGTGCGTTTGGTAGGGGTTATAAACTCTTACTATATTATTTATATGGATCTAGCAGCTGTTTGGTAGCCTAAACTAATAATATCTAAAGCCCGGTGTAAAGCTGAGCCCGTTGCTATTTTCACAATTACTTCCAGTTAAATAATACCACCTCACCCCATATTATTTTAGCTGACTTGAACAGGTACACTTATAACTCTTGATTCTTCCAATACTACCCTTCCAATCTGCACATCGATTTTCTCTTCTCTTCTCCATCTCCCTCTTCTCTTCTCCATTTTGCTCGATTCCAGCCGATTCCGACGCCGATTCCGCTCGATTTCCGACGCCGATTCCGCTTGATTTCCGCCGCCGATTCCGCTCGATTCCAGCCGATTCTGACACCGGTTCTAGCCGCCGATTTCAGGTAATTCTTCTCCATTATCCCTTTCTTCATAATCTTCACAGGCCGATTGTCGTTCTCCCCCTTTTCTGAATGCTTCATTTTCATTATTTAGGGTTCCTGGAGATCCACATTCTGAAATCTGAGGGCGCAATTTTCCCAAATAATCAACCTCTCTTTTCGTGAATCAGTGTGTCTGTCACCCTCTACTACTACTTCCTTCCAAATCGACAGGTAATTGTGTGAGAATTTTGGTCAATTCGCTCCCAATTACTTGGTGTCCAACACAACCTCCGAATTTCGGTGAATTTACGTCGTTCCCATTTAATTTCTTCCTCAAATTTTGGTGAATCTGTGTGACAATTGATTTATGAATTTGCAAGGTTCCCAATTAATTTGCGTGAGATTTTGGTGAATTTGTGTGTGAATTTTGGTCAATATGTGTGGCCGTGTGTTAATTTTACTGAGAATTAACAAAAATTTCGTTGTGTATACTTCCTCTTTCGGTGAATGATGATGAAAATGGTTTAATTTACTGTGAGTCCAAATTTGTGCGATGATTATGTTGATGCAAAGATAATGGGGCCAGATTTGAGGCTTCCTTTTACCTAAACCCGCTACCAACCAGGACATTTGTTTTTGGTAAAGTTTTAGTTTGTTTTGTTTAGATGGTATTATGGTAGGGAATTTGTAATAATATGCATATAAATTCCTTAAATTCGTAAGCTGCACGGCTTATGATTAAAAGATAAGTAGCCATCAACTTTATTGTTTAACTTGTTTAATCAAGTATGATACAACAATTTGCTTCTTAGTCATGTTTAAAATAACTTAAGTCAGTAGTATTTCCCAAGTTGGCCATCATGTTGCTGCCATTTCTATTCACGATGGTCATGTAGATGGTTTTGGAAGTTAAATTTGAGGCTTACTAATATTTCTACCTATGCCGCGTTTAAGCTCCTAACTTTTGTATCTAATTTAGTCAACGTATTTTGGCTCATTTGATAATATTTATGCAGCAACACAACCTCGCAAAAGCATACTATCATCATGGAGAGCCTGAGTTTTACCATCTAGCACTAATATTCGGGGATGATGTGGTTAAGGATGAGAATCAACATCCAGTGATAAACATAAGCAACAACAACATGGTGGTTGAGGAGAATTCAGAAGAAGTTACATCCCCAATCCTAAGTGTGGATGAGAAACACCGTCGAAGGCTCCATGACGAGGGCTCTATAGTTGTCGACCCTTACTCCCTCTTTCATTTTGCTGAGCCTCGAAACTTTCCATTCCGGAATACATTCCCACCTCCGCCAAAGGACTGGGATGATGCCGGCAGCTCATGTGCGTCATCGGATCCTTATGGGTGGTCCACGAATCCATTCATGTAAATGCCTAACATGAGTTCGACATGGATCTTCTCTATCTAGTCTATATGTAGTTGTATTTGGGGATGTGTTTTTGTTTTGTCTCTTTATTTCTTCCATTTTGTCCAGTGATGTTGTTGTGTATTAAAACTTTGTACTTTCTCATTTAATGAAATTTTGTTGTTGTGTGTGTGGAATTATGGATTTAAGTGTTGGTAGTATTGGTCTGTGTTGTCTGCAAGAAGTTATTTGTTGGAAATCTTATTCATCATCTACGATGGGGAAATCTAATTGTACGTAATCTACATATGATGGGCTTTTGGGTAATTCCTAAGGTAGGATAGGGATAAAATGGAAATAGCACAAGTTAATATTGATTTTAACATGTTTTACCAAACAACAATAGTATATGATAAAAAGAGTTTTTATATTTTCTACCAAACACACAAATGTAATAATCTATCATATCACATTTGTATTATTTATCTTTATATTATTTATGTCAATATTATTACTATACCTAACCAAACAAGCACAAAGATCTTATTATTTCATAATTAGTATTTTAAAAAATTTAACAATATAATAGTAACAAATATTGAAAATTATGAACAAATTGTGCTCAAAAAAGGTGAGGGGAATATCCTAAAAAAGAATAAGAAAAGAAAAAACTACTCCTTCTGTCCCGCGAAAGATGAACCACTTTCTTTTTTGGGTTGTTCCACGAAAGATGAGCCCTTTCTGTTTTGGGAAAGATGAGTCACTTTCTGTTTTGGGTTGTCTCGCGAAAGATGAGCCATTTCTGTTTTGGGAAATAATTAATTGTATTCACATTGCTTTTACATTTGCATTCACACTGCTTTTACATTCTTTTTTATTTATTCATACTACTTTTACATTCTTTATTAATAAAATACTCCGCTAAATACACCACTACTATTTCTTCTTAGTCTCTGTGCCCAAACCAAAGGGTTCATCTTTGATGGGACGGAAGGTGTATTAGATAAAATAAGTGGGCCATGTCATTGTTAGATCTTATAAAAATATCATTAAATAATTCAAATACAACCTACCTACCCCACGTGCAAGCCTCTCTCCCTCTGCAAATCTATTACTTCTCATTATCTACATAAGTATTTTTTTAAATGCTAGGGGTCCAGTGACCCTACTGCCCACCCCCTGGCTACGCCCCTGCACACAACGTTCGAAAATTTTTCTTTTTTTTTTTAACGTTCGAAAACACGCGCCTCTATTTTATTATTATTATTATTATTATTATTATTATTATTATTTTAATTTTTGGATGAGGCGTGTGCACTTCATGCGTTGACTTGAGCGGGTCTCGCGAGTTCAAGCCGGTCTCGAGCCAGCCCCATCCGCAACGCACCCGTCTCGAGCCTCCTTCGAGACGGGCGTTGCAGGTAGTGGACACATTTTTTGCTTATTTTATCGTAAAGTAAGGTACTTTCTGTTGACTTTGTTGTGTGTGGGTGTGGCCACAAAGGTCGCAATCTTATTTGGGGAAAGATTAGATAGTACAGTAGATATTGGTCTCTAGGTGTAATAATGCATGATGCACCAACACCGTGTGAGTTGTGACTTCACTGACTTGTCACGGGTGTGAAGCTCTGAGCAATTTTATCTTCAAAAATCCCTCCAACAACAAACAACAAGTGATGAAGATATGATGAGATAGTTTTACCGATGTGTTTATTGTCACCAATAACGATGAAGTTCATCACAAGGACAATGGGGAAGGGGAAACAAAAAAGTCTTCAACTCACCATATTATATTCATATCCATCCCCCATCCCCATCATGGAATTTAATACTGTTCAATTCTCAGGTGGGGACTGCCGATCGTAGATTAGCCGGCCTGATAGTGACATCATCGATCTAAGTAGGTGATTGGTGTGGGGGAATGGAATGATTATATACATTCTTATGATGGGTAATACAGTCATGACGGAATCACTATTCCATTCCTAAAGATGAAGGAGTACTCGTTCCTTCCGACCCTCATGAATTTAGTCATTCCATTTGAAAACTCATCACTCAATTCCCCACTCATTGATGCCAATCAAATCCTAAAATTTTAGGATATCAATGGAAATGGTGAAATGATACTTTATCTACTTCTAATTATCTTACGGATTCTACACGAGTTGATTCAATGTTCACTTCTCAAAATCTTAATGGTGAAATTAAAGAAGATTAATCTTCTCCATGATAACTGATCATTTCATTCATGTGCGTGGGCCATTGTCCTCCAAAAAATGCATTGGCAATATTCAACGTCCGCCTAACTCGGATAAAGAAAGAGAAATTAAGTGGCGGTATCCTCACGAGTCCCATTTTTCACTTTCAGAAGATCCCTTTTTTTCTCTTTAAATCTTTCTCCGCTGCAAATGCCGTTTTCTTTCTTCTTTTTTCCAACCTCACCTCACTTTTAGCATCGCGTCACGGAATTTGTCTACATCACTTTAGATATTTTGCCTAAACTATTACTACTTCCTAGTGTTTTTTAATACATACATGTCACAATTTAATAATCTTAACATCTCATGCTAACCCACCCAATTTTTATTTGTTTGTAATTATCCAAATTTTGATCAGAAAATGTATGATGCATCGAATCTTGTATTTTAACAATTGCAGTGAATTTAGATGGGTCGTATTTAATCATCATCGTCATTCTAACTTATAATACATGAACCAAATCCTATATAGAGGTGAGATGCTACGTACCTTCCTGTAAGCATCTTTTGTGAGCACATCTCTCGTTTAGTTCATATTAATATTATTCTATTTAATTTGTTCAGAAAAAAATATTATTCTATTTGATTTTTTATATTGTGTTGTATTCTAATACCTTATAAATTATTATTTGAAATTGTTATATTTACAAAGCAATCAAAGTCAAGCTCGACTTCTTCTTTTTCCCTTTAACTTCAAAGAAATGAATAAATACGACAAATTAAGCTTTGGTTTTAATTGATTTGTGAATTTAACTA
Source organism: Schizonepeta tenuifolia (assembly GCA_029490685.1). NCBI lineage: Eukaryota > Viridiplantae > Streptophyta > Magnoliopsida > Lamiales > Lamiaceae > Schizonepeta > Schizonepeta tenuifolia. The sequence continues at coordinate 46,985,178 of CM055960.1, read as the reverse complement.
TTTGAATAATAACAAACACAATATTAAAAATTAAATAGAATAATATTAATATAAGCAAAAGGAAAGAGGTGCTCACGAAAGGTGCTCATGAAAGATATATATAGCAATTTCAATAGCGAATGTTGAATTTGTTGGAATCCCTAAGCAGGGTCCCTCATATTGGAGAAATTATTAAATAGACTGTAAACTTTCTTTAATGTAAGTTGTCATTCTTATGGAAAACGACATCAAAATTAATAAACTTCATTTTGATATGTTTATTTTGCTTCAAGCTCACGTTATTGGGATCTAGCACTGCATATAGAGTTGAAATATAATTTGATGTTAATTAGAAAAAAAAATTCGTTCTTAGAAACGATGTTCATTAATTACTAAAACTGTTAAAATAGAATTAGAAATGGCTAAAGGCCACTAAATTAGAAATAATTAAATTTCTTTAATACTCCCTCTATCCCACAAAAAATGAGTCATTTGGTTTGGGCACGGAGACTAAGAAGAAATAGTAGTGGGTGTATTTAGTGGAGTATTTTATTAATAAAGAATGTAAAAATAGTATGAATAAATAATAAAGAATGTAAAAGCAGTGTGAATGTAAATGTAAAAATAGTGTGAATGCAATTAATTATTTCTCAAAACAGAAAGGGCTCATCTTTCGTGGGACAACCCAAAAAGGAAAGTGACTCATCTTTCGCGGGACAGAGAGAGTACCCTACATTTTTACCTAAACTTTAGGCTATTCACCCTTTCTCTTCCTACATTCTTACTTAAAACCATTTTATTGACCTATAAAGCACTTTATTAATTTATAAAACATTTTTTTTATCAAAGAACACTAGATATATAGGACACCACCTTTTCATCCTTAATTCTTTTCTTTTTAGTTTATTTGCCAAAAAGAAACGAGTTAGACGGAGTAGTATAATTGTTTTTTAATTCATCCAGTTGAGATAAATTACGTTTACACTCCTCCTATTAATATTTGTTATTCTAGCTTTGATAAATTGAGGAAATTTATTTTTGCTAGACTTACCCTTAATAAATGATGAATTGAAATATGTGAATAATGAAAGTTGTGAAGTTTTAGATGAATTACCTAGGGATAATTATGGAATTAGAAGAAGAAAAAAATTAAAACGTCATTTCTTTTGCAAACGCTGAAAAAGAATATACTGTAATTATATATAGAGGGAGTAGGCTGCTAATCGGATTCCGAGTATACGGATAACCCGACCCGACCCGGAACCCGGCGGGTTACCGAGTACCCAATACCCGGAATTAACGGGATTGGTGCGGGTGATGGATTTTTTTTAGCTATCCGAGTACTGGGTATACCCGTACCGTCCCGATTTATCCGTCGAACTACCCGGTTTTATAATTTTTAAATATTATATATATATTATATTATATTATATTATATTAGTTGTCATCGAACTCCTATTTCACTATGGATTTCAAATCACCTAATTGAAGAAAATAATCTCTCTATCACAAGATCACGCAAGCAACTTAGACCCTAAAACCCTAAACTCTTGTGTATATTATATATATGTACGTTCTTTCTCTATATGTTAAATGATGATGACTTTAAAATTGTTATAATTGCATTGCATTATTGATGAATGATGATCATTGTGGCTTTGTGTTGATGGTTGAATTTTCACCTATTAATCCTATTAGTATATGTTCGTTTTAAATTTTAATATGACTAATTTCTTTTTATTTTTTTTAAACGGATTATTCGGGTACCCATTTTCCCGATCCGTATACCCGGCCGGAGATTTGAATACCCGGTTAGCTTGGGTGGGACGGGATTAGGTATCATTTTAGGCAATTTCTGGGACCGGGTACCTGGAAAAATCGGGTAGGATACCCAAACCCGTCCGTATTAGCAGCCCTAGGAGGGGGTATAATTTTTGTTGTGTTTGACAAACGGTAGTATATCAAACTTAGGTATCCATCTCTTCCCAAAAAAAAAAAAAAAAAAAAAAAAAAAAAAAAAAAAAAAAAAAGGAGGAAAAAACTTAGGTATCCATCTCAATGATGTATACTATTATTTTAGTCTTGCCTTGATAATTTGCTATTTTTTCTTTTCTTCTTTAATGATGAGAGGGGATAATTTCCAGTAAGATTGCAATTATTCTTTTGTGGAAACCCACCGAATTCGGTCCCACTTCAAATGCCAAAAGTATTCTCAATTCAATTATATTCAGCACTATTCTCTGATTATAACATTCTTTTGAAATCAACAACAATAAAGAAGCTACCATTTCTTTTATGAAACATTTTTTAGTTCTGCACATCGAGATAATGTTTTGTTCCCTACTAAGTAGTCGATGACTGAAAAAATATTGAATTTTAAAAGCCCAGCACCTTTGTTTCCAATCTGCTTACATAAATAATTAAATAACTAAATCAAAGAAACTTTAGACAGCCTTTAATTGATTCTTAGTTTTATATTCCTTCCATCTCACTCATTATCTCTATGTAGTAGTGGACAGAAGATTAAGAACAAATTAAAAAGGTACTGTAGAAAATAAGTAGGTCATACTATTTTAAAATATTTTAAAGAATTAATTTTTTATTTATTTGAATATAAATAAAATTAATGGAACGTCCGTTTAAATAAAAAAAAAGATGGACATAATGAATATGACGGATGGAGTATATTGGAACATAAAAATGAGCTAAAATTCCTCATAACAACAGTGTTCCTGTGCCTGAAAGTAGATGCAATCAGATGGCGGCACAACCATTACTTTTGTCTTTTCCACCCCCACTTGCTAATTGCTATCACTAAATATAGAAAAATATTTTATCCCCAAATAAATCTCTCAAAGGTTAGAACTCGTATATCATAAATATGAGTAAATTCATTCTTTTTACTTTTAATAGTTATTACACAAAAATTGAAGAACTCAAAAATTTGCATTGGTATGATCAAAGTTAAGCTTGAAATTTTTATTTTAAAATATGGCACTTATTGGAAAAAATTAATGAACGTCAAGCGATAATATGAAGTTTGATAGTTTTGAATTAGTTATTGGACATGCAGTACCGATAATATGAATTAGTATTTTATTTAAACAAATACTCATAATTTAGATTGTTTAGATAGTATGTTTAGAAACCTCACAAATGCATTGTATTTGACGAACATCCCTATCTTCCAGAATCCGCTTATTTTTCATTTTTACAATATAAATATTATTTGTGTCAGTGTAAACAAGTTGACGAGCGAGGAAATAAGAAGAAGAGTAATAAATGGTATTGGTGAGAAAAGTCAGCTCTTTAGCTCGTAATTTCCTCAACAATAAATAAAAATAGTAGCTTTTAATTTCTCGTGATGCCATTTCCAAACCGAACACAAGTAAAAGAAAAGAAATTAAGAATTCAACGTACGTGTTGATGGTGAAATATATTAGTATATAATACAAATAGATAAACATGTTTCTCTGATTTTCTTCCACACTTTTTTTCCCCCCCTTTTTAACTAAAGATATATATAATCGTTCACACTTTCGGGTTGGCTATTGTTGAATTTTGGAAGTTTCTGAACCAACAACCATTAAAAAAGATTTTATGGGTGCCACTGCCATTGCTTGTTAATTAGTCACATTTTCGATCAAACAGGAGGTTCAGTTCAGACAACAAATTTGCAGACTTGTCTGAAAAATGGGATCTTGCTTCAGTGTTAGAATAAGGGCGGATAGTCCTCGTCGCGATGGTGAGTCACTTTATTCTGCGTTTCTTACATGGATTCTCTCTCTCTCTCTCTCTGAAACTGCTTAGTTGAGTTGCGATAGACGATGATCGGTAATTAAGTCCTTTCTAAGAATATTTTTGTGCGTTTTTGTGCGTTGAATGGATGATGCTTGAAGTAATTATGAGCTGCATTAAATTAAACATTCAGAAAAGATTACTTCTCTCATATTAATATATGTGAACTAGTGTCTTAATTTGGTGGATGAATATAAAAGTGATGTTTCTGGGATTTTGAGGTTTTGTTTTTTTGCTTATAAATAAATTTGGCTCTTTTGAGGCATATGCTCTTGTTCAAGACTCAATATTATATAAATTTGGCTGTTTTGAGGCATATATGTTCTTAATTATTAAATATGCAGGTTATTCCCAGATTGAATCTCGAAGAGTTTTTTTTTTTTTTTTAAATTATTATTCAAGGTTATGTTTTCTTCTAAACTCCTATTTAATTGTAATTTTAGAGGAAGTTTAGGATTATCTCTTTGCTGCAATGGAGTCTTCTGGAGAATGTTTTATTGATACCATGTAATATCCTCTTTGCTTCCTTATTTTTCTGGAATTATTGGAAACGATGGTTGTCTTTTCTTTTCATGATAAGTATTTTAATATTGTTAAGTGAAAACTAAATTCCATCAAACATTTGCAACTTCTCAGTTTTTCTTTGAGCATCAGTACATAGTGCTGTTCAAGGCTAAAATATGTCTACTATATGCAAATATCACATCCCAAATTACATCTCTCTCTCTCTCTCTCTCTCTCTCTCTCTCTCTCTCTCGCACTAAACTGCTTAGTTATGAATTGAGGTTCAACCAATTATGTGTTAAATCTAAACAAAATTGCAGGATCGAGTTCTAGAGAGACGAGCAGCAGGCGCTCGTCTTTCTCACTCCCACTGACCCCTCGTGGTGAGGGCGATATTCTGGATTTGTCAAACTTGAAGGCCTTCGGCTTCAATGATCTGAAAACAGCCACCAGAAACTTCAGGCCAGACAGTGTGTTGGGTGAGGGCGGTTTTGGGTGTGTCTTCAAAGGTTGGATCGATGAGAATACGTTCAAGGCTGCTAAGCCGGGGACTGGAATCGTCATTGCTGTCAAGAGATTGAACCAAGATGGCCTCCAAGGCCACAAGGAATGGTTGGTGAGTATGTAGTCTTCGCCTTGTTTGAGCTGTCTCCATTTTCGTCTGAGGTGTTCTAACTAGTCTACATTATGTAACCTTTTTGTAACCCTTGATTGTCTTTCAAATTCAGACTGAAATCAATTATCTGGGACAGCTTTACCATCCCAATCTGGTGAAATTGATTGGTTATTGCTTGGAGGATGAGCACCGGCTTCTAGTTTACGAGTTCATGCCCCGTGGCAGCTTGGAGAATCATCTATTCAGGAGTAAGATTAATGCAATTATGCAAATGCAAACAGTTTAAGTATTATTCAATATGAAGATATTCATCTTATTTATGTTTATGTTATTGGAATGCTCTTTTATAGGAAGTGCACATTTCCAGCCATTATCTTGGAACCTAAGGATGAAGGTTGCTCTTGGTGCAGCAAAGGGACTTACATACCTTCACAGCCCCGATGTAAAAGTTATCTATCGCGATTTCAAATCCTCCAATATCTTGCTTGATTCGGTATGAGGATTAGTTTGGTGTTTGATATTGTTCAAGAGCATTCATTAGTCATCCAAATTTCTTACAATTTATGGTTCATCAACTGGCAGAACTACAATGCAAAGCTTTCCGATTTTGGGTTGGCGAAGGATGGCCCTATAGACGGTAGAAGCCACGTATCTACACGGGTTATGGGCACCTATGGCTATGCAGCCCCTGAATACATGGCAACTGGTATATATCGTTTCTTGCTACATTTTGGAACGAACGAGAAATCACATCAGTTTGCCTAAATTTATGTCTGTAACGATAAAGCCTCTATGTTGGACTTACTGCTTCGTTTATCTTTGAAGGTCATCTTACAGCCAGAAGCGACGTGTACAGTTTTGGAGTCGTGCTTCTGGAGATGCTGACTGGGCGGCGTGTCCTGGACAAGAACCTTCCGCAGGGGGAGCAGAACCTGATCAAATGGGCGTGGCCGTTCCTAGCCAACAAGAGACGAGTTCTGCGCGTGATAGATGGGCGTATACAAGGACAATACACGCCGAATGCAGCACTGAGAGCGGCCACTCTTGCAGTTAAATGCCTAGCAACGGAGCCCAAGCACCGGCCCACAATGAAGGACGTGGTGGCAGCATTGGAGCTGCTTCAGGACACGGCTAGTGTGATAACCGATGGAGTTGTGCAGCATCGGAGGGCAGCATGTGGTGTGGACTCGAGCAGAAGGGGGGCAGCGGTGGCCTCGTATCCTAGACCTCTACATCCTTCTGCTGTTGCTTCCTTGTAAGTTGTAAGCTGTGTTGATGTTGAGAGATTGCTGAGGAGAAAGGTGGAGAGATGGTGGTTGCAGTTTCCTGTGATAGTTTTGGGAGTTTTATTTGCTTGCAACACCATTTTGGGAGCTATCTATGTACAGTGATTCTTTGAGTAATCTAGCTATAACCTTCATAATCTCTCTTGATCAATCAATCATTCAAGTTATTATTGGCATATATATGGCTTGTTATTTTTTGGGGTGGACTAACCGTACCACATTTTTTGGCAATACTCCAACTGCTTGAATTTGAGACATTTGGACACATAAATATTCACTCCATCAAATACATCATGAGTTATCCATTTAAAAACGGCAAGTGCGAGTGGATACCTATTCTTTTTTATGAAGAGTATGTCTACTTTAATTGTAAATTTATCATAAAAAAAGAGGAGGTAAATGATGATATGTTATTAGGGTACAAGGTAATAATAAATTTTGTCAAAAGTTCACTTTTGACAAAAATTGAATAAAATTACACCCAATTTGATTGAAATACCCTTATAGGGTAGTGGGGGTGTACGGTTAAAATTCAAAAAACATTAATTCCATTTTCCTCTCTCTTCCCTCTCATTCTCTCTCCCGCTTTCTCTCTCTCCAATTTCTTCTCAGCCGCGACGCTTCCTCTTGCTCTCAACCCTATCTCCGCCGTCAACCTCTCCGCCGTGAAACTCGTACTACCATTCCTATATGGCACCGCGGATGAAGAAGCCAAGAACCGCCGAACCAGCAGCGGAAACAAGCCTAGAAGCGGCGGCGACGAGCAAACCCGCGCCGACCAAGCCAAGAAAAACCGCCGCGAGCAAGCCTACCAAAGCCGCGACGAAGAAGAGCAAAGCTGCGACGCCGACCAAAGCCCCGACGAAAACAAGGTCTAAAAGGACCGAAATTCCTCCGCTAGCGCGCGAACAGACGCCGACGCGCGAAGAAGCAGCACAGTCCATGCCGGGGCGCGAAGAAGAACAACAACAGTCGTCGCCGCTGCACAAAGAGACCGAAGTACAGTTGTCGCCGCCGCGGGAAGAGGAAGAAGAACAGTCACCGCCGCCGCACGAAGAGGAGGAAGAAGAAGACGAAGCCGGGGAAGAAGATGTTTTTGAGCATTTGCCGGTAAGTTTTCCAGATCTGAAAGTTACGGTGGTTGCATGTTCGATTATCACTTGATTTCTCCGATTTCGCGGGTTTTATTATGTTTTGAATGTCAATTGCGTACCTAATTTGTTGAGTAGAATGGAAATTAGGGTACAATCTGTAAATCTGTAATTTTGGGGGAAAACTGTACTGGTACACCGAGCACGTTTGTGAAATATGTACCGATAATTCCAGATCTATAATAATTTCTGAAATTGAGGATAGCTTCTTCTTAAATATCTGAGATTGTTTATGAATGATGTATTTTGCATTCGGTTCATTTGAATATGGCTTTGTTTGGATATAATTGGTACGATTTTCGCAAATACGTACTAAGAAAAATAGTATATTTCTAGTACACTCGGTACGCATTTTAAAAAACGTACCGAGTGTACCAGTTTTTCATTGTAATGTAGGTACTTATTTACAAAAGCGTACCTACTCTACATGTACACTTGGTACGCATTATGAAAAACGTACCGAGTGTACCAGTGTTTCATTATTTTCAAGTACGTATTTGCAAAATGCGTACCTACATGCCAAGTACATTAGGTATGCATTAGCAAAAATGTACCAAGCGTACCAGGAGTTTTAGTACGTATTTGTAAAAGTTTACCAGTTTTACCTAGCAGATTATGACTAAACAGTGAATATGTATTTGTTATTGAATTTTTTTTTTTTTTTCTTATTGCAGAACAGATAGAAATACAAGAGGCTGAAACTTAGCAAATTGAAAAACAAGACAATGACTCATGGCTATGAGTCACTTATTTTCGACATCCGAGCATGTCTCACCGCAAGTGGCAACTCAACGTTGGATAAGCTGAAGCAGTCCTGCCTCGGGCACTTTATGAAGATGGAGGACATGAACACGCGATCGGGGAAGGCCATACACTGGATGGTGCTTCGTCAGGTGGAATCCTTTCCCGAGTATGATAAATCAGCTGTATGGTTCAAGGTTGAGGGGAAGCTCTTGTAGTTCAGCCGACAAGAATTTGCTTTGGTGAGCGGCCTGAATTTTGGCCCTGCAGAATTCAACCCATACGCCGACCATACCATACCACGATCCTCATTGTACACCCTACTATTAGGCAATGAAATGGTCACCCCTGCAGAGGTTTGGACACCATTCAAGAACAGAAAGTTTTTTCTCAAGGAATCTGAAATCAAGATCAGCGCCGACGACTACTTGAAGTTGGCAAAAATTTTGTTGGCAGCATCCTACGTCCTGGGCTATGAGAATGCCCGGAAAAAAATCTCTGACTGGCTATGGATATTGGTTGAGAATGAGGAAGCTTGGGAGAAATTCCCCTGGGGCAGCTTGTCGTTTCAAATGGTTGTCGATTGTTTCAAAACAATTGACACAGAAGACAAAAAAAATAAATCCGGCATCGCTTACCACATCCGAGGCTGCAGTTTCGCTTTATTGGTAAGTTCTTAATAGGTAAAATTGTTATTTTATTGTTAATCTTTGTACGATTTTATAATTACGTACCAAACGTAACAATTTGAAACTGGTAAAACTCGGCACGCAATTAGCAAATAGTACCAAGATTTACAAATATAAGAATAAACTCTTGAAAAACTTGGTACGATTTTATAATTGCGTACCAAACGTAACAGTTTAATGCTGGTAAACTCGGTACGCATTTATAATTACGTACCAAGATTACCAAGTAAACCTATTGAATCTTGTACATGATTACATACTAACAAAAGTTTATTTGTTAAACAAGGCTAGATATTTGAGGCTGTGCCGGCTATAGGAAGAAAGGTGGCATTGAGGTCCACCGAGAAGAAACTGCCTCGGATGTTGAGATACAGATTCCTCAGAGACACAGAAATCCCCCCAGGAGAAGACATAAAATTGGTAACATTTCTTCTTAGATGTAATATAATTTTAGTAAAACTTGGTAAGCATTCTCAAATACGTACCACTTTTACCAGTGTCAAAATGCTACACTTGGTATGCATTGATAAATGCGTACCAAGTTTGAATAGATATATTAGTAAACTTGGTACGTAATTATAAATGCGTACTAAATATACCAAGTTAAATAAGCAGTTTATTAGGTACACTCGGTACGCAATTGAAATTTCGTACTGATATTGCTTAAAAAAATTGGTACACTTGGTACGCAATTGTAATTGCGTACCAAGTGTACCAATTTTACCGACAGTTTCTCTAACCGTATTGTATCCTTGTCAGGATCTTAAACAGGTGCTGAAGCCCTCAAATGCTGAGAAGCAAACACCATATTGGTTGTCTCTACAAAACGATTCGGAATTCGGCCAGTTTGCATTTAAGTATGATCCGAACGATGCTAAAAAGAAAAGAAAAAGAGAAGCAGCCGACATTGGTGAAAATGATGAAGAGCCTGAAGACAATGAAAACCCTGCTGCCCACAAAGATGATGAGGAAAATCCTCCTCCTCCTCCGCATACAAACATTGCATCCACCTCAACCGCTACTCCTGCTGCCGATATCAGTTCCTCCGTCCTTGCCACCTTAATGCAAGGGCCAGAAAGAGCCGTTCTGGTGAGAGAGATAGCTGATGCTGCAGCAAATCTGCTCATATCATGGCTATCGGATGAAAGAAAGCAGCTCGTGAAGGATGTTGGAAGCTATGTTGTTAACAAGCTCCAAGAAGAAGGGATAGTCCAACCCTTCACGAGTGCACATTATACGTCTCCAGCCTCTCCTCACCAAAACATCGACAACGCAGCAGTAGAAGCAACAACAAACTCCGACAGCATCGCCGTCGAGCAAGTGCTAGCACAGGAGACAGTAGCGGTGGATGGCGACGCGAGAAGCGCGGAGAAAGAGGAAACGGAGGCAGCAGCCGTGAAAAGCGACAAGACGATCAAAGAGAAGGAGGGAGGAGCACCAGAAGATGATAAGGTACAAGATGGATCTTGAATTGATGCATAGCAAAATTTGAACAATTTCATGGAGTGATAACATAAACAATCGCATCTATTTTATTTTATTTTTCATATTATGAACAAATATTTATTTTCCTGTTTATTTGAAGATGTAACCGAATTTATAATATATTTGATGAATTATTTTTCATTAATTGATTGATGTGTATTGTAATTGGGTACGCCTGGTACGATATATAAAATCGTACCTCTTTCCACGCGTACGCATGGTACGTTTTTCATAAAAAGGTACCATGCGTACTCACAAGCGTTTGTTCAAAACGTACCGAGTGTATCGAGTTTGCAATACAAATCTAGTACGAAATTCGGAAAAACGTACAAATATTTCTCTTTCTTCAACCAGGCTCTTGAACAGGCAGGCGATTCATTTACGGACATGCAAATCAACTTATTGTGGGACACCTTCCTGGAAACTGATCAATTTACGTCTCCGCAAGACAAAATTCTTCAACCAAATGCAGCTTCAACTACTTCATTCATACAGTGTCCACAATTTGAAGCACAACCACCAGCAGCTCCACAAATCTGGGTGCCACAAGGGCCACCTCCCCCAAAAGCTCCACAAATCTCGGTGCCACAAGTGCCACATCCCCCAAAAGCTCCACAAATCTCGGTGCCACAAGGTCCACAAGCACAATATCAAGCACCACAAGGGCCACCTCCCCCACAAGCTCCAACAGCACAAAAACCAGCAGCTCAACAAACCTCGGTGCGCATCTTGAATCTGAGGCCGATCCGAAGAAGATTCCCAGCTCCACCTCTACGCAGTCCATTTCTGCCGGAAGACGTGCGACCAAACCGTCACACCTTCGAGCATTGGTTGAACTTAGAGGAAGCTCCACTGTAAGTTAAATTTTTCATCTTCAAATTTTTCATCTTCAAAAATTTGTACTAGGTGTACCATGAATTTTTGTAAAACTCGGTACGATTTCTTAAAATACGTACTAAGTGTACCATTCTGCAATTGATAAACTGAGTACGATTTTGTAAATGGGTACTAGGTGTACCAGTGTAGAATTGGTAAATTCGGTACGATTTTATCAATGCATACCATACCCATTCCTATTTGGTAAACCCGGTACGATTTTGTAAAAACGTATCAAGTGTACCAGTGTGCAATTGGTAAACTCGGTACGATTTTATCAATGCGTACCAGATGTACCATTTTTAATTGGTAAACTCGGTACGATTTTTCCAATGCGTACCAAGTTTAATTAATTTACTATTCATTGAAAACAGGAGGAATGTTGGAGCCTTTTGTGGTGTTGACAATACTTTTTTCCAATCTATCATGGATCCAACAGGACAGCTCAACATAGAACATATAGAGGCTTACCTTGTTGTTCTCGTGGCAAATCCTACAATGGCCGGATTGGGAGAAGTTGACTCGAAGATTGCCTTGACATCTTGTTATTTTATGGTAAATTCAACCAATTAGACTAATTTTAATTGTTTACAATAATTCTTCTACACAGATAACATATATATATTTATATTTCTTACACTTATTTGTAGGGGTGGAGAATATGTTCGACTCGGTCAACCTACCTAAGAGAGCCAATCCCTTTGATTCGTACGATCACAAGATCTTTAACCCGAAAGTTGAAGAGGTCTTCCCCGAAGAAGAAATGAATAGGTTGCTTTTGTTTGCCGAAAGAGCTCAGCCAGCATGGGGGGGGGGGGGGGAGGGAAAGTAAGGCCTTGGGTTGACTGCGATAAGGTACGATTTTATTGATACGTAACAATAAATCTAAGTACACTGGGTACGCATTGCTAAAATCGTACTAGATTTTGCCAAATGCATGTATGGTAAACACGGTACGATATTACAAATGTGTATCGAGTGTATCTGATTTTCCAGTACGCATTTACAATAACGTACCATGATTCATTTTTTTATAGGTAGTTGCATTGTATTTCTATAAGGATCACAGGGGTACCCTGTTGGTAGATCTCAAAAAACAGAAGATAACTCTCTATGACTCGAAAAAACATACATTTGAAGAACACCATTTCGATAACCAATGAGATCTATTTCTGCCAATGACAAGAACGTTGCCACAAATCATGAAGGCTATTGGATATTACCGAGAGCATCACATAAAAGACCCACAATTCGACCAGTGGGAATTATACTTTCCTCCAAAGAAGGGCCCGAAGAGAAATAATTCCAGCAAGATAATGGATATGATTGTGGCCTCTATGCACTCAAATATGTGGAGCAGCTCATCTCAAAAAATCCAATACCAATTCGAAGATGTTTGCAAAAGGATGAAGACCGGGTGGAGTACAGAGACCACATAGCAAGAACCATTTATGCCCATAACACTTTCTAAACAAAAATTAAAGCATAAAACACAGCAAAATCGCAAACAAATTTGCAGAATTTAAAAAAAAAAAATACAATAAATTCTTCACAAATCACAATCATATTGCTGCAAAATTACAGCAAAAACAGGACAAAAATAGACGACGACGAAGAAGAAGACGGCGACAGTGAGGGAAGCAGCGGCGCGACGGCGCGACGACGAAAGCGCGACGACAACGAAAACGTGAGGGATTAACGATGACAACAGCGGCGCGACGATGACGACAGCGGTGACGGCGATGGCGACCACGACGACGGAGAAAAACGTCAGAGATTAACGATGGAGAGATCAGCTGAGAGAGAGATTAAATTGAAGAAGAAGAAAACATAAAAAAAAAAAAAAAAACGAGAGAGAAAGACGTGAGGTGAGGGAAGAATAGAGAGAAAAAAGAGAGAGAAAAATAATAGTAAAAAATGTAGGAGAGAGAGTGTACTAAGATGAAATAAGGTATAAATTATAAGGGTATAAATATCCAAAAAGTAAACATATGACAAAAATTAATAAAATCTGAACAAGTGACCTTTTTTATATTACATTTTAGCTAATAACATTTGGGTGCATTTCTTAAAAAAGAGACTGTAATAAGAAATAAGGACGGTTATAAAATAATTGTTTTTTAGGGAGGTTTATAAAAGAAATATCATGGTAAACTTAAGTTAAGATTGTGTTTTACATAACTGAAGTGATATATGGCCATAATTAATTAACACAATTCATTTATCTGAATTTGTAACTTTCTTTTGTAAGTAAAATTAAATTTAAAAACATACGAACGAGCTACATAATTGAGAAATTACAACTCAAACTCTAAAATCACAATTTAAGAGAAACAAATAGATTGCATATCCAGTTTCCCAAATGGATGATTTATAACTTTTTCTCACAATTTTCAAAACCTTACAATTACAATATCAAACTTAATCTCTTACAGAGTCCATTCAACAAAAATGAAAAGAGTACTTTCAGCTCTTTTAAAAAAAATAAAAAATAATAATTTCAGCTATTAATCCAAGTTAATAAAAGGGTTAATTTCACGAAAATACATAAACTTTGGATCAACTTTCATTTTTCCCACGAATTTTCAATTTTTTGTGATAATACACGAACTTTAAGTTAACTTTCAATTTTCCCACGAACTTTTAACTTTTTGTGACAATACACGAACTTTGAATCAACTTTCATTGTTCTCACGAACTTAAACTTTGGTCCAATTTCGATTTTTCCCACCATCATTTATTCGCCAAAATTGTGGCGATCGAGAGTATGTCTTTTCGCCAGTCAACTAAATTAAACTACTACCATATTTTTAAATTTTCAGACCCGATTGTTTAATCCTAAAATTAACAAACCTATTTTATTATCTTGCTAGAGCTGAGGGTGCTATATATTGGGATGAAAATTTCTCCATATTTGTCCTATAAAGACAAGAATGTCATCTTCTTCAAAATTTTTCCATATTTCTTCTTAATGTTTTAATTTGCCATTAATCTTTTTTCCAAAATGAAATTCATAAGCTAATGTCTTTTTCTTCCCGAATGGCTTGATTGGATAAATAGGACAAATTATATCACCAAAAATCCTAGCAAGACAATTAAATAGGTAAGTTAATTAGAAATTAAATGACATCGTACGAGATTAAAAGAAGAGATTGTTTAATTTAGTCGCCGGACGAAAAGACTGCACACTCTCGATTGACACATAACCTGACTCAAAGTTGGACCAAAGTTGAAGTTCGTGGGAATAATGAAAGTTGACACAAAATTCGTGTATTATCACAAAAAATTGAATGTTCGTGGAAAAATTGAAAGTTGACTCAAAATTCGTGTATTGACACAGAAAATTGAAAATTTGTGGAAAAAATAAAAATTGGCTCAAAGTTCGTGTATTTTTATGATATTAACCCTTAATAAAACAAACTTTTTTTTCTTCTAAAACTAAATAAATTTAAACAAAAATTGTAGTGACGGTGCTGTTTGTTTGATATACAAGTATAAAAAGATGGGCACAACAACAAGAAGCTGAGGTTTAACAGGAATCGAAAGGATGGGGTTTAGTTGGTAGTTTTATGATATCATTTCAGACGCACTCACTCAGTCATCGTCTCGTCTCCATCTCCTCCGTCTACCTTTTTTTGCCCCAAATTTCTCCCTATAATGAAAGCAATGTCCGCACTGCGCCACGCGCCGCTGGCTCGTGCCGTACAATTTCGCACGCTAACAATTTCCTGTGGCAACGGCGGCGGCGCCTCGGACCCCGCCGCTAAAGTTGCCGTTCCTCCCGTCAACAAGAAGAAACTGGGTCCCGGCGCGCTCCTCGGCATGTCGGAGTCGGACCTCCAACAACTCGCGCTCGACTTCGGACAGGTATGCTGCGAATTGGAAGTTGATAATTATCATTATTTGCTTTAACAATTGTTGTTTTGATTTTGTGGCAGGATAAGTATAGAGGCAAGCAATTGCATCATTTGTTGTACAAGAGGAGGGTTAAACAGATTCAGGATTTTAGTCAGGGTGAGGGGCCTCTTCTGTCTTCTACTATCTCTTTTATCTCGTTTTATTCATGCTATTAGTAAATTTGGTGTGCAATTTTGTTCTATAAAAACCTATTAATTTTTTTTCTTTTCCTTTTTCCGGGGGAAGTGCCATTGGCATTCAGGAATGAGCTTCAGGAAGCCGGGTGGAGTGTGGGGCGATCGCCTATTTACAAGGAAGTCACTGCTGCTGACGGCACTGTTAAGGTGAAGAAATTACTCATCTCATTGTACTGATTACGTTAGATGTATTCCCAGATTGCAGTTGAGTATGGTTGTCTTAGGATGCAGATGCTTATAGGCATACCTATCTGCTAATGGGGAATGGTAGTTTATTGTAAATAGAATATGTCCAAGAGGTATGGATCATGTAGAGAATTAGTTAGTGATTCAGCCTCCCACTGGATGGGCTGTTAGAATCCTGGGTCCTGTTTTCATCTTATTTGGTTGATCTTTTTATTTCATTTACATTTTTGTGTAGTCCATTACTAAAATTTCAGGATCGTTCCTGAAACAATAATCCCTACAGTCAAGGCTAATGAAGTGATTTTTTTAGGAATGCTCTGGGATCTTAATTAGAAATATTCTCAAGTAACTTAATGAAGCTACTCTTATTACAAGTTGTTTACTTTTATGGTGTTCACAATTTTATGAATTGTATTTCTCTTGGAATTACTTGTTCCAGAAAACTGTTTCATTATTGATTTTGTCAAAGGTCTCGATGTCTGTGTATTTATGCTCACAATTCCCCTCCTCATCCACTTGTGCTGTCAGTTGCTCTTGAAGTTGGAGGATAATAGGCTGGTCGAAACTGTTGGCATACCTGTTGAAGATGCAAAAGGTTCAACTCGACTAACTGCATGTGTCTCGTCACAGGTAACTTTCTATGGGGAAAATAGATCTCTTGGAGGTAGTTCATACCTCTTTAGGAGATTTCGTATGCAGTTGGTTGTAATGCACATTGATCTTCGACTTGGTTGACCAGGTTGGTTGCCCATTACGCTGTTCCTTCTGTGCTACTGGCAAGGGAGGTTTTGCGAGGAACCTTAAGAGCCATGAAATTGTTGAACAGGTTAGTTTATATTATCATGTGTAAAATTTGAATTATTTGTACCGGGAAGATTCTCTCCCACAATTTAAAACAGCCCTTTCATTTTCCCAAAACCTTTATTGTCTATTTTCCTGAAGATTTGGAGTACTTTTATTACCCTGGGAGCCATGAAGTATCTTAAATTACTTTAGTGTGTTTTGGCTTGTTAATTGTTATTTTCTTCTCTTATTTCTGGGATGTACTGCCAAAGCTACTTGTCCTAGTTCTCCTTTTATCCTTAACATTTGTTATGTTTCATGTAGCTTGTTGTAGCATGTTTGTTTGGATGCACATAAGAATACCACAGGAACTCTAGGTCCCTCATCATATGTGGTAGTTTTCTTTACTTTATTTATCTCATTTATCTTCAATAGATCTGTGTAGAAGAAGCGTTGAAATGAAGACGATTTGAAAATAATTGATCTTATAGGACTTAGTTATGCTAATAAGCTGTTCTTAATGGTGTGTACACTTTCGTTTATCTTGTGGAGAGTGTGTAAGTTAAATTTCTCCAAGTAGTTAGTGAGGCCTGAAAATTTAGCAGCATAGGTGTATATTGAATAATTGATTCACTTTCAGCACATCACGGATAGTTGGTGACTTCTAGTTACTCCCTGATATCTGTTATTGGTTTTTGTGGCTAACCTTTGGGCGATACTTCTGACTATTTGAATTGTTTGTTCGGAGTTGTATTGTCTTCCATACCTGAGGTGGCTGGTTAATTCTGAAGAGCTCTTTGAGAAAAGAGTTTCCAAAAATCTGTTCATAGTAGTTGGTGTGATTATATACGGTCCTTGACACATAATTTTTCCAGGTTTTGGCAATTGAAGAGATCTTCAAGCGTAGAGTTACGAATGTTGTGTTTATGGGGATGGGTGAACCAATGCTGAATCTGAAAGAAGTTCTTGAAGCACACCGTTGCTTGAACAAGGTACATCGGCTGTCAGTAAACTGAGCAGCACATCTTTTTCTTGACTGATATGTGCTTGCTGCACTTTTGAATAGAGTTGGCTTCATGATGCAACCTAAGTTTGTCATGCATTCTTGTATCTATGATTTTGTGCTTAGAGGGGGGAAAAGAATAGTATAAACACATATCAGTTGGTGTTTCTAAATTTTTGCTATCATTTGGTGGGCAATATGTATACCTAAAATTTGATTTTTTTCTGGAGTTAGGATATTCAAATTGGGCAACGGATGATAACAATTTCGACTGTTGGAGTTCCAAACACTATCAAGAAACTGGCATCTCACAAACTTCAATCAACATTGGCTCTCAGGTTAGACATTCGCCCTGAATTTATAACTGTGCATGCATCAATAGGCACTGTTGAGCTATAGAACCTTGACTCTGCTAGGTGGTGTCTAGTTGGGACTTCAATCATGAACCAATTATGGATTTTTTTTTAGTCAATTATGGACATATTATTGTGAATAAAGAATACCTGACTAGTGACAAACTATAAATTGGCTGATCAAGTTTAAAGCTTTCTCGAGGATTAAACTCATTTTTATTATTTCGATAGCCCTTATGTTTACAGTTGGTAAAGAATTCAACTTATACACTGTTGCTTAAGATGTTGATGTACTTGTCCCCTTTTTCATGTTTTCCAACATCCATTGTCAGCTTACACGCACCAAATCAGAAACTTAGGGAAAAGATTGTGCCAAGTGCAAAGGCATATCCTCTGGATGCAATCATGAAGGACTGCAAAGAGTACTTGCTCGAAACCAGCAGACGAGTATCCTTTGAGTACACTTTGTTAGGTAAACCAGATCTTTACTTTTCAGGTGATCACGTAATGGAAACTTAATTTATGCAAGCTGATCACAAGATTTACTCTTTTCTTTGCGTCTTCCTTGGCAGCTGGAGTCAATGATTCAGTAGATCATGCAATAGAGCTTGCTGAGCTTCTTCACAAATGGGGTCCCGGTTATCATGTAAACCTAATACCTTTCAATCCAATCGAAGATTCTGAATATCAGCGTCCCTATAGGAAAGCAGTAGGTTGCTTTGTCAAATCCTTTTATACACCACTTGATGCAAGTTGACCAGTGCTGACAATTATTACCATCATACACAGGTCCTTGCATTTTCCGCTGCTCTAGAGTCTCGTAAAATCACTGTCAGTGTACGTCAAACAAGGGGAATGGATGCAGGTGCAGCTTGTGGGCAACTGAGGAATGAGTTCCAGAAAACGCCTTTGCTTGGTGATGCAAAAGTCGAAGAATCTCAACTAGAGATAGCAGAGGCAGTGACTTTGCCTGGTGATGCAAAAGCTGAAGAATCTCAATTAGAGATGGCGGTTGCTTCATGATGCCTGCGAATGAGGTTTTGCTGGTCATGTTGCAAAACAGCTTCCAACTAACCTCTTCATGCAGCGCTGAAAGAGCTCAGAGTGGAACAGTTTGAATGCAGCTCAACGATACACGACTCTTGGTGGTAAGGGGGGTAGCAAAGATTAGGCTCAAAATATACGTCGCCCCCGCAATTTATCAGAGTACAGAATCTTACTGTTGCGGTCATAGGTATTCAACATTACGATGTGCATCAGATTCTGAGGATAAGCTTATAATTATAATGGATGATCCTGCTATTTGCATGTATATGCATGTTTACTAGCCAAATTGATTTCAACTCGTGTAATTTGTTAGGTGTTACATTTAGTTCTCAAAGTTGTTACTATAATATTGATATTGGTATTAGCATCTAACTGAGAGCACCATTTTCATTTTTCTTTACTTTTTGGCCTTTGGGGTTGCCGTCAAGTAGTACACAGTCGAATGAAATACAATCAAATATGGTGTGTGTGTGTGTGTTTGTGGAAACACACGCACGCACGCACACAAGAAATTCTATTTTTGGTGTAAATAAGTTTATTCTCTTTAACGGTAAAATAAACATTTGAAGGTAATCTGCACTGAAGGAAAAACAAATGGGATTTCTTTCTGCCTTGTACACTAAAATTCTTATTAATAAGTTAAAAACATTTAAACTTTTTTTTTTTTTTTTTATCATAAGCTATATAGTTTACATTTATCATATTTTCTTAATAACATTTTCAAGATATTACAATATAAAATGTATCTAGTTACACATATTTGATGATAGGGTTGCGTAAAATAGATATCCCTGTAAATTGATCCTCTAAGACAGCTTGCGTGACTTATGAATCTCGTTCTCAATCAGCTGAGTAAACCCATTGCTATTACGAAAGCCTCTATTCATGAACACGTATACCTATAAAATCTTTGTAGAATGCATGATATCATCAGTTTAGAAAGGAATTCTAGTTCCTGGAAAGCGAGCCATTAATTGAGGCATTTACGAGTCCTTGTTCAGAGTCTAACAATCTATCAAAGGAGGTCGCAAACGTAGCTTAAAAGCCTCTCTAGACGCTTGGATAACAGCTAGGTCAACCAACCACCTTCTTTTGAGAGGGATTACCACCTATGGATGGATCAGGTCAAACCTTTCCTATTGATTCAACCATCCGTCATGGGGCGTGGAAGGTTTTGATCCTTTTGTTCCGGGAGGAATAGCTTCTCATCATATTGCAGCAGGTACACTAGGCATATTAGCGGGTCTATTCCACACTAAAATTCTTATTAATAAGTTAAAAACATTTAAACTTTTTTTTTTATCATAAGCTATATAGTTTACATTTATCATATTTTCTTAATAACATTTTCAAGATATTACAATATAAAATATATCTAGTTACACATATTGTACAAGATATTAGTACAATATAAAATGTATTCCCTCCGTATTTTTTTATTAAGTTCATTTTACTTTCTTTTTATTAAGTTCATTTTACTTTATTTGGATGTATTATTTTATTAAGTTCATTTCTTAAAATAAAAATGTTCCATATGATAAGTAACCATTATAACTCATAAATTACCATATATGTCATTAAAAGTTACTATTATTAACTTCATTCTATTTACTACTTAATTTGATAAAAATACTTTCAAAAAAATGATTTTATTTTTTCAACTTTTTCATTTTCTTAATATGCGTATCCAATCAATATATGGGTTTAATGAAATTTACGAGGAAGTACTATTCATGTTTAGAACAAAACAACTCGAACTCTCACGTTCGTGTTGTGTCGGAAGTCGTAACCTACAACTAAATTGTCAAAACAATATTTATAGTTTACAGTTCCACTATTCGAAATTGAAAAAAGAAAATAAAATAAATTCAATAACTTATGCATCCTTTTCAAGCCAAACTAATTAATTGAAGGAACTTTTTTCTTTTTTTCTTATTATTAAATTACGTTTGTACCTCGAGGTCCAAAGTTTGCCCTCTTGAGCAAAAACAGAGGAGAGCAGTCAGGCGGAACGATGTCGGGCCGGAGGGTCCTTTCGATGCTGAAAAACAGAACGGCGGCGGTGAAACAATCTTCAGCGGCAGGGCCACCGCCTCCAGCGGCAGCAGCAGAAGAAGGAAAAGTGAAATCGTGGGGTCGTAGAATTGTGTCTGGAGCATTACTTTGTTTGACAGGAGGCGTAGCTTTGAGCGCTCTTGA
The DNA here is from genome assembly GCA_029490685.1 of Schizonepeta tenuifolia. Taxonomy (NCBI): domain Eukaryota; kingdom Viridiplantae; phylum Streptophyta; class Magnoliopsida; order Lamiales; family Lamiaceae; genus Schizonepeta; species Schizonepeta tenuifolia. The sequence goes on along the minus strand of CM055960.1, from coordinate 46,964,388 downwards.
TGATCTAGTTATCTACCGAGGCTGCAGCAGGTTCCTCTCTTTGTCTATTTAATCATTGGATTAACATTTAGGTTCAAAGTTGCCTTTATTTTTATTATTTTTGTGTGCCAATGTTTGCGGCTACTATGGGATTTTCATTTCTGGTAAGTATGCGAGATTGGTTGTGTTTTGCTAATTCGTTTGCATTTAGATATTTCTGCTGACACTGATAGCTGAGATTGTTGTTCTTCTTGAATATTTGGTTCTGTTTACTTTGGTTTATGTACTTAATTTAGGTTCGTGCACTGAATCTGTCTATTACAGATCATCCTTTGACTGTGTTGTGGAGATTGGGAATTCTTGTGTGATCGAACGTGCTCGTATTAAGTTCTGAAAATAATATCCAAACAGCTGCACTAGGAGTATTTCCAAAAAAATATTAGTACTAGACTGACTTGGTTCAGTTGCAGTTGTAGTTATAACATCATGTGGTACTTCATATTTTTGTGATTTCAGGCGCCACATTTCGTGTTTCTGCTATTAGGTTGCTGTAGTTATTAAGCCTTTACATGTAGTGATGAAATCTAGCCTTCATTTCTCTGCTTCCGTAGATTCTTGTAGCAGAGATTTCATTGCTTCGTAGACACAGTTATGTCTATGCATTTTGATCTTAATAAATCTGCCACCCCCCCCCCCCCCCCCCTCTCTTCTAGCTTCAAAGAACTTTTCCGAGTTAGTATTTAATTGGAGGAGTAGTAGAGTGCAACCATATACAAGATCTGAATAGAGTATTAATTCATTTTTCAATACAATCTTTAGCAAATCAGCTTGATGTTATCTTGAGCACTCTGTCTCATGTATGCTGCAGTTGTGCTTCTAAAGTTATGCACAGTGAGAACCTCCTGTCGAGAGGGGGAAAAGAGCAACCGGCCACTTTATATTGTGACTCCTATATTTTAATAAGTATGATTTGTTTAATTTGAACTTGTAATCCATTTATATAAACAAAAATCAAGATGCAATAGTTTTGCAGCCAGTGTACTGAAAGCAATGGATAAAAAGCACCATCCACATCTGTGAGCCTCTTATGTTAGCCAAAAGGTGGCTAAAAATATTGTGTTTCTTACTTCATGTTATGGCCTTTTAAGTTACAGTTTTCTCTAAAATGTAGTTCCACATGCTCTGAGTGCCAATTGAATCAAAATTGAGGTTTTTTGGGTAGTGCATATAATGCTGGACATGGTTTCTTATCATATATATCACAAAAGACAGGAATTTAAAGAGGAGGTTGATGCATCTCTGCAAAAACAATATACATATAATATCAAATTTACCACTCTTCGGAGCTCTGTGCTAACCTCTACTTTGAAGTTCCTAGTAAAGAGGGAACAAGAAAAGGGTCTTCTGCAGTTGCTAATAGATAGTTCATATATTGAGAAAAAACTCAAAACAAAAACGATAAGAGTCCACTATAGTGAATTTGTAACTACAAAAGCTTGAAGCACCAGAAACGGAAGAGAAAGGTTGGAAAGGTTGTATGGCTGGGTTAGAAGTGAAGATGAATGTGCATAATTTATCTTCTATCTATGAATAACTGCAATTGTTTATCTTGTTTAAAGTTTCGGGATATGAATATGTGATTTGTTTTGTAATTTCTGAAGCTGGGCAGGCCAGTTAAAACATTTTGCTATAAGTTGTTTCCATTACTGTGGATAAATAGCCTAATTTTATTTTTATGTTTCTGGTCCCATGGTTCATGATTTTCAACTGTTGCAGCAAGGCCTTGGAGAAAGCCAGCAAAAACAAGGCAATAATTGACGCAATCGGAGAGCCAATCGTGAGGGGCCCTTGGTACAATGCATCACTTGCTGTAGCACACAAGCGCCGGTCTGTATCTTGCACTTTTCCTGTTTCTGGACCTCAAGGCACTGGAATGTTTCAGCTCAAAGCAGTACGTAATGGAGGTTCGTACCCATTATAGAAACTTTATTTTTAAGAGCTGAAATCTATCTGTGCTCCATTCTTATGTACATCCTGGCCTCTTTATCTTTGGGTCATCTGAATCATGCAACCAAACTAAATTAAAAAATTGCAAGTCCAGCTTTCTTAGGTTGGTATGCGTTGGAAAATTTATACTGGCCTTCTCATAGTTTAAGCTCTTCATTTGATAATTGTTGCCTTGGCGTAATTTGCACCCGAGTCAACTTTCCGGCTAAATTTTTTCACACATGGCGTCGGCAAAGGCTGGCATGGAGTTTAATTCTTTTGCCACATTGGTTGCCACTAGGTCCATATCACTTCCACCACATACAATCAAGCTATGCTTGCCTTTTCAGATGCCAAGTGTGACAAAATTTGGTCGAAAAGTTGACTCAGGTGCCATTCCAAAATTAAAAATAAAAATTAGGAGTTTAGAAGCCAAATTGATCTTTTCTGTGCAAAACCAAAATCCGAGTAAAAACTGTGAATTTAGGGGCAATTTGGCCTGGAATAAAAGTTGCGAGTACACTTGTAATATTGGAAGATTACGTCTATGCTTAGAATAATAGAATGAGTACTCCACTGCTTGTGTTAGAATACTAATTACTCAGCAATTAACTTGTTAAACTTTGAGAACATTTTATATCTTTGATTTTACATGATGAATTCTTGATCTTGTTTTGAGAAAATGTTATATTTATATGTGAACAGACGAGAGTATGTTTTCCATATTACGCCCTCGTGACTGGGAGATCCTTATTATGGAAGCTCTGGTTCACGTTCCTGGGAATGATGAAAAGGAACAGACATTCCGAATAAGCATCTCTGACGAGTCGCCTCTCGAGTGCAAGCCGTGTGTTGCTGCTCAATGTCAGACCCCTCAACCACCGAGAATTGCTGCTGCTTCCCAACCTAGCTAGCTTCATATCTTCTTAGTAATTCTGGTACAAATACAACACATTTACTTATATTTTCTCTCTCTCAATTGTAACTATGCATCTTCCCTAAAATCTTAGAGCCGAGTTTTTAATGAACCGGGAGCGAAAAACTATTCCTTAGAGAGAGATTGGTTATTCCTCTGAAATTTTGAATAATATTGTGACATTGATTCTAATAATTCCACTAGTGAAGGTTAAATTCGTTTTGGTCCCTCAACTTGCTTCACTTTGATATCTGCTGTTTGAGGATAATTTTAGTTTGGCCCCTCAACTATAAGCTTTACTACATTTCACCCCCTTAAGTATTGTTGGGTTAGACCTTTTTAACTTAGTGTTTCTATTTCATTTCATTTTATTTTTTATTTTAATAACCGTTTCGTTTTTGTCTATATTTAATCCTAATGTATGTTCCCCATACTATAATAAATAATCATATTTGTCGTTGCAAATGCAATCTACCCGAATTCCGGAAAATAAGTTGAAACTATAAATGACGAAATTCATGTTTATCCAAGCTACCAAGATAAGTTATTTAAAAATAAATTCAGTCGAGGAAACTTTAATTTAATAAAATATAGTAATATTACCAATTTTCGGACCATTTTATTTGTGTTCTTACTAAGGGAGAAGTTAATTTAAGATATGCTTGGTACGAATATACGTATTCATTTTTGTACCAACCTCCTATTCCACTGCCACCATCATTGTCTTCACAGCCGCCACACCATCAGTGGGCATGATACGTTTAGTACGAAAATGTATATTCGTACCAATATAATATGTTGCATGCCTAATTCAAGCAACACCAACACTATCGACACTGCTGACACGGCCTCAAATCCGCCACTGCCATGATATGGATATGTATATTTAAAGACGGATGCACGCTCTATGAGGGGGCACGTGCCCCCACAAAAAAATGAAAAAAATTTACTAAGTACTATATATGTTTATATATTAGTGTACATATTTAATTAAATTATATAAGACAATAATCAAAGCTTAAACCCCAAATTCCCAAATTCATAATGCCCCAATATCATAACAATCTGAATACAACGTCTTGATCGAACTCCTCCCTCCATGATCAAGGAATTTTATATGTTCAAAGCTTCTATATATCCCATTCCATCTCAATTTTGAATCTGATTATATAATTTATATTGCAACATGATCTTGATTTAGGTTTATTGAAATTACATGACTTCGAGTTTAGGGAACAAGAGATTGAATTGTGTGTATTAAATTTTTAGGTTGTTTTCTCAAAACATTTTTGTATATATGTATATAATTGTAGCTACAAACTTAGAAATGGTATGACATTTTGAATTATTGTGTAGCTAAGAAAGATTTTATAAAAGAAAATTGGAACCAACATTTATAATTGAGAAATAAATTTTTGATAGTGTTATGAGTCAATCATGCAAATATTTCAATTAATGAAAACTCATTGATTCCAATTATAATTGACTTGAATTATTATGTGTAGTAAAAAATTCTTATCGTATTTTATACTTATAGTATTTATGCCCCCCCCCCTCCCCCTCCAATGAATTTTTTTTGGATCCGTTACTATGTATGTTCATACCAAATCATACCTCTTGTAGTCTAAAAAAAAATAAATAAAAAAAACAATTAGGATGTGGTGCTAATATAAATCATCCATACCAATGACCTAATACGACTGGTACGAACACACAATATTCGTACTGACATACCAAGTTCGAGTGTAAAATGTTAGTTCCACTGGTACATTTTCAAATAAAAATAATAAAATGCATTATACAGTCTAAAATAGTTATCAAACCAATACTCGTAACTCTTGTTATTGGATACTTCTCCATGGCTAACAATCAAAGAAGATGACATCGTCTGCATGAAATTTATACGAGACAATCATACCAGGTATGAAAGGTATGATATAACGTAGTTCGTACCTATCATGATACGAACTTATAATTTATACATAGGCATGCATGTTATTCGGTATGTTGGTACGAATATGCATATTTGTACCAAGCGTACCACGTCACCGATGACGCTGGTGGTGGTGGTGGTAGTGGCAGAGTGGAGGTGATGGTAGTGGTGGAATAAGCATGTAAGTCATTTTAGGTACGCTTGGTAGATTATATACATATTTGTACCAAGCGTATTACACCATCGGTGGTGATGGCGGGGAGAAAAATATGTTGGTACGAATATTCATATTAATATTCTTACCACGTACCTAAAATGACTTATCAATTAGTAAAGCAATAGGGTCCGAAAATTTAAACTATTGCATTAAAATTAAAAACCTGACAAAATTTATTTTCGACTAACTTGTAGCAAATGACACTACAAGAAATACACAAATCTGCGACGGAAACGGTGACGGAACGTATTCCATCTCAAATCGGCGACAGAACAGTGACGGCACGGTGGCGGAATGGATTTTACTTCGGTCACGACGGACTTTACGGCGGAACAACGACGAAATTTGGTTGCGCCAAAATCAGCGACGGAATTGTGGTGGAATTTCTGTCTCCAATTTTAGCGGCGGAATATTTCGAACGCCAATACTTTTATTATTTTATTAAAATTTTTTTATTATTTAGCGAGGGAACAATTCCGTCGTAGAATGAAATATAAATTTTATTTAATTTTTACAGTAATTAATGATAGAATAACCCTTCAGCCTATTTCCCGCTTTCTCACTCTTCCGAATCCCTAAATCGACAAATTCTCCCTCCGCCACAGTGCAGCTGTAGTGCTGCCGCACACCTTCGCTCCCATTGCTCTGCCATCTCCTACGTAAGTCGCCCTATCACTTCTATCTCTCTCTCGCCTCATATCCTTCTCGCTCTCTTCTCGACCTTCGCCGGAGTGTCATACTGTCACTGATGCTCTCTTTTTTTCATTTACTTTAAATGGACTCCTGCATTAGGTCACCGGAACCACTATGTTACTATCGCCGTTCGCCGGAGCTCTCCACCGCGAGCAATTGAATTTGGCTTCCACCTCCTGCATCCCCTGTTAAGGTAAGTTCGACGAATTTTAGTTTTGAAGTATTTGTGTGACATATGTTTGTGATTCTACAAATTTCATTGCTTATTTGGGGTGACTTGCTTCTCAAATCGCCTCACTCTCTCTTTCTCTCTCTAGTCTCTAGCTTAAGCTATTTGCTTCACTTCTTTCAGTGAGTACTCTATCTCCCTCTCTCGATATGCATTTTTGTATTAAAGCGGTTCAAGCTTGCAAATGTGTGAGTGCTGATCTTTGCTTTTGTGCGAACTGGCAGGATTTGATCCCAAATTATTACACTTGGAAGTATCAAGGAGAACAATCAGCACTAGAGGCTGATCCCATAGATTCTGATGAAGAGCAGGAACCAAATACATATCAATCAATGGTAATGGATGCAGCTGCTTCTCAGTTTATGATGGATGCTGCTGTAGAGGAGCCCCCAAATCCTGCAGCACAACAGTTTTACGACATGTTGAAGGCTGCAGAAAAAGAGTTGTGGCCTGGTTGCACGAAACACTCTCAGTTGTCACTTGTTGCTCGCCTTATAAACTGGAAATCTGAGAACAACTGTACGGAGAAGTCTTTTGATCAAATCACGGGGTTGATGAAAGAGATAGTCCCAGATGATAACTTAGTATGGGACTACCCGTTGAAGTTGTTGGCATGCATCATCAATTGATGATGGAGTGATGCGGCATCCTGCAGATTCACCTGCATGGAAGTATGGATATAAATTTCACACGATAGAGCGTGGGACAGAAAAATCCACAATGAATAGTGGGGTTTGCATTAAAGGTTCAAATTGTAGTGCAGACGATAGTGATTTTTATGGTCGTTTGTTAGAGGTTGTGCAATTGGAGTATACTGGTCTTCCATTGAAACAGACGACACTATTCAAGTGTGAGTGGTTTGATCCATCACCATCAGGGACAATGGTGCATCGTGACTTCAAGCTGGTTTCTATAAATCATAGGCGCCGCTATAGCAAGTATGAACCATTTATTCTAGCAAGCCAAGCTATTCAAGTATATTACTGCCCATATCCAAGTTTAAATCAATCTAAGAAAGATTGGTGGGAAGTTTGTAAAATAAAAGCTAGATCAAATGTTGTTCTCCCTTATCCAGCATCTAGTTTAGTCATACCTCCACCATTTCAGGAGGATGAAATTGATAACTGTACCAACCTTGTTATTGACAAAAACCTGTTATCAGTTCAACATCTGGATGGTCATTTGATAGACATTGGAGATGGTGATGATGACTCGGATGAGGATGTCCTATTATCAGATGAAGAAGATAATCTATTTCATGATGATGATATTGATGATATGAATGTTGATGAATAGTGTCAGGTTAATAATATAAATTGTTCTCTTATTACTTTCTTATGGTTAATTCTCTCTTGTGTGCAAGTATGAAGTATCTGCAAGCTACTTATTTAAATTGTTTAATTGTTTATTCTAACTTTTTAATTAAATGCGGATGCCTAGATCTTGTTCTTTGAACATTGTTCGCAATAGATCTCAGTCTCAAGGTACTTCAGTAGGTGACGGAGCTTCTATGTCTACTTCTCTAGCTGATGTAGTGTCTCACACAGATACGGCTACAACTGCTACAGCTCCTACAACTGCTACTACTACTACAACTCCTTCTACTTCTACTACTGCTACAACTCCTTCTACTGCTGGACCACAACAACTTACCATACTCGATGAGTATGATATTGTTACTTGTTTCAATGTCTTATTATATTGATTATGTTTTTTGTTTTTCTAATTAATTGATCATTGCAGGGCATTGATGCCACCTTCAACTGCTGGAACGATGACTGATTTGTTCAGAGCATCTATGCACAAGGATGGTTTTGCGTGGAAATTAGTTCCAGAGGAAAAGAAAAAGGAGTATTTTGGTGAATTTAAGGTAATAAAAGAATTCATATATTGGAAGTTAGTATTTGAGGCAGTTTCTTATCTTTTCTATTTGAGTTGAAGTTGGTTTTGTTCTTTTGAGTGATTACAGCTGTGCAGTGATGGATGAAAGTGATAATATTGGAAGTAAATTATATGAATTGATTACACTTGTCTCTTATCTTTGTTTCTCTAGTTGGTGAGCATTGATTTCTGCAACCGCTTATTGTTTTCTTGTGTGAATGGGAAGAACTACATTGTGTATGGTTGTATGTTGAATTACAGCTTGTACGTAGTTATGTGTTTACTTTGGTCCCTTCTAATTGTTGACGAAACGCTGTCGTCACACTCTTCGCACAAATAATATTTATAAACACCTCTTGCCCAACAAGGCAGTAGTCAGAGGCAAGTGGGATCGTACCCAAGGGACCTGACGTAATCTGCTCTTCAGTTAGTGCTCAACAAAAGGGTTTTGGTCACGAAGTATCTTAAGATCCTGTACTCACAAGTAAAGATATCAAATAACAAAAGAGTTTGGATTGGGTTTCGAATCCATGATCCTAATTACTCATCACTCGTTCATTGGTGCAAAGATATTCAATTAACTGATCTTATCACTTGGTTTAAGACAAAGATTAGTTTATATCCTAAGGTCACGAAGTCACGATATAATCACACTTAGCCTATGTCTAATCAATTTTACATATCTTGACCAGAAGGCAAGATCTCCTCTCTTGATCAACAAAGTCATGAAGACACTTCAATAACAATGCTGCCCAACAGACATTAAGAATAAACAGACCCAAGACAGCCAAGAGGTAGGTCAATACCGACTGCTCTCCAACACCTTTTATCTTATTGGGCACGAAAGACACCCTCGTGTTAATCCCAATTTCTGTTAATGACTTAATCTCAATATCTAGATGGTGATCAATCAACTTTCAATATCAATTAAGTCTAGAATTAATCCTAAGTATTTCGGGAACAAAATCAATTAACGAACTCACATAATTAGACCTCACAAGTTTAGAACGAGTAATTAGAATCACTTCATCTACATCCAACCCAAACAATAAACTTAGCTAGACATAATAATAAATGAAAGCATAAAACATATAAAGAAAAACATACTTAGCATAAACTGGAAACGAGTTGCTGCCTAAAAGCGTAGTCAGCAACAGAGGTCTTGGCTTTAAGCCAACAACTAAACTAAAGCAGTAAAATACGAAATAAAAGTAAATTTCACGTAGGAATTGTTTCTTCCTCACTTCCTCTCAACCTAGAATGCATAACTAAGCTATGAAACACAATAAAAATCGACACAATACATAATGGAGTCGGCCATATATATAGGCGATGGAAATTAGGGTTTAGGGAAGTTTCCTTGTTGATAAAGGACTCTTCCATGCATATCACATCCGCCTCTCTCTCTCTCATGCATGCACGATTCTTCTTTCCTTGCGTGGTAGATATCTTCTTGAATTACGCTCGGCTAGGATAAGGAAAGAAAGATCCAATCCTTATCCTCTTCCTTGGAAGGAAAGAATTCTGTTGTTGGTCCGACTCTCTTCTTGCCCTTTATGTCTGCATCCTGAATTGCTTCCTGTGTTGACCAAGATCCTGGCTCCTCTGAGTACTCTGTCTGTTGGCTTAAGGGATATGGGGAGGTACTTCCTGACTTGAAGAATGGATATTTCGATGTTGCCCAGCTACTAGCTTTCAGCCCTTTGCCCATTTGCATCGTATCACCATCTCAGCATCTCAACAACTATCACCATCTCAGCATCTCAACAACAGATTTTCCATCGGATTTGCCAAGCATCCCACCTGTTCTTCCCTGCACACCATCTCTCGACTTCGTGTCCTCCCAGACACACTTTGACTCGATAAAGACTAAGAAACACAAGAAAAATACAAGAAAAGATGGACACAAATATGAGTTCATCACACCCACACACTTGAATTACACTTGCCCTCAAGTGTATGGTTGCAACTTGCCCAAGACTCAAACACAGAAAAGACAAAACAAAAACACAGACTCAAAAGATCAACTCATGCACATGTTAGTCAAAACAGAATATGTAATCAGACATTGCCATCAAACAGGTCAAGATAGAGTTATTGGGCAACAGGGGTATCATCACCAGCACTCATCTCTCAAGTGTATAAGATTAAGTGTATACGCTCTTGACCAAGATCAACAATGTTTGTCCATAGGCTTGCCTGCCCTCTACATCTCTATTTCTTCGAACAAATCAAACTACTTATCCTTGTCTTTAATGGGTTGTAATGTGGCTTAAGGCAAAAGGTAGGGAAATTTAGGAACTAGCTAAGTCAAGAACTAGGTTCTCGAGCAACAGATTGCCTTTGATTCCTTACTCCTCTTCATCTAGCACAATTATTTTTTCTGGACTTTAAAACTTTTTTTTTTTTTACCCAACACCTCTAACTTAGGTGATATTGCCCAGTAAGTGCTACCCAACATTTCCTTCCATCCCTTGTTCTTCTAGACCTGAGTTCTTGACCAGGAAGGCTTAAAATTCAGGCTTCTATAAGTAAATAGAAAGAATACGATCCAAGTTCAAGGGGGCTAATCAAAGGATAAATGTCAAGGCAGAGAATTTTTAGCCATAGGCTTCTTTAAACAAAAATGCCTAATTCATCCAAGTAGTTCAACTAAGTTTCATGAAGCTTTTAATAAGAGATGCAGACAAGTTCTAGATCAACAAATATCAACTGGTCATTATCACTCAAGAAAGAAAGCAATGCTGCACATGTATTTAACATTTTAAAAGCTTAAATCCTCACAGTTAGTGCTCAATATCTCATTCCGTCCTATCTATTTACATACGGCATCATCTATAAACCTATTCCAACTATCATGCCAACATGCTGATCAACAACTAAAACACACTTTAAAAACACAAACTGACACCCCAACACCCACACACTTTGCCTTAGGCAAAGTGGGTAAACTGTTGGGCAACAAACAAACATAAAACAAACTGACTCAACACTTAATTACAAACGAACTGAGATGAGAACTTTAAGGTCTTCACCACACAATTTGCTGGGCAAATTGTGGGTGAAGCCAATAAGATCACCCTCTCGACCAACAAGACAAAACACAAAGTACAAAATAGGACACGAAAACGAAAAATAAAAACTTAAACTAACATAAAAGGGAGGAACATAAGTCAAAGAGAAGATTCATGTGAATACCTGAATCCTTGGTGTGCAAAGAATGTCAGCTGGGTATCCCTGATCTCAGTTAACAACTTCTCCATACTGGCCAGTCTGGTCTCGATCTCGATGTTGAGCACCACCACTGTGCTGGTGCTTGCTTCCTCCTTCTTGCCCAAGGGTGGTCGCCTGGTGAATTTTGGCATGCTGTAGTCAACAAACACGTATCTGCCATTTCTCAGCTCAATATCGTTCATCTTCTTCAAGGCAGCTTCTCCCAGCTTGTTGACCACCATCATCGACTTCCCTTTCAGCTCATCGTAGACCCCAACTCCATTTGCAAAGGCCGTCACGAAATGGCCACAAGTGCATCCCAACGCCTGCTTTGCCAACACCGTCTTGAGCTGCTCTCCAAGGAACGCCTCGAAATTGACCTTGGTCTTGGTGTGCATACACCACAGTAAATACCACTCCTTGTTTCTCAAGCTGTTGCCGCTATCGTTCTTGCCATACAAGTTGTATGCAAGGATGCGATGGCAAAGCCTAAGGGCGTGAGTCTTCAGCTCGGTTCCCTTGTTATTGGCCCCGTAGTACGGCGTTCCATTCTCGATCTCCTTCCACTGCTCCTCATAAGCCACATCTCCTGGGAGTGGCACCATGGTCTTAACCTCCATGAACTCCTTCTTGGCCAGATCCCTCAAACTCACCATTCCCAGTATTTGGTTCAACGCACTCACTTGGAAGTCATACTTCTCGCCCAAAAGCGAGAAGGAAATCATGCTCACCCCATTTTCGGGATCACTCGTTATCGCCGCCGTGTTGTATAACTCATTAACTTGCTCCTCATAAATCTCCACAGGCCATTCCAAAAACATCTTCTAACCTATCCCCTCAAACAGCTCCCTGACTTCCTGGGCGTTGCCCAGGTTCTCGTAGAGTTTGAAGTCAAGAACCCTGGGTGCTGTTACCTTCCATTCTCTGGGCTTCCTGCACATCACCACTATGGGGCCCTTCATCTTCTTCTTGTTCCTGCCACTTGCTGGGGTAGACTGGTCAACGTCTACTTCCTCACCAACATTGTCCCCTGCTTCTTCTTCCTCGCTAACCTTTGACGGAGTCTCGACAGCCGTTCCTTTTGAGATTGATTGTTGGAAGGAGCCGGCGTCTGAAGCAGCAGTGTTGTGCTTCTTCGTCGGTGTTTCCTTGTGATGGTCCCGATACGAGTTCTGGTGCATGGGGAGGGGAATACACCATACACCAGATAGGAAATTTTAAAACAACTCTCGAAAAAATCTCAATCGTGTAAAAAGACTCAGCTAGATTCACAATCGAGTACGAGAACTCAGTTGGAAGAGTGGTGCTATGCGGAATGTGGTGAAAAATAACAACTCGTATAAAATCAACTCACGCTTAAATGCACGGTCGGTCAATAACCAAGTCAGTTGATATGGAAAGATGCAGTTTGTATGCTGGTTAGATAGTCAGTTGAATAAGCAATAAATAACTGAAAAATAAACACAAACACACAAGGATTTACGTGGTTCGGAGATAACTCCTACGTCTACGGGGAGTTGTGAGTCCACACAACTCAGTTCAAGTTCTTCTGGACAAAAACCACAAAGCTTACGCGGGCTTTGCAACCGTTAAGATAAGTTTACGGGTACTTATCAACCTTACAAATAAGTTTACGGGTACTTATCAACCTATCTACTCAATTCCGGGAAGAGTAGGGTCCTAACAATCCTTTTGAGAGGCTGTGTGAATAGTGGGTTTCCAACTAATAGCTCGAACAAGAAGTGAGCTAGGATCTAACACTCTATGAACTTTCAGCTAGTGATGTTCTCAAGGTTGGATCAAAAACACAGAGACAGAATCTAACACTCTAGAACTCTCAACTAGTGATGTTCTTAGAGGATAACAGCAGTTTTGCTTGAGTGCAGAATAAAGTCGTTCTTTCGCTCGTATATCTCTTCTCGCACTTGTCTGTCTCGTAAGTCTTGGTGAATGAATGAAGGCCTCTATTTATAGGCGGAGAGAATCAACTAGCCGTTGGAGGAGCCGTTGATCTCTGTTCTTTGAAAGCGATGACTTGTCTCTCATCTCTGCAGACTTTCCGGATTTGGCAACTGTGTGCTTCTGCTTTCCATCTGAGACAGCCTTGTGTTGGGCCAAATGAGGTAATGACAGAGAGTCAAACCTTCACGTGACTTCCTTATTTGAATTTCAAATCTCAACATTAGTCTTTCAACATTGGATGGTCGGTTGAGAAGTTTGATCTTCATCTGATTTGTCTTCAGCTGATGTTCTGTCTGAATAGGAACAGATGAACTCTCAGCTGCTTTGAACTTCATGTTGTTGATCTAACTGATTGAGTCCTACAACTGATGTTCCATCTTGAACGCTCAGTTGTCTTTCTTGTATCTGACTCTGATCAGTTGGCTTCGAACGCTCAGTTGTCTTTCTTACAACTGATGTTCTCTTACAACTTGTCCCTTTTTAATTCTCATCTAATGAAATCTCAGTTGTCTTCCTTACAACTGATGTTCTATCTCTTGAACGCTCAGTTGTCTTTCTTACAACTGATGTTCTCTTGCATCTTCCCCCTTTGAATACTTAGTTGACTTTTGCATCTTCCCCTTTTGAATGCTCAACTGTTGTTCTGAATCTTGAACGCTCAGGTGTTTTTTCTTACACCTGATGTTCTATCCGAGTGAAGCCTTGTTGCCGTCTTCAGCTGGAGACCTGTAAAGATAAAATCTTAACATTGCTCAAACAGCGAGCCTAAAAGCTAACATTAGGATCTGGCAACATCTATTCGGTTGGGGTCAGTTGGTTTTGGAATCAATCAAAACTTTACTCAAATTTCCCAACAATTTCCCCCTTTTTGATGATGTCAAAACCCTTATAAAATCCTTTACAGATCAAACTGATCTAAACCCTACTGACCTATCTAAAATCTCAGCTAAAATTCTAGACAGTCTATAAGATTAAAACATCAAAGGGTTAGCACAGTTATAACATGGTATTGAAATAACTTTGCGATTCAGAGATTGGACAACTAGAGATTGTACGTCAAGTTGAATCGGATAACTGATGAAAGTTTTCATTACAACTGATGGTTACAAGATATGCACAAAATCAAAAATTACATCAGTTGCTCAAAAACTAACTGAGCTAAAACTTTAGCCCATACTTGCTAAACATTCTAACAAAAATTTTTCTTTTTGCTTCTGACTCCTTCGAAATGTCAACCCCGTGCTCTCGGCAAACTTGTCTTGCCTCAGCTGCTATTTTCTGTCGGTTGGGGTTTCGATAGTCTGGGAGGAAGAGAGGCTGATATGTAACCTTCTGAGGGACCGGAACTGTGTTCAAATCCAGTTTTGCATCTATCATTGCTCGCCTGAACTGGTTGAACATGCCCGGGTCGCCAGTGTGCAGCTCGGTTAGCGCTTCCTTGAACGCTCTCCTCGGATCGTCAGTTGAGAATACCTTCCTATAATAGAAGTCATTCACAAACTCTTGCTTGAACGACTCACAATCCTCATTCCACTAGGCTGGCATCCACTTGTCTACGTGCCTGAACCGACTTTGCTGCTTGACCTTCCCTGGCAGCCTCTGTTGCTTCAGCCTTGCCTCAGCCTTTACTTGATGTTTATCTATTCGGCGACGGCTCCAGGTTCTTGGTGACTTTGTCAAGCTCCTCCAGTCGGGATTCATGTAATCCTTCTCTGCAACATCCATAGCCTTGGCAGCAGCAATACACTCTTCAATTGTGATATCGTCGAGTTCCGCATCAAGCTCGGCTGCGATCTCGGTTATGGAGTTGTAAGAAACTCCATACTTCGCCGCCTGCTCCAAGTCCTTTGCCATATTAGCTCCACCGACGTCGGTTGGCTTAGGAGTGGATTTCTTCTTCTGGACTGTCTTCCTCTTCGGCTGAGATTTTGCAGCTGGAATCTCTTCCTCAGCCTGGGTCTCATCTTCCCCCTGCATCTCAACTTCCCCAGTTTTCTCTTCCCCCTTTTTGGCATCAGCAACAAGGCTTGCGATTGAGCCATCCAGAGAGGTGAGTTGTTGTTCAACTTGTTGGATGCAGTTGAAGAGTTCATCGACCGCGCATTCTACTCCAACCTTCTTCGCCAGTTCAGTGTCCAGGCGCTCTTGCTCGGCTTTCCTCAGTCCAGCAAATGTTTCACTGACCTCGGTCTGGAAAGCAACGAACTCAGCCCATCTTAACTCGAACCGAGACTCCCATTTTTGGTCTTGAGTCTGTTGAGATTTGGCGAGGTTGGAATCAGATAAGGACTTGAACACGTTCAGATCGGATTTGATTCCATGAACGGTTGTCCTTAGTGCATTGATGTCTTGGCTGGTGGAGGTTGAGAATTCATCCAGCTTTATCTTCAGTGAAACATTCTCCTCCAGCAGCTGCTTGTTCTTCTCCTCCTGTGCTTCCAACATCCTCAGCTGATCTTCTTTGTTGTGCTGGAAGTTGGCAAGCATCTCGATCCTTAGCTGGTTTACTCTCTCAGCTATCAGCTCACAAATTTCTTCAGTTGAGGGTGCTGGCTGATCAGCTGGAGCTTGTTGTTCAATTAGAGCTGGCTGGTCAACCGTAACCATGGCTTGACGGTTGGCCAGGTACAGTTGAAGCTCTTCTTCTTCCTTCTTGGCGGCTGCATCAAGATCAACAATAAAATCAGCAGATTTTGTAAGCATGTTGTCCAGGAAATTGATGCAATCTTATTCAGCCTTTTCCCTCGTGTCTGTGCCTTCCGCCTTGCTGAGGTCCAGACGACGCGTCAGCAGCACAACCTTATTGTTGTAGGCGACCTCCAGATTGGTGTAGTTGAAGTAATCTCTGATGCGTGACTCGTCTGCCTTCAGCTGGTTCCAGCTGTGTACCCTTATGGTATCTTCCTTCACATACCAATGACTGAAGATGAGGTTGAACTGATACAGCAACTCGGTTCCAAGCGTAGCAAAAATCAGCATGTCGCGCTCTTCAGGGAACATCCCGATCAGCTTTTGGAAGCAGTAGGCCACCTTGCCTTCATGCTCCATCGCGATGGCCTGACGATCAGCTTCGTCATCGATTGAGGAGGGAGAGATTTTCATATGGCATCAGTTCAATGGTTTCTTCAACGTTGGCCAAAGAGATGGTCTCAACGTTGGCATCGAGCTGGGAGCTCGGAATTTCGGATTCTGTGGGGATGGGGGTATCAACAGGTTCATCAACATTGGCCGAAGAAATGGTCTCAATGTTGGCATCGAGCGATGAGCTCGGAATGTCTGGTTGTGAGTCGGTTGTGAGAGTGAGAGGCTCTTTGGGCGGTACGGCATCAGCTCCTGCCGTGGGGGAGGTTGTTGGAATATCTTCAGTTTCCTCAGAGGAGGAAGAAGATGCATCTGAGGTTGGATCCGTTTCCATCCCTTCAGCCTCATCAGTTCCAGCAGCGCGAGGAACGATCTCGAAGGCAGCTGCCTCAGCTGAGTGGCTCGACTCAGATGGCTCCTCAGCTGGTGCCGTCTCAGCTAGTCCCTCCACAGCTGGTACCTCCTCCTCAGCTGGCGTATCCTCAGCTGGCACATCCTCAGCTGGAACTTCCTCAGCTGGTTTCGCAACAGTCTATCCTCACCCTCAGCTTCTTCTTGGCTGGCTCTTCAACTTTCTCCTTCTCCGACTCAGCTCGTTGTCGGCGTACAGCTGTTGATTTTGCTTTGCGGCCGGCAGCTGGGGGCAGCTCCTCAGCTGTGTCTTTATCTTCAGCTGTCTTCACAGCTTCCTTCTTCTCCTTGGGAGTATACACACTCCTAACCACATCCTGAGCCTTCTTTGCTGTTGGGAACAACATCAGCTTTTTCACCGGGGTCTCCTCGCAGTCATCCCAAACCATGTTCTGACCCTTTGTTGCGAAAAGGATCAGAGTAGAAATTTTGCAACCGAAGTTGAGAGTTCCCTTGACACTCAACAACCTCTCCCCGGATTCGGTTGTGGTCTCGGAAATCTTCTGCCTCTGCACAGTCAGCTGGTGTTCGAAATACTTGAACCAATCGACATTGTGCTTGTGTTTGTGCTCCAAAGCAATCAATTGCTTGAGCTTCGGTCGGCTGATGTCGCCGAAATCACCGCTGTAACCGAACACGACCTTTGAAACGACATCGAATAGAAGTCGATGTTCGGTCAACTTTGTCCTCTGCATATTACTCTTCAATTTTTCTGGAGTGATGAGAGCACTCTCCAGAAACTCATCAGCTTCCGTGTCGGTTATATTCTCAATGGTGTCTGTGGCTGTCTGGTTTGGTGGAATGATTTGGCGAAGAATATCAGAAACTGGAATGGGGACGGTGACCCTGCGGATGGTTCTAGCCGGAACGTCCCGTTGTCGACAGGATACTTCTGTAACTACTCCATCCCTGCTGTCGATGGGCGATTGCATATTCAAGTAAAACTCCCCAACCTGTCACCTGAGAAGGTAGCTGGGGAAGAGCTTCGCCCAATTCAGAAGCCCGTTCTCCCTGAGTAGTTCGGCGAGGGGAGATAGCACCGGCGATTCCAGTTCATCCTCTGATAGAATCTGCTCAAAATGGATCTTGGAGAGCAGCATATCAAAGGACTCGTCGTATGATGTAGGGACAAGAGAAGGTCCTGAAGAAGCCATTTTCCTTCCTTGAGAAGCTTTAGGTGCCATTTAATAAGTCTGTGAAGATATATATATAGAGAGAAACTTGCAGAAAATGGTGAGACAAATTGGAGACGAAAATGAACAGTTACTGCAGATAAACACGAATGTAGAAGGTAAGAGACCACTTCCTAATTTTCCGCCTTTTATAGGTTTTTGGCTCGGTTGAAATCGACGGCTAGGGTTGAATGGCGCGAATCCATCAACGGCTGAGATCACGCGACTGTTGACTAGCTTTGACTTGACGTCACGATCCGAGTTCCAACCAGCGCGTGAGAAGGTGAACTGTTTTTCATGTCAGCCCAGTCACACTATAAAGTAGGGCTATTGAGGTTCAGCCGTACTTTACATTAAATGCGGTATGATGGCTATTTTAATGTAACTGACATGCTCAGGAATGTTTGAATTTATTTCAAACATTCTCATTTAAGATCATAACACCTTCAGCCATAAATGTTACCTGCCAGCTGATGTCGGAATCAGTTGTGTACCTGCCAGCTGATGTTGGAATCAGCTGTGGTCCAATGTTGCGGCATACCATCAGTTGACTCGAGTTCGTCTGTTCAGCTGACGTCTGATGTCTTCGGTTGGCAATCCGCATCTGATGTCTTCGGTTGGCGATCCGCATTTGAGATTCCCCCTCAGATGGATATCTATCTCTTCACCTCAGCTGGTTCCTCATCAGATGGATCCAACAATCCAAGTAGATCACACAGCATCTTGAACCGCACTTCGGCTAGAGGTTTGGTGAAGATATCAGCTCTCTGAATCTCAGTTGGAATTTTCTCCATGGAAACATCCTTCTTCTCAATATGATCTCGGATAAAATGATGTCGAATGTCAATGTGCTTCGTCCGAGAATGGTGAACAGGATTCAAAGAGATAGCAATGGTACTTGAGCTATCACAATGAATGGGAACCTGTCCAGTTGCAACTTCATAATCTCTCAACTGTTGTTTGAGCCACAACACTTGCATGCAATAGCTACCGGCAGCCATATACTCCGACTCAGTTGTAGAAGTGGCAACACATGCTTGTTTCTTGGAGAACCACGAAACTAGCTTGCTTCCCATGAACTGACAGTGTCCAGATGTGGACTTCCTGTCCAACCGATCTCCGGCTAGATCCGAATCTGAGTATCCGGTCAGTTAGATATTGTCGTCGGTTAGATACCACAACCCAACATTAACTGTACCCTTCAGATACTTGATAATGTTCTTTGTTGCCAACATGTGTGCTTCCTTCGGTTGAACTTGGAACTGAGCACACACTCCAACCGCGTAAGATATGTCTGGCCGACTGGCGGTTAGATATAGCAAAGAACCGATGATCCCTCTATACTTACTGGCATCCACGAGTTTTTCCTCAGATCCGGGTTCAATCTTCCAGTTAGTATTCATCGGGATCCTTGTGGGATTCTTGTGGTCTTCATCGAGTTTTCCAGTTAGTATTCATCGGGTTCAATTTTCCAGTTAGTATTCATCGGGATTCTTGTGGTCTTACTTGTCTGCAATCCAAACTTGGTGATGAGCTCTTTTGTATACTTGGACTGATTGATGAAAATCCATTCTGGTGACTGCTTCACTTGTAGTCCAAGAAAATAATTCATCTCGCCCATCATTGACATCTTGAACTTCTCCTTCATGAGATTTGAAATTTTTTCACACAGTTCCTCCGACTTAGAACCGAATATGATGTCGTTGACGTAGATTTGCACAACAAGTATATCTTCTCCAACTTTGATGGTGAACAGTGTTTTGTCAACTGACCCTCGTTTGAACCCCGAGTTCAAAAGAAAACCACAAAGAGTGTCATACCAAGCCCTGGGTGCTTGCTTCAATCCATAGATTGTTTTCTTCAACTTGTACACTCTTCCATCTCCAGTCTCAAAACCGGGAGGCTGTTCAACATAAACATCTTCCTTAATATCACCATTGAGGAAGGCACACTTCACATCCATCTGATAAACCTTGAACTTGTGAAATGCGGCATATGCTAGAAATGCGGCATACCAAGGAGTCCTCGAAATCAATTCCTTCTTGTTGGCAATATCCCTGAGCTACCAACCTTGCCTTATTCCTCACGATGAATCCAATAGCGTCTCTCTTGTTCTTGAAAATCCATTTTAATCCAATGACTTTGACACCATATGGTCTTTCTACCAACTCCCATACACAGTTGCATAGAAATTCATTCAGTTCTTCTTGCATGGCTATTGTCCAATAAACACAGTTGAGAGCTTCCACAACATTCTTCGGTTCTGGCACATCAGCTACGAAACAAGAAATCATGACAACATCTCCTGCTTGCTCGAACTCTTCCAGAACTGCCAACTCCTCAGCATATTGAGCGTAAGTGTTGGAATCTTCCTCAGTTGAATCTGGATTTGCAACTCTGCTCCTTGTTCGCACACCTTCGGTTGGATCTCCGATGATGTTGTCAGAGGAATGATCTTCATACCATCTCTTGTTGCGTCTTCCTTCTTCTTCCAACAGTGGCTATTCCAGGATTTCAACTGATGGTGAATCCTGAGCTGTGGGAGATGCTGAAATCTTCAGAACTGGTGATTGATCAGCTGTTGAGTTTGAATCCTCAACATTGACAATATTTTGAACCGGGCTCGGTTAGGCTTCAGATGCTGATCCAGTTGGAGTGACATCGGTTGGAGTTCCCCTTGAGATGAGCTGGGGTCCTCGCATTCATCTTCAGAGGAATAAGGATCATCATCCTCGGTTGCCCATACCAATGGTTCAGCTAGATTATTTTGCCTTAGAATCTGTGATCTGGTGAGAGCTGGTGGAACATGTGGACCAACTTGTTGTCCTTTAGCCTGTTCCCTGCACTCAAAAGTAGATTCATGAAAACCACAACACGAGAGCTATTGTTGAAAACTCTATAAGCCTTGATCCGAGCGGCATATCCGAGAAATATGCCATTCGAAGCCTTGGCATCAAAAGTTTTCAACTGAGTCCTCCCATTGTTGTGAATATAACACTTAGAACCAAAAATGCGAAAATATGAGATATCAGGCTTCCTGCGTCTCCATAGCTCGTATGGTGTCTTTCCCAACCGCTTGGTCAGAAGAGACCGGTTCTGGGTGTAGCAGGCTGTGTTGATTGCCTCAGCCCAAAATCTCTTTGGCAGAGCTGAGCTTGTCAACATGGATGTAGCTGCATCCTTCAACGTTCGATTCCTTCGCTCAGCTACTCCATTCTGTTGCAGAGTACGCGCAGCTGATGTTTGATGAGTAATTCCATGCTTCTCGCAGTACTCGATGATGGTTTCATTTAGGAACTCGGTTCCACGGTCTGATCGGATAGAAATAATTTTCATCTCTTATTGGTTCGATATCCGATCCATTAGTTTGGGTAGCTCATCTCGGGTTTCACTCTTGTGACGCATGAAAATGGTCCACGTGTACCTAGAAAAATCATCAGTAACAACAAGGGTATACTCGTTACCATTCATGCTTTTTGGTGTAACTGGCCCGAAGAGATCCATATGGATCAGCTGTAATACTCGGTCGGTTGAGGGAGTTGTTTTCAACCGGAAGGAGGATCTAGCGAGCTTTCCCAGCTGACATGCACTGCAGATATGTGTTGTTGAAAAGACTCGATTAGGAATGCCCTTTGCATGTTCATGTCTTGCAAATCGGTTCATTGTCTTGAAGTTCAGATGGTTGAGCCTTTTGTGCCACAGCCAGCTCACATCTGAACTGCTCTTTGATAATAGACAGGTGTCAGGAAGACTATTATTCCAGTCAGCATAGTAGACATTCCCGGTTGGGGATCGATTTCCCAACAATATGACCTGCTTTGTTCCGATATTTTTAACCCTGCAACCTTGTGCATCAAACTTGACAGAGAAACCATTATCACAGAATTGGCTGATGGAGAGCAAGTTATGCTTCAATCCATCAACATATGAAACATTTGAAATAGACACGTGATCGGTTTCAAGGGTACCGTATCCTCTGGTGTGACCTTTTGAGTTGTCACCAAAGGTAACTGATGGTCCTTCTTTCTCCACGAAACTCCCAAGCAAATCCTTCAGATTTGTCATGTGTTTCGAGCATCCACTATCCATCACCCACATGGTTCGTGATGTCTTATTCTTCCTCAGCTGTTTCTCATGTTCCTGCATAGAGAAACTCGCTTAGGTCCCCAATTTTAGTTGGGTCCTGAAGGGTTAGAACCAGTTCCCCCTTGAACTGTGAGTCGTTTTTTCCTGTATATTCGGATAGATTTATCATTCCAGATCACTTTTCCTTCATCATCAACTATAACAACACCTCGGTTATCCTTAGGCTTGTTGTTAGTAGTGATGTTCTATTTCTTGGGAGGAGATGGATTTCTCCCATTGTGAGCTTTAGGAGGAGAGGCTTTCCCCCTGTTTTGATGGTAATTCTTATCCTGTTGGTTTTGTCGATGAGGTCGGACGCCATTCTGGAATCTTTGTGGCTGATTCTGATTCCATCTTCCTGACTGTTGGCGATAGCTTTTCATGCCCTGTTGTTGGTTCATGTTGTGGCATGAATGTCTCCAGCTGTTTGAACTGTTCCTCATCGGTTGACTCGGTTGGAACCTCTGGTTGAACTGATGATGGAACTGATGTTGATTCAGATGGTTGAATCCTTGTCGGTTCTGCGGTCGGTTCCATTCTTTCTGAGGTTGGCTCTGAGGTCGATTTAGAGGTCGGTTCTGAGTTCGGTTTCGATTGTATCTCCGACACCTCTGGTTCCTCTTCTGACTCTTGGAACATTTCCCCTCGGTTGATGTCCCAACCGATGAAATGTTCTGTTCTCCATCCACTGCTCCTTTTCCTTTCTCAGTTGAGGTTCCCTTGGTCGGTTGTGCTTGCTGAGAAGTGGAGGTTGGATTAATTTGTGGAGATTCAGACTCAACTGTGTTAGGTTCGACAACCTTGACCTCCACAGCTTTGATGAAGGTTGCTGGAGGAATTCCAGTATCCTTGATCACGTCATAACCGAGTCCAGACACGTCATCCATTTGTCTTTGATAACTGATAAGATTCTCGATGATTTTGGATGATTGATATAGCTTTATCAGGTTGTCCTTCTCAGTTTGCAACTCTTTGAGGAGAACAGCTATATGCTCGGTCTGTCCGTCTGACTTCTTTATCAGCTGGTCGATCTAAGCCTCTTGCTTTTTCAACTGATCGTGCTGCTCTTGGATTTGCTTCTTCAACTCTTCATCGGTTGGAGCATTAGTTCGGTTGGCCGCATTCAGTTGACTTTTGAGATTATCAATCTCTTCAGTTTGACTCTTAATCAGATCGTCCTTTTCGGTTAAGGATTCTTCAAGTTTGGCGAACTGTTCTTGAAGACTCTTAAACTCAACCGATTGTTGATGCATTTCCTCACTGAGTTCTTGAAAGTCACCCCAGGAGGGTTCCAACTCTTCATCCAGAGTTTCCTGCATGTTAGAAATATTGGAAGAATTTAAATTAGCAGGACTAGAGTGTACCTCAGCGTCATCCTGGTCGGTTCCAAATGCCATGAGGCATTGATCTTGACCGATAGCGTTGTTGGTGGAAGTCAGCTCATCCTCATCTTCAGTGTCGGTTAAGATGTCCATGTCATCAGCTGCTTCTTCTGCAACCATGGCCTTGTTCTTTCCACTTTGCTTGGCCCTCAACGCTTTTCTTTCTTTCTTCGAAAGGTCTGGACAATCAGCTTTGAAATGTCCCTCCTTGCCGCATTCAAAGCAACCGTTGTTCACAGGCTTTGAGTTATCTCGAGTTCGGTTGAATTTGTAGAACCTCTTGTATTTTCCGAACCGAGTATCCATGTCAGCTAGCTTCTTTGACAGGGCGGCTATATTCTGTTGCAGCTCTTCTCTGCTTGGCTCCTTTGTAGCTGTGTCCGCAGATCGTATTGGCCTTGATGTTCGCGGCTTGGAGTAGTCAGCTCGGAGTGCTACTGTTTTTGTGGCTGAACCAACATCCTCATGTCGACTCGTCTGAACCGAGGACTGAGTTGACCTTCGTCGGTTCACCTTGTACTCATTTTCTTTTAAAATTGAGAATAATCTTTCAGTTCCCATCTCTCCAAGATCAGCTCGGCTCTCATGGATATTGGGGAAGGTATCCACTCAGCTGGTAGAGCTTGTAATACTTTGAGGTTGATTTCTCTCAAAGTATATTTTCCTCTTCGGATGGACCGGATCCTTCTGATGATGTCCATGAACCGGAGCTCTAACTGATCAATGGTTTCATCAGTTTTCAGACAGAAGTTGTCAAAGTCTTGACAGGCATAGGAGAATTTGTTCTCCTTTGTTTCGTCACTCCCTTCGCTAAGAGATGCCAAAATATCCCACATCTCCTTAGCTGTGTCGCACTCTTCTATCCACGGGAGATAGTCTTGTCCAACTGTGGACATGATAGTGTTCTGAGCCCAAATATCCAACTAGCTCACTTTGGCTTCCTCTGGAGTGAAGTCTTCTGGCTTCTTCTCCACTAACTCCTCAGTTGCATCCCCATCATCGGGATTTGTAGGAGTGCGATTGACCTTTTCTCTGATGATGATTGGTCCAGATGTAAGTACTTGTTGCATTTTATGATGCTTTGACAGTAGAATCTTCTTCATCCGAGTTCTCCAGGATGTATAATTCACAACCGAGAACATGACCACGATATTGTCTTTAACATCCATCTACACACACAAGCAAAAGACAGATGCAAGCAGATATGCACTAGCGTGAAAAAGATCTGTTCAGTTGACCACTGAAGAAAACACCTCGGATTCACACCTCGTGAAACAGAGTCAGCAGTCTTTTGAACCACTGCTCTGATACCACTTGATGGTCCCGATACGAGTTCTGGTGTATGGGGGGGCAATACACCAGATAGGAAATTTTAAAACAACTCTCGAAAAAATCTCAACCGAGTAAAAAGACTCAGCTGGATTCACAACTGAGTACGAGAACTCAGTTGGAAGAGTGGTGCTGTGTGGAATGTGGTGGAAAATAACAACTCGTATAAAATCAACTCATGCTTAAATGCACGGTCGGTCAATAACCAAGTCAGTTGATATGGAAAGATGCAGTTTGTATGCTGGTTAGATAGTCAGTTGAATAAGCAATAAATAACTGAAAAATAAACACAAACACACAAGGATTTACGTGGTTTGGAGATAACTCCTACGTCCACTGGGAGTTGTGAGTCCACACAACTCAGTCCAAGTTCTTCTGGACAAAAACCACAAAGCTTACGCGGGCTTTGCAACCGTTAAGATAAGTTTACGAGTACTTATCAACCTTACAGATAAGTTCACGGGTACTTATCAACCTATCTACTCAATTCCGGGAAGAGTAGAGTCCTAACAATCCTTTTGAGAGGTTGTGTGAATAGTGGGTTTCCAACTAATAGCTCGAACAAGAAGTGAGCTAGGATCTAACACTCTATGAACTTTCAGCTAGTGATGTTCTCAAGGTTGGATCAAAAACACAGAGACAGAATCTAACACTCTAGAACTCTCAACTAGTGATGTTCTTAAAGGATAACAGCAGTTTTGCTTGAGTGCAGAATAAAGTCGTTCTTTCGCTCGTATATCTCTTCTCGCACTTGTCTGTCTCATAAGTCTTGATGAATGAATGAAGGCCTCTATTTATAGGCGGAGAGAATCAACTAGCCGTTGGAGGAGCCGTTGATCTCTGTTCTTTGAAAGCGATGGCTTGTCTCTCATCTCTGCAGACTTTCTGGATTTGGCAATTGTGTGCTTCTACTTTCCATCTGATACAGCCTTGTATTGGGCCAAATGAGGTAATAACAGAGAGTCAAACCTTCACGTGACTTCCTTTTTTGAATTTCAAATCTCAACATTAGTCTTTCAACATTGGATGGTCGGTTGAGAAGTTTGATCTTCATCTGATTTGTCTTCAGCTGATGTTCTGTCTGAATAGGAACAGTTGAACTCTCAGCTGCTTTGAACTTCATGCTGTTGATCTAACTGATTGAGTCCTACAACTGATGTTCCATCTCGAACGCTCAGTTGTCTTTCTTGTATCTGACTCTGATCAGTTGGCTTCGAACGCTCAGTTGTCTTTCTTACAACTGATGTTCTCTTACAACTTCTCCCTTTTTAATTCTCATCTGATGAACGCTCAGTTGTCTTCCTTACAACTAATGTTCTATCTCTTGAACGCTCAGTTGTCTTTCTTACAACTGATGTTCTCTTGCATCTTCCCCCTTTGAATACTTAGTTGACTTTTGCATCTTCCCCCTTTGAATGCTCAACTGTTGTTCTGAATCTTGAACGCTCAGGTGTTTTTTCTTACACCTGATGTTCTATCCGAGTGAAGCCTTGTTGCCGTCTTCAGCTGGAGACCTGCAAAGATAAAATCTTAACATTGCTCAAACAGCGAGCCTAAAAGCTAACATTAGGATATGGCAACATCTACTCGGTTGGGGTCAGTTGGTTTTGGAATCAATCAAAACTTTACTTAAATTTCCCAACACCTTGCCACCGTGAGGACGCTTCCTAGCTGCCTGGGCTCCCTTCTTCTTCGTCGGACTTTCCTTGGCCTTGATCTTTGCCTACACCAACGCCTCCGCCGCTAGCCTCGCCGCCTCTTCTTCAATGGCTTCATCCACATCATCGTCGCCATTAACGCCTTCTCCCTCATCACCCTTCTCTTCCTCTTCGTCCTCACCGTCATCTTCTTCCTCGGCTTCTTCCTCTAATTCATCCTCCTCGAAGACCTGCTTCGATTGAGTTTCCTCCTCCATCTATTTCGCCGCCTCCTCCATCAGGCTAGGGTTTTCATCGCTCATCAGCAGCGTCGCGTCGATCGGAGGGCTTTTTGGCACAATGGTTCTGATGGTGATTTCAGGGTTTTGATCAACAGAGGGGTTGGCGGATTCCATGGGTAATTTTCTCTTAGTGGTGGTTTTGGGCTTAGTGGTGGCGGTGGTAGGGTTGTTGGTGGTGAGATCGATATTAGTTCCGGTGGGGATTTTGTTCAACTTGTTTCTTGAGTGAGTGGACACCATAGTAGGGGTTTCGGAGGTTTTGATGGGGAGAGAGAAGAAAGAAGAGGAGAAGTTGCAGACTTGAATTTGAAATCGGGTAGTGGGGGTATAGACGTGGTAGGGTGGTTTTAAAGGGCGCGTAGATTTAGGGGTACAGTAACCGCCTTGAACAGTCGTTGACCAACGACTTGGTTCTTGCCCAAAACCTCTGCTCCACTCCCACAGTTCCTTCCTTTATCGTGGATCCTGATCTACAACCTGCATCTTGCTCAACATCTCCTGCACACTTAAAAACACAAATACACTCCGGAAACAAACTTTCCCCTATGGTTAGATTTGAACATAAAATGCTTCAAAATAAAATGCTTAAAACATAAACTAACTAATCTACACTAATTTTTTTGGATTTTCATATTTGTACGAAAATAAAAACACGAATAAAAATACAAAATTAAATATTAAAAAGAAAATACTAACCAGGTTGCCTCCTGGATAGCGCCCCTTTTAAGGTCTTGGGCACGACACCCCCCTCCTTAGAAGTCAGAGGTCCTCCTCGACAGGAAATTCAGATGGTTCCCCTTCAACAAATTGTTCTTGCCCAAGATAGGCCTTCAAGCGCTGTCCATTGACTTTAAAAATCTTTCTGTTCTTGGGATCCTTGATCTCAACAGCTCCATTTGGGAATTGAGCTTGAACTTCATAAGGTCCTGCCCACTTGGTCGAGAGCTTCCCTGAAGATAGTCTGAACCGAGTTTGATAAAGCAGCACTTGTTGCCCAAAATGGAACTCCTTCTCTTTAATCAAAAGGTCGTGGGTCTTCTTCATCCTTTCCTTGTATAAACCGGCATTATCATAGGCTTGGAGCCTGATCTCGTCGAGTTTCTGGATCTCGAACTTCCTTGATTCACCTGCCTTGTTCCAGTCGAGATTGAGTTGGGCAACAACCCAATGTGCTCGATGTTCCAGCTCCACGGGCAAGTGACATCTCTTGCCATAGACCATGCGATAAGGGGACATGCCAAAAGGTGTCTTAAAGGCAGTCCTATACGCCCACAAGGCATCATCGAGGCGCATACTCCAATCCTTCCTTGTTGTGCCAACGGTCTTCCTCAAGATCGTCTTGATTATTCTATTAGACAATTCAGCTTGTCCATTGGCTTGTGGGTGGTAGGCTGTTGACACGCGATGAGTAACTCCATACTTCTTGAACAAGGCGGTCACCGTCGCGTTGCAAAAATGAGAACCTTGATCACTAATGATAGCTCGAGGTACACCAAACCTATTGAAAATTTGGGTTCTCAAAAAGTTAGAAACCACCTTAGAATCATCCTTGTAGGACGCACGAGCCTCTACCCACTTCGAGACATAGTCCACTGCCAATATGATGTACTTGTTGCCTTTGGAACTCGGCAATGGTCTCATAAAATCCATGCCCCATATATCGAACACTTCCACGGGCAAAATCGGGATCATGGGCATCTCATTCCTTCTTGTGATGTTGCCTTCCCTTTGGCATTTCTCGCACATCTTGACCCACTCATAACAATCCTTAAACAATGTTGGCCAATAGAAGCCACACTCCAAAATCTTCCTTGCAGTACGTTGGTGCCCAAAGTGTCCTCCACACTCCTTATTGTGAAAATGCTCAAGAATGCTTCTTTGCTCTTTGTCCTCGACACACCTCCTTATTATCTTATCCGCACATTCCCTCCATAAATATGGCTTGTCTTAAATATAGAAACAACTCTCATGTTTAAGCTTGTTCCTCTGATAACGCCAAAGATCGGAGGGGATCTCTCCAGTCACCAAGTAATTCACGATATCAGCATACCATGGTTCCTCTTGGGCAAGACTCAGGTGCTCATCTGAAAAGGTCTCCTTGATCGGCACCCCATCTTCTGGCTAGAGGATTCGACTTAGGTGGTCGGCAACTTGATTCTGGGCACCGCTCTTGTCTTTGAGATCTATATCGAATTCTTGCAACAAAAGAATCCATTTGATCAATCTTGGCTTGGACTCCTTCTTGCTCAATAAGTACTTCAGCGCCGCGTGGTCTGTGTATACTATGGTCTTGCCTCCAAGCAAATAGAATCTGAACTTCTCAAAGGCGAAGACGATGGCCAACAACTCCTTCTCCGTGGTGGCATAGTTACATTGGGTTGGGTTCAACGTCTTAGATGCGTAATAGATGACATAGCTCTCCTTTCCGCGCTTTTGCCCAAGAACTGCTCCTACGGCATAACCACTGGCATCACACATTAACTCAAAAGGCATCCCCCAATCCGGAGGTTGGATAATGGGGGCTATGATCAAGTTCTCCTTCAAGGCATGGAACGCCTTCTTACAATCTTCAACTGCCATGGTACTTCATTTTGAAGTAGTCTCGTCATTGGTTGGGCGATCTTGGCAAAGTCCTTGACAAATTTTCTATAGAATCCAGCATGCCCTAGGAATCCTCTTAACTCCTTCACCGATCTTGGGTAGGGCAACTTGGCAATAATGTCGATCTTGGCCTTGTCCACCTCAATTCCTTTTCCTGAAATGACATGCCCCAAAACGATTCCCTCTCTTACCATGAAATGGCATTTTTCATAATTCAGCACAAGGCTCTTCTCAACACATCTCTTCAAGACTCGATCCAGGTTGTTGAGGCATGATTCGAAGGTCTTGCCGTAGACAGTAAAGTCGTCCATGAAGACTTCGATACACTATTCGAGAAGGTCTGAAAAAATGTGCATCATACACCTTTGAAATGTCCCTGGTGCATTGCATAACCCGAACGGCATCCTCCTATAAGAAAATGTGCCAAACGGGCATGTGAAGGTGGTCTTGCCTTGATCTTCGTCAGCAATCCAGATCTGCATGTAACCAGAATAGCCGTCAAGAAAACAATAATAGTCATTACCAGCTAACCTCTCAAGCATCTCGTCGATGAAGGGCAAAGGAAAATGATCCTTCTTCGTCTTTTGGTTGAGCTTCTGGTAATCTATACACACTCGCCATCCGGTTTGTAATCTCATGGCCACCATCTCGTTCTTGTCGTTCTCAACAACTTGGATTCCTGACTTCTTAGGCACCACGTGCATAGGGCTCACCCACCGACTGTCAGACACGGGGTAGATGATCTTCAAGTCAAGAAGCTTAAGTATCTCCTTCATCACTACTTCTTTGATGGCTGGATTCAATCTCCGTTGTGGATCTCTTACGGGGGCAGCATCCTCCTCAAGCAAAATGTGATGAACACAGTCCAAAGGGTTCATGCCCTTGATATCGGCCAACGTCCACCCTATTGCCTCCTTAAACTTGCTCAACACCTCTCCAACTCTAACCTCCTCCATGCTCGACAACTCAGATGATATGATCACGGGCAAGGTCTCGTTCTTGCCAAGATATATGTATTTTAGGTGCTTGGGCAAAGGTTTCAATTCCAGAGTAGGGGCCTTTTGCAGTGATGGCACCAACCTGTCCTCCGGCTTCAATTCAGGGATATTGAGTGGTTCAAATCCCTGAGGCTGCATGTTGCCCGGAATCCTTGCATAACTGCATTCCTCCACATTTGCCGGTTCCTCGTTCTGGGCAAGATCCCCTTCTGTCGGCAAGCTGGCATCCTCCTCAAGAACTGTTTGTTGCCAAAATTCCTCCACTAACTCTTCAATCTCATCATGGGGTAACTCCTCAAGTTCCTCATCGAACTCGTCTTTGTCTTTATAGAAGTTTTTAGGAGTGTTGTCCTCCTCATCCGTCCCATAGTCTTCATCGGTGGAGTTGAAACTATGTCCATGGACTGACTCCTCCCAAAAGTCTTTATCACTTTCGTACTCATCACCTTCATAAAACTCCAACAAGGCACCATCATCCTCAATATCCCCTTCTTGGTCGAGATCCTGGTCAGGCCCCTGTATTAAATTGAGCTCCTCCTGACCTGCGTCTTTGTCGTCTTCTAAGAAACAACTTAAGCTATTCAATGTCTCCATTCGTCGACCACATGTATCGAGGGTATTGAGGTGTTCTAGGGCATCATCCTGATTTTGCCGATAAGCATCAAACTCGATGACTTCTCCAGCTACTTGAACTGTTAACCTCCCAGTGTCACAATCGATTTTGGCACAGGCCGTCCTCAAGAACGGCCTTCCGAGCAAGATCACTGGATTCTTAATTGCCTTCTTTCCCATGTCAAGAACATAGAAGTCGGCTGGGAACAGAAGATCCTCCACCTTAACCAACACGTCCTCCAACACTCCATCGGGGTAGACAGTGGATAAATCCGTTAATTGGATGGTGACACGTGTAGGGGAAAGGGGTCCAAAACTCATTTCATCGAACATGGCTCTTGGCATCACATTTATTGAAGCTCCTAAGTCAAGCATCGCCTTGGGTATTACGTAGTACCAATTGTGCATGGGATGGCAAACATGTCAGGATCCCTCTTCTTGATCGGAATGTGGGAATTCATTAGTGCTGACATGTTCTCCACATGGAAACGGGCATTATCTGGGTATTTTGTCTTCTTCAAGCACATCTCTCGTAAAAAATTTGCACACTTTGGCATAGATTGTAATGCCATCAACAGGGGCAGGTTGATTTATACTTTCTTGAACGCCTCTATCATGTCCTCCAACTCCTTCTGATCACGTTCGTGGGCAAAACGTCTAGGATAGGGAATCTTGGCCTTAGTAGTGCGAGGTACGGTCCTCTTGGCCAAAGCTTCTGCTTCCCTCTCAGCTTTCAAAGACACCAACATCACGTCATCTTTGTCAAATCCCAGCTTAGATCTCTCCATCTTCACGTAATCAAACAAGGCTTCATCCTCCTCATTATCAAAGACAGGGTTCTTGTTGGCCTTTATCCCTTCTTCACGCTTTGTCTTTAACTCTTCGTAGATGTCATTGATATCTCCTGAGCTCATCTTAGTTTCCTCTACTCGAGCTGGTTCCTTGGGTTGGGTCTTGGGCAACATCTCTGACAAGTCCTTACCACTTCGCAAAGTCACAGCATTGACTTGCTCCTTGTTGACCTCCACTTGGGCAGGAAGCCTTCCGCTCTTGTCATCTACAAGCTTTGACAAGGTTTGGTTTATATGAGTCAATTGAGCTTGAAGGTTGTTCGATTGACCTCGACTTTCCAATTGGAAGTTCTCAAAATCCATCCTAAGCCTTTGGTTCTCATTGGTAAACCTATCAATGGTCTCCTTCATGAACTCCGTCTTTGCTGGTTCTCGATATGGAGGCACATAGTTGTTCTGCTGTTGAGGTTGTTGTTGAGGTGGAGGCACATACTGCTGCTGAACAGGTTGCTGCTTTGTTGGTGGGCAGGAGGCATTTGATAATGGTTGTTGCCATATCTCAGGTTCTCATGCTGATTCTGCCTATAGCCATAGTTTTTGCCATAGTTGCTGTTATTGCCATATTGGAACCTTTGTTGCCCACCGCCTTGCTGGTTCTGACCTATTGCCTTTACCTCTTCTCCTTCTTCCACGAACCAACTAGGACATTCTGAGGTGACATGTGATGTTGTCTGGCATACTTCACATCTCTTCACAGTTCTTTGAACTTCTTTGTCATCTACCTTCTTCTTCAAATCCTCCATTTGGCCAGACATCTTGGTCATGAAGTCTTTCATGGTACTGGCCAAATTGTCTTGATTTCCTTTGTTGCCTTCATACCCCCCTCTTGGGATATCATCTTCATCTCGTGATTGTTCAGCCATGGCGGCTATTTTCTTGAACACTTCAGATGGTAGTTGATCGACTATTGCTCCTCCACACGCTGCAAATATGTATTTCCTCTCTGATGCCCTTAATCCCTTCAAGAAATGCTCAATCAAATATCCTCGATTCGATGTTGAGGACATCTCGCCAGCAACTTCTTGAACCTTTCATAATAGTCATATAGTGACTCATTTCCCCCCATCTTGATCGATGAAATGGCATTCCTCCTACTTTGTATCCTACCAACGAGTATATATTTGTCAAGAAAGGCCTGCTGCATTTTGTTCCATGTGTCGATGCTTCCCTCTGGTAAGGTGTAGAGCCACTCACGTGCTCCGTCAAGAAGTGAGAACGGGAACGTGAGTAACCTTACGTAGTCAGGAAAGGTATCTTGGGCAGCATCTTGGTTTCTCACAACTTCAGCATCGTTGTCGTTACGAACAACTTGTCTATCCCCATTGTTCCTGGCAGTAGTGGCATTGTTCCTTACTGTGTTGATTGCCATCTCGAAGTTTTGAAGATGGGTTTGGGGGTCTTCTCCAGGATGATCACTGAATTTGGGCAGTATGTGTATCAGCGAGTGTTTGAGCTCCCAGTTGCCATTGATGGTGGGCAACAAGATACTTGATGGTCTGATTCCCTTGTTGTCAGGGAACATGATCTGACGGATGGTTCTCTCTGGCTGTCCTGCCATGGTTGTTGATGTCTCTTCTTTTGCTTCTGAACTGGATGTTGACTCTTTACTGTCTATACTTGCTGTTGAGCAAGATTCGTCTTCTTGCTCAGTATCTTGCTCGTCTGTCACGCTCTGTGACTTTGAAGGTTCGTTGATGCCTTCCTCCAGATCTCTCTTCTTCTTGCGTTGTTCTGCTCGATTCCTCCTAACTATCACCTCTGGGCAGACAGCGTGATCTTTTGGATCTCCGTCACTCCATAGATGTGGCTTGGACATAAACCGTGCTCAACTCAAACTAGAAAAGCAAACTAGCTTAAAAACCAAGTCCCCGGCAACGGCGCCAATTTGACGAAGCGCTGTCGTCACACTCTTCGCACAAATAATATTTATAAACACCTCTTGTCCAACAAGGTAGTAGTCAGCGGCAAGTGGGATCGTACCCAAGGGACCTGGCGTAATCTGCTCTTCAATTAGTGCTCAACAAAAGGATTTTGGTCACGAAGTATCTTAAGATCCTGTACTCACAAGTAAACATATCAAATAACAAAAGACTTTGGATTAGGTTTCGAATCCATGATCCTAATTACTCATCACTCGTTCATTGGTGCAAAGATATTCAATTAACTGATCATATCACTTGGTTTAAGACAAAGATTAGTTTATACCTTAAGGTCACGAAGTCACGATATAAACACACTTAGCCTATATCTAATCAATTTTACAGATCTTGACCAGAAGGCAAGATCTCCTCTCTTGATCAACAAAGTCACGAAGACACTTCAGTAACGATGCTGCCTAACAGGCATTAAGAATAAACAGACCCAAGACAGCCAAGAGGTAGGTCAATACCGACTGCTCTCCAACACCCTTTACCTTATTGGGCACGAAAGACACTCTCGTGTTAATCCCAATTTCTGTTAATGACTTAATCTCAATATCTAGATGGTGATCAATTAACTTTCAATATCAATTAAGTCTAGAATTAATCCTAAGTGTTTCGGGAACAAAATCAATTAACGAACTCACACAATTAGACCTCACAAGTTTAGAACGAGTAATTAGAATCACTTCATCTACATCCAACCCAAACAATAAACTTAGCTAGACATAATAATAAATGAAAACACAAAACATATAAAGAAAAACATACTTAGCATAAACTGGAAACGGGTTGCTGCCCAAAAGCGTAGTCAGCAATAGAGGTCTTGGCTTTAAGCCAACAACTAAACTAAAGCAGTATAATACGAAATAAAAGTAAATTGCACGTAGGACTTGTTTCTTCCTCACTTCCTCTCAACCTAGAATGCAGAACTAAGTTATGAAACACAATAAAAATCGACACAATACATAATGGAGTCGGCCATATATATAGGCGATGGAAATTAGGGTTTAGGGAAGTTTCCTTGTTGATAAAGGACTCTTCCATGCATATCACATCCGCCTCTCTCTCTCTCATGCATGCACGATTCTTCTTTCCTTGCGTGGTAGATATCTTCTTGAATTACGTTCGGCTAGGATAAGGAAAGAAAGATCCAATCCTTATCCTCTTCCTTGGAAGGAAAGAATTCTGCTGCTGGTCCGACTCTCTTCTTGCCCTTTATGTCTGCATCCTGAATTGCTTCCTGTGTTGACCAAGATCCTGGCTCCTCCAAGTACTCTGTCTGTTGGCTTAAGGGATATGGGGAGGTACTTTCTGACTTGTAGAATGGATATTTCGATGTTGTCCAGCTACAAGCTTCCAGCCCTATGCCCATTTGCATCGTATCACCATCTCAGCATCTCAACAACAGATTTTCCATCAGATTTGCCCAGCATCCCACCTGTTCTTCCCTGCACACCATCTCTCGACTTCGTGTCCTCCCAGACACACTTTGACTCGATAAAGACTAAGAAACATAAAAAAAAACACAAGAAAAGATGGACACAAATATGGGTTCATCAATTGTATGGTTTTAAAATTTTCAGAAAGTTTATACTTGGCCTCCGGAAATGGATAGTGAAGTAAGGAGGTTGTGGCGGTCTAAGGCTTCTAAGCGGTACTCTGATATGATTTCCAGATTTAAGAAGGCATATTTGACTGATAATACAAAGCCTCCTTACATACCCGAACCTGATTGGGAGGGTTGGAAGGCCTATTGGAAGAGAGACGATGTCAAGAAAAAGGCAAACACAGCAAGAATGTGCAGACTATCTGAGCCCGAGGTCCCTAGGACTGGTATTATTAAACATATAGGAGGATCGAGAAGCGCACAACAACACGCAGTGATTTTGGTGAGTATTACTATTATAATGCATTTCACTTTATTCAACTCTTCTTATAGATGTTGTTTGATATATAGATGAATAATAGAGATATATTACATGCACTTTTCTTTTGAGTATGTAGGCTAAACAAAAGAATATCCCCTGCGAGAAAATTGATTGGGAGGTTTTTTTCTGAGGCTACACTACAAGGATGGACAAGGGTATACAGACCCCAAGTCAAGGAAACTTGTTGTAAGTCTTATATGTATGTATATTTATATTATTCATATTTGATTGGAAATCTGTAAATGAAACTTGCACCATGAGACAGTCCATATTTAGTTTTTGCTTCAGTTTATTGTTGATTGCTTCTGATTTTGTGACATTAATGCTACTCATCTAACTTGGAATAAATTTCAATTCCTAAATAATACATGATCAGCTTGTAGAACTTAGTAATATGTATGGCAATATTGTGAATTATATGGTTCTGAAATATTCAAACCAAATGGTAGCTCTGTTCTGCTTCCTTGAAATGATAGTTATTTTGGATTACGGGTTGTTACTTTGTCAACCTTTTTCTGATGCTTATGGTCCTTGTGTGATTTGAATTATTCTTAATGAAGTTATATGCATTTTGATGAGTCTGATTGAAGGTCTGCCTGTTGGTTTTTGCTATATAGTTGATAATTAATTGTGTTCGATTGCAGGAGAGGATATACGAGAGGGCAGCAACTCAAAGTCAGCCTTTGCCTAATGCTACTGAACCACAAGAGGTTGACATGAACGTGATATTTCATGAGGTTTCAACCGTCAATAACAGGAAAAGAAAGTTTGGCATTGGAGGGAGGTCAGTTTTGTTTTCTGATGCTAGAACAGGTTCAGCAACATCACAGTTTAACACATCGGCTATGGAGGAATAGATAAACGAGTTGCAGACTCAACTAAATGATGAGCGGCATGAACGCCAACAAAAGGAACTCGAGCTACAAAAGCAGTTGAAGAGGCAAACTGTCGAGCATGAACAAATGAAGGAGCAACTTAACCGTCTTATGCAGATTTTGCATTCACCATCTTGATGATTATTAATGTAATGCTTGGTTACGTTGTTTTATTTCTTAGGAGTATCGTACGTACCAGCTACTTAATCAACCTTGTTACAATTTGGAAACAATTATGAAGAATTTCATTTGCTTCTATAAATGTTGTAGTTGATCATAATTAATTTCAGTTTGAGCAGCATTTATTATATTTCAAATATAGGTATTAAACAGGAAATAAAATACAGGTATTAAACAGGAAACAAAAAAATAAAAAATAAAAATAGAAAAAATGTTTAACGATGGAATTGTGACGGAAAATACGGTCATAACCAGCCAAAATATAGCGGCGGAAATAATTCCGTTACTATCTGCGACGGAATAATCCGCCACAAAACAGCCGCCAAATTTAGACTACTAAAATGGAGACTAAAATTCTACGACGGAAATGCCGACTCAATTCTGCCATTAAATTCTTCAATAGAATATAATTCCATCGTTATTTTTTATGGCGTCGAGGAAAATAACGGTGATGCAGTGCCGTCGTGAATCCGCCGCAAAATGAAAATAGTGATGGATTTTTGTATATCAGTGACGGAATATTCCGTCGCAGATTTGCTTGTTTCTTGTAGTGCATGAGATCATATAGCAATATTAAATGTTTCTTCAAAACAATTCATTTCTTAAGTTCCACTAACTTTTAAATTTCAATGTATGTTTTTCTAGTTTCTTTTTTACCCTATGTTTGAATAATTGCATGGTCATGGAAAACTTGTTCAAATTTGTCTGTCATTAACTTAAGCATGCAACTAAGCTCAATTGGTGTGAATGTTTAATAAAAAATTAATTAATGAAATCAAAGGGGTTTAGTTGGGAAATGACGTTAGTTTTGTTGGACTCCTTCTCGGCACATTTTTCGGGGTCAAAATGGGTTGCTTGCTTGGCTTCATTCAATATTAGGTGGCTAAATAATTGTTTCTAGCATACTTCCTCTGTTTTTTATTAAGTGTCTTATTATGAAATTTGATTTGTTTTTTAATAAGTATTCTATTTCATAAATTTTGAAAAAAATGATGCAATTTTGAGAAAAATCATGCAAAACTTTCTATTTTACCTAAGTAATAAATGCTAATTATTTACATTTTAAGTTTCCTAGACAATAATTATAGATGAAAATAGTAATATATTAATTTCCTTGGTTTGTGTGTTTTGACGGCTGAGAACACTTATAAAAAAACAGCGAAAGTATGAAATAGTATTATCTAATCTAATAATATGACAACAATAAAAAAAAAATATATGACAACAATAACAAGTGCATATTAGGGATAATGCGCTAGAATTGTTCGATGACACCCTATATTGGAATGCAATGAGTGGGACCTGTTACATGAACCAAACTTGATGGGTTGATGCATGTGCACCTATATAAATTAGAATATTTCATGTTACTACATCCAAAAGTCCAACATATCATATTTGTTTTCTAAATATGATTCACTAATTTCATGTGATTTGAAAATAGAAAGAAGTCCCTATATATATATGACGTATTCATATATAGGGAGTTC
The DNA here is from genome assembly GCA_029490685.1 of Schizonepeta tenuifolia. Classification (NCBI taxonomy): domain Eukaryota; kingdom Viridiplantae; phylum Streptophyta; class Magnoliopsida; order Lamiales; family Lamiaceae; genus Schizonepeta; species Schizonepeta tenuifolia. The sequence goes on along the minus strand of CM055960.1, from coordinate 46,926,483 downwards.
TTAAATATCAAATTAATATTCCTACTAATTCCATCAAATGTATAAAATTGAACTAAGATATGCATCACTAGGGGGCTGAGTAGGTATACTGAAAAAATGGTATACCGTCTTTACCGTACCGAAAAAATATCGAAAATACCGAACTTACGGTATACTGTCACTTACAGTACAGTATGATACCGTGCCGGAAGATTACGGTAACAATATAGAATTTCTTAATACCACGGTATACCGTGTTATACCGTATCGAGGTATATACCATTATTTCCGTTATATACTGTCATTTCGATATATACCGTAGTATGGTATATATGGTATACCATACCGCAACTATTAATAATTAATAATAATAAGTATACCGTGAAGGTTCAGTATACCGTAAATATTCGGTATACCGTGAAAGTTCGGTATACCGTATATCGATAAGGTATACCGAAACTGCAGTACGACAACGGTATGTAAAAATTTCATACCGAATTTACGATATACCGAACTCCAGTATACCGTAAGGTACGGTATGGTAACGACATGAAATTTGTCATACCGAAATTTACGATAAGGTATAAAGTATGACACAAAAACGACGGTATACCGTACCGACCCACCCCTATGCATCACACTAAAAACACTTAAATTGGGTTTTAACGCTTACAAACACCTCCAACTTGATTTGTTACGTCTCCCCCTTTTCCTCAAGTAATAATAATAATAATAATAATAATAATAATAATAATAATAATAATAATAATAATAATAATAGGCACACATCAAATTATGTACTTAATTAAATTATTGCGAAATGTAGCAGTTGTTTTTTAATACAAGATAAAAGTAAAGATGTATTCCCTCCGTCCAGTTTATTTGTACCCATTTATCCTTTTTTTTTTGTCCAACTTATATCTACCTACTCTAACACATTTACACATATACCCTTATTCCTTCACTCTATTTTCTACCCTTTGCCATTATGAGCCCACTCTTAACAAATAATCCACCCAATTAACATGTTAATTAAATCTGCTAATTAACTCACCTAATTAACCCTACCCAAAACACCCACCCCATTCCATTATCGACCCACTCTCTCTTCTTTCATTTGTCTGCACATCTCTCTCTCGATTGTCTTCTCCCCAAATTCCCTTGCCCTAGATTTGCTGTTGTGTCTTCCTTTTCTCCCCCGCCCCAATTTTCATGCCACCTTCATGGGCTGATGCCGACCACGAAATGCGCGAACGCCGACTTCACGCTCACCGACTTTCACATCTTCGCTGGGAGCTTGGTCAGAATCTCGTCGGCGGTCGGCTTCGTGTCCGGTTTCGTCCGGCTGAAGTGATTGTCGCCGGCGGCGAGCAGGCTGTACACTTTGTCCATGTTCTTCTCGTGATTCTTCTCCACCGCCTTTTCCTTTTCCTCTCCGACCTCCTCGAAATTGTTGGGGATCGAGTTTTTCAGCTCGAGATCGAACTCGGTCTGCATTTTCCGAGTGATTTGCTCGTCGGAGACGGCGGTTTTGTGAGGATTGTGGTGCTGAAAGAAGTAGTGCGCGGCTTGAATGTCGGAATCGGTGAGGTGTTTGTGGTGGAGAGAGGAATCCTGCAGTGGCGGAGTTGAGTAGAAGTTGATGGATTTGAGGCGTTGGAGAACTGAGGGCGACTTGGGGGTTGAGGAGTATTTTTTACCTTGATTTTGGTTTTGGTGTTTCAATACTCATGTTGTTTCCTTCTTCTAACTACTCAAAGCTTTTTTTTTTTTACCTTCTTTTAATTTCATCAATTATGTTGACAAAATTGAAAAAATGAGTAACACTAACAATGAAAAAAATCGAAAAAATATTAAGACTAACAGTGAAAAAAAAAAAAAAAAAAAAAAAAAAAAAAAAAAAAAAAAAAAAAACTAGTAAGACTAAGAATGAGTAAGACAGTACATTTAATTCATCCACTAAAAGTACCTTTTGTTAATCACAAATTAACAAACTAAATGTATAGATTAACACTGCCCCTCAAATACACCTTTATTTCACCAACTACCACTTTTTCAACTTTCTTAAAACTCGTGCCAGCACCCAAATAGGAACAAATAAACTGAACGGAGGGCATACTACATATCATACCTGTCGTAGGACTTATTAGGATGCGTTTGGTTTGAGTAATTAGGGAGTGATTGATAAATAA